>OX451738.1:1192034856-1193491373 GCA_948472305.1 Vicia faba
GGATTGGACGTGGCACGCTTGATTATGCTGGTGCATGGTGTACTTCAAAGTTGAACCTGCATAGGAATGAGTATAGAAAAATAATAGCGAAATTATTCAGACCTGGGGTTCGAACCCAGGTCTTTGGACATCAATGCGTTGATAGCTTGCCAGCTGAGCCACTTAGCCAATTTGATATATAATATGCAAACAAATATTAAAAAAGAAAGTAACGCATTAGTGGAATTTTGGCGCGAGCTTTTGAATTAGCCAATCCTCGCTTGACATGGCATCATCTTCTCCATTCCCTGAAACATGAAAAACGAAGGCAACGGTTTTCCAGGTGTGGTGTTAGGCTAGCTACGAGAAAATAGCGATTAAGCCTGTGTCGTTTAGAAATTAGGCGCGATGAGTGGTTCTTGTTCGTCTAGGCTTGCTGAATACAACCATGGTGGTCTTAAGGGCTGATTTTACCTTGTTTCAAAAGCCCCAATTTTGTACCCTGCAAAACCCTAAGGAACGAACATGGCATCTTGGCCTAAAGCGCATGAAACTTCAATTAAAGATTATGGTTAGCTTGTAAACTTCATCAGGAATATGAAATAATGGATAATATGTCATGAAAGTGCATAAATTTAAAAACACGATCACCAATTTTTCACAAAATATTCTAGCTTCTGTATACCGATTCCACGCTTGTTGATGGTTGTTCTTGATTGGGGAATGCTCAGTGATGTTTCAGGAAGCTATTAGGATGGAAATTAAGGCTTGAATCCACCTCTAGCCACGTTTTCATAATTGAGTTCTTAAGTGAAATTTTCAAGTTTGGCAAGGGTCTTTGGGCGCAGCTTAGAGTGTAATGCCATTAGGTTTGTAATCCTGATTATGTATGGAAGCAATTAGGTCAACAAAACTTGACAAAATCCAAGGCATTCATTGTTTTGCATATTTGATTTTATAAGATCTTTTTTTGAATCTTTTTCATGTGCAATTTTGTTCAATCATGCCAAATCAAACCAAAACTTGCCTAATTAGGATGTGCACGTGATATTGAGAGTAAAACATGCATGAAAAGATTTTTTAGGTCAAGTTTGATATTTTTCACATATTTAATTAATTTAAATGAATTAATATAAATAATAATTCAAATAAATAAATAAAAAATGAGAAAATACTTCCCTTTGGGCCAAGTGGTCGTGCATAGGCTTGGAATGATGAATCTTGGAAGAAAAATGGGCCCATTAGCAATTTTAGGTCATTTGAACCATTGTTGACTTTTCAAAATTCCCAAATATTTCCCAACTTCCACAAGGCATAACTTGATCAATTTTTAAGATTTTCACATGTTCTTGGACATTTTGGAAATTTCTTTGAGTCCTTTAACCAATGCCTTTGGTCCCATGTCATTTTGATTTACCAATCGCAAGTTATGGCCTTTGACTTAAAGTCCCTTTTTGTTGACTTTTGAAAATGACCTATAATGTTGAAATTGATAACTTTTTGTGAGAGCATTTCTTGGACTTGAAGTATGAAGATGAGTTGTAGGAAATGTCTTTCTCTTCAAAATGAGCTTTGGATGGAATTTTTCTGATAATCCATGTGAAAGTTATGCCCTGGTCAATTTCAGTTGACTTTTTCAGCTGTCCAAATATAGTAACTTTTGCATCTTGATGATTTTCTGAGCCAAATTTTGAGAATCATGATCAAGCATTGATCAAATGATGTTTGTGGCTTCAAAATGATATATTGACCAAAAATTTGAACTTTTGACTGTCAAATGACCATTTTGCCCCTACAGTTGACTGTAGTGCAATCTAGGGTTTTGACTGTGCAATTTTGAGCTGAATGCCTTGAAACTTGATATGAGGATGCTTGACTATCTTTGTAAGCATATGGGACTTGATTGGCCCTTTGAAAACTTCACTTTCTTGATCAGGACTCAAACCCTAGTTTTGACTGTATAGGAGACAGTTGGACTGCACAACCCTTGGAGAATTTTGTGACCTGACTTGGCAATTTCTTGAAGAATATGGGAGGGCAAATTTTGGGGTGCAACAGTTGCCCCTGTTCAATCTTCTTAGACCTGAGGATGCAGATTGGCTGACGTGCCTTTCGTAATCCGAGGGTAGAAGATGATTGGACACTAGAGTGCCCAGAAATTTGCGCTCACATAGTAACAATGATGGGGGAATGGGCTTATAGATGCCATTTAGAGGTTGCTGGATAGGGTGATGGGCTTATAGATGCCATCTGGATGCTGATTGCGGGGGAGATTCCTTAGCGAGAACCTGCATACCTGCAAAAGAAAAATGAGTACCTGACACGTTGCAGGAGCTGATTTTAGATGCTTGGTATAGATATGTCCCGACTGGTTACAGGGGCCGAGTCTGGGGCTTCAAACAGCGATGAATGAACCAGGGATGGTTACTGCCTTAGCATGAATGGTAAGAGAACCTTGGATGACTTTAGCTTCAACAACGCTCGTTGAGAAAAATCTTGGCGGGAATCACCATCTTTGCAATATCGGAACGAGAACCATAGAAAATTATAATCTGAAAGGGAATCACCTCACTCGCCGTTGGAGAGGGAAACACAGGAAAAGGAATTGTCACCTCACACACCGTTGGAGAGAGAAACATAAGAGACTATTACCTCACACTCATCGTCGGAGAGGGAATCATCTGAAAAGGACTTACTACCTCACACACCGTCGGAGAGGGAACCATGGGAGACTATCACCTCACACTCATCGTCGGAGAGGGAAACATCTGAAAAAAGGAATTACCACCTCACGCACTTGCCGGAGAGGGGACCATAAGAGATTATCACCTCACACTCATCGTCGGAGAGGGAAACATCTGAAGAAGGAATTACCACCTCACGCACTTGTCGGAGAGGGGACCATAAGGAGAAGGAATTACCACCTAACTCGCCGTTGGAGAGGGGATCATGACTTCTACTGAGTCTTTATCAGAAAAATCTGTTGGGAGTCGATTTAGCTGGACTAGAGAAAACTTTGAAATATGTTTGAGCATTTTAACTGCGTCTTTCCTGAAAGGTAAAGGTCAGTCATATGCAATGCATGATATGGATCACGCGATGATGTTCTCAACATAAATGAGATTTGCATGATGCGTTTATGCATGCTATAAAGATGTATATGATGTTTTATGAATGTTTTCGTCTAGGAAAGTAAATCCTTGACGGGTGCCGGGAAGTCGTATCCTGGGCTGATGTTAGAGAATAAGCTTTTACTTCCGCTGGGGATGATAGTTGCAAGAATACCGGTAGGAGAAGATGACTCTGTTGCGGAATAAACTTGGCGAATAGATTCTGCGGGGAGACAAGATATTCTAGCGACCATGCCGGGAAGCAATACTCTGTGGGGATAGAGATGCTTTGCTGAGTGTAGATAACTTTCTGAGGATACCCTTGTTATTGGAAGTGTTGATGGACTTCGCTGGGGTAAGAAGACTTGGTCGACGACGCTCTTTCCGTGGCTTTTGGCTGAGGATAACCCAGTTATATCCTATTAAGGAAATAACTCTTTAAATAAAGCCGGACGATGCGTTCGTACTCTGCGAGGGATAAGCTTCCAGAATCTACTGGGGAGTTTTGATATGCTGGGGAAAGTGATTCCTTTGAACGTTGGTATACCGCCGGGGAACAATCTTTAGACCAAGACTGCCGGGGATGCTTGTTTAAGGATATATGCCTTGCTGCTGGGGAAGTATTGAGATCTACGGGAGAATACTCAATTTCCTTGATATTTGACAATTTTGCTTGGAGAGAAATGTACTGTTTTACTGAACCACTCTCTGGGGAATTAAGATACACTTGGCCGTGTTCTTTAGCTGAACCTACCTTGGTACCTTGGAGGATAGAACAATTAGATTGCTTGGACAACTCTTTATTGCCCCTGTTTCTAGTGTCACCTGCAATTAATTCCTTTGTTTCGTATGCAAATATTTATGAGTTAGCAAATTACTGTCAATGCATATATCACAAATTGAACCTTGGACGTTCTTCGCAAAACAAAACAGGAAAAGAAAAACACTTGGCACGTTTAACTGAAAGATATATTTGTATTGATTTTTGAATGGCCTGTGAATAGGCGTTTTGTATACAAGAGGCTGACGTCCTAGTAAGAGGAACGTCGCCGAACAAAAGAGTTTATACAAGTTTTGTACAAAAGAAAATAAAACAGCTGTGTGAAATATGAATGATCCACTGGGTTTCAACTCTGCTATTGTCTTTATAACTCCGAGTGTCTCATCACTTGATGACCTTGGTTGAGGGTGAAGCTGACTGATCGATGCCGTCTGAACTTGATGTAGATACCGGATTCTGGATGCAAAGTGATCAATGAGACATACGATTACGCTTTTATCCCTAACTTTTGCCTGGACCGCCCTTTCGGATTTTCGGTCCACCGGGATACCCATTTTTGCCCAAGCCGCCTTTTCAGGTTTTCGACTTGCCGGGTGTACAGATTTTTTCATTTTCATCCCTTCATTTTGCCCGAACCCTTTTGGTTCGACGGGAAGCCCTAATTTTTGCCTAGGCATGTCAGCCTAGCGGGTCTTTTTTATGCGTAGTATTTTTTTACTATGTCTGCATTGGCGGGGTGAGGAAGGTCGTCACCATCCATATTGGTTAATATCATTGCTCCTCCTGAGAACACATGCTTAACCACAAATGGCCCTTCGTATGTAGGGGTCCATTTGCCCCTTGGATCACTCTGAGGAAGGATGATTCTCTTGATCACCAGATCCCCAACTTGATATTCCTGTGGTCTGACCTTTTTGTTAAATGCCCTGATCATTCGTTTCTGATACGTCTGACCATGACAGATAGCAGCAAGTCTCTTCTCGTCAATGAGGTTAAGTTGATCAAGTCGTGTCTGGATCCAATCATCTTCATTCAGATTTGCATCCTTCATTATCCGGAGAGAGGGAATTTGCACTTCGATCGGCAAGACTGCCTCCATGCCATAAACCAGAGAGAAAGGAGTTGCCCCGGTTGACGTCCTGGCTGAGGTACGGTACCCATGCAGAGCGAACGGTAACATCTCGTGCCAATCTTTATACGTTACTGTCATTTTCTGCACGATCTTCTTGATGTTCTTGTTAGCTGCTTCCACAGCCCCATTCATCTTCGGTCTGTAAGGAGAAGAGTTGTGGTGCTGTATTTTGAACTGTTCGCAGAGCTCAACAATCATCTTGTTGTTCAGATTGGTACCATTGTCTGTAATAATCCGCTCAGGGACGCCGTATCGACATATCAGGTTGTGTCGAATGAACCGTGCCACAACAGTCTTGGTTACCGTAGCATAGGATGCTGCCTCAACCCACTTCGTAAAATAATCAATCGCTACTAGGATGAAGCGATGTCCATTAGATGCTGTAGGTTTTATCTCACTGATCATGTCTATGCCCCACATTGCAAACGGCCAAGGCGCAGTCAAGACGTTCAAGGGAACCGGAGGAACATGCACCTTGTCTGCATAGATCTGGCACTTGTGGCATGTCCTGGAGTGTTGGTAGCAGTCAGCTTCCATGGTGGACCAGTAGTATCCTGCCCGTAGGATTTTCTTAGCCATAGTGTGCCCACTGGAATGTGTACCAAAGGTCCCGTCATGTAGCTCTTCCATGATTCTTTCTGCTTCAGTCTTATCCACACAACGCAGTAAGGTTGAATCATGGTTTCTCTTGTACAAGATGCCGTTGCTAAGGAAGAACTTTGCTGCAAACCTCCTCAGGAATTTCTTATCATTGACAGATGCACCTTCAGGGTATTCCTGAGTTTCCAGATATCTCTTCACTTCGTGGTACCAAGGCTTCTCAGTCACCAATTCAGTTTCGAGATCACAACAGTATGCCGGTTCGTCCAGTTTCCAGATGATGATCCGGGGAGCCTCATTATCCCATTTGACCTTGAACATTGAAGACATTGTAGCTAACGCGTCCGCTAACTGATTCTCTTCTCTTGGAAAGTGCTCAAAGGTTATCTCCGTGAAGTGGGGAATCAGGGTCAACACACATTCTCTGTAAGGAATCAAGTTTGGATGTTTCGTATCCCACTCTCCTTTGATCTGATTGATCACAAGAGCAGAATCTCCGAAGACACTTAGAAATTTGATCCTTAAGTCGATCGCAGCTTGAAGACCCATGATACACGCCTCATACTCCGCCATGTTGTTGGTACAGTTGAAACACAGCCGGGCAGTGAGTGGAGTATGAGTACCTTGAGGAGATATGATGATGGCGCCGATACCATTTCCCAAAGCATTGGAGGCTCCGTCAAAGTGCATAGACCATCGGGATCCCGGTTCAGGTCCTTCATCCGGTCCAGGTACTTCATAGTCAGTTACAATCATAATGCTTTCATCTGGAAACTCGAAGTTCATTGATTGATAGTCATCTACAGCTTGATGAGCTAAGTGGTCTGCCAATACACTTCCCTTGATGGCTTTTTGGGTTGTGTACTGAATGTCGTATTCCGTCAAGATCATTTGCCATCTTGCAATTCTCCCAGACAGAGCAGGCTTTTCGAATATGTACTTTATAGGATCCATTTTTGAGATCAACAAGGTAGTGTGAGTCAGCATATACTGTCTCAGCCGGCGAGCAGCCCATACCAAAGCGCAGCAAGTTTTCTCAAGCAGTGAGTATCGGGTCTCACAGTCGGTAAACTTTTTGCTAAGGTAATAAATGGCATGCTCTTTTCGGCCAGACTCGTCATGCTGCCCCAGCACACACCCCATTGAATTGTCCAGCACTGTCAGGTATAGTATCAGAGGTCTCCCTTCAACCGGTGGCATAAGGATAGGTGGTTCTTGGAGATACTCTTTGATTCTGTCAAAAGCAGCCTGACATTCCTCGTTCCAACGTACTACCTGATCTTTCTTCAGCAGCTTGAAGATTGGCTCACAGGTAGCAGTCAGATGAGAGATGAAGCGAGCAATGTAATTCAGGCGTCCTAAGAAGCCTCTGACTTCCTTCTCTGTCTTAGGAACTGGCATCTCTTGAATAGCTTTGACCTTAGCAGGGTTCACTTGAATACCTTTATCACTGACCACGAAGCCTAGCAGCTTCCCAGATCTTACCCCGAAGGTGCACTTGTTCGGGTTCAATCTCAGCTTGTATAGTTTCAACCGGTCAAACAATTTCTGCAGATGATCTAGGTGCTCTTCCTCAGTCTGGGACCTAGCGATCATGTCGTCCACATACACCTCTATCTCGTGATGGATCATGTCATGAAATAAGGCAACCATGGCACGTTGGTAGGTTGCCCCAGCATTCTTTAATCCGAATGGCATGACCTTGTAACAGAAGGTGCCCCACTGAGTAACAAATGTAGTCTTTTCCATGTCTTCAGGTGCCATCTTAATCTGATTGTAACCTGAAAAGCCATCCATGAAAGAGAATACCTTGTGCTGAGCTGTATTATCAACAAGGACATCGATGTGAGGTAAGGGGAAGTCATCCTTGGGGCTGGCCCTGTTCAGATCCCTATAATCGACACACATTCTGACCTTTCCATCCTTTTTAGGTACTGGCACCACGTTAGCAACCCACTGAGGGTAAGAAGTCACTGCAAGGAATCTGGCATCAAACGGTTTCATGACCTCGGCTTTAATCTTCTCAGACATCTCCGGACGCATCCGACGGACCTTTTGTTTAACTGGAGGGCAGTCTTCCTTAGTTGGCAAGTGATGGACCACAATGTCGGTATCCAACCCTGGCATGTCTTCGTAGGACCAGGCAAAGATTTCCATATAATCGTGCAGCATCTTGGTTAACCGTTGCTTCACGCTGAGCTCTAGGTTGGCACCAATCTTCACCTCTTTTCTGTCTGCCTCAGTACCCAGGTTTATGGTTTCCACTGGCTCTTCATGGGGTTGAATTGCCCTCTCTTCCTGAAGCAACAGTCTTGCAAGCTCGCCGGGCACTTCGCAATCATCTTCACCTTCGTCTTCGGCTAAGTTGATCGGATTTTCGAAGTCATAATTGGCAGTAGCAGAGTTGTTATCAGTAAGATCCAGAGTGGATTGGAACTTGTATGAGTGAGTGTGTGTGTAAATACAGCTGTTTTTGAAAATTATGTAAAGGAAAAGAAAAGACAGAAAAGGAACACAATATTTGCAATGCGAAAAACGTCCAAGATTTTCATTCATGATGTATAAAATGACAGTTTGTATGCCCTCACAAATAGAACCACGGTGCCTCGGGTAAGACACCGGGCCATAGAGTTTATCATTGTTTATTACAAAATAACAAAACATAGGAATTCATTACTTAGTAACAAAAGAAACAGGGAGATTGTCCTTTGCGCTCCAATTGTTAAGTCCACCGTCAGTTGCCGGGTAAATCCAGCTATCAAATTCAGCTTCATCAACTTCCTCTTCATTCCCAATAGCATTAACTCCATGAGCAGGCAGGGGAGCTGTCACCACATTAGGCTTGTCAGATGCCTCGAACTGTACCTCCTTAGCGTCAATGAGGTCCTGCAGCTTGTTCTTTAGTGCCCAACAGTCATCAGTGGAGTGCCCCGGGCTTTCTGAATGGTAAGCACAACGAGCATTCGGGTTGTACTTGGGAGACGTTGTATTGGGGAACTTTGGAGCCTCCCTGACAGTCACTAAGTTGGTGGCTAGCAACTGTGGCAGAATCTGTGATAGGGTCATGCTTAACCGGGTGAACTCCCTCCGGGGTCTCTCAGCCCTTTGAGAATTGTTTGGCCGAGGAGCGGCAGCAGGCTTAGCAATCATCACCGCGCTGACAGATTGGCGGTGCTCAGGTCTCTCTGATTTCCTAGAACCATACACGGCACTAGACTCCTTCTTGAATGGTTTCTTTTCCGAACTAGATGATGCACCCTTCGCAATCTTCCCAGACTTCAACCCAGCTTCAATCCTTTCTCCAGTCAAAATTAAATCAGTGAACCCAGCAGAAGAATTCCCAATGAGATGGTTGAAGAATGGCCCAGATAGGGTCCCCAAGAACATGTCAACCAACTCCCGATCAGTCAATGGTGGCTGCACCCTGCCAGCCAGGTCTCTCCATTTCTGAGCGTACTCCTTAAAACCTTCGCTTGCACCTAACGCCATACCCTGGAGTTGGGTACGTGTGGGGGCAAGGTCGGCATTATACTGATACTGCTTGTAGAAAGCAGTAGCCAGCTCCTCCCAGTTACGAACTTTGGTCCCATCCAGCTGATAGAACCATTCGAGATGAGTCCCTGAAAGACTCTCCTGGAAGAAGTGGATCCATAGATTCTTATCCGCAGAGTACGGCTGAATTTTCCGAACATAGGACCTTAAGTGAAGCTTGGGACAAGACGCCCCGTCATATTTGGAGAAGGATGGTGCTTTGAACTTATGCGGGATGATCACACCAGTCGACAAACCCAAATCTCCGAAGTCCAGCCCAGGTGCCTGTTGCACCTCCATAGCCTTCAACCTGTCCTCTAGTTGCTTGTATCTGTCATCTGCAGGAGGGTATTGCTCTTCATCAAAATCTGTCTCGTTGTCGGAGACGACCGGACTAGGAACCTTTACTTCTGCCTGAGAAGGACTCTTGCCAACAGAAGAACCAGCCTCTTCATGCTGCAGAGTATTGCCAAACCTTCGGCCCGAGTTGAACAGAACAGTTCTTCTCTTCTTCTTCTTCTCCTTCTTCAGGAGCATAGCCTTTAGTTCTTCTTGGCCTTTAGCCAGACCCTTGATTAGTTCTTGAAACTGCGCATTCTGCGCCTGGAGAGCCTTGATTGATGTCTCTGTTGATTCAGATCCGGGATTCATGATGCTGAAATAAACAGCGAAGCACTGTAAGCAACCTGAAAAGAGGAAAAACCTGCTATGCATATGATGTATGAAATGCGTATGCAATGCATTCAAGGGTTCGAAAGTTCAAATTTGTTGTAGACAAAAAGGAACACACGTTATCATTAAAGAAATCATTGTTTAATACATCAAAGCCTCATGGGCAAAAGTACAAAAATCAAATCAATCCCAAAATACGCTGCGCATCCTTTTCGGAGCTATGTAAGTGTTGAGATTCCTCTCCTCATGCAACAGGCGAGTGAGTTCCAAGACTTTCTTTTCACTGGCCTGCAGACTAGTCTCAAGAGAATTCCTTTCCTCCTTAAGCTGGATCCAGCTCTTCTGCATCTCTTCCCAGGATGTGGGCATATCAGGGTGCTGAATAGTGTGGGACACTTCCCCTTCTGAAACTGGTTCTTTGATCACTGGGAGCATATGAGGATAGGGCATCACTAACTTCTGGGAGCGGGCCCGTACCCACTTGAGATAGGGTTCCAAAGGGATGGAATTCCTATGCCCCAGTGTCTTGCTGTCTATCCTACTAGGCATCCTCCAAGCTCTGATAAATCTCTGGCGAAGTCCTTGAGTATCATTGTCGAAGTCAAAAACTATGTCAGGAATTAACATGTCATGAGGACCGTCCCTCCGAGCATAACCAAACTGTCTCCAAGCCAGGCATGGGCTATAAGTAATACCTCCTCTGATTCCAAGTAAAGGAACATTAGGGTACTCCCCGCAACGATCAATGATAGTGACATCTTCTCTGGACCTAGGGCACCAATGTATATCTGCATGTGTAAGAGTCATCAGCCGTTGTGACCATCTCAATCCCCGCTCATTCTTCAGGACTGATTGGGGAAGGTGCGGAATAAACCACCTTCCCAGGAGAGGAGTGCAACACATAAGGACACCTCTTTTTCTCATGGTTCGAGTGTAACATGAGTGAAGGATGTCCCCCAGCAATGTAGGTATGGGATTCCTGGACATGAAGATCTGGACAGCACTGATATCAATAAGCTGATCTGGGTTAGGGAACAACACCAAACCATAAACAAGGAGGGCCACAACCTCTTCAAAAGCTTGCAAATCAAGGGAGTTCCAACATTCATGAGCCTTCTCAAACAGAAACCTGGCTAAGAACCCTTTGATACCACTTCTAACTTCCCAATGTCCCTTGAGGTCAGATGACTGTAGGTGCAAGGCTTTAGCAATCTCTTCAAGCTTAGGTTCCTTTTCTGTACCATTGAAAGGTAGCTGATCAAGGATAGGGATCTTCAGGAGCCGGGAGAACTCCTCCAATGTAGGTACCAACTGATAGTCCAAGAAGGTAAAACAGTGATGCAGAGGGTCAAAGAATTGGAACAAGACCTTAATCATATCTTCCTCAATGTTGGTGTTGACCAAGCTGATGAGGCTTCCATGCCTTTCACTGAATGAAGAGTTCTCGGGAATCCTGGATATAAGCTCCTTAAGCTGAGGAGGGATCCTTACAAGATTGACCTGAATTGTCTTTCTACGAACAGTTTCCATGTCCTACAAAACAAGAACAAAGATGAAAATCCGAACCCCTGAAATGGTTAGTCAATGCATATGATGCTAGATGATGTCATGATGCTATGATTAAACACACCACAGATATTTACAAAGACAAACATGTAAGGCACACAAGGCACACAAGACAAGCCCTTAAGGTTTAAGGCCAGCATGGGGTCTGGGTAGTACCCTCTTGAAGGTGGTGGGTTCAACCTGTCCTAATCAAAGTAACCGGGTTCTAAGGTTCCCAATATCACGGGGTTGCTTTCATTGTTCATCGTTTCGATTTAGCCACTGAACTGGCGACCGAAATATTCCAGGAAAGCAACCCTCAATTGAGTGTAGTATCGAGTATCAACCAACCTCGGACTGCACCAAAGTCAGTTATCTCACTACCCTAAAGAGGCCAAGATAGTTCAATTAAGGTTCCTAAGGTCTGTTGATGCTTCACGACACCACGCGGAGGCCCCGTACTCTCCTTGACTGAACTCAAGGGTTACCGGTACACACCAAAGTGCCACATCAATGTAGCAGACTGTTTCAACCATGTCGGTATACCCCGCACAGTTCCCTCACAGTCTTGTTGCTACTTTCTAAGAAAGGTATCCCCCAGATCCGGGTTAGGATCTATAGAACTCCCAAGCAACCCACAATTTTAAAGCACACGAGGAAAACAATTGAAAACATAGTTATGAGCTAGCCCTAAGGTACACCTCACTTTAAAGATATCCCCAGCAGAGTCGCCAGTTCTGTGATCGGTGGATCTGGAACTGACTGTTTAAAGCTGGTTCGCGAAATGTCGCGGTAAGCAAGAGTCGCCACCGTCTTTTATTTTCTCCAAATGGAAAGGACAAAAGCACAGAAAAATTCCTTAAAGAGATTGCTCTCGGTTCGGGAGGTAGGTTATAGAAAGGGAAGGTGTTAGCACCCTTTCTATCCATGGTTATCCATGGGCTCTTAGATACTTGCTCATTTGTGTTTTCAAAATTGTTTGTTTGCTTTTCAATGTGGGTTTTAAAAAGTTTCTTTGAAAAATTTCAGTTCGACTCGTACGTCAGAGTGTTTGAAAAATTTGCTTTGAAAGCTTTTGAAAAAGTGTCAGTGTGAAAAGGTTTTTTTGTTTGTTTTTGAAGAGAGCAAGTATCCTTGAGAACCTACCTACCCTAAGGAATTCGTCTGTGTAAATGTCCTTTAAAAGTAGTACCATCCCACCATTGAGAGGTAGGTAGCACCACCGTTGGAGGTGTTCGGGTCAATTCGAGTTTGTAGGGACATGGTGATCACCGGAGCAATGGGAAGACACCTTAGAAGCTACCCTCATGCCAGGTTCCCGGATCATGAGGACTTACTAAGACGTCCTCTACTCGACGATCACCTTTCGAAAGGAAACAGTGAGGCGTACCCTAGGGGTGGTGTGTGCGATTCATGTGTCGTTTTCAGATATTTGTCTTGTCATGTTTATTTGTGTTCTACGCTTGATTTTAATTAGGGCCATTCATTCTTGCATGCTTATTTAACAGTTATAAAGTTTGCGGGAAAATAAATCTAAGGCTATTACAAAGGCGCGGGTCCACATCGCCAAAAATTAAACCGGACCCGATTTGACAAAAAGTAAATAAAGCAAAGAAATGCGAAAAGTAAAATTGTTACAACGCTTTGGGAGAATTACATAATTATAATAGACGACATAAGATAAATGCGCGAAATTAAATAATTACGAACATGGGCGTTGGACCCTTTTGCAAAAGATTTAAAGTTAATGAATTAATTAATGAGGAATTAAAATTAAAGATTTAAAAAAAAGAATGTTTTTTGGTATTTTTTAAGATTTAATGGAAAAAAGAGAATTAATTATAATGAAAATAAAATGCCAAACCCTAATTCTAATTATTTTTAAGTTATTATGAAAGTATTAAGTTTTAACCTAATTTAAATCTAAGTTAATTTACATGCAAAATTTAATTATAGAAAATAAATAAAATAAACATTATTATTGTAAGAAGGGAAATTAAAAGGAATAAAATTAATTAAACCTATTTCTACATATTTTTTTGTATTTTTGTTATTAAAAGAGATTGAAATTATATCCTAATAAAAACTAAATATTTATATGCTAATTCATTTATGAAAATAATTAAATTAATAATCTATCATATTTTTATCTTTTTTCTAATTTTCTGTATTTTTTATGTATTGTAAAAATAATGAATTAAACTAAAACAAGAAAACAAATAAAAATAATAATTAAAAGATATGAGAAAAATAAAAATATTTGCAAACCAGGGTGGGGGTGTAGTCCCAATTTGTGAGGTTTTATTTCAGCAAATCAGGCCCAATAGCTCTGGATCCACTGACTTTTGCCAGTTTGTGTGCTAGCGCGTTGACCAGCGTATACGTGTTCTTCAGATTCTTGGCCATTGATCTAGTGTTGGATTGGACGTGGCACGCTTGATTATGCTGGTGCATGGTGTACTTCAAAGTTGAACCTGCATAGGAATGAGTATAGAAAAATAATAGCGAAATTATTCAGACCTGGGGTTCGAACCCAGGTCTTTGGACATCAATGCGTTGATAGCTTGCCAGCTGAGCCACTTAGCCAATTTGATATATAATATGCAAACAAATATTAAAAAAGAAAGTAACGCATTAGTGGAATTTTGGCGTGAGCTTTTGAATTAGCCAATCCTCGCTTGACATGGCATCATCTTCTCCATTCCCTGAAACATGAAAAACGAAGGCAACGGTTTTCCAGGTGTGGTGTTAGGCTAGCTACGAGAAAATAGCGATTAAGCCTGTGTCGTTTAGAAATTAGGCGCGATGAGTGGTTCTTGTTCGTCTAGGCTTGCTGAATACAACCATGGTGGTCTTAAGGGCTGATTTTACCTTGTTTCAAAAGCCCCAATTTTGTACCCTGCAAAACCCTAAGGAACGAACATGGCATCTTGGCCTAAAGCGCATGAAACTTCAATTAAAGATTATGGTTAGCTTGTAAACTTCATCAGGAATATGAAATAATGGATAATATGTCATGAAAGTGCATAAATTTAAAAACACGATCACCAATTTTTCACAAAATATTCTAGCTTCTGTATACCGATTCCACGCTTGTTGATGGTTGTTCTTGATTGGGGAATGCTCAGTGATGTTTCAGGAAGCTATTAGGATGGAAATTAAGGCTTGAATCCACCTCTAGCCACGTTTTCAGAATTGAGTTCTTAAGTGAAATTTTCAAGTTTGGCAAGGGTCTTTGGGCGCAGCTTAGAGTGTAATGCCATTAGGTTTGTAATCCTGATTATGTATGGAAGCAATTAGGTCAACAAAACTTGACAAAATCCAAGGCATTCATTGTTTTGCATATTTGATTTTATAAGATCTTTTTTTGAATCTTTTTCATGTGCAATTTTGTTCAATCATGCCAAATCAAACCAAAACTTTCCTAATTAGGATGTGCACGTGATATTGAGAGTAAAACATGCATGAAAAGATTTTTTAGGTCAAGTTTGATATTTTTCACATATTTAATTAATTTAAATGAATTAATATAAATAATAATTCAAATAAATAAATAAAAAATGAGAAAATACTTCCCTTTGGGCCAAGTGGTCGTGCATAGGCTTGGAATGATGAATCTTGGAAGAAAAATGGGCCCATTAGCAATTTTAGGTTATTTGAACCATTGTTGACTTTTCAAAATTCCCAAAAATTTCCCAACTTCCACAAGGCATAACTTGCTCAATTTTTAAGCTTTTCACATGTTCTTGGACATTTTGGAAAGGTCTTTGAGTCCTTTAACCAATTCCTTTGGTCCCATGTCATTTTGATTTACCAATCGCAAGTTATGGCCTTTGACTTAAAGTCCCTTTTTGTTGACTTTTGAAAATGACCTATAATGTTGAAATTGATAACTTTTTGTGAGAGCATTTCTTGGACTTGAAGTATGAAGATGAGTTGTAGGAAATGTCCTTCTCTTCAAAATGAGCTTTGGATGGAATTTTTCTGATAATCCATGTGAAAGTTATGCCCTGGTCAATTTCAGTTGACTTTTTCAGCTGTCCAAATATAGTAACTTTTGCATCTTGATGATTTTCTGAGCCAAATTTTGAGAATCATGATCAAGCATTGATAAAATGATGTTTGTGGCTTCAAAATGATATATTGACCAAAAATTTGAACTTTTGACTGTCAAATGACCATTTTGCCCCTACAGTTGACTGTAGTGCAATCTAGGGTTTTGACTGTGCAATTTTGAGCTGAATTCCTTGAAACTTGATATGAGGATGCTTGACTATCTTTGTAAGCATATGGGACTTGATTGGCCCTTTGAAAACTTCACTTTCTTGATCAGGACTCAAACCCTAGTTTTGACTGTATAGGAGACAGTTGGACTGCACAACCCTTGGAGAATTTTGTGACCTGACTTGGCAATTTCTTGAAGAATATGGGAGGGCAAATTTTGGGGTGCAACACTCCCCTTAATGGCTTGCAAGGATGCTGTATATGTAGTGTGGAGTGAGGAGACACCATTAAAGGGAAAGAATCATGGCCATAACTCAATGTTTCCCAACAAAAATCAAACACATTCAAGGCCTTCCAATTTTATCAAAACATGCCTTATCTTGATTGAATGTATCTGGTCATTGTAGCACGAAATTATGGGCCTGAAGCTGAGCCAAAACACAAGCCCAATTGTCATGATCCACCATTTATTATTTTATAAAATTTATTTTGTATTTTTGGGAATAAAATCAAAATAAATATGAATAAAATAGTTTAAAAAAACAAGGAAAGATGGGAATGAAATTAGGGGTCCTCTATAAGCTTAGGAAGATGTTTGAACTTTAAAAAGTTAGGCCATTGACCCAAAAATTTAAATTTGCTCAATGCACCATTCTTGAAATTTCCAAAATTCTCCCAACTCGGTAAAGCCATAACATGCTCAATTTTTATCTAATGGTGATCATCTTTGACTCTTTATAAAGCTTACGATGTCCCATAAGCAACCTCTTTGGTTTAATCTCAATTGAATCTTCCATGTTCATGTAAGAAGCTTTGACCCAAAAGGTGTTCTTGTTGACTTTTTGAAATGACCTATAATGTCTGACTTCATATCTTTTCATGGGTGCATTTCTTGAACTTTAGGGATGAATATGAGTTGTAGGGAGTTTTATTCTCTTAAAAATGAGCCTTGGATGAGAAATTTATGATAAAGTATGAAAAATTTATGCTTGGTCAAAGTTTGGTTGACTTTTCCTTAGAAACCCTAATTTAGCAATTTTTGAGTTTTGATGAATTAAGAGCATTACTTAGGGAATCATGGTCAAACCTTGATCAAATGATAGATATCACTTCAAAATATTGATGTTGACCAAAAATCTTGAAGTTTGACTGTATATGGGCCACAATTGACTTTTGACCTAATATAATTGATATTCAAGCATCTGAGCAGTTGACTGGGTAAACCTCTTTTGTAAGGCATGAAAATTGACATGGATGGTCTTGAGAACATATTAGGACTATGGAGAGCATATAAGGCCTTTGGAGTTCACCCATCTTGATGAAAATGGAAACTCTAGCTGGAGGTTCATTGCTTTATGAGAGAGTTTGTCTGGTCAACTCTTGGGCATCCTTGAGCAAGTTGAGGATCTCAATGAACATGTGTTGAGTAAAATGGGAGGACAAATTTTGGGGTACAACACACTTTATCTAGGAAAATAAAAATAATATGAAAATAGCAAAGAAAATGTTTTGGTGATTTTTTAATGAAAAAAATGATTTATGATAATTAATTAAATAAACCAAAAAAAAACCTAATTAATTTTAATTAATAAAAAATGGTTAATTTTGAAAAAAAAGTTAATTAAAAATATAAAACCTAATTAATTTGAATTAAAAAAGATTAATTTAAAAAAAGTTAAAAAATCTAAAACCTAATTAATTTTAATTAATAAAAAAAGGTTAATTTTGAAGAAAAAAAAGATTAATTAAAAAAACCTAAAACCTAATTAATTTTAATTAATAAAAAAAGGTTATGTTTAGTGATAAATAATAAAGAATTAAGTTTACCAAAAAAATAGATAGGGGAAGAAGCATAAATAAAAAATAGGGTTAGAAAACAAAAATAGTGCAAATGCCGGAGGTGGATGTTGAACCCACGCCTTTCTAGCCTTTGCCATGCATTGGCTGGTATTATGATCTGGCCTCAGCACGTTTTGTGATAAACCTGCATGGGACCATTACAATGGTCCAAACCTGCAGTGTTGAATCTCATGAACACATTAAACAAATTAGTATACCATGAAATACAAAGAAAATAAATATATGAAATTTTGTAATGTTAAAACCGATATGGCATGTATGAATGCTTCTACACCCTTTTGATCATGGAGACCGAACCAACCTTACCCTACTGAGTTTTTGGAAGTGAATGAGATGGCTTGTTCGAACCAACCTTACCCTACTGAGTTCCTGGAAGTGAATGAGATGGCTTATTTGTAGTAAGATGGAGGTTTGTAACAAGGATCTCAAAATTTCTAGGGTTCTTAAAAGAACTTGATATTTTGACAAGGTTGTGGTAAGAGTTTTTTTGTGTCCTTGTTTGTGTGAAAATAATGATATTATATAATGGAAATTAGATCAAAGATATGGGTTTTGGATGTGCAATTGGGCCTCCAATAACCACAATCAATAGTGCATATTTTTATTCACTTGAGTCTGACACATTTCAGGATAAACCACAGGGACCTCAGTGCAATTTTTGAAGTTTAAATGTGAAAATAAAATGTAGCCGATATTGAGAACAAACTCCTGTCCGAAAATAGGCTTAATTAGATAAACGGTGAATTAGTTATGAATTTTTGAAGTTTCTCCTCAGGCAAACTTATTTGGGCTCCAATGTCAACTCTGACCAGTTCTTCAATAAAAAAATGGTATTGATCGGAGAAGAATACAGTCTTGACTTTAGAAGAAAAGTTGTAGATCTTTGAGTCAGTGACCTTGTGTAGATCTCTGAAAAATCCCTTGGAGTGTTTGAAATATTTTCAAGGAACCTTAGAGTGGTTGAAATATTTTTAAGGAAATAGCAAGAATTGGATGATAGAATCTGTGATCTTGTGTTGATAGTGTGCAATCGGATTTACTCGAGTGAAAAATCCCTTGGAGTGGTTGAAATATTTTCAAGGAACCATGGAGTGTTTGAAATCCTTTTAAGAAAGTAGCTTAAGCGGCGAATAGTTTGAATCTATCAGTTGATTTGATCTTGCTTAAGATTAAAGGTTGGAAGAAGGAGCATCAACCCCAAATTAGAGAATTTTGTATTGTTGGTTCTAACTCTTCCATTGTATTAAATATTTTGCATATAAGAATTATCCTAGTTCCATTGTAATTAGGCACAAACGTACCCACACGTGAGGAATAAAGTGGGGAACTGTGTAGAAAAATTCCTTGTGTGTTTTTACTTTTCCGCTTTTAGTTGCTTTCAATTTCATCAATATTTTTATCAAATAGCATTGTGATAGTAATTGAATTGTAAGAATTTTTTCTCTCAAAATCTGATTTTGAAATAGGTGTGGATATAACTTATAATCAATTTTGATTATAAGTAGTTTTGTATATCAACACTACTCAAAGAGAAATTCTGAAAATTCACTTGCACGCCAAGTGTTTGATAAAATGATCAAGTTAATTCTTTGATTATTTAGCCTTGGAAATAGAATTGAAAAGTGATTGTGTTCAAACAATAAATAAGTGCATTATTGATTTGAGTTTGTATCGATCAATTAATCAATTTCATCTCATAGATTTATCTTTCATAATTTATATATCCGAGTTTCCAATAAGTTGTTTTTTAGAAGACTTATCCAGTTAATTGCTTCCGCATCAAAAAGTTTTAAAAATAATTAAATTATAGAGTTGTGTCTAGAATAAATTTTGTGCGCCTCTATTAACCCCTCCTCTAGATACACGCCATCGTCTAACAAGTGTCATCAAGAACCCGATTGATTCTGGCTTAAGAACACTCTTTAGAAAATGGCTTACGAACCTAAGGAGCTCCAATTTTCATGGGATAAAATTATACTTATTGGAAAACTTGTATGCAAATTTATATCAAATCATATGACAAAGGTATTTGGGAAGTAATTCAAAATGGTCCAACAATGGTGATATATGATGTTGATGGTATTACTATGCCTAAGCTGGAAAATCTATGGGATGAGAATGATAATAAAAAGTGGTCTTACGATTGGAAAGCTAAGAACATCATCGTATCCGCACTTGGTGTTGATGAGTTTTATCACATTTCCAGTTGTCAAACCGCTAAGGCTATGTGGGAGACTCTACAAGTTTCCCATGAGGGAACTAATGAGGTCAAAAAAGCTAGGATTAATACACTCACTCAAGAGTTTGAACTCTTTCGCATGAAAAATGGTGAAACCATTATGGAAATGCAAAAGAGATTCTCTCATCTTATTAATCGTTTGAACTTACTAGGTAATCCTATTTCCAATGCTATTGCTACTAAAAAAGTTTTGAAATGTATTACTAGGTGTTGGTAACTTAAGGCCACCTTGATCAAGGAAGCTAATAATCTTGAAATACTTGATCTCGCTGCACTTTTTGGTAAGCTTGAAGAACACGAGAAAAAACTAAATTGCTTAGATAAATATGAAAAGAAGCTTGAGAAGGAAAAGAAGAATAAGGAAAATCACAAGGAGGAAGTTATGAAGTCCAAAGCTCTTAAGGATTCTAGCTCTAATCCTCAAAAGAAGAGAAAATTAGGGATAATGACTCTAGTAATTATGAGATTTTGGATGATGAAGAAATGGGACTATTTGTGAAGAAATACAATAGGTATATTCAAAAAAATGGAGTTAAACATTCCGACAATAATCTCATGAAGTTTAGAAGGAAATCCTCCTCCCTCAAAGAAGAGAATAACAAAAAGGACAAAGGAAAGGTTATTTGCTACGAATAGGTAAGCCTGGTCACTATAAACCGGATTGTCCAACTCTTGCCAAAAAGAAAGGAATAGGCCAAAGAAATAAGCCTAGACAAGCCTATGTTTCTTGGGAAAGTGAAAGTGAATCCTCAAGCGATGAAAGCTCAAGTGAGAGTTATGAAAAGACAAATTAATGTTTCATGGAAAATCATCGACAAGGCAAGAAAAAGGATGCAAGTTCTAAATACTCTAACATTTCCTCTTTGTCTTATAATGAATTAAAAAGGGAATTTGAAAAACTACAATTAGAGCTTTTAAATGCTAACAAAAGATTGGCCTCCCTAGAAAAAGTCTTCTCATTTTTAGAGGCCAAGGTTGATGAAACCAATGATGAGTTAGAAGAATTAAAAGAACTTATTGTAGATAGTTCAAATCATGAAAAAGTGAATGTGTGTAACACCCTTCTAAACCCAAGGAATTTTCGCAATTATTTAAATAAACAAATCAGAGTAATATCACCAACAAGGTTGTCACATCTTTACAAAAACATCTTAATAATGCATCCTGCTCCGTAACACGGGTTGAAAAACTATAAACCAAATAATATGCATTTAACATCTTCAAACTATTGCAGCAGAAATCATAAATCTCAAAACATCTATAATTTGGATACCTCATATAATTCATCAAGTTAAACATCATGATCCGATTCAGATATCAATACCATAACAATGCAACTTAGAAAACATCAAATTAAACGGAGACAGATAGTTCTCAATAAACGATCCCAACCCCGATGTTACATATCAGAGAAATATTCCCTTATTCTACTGAAAGCAAATAAAACGCATCCTAAGCTATCCTCTAAGCTCCCATGGACTACTCTTGATCACTTGTGCATTACCTACGTGGAGGTAACATTCAAACAGAAAGGGTGAGTAAATAATAATCATTATATAAGACATAAGGTATAGACAATAGCAAAATATGCACATAAGTAAGGTATCATGCTTCATCACATCTTCATGTTATACTCACACCTTCGCCAATTCATCAATTAAGAACACATATATAAGCATATACAAAGTATCATCATTCATCAATGAAACACATCGAATTAAATGTCACATAGAATGTAATGTATCATCATAGACTTATGCATGTGGTACCAAAACGTCATTGATGACTCAGTCATCTTAAATCTCCAAAGATTCCCACCAATATGATCGATTTCCACTTGGAACCAGAGCATTTCACTGTTGCACCTAATCCATACTATGGATTTTTGCCTTCACTGGACAATTGTCCTACCATCATCACTGGACTGAATTCCTAATCACCATAACTGGACCGAAGTCCTTAACCATGCCATGAATGCAATGATACGCAACATCATGAATAATATGACCATGGCTAGTCAACATGCATCACCATTTATGAATCATCACAAGCATCATCGTAGCATCAAAGGATTAAAAACAACATCATAACACCATCATATAAATCAACACATCATCATATACATCACATACTCATCATTATGAACCAAGTATTATCACAAGATCGCCACATCATCATCATACTTCATTATCACAAGACGTCATAGCGATTCAACACGGGGGAAACTAATTCTATCCTAAATTAGATATTAGATATATCTTTATTATCCTTCATTTTATTCCACATAATTATAGTTCATCATATTAACTATCCAACGCTTCGGATGACACCTCAAACGGAGTTCTAGAACTAAAGTTATGATCATTTTAAGATGTCCAAAATAGCCATCCAGTTCTGCCATCCGTCGCCTAACAACACAACCCCATTGCCTGGAGACACAACATTCACGTCCAAACTCACCCGACGATGCTAGGAGCGATGCAATACAAAAGCGTCCTCTTCTCTAGCCTCTTTTGCCTCCACTTTCGCCTGGCGATATAACTTTCGCCCGGTGACACAACCTCCATCGCCCGACGACACAATGCAAACATGGTTTTCTTGTTGCGATTCCTGCACAAACCAGTCCTAACTTTCTACGATTTTACCATATTATAGGTCCTAAAATTACATCTAATCATATGGATTCACTGTCTATTAACATCCTATGTTACTACATCAATTATACATCATTTGGGCATCATTATTCATCTCTAATTCATCAAATCCTCATCCAACATCACCAATTCATCATTCACCAAAACCTAAGGCAATTCTACCATAATCCAAACCTTAAAATCAAACCTAATAAAGATGATAAAACACCCCTTACCTTAATTCATGGTTGAATCTAATTCCTCTTCACGTTCTACTGAAATCTCTTGGTATTTTTGTGCCCTAGTCTCTTTTCTCCACAACGTCAGTTTTTCTCCCAATTCTATGATCGCACGAATGGAATAACTAAACTGTCATCCCTAGTTTAAACTTTGAGCCCCTAATACCAAACTTCCGATCTTGCCCTCACGTACACTTCACTATTTACCACCATGCCCTCATTTCTTCTAACCAATAATTATTCTATTTTCTCAATTAAAATAATTCAAAACAATTATCCTAATTATTATATATTATTCTAAATTACTTAAAAATCCCTCAATACACCTAGGCATCACACAAATCACCATAGTATCACATGAATAATTCAAAACATCACATAGGCCATCATCTTCATCAATACATCAAGAATCTATGTCACCACAATGACTCTCATGAAACACCAAACATCATATAATCACAACGACTCATATAATCACACTAGGTTAATTAATTAAAATAATTAATAAAAAATTCAGGGTGTTACAACTCTCCCCCACTTAAATGAATTTTTGCCCTCGAAAATTACCTGACGAAAACAAGCTCAGATAAGACTCTTTCATTTGATCCTCTCGTTCCTAAGTCCAACTTTCACCAGCTAGTCCGCCCCATAATACCTTCACTAAGGAAATTTCTTTGCCTCGCAATTGTTTCACTTCCCGATCTTCTATTCGCATTGGTAACGTCTCAATAGTCAGGTTATCTCTCACCTTTACATCATCCATCTGAGTCACATGAGAAGAATATGGGATATACTTCCTGAACTAAGACACATGAAACACATCATACAAATTCGTGAGTGAAGGCAGCAAAGTAACTCGGTAATCCACCCCACCTACCTTCTCTGATATCTGATACAGACTAACAAAACATGGCGTAAGCTTCCTTGACTTCAAAGCTCTACCAACACTGATTACCGGAGTAACTCTCAAAAACACATGATCATATTTCTTGAACTCAAGGTCCTTTCTTCTCTTATCATGGTAACTCTTTTGAAGACTTTGAGAAACCTCCATCTTCTCTTGGATCATCTTTATCTTCTTAGTTGTCTCTGGCACAACCTCAGGTCTGAGCACAACACTCTCACCTGATTCATACCAACACAATATAGTCTTACACCTCCTACCATACAAGGCTTTATATGGTGCCATCTCAATACTAGAATGGAAACTATTATTGTACGTAAACTTAATCTACGACAAGTGGTTGTCCCAAGCACCTCCTTGTTCCATCACACAAGCCCTCAACAAGTCTTCTAAAGATTGGATAGTTCTCTCTGTATGACCGTCTGTCTGTGGATGATATGCAGAACTCAATCTCAACTTAGTACCAAAAGCATTCTGCAAACTTGTTTAGAATTTTGAAGTAAACCTCTGATGTCTATCTGACACAATACTCGAAGGTATCCCATGAAATCTCATAATTTCCTCAATATACATCTCAGTTAACTTTTTCATTGAATGCTCAATCTTCATCGACAAGAAATGAGCCGACTTTGTCAACTTGTCAACAATTACCCAAATTGAATCGTTGCCTCTAGTAGTTTTTAGTAAACTCGTCACAAAGTCCATGGAAACACCGTCCCACTTCCACTCGAGAATACTCAATGGTTACATAAGACCCATGGGCTTCTGATGCTCAATTTTCAACTTCTGACAAGTCAAGCAAGCATAAATAAATTTTGCAATTTACTTTTTCATACCTGGCCACTAAAATAACTTCTTAAAGTCTTGACACATATTGGTAGCACCTGGATGAATACTCAATCCACTTATATGTCCTTCCTCAAGAATACTCTTCTTAAGTTCTGGAACATCTGGAACACACACTCTATCACCAAAACTCATCAAACCATTCTCATCAATTTTGAACTTATCTCCTTTACCTTGGTTAATTAAAGTAAATTGATCAACTAACCTCAAATCAAACTTCTGTCTTTCACATATTTCCTCTATTATAACACTAGTCAACTTCAACATTCCCAATTTTACATTATCAGGAGTTTCTACACATATCAAGCTCATGTCTCGGAATTGTTTGATCATCTCAAACTCTCGAACCATAAGCATCGATATATATAGCGAATTCCTACTCAACGCATCCGCAACTACATTTTCTTTACCAGGATGGTAACTCAAATCGAAGTCATAATCCTTCAGTAATTCAAGCCACCTTCTATGTCTCATGTTCAATTATTTATGTTAAAATAAGTAATTCAAACTCTTGTGATCACTGAACACTTCGAATTTAGAACCAAAAAAATAATGTCTCCAAATCTTTAATATAAACACCACTGCTTCTAACTCTAAGTCATGCCTAGGATAATTCCTTTCATGAACTCTGAGTTGTCTAGAAAGCATAAGCAACAACTTGTCCATTCTATATTAGCACACAACCAATTCCTGTCTTAGAAACATCACAATACACCACAAATGACTCATTTGGATTAGGTAAAGCCAATACCAGAGCAATCGTTAACCTCTTCTTTAGTTCCACAAAGCTTTCTTCATATGCAACATCCCACACATAAGCTTGTCCCTTTCGAGTTAATTGTGTCAATGGTAACGACAACTTAGAAAACCCCTTAATGAATCTTCAATAATAACCTGCCAAACCAAGAAAACTTCGAGTCTCAGTTGCAGACTTCAGAGCCCCCCCCCCCCCCCCCCCATTGCAACACCGTATCCACTTTAAAAGGATCCACAACAATTCGACCACTCGAAATTATATGTCCAAGAAAACTAACTTCCTTCAACCAAAATTCACACTTTGACAACTTTGCATATAATTTCTTTTCCTTCAACACTTGTAATACCAATCGCAAATGCTCAACATGCTCTTCTTCCATCTTAGAGTAAATCAGAATATCGTCAATGAAAACCACTACAAACTTATCCAAGTAAGAATGAAAAGTTCTATTCATATACTCCATGAAAACACCTGGCACTTTAGATACACCAAAGGACATCATAATATACTCATAGTGACCATACCTTGTTCAGAAAGCTGTCTTCGGAATATCATCTGATTTAACCCTAATCTGATGATAACCCGACCTCAAATCAATCTTGCTGAAAACACAAGCACCCACCAATTGGTCCATTAGATTGTCAATTCTTGGTAGTAGATACTTATTCTTGATCATTACTTTATTTAACTATCTGTAATCTACACACAATCTCATACTTCCCTCTTTCTTCTTGACTAACAACACTAGAGCACCCCACGGAGAAACACTCGGTTGCACAAACTTCTTCTCAAGCATCACTTTTAGTTGCTTCTTCAATTCACTTAGATCGACATACGACATTCTATAAGGAGCCATCGACACCGGACCCGTGCCTCGAACCAAATCAATAGAAAATTCTACTTCTCTCTCAGGAGGTAATTCACTGACGCCATCTGAAAACACCTCTGGAAAATCATAAACAACTGGTATCTCTACATTTTCCTCTTTATCTTCAACTTGCAACAATGCAAATATTTCAAACATCAAGGCTTCATCTTCCAAAAGTTCATTCACTTTCTTAGCAGTCAACATCATCAATTCTCCATTATCACCAAACTTAGGGAACCTCAAAGTATTATTATAACAATTGATGTGAACATAGTTGAACTCCAACTAGTTCATTCCAAGAATCACATTGATTTGGTGTAAGGGAAGACACACCAAATCCATCACAAAACTTTTGCCGTAAATAGTCAAAGGGCACTTCAAACAAACATAAGTAGTAATAGCAGAACCAATAGCAGGAGTATCTATTACCATACTACCATTCATATCAGACAATTTCAATTCCAACTTAGTAGCACATTCAAGTGAAATAAACGAATGAGTAGCACCAGTATCAATAATAGCAACCAATTTAACATCGTTAATAAAGCAAGTACCTCGAATCGAATTGTCCCTATTAGGTTCCTCAGTTCCTCTCAAACAAGTACTCTACCATTGGTCTGAACAACAACATCTCTCTTTGACTTCTGACACTGGGTACTAATATGACCCTGCTCTCCATAATTGAAACAATTAGGACCATCATTCTTACATTCATGAGCACGGTGACCGGACTTACCACACTTGTAGCACCTCAACACCTTATTCTCACATTCATTAGCTCGATAACCCTGTTCACCATACATATAAAACCTGACGGAAGAGGGAGCTCCTTCCCCACTTGTCAGTTTCCCATCATAATCCTTCTATTTCCCTTTGTCAGGTTGGGCACCATAAGGCTTCTTACGATCTTGATGTGGTTTCCCTCTTCTCTTGTTCAGACTCTTGTAGTGAGTTGTATGAGCTTTACTGTCCTCTTCATAGATTTAATAGTTGTCCACCAGCTCAAAAAACACACGGATCTGCTGATATCCGATTGCCCGCTTAATCTCAGGATGCAAACTATTATCGAGCTTGATACATATTGAGAACTCAACAGTTGCTTCACTGTAATGTGGATAGAAATTTTCCAGCTCCACAAAATTTAAAGCATACTCAGTCATAGTTAAGTTTCCTTGCTTCAACTCTAGAAACTCAATCTCCTTCTTTCCATGCACATGCTCTGTAAAGTACTTCCTCAGGAATTCCCTACTGAACACATATCGAGTACCGACCCACCAGTCATCAGCGCTGTCAGTCTCTAACGAGTACCGACCCACCAGTCATCAGCTTCCTCAGCCAGTTGATACGTACCAAACCGCACCTTCTGCGCCTCAGTGAAATTTATGAACTGAAAAATCCTCTTGATTTCCTTGAGCCAGATTTACGCTCCATCAGGGTCGAACCTACCTTTAAAGACAGGCGGATGATTCCTCTAGAACATCTCCAAAACACGGGATCCATCATTAGGCTAATGTTGCACAGCTTGAGCAACATCCTGCAAGGCAGCATCAAGTGCAACATCGTTCCTTCCAGCCATTTATTTGTTTCACGTCAATAACAAACACTAAGGTTAGAAACTAATTCAACGGTATACCACTCTCATACACTAAAGACTTAATAACCTGGTCGGACAGACTGACCTGCTCTGATACCACTAATGTAACATCCTTCTATACCCAGAGAATTTTCTCTATTATTTAAATAAATAAATTAGAGTAATATCACCAACAAGGGTGTCACATCTTCACAAAAATATCTTAATAATGCATCTTGCTCCATAACATGGGTTATAAAACTATAAACCAAATAATATGCATTTAGCATCTTCAAAATATTGTAGCAGCAATCATAAATCTCAAAACATCTATAATCCGGATACCTCATATAATTCATCAAGTTAAACATCATGATCCGATTTGGATATCAATACCATAACAAGGCAATTTAGAAAACATAAAAGTAAACAGAGACACATAGTTCTCAATAAACGATCCCAACCCTGATGTTATATATCAGAGCAAGATTCCCTTATTCTACTAAAAGAAAATAAAATGCATCCTAAAGATATCCTCTAAGCTCCTACAGACTACTCTTGATCACCTATGCGTTACCCACATGGAGGTAACATTTAAACATAAAGGATGAGTAAATCATAATCATTATATAAGACATAAGGTATAAACAATAGAAAAATATGCACATAAGTAAGGTGTCATGCTTCATCACATCTTCATTTTATACTCACACCTTCATCAATTCATCAATTAAGAACACTTATATCAGTACATACAAAGTATCATCATTCATCAACAAAACACATCGAATGCAATGTCACATAAAATGTAATGCATCATCATAAACTCATGCATGTGGTATCAAAACGTCATAGATGACTCAGTCATCTTCAATCTCCAAAGATCCCCACCAATAGGACCGACTCCCACTTGGAACCAGAGCACTTCATTGTTGCACCCAATCCATACTATGGGGTTGTTGCCTTCACTGGATAATTATTCTACCGCAATCACTAGACTGAAGTCCTAATCACCATTACTGGACCGAATTCCTAAACCATGCCATGAATGCAATGATACATAACATCATAAATAATACGACCACGGCTAGACAATACACATCACCATTCATGAGTCATCACAAGCATCATCATAGCATCAAAGGAATAAAAAAACATCATTAAGAGGAAAATTAGGGATTTGCCTATATGAGGGTTTGTAGAAATTAAGGGTGTGTGGGAATATCATTAAATTGATATTATATTATTTGTGTTTCCAAAAAATAAAATTTCGAAATCAATCATTCCAGGACTGCCTCAAAGTGTTTCCCACACGCTAGGAAATAACATCCTTCTACTTTCACAAACTTTTCATTCTCCTCTACAGAAAAAGAACGCTAGTCATTCCTCATTCTTTTGCTCCAAAATATTCAAAGATGTCTCAACATCATACATCATCTTCCTCAAAATCTACCAATGAGAATCTCTCTCTTGATAGAGCACTTGACGTTACTCCTCTAGAAACTATCCCACCTCTTAATAAGAAGGTCAAGAAACCCAAATCATCACCTGCAAAGAAATCCAAAAATGATAAAGGTAACTCTTCTACTTCTACTAAAAATATGATAGAAGAAGATATTGTTAATGTTTATAGAAGCATCAGAAGGCTAGTAGACAAAGTATTAAATGAAGGCTTTGTTGTGCCTGGGATTTCAACTCCTCTTGCTCGCATGCCTCCTCCGGCTGACAAAGGAAGTAACCTTAAAAGTGTTGCTACTGAATCATCCACCTTCAAGAAAGATATTCCTGTAAGCAAACTTGAGAAGCTTGCTACCTCTGCTCTAAAGGAAGTGGAAGAAGAAAATGTTGAACAAGATCCTGAGGGAAACTTTCCTTCTAAGGAAGATGCTCCTGCCTCCAAGGATACAGAAGGTCAAAATGCTGAGAATGTAGTTAATGTAGATGAGCTATCTGACAATGAGCTCATTACTAATGTGGTGCCTGGTATTGCAAGAAGGCTTAAATCCAGGAAAGTGAACGATGCAAGTTTCACACCCCCTGCCAAGACAATCAAGAAGAAAACCATGTATGGACCCCCAAAGCCCGGTGTGGTACGGTGGGAGAACTGACTTGAAGGTTTTGCGTTTGATCGCAAATGTTGCGGTTAGCAAGAGTCGCCGCTGACTTTTCTTTTATCCAAAAGGAAATGTGAAAAAGCATAGGAAAGACCTTTGAGATTATTTCTTGAGTTCGGGGGGTAGATTATGAAAAGGGAAGGTATTAGCACCCTTTTCATCCATGGTTTTCCATGGGCTCTTAGTTACTTGCTAGATCATTTGCTTTTGTTTGAAATTGTGCTTTGAGTGGTTTTTGAATGTATTTTGTAAAGAGGCCATTGTTTAGGCAATCTTTGTAATGATTCTTGTTCGTAAGAATGTATACAAAGATGTTTGATCTTTTGAAAATGTTTTCAAATTTGTAAGAGGTTTTGAAAGTGTAGGTGTTTGTTTTAAAAATAGCAAGGATCTTTTGAAATTGAGCAAGTAATTAGGAGCATTCTACCTACTCAAAAGTCTTTCTTGTTCATTTTCTTTTCCTTTGATATTGTTATCTTACCATTGAATTGGTAAGTAACCCTATATTTGGATGTAAACGGGACGGGAGTGGGTCATCGTATAACCATGATTAGCAATGTTGTAAGGTATATTAGAATTCTCTTTTAGGGACTAAGATCATTTGAAAGGCAACTTAGATAGTGTCATCGAGGGACTATGATCTTATAGTTTGCTTTTGTTTTTGCTAAGATACCTCACATGCATAATATGGCCATTTTGTAAAGGAAACCAAGTGGATTTACCCTAGGGGGTTCTTGTGTGCAAGTGTATTGTTTTCATGCTTGATTTTGTCTTGAATTAGGGTTTTCTAAGTATTGGTTTTAGTCTTTCCATACAAACCCTAATTACTAGCATTTGTATATAAAGCGATAAATTACAGAATTTAAAGTTACTACACTATTACAATACTTGTGGGAGGTGGTGTACAAATTTACAAATGGGGATTGCAAGAAATTAAAGTCCTAATTATATATTACAACCATATTGAAATAATGTACAAGAATTGAAATGGACATGTTTTAGTTTTTTTGTAAAGAAATAAGTTTATTTAAGAAAATATTTTGATCTTTTTGTTCTTAAAGAAATAAAATAAGACATGTGGATATGAAACATTTTTTGGTGTTTTTGGTTATTAAAAGCTAAAATAAGATAAATAAGAGAAAAGGGAGTCAGAATCAGTACGTTGCTGAAACGAGAAGGAACAAAAGTTCTGACTCTGATACGCTGCAAAAGAGAAAGTGTTAGTGAGAAAGTGGAGGGTCAGAAGTTCTGGGCCTGGGTACACCAAGTTCTGAGGTTGAGGGGTTCAGAAGCTATAGCGTAGCTGGGAACCTAGAAGTTCATATATCTCTGGAAAGTCAGAAGTTCTGATTGTTTGAGAGAGTGAAGTGATTATGCTGTTAGGTGAGGGTATCTAGAAGTTCTGATTTAGGAGTATAGTCTGACAGATAAATGGGTAAAAAAATGTCAATAAATAAACCTAAAAATATGCTTCTGGGGTTAGAACCCAGGACCCTTAGCACTAATGTCTTATGTGCACACTTTCTACCACTGGGGTGGCTGTACATCCGGTATTAGAAGCAAAAGCATGAACATATAACATAAAGTAAGTTCTGATGATGAGTTTCATCTCTTTCTCCATGCTAATCAAAATATCTGAAACTTAGTCATTTCTCAATAGAACAGAAAACACAAACATAGCAATTATGGCAGGTTTCCATCATGGTTTCAGAAGCATAAAAATGTCAAGACTATAAATCAGAAACAAGCATGTATCTGCTAGTCCTAGTTTCCTTAAGAAGTTCTGAACTTATGTTCTTCCTTTTTAGGTAGGAAAACACATGAAACCTCATAATATGTACAACATCAGAATCAGGATGTCTACATTGTATTTTGAACATGCAAGTCTAACAATGCTTAAGTGATATGATGAGGGTTAGAAGAAGCTTACCTTGCAGCTGGAAAATGTTCTGTGAGCTGGAGCCTGGTTATGACTGCTTGTAATGTTCTGATCATCTTCCTCATGTACTCAGTAGACTGGAACAACCTTTAACTTGGGTTACAAATGGCTGGAAAATTCAGAAGTTGTATGAATGATTGGGTCAAGAAACACTTGAGGGAAGTTGGAGTTTTTATGCAAGAATAAAAATCTAGCAGGTTTTGTATTGATGTTTGCAGTTTCTGATTCCTGGAATTTTTAACAAGGTTTCAAAGCTTTTTCTTTTTAGTTTTTTCGACCCCCTTCACAGTTGTAAATGAAGTTCAATTTATAGGCAAGAATTTTATAGCTTGGAGAAATCAAAAGTAACAACATCATGCTAGCGTGCTGACTTGTTCTTGAAGCAAGATAAAAAGTATGGTAGTTAGCAGCTTTTAGCCGTGCCTAAGCTGGATTTGTAAGCATGAATTAAGGAAAATTACCCTCAAATGCAAAATCAAAGCACGGGCCCAACATACTTTTGTGCAAGAGTTTTCTTTTTCAAGGACAACAACGTACATCTATGCCACACGGGGGGAAATTCTTTGGATAAAAACTTAAAAGTGGTTTGAGCATTAAATGGCGATGAGATTTATCAAACCAGAAATCCTGCAATGTGAGATTATGCATCATAGCTCAATTCTGGATCATAAGTTCAGCATTAGCGCAATTTAGAACCAACATCCAACTTCTGATCCTTTAATCTCTTTGCTCCAGCATATTCTAAGAGAGTTCTCAGACTTTCCAGAAAGCTTATGACATGATTTGTAAGCCCTTTTTGAATTACTCTTGCAACTTCTTACTGAACCTTCGTGAAAACTGGCCCAGAGGTTCTAACCAAACTCTGTCTTGAAGATGTCCAGAATTTGTTGAGTGCTTCAGTTTCATGGACGTGTCTTTGAACCTTTATAACTTGAAATTCCAGCATTTCTAGGAGAAGTTCTATTCTGCAAAATTTTAGGTCTTATTGAGATCTAAAACTCTTGTTCCAAAAGCTCTTTCAGAACCAGCTTGCATCATGGTGGAAATCTGGCCAGAATTTCTAAACTCGTCATATTTCTTAAACACTTAGAAATTTTTTAGAATTTTGACTTTTCCAAAGTAATTTTGACTTTTGAATTTCTTGATGAAACAAACTTCATATTTCAGCATGTCTTGATGAAATATGATTCTTGAAACTTGATTTTGATCCAAAAGTCAAAATTTGACTTTTTAGTATACAAATGACCATTTTTCCCTTGTGAATGACTTTCTTGGAAAATTTGTAATCCAAGGCTTGGAATTGTATGGAAGCAAACCTGAGGGTCCAAGATGATCCTTTGAGAAATGAGAGAGAAAATTTTGGGGTACAACAACTGCCCCTGTTCAATCTTCTTACACTTGAAGAGTTAGATTGGCGAATCTGCCATTCGTGACTTGAAGGTGGAAGATAATTAAACACCAGAGTGCCTAAAAATTTGCATTCGATGATGTTGTGGTTGACTGTGTAGAGAATGGGGTTAAAGATGCCATTCAAAAATGATTTCTGACAGCCGAATTTGAATGAGTATCAGGATGACATCCATGTCTGGAGCGTATCTGAACTGTATCTGAAAGTTGAATCTGAATGAGTATCAAGATGGCATCTGTATCTGAAGCGTATCTAAACTGTATCTAAAAGTTGAATCTGAATGAGTATCAGGATAGCATCCGTATCTGGAGCATATCGGAACTGTATCTGAAAGTTGAATCTGAATGAATATCAGAATGGCATCCATATCTAGAGCGTATCTGAACTATATTTGAAAGCTCAGCGGGATGATGAAGGAATCTTGGATGATTACTACCTCCGCAAGATGATGAAGGAATCTTGGATGATTACTACCTCCGCAGGATGATGAAGGAATCTTGGATGATTACTACCTCCGCAAGATGATGAAGGAATCTTGGACGATTACTACCTCAGCAGGATGATGAAGGAATTTGGGATGATTACTACCTCCGCAGGATGATGAAGGAATCTTGGATGATTACTACCTCCACAGGATGATGAAGGAATCTTGGACGATTACTACTGTTGTACCCCAATTTCTCCCCCTAAGATCCCTTCATCATACCATGTTGATTCACTCACAACAAGATCACACAAGGATTCTTGGTTCCCCTCCCTACTTTGAGTTTTGATCCTTTTGAGGGATTACCAAGCACCTTGACTTATGTTCCTTTTGTGATCATGAATATTGTTTTGATTTCTTAATTTAACTAATAAAATACAATGTTGGCTTGTCTTGCTTTTTATCCATGTAGGTAAGGGCAATGAGACTTAACAAGTTACTCCATGGGTTCATGAGTTTATTTCCATGCCCTAGTCAATATAGCTTGAGAAGTTCAAACCTCACCATTGGATTTGTTTTGGGAGAATTGGCATGGCAAGGTTTCTTTGGTTCATCACATTTCAAGGTTATTAGATTTGACTCAAAAGTATAAGGGGTTGATTGGAGAAGTTGTCATGTTTGGACAAGGCCTTGTTCCTATTGGTCACAAGAGCATATTTCTCTCAAAGTTCAAGATATGGAAGTGGTTTTGGTATCTATTAATCTTTATTATCATCCTAAACAACTTCTATTCACAAAGCAAGAATATTGGTACAAGAAGTTTGTTCAAACTTGTCAAAGTTCCTCAAGGCATTCTCTTGATCTAGAAGCTAGGGTTTTGAACTTCAAAGGAGCATATCTTGCTCACCTTTTGGTATTTTTGAGTGATTCCAAATAAATACTTCTCTTAAAAGGGTTATCAAAAAATAAATTCAAAAGTTCCAAGGAGTTTTCATGTGGAAGAAACTTGGTGAAGAAGAAAGATTACAAGTCCTCCAGATGAATCCACAATTTTACATAAGTAACTTCAAATGATCATAACTTCGTCAATTTTCATCACCTTGAGTCCATTATCTTTTCATAATGATATCAAAGATGTTAACTTTATGCCTTCTTTTATATGCAAAGTGGGAAAATTGATGGAAGTTGCCTTAAATATGCAAAAGATTATAGGTTATTTCATGATTTTTGGCCAACTTCAACAAGTCATAACTTTCTCAATTTTTGGAGATTTTGAGTGGTTCAAGTTTCAAAATCTCATTCAAGAGATCTAATTAATTCCATATTTTTTTGGTAAATAGCAAATTCCAAGTGGAAGGCCATGTTTGGATGCAAAAGATTATAGGTCATTTTTGAAGAAGAATTTGAAATATTTCTAAGTATGGAAAGTCAACCCTTTTTCTTCAACTTTGACTCAATGAACTTTCATCTCAAGTATCCATTTAAATCCATTCTCTTTCCATTGCAAAGCTTGTAACCTCGCCTTTCTAAAGCATCAAGAATCATGCCCTAAGACCCCTTGAGTTGGAAATGCCATGGATTTGAATTTGGCAACTTGAAACTGAATTTTCCACAAAGTCAGAATTTTGAAATCCATAATGTGACTTCTAAACACAAGATTTATGCACATTTTTTATTTAAACTTGTTTAGCAAACTTTCCAGAAGTGATTAGCACCCCAAAACGCAAGATTTGGTTGAGTTTTGATGGAAATGAAGTCACACTTCACTCATACTCGACCTTCACTCAATTTCCCTCTAAACTTCCTTGTTTTTTCCAACTTTCATTTCCATTCACTTCCCTTTAAATATAGGGTCATCCCCCATTCATTTCTTTAAGCTTTGAGAGCCAAAAATGCCCTGCCAAAACTTCACAAGAACCCATCTTTTTTGAATTCAGTTTCTGAGATTTAAGCTCCCTTTTCCAAAATTCTTTGTGCATTCATCATCCTTAAGCATCATATAAACTCTCCAGCACTTAAACCAATCAAAACGAGCCATAATTCAAGCTACAGAAGTCCAGTTTCAGAGCTTCTTCCTTGAACTTCGAAAAGGTAGAATTCTCCACCATTTGGATCCAAATCAAGCACTAATTTATTATACTCCTTCTCCTGATTCCAATGTTGCTTACAATTTTTAAATCCATTGAGATTTGAGAGAGAAATCTCAAATTGAAGGTGCTCGCTATTTTCTTGGTTTTTGATTCATATCTCTCTCCATACCTTATATAAATTTGGCGCGATAGTGGTCTTAGAATCGTCTTGAAGAGACGAGTTCAATGATAATAGCCTGGGATCCTAATTTTTCCATTTGAAGGATCTCACAAAATCCCTATTGCAGAGTGTTTGGAGGTTGAAGACGATATGTCTCGTCTCAGCCAATGATAGCGTGCCAAGCGTTTTAATTTCATTGGTTTTCCTTTTCTGATCCTATGCGTATCTCACTAAGGTCCATATCAAGCACAGTGCGTCTGGTCCACTGGACCAGCTTACAAACGCGTTTTGACTATGATCTGATGGTCCACATCTTTTTGGTTTTATTTTATTTTCTGATTTTATATTTTTATTGATTAAATTTTAAAAAATTCATAACTCTTTTATTTTTAATCCAAAAATCATGAAAAAATTCACAAAAATACATTGAATTATTTCTGATCTCATGACTATATTTTCACATTTTTATTTTGACATTTGATATTTTTTGTATTTTTAAAATTATTTTCTTTCTTTTAGTTACTTAAAAATACTTTCTGACATTTTTTAATTCTGAAAAAATTCATAAATATTATTTTGCGTATTTTTGACTTTCTGAAAATTTTATGGAATTTTATACCGAGGTTAACTATTTTTGACCTATTTTCTGTTTGTTTGAGCAATTTTAAATAGTTTAAAAATAGTTTCTGACTTTTAAAAATTACCAAAAATTTTATAAAAATATTTGGATCCATTTCTGATTTTTCTATGGTCTTACTTTTTATTTCTTGATTAATTTGAACATAGTTGATATTTTTATCATTATTTTCTATTTTTACAACATTTTTAAAATTCTTTTTTTGTGTATATTAAATGTGATATTATTTTGTGATTATTTACTGGCTGATCTTGGGTTAGAATTTGGATCATGAACTTTATTAACATCATCAGATCCTTGGTGTTGAGTTTAACTCCACAAAAATGGATGAATAATTTTAATAATAGTTTGATTAAAATTTAATTCAAAAGTGGTTTGTATATTTTTCCCCATCCCTCTTCATCTCATCCCTTTCTTTTTGCACAAAATGTTGTTGGAGCATGATCTCTATATCATGTCTCAAAACAAATGGTGCATAAATTACTATTGACCGGCCTCAATATAGGTGCGACTTCTATATAAGTCCACTTACGATTGCTTAACATAGCACTAAATTTTGTCCTGATTCGAATAAATGATCATTCGTGGCCCAAACTTATGATTGTAAGCCCAAGTATGTTAATTTGATCTCTTTGATCCAATAACGTTGAGATTCATTGTGTGGAGGCTTTGGTTCTACCAATCCTCTAATGGATCTACAACACCTTTGGTCAACGCAGATCACTTAAACATCGTTGATCATTAAAATGATACTTGTGAGAATTCCAAATGGATGATATACTTGACAAAAAGAAAATGCAACTTGTTGTGTGGAGGCTTTGGTTCTACCAATCCTCTAATGAGTTCTAAATGCAAGCTTCAAGATGGTCATCCAACTAACCACTAATTATTGACTTGTCTTACCTTATGCTTTTATTCTTTTTTATGCTTTATGTACCATTTACTTTTAACATTTACATTTCATGCCATTTTCATCTTTGCTTATTTGAGCATTTACTTTCTTGCCATTTTTACTTTTCTCACTTGAGCTTTTTCTTTTCCTTTCTTAATATACTTAATAATAAACATAAACCCTAAAAAATCTTTAATGGTACTTGGACTATTTGGTTACTATCCTTGGCATTATGGAGCATGGGACTTTTCTTGGACTTAGGATTAGAAACCTTGACCTATCTTGGAGATCTTAGCTGATTATTTTGTCTAGAGTTCTTGAGGTTTATCTCAAGACATTGGGTTGCTTGTTTGTTTTTGTGTGCAGGTTTTTGTGATTACATCCTCTGTTTGTAATCTGGAATTCACCCGTATACAGCTGTTACTCTGCCCAATTTTTGTGAAGACTTAATACACTTGAAGTCTGGTTCTATCAAGAGGTCAAGTATTTTTGCTTGCTTGGTTTCAATCCAAGGAATGGGAATTCTATCTTGGCTCATAATGTCAAGTATTGGCTTCTTGTTGGTTAGATGGTTCTTATCCCTAGCTTTTACCCTATGCTTTAGGATAGTCTCTTCTTCTCCTCCCATCTTCTTTAATTTCAAAATCTTCTTCCTCCTTTTGAAAACTCTTCTTGTTTTGAAACTTGAACTATTTTCATAATAAACTTGGACTTATGTCCATGTATTTTCAAAACATTTTCATAAATAAACCTCCAATCAACTTAATAGTACCTTGACATTTTTTGTGAGAAGACTAAAAGTCAATCAATCTCATTTCAAACCATTTTTCCAATTTGGCTTTTTACCTTTAAAACTTTTCTTAAAAGATTTAACTCTTATCAATCCTTGTAGTGATGCAAACGACTATACTTCTATAATGTATAGTGAAGAGAGATATTTTCCACTTGGGTGTTGAGTGAGGCATTGTTGATTTTGAAATCCAAGCCATATCCTCCACTTTGAGATGATGCAAATTCTCCTTTCTCATGATTGTGGGTAGTAGGTGTGTTTTCCATACGGACAATGACGATGATGTTTTATCTTATAAAATTAACCAACACATTTGTGTTTCAAATTTTTGAAAGAGGAACTACATGTACCCTGATCCCCTATTGCACGAAAGATGGTACATAGGCACTAAAGGTTCGCAACTGTGGCAGGTGAAAAAATTATAAAACAAATACGCTTCTTTCCTCACCTCCACCATCCACTTTTTATATACAACGGTTTTTATAGCCAAAATATACAGATTTTACAAAGAGGCTCCTACGGAGTACCATAAATGTTTAGGTTGCTAATACCTTCCCTTTGCATAACCAACTCCCTTACCTTGAATCTTTTCCCCCTTTTTTTTTGGTTTATTCACTCTTTTCCCATTCCTTTAGAAACAATAAAGCACGGTGGCGATTTTTATTTTGATTTGTATAAAGTCTAGTCATTTCAATGGCTTAGTCTTAAACATTTCTACCGCTACAGAAAAATGGTGACTTCACTGGGGACATATTAACCTCTTGCTGGTCCATCCCTAAGTGGGTTAAGCCTATCTTTGTTTATATTCGCATATGGGTTATTGTTGTTTTTTGTGTTATATGTTGTATATATGTTTGTCTGGATTTTCCCGGTTTTTAGGGTGCTTGGTTATTACTCATAAGTCCTATACCCGAACTTGGGAAAACTTTAAGATAGGACGGGCGATATAGTCATGTTAACTTTGAGGGAGTAATCCCAAAAAAGGAGGCATGAGATCCCCTACTCTGTGGAGGCCCCTTTGACTGTGGTGTCGTTTACCGAGTAATCGAGAAGACGTACTGCTTTCGACCTGGGAGCCTGATGAAACTAAGGACCATAGAATACCAAACCCATCTTGGCCTTTTAGGTGTAGTGCAGAAGCTATGATGGAGTAATCCGGAAATAGTTGTCACGCGATACTACATCGGACGAGTCTTTCTTAAGAATGTTACTAAGTACCGAGTTAATCGGGAAGTTGGTAATATATGAAGGAAGGATGTAGACTCTGGGAACCTCTAGAACCTTGTTCGACAGGTGATAACTTTAGAACAACACCTTATGGGTAGTACCTTCGACCTCATGCTCGTGACGTTGAACCTATGAACCCTATATGTGTGATCTTGTGTGTGATTGTTGCATCATGCATACATGCACTCATAAGCATCCTTTGACGAAAACCATATTTCAAGGGATTTAAAGGTTGACTATTTGTGAATATCTCAGGTACTTTTCAACCATGGATTCTGGAAAGAGAAAGACCAGGAAGTACAATTTCAAGGATCCCAAGATAGATGAGTTGATCAGTCTAATCCCCGAGATCGAGTGTTCTGCAGACTTTCGGAAGAAGTATGGGTCCATTATTCCTCTCATGAAGCTGAAGATGAAGGATGGTATTCTCTCGAACGTGGTCCAATTCTATGATCCGATGTATCATTGCTTTACTTTTCCTGACTATCAGTTGATGCCTACACTGGAGGAGTATTCTTATCTATTGGATTTACCTGTTACCGATTGTGTTCCTTTTACTGGTTTGGAGGGTGAGCCAAAACCACATGAGATTGTTGCCTTGATTCACCTGGGGAAGTCTGAAGTGGAAGCCCATATGACTACTAAAGGGGGGATTAGAGGATTACCAACTCAGTTCTTATTGGATAAAGCTCGTTACTTTGCCAGAATGAAGAGTACAGACGCTTTTGAGGCCATATTTGCTCTACTTGCTTATGGGTTATTCTTATTTCCTAATGTGGACAAGTTTTTTGACATTAATGCTATTAGGATCTTCATGATTGGAAACCCAGTTCCTACATTGCTGGGTGATGCTTATTACTCTATCCATCTTCGGAATTCTTATCATGGGGGATGATTATCTGTTGCACACCTCTATTATACCGGTGGTTTATCTCTCATATGCCACAGTCTGATGCTTTTTGGGATGTCAAGAAGGAACCCCGTTGGGCTACTAAAATCATGGCACTTACTCGAATATTGACTGGTATCATCGAGCTTACCAGGATATAGAGATTGTTGACAGTTGTGGTAGTTTCCCTAATGTACCTCTTCTTGGTACAGAGGGAGGAATTAACTATAACCTTGTTCTTGCACGATGATAACTTGGTTATCCGATGAGGGATAAACCAAATAGTATTTAATTGAGTAGTTTCTTTCTGAAGGAAGGGGAAGACCATACGGAAGCTAGGGAGAAGATTGCGAAGGTCTGGCGTCACATTCATAAGAAGGGTAGGAAGGATTTGGGACCTAGGGTGTTGTTTCTTTGGAGCCATATCTTCAGTGGGTCCGATCGAGAGCCATTCAGTTAAAGATACCATATACCCGGGAGACACCCATGCCTGGTATATTTGTGAAGACCACTCCTCCCTTATTATATGATCTGGAAGAGCTGCAGCTTACTTTGGTTAGGATGCAACAGGAAAGGGATGCTTGGAAAAACAAGTTCCAGACTTTAGAGAGTTCCTACAGAGTAGACCTAAAGGAGAAAGACGACTTGATTGAGATCCTTGAGTGTCAAGTGGTAGAATCTATGGAGAGGCAAGGGGATTTATTTTCTCCTAAGCCTCAATCAAGTGATGATCACTCACTTCCTGATTCAGATGATTGGAAGGAGATTGCCATCGGATATACGGAAGAAAACCAGAGGTTGAAGGCTCAGATTACCAGGCTCACGGGGAAGCGCCAACGTATAGAGTGATCTCCATAAGTTTTACTTCTTAGGGTTTTAGATTTTATTTTCATCTTGTACTTGGGATCATTGAAACTTGTAATCCATTTTGGAGTTATTACAATAAAATTTTCATTATTTCAAAAGCGCTATTACTTTGATGTTTGCAATATGTCTATAAACATTAAATCCCTTGAAATATTAAATAACAAAGTAAAAATAATCATGTGCATTGCATATCATGCATCATATTGCAAATATTTCTTACATTTGTTATGTATATCCAGGTTTCTTACCAAGCTTCTTTACTTTGTTCAGCAAGCTGACTCATCACTACAACACTCGGGCTAATTTCAAAAATAAGATGAACAACTTAGAACAAGAGAATCGCGAGTTCTGCGAGGAAGTTTCTGCTTTGAAGGACGGCATGGCCAATTTGACTACTCTAATGGAAGATCTGGTGGATGCTCAGAATCATCCACCGAGTGTTCAACCTCAACCAACAAGGGCAAATACTGAAGTTCCAACTGTTCTCGTGTCTGCTACTCCGGCTGTTATTCAGAATCGCATGCCTCAAGGTTATCCATGGGGAATGCCAGAGAATTTTTCACCTGAAGGTTTCAATCTTGGTCCTCAAGATACTCCAGTGGATCAGACTATTATTACTCGGACACCTCCTATGGTGCATGCTGTTCCTGCTGCACCTCCTTCGGTGAATATGATTTCATTTATTAATGATGATGTGTATCGTCCTTTCCCTCCACTGAGTGAAGACTTGGGTCTTTATGACATAATGGATGATTTTCAAGAACAGTTTAACAAGATGCAGAGGGAGATGAAGACCCTCAGGGGGAAAGAGCTATTTGGGCAGAATGTGAATGAGCTATGCTTGGTCCCAAATTTTAAGATATCTGCTAAGTTTAAGGTCCCGGAATTTAAGAAGTATAAGGGAAACACTTGCCCTTGTGCTATCTGGTGATGTACATGAGGAGAATGTCTACCCATACTGATGATCAGCGTCTGCTGATTCACTTTTTCAGGATAGTTTGACTGGTGCTGCATTGAAGTGGTATATGAGTTTGGATAGCGCCAATATCCATACTTTTAATGATTTGGGAGAAGCATTCATCAAACAATACAAGTACAACATGGACATGGCGCCTGACCGTGATCAACTAAGGGCCATGGTTCAGAAAGACAGGGAATCATTCAAAGAGTATGCGCAGAGATGGCACGAGGTAGCCGCCCAAGTGATTCCTCCCATGGAAGAGAAGGAAATGACTAAGATTTTCTTGAAAACGCTGGGTGATTTCTACTATGAGAGGATGGTAGCAAGCGCGCCAAGTGACTTTACTGAGATGGTAGGAATGGGTATCCGCTTGGAAGAGGCTGTAAGAGAAGGCCGTTTGACGAAGAATGAAGGATCTGGAGGTGCGAAGAAGCCATCTTATGGGTTTGCCAAGAAGAAAGAAGGGGATGTAAATGCTGTTATACAAGAGAGGAGGGTAAATGCTCCTAGAAGGAATTATCAGCGTCATCAACAAGTCGCCTCAGTTACTCCTGTTATGAATGCAGCTCCGACTACCGTTGCTTATCAGAGACCGTCCCAGCAGGGGAATCAGGGGTATAATCAGAGAAGGGAGAGTTATGACCCTATTACCATGAGCTATACAGAGCTACTACCAGCATTGATTCAGAAAAAGTTGGTCCAGACAGAACCACCTCCCGCCGTACCATCGCCATTGCCTTGGTATTATAAGGCAGACCAAACATGTGCTTTTCATCAAGGAGCACCAGGGCATAATGTCGAGAATTGTTATCCTTTGAAGACTGAGGTACAGAAATTGGTAAAGTCTGGTGTTCTATCTTTCAAAGACGTGGGACCTAATGTGAAGGATAATCCTCTACCCAAGCATGGGGGAGTAAATGTTGTAAATATGGTGGCCGGTTGTCCAGGCGACTTCCGGATTTTTGACATTAATCTGGTTAGAGGAGATTTGGTGAAAATGCACATAGACCTCTGTGAATTTAGCTACTATACGCATGACCATGCCGATTGTGCTACTTGCAGTACAAATATATAGGGTTGCGATAAGATAAAGGCTGATTTACAAGAGATGATGGATGAGGGCCTCATCCACATAATTATGCCTAGGGCAGAGTATGAAGAGGAAGTGAACATGGTTTCTAGATGTCTTGGTGACTTCAGAATTTTTGACGTGGAGTATATGAATGAGGATCTCGTGCAGTTGCATGCTACCTTCTGCCATACGGCTGGTCAGGTGGAACACCAATATGGATCTTGCATAGTTTGCTGTTGAGACCCCCCAGGATGTTCAATCGTGAAGGAGGGTGTTCAGTTGCTGTTAGACAATGGAACTATCAAGATCACAGGTCATATGGATGATTATCATGAAGTTGATATGGTTGAGGTTTGTTTAATGGAAGAAGAGTCAGAGGAAGAGTATGCCTCTGCGGATGAGTATTTCTCTTCAAATGAATATTTGTTTTCTAGAAATGACTTATTGATGACTGGTTGTGTTGAAGAAGGGGTAAACGTCATTGTGACTTGTTTCGGTGCACCAACCCATTTTGAAGTGGAGTATCATAGCAAGCCAACTGTTACCCCATTGGTAATTAGTTTGTCAGGTCCTATCCCCTACAAATCAAATAAGGTTGTGCCTTACAAATACAACGCTACAATCTTGGAGGACGGTGTAGAAGTTCCTATCCAGCCAATGCCTGATATTGGAAATATAGCTGAAAACAGTAGGGTGACCGGTAGCGGTCGTATATTTGCGCCGGTTGTTCGGAGAGATGTTGCTGTTGGAAAGAAAATTACTGAGAATGATGAACCTAAGAAGACTACATGAGAGACTAGTGGAGCTACGCTAGAGAAAGAAGTGAATGATATTTTGAAGATAATTAAGATGAGCGACTATAGAATTGTAGATCATCTACTGCTGACTCCTTCAAAGATATCTATCTTAGATTTATTAATGAACTCCTCTGCTCATAGAGAATCCTTGATGAGGGTACTGGACCAAGCTTTTGTGGAGAGTGACATGCTAAAAGATCAATTCAGCAGCGTAATTGGAAACATTATGTCATGTAATAACTTAAGTTTCTGCGATGATGAATTACCAGATGAAGGGAGGAATCATAACCTTGCCCTCCACATATCTATAAACTGCAAGAATGATTCGCTATCCAATGTGCTAATTGATAATGGATCCACATTGAATGTTATACCGAGGAGTACTCTCATGAAGTTGAAATATCAAGGAACACCTATGCGCCCGAGTGACATCATTGTGAAAGAATTTGATGGGTCGAGGAAATCTGTCATCGGTGAAGTGGACTTACCTATCCATATAGGACCACATTTGTTCCATATAACCTTCCAGGTCATGGAAATTATTCTCGCATATAGTTGTTTGCTAGGACGGCCATGGATACATGAAGCAAGGGTTGTCACTTCAACTTTACATCAGAAGCTAAAGTTTGTGCATGAAGGGAAGGTAGTGATCATAAATGGGGAACAGGCATTGTTGATATCTCATTTGTCCTCCTTTAGTATTGTAGAAGCGGATGAAGCTGCTGTTAGAACCCATTTTCAAGCCTTATCCATTGACAACATAAGGAGAAATGAGAATTCCAAGGTTTCGCTGAAGGACGCGTAACAGGTTATGCGCAATGGTCATAATGCAGTTTGGGGACGAATTGTGGATCCACTCGTGAACAAGAACAAAGTTGGTTTGGGTTTCTCTTCAATGAATGGCAGAGGCAAAAGTTTGAATTCAAAGTCTACTATGAGCAATTGTGATACGGTGGGAGAACTGACTTGAAGGTTTTGCGTTTTATCGCAAATGTTGCGGTTAGCAAGAGTCACCACCGACTTTTCTTTTATCCAAAAGGAAAGGTGAAAAAGCAAAGGAAAGACCTTTGATATTGTTTCTTGAGTTCGGGTGGTAGATTATGAAACGGGAAGGTGTTAGCACCCTTTTCATCCATGGTTTTCCATGGGCTCTTAGTTACTTGCTAGATCACTTGCTTTTTATTTTGAAATCATGCTTTGTGTGGTTTTGAAAGTATTTTTGTAAAAGAGGCCATTATTTAGGCAATCTTTGTAATGATTCTCGTTCGTAAGAATGTATACAAAGATGTTTGTCTTTTTGAAAAAGTTTTCAATGTTTGTAAGATGTTTTGAAATGTGTGTGTTTTAAAAATAGCAAGGATAGTTGTTTGAAATGGAGCAAGTAACTAGAAGTAATCAACCTACTCAAATGTCTTTCTTGTTCATTTTCTTTTCCTTTGATATTGTTGTCTTACCATTGATTTGGTAAGCAACCCTATCTTTGGATGTAAACGGGACGGGCGTGGGTCATCGTATAACCATGATTAGCAATGTTGCAAAGTATCTTAGCATTTTTGAGGGACCAAGATCATTTTGTAAGGAAACTTTGAATAACGTTATAGAGGGACCATGATCTTATATTTGTTTGTTTTTTTGCCAAGATACTTCGCATGCGTAATATGGCCATTTTTATATAAGGCAACCAAGTGGAGAAACCCTAAGGATGCTTGTATGCAAGTGTGTTATTTCCATGCTTGATTTTGTCTTGGATTAGGGTTTTCTATTTGATTTGTTTTGATCTCGCCATACGAACCCTAATTACTAGCATGGTATATAAAAGCGGTAAATTGCATAATTTAAAGATTACTACGCTATTACAACATTTTATGGGAGGGGGGAATACAAATTATGAACGAGGATTTGCAATAATGTAAATCTAATTAAGCTATTACAACCAAATCGAATTTGTACAAGTATTTGAATAAACAATATACCATATAATTTAAATATGCAATGATATATATATATATATATATATATATATATATATATATATATATATATATATATATATATATATATATATATATATATATATATATATATATATATATGCAAGAAAAAGGTTTTTGCTTTGTTTTTCATGTGCAAAAGAGTTTTGACCTAATCCTAATAATTTAAGAAAAGGAAAATATTTCTTGAAAATGTGGGTAACCCTAATTTCTAATTTTAAAAGAAAATAAAATTCTTTAAGTATTATTTTTGTGTATTTTTTTGTCTTAAAATAATAAATAGTATTTATGAAAATATTTAGTCTTTTTCATATGTTAAAATAAATATTTATAAGTGTGAGAAAAAGAATAAATAATTAACCTAATTCTATTTTTTACTTACAAGTTTATTAGGAAAAAATAGTTAATACATAACTAAAAAAATATATTTTTTATGAGAAAATAAAATAAAATAAACAAAATATAATATTTATCATTTTTACATTTTTTATGATTTTTAATAAGTTAAGAAAAATATATTTAATGAAAATAAAATAACATAAAATAAATAAATGAAAATAGTTGGGCCAGAGGTGCCCTGAGTAATTAGGAGGCAGCATGTTAGAAAAAAAACACAAAGCCCAAATGTTGAAGCACACGCTGCAAACAGCCAAAAAATGGATGAAAAATGTGAAAAATGCAAAAAGGCAGCGCCAAGGCTCGAACCAGTGACCTTAAGCATTTTAGCGCGCTGCCTTACCACTAGGGTGGCTGTACATCCGTTAGTTTAAATGAAACAAGAAAAACATAACATATAAAGCATCATTACCCTGTACTTCATCTTCTTCCTCAAGCTGGCCAGAACCTCTGTATCTTTCTCATTTCTCCATGAAAATGGAAACTTCCAACATGAAAATGATAGTACTTGTTCCCACGCTTTCAACCATGTAAATCATGTAAACTAACACTCAAAGATCAAAGCAAATTTGAAAGGCCCTAATTTCAAACCTAATTTTTACATAAATTTGAATTCTAAAATTCTCTATACACAATGAATATAAATGAAATTTATGAACATGGTTGGTTTTAGCACAAGGATATCTACATTTTATCTTCATAAATCGTGACCAGTAGATGCCTGTATGAAGAAATAGAAGTTGGAGTTCTTACCTCTTTCATCTGAGATCGCGAATGGAGTTTGAGTGAGATTTATGAAGGCCTGAAGATTCCTTTAGCTTGCCTGAACCTCCTTGAGTGTGCTCCAATCCTTACCTTGCTTTGAAAGTGCCTGGATCTCTCTGTCCAAGTCAACCTGCAAGCTTGAAAAACAAAAATGGCAGATGGAGAAGGTGGTGTTACAGTGAAGGAATGATGGTCTGGAACACTTAGATATGAGGTAGGTTAAGTGTTTGAGTGATTAGAACTTGAAACGCACGAGTAAATTTCTAGATTGCTATGTTTGGCTTCAATCTGCAAGTTTTTGACAGGTTTTTGGTGATAGGGAGTTTTGGAGAGTTTCTGGCCTTGAGAAATCGTGTTCTAAGTTGTAATGTGTTTATGTATAAGTATAGAGAAGGTTTTTCATCCACTCCACAACAGATTTCTCAGCTATATCCTTTTTGCACTCTTACTTGCTTTTTAAGAAAGGTGAAGAGACCACTCTCTCCATGCTTGTACAGGCCTGCTTGGAGTTGGTACAAGTTCTAGGCAACTTGTTTTTGGTTTATAGGATTTGTTTGTACATAGAAAATAGGTCCAATGCTCAAGAAGTGAAAAGTTGCAAAAGTTATGCTTTTCCAAAATGGCAATGGCAACTTTGTGCCATTTATGGAATTAAAGCTTGGACAAAGACTCTTGTGCTTGGATTAAGGATTTATCATCTGTGTAAGCATTAAATTATGTAGTGAGAAATAAGTTTGAGACCTTTAAATCAAGGATTAGGGAGCATAGGTTCAGATTTGAATTTTGTTCTTCATGAAATGGCTTGAAATCATAGTGAGAAATTGCCAACTTCATCTCTTCGATTCTCCCTACTCAAAAATGATCTCAAGGATTTCTTGGACATTTTGGAAAGCTTGTAATGTTCTCTATAGCTCATATTTGAAATGAATTTCAAGATTCATCTTGGAACTAGATGACAAATTTCCATGAAGTTAGGTCAAAAACCTGCCTAAATTAGGGCAAAATTTCACTAAGTTTTTTAGTTCATGGGCATGTATTCACAAAATTATATCTTGAGATCCAATCATCTTTATGGAAAAATGTGTAAAGAAAAGTTGTATATTTCATGGAGATCTACAACTTTCATGTTGGGAACTTTCTTTGAATCATCTTGTATCATGGTGAAAAAATGGCTTAAAGTTGAGAAAAAATAAGAAATTTTCTATACTTAGAAAAATTTCTAAGTTAAGAAAAATTCAAATTTCAAAACCAAATCTTCAATCTTTGATTTATTTATGAACAAGTTTCACATTTTGACATGTTTTGATGAATTGTGATCCTTGGCACTTGATTTTGACCAAAAAGTAAAAGTTTGACTTTTCAATATACAGTTGACTTTTGATCAGTTGACTACAAATTTCATCTGTCAATCCAATGAAATTGCAATGTTTTGAAACATGTTATAAGGTCAAGATGATACAATTGAACCCTTGAAATCATGCTTCAAATCAATTGGTCATTTGCTAGGTCAAAAATCAGAAATTGCCCTTTCTCAATCAAAACCCAAATTTTGACCATTTTGCCCTTTTGATGATTTGATCAAATTTCTTGAGGAATTGTGGTCCAAACTTGATCAAATGATACATATGAGTCCAAAATGTTGATGTGGATAAAAAATTATGAATTTTGACTGTAAATTGGCCATGGTTGACTTTTTCCCCAATACAGCTGATTTTTAGGTCAACTGTCCAATTGACTGATCAAAAATGTGGTTCAAGGCTTGAAACTTGTCATGAATAATCTTAGGGGTCAATAATGATGTTTGAAAGTCATATGAATTATTGATAGTCCAAAAATCTTTGTACAATCTCAAACCCTAATTTTGGGTGATCAGTGCATGATGAGAGGTCTTGAGCTGGTCAAACCCTAATCCAATCTTGAGTCAAAGAGATCTTGTGAGAATAATCTTGATAAATGAGAGGGAAAATTTTTGGGTACAACAGCTGCCCCTGTTAAATCTTCTTAAACCTGAAGAGTTAGATTGGCGAGTTTTGTCGTTCGTGACTCGAAGGTGAAAGAAAGATTGGACACTAGAGTGCTCATAAATTTACACTTGATGATGTGACGATAGAAGGAATGGGCTTACATATTCCATTTAGAGAGGTGATAGAATCTTGTTAGAGATGGGCTTGTAGATTCCATCCAAGAATGTTTGTTGAATTGTAAGTTGTAAGCTGAAAGAATGAGTATCAGAACGGAGTCCGTGTCTGGAGCGTATCTGAACTGTATCTGAAAGTTGAATCTGAATGAGTATCAGAATGGCATCCGTGTCTGGTGCGTATCTGAACTATATCCGAATGAGTATCAGAATGGCATCTGTGTCTGGAGCGTATCTGAACTATATCTGAATGAGTATCAGAATGGCATCCGTGTCTGGAGCGTATCTGCACTATATCTGAAAGTTGAATCTGAATATCAGAATGGCATCCGTGTCTGGAGCGTATATGAACTGTATCTGAAAGTTGAATCTGAATGAGTATCAGAATGGCATCCGTGTCTGGAGCGTATCCATACTGTATCATGAAAGGTTGCATGTTGTTAATGGTAGCTGTTAATCTTATCCTGAAAAGGGTAAAATGTTAGCTGAAACACAAAGTTATATTGCATGAAATGTATGATGCAATATATTTGCTTTATCAATGTTTATGATATATGGATGCAATGTATGCGCCTGTGAGCTGATTTGCTGTATTGATGTTTGATTGAGGAAAATAAATCCCTGAATGCTGCTAGGGATATGTGAATTTTCATGTCTTGAAGTTGAAGTACTGATGAACTCTTATTTAGAGAAGTAAATTTCGTTGTGAGGGCAATGCCGTGTACTGCTTGTAAGATACGCTTGGGGAATCCTGAGAAATTTGACGATTTCTACTAGGGATTAATAACTTGAAATTTTGTTCCGCTGGGGATTTAAATGACGTACTGTGGGGATTTCTTGGGTAATAGTCTAGAGGTATTTCCCTATCCATTCGAACCATCAGTAATTGTCTCTCTCATTTTGTTTATTTGTAAATAGTAATCATGTTCCAATGCATATGTTCATCAATGAATCATTGGACGTTTTTGGCAAACAAAACATAAGCGTAAAGAAAAGACAAATAGTTTTTTTGCACTTTTAAAGGGATATCTTTGTATTGATTTTGAACAAAATATTTGTACAAAGGAGACAAACATTCTAGTAAGAGAATGCTGTCATAAAACAAGAAAACTTTGATACAAAGAAAGATGACTATGTGTAATAATCCCATGGGGTTCCCATCCTGCTATAGCCTTCATATCTCTAAATATCTCGTCTATTTGTTGCTTCGTCCGAAGATGATTGAATTGATTAGAAACTCTGAATTTGTCAGTGGAAGTCAAAGGTTGTCCGTAAAGTGATCCGACGGGACATATTCATACGCTTTAATTCCCTAACTTTTTCCTGGACCGCCCTTTCGGGTTTTCAGTCCACCGGGAAACCCTTTTTTGCCCAAGTCGCCCTTTCGGGTTTTCAACTTGTCGGGTGTACAGATTTTTTATTTTATCCCTAATTTTTGCCTAAACCTTTTTGGTTCGCCGGGATGCCCCTTGTTTTGCCTAGGTGTGTCAACCTGGCGGGTCTCTTATGCGTAGTATCTTTTGACTATGTCCGCATTCGCAGGGTGTGGCAGGTCGTCGCCGTCCATGGTGGTCAAGATCATTGCCCCACCGGAGAATATGTTCTTGATTACAAATGGTGCTTCATAGGTAGGAGTCCATTTTCCCCTGGGGTCACTTTGTGGCAAAATGATATGTTTGATCACTAGATCCCCAACTTGATATACTTGGCGTCTGACTTTCTTGTTGAAAGCCTTGATCATCCGCTTTTGATACATCTGACCAAGGAAAATAGCAGTAAGCCTCTTTTCATCAATTAAGTTCAGTTGATCAAGTCGAGTCTGGATCCAATCGTCTTCATTCAAACCTGCATCCTTCATAATTCTCAGAGAGGGGATCTGTACCTCAATAGGCAAGACAGTCTCCATGCCGTAAACCAAAGAATAGGGTGTTGCCCCGGTTGATGTGCGAGTCGTGGTACGATACCCGTGGAGAGCGAATGGTAGTATCTCATGCCAGTCTTTGTACGTGACTGTCATCTTTTGTATGATCTTCTTAATTTTTTTATTCGCAGCTTCGACAACACCATTCATCTTAGGCCGATAGGGAGAAGAATTGTGATGCTGAATCTTGAATTACTCGCACAAGGCGGTGATCATAGTGTTGTTGAGATTTGTACCATTGTCAGTAATGATCCTTTCTGGGATACCGTACCGACAAATAAGGTTTTGCTTGATGAAGCGGGCCACAACATTCTTGGTAACGGAGGCGAAGGAGGCTGCTTCAACCCACTTTGTAAAATAGTCAATGGCCACTAGGATGAAGCGGTGTCCATTGGAGGCTGTAGGCTTGATCTCTCCAATCATATCAATTCCCCACATAACAAAGGGCCAAGGAGCCGTCAAGACATTCAGAGGAACCGGAGGTACGTGCACCTTGTTAGCATAAATTTGACACTTATGACAAGTCCGAGAGTGTTGATAGCAATCTGCTTCCATGGTAGACCAATAATAGCCTGCCCATAGGATTTTCTTCGCCATCGTATGCCCACTGGAGTGGGTTCCAAAAGTACCATCATGTAATTCATCCATGATCTTTTCAGCTTCAACCTTATCCACGCACTGAAGCAAAATGGAGTCATGATTGCGTTTGTATAGGATACCATTAATAAGGAAGAACTTAGCACAGAATGTCCTTAAGAACTTCTTATCATTGATTGAAGCTCCTTCTGGATATTCTTGAGCCTCAAGATACCTCTTTACCTCATGAAACCAAGGATGGTCCACTACCTCTTCAGTATTAATCTCGTGACAATGCGTTGGTTCATCCCTTCATTCGATGGTGATCTGGGGAGCCTCGTTATCCCAATTAAGTTTAAACATAGATGACATTGTGGCTAGAGCGTTTGCTAGCTGATTTTCTTCTCGCGGGAAATGCTCGAAGGTAATCTTCTCAAAATGTGGTAGCAATGTCAAAACATGTTCTTTGTAAGGGATAAGGTTTGGGTGCTTAGTGTCCCATTCCCCTTTGATCTGACTGATGACCAAAGCTGAATATCCAAATACGTCTAAGGATTTGATTCCCAAGTCTATGGCAACTCTGAGACCAAAGATGCACGCTTCGTATTCCGCCATGTTGTTTGTACAATTGAAGTAAAGTATGGCAGTAAAGGGAGTATGACACCCTTCCGGAGATATGAGTACAACACTGATACCATTACCAAGTGAATTGGATGCCCCATCAAAGAACAGGATCCATCGGGATCCTTGTTTAGGCCCTTCATATGGCCCGATTTCTCCACAATTGTCTAATTTCATGATGTCTTCATCCGGGAATTCAAACTTCATGGACTGATAGTCTTCTACAGCTTGATGAGCAAGATGATCATCCAATACACTTCCCTTTATAGTTTTATGGGTAGTATACTGTATGTCATATTCTGTTAGGATCATTTTCCATCTAGCTATCCTCCCAGAAAGAGAAGGCTTCTCGAAGATGTATTTTATCGGATCCATCTTAGATATCAACAAGGTAGTATGAGTCAGTATATACTGTCTTAGCTGGCGAGAAGCCCAGGCCAGAGCGCAACAAGTTTTCTAGAGCAGTGAATACCTGGTTTCACAGTCGGTAAACTTTTTTCTCAGGTAATAAATAACATGCTCTTTTCGGCCAGACTTGTCATACTTCCCCAATACACACCCCATTGAGTTTTCTAAAATAGTCAGATACATGATCAGTGGTCTTCCCTCGACTGGTGGCATCAACACAGGAGGCTCTTGTAAGTACTCTTTGATTTTGTCAAAAGAAACCTGGCACTCATCATTTCATTTGACTACTTGATCTTTCTTCAATAGCTTGAAGATTGGCTCACAAGTAGCTGTTAGGTGAGAAATGAATCTGGAAATATAGTTCAAGCGTCCCAAGAATCCTCTAACTTCCTTCTCAGTACGAGGATCAGACATCTCTTGTATTACTTTAACTTTGGCAGGATCAACTTCAATACCCTTGTTACTGACGACAAAACCTAAGAGTTTACCGGACCATACTCCGAATGTGCACTTGTTTGGATTCAACCTTAGCTTGTACTTCTTCAATCTCTCAAACAGCTTTTGTAAGTGATCCAAGTTCTCTTCTTCTGTTTGTGACTTGGCTATCATATCGTCTACGTAGACCTCTATTTCATGATGTATCATGTCGTGAAATAAAGCTACCATGGCGCATTGATAGGTTGCCCCAGCATTCTTCAGTCCGAATGGCATCACCTTGTAGCAGAATGTTCCCCACTGTGTTACAAATGTAGTTTTCTCCATGTCCTCAGGTGCCATTTGATTTGGTTGTAACCTGAGAATCCGTCCATGAAGGAAAAAACTTTGTGTTGTGCCGTATTTTCAACCAGGATATCAATGTGGGGGCGTGGAAAATCATCTTTAGGGCTTGCCCTATTCAAATCTCTATAGTCCATGCACATTCGTACTTTGTCGTCCTTTTTAGGTACGAGAACAATGTTAGCAACCCATTAAGGATAGGAAGTGACAGCCAATAATCCAGCATTGAATTGCTTCATGACCTCTGCTTTGATCTTTTCTGACATATCAGGTCTCATGCGGCGGACCTTTTGTTTTACGAGTGGACAATCTTATCTTGTAGGCAGACGATGTACCACAATGTCTGTATCAAGTCCCGGCATATCTTCATATGACCAAGCAAAGATCTCAACATAATCATGCAACAGTTGAATCAGACGCTCCTTGACACTGGGTTCCATATTGGCACCCACCTTGACCTCTTTTTTATCCTCCTCGGTACCCAAGTTGATTGTATCCACAGGTTCCTCATGAGGCTGAATGGTTCTTTCCTCTTGTTGTAGTAATCTGGCCAGTTCCCCTGGTACTTCACAATCTTCCTCACCTTTGTCTTCGACTTGGTAGATTAGATCCTCAGAGTCACAAAATGCCATAGCAGTATCGTTACCCATGGGATCTAGAATGGAGGGGTACCTGCATTTGTGAGTGTGGGTGTGTGTAAGGGTATAGCCATCCTTAAAAATAAAATGTAAAAGAAAAACAATGAGCACAAAAGTTTGTATGCGAAAAACGTCCATGATTCATTGAATGTCATATGAAGAAGAAATAATAACCCATACAAATGGACCATTGTGCCTCGGGTAAGACACAAGGTTTTAAGTGTGCAAATTTTTTTTCAATATTACTGATCCAACAAAATGTAAAGATAAATTACTGAGGGATGAAAGTTATTGGGACAAAGTCTCTGGCCTCCCAATTGCGGAGTCCTCTATTGACAATTGGAAATATCCAATCCTCCAAGCTGCAATCCTCTTCACCATCTTCTACCGCTTTGACCTCTTGGTTGCTAATCTTCAAGGGTGACCCTCCAGCACGGGCACGGCGTACAGCCTTATGAGCACTTGAAGTGAACCCTAAGCCAAACTTGTCAGATTTATACGGAATATCCAGAAGTTTCCCCCAGATGGTGCATCCACCCTCCTCTACTACTGCTTTGGCGTCCTTCAGAGATGACATCCGGAGTGGAGGTCTTGTAATCTTGGGAATATGGGACACAGTCTTGGTCACTGCTAGCTCTTGGGGGACTTCTTCGAAATGTTGAAAAGGAGTTTCAATGAACTCGTCGTCCAATTCCACACACCTGAAGGAATTGAGGTGGCTAATCATATATTCTTCCTCTCCGTGGACAGTGATAATCTTTCCTTGGACCGGATATTTCAGCATCTGGTGCAGTGTAGAGGTGACAATGCCAACATTATGGATCCATGGCCGTCCTAGTAGGTAGGAGTAAAAGGGACGGATGTCCATTACATAAAAGGTTGAATTGAAAGTCTGAGTCCTAACCTTTATGGGTATATCCACCTCCTCGTGTACCATCCTCTTTGAGCCATCAAATGCCCTTACGACTATGTTACTTGGTTTCAACGTTAGTCCTTCGCAGTCTAGTCTGTCGAGAGCTTTCTTTGGTAAAACATTCAAAGATGAGCCAGTGTCCACCAAGACATGAGCCAAAGTTGTGCCTCTACATTCCACAGAGATATGTAATGCCTCGTTGTGCTTTCTCCCCCTTGGTGTCAGATCAGCATCTGAGAAGCCTAGGCCGTTATCCGCTGTCAAGCTGGCCACGCAATCTTGAAATTGATCAGCAGACGTCTCATGAGGCACATGGGTTGTCTTTAGGAACTTTACTAGGACTTTCGCATGTGCCTCAGAACACAGCAGCAATTCTAGCATGGAGATCTTGGAGGGAGTTTGCCCCAACTATTCAACTACATCGTAGTCGTTCCTCTTTATTATTTTTAGAATCTCCTCCATTTCTTTCTTGGAGGTCTCGAGGATAGTCAGTGATTGAGCCTTCGTCCGGACAGGCTCCACTTGAATACTTTTTCCTCGAGTTTCAGCAGCAGGAGTGTTGGTAGGAATAACAGCAAGGGTTGTATCGTCTTTGTTAATAGGAGAACTTGCAGAGATGATTATTGGTACGGAAGTAACCTTTGGAGCAGCCACGGGTCCAAAAACTTCCTTTAGAGGGGTAATTTCTGGAGAAAAGATTCTACCGCTTCGGGTAATCTTACTAGTTCTGGCAATATTGCTAATGTCAGAGTCTTCTTCTTAGGAGCTTATCTCTTCGACGGCCGACCCATTTTGTTTGATGCCATGGTAGTAGATGTCCCCACCATAATTCCACGACACAGTTTTGTCTGATTCATATGGGACTGGCCCAAGCATTATGATTATAAGAGGAGTAGCTTTTGGAACAGATGTAATTCTAACGGGTCTTTTGGGGACCCTAGATGAATTGGCGGAGATGGTGATGATTGAAATATCTTCAACAGGAACAGGTGAAACAGGAGTACTTTCAAACAAAATCTCTTTGTCGTCTATCAAGCGTTGAATGCCTGTTTTCAACAAAGGGCAATCAATTGGTGAGGATAAGAAGAGGTGGCAGTCTTCATTACAACCCGGGAAAACACCTACTTTCAACATGTTTATCTTAATGATTGGGAGTGGAGTTACGAGTTCATCAACTGTGGTAATAAATAAATCTTCTTCAATAGCATTGGTGTTGTGACCATGTCTGGGCATAGGAGCAGAAATGACGTTTGGCTTCTCGGGCGCATTAAACTCAATTTCTTTTGCCTCTATAAGGTCTTGAATTTTGTTCTTCAAGGCCCAACAGTTGTTAGTGTCGTGACCCGGACTTTCGGAATGATATGCGCAACAGGCATTTGGGTGATAATGAGGGGACGTTGTGTTGGGGTTTTTGGAGCTTCTTTCAGAGTTACCAGATTGGATTTCAGAAGGTGCAGTAATACTTGGGATAGAGTCATATTGATTCTGGTGAATTGTCGGACTGGCCTTTCCACCCTTGGTTGATTACTTCTTGGTTGATCAGATGTAGGCTTTGGGATCATAATAGCCCCTACCACAGGTCGGTGTTCGGCTCTCCCTTGGTTCCTTTATGGATATACAAAAGCTACTGCTTTCTTCCCAATAAAAAGTTTCCTCACAAATGTATAAGAAGATGAATCCTTCTGAATCTTTCCATTTTTTATACCAGCTTCCACTCTCTCTCCGGTCAGTATTAACTCAGTAAATCCTGCAGATGAGCTCCCAATTAAATGGTTAAAGAAAGGGCCTAATAGAGTACCTAAGAACATGTCCACCAATTCCCTTTCAGACAAAGGGGGTTGAACTCTTCCAGCTAGATCTCTCTATTTCTGCGTGTAATCCTTGAAACCCTCTTTGGAAGCCATAGCCATACTTTGGAGTTTAGCACGGGTAGGCGCTAAATCAGCATTATATTGATATTTCTTGTAGAAAGTTGCGGCAAGATCCTCCCAATTGTGGATGTTGGCCCTTTCCAGTTGGTAAAACTAGTCGAGTTGTGTTCCAGAGAGACTATCTTGGAAAAAATGCACCCACGAGTCTTTATCAGTGGAGTGTGGTTGGATCTTTCTCACATATGATCGGAGGTGCATCTTAGGACATGACACTCCATCATATTTTGCGAACAAAGGAACTTTGAATTTCGGAGGAATCACAATCCCCGATACTAGTCCCAATTCTTCAAAGTCTAGACCTGGCACCTTTTGTATTTCCATGGCGCTCAAACGCTCTTCAAGATGTGTGTACTTATCATTAGCTGGAGGATACTGTTCCTCAGAGTAGTCTTCCTCTTCTTCATCCTCTTCAGATTCTGACGGAACCGCTGTTTCCTTTCCTTTCCCCTCTCATTCACCAGATGTTGTAGCAAAATTCAAGGTTCTTCTAGTTTTCCCTTAAAACCTTCTCCCATGTTTAAAACCCCGGTGACCTTCTTTGTTTTCTTTTTCCTTTCCTCGGCCAGTAGAGTCTTTAACTCTTCTTGCCCCTTGTCTAGGGTCATGAGCAACTGTTGAAACTGCATGTTCTGAGCTTGGAGATCTTTAACTGTCTGTTCGAGATCCATCTTACTGAAATAAACAGTAGAGAGATGAGGAAACTCATTGCAAAAGACCTCCTTATGTCATGATGAATGATATGTGCATATGCAATGTTTTCAAGGATTTCAAAGATTCAAGTTCGTTTTAGACAAAAAGAAACACACGTTATATTAATAAGATAAAGTTTGAGTACATCAATGCCCCTTGGGCAAAATAATACAAAACTCTAAGATAAAAAAGTAGTGCACATCCTCTTTGGTGCAATGTAGGCATTTAGAACCTGCTCCTCATGAAGTATCCTAGTGAGTTCCAAAACCTTCTTCTCGCTTGCGTAGAATTGGGCTTCAAAAGTATCTCGCTCTCCTTTGAGCTGTATCCAATCCCTTTGTAGGTCTTCAAGAGATGTGGGCATGTCAGGATGTAGGATAGTGTATGGAACTTCTCCCTCCTTAACAGGCTCAATAATTACCGGAAGAATGGAAGGATAAGGCATCATAAGACTTTGTGCACGGGTTCGTACCCATTTGAGGTAAGGCTCAAGAGGGATGGAATTATTGTGCCCCAAAGTCTTTCTATCCACCTTGTTTAGCATTCTCCAAGCTCGGATGAATCTCTGGCAAAGACCTTGATCGTCGTTGTCATAGTCGAATACCAAACCTTGAATCAGCATCTTGTGTGGGCCATCCCTTCGAGCATAACCAAACTGTCTTAAAGATGAGCATGGGTTATAGGTGATGCCTCCCCTAATGCCAAGTAGAGGGACATTAAGGAATACCCCACAATGGTCAACAATGATAACATTCTCTTTGGATCGGGAGCACCAATGAATATCTGAATGTTTGAGCGTCATTAACCTTTATGACCACCTTGAACCTTGCTCATTCTTTAAGACTGATTGGGGAAGATGAGAAATAAACCATCTTACCAGGAGAGGAGTGCAACATATAAGGACACCTCTTTTCCTCATTGTGCGAGTGTGAAAAGAGTGTAGGATATCCCCTAGCAATGTAGGCACCGGATTGCGTGACACAAAGATTTTGACGGTGCTCACATCTATGAGTTGGTCAGGATTGGGAAATAAGACCATCCCATAGATAAGAAGAGCCACAATTTCCTCAAAGGCTTTCAAGTCTAAGGAATTCCAACAGCTTTGGGCTTTCTCAAACAGGAACTTTGCTAAGAAGCCTTTGACACCACTTCTAGTTTCCCAATGAGTTGTGACATCAGATGAGTGCAAGTGCAGAGCTTGAGCAATCTCTTCTGGATTTGGGTCTCTTTCCGTATCGTTGAAAGGTAGTTGATTGAGAATAGGAATCCTCAAGAGTTGGGAGAATTCTTCCAAAGTAGGCACAAGCTGATAGTCGGGAAATATGAAGCAATGGTGCAAAAGATCAAAGAACTGGAAGAGCACTTTCATCATATCCTCGTCTGTGTTGGAGGTGACCAAGTTGAGTAGACGACCATGCCTCTCGGTGAATGGAGAGTTCTCAGGGATCCTTGAAGCTATCTCCTTAAGTTGTGGAGGAATTCTTGCAAGGTTGACTTGGATAGTTTTCTTGCGAAGCGAATCCATATCCTACAAAACAAGAACAAAGATGAATCTCCAAAATCCTTGAAATGGTTAGTAGATGTATATGATGTTCATGATGTCCATGATGTTATGTACAAGTATGCATACAAAAGCAAGATAAATAAGTTCTTAGTTTAGGCTTGCATGGGGTTTTATAGGTAAGTACCCTCTTGAAGTTTAGTTGGCTTAAACCTGTCCTAGCAATAGTAACCGGGTTCTAAGGAGCTCAATATCACCAGATTGTTTCCTTGGTCATTCTTTCAGCTCAAGCCTCTTTAATGGCGACCGAAATATCCCAAGAAACCAAACCTCAATGAGTGTAGTATCGAGTATCTACCAACTTCGGACTGCACCAAAGCCGGTCATCTCACTACATCCTAAAGGCCAAGTTGGTCAAGTAAAGGGTTCTAGAAGTTCATTAGTGCTTCATGACATCACTCAGCGGCCCTGTATTCTCTTTGATTAACTCAAAGGCTTCCAGTACCCACAAATATGTCACACTAACATAGCTATTGCTTAGACCATGTCGGTATACCCCGCACAGTTTCTACAACGTATTGCTATTTACCTATAATGTATCCCAAATCCGGGTGGAGGATTCAAAACCAAACAAAGAACCATAATATAAAGAAAACAAGTCAAACAGTGTAAGCAAATAAATGTGATTTAGCCTTAAGGTAACCCCACTTTTATAATTATCCCCAGTAGAGTCGCCAGTTCTGTGATACGGTGGGAGAACTGACTTGAAGGTTTTGTGTTTTATTGCAAATGTTGCGGTTAGCAAGAGTCGCCACCGACTTTTCTTTTATCCAAAAGGAAAGGTGAAAAAGCACAGAAAAGACCTTTGAGATTGTTTCTTGAGCTCGGAGGGTAGATTATGAAAAGGGAAGGTGTTAGCACCCTTTTCATCCATGGTTTTCCATGGGCTCTTAGTTACTTTCTAGATCACTTGCTTTTTGTTTTGAAATCATGCTTTGTGTGGTTTTGAAAGTATTTTTGTAAAAGAGGCCATTGTTTAGGAAATCTTTTTCCCACGATTTCAACCATGTAAATCATGTAAACTAACAATCAAAGATCAAAGCGAATTTAAAAGGCCCTAATTTCAAACCTAATTTTTACAGAAATTTGAATTCTAAAATTCTCTATACACAATGAATATAAATGAAATTTATGAACATGGTTGGTTTTAACACAAGGATATCTACATATTATCTTCACAAATTGTGACCAATAGATGCCTTTATGAAGAGATATAAGTTGAAGTTCTTACCTCTTTCAGTTGAGATCGTGAATGGAGTTTGAATGAGATTTATGAAGGCCTGAAGATTCCTTTAGCTTGCCTGGACCTCCCTGAGTGTGTTCTAATCCTTACCTTGCTTTGAAAGTGCCTGGATCTCTCTGTCCAAGTCAACCTGCAAGCTTGAAAAACAAAAATGGCAGATGGAGAAGGAGGTGTTACAGTGAAGGAATAATGGTCTGGAACACTTAAATATGAAGTAGGTTAAGTGTTTGAGTGATTAGAACTTGAAACACACGAGTAAATTTCTGGATTGCTATGCTTGGTTTCAAACTGCAAGTTTTTGACAGGTTTTTGGTGATAGGGAGTTTTGGAGAGTTTCTGGCCTTTAGAAATCGTGTTCTAAGTTGCAATGTGTTTGTGTATAAGTATAGAGAATGTTTTTCATCCACTCCACAACAGATTTCTCACCTATAGCCTTTTTGCACTCTTACTTGTTTTTTAAGAAAGGTGAAGAGACCACTCTCTCCATGCTTGTACATGCCTGCTTGGAGGTTGTACAAGTTCTAGGCAACTTGTTTTTGGTTTATAGGACTTTTGTGTGCAGATAAAACATGTCCAATGCTCAAGAAGTGAAAAGTTGCAAAAGTTATGCTTTTCCAAAATGGCAATGGCAACTTTGTGCCATTTATGGAATTAAAGCTTGGACAAAGACTATTGTGCTTGGATTAAGGCTTTATTATCTGTGTAAGCATTAAATTATGAAGTGAGAAACAAGTTTGAGATCTGTAAAGCAAGGATTAGGCAGCATAGGTTCAGATTTGAATTTTGTTCTTCATGAAATGGCTTGAAATCAAAGTGAGAAATTGCCAACTTCATCTCTTCGATTATCCCTACTCAAAAATGATCTCAAGGAGTTCTTGGACATTTTAGAAAGCTTACAATGTGATCTATAACTCATCTTTGAAATGCATTTTAATATTCCTCTTGGAACTAGATGAAACATTACCATGAAGTTAGGTCAAAAACCTGCCTAAATTAGGGCAAAATTTCACTAAGTTATTTTAGTTCATGGGCATGTATTCACAAAATTATATCTTGAGATCCAAGCATCTTTAGGGAAAAATGTGTGAAGCAAAGTTTTAGATTTCATGGAGATATACAACTTTCATGTTGGGAACTTTCTTTGAATCATCTTGTATCATGGTGAAAAAATGGCTTAAAGTTGAGAAAAAATAAGAAATTTTCTATACTTAGAAAAATTTCTAAGTTAAGAAAAATTCAAAATTCAAAACCAAATTTTCAATATTTGATTTCTTGATGAACAAGTTTCAAATTTTGACATGTTTTGATGAATTGTGATCCTTGGCACTTGATTTTGACCAAAAAGTTAAAGTTTGACTTTTCAGTATATAGTTGACTTTTGATCAGTTGACTGCAAATTTCATTTGTCAATCCAATGAAATTGCAATGTTTTGAAACATGTTATTAGGTCAAGATGATACAATTGAACCCTTAATATCATGCTTCAAATCAATTGGTCATTTGCTAGGTCAAAAATCAGAAATTGCCCTTTCTCAGTTAAAACCCTAATTTTGACCATTTTGCCCTTTTGATGATTTGATCAATTTTCTTGAGGAATTGTGGTCCAAACTTGATCAAATGATACATATGAGTCCAAAATGTTGATGTGGATAAAAAATTATGAAGTTTGACTATAAATTGGCCGTGGTTGACTTTTCCCCCAATATAGTTGATTTTTAGGTCAACTGTCCAATTGACTGATCAAAAATGTGGTTCAAGGCTTGAAACTTGTCATGAGTAATCTTAGGGGTCCATAATGATGTTTGAAAGTCATATGAAGTATTGATAGTCCAAAAATATTTGTACAATCTCAAACCCTAATTTTGGGTGATCAGTGCATGATGAGAGGTCTTGAGCTGCTCAAACCCTAATTTATCATGATGTTTTCTGCAGCAGAGGTTACCTCCATCCAACTGATTCTGGAATTAATATTGTTGAAGAGGATGAAGCAGAGAAGGAAATGCCGAATTATGTGATGCATGGAGTCGGGGTTCAGAACTAGGTCACCATTGATGTTCCCTCTTGCATACATGTTTCAAAGTAATTTGATTTAATTAATATTTTTTTAAAGGCTTTCACTCTGCCCAAGGTGGAAGTATTAATGTTGTAGGGCTTATCTGTTTTCCGTGACTTTTAAGATCATTAATAAAAGTTGTCTTTCCTTCCCGAATTATGTTTTTATTTCCTGCTTTTTCTTGGGAAATGGTAATAAAAATAAAAAAATAAAAAAAAACCTTTCAAAATAAATAATAACTGAAATTCAATCTGCATGATCACTTGTTATATATGTCAATTTCTAAAAGCAATCATAAATCATATGTGCAGATTAATTAAAAAACATGTTGAATACAATGACCCTACACCCTCTCCCAACTTTGAATGTCCTGTGTTTGGGGCTGAAGAAGAAGATTATGATGAGATTCTATAAGAGGTCTCACGGTTGCTTGAGCATGAGGAAAATACCATTCAACCATATAAAGAGCCTTTGGAAGTGATCAATTTGGGTTCAGAAGAAGATCCGAAGGAAGTCAATATTGGAGCATCGTTGCATCCCGATGTGAAGAGAATGTTGATTGAGTTGTTGAAAGAGTATGTGGATATTTTTGCTTGGTCTTACCAAGATATGCCTGGTCCAAATACAGATATTGTCGAGCACCGTTTTCCGTTGAAGCCAGAGTGTCCGCCAATTAAATAAAAGTTGAGAAGAACTCACCCAGATATGGAAGTAAAGATCAAAGAGGAGGTTCTAAATTAGATTAATGCTGGTTTTATTGTGATGTTAGTGTATCCTCAATGGATTGCCAATATTGTCCCAGTATCGAAAAAATACGGAAAAGTCCGCATGTGCGTAGATTACATAGATCTAAATAAAGCTAGTCCAAAAGATGATTTTCCATTGCCACATATCAACATGTTAGTGCATAGCACAGCAAAATTCAAAGTATTCTCGTTCATGGACGGATTTTTTGGGTATAATCAAATAAGAATGGCTTTAGAGGACATGGAAAAAACAACGTTTATCACACCCTGGGGAACATTATGTTACAAAGTGATTCCCTTCGGGTTGAAGAACGCTGGTGCAACGTACTAGAAGGCTATGAAAACCCTATTCCATGATCTGATGCACAAGGAAATTGAAGTATATGTTGATGATATGATTACCAAATCCCAGACTGAAGAAGGGCATATAGAAGATTTGTTGAAGTTGTTTCAGCATTTGAGGAAGTATCGTCTCCGCTTGAATCCAAATAAATGCACCTTCTGTGTTTGATCGGGGAAGTTGTTGGGTTTCATTGTTAGCCATAAAGGAATTGAAGTTGACCCTGATAAAGTCAAGGCAATTCAAGAAATGCCAGCATCGAGAACTGAAAAGCAAGTCAGAGGTTTCCTCGAGCGTTTGAATTATATTTCCAGATTCATTTCCCACATGACTGCAACATGCGAACCGATATTTAAGTTGTTAAAGAAATATCAAGGTTGTGTGAGGATGGATGACTGCCAAAGGGCATTTGAGAGTATTAAGGAATATCTGCTTGAACCTCCTATCTTGCTCCCTCCCGTAGAAGGAAGACTATTGATTATGTATCTGACAGTGTTAGATAAATCCATGGGTTGTATTCTGGGACAACAGGATGAAATAGGGAAGAATGAGTTCGCCATTTATTATCTCAGTAAAAAATTCACTGATTGTGAGTCGCGGTATTCCATGCTGGAAAAAACATGTTGTGCTTTGGCCTGGGCGGCAAATTGTTTGCGGCAGTATATGTTGAATCACACCACTTGGTTGATCTCCAAAATGGATTCAATCAAGTACATTTTTGAAAAACCTGCTCTTGCTGGGAGAATTGCCCGCTGGCAGATGTTGTTATCTGAATATGATATCGAATAATGCACTCAAAAAGGTATTAAAAGTAGTGTGTTGGCAGATTATCTTGCTCACCAACCAGTAGAGGATCACCAGTCTGCAGAATATGAATTCCTCGATGAGGATGTGATGTTCCTAAAAGAGAAAGATTGTGATGAACCATTACCTAAGGAAGGTCCTGACCCTGAATCTCGTTGGAGTATGATATTTTATGGAGTTGTGAATGTTTATGGTAAAGGAATTCTGTTGTGATTGTCACTCCTCATGGATCACACTTTCCTTTTACTTCAAGGTTAACATTTGATTGCACTAATAATATGGCAGAATATGAGGCTTGCATCATGGGTCTCGAGGAAGCTATTGATCTCAGAATCAAAAATCTAGATGTGTATGGTGATTCAGCTTTGGTAATAAGTTAGATTAAAGGAGAATGGGACACTCGTCACCTTGGCTTGATCCCTTACAAAGATTATGCTAGATGATTATTACCATTCTTCAATAAAGTTGAATTCTATCACATCCCTAGAGATGAAAACCAAATGGAGGATGCTCTGGAAACTATGGCTTCTATGTACCAAGTGAATACTTGTAATGTTATACCCTGAATTATGGTTTGATGTTTGGATATGCCCGCTCATGTGTTTACAACAGAAGAGGTAGCAGATGAAAAACCTTGGTATTACGATATCAAGCATCTTCTTCAGACTCAGGAATACCCGATTGGTGCGTCGAAGAAAGATAGAAAGATATTGAGAAGATTGGCAAGCGGTTTCTTCCTTAGTGAAAATGTGTTATACAAGAGAAATTATGACATGGTCTTGCTCAGATGCATGGATAGACACGAAGCAGACATGTTGATGCATGAGATTCATGAAGGTTCATTTTGCACTCATGCCAAAGGACATTCGATGGCTAAAAAGATGCTAAGGGCGGTTATTATTGTCTGACAATGGAATCTGACTGTTACAAATTTGCAAAGAAGTGCCATAAATTCCAGATTTATATAGACAAGGTCCATGTGCCTCCGACGCTCCTCAATGTGATTTCCTCCCCATGGCATTTCCCTATGTGGGGTATTGACATGATTGGGATGATAGAACCCAAAGCTTCGAATGGGCACCATTTTATCTTGGTAGCAATTGATTACTTCACCAAGTGGGCGGAGGCTGCTTCATATGCCAATGTTACTAAGCAGGTGGTTGTGCGCTTCATTAAGAATAACCTTATATGTCGGTATGGTGTGCCAAGTAGGATTATCAATGACAATGGCTCGAATTTGAACAACAAGATGATGACAGAACTATGTGAAGAATTCAAGATTGTCCATCACAATTCATCTCCATACAAGCCAAAGATGAATGGGGCTGTTGAAGCTGCTAATAAGAATATCAAGAGAATTATCCAGAAAATGGTTGTTACTTATAAGGATTGGCATGAAATGCTCCCTTTTTCTCTGCATGGATATCGAACATCTGTCCGCACTTCAACATGAGCAACCTTGTTATCCTTAGTGTATGGAATGGAAGCTGTACTCCTAGTCGAGGTAGAGATTCCCTCATTTCGTGTGATAATAGAAACCAAGCTGACGGAGGCTAAATGGGTTCAGAACAGGTTTGACCAATTGAATTTGATTAAGGAGAAAAGGATGACAACCTTGTGTCATGGCCAGTTATATAAAAAAAGAATGAAGAAAGCTTTTGATATAAAGGTCAAACCTCGTGAATTCAGAGAAGGCAACCCCGTGCTCAGAAAGATCATGTCTTTCAACACTGATTCTAAGGGCAAGTGGACTCCCAATTTTGAAGGCCCATATGTTGTCAAGAAATCCTTCTCTGGCGGTGCATTAATTCTTGAAACTATGGATGGCGAGGAGTTCCCACGTCCCATGAATGCTGACGCAATCAAGAAATACTTCGCCTAATGAAATAAAAGAATAGCTTGCTAAGTTGAAAACCCGAAAGGGAGGCTTAGGCAAAAAAGGAGCGTCTTGGTAGGCCGAAAACCCGAAAGGGCGGTCTAGACAAAAATTAGAGACATAAACAGAATAAATTTCCCGCTAAGTTGAAAACCCGCAAGGGCAGCTTAGGCAAAAGTTAAGGATTTTCTTGGCAAGTAACTACGTCAGACAAGACTTGATCGTTGAAGCAACAATCTTCTCGGATCCTTACCATACTTCAACAGTAGTTGCTGCTCAGGATTTCAAAAGTTGTTAGGGAGGATAGTGGTCATTGTATCTCAATGTATCTTTTCCATTATGTATTGCCATTTCCCAAACTTTGTAATCATCTATGGACTCTCTCCATTCGAAGACTACCATTCTATTAATGAAATTTGAGCTTTTACCCAATTCTTTGTGTTTCTTATTTTATTTAGCTTGCAAAGACTCCATTTATTACTGATAATAACTTTCAAACCAAAGAGATTAAATAACAAAATTGATTTTTCAAAAAAAGAAGGATTTTTACAATTTACTTTTACTTTGAGATTTGTGATGAAACAATGACAACAAAAATGGTGATCCTGGGAATGGACAAACTCCGGTTGTTTTGAGAAGTTTTTGTTCCCCCCGGGAAGGTCTACTCGGGTAGTTTTCTCCGTATTGGGTTTATGGTTCCGGCATCCTCGGTCAAGTTTGGATTCATTTCTCCTCTTTTCTGAGTTTTCATGATGTGAAGTTTCAATCCGCATTTTTCTCCAGTGAAGTAGGCTTGAATTCCCCAGCGAAGTTTGGATGTTTCGGTGTCAGTCTGCTTTATTTGAGACTGGTCTTGCAATCTCCAGTAGGCATGTTACTTTTGAAAAAAACACTGGTTTCCCCGATGAAGCTTGAAGAAGGATGTTCTATCCCGGTATCCGTTTATTTCATCACTTTGATTCGTCTACCTCAGGATTATGTTTCTGCCAGTAAAGTTAAAAGCAGGCAGTAGGTTTGGTTTCCGCAATTGGCCTTTACCCTTCTTGGAATGATAATTTTGGTTGAAGCTTAGCCGAGTGTTGTTAGTGCCCGAGGAAGTTTTGCCTGGTTGTTCCCCATGTTGTGTATCTATTTTGTCAACATACACACGATAACACTCATACATTCATACATGCATCATGCATAGCTAAAATTGACAAATCATTGTTCATTGACATTTCTTAATATTTTTGTTGACATATTACCCTGTTTTGCAGAGATAAGTTACCCCCTTTTCATTAGAGCATTGGTCTTAAGCAGAAAACGTATATTCTTTCAATTTCCCTACTGAGTTGTCCCTCATAGAATATTTCTTCCTTAGCCTTCCGGTACAATTCCTTGTTTGGATAAATTTGGTTTTCCCTCTTGAGTTTATTTCTCAAAGGATGAATTCAGGTTGACTGTTTCATTCCAGTTTATTTCTAGTTTGGATCTGTGGTTCCCTGGAAATGCTATTCACTTTGGAATCCTGAAAAACTCTAAGCTTTAGTTGGTGCATTTATTTTGCACAAGAAGACTTTATCCCCTTAGTAAGAACATCATGGCCTCTCCCCAGGAAGTCATACCTCTTACCCCAAAAAAGGCATTTCCTTTTACAATCCTCTGTGACAACAAATAGCAATTCTCTTTATTTGAGACAACTTGTGTATTATCCTTTCTATGCAGAGTGCCTTGGTTAAAGAAGAAGTTGAGACCCGTTCTAGGCGAAACACCAGAATCTTGGGTAAACTTGTTATCTTTTTGGTACCCTCAGTGAACGTTGGTAGTTCATCATCAGTGAACGATGGTGATATGATATTTTCTCTTTCTACCTTCAGTGAAAGTTGGTAGGACATCGGCAGTGAACGTCGGTGTTTGTTATCTTTTTTCTATCTTCAGTAAACGTGGATAGTTCATCGTCAGTGAACGACGGTGATATGATATTTTCTCTTTCTACCTTCAGTGAACGTTGGTAGTACATCGGCAGTGAACGTCGGTGTTTGTTATCTTTTTGCTATCTTCAGTGAACGTTGATAGTTCATCGTCAGTGAACGGTGGTGATATGTTATATTTTCTCTTTCTACCTTCAGTGAACATTTGTAGTACATCGGCAGTGAACGTCGGTGTTTGTTATCTTTTTGCTATCTTTAGTGAATGTTGATAGTTCATCGTCAGTGAACAACGGTGATATGTTATGTTTTATCTTTCTACCTTCAGTGAACGTTGGTAGTACATCGGCAGTGAACGTCGGTGTTAGTGATATGATATTTTCTCTTTCTACCTTCAGTGAAAGTTGGTAGACCATCGGCAATGAACGTTGGTGTTTGTTATCTTTTTGCTATCCTCAGTAAACGTTGGTAGTTCATCATCAGTGAACGGCGGTGATATGATATTTTCTCTTTCTACCTTCAGTGAAAGTTGGTAGACCATCGGCAGTGAACGTCGGTGTTTGTTATCTTTTTGCTATCTTTAGTAAACGTGGATAGTTCATCGTCAGTGAACGGCAGTGATATGATATTTTCTCTTTCTACCTTCAGTGAAAGTTGGTAGACCATTGGCAATGAACGTCGGTGTTTGTTATCTTTTTGCTACCCTCAATGAACGTTGGTAGTTCATCTTCAGTGAACGGCAGTGATATGATATATTCTCTTTCTACCTTCAGTGAAATTTGGTAGACCATCGGTAGTGAACATCGATGTTTGTTATCTTTCTCCCTGCCTTCAGTAAACGTCGGTAGTTTCGCCTTCAGTAGAAGTTGGTGTGTCCTTTGACCATCCTACCATCCTCTCTGATTCAGGTCTTTTGGTCTACCAGTGATTTATTTTCCTAGTGGGGTTGCTCCTTTGTTTCTTTATTATTGTTACATCCCCAATGTTATTTTTGCGTCTCTTTGGTCCTGTTCATATGCATTCATGATCATAAGCATTTGCATGGTGTCTTAGGGCCAAAAATAGGGTTTGTTTTGTATTTAAGTATCTTCGATCGCGTCGACACGAAGATTTTTAACAATTGTATCTCCGAATAGAAGAAACTTAAATAAGGGAAGCTGTTGTACCCCAATTTTTACCCCTAAGATCCCTTCATCATACCATGTTGATTCACTCACAACAAGATCACACTAGGATTCTTGGTTCCCCTCCCTACTTTGAGTTTTGCTCCTTTTGAGGGATTACCAAGCACCTTGACTTATGTTCCTTTTGTGATCATGAATATTGTTTTTATTTCTTAATTTAACTAATAAAATACAATGTTGGCTTGTCTTGCTTGTTATCCATGTAGGTAAGGGCAATGAGACTTAACAAGTTACTCCATGGGTTCATGAGTTTATTTCCATTCCCTAGTCAATATAGCTTGAGAAGTTCAAACCTCACCATTGGATTGGTTTTGGGAGAATTGGCATGGCAAGGTTGCTTTGGTTCATCACATTTCAAGTTTTTAGATTTGACTCAAAAGTACAAGGGGGTTGATTGGAGAAGTTATCATGTTTGGACAAGGCCTTGTTCCTATTGGTCACAAGAGCATATTTCTCTCAAAATTCAAGATATGGAAGTTGTTTTTGTAGCTATGAATCTTCATTATCATCCTCAACAACTTCTATTCACAAATCAAGAATGTTGGTACAAGAAGTTTGTTCAAACTTGTCAAAGTTCCTCAAGGCATTCTCTTGATCTAGAAGTTAAGGTTTTGAACTTCAAAGGAGCATATCTTGCTCACCTTTTGGTATTTTTGAGTGATTCCAAATACATCCTTCTCTTAAAAGGGTTATCAACAAATCACTTCAAAAGTTCCAAGGAGTTTTCATGTGGAAGAAACTTGGTGAAGAAGAAAGATTACAAGTCCTCCAGATGAATCCATAATTTTATATAAGTAACTTCAAATGATCATAACTTAGTCAATTTTCATCACCTTGAGTCCATTCTTTTTCCATAATGATATTGAAGATGTGAACTTTATGCCTGATTTTATGTGAAAAGTGGGAAAATGGATGGAAGTTGCCTTAAATATGCAAAAGATTATAGGTCATTCATGATTTTTGGCCAACTTCAACAAGTCATAACTTGCTCAATTTTTGGATATTTTGAGTGTTTCAAGTTTAAAAATGTAATTCAAGAGATCTACTTCATTCCATCTTTTTTGGTCAAGAACAAATTCCAAGTGGAAGGCCATGTTTGGATGCAAAAGATTATAGGTCATTTTTGAAGAAGAATTTGAAATATTTCTAAGTATGGAAAGTCAACCCTTTTTCTTCAACTTTGACTCAATGAAAATTTCATCTCAAGTAGCCATTTAACTCCATTCTTTTTCCATTACAAAGCTTGTAACCTCACCTTTCTTAAGCAACAAGAATCATGCCCTAAGACCCCTTGAGTTGGAAATGCCATGGATTTGAATTTGCTAACTTGAAACTGAATTTTCCACAAAGTCAGAATTTTGAAATCCATAATGTGAATTCTAAACACAAGATTTATGCGCATTTTATATTTAAACTTGATTAGCAAACTTGCCAGAAGTGATTAGCACCCCCAAAATGCAAGATTTGGTTGAGTTTTGATGGAAATGAAGTCACACTTCACTTGTGCTCGACCTTCACTAAATTTCCCTTCAAACTTCCTGGTTTCTTCCAATTTTCATTCCCATTCACTTCCCTATAAATAAAGGGTCATCCCCCGTTCATTTCTTCAAGCTTTGAGAGCCAAAAATGCCCTGCCAAAACTTCACACGAACCCATCTTTTTTTAATTCAGTTTATGAGATTTAAGCTCCCTTTTCCAAAATTCTTTGCGCATTCATCATCCTTAAGCATCATATAAACTCTCCAGCACTTAAACCAATCAAAACGAGCCATAATTCAAGCTACAAAAGTCCAGTTTCAGAGCTTCTTCCTTGAACTTCGAAAAGGTAGAATTCTCCACCATTTGGATCCAAATGAAGCACTAATCTATTCTAATCCTTCTCCTGATTCTAATGCTGCTTACAATTTTTAAATCCATTGAGAATTGAGAGATAAATCTCAAATTGGAGGTGCTCGCTATTTTATGGGTTTTTGATTCATATCTCTCTCTATACCTTATATAAATTTGGCGTGATGGTGGTGTTATAATCGTATTGAAGAGACGAGTTCAATGATACTAGCTTGGGATCCTAATTTTTCCATTTGAAGGATCTCACAAAATCCCCATTGCAGGGTGTCTGGAGGTTGAAGACGATGACATGTCTCGTCTCAGCCAATGATAGCGTGCCAAACGATTTAATTTCATTGGTTGCCCTTTTTCTGATCCTATGTGTATCTCACTAAGGTCCATATCAAGCACAACGCGTCTGGTCCACTGGATCAGCTTACTAACGCGTTTTGACTATGATCTGATGGTCCACATCTTTTTGGTTTTATTTTATTTTCTAATTTTATATTTTTATTGATTAAATTTTCAAAAATTCATAACTCTTTTATATTTTATCCAAAACTTATGAAAAAATTCACAAAAATACTTTGAATTATTTCTAATCTCATGACTATTTTTTCACATTTTTATTTTGAAATTTGATATTTTTTGTATTTTTTGAATTATTTGCTTTCTTTTAATTACTTAAAAAATACTTTCTGACATTTTTTAATTCTGAAAAAATTCATAAATATTATTTTGCATATTTTTGACTTTCTGAAAATTTTATGGAATTTTATATTGAGGTTTACTATTTTTGACCTATTTTCTGTTTGTTTGAGCAATTTTAAATAGTTTAAAAATAGTTTCTGACTTTTAAAAATTACCAAAAATTTTATAAAAATATTTGGATCCATTTTTGATTTTTCTATGGTCTTACTTTTTATTTCTTGATTAATTTAAACATAGTTGATATTTTTCTCATTATTTTCTATTTTTAAAATTCTTTTTTTGTGTATATTAAATGTGATATTGTGATGCCTGTGGGAGAACTGACTTGAGGGTTTTGCGTTTGATCGCAAATATTGCCGTTAGTAAGAGTCGCCACCGACTTTTCTTTTATCCAAAAGGAAAGATGAAAAAGTACAGGAAAGACCTTTGAGATTGTTTCTTGAGTTCGGGGGGTAGATTATGAAAAGGGAAGGTATTAGCACCCTTTTCATCCATGGTTTTCCATGGGCTCTTAGTTACTTGCTAGATCATTTGCTTTTGTTTGAAATCGTGTTTTGTGTGGTTTTTGAAAGTATTTTGTAAAGAGACCATTGTTTAGGCAATATGTGTAATGATTCTTGTTCGTAAGAATGTATACAAAGATGTTTGATCTTTCGAAAATGTTTTCAAGTTTTGTAAGATGTTTTGAAAGTGTAAGTGTTTGTTTTTGAAAATAGCAAGGATGTTTTGTTTGAAATGGAGAAAGTAATTAGGAGTAATCTACCTACTCAAATGTCTTTGTTGTTTCTTTTCTTTTCCTTTGACATTGTTGTCTTACCATTGATTTGGTAAGCAATCCTATCTTTGGATGTTAACGGGACGGGTGTGGGTCATCGTATAACCATGATTAGAAATGTTTGCAAGGCATCTTAGCATTATGTTTTAGGGACTAAGATCATGTGTAAGGCAACTTAGATAGCGTCGTCGAGGGATTATGATCTTGTATTCGTTTGTTTTTGCTAAGATACCTCATATGCGTAATATGGCCATTTTGTAAGGCAACCAAGTGGATTTTACCCGAGGGGTTCTTGTGTGCAAGTGCATCAATTTTCGTGCTTGTTTTTGTCTTGAATTAGGGTTTTTTAAGCATTGGTTTTAGTCTTTTCATACAAACCTTAATTACTAGCATTGTATATAAAAGCGATAAATTGCGAAATTTTAAGTTACTACGTTATTACAACATTTGTGGGGAGGGGGGTATACAATTTATGAATGAGGATTGAAATAATATAAACCTAATTAATCTATTACAACCAAATTGAATATGTATAAAAATTACATAAATGCAAAGTATAATGATGGATAAATGTATAAGGATAAAAATGTAAAGCAGATGAATTTTGTTTCATTTTTATAAAGAAAGACTTTTTTTATCTTAACGTAATTTAAATAAATAAAATGATTAATTAAATTTGAATTTATTAAGAAAAAGATTTTTAAAATAAAACCCTAATTCTATTAATTAACCAAAAGAAAATAATTTTTAAGGAAAGTATTTTTGGCACTTTTATCTTGAAAATATTTATAGCTTTAAAAATATTTTTAGTCTTTTTTTTTGGTATTTAAATAATATATTTTTAAATAGTATGAAGAAAAATAAATAATATAATATTAATTAAGTTTATAAGAAAAATAAATAAAGTATAGTAAATAAAATATTTTTGTTCATGGAAAAAAAAATAAAATAAGTCAAAATATAAAATGTATCATTTTTGTATTTTTTTCCATGATTTTTAGTATTTTAGAAAATATATTTAAAAGGAAAAATGAAATAAATAAGTAAATAAAAATAAATGGGCCAGGGGGTGCCAAAAGTAGGCAGGGAGGTGAGTTAGTAAATAAAAAAACAATGACAGGCCTAAAGGGCCCAACGCCTGCAAAAACAAACACCCTCGCCCTATAGGTAAGAAGTGACTTAGTACGTGCGTGTTAGCCACTAGGGTGGCTGTTTCATTCGGTCATATAACTAAACCATAAATATATATTAGAAACTGCTTCCTGAAGACCACTTCATCTTCAACCTCGCGCCTAGCAAGACCACCTGTATCTTCTTCATCTCTCCATAAAAATGGAAAGTTCAAACATGAAAGTTGTGGTTTTTCTTCCCACGAATCCAACTATATAACTTATGTAAGCTAAAAGTCAAAAATGAAAACTAATTTTTCTGGCCCTAAATTGAAACTTAATTTTCTCATAAATTTCAAATCCAAAATTCTCTATACACAATCAATATAAATGGGAACTATGAACATGGTCAGCTTTAGAGCAAAGATATCTACATTTTGTCTTCACAAATCAGGATCAAAAGATGCTTGTATGAAGAGATAGAAGTTTGAAAACTTACCCCTTGCAGATGGAGTCGTGAATGGAGTTTGGGAAACTTTTGAGATGGCCTGAGGATCTGTTTAGCTTTTCTGGACCTCCTTGAGTGTATTCCAACTCCTACTTTGTCTTGAAAGTTCCTGAATCTCTCTACTCAAGTCAACCTGTAAGCTTGATGTTTGAAAATGGTGGGTGGTGATAGAGGAGTTATAGTCTTGAAACAGGGGCCTGGATTGCTTTGGTATGGTGTATAGAAGGTGTTTGAATGATTGGTTTTCAAAACGCACGAGTGGAAATGAAGATGATGAGTTTTGGTTCAAAACTGGATATAAACGGTGTTTTTGAGCAAATTTATGGTTTTTGAGTGTTTGAGATAGTTTCAGGGCACTAGAATTCGTGTGTCATCTTACAAATAGTATATGTACTTATAGGTAAGAGGTTTTGAGGCTTGAAACAACTCAGAAATTGAAATCACATGTTATGGCTTGGTTACTTATTTTTGAAGCAAAGTTAACAAACATGGTTTCAATGTGAAGTACAAGGATTTGCAGGGTGGTTAGCAGGCTGTAGACATGTTGCTTCTTGCTTTTAAATGCTTTTGAGTCAGAAACAACAACATATGGGCTCAAGAAGAGTTGACATTGTGATTAAAGTCACTTTTCCAAAATGGAAGTGATGACTTTCTTCTCAAAATGGAAATGCAACTTGGATAATGGCTCAAATGCTTGGACAATGGCTCTATCAGTTGTGTAAACATTAATTTATTGAGTGATTAGCAAGTTGGAAACCTGCAAAGCAAGATTTGTACAGCATGCTTGAAGATTGGATCAAGTGTTCTTCACAAAATGGCTTGTAATTCAAGTTTGAAAACCCTAACTTCTTGCCTTCGATTCTCCTTGCTTAAGAATGATCTCAAGGAGTTCTTGGACATTTTGGAAATCTTACAATGTGCTCTTCAACTCATTTTTGAATTTCTCATGAGCATGTATTCACAAAATTATAACTTGAGATCCAAGCACTTTTAGGAATAGTTGTGTGAATAAAAGTTGTAGATTTCATGGAGATCTACAACTTTCATGTTGGAAGGTTCCTTTGAATCATCTTGTATCATCATGAAAAATTTGCTCAAAGTTATGAAAAAATAAGAAATTTTCAACACTTAGAAAAATTTCTAAGTTTAGAAATTTTGACTTTTCAAAATGAAATCTTGATTTCTTGATTTCTTGATGAATAAGTTTCCTATTTTGACATTTTTTGATGAATTGTGATCTTTGGCACTTGAATTTGACCAAAAATTCAAAGTTTGACTTTTCAGTATACAATTGACTTTTGATCAATTGACTGCAAAATTCATATGTCAATCCCATGGACTTGCAATGTTTTGAACCATGTCATTAGGTAAAAATGGTGCAATTGTACTCTTAAGATCATGCCTTAAACTAATTGACCATTTGCTAGCTCAAAAATCAGAAATTGCCCTTTCCAAGTTAAAACCCTAATTTTGACCATTTTGCCCTTTGGGAGATTTGATCAAATTTATTGAGGAATTATGGTCCAAACTTGGTCAAATGATACATTTGAGTCTAAAATCTTGATGTGGATCAAAAGTTATGAAGTTTGACTGTAAATTGGCCATGGTTGACTTTTCCCCCAATACAGCTGATTTTTAGGTCAACTGTTTAATTGACTGGTTACAAGTGTGATCCAAGGCTTGAAACTTGACAGAGTAATCTTGGGGGTCCATAATGATCCATGAAAGTTATATGGGGCATTGATAGTTCAAACATACTTGTGCAAACTCAAACCCTAACTTTTGTCATCAATGTGTAAGGAGGTGTCTTGAGTTGATCAAACCCTAGTGCAGTCTTGAGCCCAATGAGATCTTGTGAGGAAAAATCTTGATAAGTGAGGGGGAAAATTTTGGGGTACAACAGCTGCCCCTATTCAATCTTCTTAAGCTTGAAGACTTAGATTGGCGTGTTTTGTCAGTCGTGACTCGAAGGTAGAAGATGATTGGACATTAAAGTGCCCAGGAATTTGCACTCGGTGATGTGATGGTTGAGAGAATGGGCTTAAAGATGCCATTTGGAGAGGTGATAGAAAGTTGTAGGAGATGGGCTTAAAGATGCCATCCAAAAGTGATTGTTTGTATTATAATTGGTAAGCTGAAAGAATGAGTATCAGAATGACATCCGTGTCTGGAGCGTATCTGAACTGTATCTGAGAGTTGAATTTTGAATGAGTGTCAGAATGGCATCCATGTCTGGAGAATATCTGAACTGTATCTGAAAGTTGAATCTGAATGAGTTTCAGAATGGAATCCGTGTCTGGAGCATATCTGAACTGTATTTGAGAAGTTGAATCTGAATGAGTATCAGAATGGCATCCGTATCTGTAGCGTATCTGAACTGTATCTGAAAGTTGAATCTGAATGAGTATCAGAATGGAATCTGTGTCTGGATCATATCTGAACTGTATCTGAGAGGTTGAATCTGAATGAGTATCAGAATGGCATCCGTATATGGAGCGTATCTGAACTGTATCTGAGAAGTTAAATCTGAATGAGTATCAGAATGGCCTCCGTGTCTGGAGCATATCTGAACTGTATCTGAGAAGTTGAATCTTGAATGAGTATCATAATGGCCGTGTTTGAGGCGTATCTGAACTGTATCTGAGAAGTTGAATATGAATGAGTGTGATCGGTGGATCTGGAACTGACTGTTTAACGCTGGTTCGCGAAATGTCGCGGTAAGCAAGAGTCGCCACCGTCTTTTATTTTCTCCAAATGGAAAGGACAAAAGCACAGAAAAATTCCTTAAAGAGATTGCTCTCGGTTCGGGAGGTAGATTATAGAAAGGGAAGGTGTTAGCACCCTTTCTATCCATGGTTATCCATGGGCTCTTAGATACTTGCTCATTTGTGTTTTCAAAATTGGTTTGTTTGCTTTTCAACTGTGGGTTTTAAAAAGTTTCCTTGAAAATTCCAGTTCGACTCTTGTATCGGTCCTCAAGAGTGTTTGAAAAATTGCTTTCAAAAGCTTTTTGAAAAGGTGTCGGTGTGAAAAGTATTTTTGAATTTTGTTTTTGAAATTAGAGCAAGTATCTAGAGTCGTCTACCTACCCTAAGGAATTCGTCTGTGTAAATGTCCTTTAAAGTAATGCCATCCCACCATTGAGAGGTAGGTAGCACCACCGTTGGAGGTGTTCGGGTCAATTCGAGGTTCGGGACATGGTGATCACCGGAGCAATGGGAAGATACCTTAGAAGCTACCCTCATGCTAGGTTCCCGGATCATGAGGACTTACTAAGACATCCTCTACTCGACGATCACCTTTCGAGGGGCAAGGCAACAGTGAGGCGTACCCTAAGGGTGGTGTGTGATTTGTGTGTCGTTTAAGATATTTTGTCTTGTTCATGTCATGGGTGATCTACGCTTTTGTTTTTATTTTAACATTCATTCTTGTATGCAATTTATTAGCAGTTAAAAAGTTGCGAGAAATATAAAGTTCCTAAACTATTACAAAGGCGCGGGTCCATATCGCCAAATTTAATCCAGGACCCGATTTGACATAAAATAAATATGCGAGAAATATAAATGTTTAATTTACACGGCTTTGGGAGAATTACATTAATATTTAAGAGAAAGGAAATAAAATGTGCGAAGCAAATAAAAATCGAAAGCGAGGGCGTTGAACCCTTTTTAATGAAATTAAAATATGATTAACAAATTAATTAAATTAAAATGAAAAGAAATTATTTTTGAGGTTTTTTGTATTTATGGTTTTTTATGAGAATTAAATGGAATTAAAAAGTTAATTAACCCTAACTCTAGTTATTTTTAATTTATTAAGAAAACATTAAAATTTAACCTAAAATTAAACCTAATTAATTAATACAATTTTATTTACAAAAATATATAATTAATAATTAATAATGATGAAAGAAAAGAAAAAGATAAAAGTAATTAACCTAATTCTACAAATTTTAAATTTTATTAAGAAAATGTTAAAGTTAACCCTAGAATAAAAAACTAATTAATTAATAAAGGTTTTATTTACAAAATAAATTAATAGTGAAATAATAATAATTAAATATATTTTAGTTTCTGATTTTTTATCTTATGAAAATTAATTTATGAAATTAAAGAAAACAATTGAAAACAATTAAAAGAATAAAAAGGAAAATCAAATAAAAAAATAAAAATGTGCAAACCATGGAGGGTATTCAGACCCAAAGGGAGGTTTTTTGTGAGAAATCTGGCCCTTTAGACAAAAAGCCTTGTTTGACTTTCTGGCATCACGTGCGTGTTCATTGACTCCTGAGTACCGTGGTCTGCATTCTTTGGCCATTGGATTGGGTTTCATGGCCATTTGTGTTCTGGCTGTTGGCCATTTATGTTCTGGCCTCAACGTTCCTTAATCTTCTAGGATGTCTGTCTCGCCATGTATTAGTGTCATGCATAAGTTTTTCTACTTTGGCCATTTGTCTTTTGGCTTTTGGCCATTTGGCTTTTGGCCTCAACGTTCCTTAATGAACCTGCATGGGATCCTGTCTAAATCTGCAGTGTTGAATCTCACGAACACATTAAATAAAAATCATAAAATGCAAATAAAGCCAATATATGAAGAAATTTAATGTTTAGGCACAATATGGCATGTATGAATGATTATACTCTTTTGATCATGGAGATCAAATCAATCTTACCCTTACTGGAAAATTAGTGACCTGAATGCTTTTATGCCTTACTGGAAAATTAGGATCATGGAGATCAAGTCAGCCTTATCCTTACTGAAGAAGTAGTGAGGTATTGGTTTGTAACTGTGATGGCTTGTTTGTAGTGAGAGGGGGATTTGTAATAAGGATTTCAAGGTTTTAGGGTTCTTGAAAGAGTTTGATATTCTAACAGTGTTGTGGCAAGGTTTTTTCTCTCTTTTCCTCCTCCCCGGTTTGTGTGAAAAGAAGGTGATTATATGATGAAAATTAGGGTAAAGCAAATGGGCTTTGAATGTGCAATTGGGCCTCCAATATTCACTTGAATTCGTCACTTTCCAGGCTAAATCGCAGGGACTTAAGTGCATTTTTTGAAGTTGAAATGTGAAAACAAAATGTAGCCGACATCGAGAACTAACTCCTGTCCGAAAATCGACTCAATCGGATAAACGGTGAATTAGTTATGAATTTTTGAAGTTTCAGCTCAGACAAACTTATTTTGGGCTTCAGTGTCGACTCTGACACGTTCTTCAATTAAAAACTGGTATTGATCGGTGCATAATTTGGTCTCGACTTTTGAAGCAAAGTTGTAGATCTATGAGTCAGTAACCTTGTGTAAAAATATGAGTTCAATCCGATAAAAATTGACCGAGTTATGAATTTTCGAAGTTTCGGCCCAGATGAAATAATATTCAGCATTCAGGATTTTCAGCGTGTCACGCACTCTGAGCAAAAAACGAAGGCCTTTTGAATACCTTTTGAACTCAATACCTTCTGTGAAAATGTAGCCAACTCAATTTGTGTAATTTTGGCACCGGAACCAGCTCGATACGATGAAAATCGATCAAGTTATGATTTTCTGAACATGACGCAAATAAACTTCTGTCACAAATTTTCTGTATGAAAATACTTGATAAATCCACATTTTTGAAGACCTTATGATCGAAATTGGCTTCCAGCTGTGAGAGATGAAAACGTAGATAATGTCAAGACGGAATTTTGGCCACCGGAACGGGTTCAAAACGAGCCACGATCTTCAAGTTATGAATTTTTTAGCGTGTAAAAACTGCACTTTCAGCACACTTTTTCACCATATTTCTTCGAGAAAACTCACACATTCGGATACCTTCTTTAAAGAATTGACTCTTGAGCCGAACCTGAATTTGAGAATACGTTATCAGAGATATCTTGGCGAAAGAATACCTGAATATGACGCGCCAGGTTGGACTTGTGAATTTTTCTTGAAATGTTTTGAGAAATATGGGAGGGCAAATTTTGGGGTACAACAGTTGCCCTTGTTCAATCTTCTTAGACCTGAGGATGCAGATTGGCTGACGTGCCTTTCGTAATCCGAAGGTGGAAGATGATTGAACACTAGAGTGCCCAGAAATTTGCGCTCACATAGTAGCAGTGTGATGTGGGGAATGGGCTTATAGATGCCATTTGGAGATGATGGATAGGTGGATGGGCTTATAGATGCCATCTGGATGTAGATCGCGTAAGAGATTCCTTAGCGAGAACTTGCGTACCTGCAAAAGAAAAAAGATTACCTGACCTGTTACAGGAGCTGGTCTTCAAACTCTTCGTGTTAGATGTGTCCTGACTGGCTACAGGAGCTGAATCTGGAGCTTCAAAAGGGGATGAATGAACCAGGGATAGTTACTACCTCAACAGGAACGCTGAGAGAACCTTGGATAACTTCAATCTCAACAGTATCGCTGAGAGAATGTTGGACGACTTCAACCTCAACAGTAACGCTGAGAGAATCTGGGGATGATTACTACTTCCGCAGTATCGGGGAGAGAACCACAGGCGACTACAACCTCAACAGCAATCATTGAGAGAATCTTGGACGACTTCGACTTCAACAGTAACGCTGAGCGAATCTTGGGATGATTACTACCTCCGCAGTATCGGGGAGAGAACCATAGGCGACTACAACCTCAACAGCAATCATTGAGAGAATCTTGGATAACTTCAACCTCAACAGCAATCGTTGAGTGAATCTTGGGATGATTACTACCTCCGCAGTATCGGGGAGAGAACCATAGGCGACTACAACCTCAACAACAATCATTGAGAGAATCTTGGATAACTTCAACCTCAACAGCAATCGTTGAGCGAATCTTGGGATGATTACTACCTCCGCAGTATCGGGGAGAGAACCATAGGCGACTACAACCTCAACAACAATCATTGAGAGAATCCTGGGATAACTTCAACCTCAACAGCAATCGTTGAGAGAATCTTGGGATGATTACTACCTCCGCAGTATCGGGGAGAGAACCATAGGCGACTACAACCTCAACAACAATCATTGAGAGAATCTTGGATAACTTCTACTGAGTCTTTATCAGGGAAATCTGTTAGGGGTCGATTTAGCTGGACTAGAGAAGGCCTTGGACTGGATAAGAAACAGAAAATCTTAGGGTCGATTAACTGAACCGGTCTAGGTCTTGAAATCTTCAACTGGAATAAGTGTCAGAACGTCTCCATGCCTGGGTCACATCCGAGCTATATCTAGAAGGGAATCTGGAAGGAGTATCAGAACGTCGCCATATCTGGGTCACATCTGAACTATATCTAGAAGGGAATCTGGAAGGAGTATCAGAACGTCGCCATATCTGGGTCACATCTGAACTATATCTAGAAGGAAATCTGGAAGAAGTATCAGAACGTTGCCATATCTGGGTCACATCTGAACTATATCTAGAAGGAAATCTGGAAGAAGTATCAGAACGTCGCCATATCTGGTTCACATCTGAACTATATCTAGAAGGAAATCTGGAAGAAGTATCAGAACTTTGCCATATCTGGTTCACATCTAAACTATATCTAGAAAAAGTCTGGAAGAAGTATCAGAACGTTGCCATATCTGGGTCACATCTGAACTATATCTAGAAGGAATCTGGAAGGAGTATCAGAACGTCGCCATATCTGGGTCACATCTGAACTATATCTAGAAGGAAATCTGGAAGAAGTATCAGAACGTTGCCATATCTGGGTCACATCTGAACTATATCTAGAAGGAAATCTGGAAGAAGTATCAGAACGTCGCCATATCTGGTTCACATCTGAACTATATCTAGAAAGAGTTGCGATAGTTGATAGTAATCATCTTTGTATTGACCTTTCCTGAAAAGGTAAAGCATCAGTTGTATGCAAGATCATGATGCATGAGCTGCATGATTTCAGGATGTTCTCAAAATTGATGAGATTCGTGTAGTATGATGCATATGCATGCTATAATGTATGAAGATTGTGATGTTTATGAATGCATTTCCGTTTTGGGAAAGTAAATCCTTGACGAATGCCAGGAGCTTATCCTGGGCTGATGTTGGAGAACAATGCTTTGTTGTTTCCGCTGGGGATGATAGTTGCAAGAATACCGGCAGGAGAAGATGACTCCATTGGGGAACAAACTTGGCGAATAGATTACTCTGCGGGGAATACTCTGTGGGGAGAGGAATACTTCGCTGAGGTTGATGATAACTCCGCTGGGGATACCATTGTTAGGTTGGAAGTTCTAATAGACTCCGCCGGGGGTAAGAATACTTTGCCGAGGACGATCTTCTCATGGCTATTGGCTGAGGACAACCCAGTTATATCTTGGTAGGGAAATAACTCTTTGAATAAAGGTCGGGGGACGCGTTCGTGCTCCGCGGGGATAAGCTTCCAGAATCTACTGGGGATAAGCTTACTGCTTGGGGAGATGGATTCCAACTTTCTTGGGGAAACTGGATTGGACTCACCTGGGGAAGTATTGAACTGTATTGGTTATGTTCTTCAACGGAACCTACCTTGATACCTTGGAGGACAGAACAATCAGATTGCTTAGACAACTCTTTATTGCCCCTGTTTCTGATGTGGGAGAGGAAGATACCTGTGGAGGTGCTTGGTAGTTGTTGATGGACAAACCTTCTTCTGGTAGGCAGGTGACAAGATGACAGGACATAGTCGTACGCTTTGATCCCTAACTTTTGCCTGGACCGCCCTTTCGGGTTTTCAGTCCACCGGGATACCCATTTTTGCCCAAGCCGCCTTTTCAGGTTTTCGACTTGCCGGGTGTACAGATTTTTTTCATTTCATCCCTTCATTTTGCCCGAACCCTTTTGGTTCGCCGGGAAGCCCTAATTTTTGCCTAGGTATGTCAACCTAGCGGGTCTTTGATTATGCGTAGTATTTTTTTGACTATGTCCACGTTGTAGGGAGTTGCCCCTGTTGGAAGTATTTTGCCACGCCACCAGAAGGTGTTTGATCAGGCAAGATTCGTTGTTGGAGTTCCCTAAGTGATTCAGGCGGAGACTTGCCCCAGGCTATTTGGCCTTTAAGAGATTCTCCAAATCTTGATTGGGTTGCCCCAGATGATAGACAATAGTCATGCCATGCCCCTTGATTGGAAGTACTTATGTTCATTAGGCATTCGTCGTGCGAATTTCTATGCTGTTCAAACAAAAAGTCATATGCAAACAAAGTTATGTTAAAAATGCAAAGCCTATGTCTGTCTTGAAGATTTTGAAAATGAATTCTTTTTCATAAAACAAGTGAATGTTTGTAAACGTGATGTCAACTCCGTATTTACCGTAGGCCTTAAGGAGTCAGGATACCTTTCGTAACAGTATGCTTTCAAACTAACCCATGCTTCAGCTAGGACTTTTGAGGGTTATAACGTGGCCCCTGGTTCACGGTTTAAGAAACAAAGGATAAAGGCTCAAATTATTTGTACCCACCCGCTCTTCGTGATGTTCTCCAAACCTAAACTCAGTTGATCATACGTTAGACCTTGTTTGAGTCTTTGCTCTGATTTTCCAGTGATGGTTCGGATGTTGACAATTTATTTTGAATAGGCAGTCATTTCCTTTTTTGTTGAGGGTTTGTATGACCTCTTTCTTTTTGATTTCTTTGTTATCCCTTTCGTTTTTGCCTGAACTGTTTCCTTTTTTGGAATCACAGTCAGCGGGATGCCCCAGTTTTGTAAGTCTCCTTCATGGGTTTTGACTTAATGGGTTTTTTATTTTTTGAGATAATGACTGCCTTTCTTTATTGATTATTCGGAACCATCACTGTCTTTCTTCGTTTTGTAAGGACTTCTTTGGTGCCATTTGTTATGCACTTGGATCAACTGAGAGACTACCCTGCCCCAGGTTATGATTAAGGGTTTTAAATTTCGAAAAGAAAAACTCCTACTTCTTTGGCTCAGAGGGGTTGACGAGGGATTATCATCCTTATAACTCCAGTGTTTAGGGATTGAAACAATGCCTGTACCTCATCAGCGGGGTCTGTTCAAAAGCATACTGTAATGATCGCGGTATCGTTTTCGTCATCCTCCCTCAAGAGGCTTAGAATTATTAATTAAGAGTTGTTCATCAGAAAAAATATGAAAATAATTTGCATTTAGTGAATACGAATATATTGTTTCAGAACAGACATATGCGATGCATTAATGAAATAACAACGTTTAACATGAGTAATGTTTGAACATAAAGAAAATTGCAACTTGAAAATCCTAATGAACAAAAGTCTTTTCATCTCAGGGTTTGTCACTTCGAATGGTGAGCCTTGGAAGGATGGTAGAAAAATTCAGCCTGACCATCTTGCGTGAACTCCAGTGCTCCTCCATCAATCAGGTCCTAGATCTTGTTCTTCAGAGCCCAACATTCATTGGTATCATGTCCTGGACTGGCAGAGTGGTAGGCACACCTTTTATTGGGATCATAGACAGGAGATGCTGTGTTGGGGTTCCGGGGATGAGCCCTTAATGTGATCAGATTCAACCTCAACAGGCGTTGTAAAGCTTGAAACAGCGACATGTTGAGTTGGGTGAATTTCCTCCTGGGCTTGTCTGGCTGAAGCTGGTGAAGTTGCTGCTGAGTTTGTGACCTAGAAGCCATTTGAGGAGCTCTCCCCTTATCTCCTTGTCTCAAAGATGGTTGAATGATAACTGGCCCTTCAACCTTAGATGTTTGCCCCAGTTGGTTACCCCGAAGCAGTTGGTTGACGAGAACCCCGAGCTCATCTTGTCTTTGAGCTAAGTCTTGGATGATAGTCACCTGCCCCAGCATCTGGGCTCTCATTGTATCCACCTCAGCTTGCAGATGTTTCAGCCGTTCGTCCTTAGCGCTGTTCCTGACCAAAGTCTCCATGAGAAGTGTCCTTAGCTCCTCCTGCCCCTTTGATAGATTCAGGAGGATTTCCCCGAACCGAGTCTCTTGAGCAAGAAAGTCCTGGTTATCTTGTTGGGAAGCCGTTGCTGAAATAAACAGCGAGAATGTAAGTGACCTGCAACAAGGATACCTGTTATGCAATGATGTGTATGACATGCATGTAATGTTTTCAAGGACCTTGCGGGATAAACAAGAAAATTGTTAGCATTGGAAGCTGGTGACTTGATTGAAGGAACTTCATATTGTTTAGAGTCCTTCTTCAAGAGTCAAAGGCTCACCATATCTAGTGGGTCATAGCCCCTGACAACTTTGGCTAGAGGAAAATAAATCCTCTTTGCCCCTTGCTAGATGTTTGATTTATCATGACCTGCAATACAAGCCCTTGAGATCCTTGAAATGGGTTAGTATGTATGCAATGGTATGATGTTATGGTATGCATGGGGTGATGTAAGTAACCCTGTTTTGAGTCCCCACTAAGGACTATAGGCAAAACCTGCAAGAAACTCAGTACACCCTGTTATAAGTCCCAATTAAGGACCACAAACAAAACCTGCAAGAATTTAGGAACCCTGTTATGAGTCCCAATTAAGGACTATAAACAAAACCTGCAAGGAAACTCAAGTGTCAGATAACAAGCATGCAAGTAGTCAAGTTGGAAGGCACACAAGTCACACAAGAGAAACCCTTAGAGTTTAGGCCAGCATGGGGTCTGGGTATTACCCTCTTGAAGTTGGTGGGTTCAACCTGTCCTACTAGAAGTAATCGGGTTCTAAGGGTCCCAATATCACGGGATTGCTTTCATTGTTCATTGTTTCGATTTAGCCACTGAACTGGCAACCGAAATATTCCAGGAAAGCAACCCTCCATTGAGTGTAGTATCGAGTATCAACCAACCTCGGACTGCACCAAAGTCAGTTATCTCACTACCCTAAAGAGGCCAAGATAGTTCAATTAAGGTTCCTAAGGTCTGTTGATGCTTCACGACTCCACGCGGAGGCCCCGTACTCTCCTTGACTGAACTCAAGGGTTACCGGTACACACCAAAGTGCCACATCAACGTAGCAGACTGTTTCAACCATGTCGGTATACCCCGCACAGTTCCCTCACAGCCTTGTTGCTACTTTCTAAGAAGGTATCCCCCAGATCCGGGTTAGGATCTATAGAACTCCCAAGACAGTCCCACAATAATAAAGCAAGCAAGTCAATACAATTGAAAACACAGCTATGAACTACCCTAAGGTACACCTCACTTTAAGTTTGGTCCCCAGCAGAGTCGCTAGTTCTGTGATCGGTGGATCTGGAACTGACTGTTTAACGCTGGTTCGCGAAATGTCGCGGTAAGCAAGAGTCGCCACCGTCTTTTATTTTCTCCAAATGGAAAGGACAAAAGCACAGAAAAATTCCTTAAAGAGATTGCTCTCGGTTCGGGAGGTAGATTATAGAAAGGGAAGGTGTTAGCACCCTTTCTATCCATGGTTATCCATGGGCTCTTAGATACTTGCTCATTTGTGTTTTCAAAATTGGTTTGTTTGCTTTTCAACTGTGGGTTTTAAAAAGTTTCCTTGAAAATTCCAGTTCGACTCTTGTATCGGTCCTCAAGAGTGTTTGAAAAATTGCTTTCAAAAGCTTTTTGAAAAGGTGTCGGTGTGAAAAGTATTTTTGAATTTTGTTTTTGAAATTAGAGCAAGTATCTAGAGTCGTCTATCTACCCTAAGGAATTTGTCTGTGTAAATGTCCTTTAAAGTAATGCCATCCCACCATTGAGAGGTAGGTAGCACCACCGTTGGAGGTGTTCGGGTCAATTCGAGGTTCGGGACATGGTGATCACCGGAGCAATGGGAAGATACCTTAGAAGCTACCCTCATGCCAGGTTCCCGGATCATGAGGACTTACTAAGACATCCTCTACTCGACGATCACCTTTCGAGGGGCAAGGCAACAGTGAGGCGTACCCTAGGGGTGGTGTGTGATTTGTGTGTCGTTTAAGATATTTTGTCTTGTTCATGTCATGTGTGATCTACGCTTTTGTTTTTATTTTAACATTCATTCTTGCATGCAATTTATTAGCAGTTAAAAAGTTGCGAGAAATATAAAGTTCCTAAACTATTACAAAGGCGCGGGTCCACGTCGCCAAATTTAATCCAGGACCCGATTTGACATAAAATAAATATGCGAGAAATATAAATGTTTAATTTACACGACTTTGGGAGAATTACATTAATATTTAAGAGAAAGGAAATAAAATGTGCGAAGCAAATAAAAATCGAAAGCGAGGGCGTTGAACCCTTTTTAATGAAATTAAAATATGATTAACAAATTAATTAAATTAAAATGAAAAGAAATTATTTTTGAGGTTTTTTGTATTTATGGTTTTTTATTAGAATTAAATGGAATTAAAAAGTTAATTAACCCTAACTCTAGTTATTTTTAATTTATTAAGAAAACATTAAAATTTAACCTAAAATTAAACCTAATTAATTAATACAATTTTATTTACAAAAATATATAATTAATAATTAATAATGATGAAAGAAAAGAAAAAGATAAAAGTAATTAACCTAATTCTACAAATTTTAAATTTTATTAAGAAAATGTTAAAGTTAACCCTAGAATAAAAAACTAATTAATTAATAAAGGTTTTATTTACAAAATAAATTAATAGTGAAATAATAATAATTAAATATATTTTAGTTTCTGATTTTTTATCTTATGAAAATTAATTTATGAAATTAAAGAAAACAATTGAAAACAATTAAAAGAATAAAAAGGAAAATCAAATAAAAAAATAAAAATGTGCAAACCATGGAGGGTATTCAGACCCAAAGGGAGGTTTTTTGTGAGAAATCTGGCCCTTTAGACAAAAAGCCTTGTTTGACTTTCTGACATCACGTGCGTGTTCATTGACTCCTGAGTACCGTGGTCTGCATTCTTTGGCCATTGGATTGGGTTTCATGGCCATTTGTGTTCTGGCTGTTGGCCATTTATGTTCTGGCCTCAACGTTCCTTAATCTTCTAGGATGTCTGTCTCGCCATGTATTAGTGTCATGCATAAGTTTTTCTACTTTGGCCATTTGGCTTTTGGCTTTTGGCCTCAATGTTCCTTAATGAACCTGCATGGGATCCTGTCTAAATCTGCAGTGTTGAATCTCACGAACACATTAAATAAAAATCATAAAATGCAAATAAAGCCAATATATGAAGAAATTTAATGTTTAGGCACAATATGGCATGTATGAATGATTATACTCTTTTGATCATGGAGATCAAATCAATCTTACCCTTAATGGAAAATTAGTGACCTGAATGCTTTTATGCCTTACTGGAAAATTAGGATCATGGAGATCAAGCCAGCCTTATCCTTACTGAAGAAGTAGTGAGGTATTGGTTTGTAACTGTGATGGCTTGTTTGTAGTGAGAGATGGATTTGTAATAAGGATTTCAAGGTTTTAGGGTTCTTGAAAGAGTTTGATATTCTAACAGTGTTGTGGCAAGGTTTTTTCTCTCTTTTCCTCCTCTCCGGTTTGTGTGAAAAAAGAAGGTGATTATATAATGAAAATTAGGGTAAAGCAAATGGGCTTTGAATGTGCAATTGGGCCTCCAATATTCACTTGAATTCGTCACTTTCCAGGCTAAATCGCAGGGACTTAAGTGCATTTTTTGAAGTTGAAATGTGAAAGCAAAATGTAACCGACAACGAGAACTAACTCCTGTCCGAAAATCGACTCAATCAGATAAACGGTGAATTAGTTATGAATTTTTGAAGTTTCAGCTCAGACAAACTTATTTTGGGCTTCAGTGTCGACTCTGACACGTTCTTCAATAAAAAACTGGTATTGATCGGTGCATAATTTGGTCTCGACTTTTGAAGCAAAGTTGTAGATCTATGAGTCAGTAACCTTGTGTAAAAATATGAGTCCAATCCGATAAAAATTGACCGAGTTATGAATTTTCGAAGTTTCGGCCCAGATGAAATAATATTCAGCATTCAGGATTTTCAGCGTGTCACGCACTCTGAGCAAAAAACGAAGGCCTTTTGAATACCTTTTGAACTCAATACCTTATGTGAAAATGTAGCCAACTCAATTTGTGAAATTTTGGCACCGGAACCAGCTCGATACGATGAGAATCGACCAAGTTATGATTTTCTGAACATGACACAAATAAACTTCTGTCACAAATTTTCTGTATGAAAATACTTGATAAATCCACATTTTTGAAGACCTTATGATCGAAATTGGATTCCAGCCGTGAGAGATGAAAACGTAGATAATGTCAAGACGGAATTTTGGCCACCGGAACGGGTTCAAAACGAGCCACGATCTTCAAGTTATGAATTTTTTAGCGTGTAAAAACTGCACTTTCAGCACACTTTTTCACCATATTTCTTCGAGAAAACTCACACATTCGGATACCTTCTTTAAAGAATTGACTCTTGAGCCGAACCTGAATTTGAGAATACGTTATCAGAGATATCTTGGCGAAAGAATACCTGAATATGACGCGCCAGGTTGGACTTGTGAATTTTTCTTGAAATGTTTTGAGAAATATGGGAGGGCAAATTTTGGGGTACAACAATGAGTATCAGAATGGCATCCGTGTCTGGAGCATATCTGAATTGTATCTGAGAACTTTGAACATTGTTAATGGTAACGGTTTGATTAATCTTATCCTGAAAAAGATAAAGTGTTAGCTAACATGCAATGTTTATGTTGTATGAAATGCATAGTATAATGCATTCTTGTTATCAATGTTTATGATACATGGATGCAATGTATGTGTATATGAGCTAGTTTGTTGCACTGTTGTTGGATTGGGGAAAATCAATCCCTGACTGCTGCTGAGGAATATGGAGTATAAGTCTTTATGTTATGAAGTCTAAGTGTTGATGAATTTCTGTTTAGAGAAATAAACTTTGTTGTAAAGGAAATGCCATGTACTGCTTGTAAAATCTCATTGGGGAATCCTGAGAATTTTGACGACTTCTACTGGGGATTGATAATTGGAAGCTCGTTCTGCTGGGAATCAACCTGTAAATTATGGGGGATTTATGGAAATAGCTTAGAGAGATTTCCCTACCTCTTAAAGCCATTAGCAATTGTCTTTTATTTTGTTTATTTGTAAACAGTAATTATGTTCAAATGCATATGTTCAACAATGAATCATTGGACGTTTTTATAAACAAAACACAAGAGTAAAGAAAAACAGATAGTTTTGCACTTTCAAAGGAATATCTTTGTATTGACTTTGAGTAAGTATTTGTACAAGGAGACAAACATTCTAGTAAGAGAATGCCGTCGGAGAAAATTAAGATTTTAATACAAGGAAAAGATAGCTATGTGTATTGATCCCATGGGGTTCCCATTCTACTATAGCCTTCGTATCTCTAAGTAGCTTGTCTATTTGTTTCCTTGTCCAAAGATGATTGAATTGATCAGAACCTCTGAGTTTGCCAGTTGAAGCCAAAGGTTGTCCGTAAGGTGATCCAACGGGACATAGTCATACGCTTTAATTCCCTAACTTTTGCCTGGACCGCCCTTTCGGGTTTTCAGTCCACCGGGAAACCATTTTTTGCCCAAGTCCCCCTTTCGGGTTTTCAACTTGCCCGGTGTACAAATTTTTTTGTTTTATCCCTAATTTTTGCCCGAACCTTTTTGGTTCGCCAGGATGCCCTTGTTTTTCCTAGGTGTGTAAACCTAGAGGGTCTCTTATGCATAGTATCTTTTGACTATGTCTACGTTTGCAGGGTGCAGCAGGTCATCACCATCCATGGTGGTAAAGATCATTGCGCCACCAGAGAATATGTTTTTGATTACAAATGGTCCTTCATATGTAGGAGTCCATTTACCCCTGGGATCACCTTACGGGAATATGATACGTTTGATCACCAGATCCCCAACTTGATACACTTGTCGTCTGACCTTTTTGTTGAAAGCCTTGATCATCCGTTTTTGATACATTTAACCGTGGCAGACAGCAGTAAGCCTTTTCTCATCAATAAAGTTTAGTTGATCAAGTCGAGTCTGGATCCAATCGTCTTCATTCAACCCTACATCCTTCTTAATTCTCAGAGAGGGGATCTGGACCTCAATAGGAAAGACAACTTCCATGCCGCAAACCAGAGAATAGGGTGTTACCCCGGTTGATGTGCGAGTTGTGCTACAATATCCGTGGAGAGCGAATGGTAGCATCTCATGATAGTCTTTGTATGTGATTGTCATTTTCTGTATGATCTTTTTAATGTTCTTATTTGAAGCTTCGACATCACCATTCATCTTTGGCCTGTAAGGAGAAGAATTGTGATGCTGAATCTTGAATTGCTCGCATAAGGCGGTGATCATAATGTTATTGAAATTTGTACCATTGTCAGTGATGATCCTTTCCGGGATACTGTACTGGCAAATGAGATTTTTCTTGATGAAACGGGCAACAACATTCTTGGTAATGGAACCGAAGGAAGCTGCCTCCACCCACTTTATAAAATAGGCAATGGCCACTAGGATGAAGCGGTGTCCATTGGAGGCTGTTGGCTTGATTTCCCCAATCATATCTATTCCCCACATAGCAAAGGGCCAAGGAGCTGTCAAGACATTCAGAGGAACCAGAGGTACGTGCACATTGTCATCATAAATATGACACTTATAGCAAGTTCGAGAGTTTTGATAGCAATCTGCTTCCATGATAGACCAGTAATAGCCTTCCTGTAGGATTTTCTTTGCCATCGTATGCCCACTGGAATGGGTGCCAAAAGTGCCTTCCATTAACTCAGTCATGATCCTTTCTTCTTCAACCTAGTCTATGCATCGAAGTAACACAGAGTCATGGTTGCGTTTGTAAAGAATGTCGTTACTAAGGAAAAATTTAGTGGAGAATATCCTTAAGTACTTTTTATCATTGATTAAATCTCCTTCTGGATATTCATGAGCCTCGAGATACTTCTTGACTTAGTGAAACCAAGGTTGGTCCACTACTTCTTCACTGTTAATCTTGTGATAGTGCGCTGGTTCTTCCATTTGTTCGATGGTGATCTGGGGAGTCTCGTTATCCCAATTAAGTTTAAACATAGATGACATTGTGGCTAGAGTGTCTGCTAGCTGATTTTCTTCTCGCGAGAAATGCTCGAAGGTAATCTTCTCAAAATATGGTAGCAATGTCAAAACATGTTCTTTATAAGGGATAAGGTTAGGGTGTTTGGTGTCCCATTGCTCTTTGATCTGACTGATAACCAAAGCTGAATCTCCGAATACATCCAAGGATTTGATCCCTAGGTCTATGGCGGCTCTGAGACCAAAGATGCATGCTTCATATTCCTCCATGTTATTTGTACAATTGAAGCAGAGTCTTGTGGTAAAGGGAGTATGGCACCCTTCCAGAGATATGAGTACATCACCGATACCATTTCCAAGTGCATTGGATTCCCCATCAAAGAACAGGGTCCATCGGGATCCTTGTTTAGGTCCGTCATATGGCCTGGATTCTTTACAGTTATCTAACGTCATGATGTCTTCATCCAGAAATTTGAACTTCATGGACTGGTAGTCTTCTACAGCTTGGTGAGCAAGTTGATCAGCTAATACACTACCCTTTATTTATTTTTGGGTAGTATACTGTATGTCATATTCTGTCAGGATCATCTGCATCTCGCTATTCTCCCATAAAGAGCAGGCTTCTCGAAGATGTATTTTATCGGATCCATTTTAGATATCAACAAAGTAGTATGAGTCAGCATATACTGTCTTAACCGGCGAGCAACCCATGCCAGAGCATAGCAAGTTTTCTCGAGCAGTGAATATCTGGTTTCACAGTCGATAAATTTTTTGCTCAGGTAGTAAATAGCATGCTCTTTTCGGCCAAAATCGTCATGCTGCCCCAATACACACCCCATTGAGTTTTCTAAAACAGTCAGATACATGATCAACGGTCTCCCCTCGACTGGTGGCATCAACACAGGAGGCTCTTGTAAGTATTCTTTGATTTTGTCAAAAGCAACTTGGCACTCGTCATTCCATTTGACTACCTGATCTTTCTTCTACAATTTGAAGATTGGTTCACAAGAAGCTATCAGGTGAGAGATGAATTTGGCAATGTAGTTCAAACGTCCCAAGAACCCTCTGACTTCCTTCTCAGTACGAGGAGCAGGCATCTCTTGTAATTCTTTTACCTTGGCAGGATCGACTTCGATACCTTTGTTACTGACGATAAAGCCTAGGAGTTTACCAGACCGTACCCCAAATGTGCATTTGTTTAGATTCAACCTCAGCTTGTACTTCTTCAGTCTCTCAAACATTTTTTGTAAGTGATTAAGATGCTCTTCTTCTGTTTGAGATCTGGCTATCATATCGTCCATGTAGACCTCTATTTCGTGATGTATCATGTCATGAAATAGAGCTACCATGGCACGCTGATAGGTGGCCCCAGCATTCTTCAGTCTGAATGGCATCACCTTGTAGCAGAATATGCCCCATTGTGTGACAAAGGTTGTCTTCTCCATATCCTCAAGCGCCATTTTGATTTGATTGTAACCTGAGAATCCATCCATGAAGGAAAACACTTTGTGTTGTGCTGTATTGTCAACTAGAATATCAATGTGGGGGAGTGGAAAATCATCTTTAGGGCTTGCCCTATTCAAATCTCTGTAGTCCACACACATTCGCACCTTGCCGTCCTTTTTGGGCACTGGAACAACATTGGCAACCCATTAGGGATAAGAGGTGACAGCCAAGAATCCAACATTTAATTGCTTCATGACTTATGCATTAACCTTTTCTGACATATCAGGCCTCATGCGGCGAACCTTTTGCTTTACTGGCGGACAATCCTCTCTTGTAGGCAGACGATGTACCACAATATTTGCATTAAGTCCTGGCATGTCTTCATACGACCATGCAAAGACTTCGACATAATCGTGCAACAATTGAATCAGACGTTCCTTGATACTGGGTTCTAGATTGGCACCCACCTTGACCTCTTTTTTGTCTTCTTCGGTACCTAGGTTGATTGTATCCACGGGTTCCTCGTGAGGTTGAATGGTTCTCTTTTCTTGTTGTAGTAGTCTGGCAAGTTCTTCTGGTACTTCACAATTTTCCTCACCTTCATCTTTGACTTGGTAGATTAGATTCTCAGAGTCACCAAAGGCCATAGCAGTATCGTTACTCATGGGATCCCGAATGGATGTGTACCTGCATTGTGAGTGTGAGTGTGTGTAAGGGTATAAATATCTTTGAAAGAAAATAAAATGTAAAAGAAAAACAATGAGCATAAAAGTTTGTATGCGAAAACGTCCATGACTCATTGATGTCATATGAAAATGAGATAATAACCCTTACAAATGGACCATTGTGCCTCGGGTAAGACACAAGGTTTTAAGAGTGCGAATTGTTTTAATATTACAGATCCAACAAAATGTAAAGACAAATCACTGTGGGATAAAAGTGATCGGGACAAAATCTCTAGCCTCCCAATTGCTGAGCCCTCCACTGATAGTCGGGAATATCCAGTCTTCTAAGTCACAACTATCTTCATCTCCTTCTACGGTGTTGACCTCGCGGTTACTGATCTTCAGGGGTGGTCCTCTAGCACGAGCGCGATGTACAACCTTCTGAGCACTTGAAGTGAAACCCAGGCCAAACTTGTCAGACTTATATGGGATATCTGGGAGTTGTCCCCAAATAGTGCACCCACCTTCTTCTACCACTGCTTTGGCATCCTTCAGAGATGACATCTGGAGTGGAGGCCTTGTAATCTTGGGAACAACCTTGGTTACTGCCACATCTTGCGGGACCTCTTCAAAGTGTTGGAATGGAGTTTCAATAAATTCACCATCTAATTCCGCATATCTGAAGGAATTGAGATGGCTGATCATATACTCCTCTTCTCCATGAACGATGATAATCTTCCCTTAAATCGGATATTTTAGCATTTGGTGTAACATAGAAGTGACAGCGCCAGCATTGTGAATCCATGGTCGGCCTAACAAGCAGGAATATGAGGGATGGATATCCATTACGTAAAAAGTCGAATCAAATGTTTGTGTTCCAACTTTTATGGGAATGTCTACCTCCCCATGCACCATCCTTTTTGAGCCGTCAAAAGCCCTTACTACTATGTTACTTGGCTTCAATGTCAATCCCTCACAGTCAAGCCTATCAAGAGCTTTTTTAGGCAATACATTTAGGGATGAGCCATTGTCCACCAAGACATGGGCCAAGGTTGTGCCCCTACATTCAACTGAGACACGCAATGCCTCATTATGCTTCCTTCCCCTTGGCGTTAGATCAGCATCTGAAAAACCTAGACCATTATCTGCAGTTAGGCTGGCTACGCAGTTTTGAAACTGATCGGCAGATGTCTCTTGGGGTACATGGGCTATTTTCAGGAATTTTACCAAGGCTTTTGCATGTGCCTCGGAACATAGTAGTAATGCCAGCATGAAAATTTTAGAGGGAGTCTTCCCCAGTTGTTCAACTACATCGTAGTCGCTTATCTTAATGATCTTCAAAATTTCCTCCATCTCTTTCTAGGAGGTCTCAGGGATAGCCAATGATTGTGTCTTCGTCTTGACAGACTCAACCAGAACACCTTTTCCTCGAGTTTCGGTTAATTTGGCCGCAGGAGTGTTGGTAAGAATGATAACAGGGGTTATGACAGCTTTGTCAGTTGGAGTATTGTTGGAGATAATTGTAGGACCGGGAACAGCTTTTGGAGGATCAACAATAGGAATGATTATGGGTCCAGAAATTACTTTTGGGGGAGCAATTTCTGGAAAAAAGATCCTACTGCTTCAGGTAATCTTGCGAGTTCCTGCAATATTACTGATGTTGGAGTTGACTTTCTCGGAGCCTGAATCTTCGGCGGCTGGCCAGTCCTGCTTGATACCATGGTAATAGACATCCCCTCCATAATTCCATGGTACGGTCTTGTCTAATGAATATGGGACTAGTCCAGGCATTGTAATTATTAAAGGATTTGCTTTTGGAACTGATGTAATTCTAATGGGTCTTTTGGTGGAGACCCTGGAAGAATTGGCGGAAATGGTAATGATAGAGACATCTTTAAAAGGAACAGGTGGAACAGAAGTCTTTTCAAACAAAATTTATTTGTTATTTATTAGGCACTGAATGCTCGCTTTCAACAAAGGACAGCTGGTTGATGGGGACAAACAGAAATGGAAAACTTCATCACAGCTCGGGAACACACCGACATTCAACAAGTTCATTTTTATAGTCAGAATTGGGTAATAAGTTCATCAGCTGAAGTAACAAATAATCCTTCTTCAATGGCTATGGTATTATGGCCATGTCTTGGTGTGATCGGTGGATCTGGAACTGACTGTTTAACGCTGGTTCGCGAAATGTCGCGGAAGCAAGAGTCGCCACCGTCTTTTATTTTCTCCAATATGGAAAGGACAAAAGCACAGAAAAATTCCTCATGAGATTGTTTCTCGGTTCGGGAGGTAGATTTATAGAAAGGGAAGGTGTTAGCACCCTTTCTATCCATTGTTATCAATGGGCTCTTAGATACTTGCTCATTGTGTTTTAACAGTTTAAAGGTGCAGAAATTAAAATGCGGAAAAATAAAAGTCCTACGCTATTACAAGGCGCGGGTCTACATCGCCAAATTAACAAAGACCCGATTTGAAATAAAATGCGGAAAGTAAATGTGTTAATTATCTATTACAAGGCTTTGGGGCAATTACATAAATTTAAAACGAAAAATAAAGGCAAACGCGCGAAAGGGAATTATAATCGAAAGTGCGAGGGCGTTGGACCCTTTAAAGAAATTAAATTAGAATTGAAAGTAAATTAATGATTAAATGAGAAAAGAAGTTATTATTTTTATGTTTTGGTATTTTAAGAGATAATGAAAATTAATTAAGGTTAGTAACTAAATAAAACCTAGTTCTAAATTGTTTTAAATTATTAAAGAAAAATGTTTAAATTTTGACCTAATTTAACCTAATTATTTAATGACAAGCTTATTTACAAAATAATTAATGGTTAATAATAATAAGAATAAAAATTTATTTGTTGAGGAAAAAAAAAGGAATGAAAATGCTAAACCTAATTTTTGTGTATTTTATTTATTTAAGAAAAAAAACATTAAAATTAAACCTAAAATTAAACTAATTTGGTTATTAGAATTTATTTACAAAATTAATAGAAATTAATATTAATAAAACATATTTTTTGTTTTATGATTTTCTGGTTTTATTATGAAAAGAAAATTACTTGAAATAAAATTAAATAAAAAAAGTGATCAAAAGAATTAAGAAAAATAGAAAAGATAATAAGAGAAATTAAAAAGATGTACAAACATTGGGGGGGGCGGGGGGGTATCTGCCCCATTTGGAGGTATTTAGAAAGCAGTTTGGCCCACTGAAATCTGGCCTTTTTTGACTTTCCAATGATCACGTGTAGATCCATTGACCAAGGTGCACGATGGAATTCCTGTACTGGCCATCAGATTGAGATTGCTGGACATGTGGCAGGCTTAGATGTGAAGCTGCATGGTAGACCCTTGGGCATGTACTGCATGGAAGTATGTTATGGAAAAAATCATGAAGCATAATAGGGGACCTGGGAATCGAACCCAGGTCCCAAGGCTTGCCAATCACATTCCCAACCACTATGCCATTCAACGCGTTTGTAATAATTCTGGACATTAAATATTATAACAAAAAATAAAGATTAATGATATTCAACAAAAAAACGCGCTGGAAATTTGAATGTCCCAATCATGCTATGACACGCAGGCTTCTTCCTCGTTTTGTACCTGCAAACAAAAGCAAATAGCGGGGGTTTTAAACCCCCACTAAACAAGACCAGGAAAAATAGCGATTAAGCAATGGGCAAAGATAAATTGGGCGCGAGGTGTGGGTTCAGTCCGTCTTGTTGTCACGATTCCAATGGTGCTGGTCTTATGGTCCAATTTTTTCACAGGAAAGAAACCCTAATTTCAAACCTCTGAAACCCTAGGCAGCTTTCATGGTGGATTCGTGTACAGGGCTTAAAAATTCAATCAAAGAATGCCAACAGCTTTAGAATACTCATGTTAGTATAAATCAATGCTTAAAACGTATGGAAAAGGTATGCAAATTCAAATACGATAAAGAAAATTTTCATGAACAGGGCAACGTGGTTCTACCAATTTTGGATGTATGGAGACTTGATTTCAATTGGAAATGCTTCCTAGGTAGTCCAGCAACGTATTGGCACACTTTTCAGGCCTTGAAACACCCTGCAATTCAGTTTTTAGTTTCCAAATTTTTAGTCAAAAATTGCAATGTTCTTCTCTCTTCCCAGCGCAGCTTTCTTGTGTCTAGCATTAGGTTTGCAATATGCACATATAGGTGAATGAATTAGGTTAGAAAAACTGGCCCAACATCCATGTATTCAATGCCTTTGAATTTGTGATTTTCAAGCATCTTTTTCAATCTTTTTTCCATCAAAACATTGCCAATCATGGGAGATTCTTTCCCTTTTGGATGTGCACGAAATCTTGAGTGAATAAAGAGTGCATATGCTGCATAAAAAGATTTGGAAAACATGTTTTAGTATTTTTCTTATATTTAATTTTAATTAAATGAATTAATAGGATTAAAAACTCAATTAATTAATTAAAAATAAGAAAATAACTCCCCTTTGGGTCAATGGGTCGTGCATAGCTTTTGGGTGATGATTCTTGGAAGAAATTGAGGCTCATTAGCAATTTTGAGGCATTTGAAGCAAAGTTGACTTTTCAAAATTCCCAAAATTTTCCCAACTTCCACAAGGAATATCTTGCTCAATTTTTAAGATTTGATCATGTTCTTGGACATTTTGGAAAGGTCTTGAAGTCCTCTAACCAATGTCTTTGGTCCCATGTCATTTTGATTTACCAATCTCAAGTTATGGGCTTTGACTTAAAGTGCCTTTTTGTTGACTTTTGAAAATGACCTATAATGTTGAGATTGATAACTTTTTGTGAGAGCATTTATTGGACTTGAAGTGTGAAGATGAGTTGTAGGAAATGTCATTCTCTTCAAAATGAGCTTTGGATTGAATTTTTCTGATAAACCATGTGGAAGTTATGCCTTGGTCAATTTGCAGTTGACTTTTCCAACTGTCCAAATATAGAAACTTTTGCATCTTGAGACTTTTTGAGCCATGCCTTGAGAATCATGATCAAGAATTGGTAAAATGATGTTTGTGGCTTCAAAATAAGATGTTGGCCAAAATTTTTGACTTTTGACTGTCAAATGACCATTTGCCCCTGCAGTTGACTGTTGAGCAATTAGGGTTTTTGAGTGTGCAATTTTGTGCTGTGAGTCTTGAAACTTGGCATAAGGATGCTTGACAATGTTTATAGGCATGTGGGACTTGTTTGGACCCTTGGAAACTTCAACTTCTTTGCCAGAACCAAAACCCTAATTTTTGACTGTTAGAAGGCCATTGAACTGTGCAACCCTTGGGAGATTTTGAAGCATGCTCTTTACAAATCTTGAAGAATATGGGAGGGCAAATTTTGGGGTACAACAGTTGCCCCTGTTCAATCTTCTTAGACCTGAGGGTGTAGATTGGCTGACGTGCCTTTCGTAATCCGAAGGTGGAAGATGATTGAACACTAGAGTGCCCAGAAATTTGCGCTCACATAGTAGTTTGATGGTGGGAATGGGCTTACAGATGCCATTTGGAGATTGATGGATAGGAAGATGGGCTTATAGATGCCATGTTGAGAGGTGATGAATGAATCAGGGATGGTTTAGGGACGATTACTACCTCAACGGGACGGTGAGAGAACCTTGGGCGATTACTACCTCAACAGTAACGATGAGAGAACCTTGGGCAATTACTACCTCAACAGTAAAGATGAGAGAATCTGGGGAGATTACTACCTCAACAGTAACAATGAGAGAATCTGGGGCGATTACTACCTCAACAGTAACGGTGAGAGAATCTGGGGCGATTACTACCTCAACAGTGACGGTGAGAGAATCTTGGATGTCTTCTACTGAGTCTTCATCAAGAAAATCTTTAGGAATCGATTTAACTGGACTAGAGAAGGCCTTTGAATGGATCAGCATCAGAAAAATCTTTAGGAGTCGATTTAACTGAACCACGCAAGGTCTTGAAATAACTTCAACTGGATAAGAATCAGAAAAATCTTAGGGTCGATTTGACTGAACCAGAGAAGGCCTTTGACTGGATAAGAATCAGAAAAATCTTTAGGAGTCGATTTAACTGAACCAGGCAAGGTCTTGGAATCTTCAACTGGAATAAGAATCAGGGAGATCTTAGGGTCGATCTGACTGAACCAGAGAAGGCCTTTGACTGGATAAGAATCAGAAAAATATTTAGGAGTCGATTTAACTGAACCAGGCAAGGTCTTAGAATCTTCAACTGGAATAAGAATCAGGGAGATCTTAGGGTCGATCTGACTGAACCAGAGAAGGCCTTTGACTGACTTTGACTGGATAAGAATCAGAAAAATCTTAGAATCGATTTAACTGAACCAGACTAGAGTCTTAGAATAACTTCAACTGGATAAGAATCAGAAAAATCTTTAGGAATCGATTTAACTGAACCAGAGAAGGTCTTGGACATAGCTGAGAACTTGACTGGATCTTTCCTGAAAGGTAAAGGTCAGTCATATGCAATGCATGATATGGATCAAGCAATGATGTTCTCAACATAAATGAGATTGTATGTTCATGATGTGTATATGCATGCTATAATGTATGGAAATGCGATGTTTATGAATGTATGTTTTCGTCTAGGAAAGTAAATCCTTGACGGGTGCCGGGAAGTTGAATCCTGGGCTGATGGTTGAAGAGAGTTCTTCGTTTCTGCTGGGGATGAAGATTGCAAGAATGAACCGGTAGGAGAAGATGACTCCGTTAGGGAATAAACTTGGCGAATGGATTACTCTGCGGGGAGAAAATTATTCTAGTGACCTTGCTGGGGAACCGTACTCTGTGGGGAGCGAGGTATGCTGTTGAGATATTGATGGTAACTTCGCTGAGGATACCGTTGTTATGTTGGAAGTTTTGATAGACTCCACTGGGGATAGGAAGACTTCGTCGGGGACGATCTCTCCGTGGCTTTGGCTGAGGATAACCCAGTTATATCCTGGTAGGGAAATAACCTTTGAATAAAGCCAGGGGACGCGTTCGTGCTCTGTAGGGGATAAGCTTCAAGAACCTACTGGGGATAAGCATCCTGCTGGGGGATGGATCCAAACTTTCCTGGGGAAATCTTTGATTGGACTCTCCTGGGGAAATTTCTTTGAAATGTATTGGGGAAGTGGCTCCGCTGAATGTCTGGTAGACCGCCGAGGAACAGTCTTAGACCAAGACTGCCGGGGATGCTTGTTAAGAATATTCGTATACTTGTGTTGGGGAATGTTGAGATCTGTGGGGGATACCCAACTTCCTTAAGGCGGATTGTATAACTTTGCTTGGGGAGAGTGCATTGACTTGCTGACTCACTCTCTGGGGAATTAAGATATACTGGTTATGTTCTTCGGCTGAACTTACCTTGGTACCTTGATGGACAGAACAATTAGATCGCTTAGACCACTCATTATTGCCCCTGTTTCTAATGTTACCTGTAATTAATCCTTTGTTTCGTATGCAAATATTTATGAGTTAGCAATTAGTGTCAAATACGTATATCACAAATTGAACCTTGGACGTTCTTTGCAAAACAAAACAGAAAAAGGGAAAACAATTGGCAATTTTAACTGAAAAGTGACTTTATATTGATTTTTGAATTTGCCTGAAAATAGGCGTTTATGTACAAGAGGCTGACGTCCTAGTAGGAGAACGCCGCCGAACAAAAGAGTTTATACAATTTGTACAAAAGGGAAACAAAACAGCTATGTGAAAAGAATAATCCCACTAGGTTCCAACTCTGCTATCGCCTTTATATCTTCGAGCGTATCATCACTTGATGACCTAGCTGAAGATGAAGCTGATTGATTGATGCCGTCTGAACTTGATGTAGATACCGGATTCTGGATGCAACGCGGTCCAATGAGACATAGTATTACGCTTTAATCCCTAAATTTTGCCTGGACCGCCCTTTCGGGTTTTCAGTCCACCGGGATACCCATTTTTGCCCAAGCCGCCTTTTCAGGTTTTCGACTTGCCGGGTGTACAGATTTTTTCATTTCATCCCTTCATTTTGCCCGAACCCTTTTGGTTCGCCGGGAAGCCCTAATTTTTGCCTAGGTATGTCAACCTAGCGGGTCTTTTTTCATGCGTAGTATCTTTTTACTATGTCTGCATTGGCGGGGTGAGGAAGGTCATCACCATCCATAGTGGTCAGAATCATGGCTCCTCCTGAGAACACATGTTTAACCACAAATGGCCCTTCGTACGTAGGGGTCCACTTGCCCCTTGGATCACTCTGAGGAAGGATGATACGTTTGATTACCAGATCCCCAACTTGATATTCTTGTGGTCTGACCTTTTTGTTAAATGCCCTGATCATCCGCTTTTGATACGTCTGACCATGACAAATAGCATTGAGTCTCTTTTCGTCAATTAGATTTAACTGATCAAGTCGTGTCTGGATCCAATCATCTTCACTCAGGTCTGCATCCTTCATTATCCGGAGAGAGGGTATTTGCACTTCGATTGGTAAGACTTCCTCCATATCGTAGACCAAGGAGAAGGGAGTTGCCCCGGTTGACGTCCTTGCTGAGGTACGGTACCCATGTAGAGCAAACGGTAACATCTCATGCCAATATTTATGAGTCACTGTCATCTTCTGCACAATTTTCTTGATATTTTTATTCGCTGCTTCTACAGCCCCATTCATCTTCGGTCGATAAGGAGAAGAGTTGTGGTGCTGTATCTTAAACTGCTCGCAGAGCTCAGTGATCATCTTGTTATTGAGATTGGTACCGTTGTCCGTAATAATCCTTTCAGGGACGCCGTATCGACATATCAGATTATGCCGAATGAACTGTGCCACAACATTCTTGGTTACAGTGGCGTAGGAAGCTGCCTCAACCCACTTCGTGAAGTAATCAATCGCTACCAGGATGAAGCGATGCCCGTTGGATGCCGTAGGTTTAATATCATCGATCATATCTATGCCCCACATTGCAAAAGGCCAAGGTGCAGTCAGGACATTCAGAGGGACTGGAGGAACATGCACCTTGTCTGCATATATCTGGCATTTATGACATGTCCGAGAATGTTGGTAACAGTCGGCTTCCATTGTGGACCAGAAATACCCTGCCCGAAGGATTTTCTTTGCCATAGTGTGTCCACTGGAATGTGTTCCGAAGGTACCCTCATGCAGCTCTGCCATGATCCTTTCTGCTTCAGTCTTATCCACACAACGCAGTAAGGTCGAATCATGGTTTCGCTTGTACAGAATGCCATTGCTGAGGAAGAATTTCACTGCGAACCTTCTCAGAAACTTTTTATCATTGACAGATGCACCTTCAGGATACTCTTGAGCTTCCAAATACCTCTTTACCTCATGGTACCAAGGCTTCTCAGTCACCAACTCAGTCTCAAGATCACAATAGTATGCTGGTTCGTCCAGTTTCCAGATGATGATCCGGGGAGCCTCATTGTCCCATTTGACTTTGAACATGGAAGACATCGTAGCTAACGCGTCCGCCAGCTGATTCTCCTCTCTTGGAAAATGTTCAAAAGTTATCTCTGTGAAGTGGGGGATCAATGTCAACACACATTCTTTGTAAGGAATAAGATTCGGATGTTTCGTATCCCACTCCCCTTTGATCTGATTGATCACAAGAGCGGAATCTCCGAAGACACTCAGAAACTTGATCCTTAAGTCAATCGCAGCTTGAAGACCCATGATGCATGCCTCATACTCCACCATGTTGTTGGTGCAGTTGAAACATAGCCGAGCAGTGAGTGGAGTATGAGTGCCTTGAGGGGATATGATTACAGCGCCGATACCGTTACCCAAAGCATTGGAGGCTCCATCAAAGTGCATAGACCATCAGGATCCTTCCTCAGGTCCTTCATCCGGTCCAGGTACTTCACAATCAGTCACTATCATGATGCTCTCGTCCGGAAACTCAAAGTTCATTGACTGATAGTCGTCTACTGCCTGATGTGCCAAGTGGTCTGCCAATACACTCCCCTTGATAGCTTTTTGGGTCGTGTACTGGATGTCGTATTCCGTCAAGATCATTTGCCATCTTGCTATTCTCCCGGACAGAGCAGGCTTTTCAAATATGTACTTTATTGGATCCATCTTTGAGATCAACAAGGTAGTGTGAGTCAGCATATACTGTCTCAGCCGGCGAGCAGCCCATACCAAAGCGCAGTAAGTCTTCTCGAGCAGTGAGTATCGGGTCTCACAGTCAGTAAACTTTTTGCAAAGGTAATAAATGGCATGCTCTTTTCGGCCAGACTCGTCATGCTGCCCCATCACACACCCCATTGAGTTGTCAAGTACTGTCAGGTATAATATTAGAGGTCTCCCTTCAACCGGTGGCATCAGAATGGGTGGTTCTTGGAGATACTCTTTGATTCTGTCAAAAGCGGACTGACATTCATCATTCCAACGTACTACCTGATCTTTCTTCAGCAGCTTGAAGATTGGTTCACAGGTAGCAGTTAGGTGTGAGATGAATCGGGCAATGTAATTCAGGCGTCCTAAAAAGCCTCTGACCTCTTTCTCTGTCTTAGGAACTAGCATCTCTTGAATGGCTTTAACCTTGGCAGGGTCCACTTGAATACCCTTGTCACTTACAATGAAGCCTAGCAACTTTCCAGATCTTACCCCGAAGGTGCACTTGTTCGGGTTCAACCTCAGTTTATACAATTTCAGACGGTCAAACAGCTTCTGCAGATGGTCAAGGTGTTCCTCCTCCATTTGAGATCTTGCAATCATATCATCAACATATACTTCTATCTCATGATGGATCATGTCATAAAATAAAGCAACCATGGCACGTTGGTAGGTTGCCCCAGCATTCTTCAACCCGAATGGCATGACCTTGTAGCAGAAGGTGCCCCACTGAGTGACAAAGGTAGTCTTCTCCATGTCTTCAGGAGCCATCTTGATCTGATTATAGCCTGAAAAACCATCCATGAAGGAGAAGACCTTGTGCTGAGCAGTATTGTCAACCAGAACGTCAATGTGAGGTAGAGGGAAGTCATCTTTGGGGCTGGCCCTGTTCAGATCCCTGTAATCAACACACATTCTGACCTTACCATCCTTCTTCGGTACTGGCACCATGTTGGCAACCCACTGAGGGTAAGAAGTCACTGCAAGAAACCCGACATCAAACTGTTTCATAACCTCAGCTTTGATCTTTTCAGACATTTCTGGACGCATACGGCGGACCTTTTGCTTAACCGGAGGGCAGTCTTCCTTGGTAGACAAATGATGGACCACAATGTCGGTATCCAACCCGGGCATGTCTTCGTAGGACCAGGCAAAGATTTCCACATAATCATGTAACATCTGAGTCAATCGTTGCTTCACGCTGAGCTCTAGGTTGGCACCAATCTTAACTTCCTTTCTGTTCGTCTCAGTACCCAGATTTATTGTTTCCACCGGCTCTTCGTGTGGTTGAATTGCCCTCTCCTCCTGGAGTAACAGTCTTGCAAGCTCTCCAGGCACTTCGCAATCATCTTCACCTTCGTCTTCGGCTAAGTTGATCAGATTTTCGAAGTCATAACTGGCGGTAGCAGAGTCGTTACCAGTGAGATCCAGAGTGGATTGAAACCTGTATGAGTGAGTGTGTGTAAATACAGCTGTTTTGCAATATATAAAGAAAGGAAAGAAAGAAAACGAGCATAAGATTTGAAGTGCGAGAAAACGTCCAAGGTCTTTATTCATGATATATGAAATGACAATTAATATGCCCTCACAAATGAAACCACGGTGCCCCGGGTAAGACACCGGGCCATAGAGTTTCAATTCATTGTTTATTACAAATAACAAAAACAAAGGAATTCATTACTGCGTAACGAAAGTAACAGGAGTATGATCTTTGGCGGTCCAATTGTTCAATCCACCGTCAGTCGTCGGGTAGATCCAACTATCGAACTCCGATTCTTCCACTTCATCTTCGTCCCCAATAGCATTCACTCCAGGATTCGTGATGAGCACAGGAGGTCTTCCGGTCCTAGATTTGCGCACAGCCCTCTGAGCCTCTGCAGTAAAACCCAGTCCAAACTTGTCAATTTTAGGGGTGAAATCAGGGAGCCTGCCCCAGTTAGCACATTCACCTTTCTCGATTACAGCCCGGGCGTCTTTCAAGGAGGCCATCTTCAAAGGAAAGTCCTCTTCCACCACTGTTTTCGCTGCAACCAATGTTGGAGGTACCTCTTCAAAATGCTGAAAGGGGGTTTCAATAAACTCCCCGTCCATCTCGATATACCGGAAGGAATTCAAGTGACTAACCATATACTCCTCCTCTCCCTGCACAGTGACAATCTTCCCTCTGACAGGGTACTTGAGTTTTTGGTGTAGGGTAGAGGTCACTGCCCCAGCTTTGTGAATCCAAGGTCGACCCAGTAAACAGGAATAAGATGGACGGATATCCATCACATAGAAAGTTGAGTCGAATACTTGAGAACCCACACGAATAGGAATGTCTACCTCTCCATGAACCATCCTTTTAGAACCGTCAAAGGCTCGAACAATGATGTTGCTAGGTTTCAACTCTAGGCCCTCACAGTCCAACCGGTCTAAGGCCTTTTTGGGTAGCACATTCAGGGAAGAACCGGTGTCCACCAACACGTGCGCGAGAGTAGTGCCCCTGCATTCTATAGAGACATGCAGGGCATCATTGTGGTTCTTTCCCTTAGCAGTAAGGTCAGCATCCGAGAAACCCAAACCATTGTCGGCTGTCAAATTGGCTACGCAACAGTAAACTGGTCTGCAGATGTCTCCTGTGGCACGTGGGCCGTCTTCAGAAATGAAATTAGGGCCTTAGCATGGGCCTCTGAGCACAGTAGTAATGAGAGCATAGAGATCTTGGAGGGGGTATGCCCCAGTTGTTCAACAACATTAAAATCGCTCTTCTTGATTATTTTAAGAATTTCCTCCATCTCTTGCTGGGAGGCTTCAACATTCACAGATTTTGGTGCCTCCATCCGGGCAGGCTCATCTTCAATCCCTTTGCCCCGAGCATTAGATGACTCGGCAGCAGGGGAAACAACTTGATCAGAAGTGGAAACGGGCGCACTTGCAGGTGTTATAATGAGAGGTCTTCGAATAGTTGGTGGCGCAATGTCAGGCGAGAAGAGCCTACCACTGCGGGTTACTTTGGCTGGACCAGTGATATTGCTGATGCTGGTACCAGTGTTGAACTCTTGCTTTATACCATGTACATATACATCTTCCCCATAGTGCCATGGGACAGCCTTATCAGATTCATAGGGGAGGGGCCCCGGAACAGTAATAACAATGGGTGCGACAGTCATGATTTTAACTGGCTTCCTCGGGGGAGCCTTGATTGGATTGTTGAAAATTGTAATGACAGATACTTCTTCCACAGGAACAAACGGAAAAGCGGTCTTCTTGAACAGAATTTCCTTGCTATCCATCAGGCTTTGGATGCCTAACTTCAGCAACGGACAACCAGTAAGGGAAACATCACACAAAAGGCAACCCTCACTACAACCCGGAAATAAACCGGCCAGCAATAGGTTTCTCTTAACAGTCATCAGAGGAGTAGCTACATCATTCACAGAAACGGCATACAAGTCTTCATCAACGGCATTTATTCCATGCTGGGGCATAGGAGCAGTCACCACATTTGGCCTCTCAGGCGCCTCAAATTGTATCTCCTTTGCATCAATAAGGTCCTGCACCTTATTCCTTAGGGCCCAGCAATCATCAGTAGAATGCCCCGGGCTATCGGAATGATAAGCACAGCGGGCATTTGGATTATACTTGGGAGAGGCAGTGTTCACAACCTTCGGGGCCTCCCTGACAGTCACTAAGTTGGTGGATAACAGTTGTGGCAAGATTTGTGACAAGGTCATACTCAGCCGGGTAAATTCTCTTCTGGGTCTTTCACCCATTGGTTGATTAGTTTGCCGAGGAGCGGCAGCAGGCTTAGAAATCATTACCGCGTTGACAGATTGGCGGTGCTCTGGTTTATCTTGCTTCCTAGGCCCATACACAGCACTGTCCTCCTTCTTAAAAGGTTTCTTCTCAGAATTTGCAGATTCACCTTTCTGAATCTTTTCAGACTTCATTCCAGCCTCTATCCTTTCCCCAGTCAGAATGAGGTCAGTAAACCCTGCAGACGAATTACCGATGAGATGATTGAAGAATGGCCCGGATAGGGTTCCCAAGAACATATCTACCAGCTCACGGTCTGTTAGCGAAGGTTGCACCCTGCCAGCCAGATCCCTCCACTTCTGTGCATACTCTTTAAAACCTTCGCTTGATCCTAGCGACATACCCTGGAGTTGGGTACGTGTAGGAGCAAGGTCGGCATTATATTGATACTGCTTGTAAAAAGCAGTAGCCAACTCCTCCCAGTTACGAACCTTGGTCCCATCCAGCTGATAGAACCATTCGAGATGAGTCCCTGAAATACTCTCCTGGAAGAAGTGGATCCACAAGTTCTTGTCCACTGTGTACGGTTGAATCTTCCGCACATAAGATCTGAGGTGTAGCTTGGGGCAAGACGCCCCGTCATACTTGGTGAAAGATGGTGCCTTAAACTTGTGAGGAATGATCACACCAATAGATAAGCCCAAGTCTCCGAAATCCAGCCCAGGCACTTATTGGATCTCCATGGCGTTCAGACGGTCTTCCAGCTGCTTGTATCTGTCTTCAGCCGGAGGATACTGTTCCTCATTAAAATCAGTCTCGTTGTCAGAGACTACTGGACTTGGAGCCTTTCCCCCCTGGGGACTGTCTTTGCCTACAGAAGAACCAGCTTCCTCATTCTGCAGAGTATTACCAAACCTCCGGCCTGAGTTGAAAAGAACAGTTCTCTTCTTCTTCTTCTCCTTCTTCAGGAGCAGAGCCTTCAGCTCTTCTTGGCCTTGAGCCAAACCCATGATCAGCTCTTGAAATTGTGCGTTCTGCGCCTGAAGGGCCTTGATAGACATCTCGGTTGATGATTCAGGGTTCATGATGCTGAAATAAACAGCGAAGAACAGTAAGCAACCTGAAAAGACGAATACCTGCTATGCACATGATGAATGGAATGCGTATGATTTATGTTTTCAAAGACAATCGGGAATCAACTTTGTAAACAAAAAGGAACACACTTCATTAGAGTCAACTTTGCAATTTAATTGTTCAACAGATTGCCCTTAGGCGTTACATAAAAGTGGAAATACTGAAAAGGGAAATAAAACTGTAAAAGAACATCTAAAGCTCATCATTGATCCCAGGGTCTCCTCTTCTCAGTACGGATGTAGTCATTCAGAGCTCGCTCATTCTCCAATTGCTTTGTCAGCTTCTGGATCTTCAATTCCTGCTCGTTGAACTTTTCCCGATACGAATCCCGTTCTTCTCGCAGTTGCGCCCAAGACCTCTTTAATGTCTCATAATCAATAGGTATCTGAGGAGGGAGGACAGTTGGAGGAGCCCCATCTTGGTCAGGATACTCAAGAATGACGGGTCTGACAGCTTCGTATGGCATACCTAACTTCTGAGCACGGATGCGAACCCATTTGTAGTAGGCTTCCATAGGTAGAGAAGTCTTTGGCCCCAACTCTTGTGGGTCAGCTTTATGAACTCTATCCCAAGCCTTGATGAACCTATGACGCAACTCGTCACTATCCACCTGAAACTCAAAACTGATGTGAGGCACCAACATCTCATGAGGCCCTGCTCTTCTGGCCCTTCCAAACTGACGGAGCGCTAGACATGGATTGTAAGAGATTCCTCCTTGAGTACCAATCAAAGGAACATTAGGGTATTCTCCGCAACGATCAATAACAGCTATCTCATCCAAACCTCTGAAAACCCAAATGATGTCCTTATCAGTGAGAGACATTAACCTATGAGCCCAACCTCTTCCTTCTTGGTTCTTCAGCACGAACTTAGGGAGGTGCGAAATAAACCACCTCACCAACAAAGGGATACAACACCACAGAGTTCCTCGTCTTCAGGCAGTACAAGCATAAAGTTGTTGCAGGATGTCACCCAAGAGAGTGGGCACAGGATTCTGAGACATGAAGATCCTTATGGCAGTGACATTGATGAAGTTGTCAGGATTAGGAAACAAGACTAGCCCATAGATTAAGAGAGCCAAGATGTCTTCATATGCCCTAAAGTCTAAGTCATTCCAGAAACTGTTAGCTTTACCAATCAGAAACTTGGCCAGGAAACCCTTAACTCTGCTTCTAGTCACCCAGTTGTCCATTACTTCTTGATGGGTCAAGGGAAGAGCTGCAGCAACCTCCTCAAGCCTGAGGGTCTTTTCCCAACCAGTGTAAGGAGTCTGATCCAAGATAGGGATACCAAGCAAATCAGAGAGCTCTTCCAGGGTAGGGACCAGCTGGAAGTCTTGAAAGGTGAAGCACTGGTACAGAGGATCATAGAACTGGGTCAGGACACTCATCAACTGTTGATCCCTCTTTGCAGTGACTAAACTGAGAAGAGAACCATGCCTCTGGATGAAGGATGTGGTGTTTGGAATTCTGCTAACCAATTCTTCAAGTAACTCAGGTGGGTGAACAGAGTTGAACCGGATAGTATTCCTTCGCATAGGCATCATGATATCCTACAAAACAGAGCAAAGGTGAAACCCTCTTGTCTTTGAAATGGTCAGTCCTTATGCAGGATGCATGCAATGCTCATGATGTTATGATGTTATGATAAAGCACACAACAAATATTTACAAAGGCAAACATGATAAGGCACACAAGTCACACAAGACAAGCCCTTAAAGTTTAGGCCAGCATGAGGTCTAGGTATTACCCTCTTTCAGTTTGTTGGTTCATACCTGTCCTATCAAAAGTAACCGGGTTCTTAGAGGATCCCAATATCATTGACTACCCTCAATCGGTCATAACTCCAGCATCGCAATCTTTTCTTGCAGCCAGAACCATCACGAGAGTTTAGCCTCAATGGGCGTAGCATACTGCTACTGTTCTATTGGCCAAGTTGTGTCATTTAAGGTTCTAAGGTCTGTTGCTGGTTAATGACTCCTCAGAAGACCCATATTCTCCTCGTTGCAACACAAGGGATATCGGTACAGACCAAGGCGCCACACCAACGTAGCCACTGCTTCACCCATGTCGGTCTACGCCGGACAAGTCCCTCACAGCTTATGCTACCTAAACAAGGTATCCCCATATCCGGGTTAGGACCTATGTAACTCCGATGCAACCCACAATTTAAAGCAAACAAGTCAAAACAATTGAAAACACAATTATGAACTATCCTAAGGTATACCTCACTTTAAGATATCCCCAACAGAGTCGCCAGTTCTGTGATCGGTGGATCTGGAACTGACTGTTTAACGCTGGTTCGCGAAATGTCGCGGAAGCAAGAGTCGCCACCGTCTTTTATTTTCTCCAATATGAAAAGGACAAAAGCACAGAAAAATTCCTCATGAGATTGTTTCTCGGTTCGGGAGGTAGATTTATAGAAAGGGAAGGTGTTAGCACCCTTTCTATCCAAGGTTATCCATGGGCTCTTAGATACTTTCTCATTGTGTTTTAACAGTTTAAAGGTGCAGAAATTAAAATGCGGAAAAATAAAAGTCCTACGCTATTACAAGGCGCGGGTCTACATCGCCAAATTAACAAAGACCCGATTTGAAATAAAATGCAAAAAGTAAATGTCCTAATTATCTATTACAAGGCTTTGGGGCAATTACATAAATTTAAAACGAAAAATAAAGGCAAACGCGCGAAAGGGAATTATAATCGAAAGTGCGAGGGCGTTGGACCCTTTAAAGAAATTAAATTAGAATTGAAAGTAAATTAATGATTAAATGAGAAAAGAAGTTATTATTTTTATGTTTTGGTATTTTAAGAGATAAGGAAAATTAATTAAGGTTAGTAACTAAATAAAACCTAGTTCTAAATTGTTTTAAATTATTAAAGAAAAATGTTTAAATTTTGACCTAATTTAACCTAATTATTTAATGACAAGCTTATTTACAAAATAATTAATGGTTAATAATAATAAGAATAAAAATTTATTTGTTGAGGAAAAAAAAGGAATGAAAATGCTAAACCTAATTTTTGTGTATTTTATTTATTTAAGAAAAAAAACATTAAAATTAAACCTAAAATTAAACTAATTTGGTTATTAGAATTTATTTACAAAATTAATAGAAATTAATATTAATAAAACATATTTTTTGTTTTATGATTTTCTGGTTTTATTATGAAAAGAAAATTACTTGAAATAAAATTAAATAAAAAAAGTGATCAAAAGAATTAAGAAAAATAGAAAAGAAAATAAGAGAAATTAAAAAGATGTACAAACATTGGGGGGTATCTGCCCCATTTGGAGGTATTTAGAAAGCAGTTTGGCCCACTGAAATCTGCCCTTTTTTGACTTTCCAATGATCACGTGTAGATCCATTGACCAAGGTGCACGATGGAATTCCTGTACTGGCCATCAGATTGAGATTGCTGGACATGTGGCAGGCTTAGATGTGAAGCTGCATGGTAGACCCTGGGGCATGTACTGCATGGAAGTATGTTATGGAAAAAATTATGAAGCATAATAGGGAACCTGTGAATCGAACCCAGGTCCCAAGGCTTGCCAATCACATTCCCAACCACTATGCCATTCAACGCGTTTGTAATAATTCTGGACATTAAATATTATAACAAAAAATAAAGGTTAATGATATTCAACAAAAAAACGCGCTGGAAATTTGAATGTCCCAATCATGCTATGACACGCAGGCTTCTTCCTCGTTTTGTACCTACAAACAAAAGCAAATAGCGGGGGTTTTAAACCCCCACTAAACAAGACCAGGAAAAATAGCGATTAAGCAATGGACAAAGATAAATTGGGCGCGAGGTGTGGGTTCAGTCCGTCTTGTTGTCACGATTCCAATGGTGCTGGTCTTATGGTCCAATTTTTTCACAGGAAAGAAACCCTAATTTCAAACCGCTGAAACCCTGGGCAGCTTTCATGGTGGATTCATGTACAGGGCTTAAAAATTCAATCAAAGAATGCCAACAGCTTTAGAACACTCATGTTAGTATAAATCAATGCTTAAAACGTATGTAAAAGGTATGCAAATTCAAATAGGATAAAGAAAATTTTCATGAACAGGGCAACGTGGTTCTACCAATTTTGGATGTATGGAGACTTGATTTCAATTGGAAATGCTTCCTAGGTAGTCCAGCAACGTATTGGCACACTTTTCAGGCCTTGAAACACCCTGCAATTCAGTTTTCAGTTTCCAATTTTTAGTCAAAAATTGCAATGTTCTTCTCTCTTCCCAGCGCAGCTTTCTTGTGTCTAGCATTAGGTTTGCAATATGCACATATAGGTGAATGAATTAGGTTAGAAAAACTGGCCCAACATCCATGTATTCAATGCCTTTGAATTTGTGATTTTCAAGCATCTTTTTCAATCTTTTTTCCATCAAAACATTGTCAATCATGGGAGATTCTTTCCCTTTTGGATGTGCACGAAATCTTGAGTGAATAAAGAGTGCATATGCTGCATAAAAAGATTTGGAAAACATGTTTTAGTATTTTTCTTATATTTAATTTTAATTAAATGAATTAATAGGATTAAAAACTCAATTAATTAATTAAAAATAAGAAAATAACTCCCCTTTGGGTCAATGGGTCGTGCATAGTTTTTGGGTGATGATTCTTGGAAGAAATTGAGGCCCATTAGCAATTTTGAGGCATTTGAAGCAAAGTTGACTTTTCAAAATTCCCAAACTTTTCCCAACTTCCACAAGGCATATCTTGCTCAATTTTTAAGCTTTGATCATGTTCTTGGACATTTTGGAAAGGTCTTGAAGTCCTCTAACTAATGTCTTTTGTCCCATGTCATTTTGATTTACCAATATCAAGTTATGGTCTTTGACTTAAAGTGCCTTTTTGTTGACTTTTGAAAATGATCTATAATGTTGAGATTGATAACTTTTTGTGAGAGCATTTCTTGGACTTGAAGTGTGAAGATGAGTTGTAGGAAATGTCATTCTATTCAAAATGAGCTTTGGATGGAATTTTTCTGATAAACCATGTGGAAGTTATGCCTTGGTCAATTTGCAGTTGACTTTTCCAACTGTCCAAACATAGAAACTTTTGCATCTTGAGACTTTTTGAGCCATGCCTTGAGAATCATGATCAAGAATTGGTCAAATGATGTTTGTGGCTTCAAAATAAGATGTTGACCAAAAATTTTGACTTTTGACTGTCAAATGACCATTTTGCCCCTGCAGTTGACTGTTGAGCAATTAGGGTTTTTGACTGTGCAATTTTTGTGCTGTGAGTCTTGAAACTTGGCATAAGGATGCTTAACAATGTTTATAGGCATGTGGGAATTGTTTGGACCCTTGGAAACTTCAACTTCTTTGCCAGAACCAAAACCCTAATTTTTGACTTTTAGGAGGCCATTGAACTGTGCAACCCTTGGGAGATTTTGAAGCATGCTCTTTGCAAATCTTGAAGAATATGGGAGGGCAAATTTTGGGGTACAACACTTGGCATAGGGGAAGAAATGACATTTGGCTTTTCAGGCACATCGAATTCAATCTCTTTTGCTTCAATGAGGTCTTGTATTTTGTTCTTTAAAGCCCAACATTTATTAGTGTCATGGCCGGGACTTTCAGAGTGATATGCGCAACGGGCATTGGGATGATAGTGAGGAGATGATGTATTGGGGTTTTTTGGAGCTTCTTTCAAGGTCACCAAATTGGATCTTAGTAGATGTGATAATACTCGAGACGTGGTCATGTTAATTCTGGTGAACTGCCTGACTGGTCTTTCCATCCTTGGTTGATTATTTCTTTGCTGATCAGGCGCAGACTTAGGAATCATAACATCCCCCACCATTGGTCGGCATTCGACCCTGTAACACCCAAATTCTACCCCTCGTAATTAATAATAAAATCAGAGTTTCAAAATTTCATCCAAACATAAATTGAGGTATCACATATTCGTGTTTTTCATCACTTTGCATATAATGCACATCACAAAATCAAAAGTCGGTTATACCGATTCATAACATAAATCATCATATAAACATATGACTAATCACAGCACAGCGGATATGTTCACAAATTGTACGTATCATCATGTTATCATCAATACGTAAAGTCATAAGATAGTATACATGAACTATCCTATCAAAATAATAACTTCGCCCAAATCCTGAGTGTTACTACTATCAGAGCAGAGCGACTCAAAATAAAGAGACTCGAGTTAATCCTCATCATCCTCGCGGATCACCTGCACGTTACCAATATAAAGGCAACAGTGAAACAAGTAAAGGGTGAGATACTCCAAAACATATAAGTAAAGGCATGATAAAATATATAAATAGTTTTAGAATCATAAATGATATAGGTTAATAAGAATATGTCAACAAATATCAAATCTCACATACTTTAAAATCATCATTTAGAGTATAAAATCAACAATTTAATATCATCACATAATCACCATAATCATGTCAAAAAAACACATAAACTCCATCGCCATAAACTCATATCGTCGCTTTACCGTCATGTTATATCCATCGCATAATTTTCATGAAATTATCACATCATAATCACTTTATCTTCAACACAAAAATCATCACAAAATAAGGTATCATATAACATCACAATTCATTATAAGCCATCAAATAAAACTCAACGCCAAAAGACTCAAAAATAAACATAACCGACTCCATGAGACACGACTATGTTATGCATGTGGTACCCGTCGCTTTGTCCATAATTAGGGACATTCGGCATAAAAGCCCATCGTCGCTTTGGCATAAAAGCCCTCGTCGCTTGGCATAAAAGCCCTCGTCGCCAATGCAATATATGTGACTCGACAACATGACATCACAAACACGACACAACAAAACATCATCATCACACATCAAAATTGGTATAAACCCACGTCGCGATATTCATCCACATCAAGATAAACATATCATCGCATCGCATATCATCAAGTATTCATTATAAATAAACCGTCGCAAACATCAGATTTAATCACACCGCATCATTATCAAATAATTCACTAAATTTCAAACACGGAAATATAGTCAAACATAAATAATCATCGCGAAAGTAATTCATAATAATCGGCATCAATCATAATTATTAACATCGCAATCGGATTGTCCATACACGACTTAAACCGACTAAAACACAACCCATTTCAACTTAACCGTAAATAGACTTATTTTGGGTCGCTTCGTTAAAAACTCGTAATCTCGAAAAACTAACCCCACCATGACGTTCTACACGTCAAAATTAGCTAGCACGTCAATTTTCGTTAAATTCGGAGCAACTTGCTCCGTCGCCAAAATTTGCCGAAATCGGGAAATCGGAACATAATCGGGTTCCAAATTAAATCGGCTAACTTATGTCATATTTGTATTTAATTAATATAAATATTAAATATATTAATTTAAGAAAAGAAAAACAAAACATAAATTAATTAATTTCTAAACTTAATTTCAATTCGATTAATATACCGCTAATGCTGCTAGCACTTTAGTTTCTATACTATTAGTTTTTGTTTGTTCTAAATCATACAGCTAGCTTTTGTTTGTTCTAAACCATAATGCTAGTTTTTTTTTAAACTATACTTCTAGTTTACTAGTTTATAAGCTACTGCTATTACATTTTGTTTTTTCTAAACTATACTTATTGCTATTTCTTTTTGTTTAAAAACTAAACTATACTTACTGCTATTTCTTTTAGTCTTATATACTACTAGTACTTATTTTCTCTAAACATAGTTTAATTATTATAAATTAGTTTTCTAATTTAATTTCTATTAACATAACAATAATCCCACAACATTAACACTTAAATTAACTCTCCTAATTTATCTCAATAAATCTCAAGAACCCTAACATCAATTTTATCCCAAATCAAAATATAGCAAATCAAACTCTAACTATAAGCATTGGAAAATCAAACCCCTTACCTTAGATGTTTGAAATGATTCTTGATGTTCCAACCAACCCAAAACCCAAGCTTTGTTCTTGCTCCTCTTCTTCTCTTCCAAGACCTCTAGCTCTCTCTAACTCTCTCAAAGTGTGTTTTGTGTTATGATACTTCTATCTCTCATAAAACAACAACTAATGCCTTTGTTTGGATTTTGGTCTTAAGACAACATGAAAATACCATACTACCCTCCACTAGTCTTACTAACCCAAAATATAATTCAAAAGGCCACTTATTCAAAATAACTCCAAATAATTAAAATAACTCCGAATAATTAAATATCGGTCCGAATAATATTTTACCGAACCGAACAAAATAAAAACCGGACCGAACAAAATAATTACCGGTCCCTCAAAATAAATACCGGGCCGAATAAAATAATTTCCGGCCCCTCAAAATAAATACCGGACCGAATAAAATAATTACCGGTCCCTCAAAATAAATACCGGACCGAATAAAATAATTACTAGTTCGTTAAAACAAATACCGAACCGAATAAAATAATTACCGGTCCCTCAAAACAAATACCGGACTCAATAAAATAATTATCGGTCCGAATAAAACTTCGCAGAATATATTAACAGATATACCGGTTAATTTAAATATTCTCGTCGCAAAAATAAATGTCAAACGGTAACTCAAAAATATTAATATAATATAATATTAAATAAAATGGGGCGTTACAACTCTCCCCCACTTATAAAAGTTCGTCCTCGAAATTACCTGACTCGAAAAGCTCGGGATAGGAATCCCGCATCTTGCTTTCTAACTCCCACGCCGCACTTTCACCATCTGCTCCTATCCAAACAACTTTATCAAAGGAGATCTCTTTGCCACGAAGAGAATTTATCTCACGATATTCAATCCTTAATGGCATCGTCTCCACCGTAAGATTGTCTCGCACTTGAATATCATCTATCTCAATCACATGTGAAGGATCCGAAACATACTTCCGAAGTTGCGACACATGGAATACATCATGCAAGTTCGAAAGATTTGGCGGTAACGCCACTCTATAAGCCACTTTTCCCACTTTACTAGTAATTTGGTAAGGACCAATAAAGCAAGGAGTTAGCTTCTTCGACTTCAATGCTCGCCCAATGCCGGTTGGAGGAGTAACTTGCAAAAATACATGATCACCATCTTGAAATTCCAAGTCTTTTCTCCTTTTATCATGATAACTCTTATGTCAACTTTGAGAAATTCTCATCTTTTCTCTAATCATCTTCACTGTCTCAGTAGTCTCTCTAACCAATTCTGGTCCAAGCACCACACTTTCACCCGACTCATGCCAACACAAAGGAGTTCTACACCTCCGACCATATAAAGCCTCGAACGGTGCCATTCCAATACTAGCATGAAAACTATTGTTATAAGTAAACTCAATCAAAGGAAGATATGTATCCCATGAACCACCATGTTCAAGAATACAAGCACGTAACAAGTCTTCCAACGATTGAATCGTCCTTTCCGTCTGACCATCAGTTTGAGGATGATAAGCTGAACTCAACCTCAACTTTGAACCCAAAGCCTCTTGCAAGCTCTTCCAAAATTCAGAAGTAAACCTCGGATCTCTATCCGAAACAATACACAAAGGAATACCATGTAATCTCACAATCACATTCGTATAAATTTCCGCCAACTTCGATACGGGATAAGTGATGTTAATACGAATAAAGTGAGTTGACATCGTAAGCCTATCAACAATCACCCAAATCGCATTGTGTCCTCTTGGTGTATTCGGTAACCCCATTACGAAATCCATAGAAATGCTATCCCATTTCCATTCTGGAATCTATAATGGTTGCATCAACCCTGCAGGTTTCTGATGCTCCACTTTAGACTTCTGACAAGTCAAACAAGCATAAACAAACTGAGCCACCTCTCGTTTCATGCCCGACCACCAAAATTGTTTCTTTAAATCTTTATACATTTTGGTCGCACCGGGATGAATACTCAAATTGCTTCTATGACTTTCTTCCAAGATCATTCTCTTCAAATCCACATCATCGGGAATACAAATCCTATCACGGAACCTCAATACACCCTGAGCATCCAACTTGAAATCTTCATTTTCAGTTTGTCCAATACCAACCAACAAATCAATAAGTTTCACATCAAGCTTCTGAGCTTCTTTAATACTATCAAGGAAATCATTATTGATATTTAACATTCCCAAGATAACACTCTTCAGCGTCACTTCTATTACAAGACTCATATCTCTAAATTGCTCAACAATTCCAACTCTTTCACCATCAAAAGTGACATATGCAAAGTCTTTCGACTTAAAGCATCGGCCACCACATTAGCTTTACCAGGATGGTAATTCAATCCAAAATCATAATCTTTCAACAATTCAAGCCACCGCATTTGTCTCATATTAAGCTCTTTCTGATCGAACAAGTACTTCAAACTTTTATGGTCAATAAATACTTCAAATCTAGAACCATAAAGATAATGCCTCCAAATCTTAAGCATAAAAACAACTGCTGCAAGCTCCAAATCGTGCGTAGGATAATTCTTCTCATGAATCTTCAATTGACTAGACGCATAAGAAAACACTTTGCCATTTTGCATAAGTACACCACCTAAACCCATATTAGAAGCATCACAATAAACAACAAACGGTTCTTCAGGATTAGGTAGAATCAAGATCGGAGCTGTTGTCAACGTTTTCTTCAATTCAACAAAACTTTCTTCACACTTGACATCCCACACAAATGCAGCTCCTTTACAAGTCAATCTTGTCAAAGGGAGCGCCAAATTAGAAAAACCTTCAATGAACCTTCTATAGTAACCAGCCAATCCTAAGAAACTTCTTATCTCAGTAACAGACTTAGAAGTTTCCCATCTCAACACAACATCAACTTTAGAAGGATCAACTGCAATGCCATCACCAGAAATGACATGCCCCAAAAAGCTCACTTCACTTAACCAGAACTCGCACTTTGACAACTTAGCATAAAGCTTCTTATCTTTCAGAACTTGAAACACGATGCGCAAATGTCCTGCGTGCTCTTCTTCCGATTTAGAATAAACCAGATTATCATCAATGAAAACAACCACGAAACAATCCAAGTAAGGATGGAAAATATGATTCATGTACTCCATGAATACTCCCGGTGCATTAGTGACACCGAAAGGCATCACCGAATATTCGTAATGTCCATACCTCGTCTTGAAAGCAGTTTTCTGAACATCTTCTTCTTTCACCCTTATTTGATGGTAACCCGATCTAAAATCAATCTTACTAAACATGTTAGCGCTAACCAATCGGTCCATCAAATCATCAATTCTAGGAAGTGGATACCTATTATTGATAGTTACTTTATTCAAATGACAATAATGAATACAAAGTCTCATGCTACCATCTTTCTTCTTCACCAATAGCACAGGAGCTCCCCACGGCGACACACTAGGTCTGACAAACTTCTTCTCGAGCAAATCTTCTAATTGGCTCTTCAATTCTGCTAACTCAGATGCGAACATCCTGTATGGTGCCATAGAGATAGGTCTGGTACCAGGGACATGATCCACATAAAATTCAACTTTTCTTTCTAGAGGTGCACTAGGAATCTCATCAGGGAATACTTTGGGAAAATCGCACACCATCGGAAAGTTTTCTATCACAACTTGAATCTCCATAGAAAGAGTCGCCATCAACAAGAAAACCAACGTCTCATCCTTCATGAACTCATTCAACTACTTCGTCGACACCAACATAGATTATTCTTCTTCTACTAAGGAAGAAAACCTTACAGTGTTGTCATAGGAATTGATATGGACGTAATTAGCTTTTAACCAGTCCATACCTAAAACCACGTCCAACTCGACAAGCGGTAAACAAACAAGATCCACCATAAAGTCTCTATCAAAGATTGATAAAGGGCAACTTGCACACACAAAAGAAGTAGTAATTATTCCCTTAGCCGGAACTTCTACCACCATATCTCTATCCAGAGACGACAAAGTGAGACCCAAACTCTTTACACAATCAACAGCAATAAAACAGTGAGTAGCGCCAGTATCAATAATAGTAGTAAGAGGAAACCTATTAATGAAACTAGTACATCGAACAAGACCATCCTAATTTGCTGTCGGAGCACCCGACAAAGCAAACACCTTTCCTGCTCCTTGAGTCCTCTTAGGCTTCTTACATTGAGCACTAATGTGACCTCCCTCGCCATAATTAAAACAGACCACATCCTTATGTCTACAATCGCGAGTCATATGGCCCAATTCTCCACATCGGAAACATCTCACCTCATTTTCCTTAGCTCTAACATCGCTTCGACAACATTACTTTTGTGGCCAGGTTTCCCACACTTGTAACAAACAATACTAGCAGGAGCATCTCCCCCACTAGTTCTTCGCCCTTGAAACGCTTTCTGTTTCCCTTTACCAGCTGGAGAATCATACGGTTTTCCACGGCTTTGCTGACCTTTGTTTCTCTTATCATACATTATCTTATAATGAGCATTATTGTCCTCCTCAAAGATCCTTCAACTATCAATCAAATCCGAAAAGAAATGGATTTTCTGATAACCAACAGCTTTCTTAATCTCAGGACGCAAACTATTTTCAAACTTGATGCATTTAGAGAACTAGCTGAAATTCTGGCTGCAGATACTCAATGTCACGTTTAATGTTATGACACCGTATCTGACTTTCTATAAGACAGTAAATACAAAAACAGTAAAGAACACAGTCAATTGTTTACCCAGTTTAGTGTGCAACAACACCTACTCTGGGGGCTACCAAGCCAGGGAGGAAATCCACTATAAGAGATGTTAATTCAGGAATAAACCAACCAGTTTATCTCCTTCACTTAAGACCTACCCAATGCAATTTCAATCTAAGTACAACTTAAACCCGAGTTCCTACTCACTCCCCCTCAATCACAGCAGTGATACATAAAACAATTTGACTAATGAATTGATGAAGACACTCTTCAAAAACATACACTTGATTAAGCTTCACAGCTTTTTAATCAAGCAACACAACCACTCTTGCTTCACAGCTTTGAGTGATACACAAACTTAACTTGACTCTGCTTCACAGCTTTAGTCAAGAAACATTCAAACACTCTTGCTTCAAAGCTTTGAGTGCTACACAACCCTTACAATTAAAAACCTATTCCAAGTCACTTATCACAATGATAATTGCTTGGAGTACAATAATTAAACCTATACAGTTTACAAATGATCTTCTGACCAAAAAAGGGATTACTTGCAAAACAGCAGCTCTGTTGAATATATAGCAGCTGCAACTTCAGTTAGGGTTTCCACAAAAACCTAGGGTTAATTCCGTTTGACCTTAAGACTAGGTCACAAGACTTTATTAACCAGGTTAGGGTTGAGCTAGGTTAACCCAAAGAAAACGCAGGATTCTGTTCTGGAAAGACTGAGTTATTTTCCTGAAAAAACTCAGAATTTAACCAACCTGCATACCTGTTAGTTCAGAACAGGATGTCTTAACATCTGTTATGACATCTGAGAAACCTGACTATTGATTTAGGAAAATGTGATCATTTTGCAAAATGCTCAGATACACACTTATAAACATCAGTACCTGAATGACAATATTTTTCTGCAAAGGTACCTAATGAATCAGTACAAACTAAACTAGAATGTTATGACATCAGTCATGACATTCACACATACACTTGGGTTTTACCAAAAATGCAAGCCAATACCTAAACAACTACAAACTCCCCCTTTGGCAGATTTTTGGCTAAAGACCCTAAGCAATCAGAGATAGATAGCAGCAGAAAGAAATGACTGCAGAAAAATAGAATGTCTAATTGAGCAAGTACTAATTAAGTAAGTACCAAAATATTCTCCCCCTCTTTAGCCACAAATGGGCCAAAGATACATGTTCATAAAGATTATACAGTTATCCAAAAAAATAATAAGAGCAGCAGCAGAAAAAAAACTGAACACACTTCCAAACTCCACCAGATATCAGCACCAACCAGCAACACCACCAAACAGCAACCAACTTTTAAGCACTGTCATCAGACTCAGAGGAGCTAGTTTCTTCAATGTTGAGATGACCTTCAGCTTCTACACCTTCTTCCCTTCTGTTTCCTTCAGCTTCCTCCTTTTCTAACCTGGCAATTAGGATTTCTAGGGTCTTTTTCCTAGCTTCCAGTTCTTTGCAGGTCTCTTTTAAAACAGCTATGACATCAGATGTCTTGGACTGGGTCTTCACAGACGATGTCTCAGCTGATGTTATGACAATATCTGGAGCATGAGATCCCTGAAACAGTTTGTAGTGCAACCCAAGGGCAGGAGCTCTTTTGCAGGCTGTATCTCTTGCCACCAGGATATCAGGGTATTGTGCAAGGATAATTCCACAAAGGAGGGAGGGAAAGGCGTTTGGTCCTTTGACAGCATAACTACCAGCATGTTTTAAGGTTTGTTCAAAGATGTACCTGCCATAGTCAAAAGCAGTCTTGGTTCCCACAGCATAAATAAATCTCCCCAATCCTGTGGAGATAGTTGATTTATGATTTGTAGGCACCCAGTTGGCTGCACCAATCTTGTGCAGGATGGCAAATTTCATGCTGAGTTTGCTGGCATTCAACTTGCCTTTCAAGGGCCAGCACTTCACTTGCCTTGCTGTGATGGTTTGACAAACTTCATTGTCAGTGACCTCCAGATCAGGACAATCCTCATTTGTTCTTCCAAGAAATTTGTTAATTTCTGATGGGGAGAACTTGACCCTTCTTCCTCTAACAAAAACACTTTCAAAGTCAGCTGACCTTCCATCAGCACAATCATTAGACAAGTTCACTACAAACTCCTTGACCAGATTTTCATAACACTTGTTAAATTTTATCACTGTCTTCATCAGTCCAGCATTCTTGATCAGGTCCATGATGTCTTTGCACTCCAAGGCATCATTGTTGAGTTCTCTTTCTAAAGCTATTCTCTTTAAGCAAACATACTTCCATCTGTTTGCATTGTCAGGATGATGAAAAGAGATGTTGTCTGTTGGGACTTCAGGCACTCTAGCAATTTTGCTTGAGGGGAGCTTCCTTCTGATAGGAATTTCTTCAGCATCAATCTCAAATTTTGATTCCTCATCAGAATCAGAAGATTCAGGTTCTTTTCTCTTCTTTGAAATTGGTTGTCTAGCAGTATGCACCTGGGCCTTCTTCCCTTTTGTCTGAAAACTTTTCTCAGCCATGCCTTCAGCCTTGGATTTCTTAACAGCAGGTTTATCATTCTGATTACCCTTTCTTTTCATTAATCTCCTAGCTATGCTAGGGTTTACATTGGCAATCAGATCATTATCTGAGTAATCCTTATCCACATCAATGATAGGTGGATCAGCAGTCTTTTCTGAAGGGTTCTGAATGTTGTCTTTTTGTGTCACAACATTCTCAGAGACATCTACATTCTCAGAGACGTCCACATTTGGGCTTTCTGATTGATTTAAAGGGACAGAAATCCCCGGTACAGGTTGGTTTCCGCTTAGTATACTAGTAACAAGCCTAGCAATAGCTTGATGAACTTGAACTGATCCTTCTCTATTTGGTACAGAAGAAGAAGGATGAGAAGGATTACCAGAGGCTGCAGCTTGAGCTCTTCCTGCATGTCTAGTTCTTAGCTTTTTGACTTTGGCTGGGTCAGTTGCCATCTCTCTGAGAGGAGTGACCTCAAGAACTTCAGATTCTATGCATGTGGTGATTGCTCTAGAGTCTTGGTCAGATGATGAAGATGATGAGGATGATGAAGTCGCCTTGGTTGAAGATGATGTCTGAGACATTTTGATTGACTTTGAGTACCAGTAGCAATTTGAGAAAAATCTTTGATTGAGAGGAGGGAACAGGTTGCAAAGACGAGAGAGGTAGGAGGAAAAAGAGAGTCTTTTCAACTTCTTAAGGATTTTGAAAGAATTGGGAAAGCATATGATTAACCCACTAAAAATAGACTTAATAAAATTAACTCCTTCAACCCTTGTTTTAAGCAAAATTAATTGCTATAATTTCTCATGTTGGTAAATACCCAACCTGCCCCTCAAGTTTTCAAGTTTATTTCCAACAAGAGCCTTGGTAGAAGAATCAGTCAGCTGAAGCTTAAAGATACTATGTTCCAGTTTAAATGACTTCTTCTCTACAAAGTCAATGTGCTTGTTCCTGTTATGCTGAATAGGGTTCAAGGAAATATTGATTGTATTCAGATTGTCACAACACAATGTCACAACATCTTGTGAGACATTATACTCAGTGAGCATCTATTTTGACCAGATATTTTGAGAACAGTTATTCCTTGCAGCAACTATTTCCGCACAGAGTTGGGAAGGCATTCTTTTGATATGAATCATAGTTCTGGTTGATTCTTGAATGATTTTCTTTTTGTCCAGTCCATTTTGATGGAGAGTTATAGGAGAGGAGACTTCAAGCCTCATTTCTTCAGGGAAACAGAATTTATTAGACTTGTTATTTCCAACATCCTTGTTAAGATAACTTATGGTTCTGACAACACATCCTTCCTCAAGTTTATTTGCCACATCACAGACATTATCAACCTGTAGTTTTGGAGTCCTTCTGACTGCTTCCATAGAGATAGCTATTTTCATTCTTCTTAGATGAAGATGACCAAGCTTATGCTGCCACAGTTTCATCTCTTTTTCTTCTTTGGTAATTGGACACATAGTGGAGTTATCAGTGTTCTCAGGCTGCCACAAGTAGCAATTATCTTTGGATTTGATTCCTCTCATTACAACTTCTAGTTTTTCATTAATTACTAGACATTCAGATTTTGAGAAGTTGACCTTGAATCCTAGATCACATAATTGACTGATACTAATGAGATTAGCAGTCAGCCCTTTTACCAGCAGTACTTTATTCAGACTTGGAACTCCAGGGCAGTCCAAATTACCAACTCCTTTGATTTCACCTTTAGCACCATCTCCAAAGGTCACAAAACTGGTGGTGTGAGGCTTAACATTATTGAGGAGATTTTTGATTCCAGTCATGTGTCTGGAACATCCACTGTCAAAGTACCAGCCTTCCTTTGCAGACACTCTCAGGGAAGTATGGGCTATCAGGGCAGTAGCCTTTTTCTTCCAATGAGGAGTATGTGGTACCCTTTTTGGCTTAGGTTTAGCACCTGAGTTTTGATTAGGGTATCCATGAAATTTGAAGCAGAAGGGCTTTATGTGTCCATACCTCCCACAATGATGACATCTCCATCTTTGGTATTTTTTCTTCATGTATTTCTGATGTTGAGAGTTGTGTTGAGACATCTGCTTTGACAATTGTTTAACATGCCTGATCTTCTTGTCTGCACCAGATTTCTTAGCTTCCACAAATCCTAGACCAAATTTGTTTCCCACATTTTGTCCAATTTGAAGAATCTCTTCCAATTTATCTGATCCATTGGTCAACATCTTGACAGATTTTGTCATTTGGTTCAGTTGTGAGTTCAGTAATTGAACTTCCCCTTCTAGGTGACTTATAGTTTCAAGATCTGCCCTTTTTTCAGCCTCCAGCTTTATAATGAGTTTTGATTGTTTCTCATTCTGCATACAGACTTCAGCACTTCTGATACACAATTTCTTGTAGGTATCAGCCAGTTCTTCAAATGTCACTTCTTCATCACTAGTGTCACTTTCAGAGGTACAAACACTAGTTAGAGCAGTAACTAGTTTGGCAGATTCTTCTTCAGAATTACTTTCTGAATCATAGTCAGACCAAGTAACAGTCATTCCTTTCTTTTGTTTCTTAAGAAAGGTAGGACATTCAGCTCGAATATGCCCATATCCTTCACAACCATGGCATTGAATTCCTCTGCCTTGGTTTCCCTTTTCTTTTGACCTTGGTCTTCTGCTGGAACTGTCAATGTCAGAGGGAATGTTATGAACATTAGACCTTGACTTGGGATCCATTCTTTTGATGAGCTTGTTGAACTGTCTTCCAAGCATAGCAATAGCTTCTGAAATATTTTCTTCTTCATCCTCCTTGTTTTCAACATCAGTGTTGGATACAAGTGCTATGCTTTTGTTCTTCTTGTCACCATTATCAGTGATCCCCATCTCAAAAGTCTGAAGAGACCCAATAAGTTCATCCACTTTCAACTTGCTGATGTCCTGGGCTTCCTCTATGGCAGTTACCTTCATTGCAAATCTTTTAGGCAAGGATCTGAGAATCTTCCTCACCAGTTTTTCTTCTGACATCTTTTCTCCCAGTGCTCCTGAGGTGTTGGCAATCTCCAAGATGTTCATGTGAAACTCATGAATGGTTTCATCTTCCATCATTTTTAGATTCTCAAACTTGGTAGTCAACATCTGAAGCCTTGACATTTTTACTTTGGAAGTGCCCTCATGAGTAGTTTTGAGAGTGTCACAAACTTCCTTGGCCAGTTCATATTGATGTACTAGTCTGAAAATGTTTCTATCAATTCCATTGAACAAGGCATTTAAAGCTTTGGAATTTCCCAGGGCTAACTCATCTTCTTCTTTACTCCAATCTTCCTCAGGCTTCAGACTGATTGTCCCATCTTTCTCAGTTATGGTGGGATGGATCCATCCTTTGTCAGCAGCTCTCCAAGCCTTTTTGTCCAGAGATTTTAAGAAGGCAATCATACGAGGTTTCCAGTAGTCATAATTAGTTCCATCCAGAATGGGTGGTCTATTTCCAAAAACTCCTTCTTTGTCCATAGTGCCAGAAAGTGATATCCCTAGATCTCACCAAGTAATACAGGCAGGGTGCCTGCTCTGATACCAATTGAAATTCTGGCTGCAGATACTCAATGTCACGTTTAATGTTATGACACCGTATCTGACTTTCTATAAGACAGTAAATACAAAAACAGTAAAGAACACAGTCAATTGTTTACCCAGTTCAGTGTGCAACAACACCTACTCTGGGGGCTACCAAGCCAGGGAGGAAATCCACTATAAGAGATGTTAATTCAGGAATAAACCAACCAGTTTATCTCCTTCACTTAAGACCTACCCAATGCAATTTCAATCTAAGTACAACTTAAACCCGAGTTCCTACTCACTCCCCCTCAATCACAGCAGTGATACATAAAACAATTTGACTAATGAATTGATGAAGACACTCTTCAAAAACATACACTTGATTAAGCTTCACAGCTTTTTAATCAAGCAACACAACCACTCTTGCTTCACAGCTTTGAGTGATACACAAACTTAACTTGACTCTGCTTCACAGCTTTAGTCAAGAAACATTCAAACACTCTTGCTTCAAAGCTTTGAGTGCTACACAACCCTTACAATTAAAAACCTATTCCAAGTCACTTATCACAATGATAATTGCTTGGAGTACAATAATTAAACCTATACAGTTTACAAATGATCTTCTGACCAAAAAAGGGATTACTTGCAAAACAGCAGCTCTGTTGAATATATAGCAGCTGCAACTTCAGTTAGGGTTTCCACAAAAACCTAGGGTTAATTCCGTTTGACCTTAAAACTAGGTCACATGACTTTATTAACCAGGTTAGGGTTGAGCTAGGTTAACCCAAAGAAAACGCAGGATTCTGTTCTGGAAAGACTGAGTTATTTTCCTGAAAAAACTCAGAATTTAACCAACCTGCATACCTGTTAGTTCAGAACAGGATGTCTTAACATCTGTTATGACATCTGAGAAACCTGACTACTGATTTAGGAAAATGTGATCATTTTTCAAAATGCTCAGATACACAATTATAAACATCAGTACCTGAATGACAATATTTTTCTGCAAAGGTACCTAATGAATAAGTACAAACTAAACTAGAATGTTATGACATCAGTCATGACATTCACACATACACTTGGGTTTTACCAAAAATGCAAGCCAATACCTAAACAACTACACTAGCCATTCGGCCCATCATAATGCAGATAGAACTTGGCCAACATAGAGAACCTTGCAGCATAATCAGTGATAGACATACTTCCTTGCTTTAATTCAAGGAACTATATCTCCTTATTTCCCTGAACATCTTCCGGGTAATAATTCCTCATGAATTCCCTTCAGAAAACTTCCCATGTCACTTCCTCACCAACAACCTCAAGCCTCTGACGGGTTTCAACCCACCAGTCATCCGCTTCAGCACTTAGTTTATGAGTACCATAACGGATCCTTTGCACAGGAGTGCAATCCATCACATGGAAGATTCTTTCAATCTTCTTCAACCACGCCAGAGCATCTTCAGGATCATACTTTCCTTGGAAAGTAGGAGGATTCTCTCTTTGGAAGGTTGCCAAACTACGAGACCCAGCGTTCTCGTCAGCATTCGGCGGGTTTTGGAAAGCCTGAGCCATTGCCTGCATAGCAGCAACAAGAGCCTTATCATTCCTACCAGTGTTCCTTCCAGCCATAACAACTTCTGCTCACAACAAAACAAGGATTAGAATCAACAAATAACAATACTTAATTGATAGACGACAACAAACTCAACAACTTGGCTGGACAGACCGACCTGCTCTGATACCACTAATGTAACAACCCAATTCTACCCCTCGTAATTAATAATAAAATCAGAGTTTCAAAATTTCATCCAAACATAAATTGAGGTATCACATATTCGTGTTTTTCATCACTTTGCATTATAATGCATATCACAAAATCAAAAGTCGGTTATACCGATTCATAACATAAATCATCATATAAACACATGACTAATCACAGCACAGCGGATGTGTTCACAAAATGTACGTACCATCATGTTATCATCAATACATAAAGTCATAAGATAGTATACATGAACTATCCTATCAAAATAATAACGTCACTCAAATCCCGAGTGTTACTACTAACAGAGCAGAGCGACTCAAAATAAAGAGACTCGAGCTAATCCTCATCATCCTCGCGGATCACCTGCACGTTACCAATATAAAGGCAACGGCGAAACAAGTAAAGGGTGAGATACTCCAAAACATATAAGTAAAGGCATGATAAAATATATAAATAGTTTTGGAATCATAAATGATATAGGTTAATAAGAATATGTCAACAAATATCAAATCTCACATACTTTAAAATCATCATTTAGTGTATAAGATCAACACTTTAATATCATCACATAATCACCATAATCATGTCAAAACAAGACATAAACTCCATCTCCATAAACTCATATCGTCGCTTTACCGTCATATTATATCCATCGCATAATTTTCATGAAATTATCACATCATAATCACTTTATGTTCAACACTAAAATCATCACAAAATAAGGTATCATATAACATCGCAATTCATTATAAGCCATCAAATAAAACTCAACGCCAAAAGACTAAAAAATAAACATAACCGACTCCATGAGACACGACTATGTTATGCATGTGGTACCCGTCACTTTGTCCATAATTAGGGACATTCGGCATAAAAGCCCATCGTCGCTTTGGCATAAAAGCCCTCGTCGCTTGGCATAAAAGCCCTCCTCGCTAATGCAATGTATGTGACTCGACAACACGACATCACAAATACGACACAACAAAACATCATCATCGCACATCAAAATTGGTATAAAACCCACGTCGCCATATTCATCCACATCAAGATAAACATATCATCGCATCGTATATCATCAAGTATTCATTATAAATAAACCGTCGCAAACATCATATTTAATCACACCACATCATTATCAAATAATTCACTAAATTTCAAACACGTAAAAATAGTCAAAGATCAATAATCGTCGCGAAAGTCATTCATAATAATCGGCATCAATCATAATCATTAACGTCGCAATCGGATTGTCCATACGTGACTTAAACCGACTAAAACGCAACCCATTTCAACTTAACTGTAAATTGACTTATTTTGGGTCGCTCTGTTAAAAACTCATAATCTCGAAAAACTAACATCACCACGACGTTCTACACGTCAAAATTATCTAGCACGTCAATTTTCGTTAAATTCAGAGCAACTTGCTCCATCGCTGAAATTTGCCAAAATCGGGAAATCAGAACATACTCGGGTTCCAAATTAAATCGGATAACTTATGTCATATTTATATTTAATTAATATAAATATATAATATATTAATTTAAGAAAAGAAAAACAAAACATAAATTAATTAATTTCTAAACTTAATTTCAATTGGATTAATATACCGATAATGCCGCTAGCACTTTAGTTTCTATACTGTTAGTTTTTGTTTGTTCTAAACCATACAACTAGTTTTTGTTTGTTCTAAACCATACTGCTAGTATTTTTTTAAACTATACTGCTACTTTACTAGTTTATAAGCTACTGCTATTACATTTTGTTTTTTCTAAACTATACTTACTGCTATTTCTTTTTGTTTAAAAACTAAACTATACTTACTGCTATTTCTTTTAGTCTTCTATACTACTAGTACTTAGTTTCTATAAATATAGTTTAATTAATATAAATTAGTTTTCTAATTTAATTTCTATTAACATAATAATAATCTCACAATACTAACACCTAAATTAACTCTCCTAATTTATCTCAACAAATCTCAAGAACTCTAACATCAATTTTTTCCCAAATCAAAATATACCAAATCAAACCCTAACTATAAGCATTGGAAAATCAAACCCCTTACCTTAGATGTTTGAAATGATTCTTGATGTTCCAACCAACCCAAAACCCAATCTTTGTTCTTGCTCCTCTTCTTCTCTTCCAAGACCTCTAGCTCTCTCTAACTCTCTCAAAGTGTGTTTTGTGTTATGATACTTCTATCTCTCATAAAACAACAACTAATGCCTTTGTTTGGATTTTGGTCTTAAGACAACATGAAAATACCATACTACCCTCCACTAGTCTTACTAACCCAAAATATAATTCAAAAGGCCACTTAATCAAAAATAACTCCAAATAATTAAAATAACTCTGAATAATTAAATATTGGTCCGCATAATATTTTACCGAACCGAACGGAATAAAAATCGGACCGAACAAAATAATTACCGGTCCCTCAAAATAAATACCGGACCGAATAAAATAATTTCCGGTCCATCAATATAAATACCGGATGGAATAAAATAATTACCGGTCCCTCAAAATAAATATCGGACCGAATAAAATAATTACCGGTCCCTCAAAACAAATACCGGACCGAATAAAATAATTACCGGTCCCTCAAAACAAATACCGGACCGAATAAAATAATTATCGGTCTGAATAAAACGTCGCCGAATATATTAACAGATATACGGGTTAATTTAAATATTCTCGTCGCAAAAATAAACATCAAACGGTAACTCGAAAATATTAATATAATATAATATTAAATAAAACGGGGCATTACAACTCTCCCCCACTTATAAAAGTTCGTCCTCGAAATTACCTGACTCGAAAAGCTCGGGATAGGAATCCCGCATCTTGCTTTCTAACTCCCACGTTGCACTTTCACAAGCTGCGCCTATCCAAACAACTTTAACCAAGGAGATCTCTTTGCCACGAAGAGACTTTATTTCACGATCTTCGATCCCTAATGGCATCGTCTCAACCGTAAGATTGTCTCGCACTTGAATATCATCCATCTCAATCACATGTGAAGGATCCGGAACATACTTCCGAAGTTGCGACACATGGAATACATCATGCAAGTTCGAAATATTTGGCGGTAACGCCACTCTATAAGCCACTTTTCCCACTTTACTAGTAATTTGGTAAGGACCAATAAAGCAAGGAGTTATCTTCTTCGACTTCAATGCTCGCTCAACGCCGGTTGTAGGAGTAAATCGCCAAAATACATGATCACCATCTTGAAATTCCAAGTCTTTTCTCCTTTTATCATGATAACTCTTTTGTTGACTTTGAGAAATTCTCATCTTTTCTCTAATCATCTTCACTGTCTCAGTAGTCTCTCTAACCAATTCTGGTCCAAGCACCACACTTTCACCCGACTCATGCCAACACAAAGGAGTTCTACACCTCCGACCATACAAAGCCTCAAACGGTGCCTTTTCAATACTAGCATGAAAACTATTGATATAAGTAAACTCAATCAAAGGAAGATATGTATCCCATGAACCACCATGTTCAAGAATACAAGCACGTAACAAGTCTTCCAACGATTGAATCGTCCTTTCCGTCTGACCATCAGTTTGAGGATGATAAGCCAAACTCAACCTCAACTTTGAACCCAAAGCCTCTTGCAAACTCTTCCAAAATTCAGAAGTAAACCTCAGATCTCTATTCGAAAAAATACACAAAGGAATACCATGTAATCTCACAATCACATGCGTATAAATTTCCGCCAACTTCGATACAGGATAAGTGATGTTAATAGGAATAAAGTGAGTCGACTTCGTAAGCCTATCAACAATCACCCAAATCAGATCGTTTCCTCTTGGTGTATTCGGTAACCCCGTTACGAAATCCATATAAATTCTATCCCATTTCCATTCTGGAATCTCTAACGGTTCCATCAACCCTGCAGGTTTCAGATTCTCCACTTTAGACTTCTGACAAGTCAAACAAGCATAAACAAACTGAGCCACCTCTCGTTTCATGCCCGACCACCAAAATAGTTTCTTTAAATCTTGATGCATTTTGGTCGCTCCGGGATGAATACTCAAATTGCTTCTATGACTTTCTTCCAAGATCATTCTCTACAAATCCACATCATCGGGAATATAAATCCTATCTCAGAACCTCAATACACCCTGAGCATCCAACTTGAAATCTTCATTTTCAGTTTGTCCAATACCAACCAACAAATCAACAAGTTTCACATCAAGCTTCTGAGCTTCTTTAACACTATCAAGGAAACAATTATTGATCTTTAACATTCCCAAGATAACACTCTTCGGCGTCACTTCTATTACAAGACTCATATCTCTAAATTGCTCAATCAATTCCAACTCTTTCACCATCAAAAGTGACATATGCAAAGTCTTTCGACTTAAAGCATCGGCCACCACATTAGCTTTACCAGGATGGTAATTCAATCCAAAATCATAATCTTTCAACAATTCAAGCCACCACCTTTGTCTCATATTAAGCTCTTTCTGATCGAACAAGTACTTCAAACTTTTATGGTCACTAAATACTTCAAATCTAGAACCACAAAGATAATGCCTCCAAATCTTAAGCATAAAAACAACTGCTGCGAGCTCCAAATCGTGCGTAGGATAATTCTTCTCATGAATCTTCAATTGACTAGACGCATAAGCAACCACTTTCCCATTTTGCATCAGTACACCACCTAAACCCATCTTAGAAGCATCACAATAAACAACAAATGGTTCTTCAGGATTAGGTAGAATCAAGATCGGAGCCGTTGTCAACGTTTTCTTCAATTCAACAAAACTTTCTTCACACTTGACATCCCACACAAATGCAGCTCCTTTACAAGTCAACCTTGTCAAAGGTAGCGCCAACTTAGAAAAACCTTCAATGAACCTTCTATAGTAACCAGCCAATCCTAAGAAACTTCTAATCTCACTAACAGACTTAGGAGTTTCCCATCTCAACACAGCATCAACTTTAGAAGGATCAACTGCAATGCCATCACCAGAAATGACATGCCCCAAAAAGCTCACTTCACTTAACCAGAACTCGCACTTTGACAACTTAGCATAAAGCTTCCTATCATTCAGAACTTGAAACACGATGCGCAAATGTCCCGCGTGCTCTTCTTCCGATTTAGAATAAACCAGAATATCATCAATGAAAACAACCATGAAACGATCCAAGTAAGGATGGAAAATACGATTCATGTACTCCATGAATACTCCCGGTGCATTAGTGACACCGAAAGGCATCATCGAATATTCGTAATGTCTATACCTCGTCCTGAAAGCAGTTTTCTGAACATCTTCTTCTTTCACCCTTATTTGATGGTAACCCGATCTCAAATCAATCTTACTAAACATGCGAGCACCAACCAATCGGTCCATAAAATCATCAATTCTAGGAAGTGGATACCTATTCTTGATAGTTATTTTATTCAACTGACGATAATCAATACAAAGTCTCATGCTACCATCTTTCTTCTTCACCAATAGCACAGGAGCTCCCCACGGCGACACGCTAGGTCTAACAAACTTCTTCTCGAGCAAATCTTCTAAATGGCTCTTCAATTCTGCTAACTCAGATGCGGACATCCTGTATGGTGCCATAGAGATAGGTCTGGTACCAGGGACAAGATCCACAGAAAATTCAACTTCTCTTTTTGGAGGTGCACTAGGAATCTCATCAGGGAATACTTCGGGAAAATCGCACACCACCGGAAAGTTTGCTATCACAGCTTGACTCTTCACAGAAAGAGTCACCATCAACAAGAAAACCAACGCCTCATCCTTCATGAACTCATTCAACTGCTTCGTCGACACCAACATAGATTGTTCTTCTTCTACTAAGGAAGAAAACCTCACAGTGTTGTCATAGCAATTGATATAGACGTAATTAGCTTTTAACCAGTACATACCTAAAACCACGTCCAACCCGACAAGCGGTAAACAAACAAGATCCACCACAAAGTCTCTATCAAAGATTGATAAAGGGCAACTTGCACATACAAAAGAAGTAGTAATCGTTCCCTTAGCCGGAACTTCTACCACCATATCTCTATCCAGAGACGACAAAGTGAGACCCAAACTCTTTACACAATGAACAACAATAAAATAGTGAGTAGCGCCAATATCAATAATAGTAATAAGAGGAAACTATTAATGAAACTAGTACCTCGAACAAGACCATCCTTGTTTGCTGTCGGAGCACCCGTCAAAGCAAACACCTTTCCTGCTCCTTGAGTCCTATTAGGCTTCTTACATTGAGCACTAATGTGACCTCCATCGCCACAATTAAAACAGACCACATCCTTATGTCTACAATCGCGAGTCATATGGCCCACTTCTCGACATCGGAAACATCTCACCTCATTCTCCTTAGATCTAACATCGCTTCGACAAACATTACTTTTGTGGCCAGGTTTCCCACACTTGTAACAAACAATACTAGAAAGAGCATCTCCCCCACTAGTTCTTCGCCCTTGAAACGCTTTTTGTTTCCCTTTACCAGCTGGAGCATCATACGGTTTTCCACGACTTTGCTGACCTTTGTTTCTATTATCAGACATAATCTTATAATGAGCATTACTGTCCTCCTCAAAGATCCTACAACTATCAATCAAATCCGAAAAGACACGGATTTTCTGATAACCAACAACTTTCTTAATCTCAGGACGCAAACCATATTCAAACTTGATGCATTTAGAGAACTCGCCAATTGGCCCATCATAATGCGGATAGAACATGGCCAACATAGAGAACCTTGCAGCATAATCAGTGATAGACATGCTTCCTTGCTTTAATTCAAGGAACTCTATCTCCTTATTTCCCTGAACATCTTCCGGGTAATACTTCCTCATGAATTCCCTTTGGAAAACATCCCATGTCACTTCCTCACCAGCAACCTCAAGCCTCTGATGGGTTTCAACCCACCAGTCATCCGTTTTAGCACTTAGTTTATGAGTACCATAACGGGTCCTTTGCACAGGAGTGCAATCCATCACACGGAAGATTCTTTCAATCTCCTTCAGCCACTCCAGAGCACCTTCAGGATCATACTTTCCTTGGAAAGTAGGAGGATTCTCTCTTTGGAAGGTTTCCAAACTACGATACCCAGCATTCTCGTCAGCATTCGGCGGGTTTTAGAAAGCCTGAGCCATTGCCTGCATAGCAGCAGCAAGAGCCTCATCATTCCTACTAGTGTTCCTTCCAGCCATAACACCTTCTGCTCACAACAAAATAAGGATTAGAATCAACAAATAACAATACTTGATTGATAGACGACAACAAATTCAACAACTTGGCCGGACAGACCGATCTGCTCTGATACCACTAACGTAACACCCCAATTCTACCCCTCGTAATTAATAATAAAATCAGAGTTTCAAAATTTCATCCAAACATAAATTGAGGTATCACATATTCGTATTTTTCTTCACTTTGCATTATAATGCACATCATAAAATCAAAAGTCGGTTATATCAATTCATAACATAAATCATCATATAAACATATGACTAATCACAACACAGCGGATGTGTTCACAAAATGTACGTATCATCATGTTAACATCAATACATAGAGTCATAAGATAGTATACATGAACTATCCTATCAAAATAATAATGTCGCCCAAATCCTGAGTGTTACTACTATCAGAGCAGAGCGACTCAAAATAAAGAGACTCGAGCTAATCCTCATCATCCTCGTGGATCACCTGCACGTTACCAATATAAAGGCAACGACGAAACAAGTAAAGGGTGAGATACTCCAAAACATATAAGTAAAGGCATGATAAAATATATAAATAGTTTTGGAATCATAAATGATAGAGGTTAATAAGAATATGTCAACAAATATCAAATCTCACATACTTTACAATCATCATTTAGTGTATAAGATCAACACTTTAATATCATCACATAATCACCATAATCATGTCAAAACAAGACATAAACTCCATCTCCATAAACTCATATCGTCGATTTACCGTCATGTTATATCCATCGCCTAATTTTCATGAAATTATCACATCATAATCACTTTATGTTCAACATAAAAATCATCACAAAATAAGGTATCATATAACATCACAATTTATTATAAGCCATCAAATAAAACTCAACGCCAAAAGACTCAAAAATAAACATAACCGACTCCATGAGACACGACTATGTTATGCATGTGGTACCCGTCGCTTTGTCTATAATTAGGGACATTCGACATAAAAGCCCATCATCACTTTGGCATAAAAGCCCTCGTCGCTTGGCATAAAAGCCCTCGTCGCCAATGCAATGTATGTGACTCGACAACACGACATCACAAACACGACACAACAAAACATCACCATCGCACATCAAAATTGGTATAAAACCCACGTTGCCATATTCATCCACATCAAGATAAACATATCATCACATCGCATATCATCAAGTATTCATTATAAATAAACCGTCGCAAACATCATATTTAATCACACCACATCATTATCAAATAATTCACTAAATTTCAAACACGGAAAAATAGTCAAACATCAATAATCGTCGCTAAAGTCATTCATAATAATCAGCATCAATCATAATCATTAACGTCACAATCGGATTGTCCATACGCGACTTAAATCGACTAAAACACAACCCATTTCAATTTAACCGTAAATTGACTTATTTTGGGTCGCTCCATTAAAAACTCGTAATCGCGAAAAACTAACCTCACCATGACGTTCTACACGTCAAAATTAGCTAGCACGTTAATTTTCGTTAAATTCGGAGCAACATGCTTTGTCGCTGAAATTTGCCGAAATCGGGAAATCGGAACATACTCGGGTTCCAAATTAAATCAGCTAACTTATGTCATATTTTTATTTAATTAATATAAATATTTAATATATTAATTTAAGAAAAGAAAAACAAAACATAAATTAATTAATTTCTAAACTTAATTTCAATTCGATTAATATACCGCTAATGTCGCTAGCACTTTAGTTTCTATACTGTTAGTTTTTGTTTGTTCTAAACCATACTGCTAGTTTGCTAGTTTATAAGCTACTGCTATTACATTTTGTTTTTTCTAAACTATACTTACTGCTATTTCTTTTTGTTTAAAAATTAAACTATACTTACTGCTATTTCTTTTAGTCTTCTATACTACTAGTACTTAGTTTCTCTAAATATAGTTTAATTAATATAAATTATTTTTCTAATTTAATTTCTATTAACATAACAATAATCCCACAACACTAACACCTAAATTAACTCTCCTAATTTATCTCAACAAATCTCAAGAACCCTAACATCAATTTTATCCCAAATCAAAATATACCAAATCAAACCCTAACTATAAGCATTGGAAAATCAAATCTCTTACCTTAGATGTTTGAAATGATTCTTGATGTTCCAACCAACCCAAAACCCAAGCTTTGTTCTTGCTCCTCTTCTTCTCTTCCAAGACCTCTAGCTCTCTCTAACTCTCTCAAAGTGTGTTTTGTGTTATGATACTTCTATCTCTCATAAAACAACAACTAATGCCTTTATTTGGATTTTGGTCTTAAGACAACATGAAAATATCATACTACCCTCCAGTAGTCTTACTAACCCAAAATATAATTCAAAAGGCCACTTAATCAAAATAACTCCAAATAATTAAAATAACTCTGAATAACTAAATATTGGTCCGCATAATATTTTACCAAACCGAACGGAATAAAAACCGGACCGAACAAAATAATTATTGGTCCCTCAAAATAAATATCAGACCGAATAAAATAATGTCCGGTCCCTCCAAATAAATACCGGACCGAATAATATAATTACCGTTCCCTCAAAATAAATACCAGACCGAATAAAATAATTACCGGTCCCTCAAAACAAATACCGGACCGAATAAAATAATTACCGGTCCCTCAAAACAAATACCAGACCGAATAAAATAATTATCGGTCTGAATAAAACGTCGCCGAATATATTAACAGATATATCGATTAATTTAAATATTCTCGTCGCAAAAATAAACATCAAAAGGTAACTAAAAAATATTAATATAATATAATATTAAATAAAACGGGGCGTTACAACTCTCCCCCACTTATAAAAGTTCGCCCTCGAAATTACCTGACTCGAAAAGCTCGGGATAGGTATCCCGCATCTTGCTTTCTAACTCCCACGTCGCACTTTCACCAGCTGCTCCTATCCAAACAACTTTAACCAAGGAGATCTCTTTGCAACAAAGAGAATTCATCTCATGATCTTCGATCCTTAATGGCATCGTCTCTACCGTAAGATTGTCTTGCACTTGAATATCATCCATCTCAATCACATGTGAAGGATCCAGAACATACTTCCGAAGTTGCGACACATGGAATACATCATGTAAGTTCGAAAGATTTGGCGGTAACGCCACTCTATAATCCACTTTTCCCACTTTACTAGTAATTTTGTAAGGACCAATAAAGCAAGGAGTTAGCTTCTTCGACTTCAATGCTCGCCCAACGCCGATTGTAGGAGTAACTCATAAAAATACATGATCACCATCTTGAAATTCCAAGTCTTTTCTCCTTTTATCATGATAACTCTTTTGTCGACTTTGAGAAACTCTCATCTTTTCTCTAATCATCTTCACTGTCTCAGTAGTCTCTCTAACCAATTCTGGTCCAAGCACCACACTTTCACCCGACTCATGCCAACACAAAGGAGTTCTACACCTCCGACCATACAAAGCCTCGAACGGTGCCATTTCAATACTAGCATGAAAACTATTGTTATAAGTAAACTCAATCAAAGGAAGATACGTATCCCATGAACCACCATGTTTAAGAATACAAGCATGTAACAAGTCTTCCAACGATTGAATCGTCCTTTCCGTCTGACCATCAATTTGAGGATGATAAGCCGAACTCAACCTCAACATTGAACCCAAAGCCTCTTGCAAGCTCTTCCAAAATTTAGAAGTAAACCTCGTATCTCTATCCGAAATAATACACAAAGGAATACCATGTAATCTCACAATCACATGCGTATAAATTTCCGCCAACTTCGATACGGGATAAGTGATGTTAATAGGAATAAAGTGAGTCGACTTCGTAAGCCTATCAACAATCACCCAAATCACATCGTTTCCTCTTGGTGTATTCGGTAACCCCGTTACAAAATCCATATAAATGCTATCCCATTTCCATTCTGGAATATCTAACGGTTGCATCAACCCTGCAGGTTTCTGATGCTCCACTTTAGACTTCTGACAAGTCAAACAAGCATAAACAAACTGAGCCACCTCTCATTTCATGCCCGACCACCAAAATTGTTTCTTTAAATCTTGATACATTTTGGTCGCTCCGAGATGAATACTCAAATTGCTTCTATGACTTTCTTCCAAGATCATTCTCTTCAAATCTACATCATCGGGAATATAAATCCTATCTCGGAACCTCAATACACCCTGAGCATCCAACTTGAAATCTTCAATTTCAGTTTGTCCAATACCAACCAACAAATTAACAAGTTTCACATCAAGCTTCTGAGCTTCTTTAACACTATCAAGGAAACCATTATTGATCTTTAACATTCCCAAGATAACACTCTTCGACTTCACTTCTATTACAAGACTCATATCTCTAAATTGCTCAATCAATTCCAACTCTTTCACCATCAAAAGTGACATATGCAAAGTCTTTTGACTTAAAGGCCACCACATTAGCTTTACCAGGATGGTAATTCAATCCAAAATCATAATCTTTCAACAATTCAAGCCATTGTCTTTGTCTCATATTAAGCTCTTTCTGATCGAACAAGTACTTCAAACTTTTATGGTCACTAAATACTTCAAATCTAGAACCATAAAGATAATTCCTCCAAATCTTAAGCATAAAAACAACTGCTGCAAGCTCCAAATCGTGCGTAGGATAATTCTTCTCATGAATCTTCAATTGACTAGACGCATTAGCAACCACTTTGCCATTTTGCATAAGTACACCACCTAAACCCATCTTAGAAGCATCACAATAAACAACAAACGGTTCTTCAGGATTAGGTAGAATAAAGATCGGAGCCGTTGTCAACCTTTTCTTCAACTCAACAAAACTTTCTTCACACTTGAAATCCCACACAAATGCAGCTCCTTTACAAGTAAACCTTGTCAAAGGGAGCGCCAACTTAGAAAAACCTTTAATGAACCTTCTATAGTAACCATCCAATCCTAAGAAACTTCTAATCTCACTAACAGGCTTAGGAGTTTCCCATCTCAACACGGCATCAACTTTAGAAGGATCAACTGCAATGCCATCACCAGAATTGACATGCCCCAAAAAGCTCACTTCACTTAACCAGAACTCGCACTTTGACAACTTAGCATAAAGCTTCTTCTCTTTCAGAACTTCAAACACGATGCGCAAATGTCCTGCGTGCTCTTCTTCCGATTTAGAATAAACTAGAATATCATCAATGAAAACAACCACGAAATGATCCAAGTAAGGATGGAAAATACGATTCATGTACTCCATGAATATTCCCGATGCATTAGTGACACCGAAAGGCATCACCGAATATTCGTAATGTCCATACCTCATCCTTAAAGTAGTTTTCTGAACATCTTCTTCTTTCACCCTTATTTGATGGTAACCCGATCTCAAATCAATCTTACTAAACATGCGAGCACCAACCAATTTGTCCATCAAATCATCAATTCTAGGAAGTGGATACCTATTCTTGATAGTTACGTTATTCAACTGATGATAATCAATACAAAGTCTCATGCTACCATCTTTCTTCTTCACCAATAGCACAGGAGCTCCCCACGGAGACACACTAGGTCTAACAAACTTCTTCTCGAGCAAATCTTCTAATTGGCTCTTCAATTTTGCAAACTCAGATGTGGACATCCTGTATGGTGCCATCGAGACAGGTCTGGTACCAGGGACAAGATCCACAGAAAATTCAAATTCTCTTTCTGGAGGTGCACTAGGAATCTCATCAGGGAATACTTCGGGAAAATCGCACACCACCGGAAAGTTTGCTATCACAGCTTGACTCTCCACAGAAAGAGTCGGCATCAATAAGAAAACCAACGCCTCATCCTTCATGAACTCATTCAACTGCTTCGTCGACACCAACATAGATTGTTCTTCTTCTACTAAGGAAGAAAACCTCACAGTGTTGTCATAGCAATTGATATGGACATAATTAGCTTTTAACCAGTCCATACCTAAAACCACGTCCAACCCGACAAGCGGTAAACAAACAAGATCCACCACAAAGTCTCTATCAAAGACTGATAAAGGGAAACTTGCACACACAAAAGAAGTAGTAACCGTTCCCTTAGCCAGAACTTCTACCACCATATCTCTATCCAGAGACGACAAAGTGAAACCCAAACTCTTTACACAATCAACAGTAATTAAACAGTGAGTAGAGCCAGTATCAATAATAGTAATAAGAGGAAAGTTATTAATAAAACTAGTACCTCGAACAAGACCATCCTCGTTTGCTTTCGGAGCACCCGACAAAGCAAACACCTTTCCTGCTCCTTGAGTCCTCTTATGCTTCTTACATTGAGCACTAATGTGACCTCCCTCGCCATAATTAAAACATACCACATCCTTATGTCTACAATCGCGAGTCATATGACCCACTTCTCCACATCGGAAACATCTCACCTCATTCTCCTTAGCTCTAACATCGCTTCGACAAACATTACTTTTGTGTCCAAGTTTCCCACACTTGTAACAAACAATACTAGCAGGAGCATCTCCCCCACTAGTTCTTCCCCCTTGAAACGCTTTCTGTTTCCCTTTACCAGCTGGAGCATCATACGGTTTTCCACGGCTTTGCTGACCTTTGTTTCTCTTATCATACATAATCTTCAACTATTAATCAAATCCGAAAAAGACACGGATTTTCTGATAACCAACAACTTTCTTAATCTCAGGACGCAAACCATTTTCAAACTTGATGCATTTAGAGAACTCGCCATTTAGCCCATCATAATACGGATAGAACTTGGCCAACATAGAGAACCTTGCAGCATAATCAGTGATAGACATGCTTCCTTGCTTTAATTCAAGGAACTCTATCTCCTTATTTCCCCGAACATCTTCCGGGTAATACTTCCTCATGAATTCCCTACGGAAAACATCCCATGTCACTTCCTCACCAGCAACCTCAAGCCTCTGACGGGTTTCAACCCACTAGTCATCCGCTTCAGCACTTAGTTTATGAGTACCATAACGGGTCCTTTGCACAGGAGTGCAATCCATCACACGGAAGATTCTTTCAATCTCCTTCAGCCACGCCAGAGCACCTTCAGGATCATACTTTCCTTGGAAAGTAGGAGGATTCTCTCTTTGGAAGGTTGCCAAACTACGAGACCCAGTGTTCTCGTCAACGTTCGGCGGGTTTTAAAAAGCCTGAGCCATTGCCTGCATAGCAGCAACAAGAGCCTCATCATTTCTACCAGTGTTCCTTCCAGCCATAACAACTTCTTCTCACAATAAAACAAGGATTAGAATCAATAAATAACAATACTTGATTGATAGACGACAATAAACTCAACAACTTGGCCGGACAGACCGACCTGCTCTGATACCACTAATGTAACACCCCAATTCTACCCCTCGTAATTAATAATAAAATCAGAATTTCAAAATTTCATCCAAACATAAATTGAGGTATCACATATTCGTGTTTTTCATCACTTTGCATTATAATGCACATCACAAAATCAAAAGTCGGTTATACCGATTCATAACATAAATCATTATATAAACATATGACTAATCATAGCACAGCGGATGTGTTCACAAAATGTAAGTATTATCATGTTATCATCAATACATAAACTCATAAGATAGTATACATGAACTATCCTATCAAAATAATAACGTCGCCCAAATCCCAAGTGTTACTACTATCAGAGCAGAGCGACTCAAAATAAAGAGACTCGAGTTAATCCTCATCATCCTCGTGGATCACCTGCACGTTGCCAATATAAAGGCAACGGAGAAACAAGTAAAGGGTGAGATACTCCAAAACATATAAGTAAAAGCATGATAAAATATATAAATAGTTTTGGAATCATAAATGATATAGGTTAATAAGAATATGTCAACAAATATCAAATCTCACATACTTTAAAATCATCATTTAGTGTATAAGATCAACACTTTAATATCACCACATAATCACCATAATCATGTCAAAACAAGACATAAACTCCATCGCCATAAACTCATATCGTCGCTTTACCGTCATGTTATATCCATCGCATAATTTTCATGAAATTATCACATCATAATCACTTTATGTTCAACACAAAAATCATCACAAAATAAGGTATCATATAACATCGCAATTCATTATAAGCCATCAAATAAAACTCAACGCCAAAAGACTCAAAAATAAACATAACCGACTCCATGAGACACGACTATGTTATGCATGTGGTACCCGTCGCTTTGTCCATATTTAGGGACATTCGGCATAAAAGCCCATCGTCGCTTTGGCATAAAAGCCCTCGTCGCTTGGCATAAAAGCTCTCGTCACCAATGCAATGTATGTTACTCGACAACATGACATCACAAACACGACACAACAAAACATCATCATCGCACATCAAAACTGGTATAAAACCCACGTCTCCATATTCATCCACATCAAGATAAACATATCAACGCATCGCATATCATCAAGTATTCATTATAAATAAACCGTCGCAAACATCATATTTAATCACACCACATCATTATCAAATAATTCACTATATTTCAAACACGAAAAAATAGTCAAACATCAATAATCGTCGTGAAAGTCATTCATAATAATCGGCATCAATCATAATCATTAACGTCGCAATCGGATTGTCCATACGCGACTTAAACCGACTATAACGCACCCCATTTCAACTTAACCGTAAATTGACTTATTTTGAGTCGCTCCGTTAAAAACTCGTAATCTCGAAAAACTAACCTCACCACGATGTTCTACACGTCAAAAAATAGCTAGCACATCAATTTTCGTTAAATTCGGAGCAACTTGCTCCGTCGCTGAAATTTTCCGAAATCGGGAAATCGGAACATAATCGGGTTCCAAATTAAATCGGCTAACTTATGTCATATTTGTATTTAATTAATATAAATATTTAATATATTAATTTAAGAAAAGAAAAACAAAACATAAATGACTTAATTTCTAAACTTAATTTCAATTCGATTAATATACCGCTAATGCCGCTAGCACTTTAGTTTCTATACTGTTAGTTTTTGTTTGTTCTAAACCATACAGCTTGTTTTTGTTTGTTCTAAACCATACTGTTTTTTTTTATTAAAAACTATACTGCTAGTTTACTAGTTTATAAGCTACTGCTATTACATTTTGTTTTTTCTAAACTATACTTACTGCTATTTCTTTTTGTTTAAAAACTAAACTATACTTACTGCTATTTCTTTTAGTCTTCTATACTACTAGTACTTAGTTTCTCTAAACATAGTTTAATTAATATAAATTAGTTTTCTAATTTAATTTCTATTATCATAACAATAATCTCACAACACTAACACCTAAATTAACTCTCCTAATTTATCCCAACAAATCTCAAGAACCCTAACATCAATTTTATCTCAAATCAAAATATACTAAATCAAACCCTAACTATAAGCATTGGAAAATCAAACACCTTACCTTAGATGTTTGAAATGATTCTTTATGTTCCAACCAACCCAAAACCCAAGCTTTGTTCTTGCTCCTCTTCTTCTCTTCCAAGAACTCTAGCTCTCTCTAACTCTCTCAAAGTGTGTTTTGTGTTATGATACTTCTATCTCTCATAAAACAACAACTAATGCCTTTATTTGGATTTTGGTCTTAAGACAACATGAAAATACCATACTATCTTCCGCTAGTCTTACTAACCCAAAATATAATTCAAAAGGCCACTTAATCAAAATAACTCCAAATAATTTAAATAACTCTGAATAATTAAATATTGGTCTAAATAATATTTTACCAAACCGAACGGAATAAAAACCGGACCGAACAAAATAATTACCGGTCCCTCAAAATAAATACCAGACCGAATAAAATAATTTTCGGTCCCTCAAAATAAATACCGGACTGAATAAAATAATTACAGGTCCCTCAAAATAAATACCTGACCAAATAAAATAATTACTGGTCCCTCAAAACAAATACCTGACTGAATTAAATAATTACCGGTCCCTCAAAGTAAATATCGGACCGAATAAAATAATTATCGGTACGAATAAAACGTCTCCGAATATATTAACAGATATACCGATTAATTTAAATATTCTCGTCACAAAAATAAACGTCAAACGGTATCTGAAAATATTAATATAATATAATATTAAATAAAACGGGGCGCTACAGGCCCTATCTTGGTTTCTTTGTGGGTATACAACAACCACCTCTTTCTTTCCGATGAAAGGCTTCCTTACAGCTGCAGAAGAAGATGTATCTTTCTGAGTCTTTCCACTCTTTATACCGGCTTCTACCCTTTATACCGGCTCTCTCTTCCAAGATACCGGCTTCCAACTCCAGAGTATGGCTATGCTGATCTTTCTGAATCTTTCCACTCTTTATACCGGCTTCCGATTAAATGATTGAAGAAGGAACCAAACAAGGTGCCCAAGAACATGTCTACCAATTCCCTCTCAGATAGAGGGGGTTGAACTCTTCCAGCCAAGTCTCTCCATTTTTGCGCATAATCCTTGAAACCTTCATTGGACACCATGGCCATACTCTGGAGTTGAGTACAGGTAGGCGCAAGATCAGCATTATATTGGTATTGTTTGTAGAAGGTTGCAGCAAGATCTTCCCAATTATGAATGTTGGCTCTTTCTAGTTGGTAAAACCAATCAAGTTGAGTTCCAGACAGACTGTCTTGGAAGAAATGTACCCATAAGTATTTGTCAGCGGTATGGGGCTGGATTTTCTTTACATATGATCAGAGATGTATTTTAGGGCATGAGACTCCGTCACACTTGGCTAACACAAGTGCTTTAAATTTCGGAGGAATGAAAATCCCCGATACTAACCCCAATTCCTCAAAGTCCAAGCCAGGCACTTTTTGGATTTCCATCGCACTCAACCACTCTTCGAGATGTTTATACTTGTCATCAGCTGGAGAGTATTGTTCCTCAGAATAGTCTTCTTCTTCCTCTTCCTCCTCTGATTCTGATGGGACAACTGTTTCCTTACCTTTCCCATCTTGGTTGTCTCTTTCACCGGATGTCGTTGCAAAGTCTAAAGTCCTTCTTGTCTGCCCATGAAATCTTCTTCCCATGTTGAGGACTCCGATTACCTTTTTTATTTTCTTTTTCCTCTCCTCAGCTAGCAAAGTCTTCAACTCTTCTTGTCATTTGGCTAGGGTCAAGAGCAACTGTTGAAACTGTGTATTATGAGCTTAAAGGTCCTTCACTGTTTGCTCGAGATCCATCTTACTGAAATAAACAGTAGATAGATAAGGAGACTTGTTGCAAAAGACCTGCTTATGTTATGATGAATGGTATATTCATATGCAATGATTTCAAGGATTTTAAGATTCAAATTTGTTTTAGACAAAAAGGAAGCACATGTTATATTAATAAATTAAAACTTGATTACATCAATGCCTTTTGGGATTATAAGGAAATACAAAATCTCTAAGATAAAAAGGTAGTGTGCATCCTCTTTGGCGCGATGTAGGCATTCAAAGTCTGCTCCTCACAAAGTAGCCTAGTGAGTTCCAAAACCTTTTTCTCACTTGCATAGAATTGGACTTCGAAAGTATCTCGCCCCCCCCCCCCCCCCCCCCCCCCTTGAGTTGTATCCAATCTCTTTGTAGGTCTTCAAGAGAGGTGGGCATATCAGGATGTAGGATAGTGTATGGAATATCTCCTTCCATGACAGGCTCAATGATTACCGGGAGAATGGAGGGGTAAGGCATCATAAGACTCTGAGCACGAGTTCGTAACCATTTGAGGTAAGGCTCAAGAGGGATGGAATTTTTATGCCCCAAAGTCTTTATATCCACCTTGTTTAACATCCTCCAAGCTCAGATAAATCTCTGGCGAAGACCTTGATCGTCGTTTTCGTAGTCAAATACCAAACTTCGAATCAGCATCTCGTGCAGGCCATCCCTCCGGGCGTAACCAAACTGTCTTAAGGCTAAACATGGGCTGTAGGTGATACCTCCCCTAATTCCAAGTAAAGGAACATTAGGGAATTCTCTACAACGTTCGATAATGATAACATTCTCTTTGGATCGGGAGCACCAATGGATGTATGAATGTTTGAGCATCATCAACCTTTGTGACCACCTTGAACCTTGCTCATTCTTTAATACAGATTGGGGAATATGAGAAATAAACTACCTTGACAAGAGAGGAGTGTAACACATAAGGACACCTCTTTTCCTCATTGTGCGAGTGTGAAAAGAGTGTAGGATATCTCCTAGCAATGTAGGCACCGGGTTGCGGGATATGAAGATTTTGACGGTATTGACATCTATGAGTTGGTCAGGATTTGGAAACAAAACCATCCCATGGATGAGGAGAGCCACAATTTCCTCAAAGTCTTGCAAGTCCAAAGAATTCCAACAGTTTTGGGCTTTCTCAAACAGGAACTTTTCTAGAAAACCTTTGACACCACTTCTTGTTTCCCAATGAGTTGTGACATCAGATGAGTACAAGTGTAGAGCTTGAGCAATCTCTTCTGGCTTTGGGTCTCTTTCCGTATCTTTGAAAGGTAGTTGATTGAGAATGGGAATCCTCAAGAGTTGGGATAATTCTTCCAAAGTAGGCACAAGTTAATAGTCGGGAAATGTGAAGCAATGGTGTAAAGGATCAAAGAACTGAAAGAGCACCTTCATCATGTCCTCATCTGTGTTGGAGGTGACCAAGTTGAGTAGGCGACCATGTCTCTCGGTAAATAGAGAGTTTTCAGGAATCCTTGAAGCTAGCTCCTTGAGTTGTGGAGGGATCCTTACAAGGTTGACTTGAATAGTTTTCCTACGGAGTGAATCCATATCCTACAAAACAAGAACAAAGATGAATCCAAAATCCTTGAAATGGTTAGTAGATGTATATGATGTTCATGATGTTCATGATGTTATGTATAAATATGCATATACAAACAAAGCAAACAAATCCTTAGTTTTAGGCTTGCATGGAGTTTTATAGGTAAGTACCCTCTTGAAGTTCAGTTGGCTCAAACATGTCCTAGTAATAGTAATCGGGTTCTAAGGAGCTCAATATCACTGGTTTGTTTCCTTGGTCATTGTTTCAGGACAAGCCTCTTTAATGGCGACCGGAATATCCCAAGAAACCAAACCTCAATGAGTGTAGTATCGAGTATCTACCAACTTTGGACTGCACCAAAGCTGATCATCTCACTACATCCTAAAGGCCAAGTTGGTCAAGTAAAGGTTATAAAAGTTCATTAGTGCTTCATGACATCACTCAGCGGCCCTGTATTCTCTTTGATTAACTCAAAGGCTATCGGTAACCACAAATATGTCGCACTAACGTATCTATTTATTAGACCATGTCGGTATACCCCGCACAGTTTCCACAATGTATTGCTACTTACCTATAATGTATCCCAAATTCGGGTAGAGGATTTGAACCCACACAAAGAACCAAAATGTAAAGTATACAAGTCAAATAATGGAAGCAAATAAATGTGATCTAGCCCTAAGGTAACCCCATTTTTAGAAATTTCCCCAGCAGAGTCGCCAGTTCTGTGATGCGGTGGGAGAACTGACTTGAGGGTTTTGCGTTTGATCGCAAATATTGCGGTTAGCAAGATTCGTCATCGACTTTTCTTTTATCCAAAAGGAAAGGTGAAAAAGCACAGGAAAGACCTTTGAGATTGTTTCTTGAGTTCGGGGGGTAGATTATGAAAAGGGAAGGTATTAGCACCCTTTTCATCCATGGTTTTCCATGGGCTCTTAGTTACTTGTTAGATCACTTTCTTTTGTTTGAAATCATGTTTTTGTGGTTTTTTAAAGTATTTTGTAAAGAGACCATTGTTTAGGCAATATTTGTAATGATTCTTGTTCGTAAGAATGTATACAAAGATGTTTCATCTTTCGAAAATGTTTCAAGTTTTGTAAGATGTTTTGAAAGTGTAAGTGTTTGTTTTTGAAAATAGCAAGGATGTTTTTTTTTTTGAAATGGAGCAAGTAATTAGGAGCAATATACCTACTTAAATGTCTTTCTTGTTTATTTTCTTTTCCTTTGACATTGTTGTCTTACCATTGATTTGGTAAGCAACCCTATCTTTGAATGTTAATGGGACGGGCGTTGGTCATCGTATAACCATGATTAGCAATGTTTGCAAGGAATCTTAGCATTCTCTTTTAGGCACTAAGATTATGTGTAAGGCAACTTAGATAGCGTCATCGAGGGACTATGATCTTGTATTAGTTTGTTTTTGCTAAGATACCTCATATGCGTAATATGGCCATTTTGTAAGGCAACCAAGTGGATTTTACCCTAGGGGTGCTTGTGTGCAAGTGCATCAATTTTCATGCTTGTTTTTGTATTGAATTAGGGTTTTCTAAGCATTAGTTTTAGTCTTTCCATACAAACCCTAATTACTAGCATTGTATATAAAAGCGATAAATTGCGAAATTTAAAGTTACTACGCTATTACAACATTTGTGGGGAGGGGGGTATAGAATTTATGAATGGGGATTGCAATAATATAAACCTAATTAATCTATTACAACCAAATTGAATATGTATAAAAATTACATAAATGCAAAGTATAATGATGGATAAATGTATAGGGATAAAAATGTAAAGCAGATGAATTTTGTTTGATTTTCATAAAGAAAGACTTTTTTTATCTTAACCTAATTTAAATAAAGAAAATAATTAATTAAATTTGAATTTATTAAAAAAAATATTTTTAAAAGAAAACCCTAATTCTATTAATTAACCAAAAGAAAATCATTTTTAAGGAAAGTATTTTTGGCACTTTTATCTTGAAAATATTTATAGCTTTAAAAATATTTTTAGTCTTTTTTTTGGTATTTAAATAATATATTTTTAAATAGTATGAAAAAAAAATATAATATTAATTATGTTTATAAGAAAAATAAATAAAGTATAGTAAATAAAATATTTTTGTTCATGGAAAAATAAAATAAAATAAGTCAAAATATAAAATGTATCATTTTTGTATTTTTTCATGATTTTTAGTATTTTAGAAAATATATTTAAAAGGAAAAATGAAATAAATAAGTAAATAAAAATAAATGGGCCAGGGGGTGCCAAAAGTAGGCAGAGAGGTGAGTTAGTAAATAAAAAAACAATGCCAGGCCCAAAGTGCCCAGTGCCTGCAAAAACAAACAAATATTAGAAAATCAGAAAATATGCAAAAAAAAATATACAAAAGGGGGGTTCAAATTGGTTCGAACCCCCGCCCTTTAGGTAAGAAGTGACTTAGTATGCGCGCGCTTGCCACTGGGATAGTTGTTTTATCCGGTCATATAACCAAACCATAAATATATATTAGAAACTGCTTCCTGAAGACCACTTCATCTTTAACCTTGCGCCTAGCCAGACCACCAGTATCTTCTTCATCTCTCCCCAAAAATGGAAAGTTCAAACATGAAAGTTGTGGTGTTTCTTCCCACGAATCCAACTATATAACTTATGTAAGCTAAAATTCAAATATGAAAACTAATTTTGCTGGCCCTAAATTGAAACCTAATTTTCTCAGAAATTTCAAATCCAAAATTCTTTATACACAGTCAATATAAATGGGAACTATGAACATAGTCAGCTTTAGAGCAAAGATATCTACATTTTGTCTTCACAAATCAGGAACAAAAGATGCTTGTATAAAGATATAGAAGTTTGAAAACTTACCCCTTGCAGCTGAAGTTGTGAACGGAGTTTGAGCAACTTTTGAGATGGCCTGAAGATCTGTATAGCTTGCTTGGACCTCCTTGAGTGTATTCCAACTCCTACTTTGTCTTGAAAGTTCCTGAATCTCTCTACTCAAGTCAACCTGCAAGCTTGATGTTTGAAAATGGTGGATGGTGATGGAGGAGTTACACTCTTGAAACAGGGGCCCATATTGCTTTGGTGTGGTGTATAGAAGGTGTTTGAATGATTGGTTTTCAAAATGCACGAGTGGAAATGAAGTTGATGAGTTTTGGTTCAAAACTGGATATCAATGGTGTTTTTGAGCAGATTTATGGTTTTTGAGTGTTTGAGATAGTCTTAGGGAACTAGCATTCGTGTGTCATCTTACAAATAGGGTATGTACTTATAGGCAAGAGGTTTTGAGGCTTGAAACAACTCAGAAATTGAAATCACATGTTATGGCTTGGTTACTTATTTTTGAAGCAAAGTTGACAAACATGGTTTCAATGTGAAGTACAAGGATTTACAGGGTGGTTAGCAGGCTGTAGACATGTTGCTTCTTGATTTTATATGCTTTTTAGTCAGAAACAACAATGTATGGGCTCAAGAAGAGTTGACATTGTGATTAAAGTCACTTTTCCAAAATGGAAGTGATGACTTTCTTCTCAAAATGGAAATGCAACTTGGATAATGGCTCAAATGCTTGGAAAATGGCTCTATCAGTTTTGTAGACATTAAATTATTGAGTGATTATAAATTTTGAAACCTGCAAAGCAAGATTTGTACAACATGCTTGAAGATTGGATCAAGTGTTCTTCACAAAATGGCTTGTAATTCAAGTTTGAAAACCCTAACTTCTTGCCTTCGATTCTCCTTGCTCAAGAATGATCTCAAGGAGTTCTTGGACATTTTGGAAAGATTGCAATGTTATCTTCAACTCATATTTGAATTGCTTTTGAATATTTCCCTTGTAACTAAGTGAAAATTTTTCATGAAGTTAGGTAAAAAATCTGCCTAACTAGGGCAAAATTTCACTAAGTCTTTTTTAGTTCATGAGCATGTATTCACAAAATTATAACTTGAGATCCAAGCACTTTTAAGAAAAGTTGTGTGAAGAAAAATTGTAGATTTCATGGATATATATACAATTTTCATGTTGGAAGTTTCCTTTGAATCATCTTGTATCATAATGAAAAATTTGCTCAAAGTTATGAAAAAATAAGAAATTTTCAACACTTAGAAAAATTTCTAAGTTTAGAAATTTTGACTTTTCAAAATGAAATCTTGATTTCTTGATGAATAATTTTCCTATTTTGACATGTTTTGATGAATTGTGATCTTTGGCACTTGAATTTGACCAAAAAGTCAAAGTTTTACTTTTTAGTATACATTTGACTTTTGATCAGTTGACTACAAAATTTATCTGTCAATCCAATGGACTTGCAATGTTTTGAACCATGTCATTAGTTTAAAATGGTTCAATTGGACTCTTGAGATCACTCCTTAAACCAATTGACCATTTTCTAGGTCAAAAATCAGAAATTTCCCTTTCCCAGTCAAAACCCTAATTTTGACCATTTTGCTCTTTTGGAGAATTGATCAAAAATTCTTGAGGAATTATGGTCCAAACTTGATAAAATGATATATATGAGTCTAAAATGTTGATGTGGATAAAAAATTATGAAGTTTGACTGTAAATTGGCCATGGTTGACTTTTTCCCCAATACAACTGATTTTAAGGTCAACTGTTTAATTGACTGATCAAAAGTGTGATCCAAGGCTTGAAACTTGACATGAGTAATATTGGGGGTCCATAATGATCCATTAAAGTCATATGGGGCATTGATAGTTCAAAAATCCTTGTGCAAACTCAAACCCTAATTTTGGTCATCAGTGCGTAAGGAGGTGTCTTGAGCTGATCAAACCCTAGTGCAGTCTTGAGCCCAATGAGATCTTGTGAGAAAAAATATTGATAAGTGAGGGGGAAAGTTTTAGGGTACAACAAATATTATTTTGTGATTATTTTCTGGCTGATCTTTGGTTAGATTTTGGATCATGAACTTTATTAACATCATTGGATCCATGGTGTTGAGTTTAACTCCACAAAAATGGATGAATGATTTTAATAATAGTTTGATTAAAATTTAATTCAAAAGTGGTTTGTATATTTTTTCCCATCCATCTTCATCTCATCCCTTTCTTATTGCACTAAATGTTGTTGGATCATGATCTCTATATCATGTCTCAAAATAAATGGTGCATAAATTACTATTGACCGGCCTCAAAATAGGTGCGGCTTCTATATAAGTCCACTTACGATTGCTTAGCATAGCGCTAAATTTTGTCCTGATTCGAATAAATGATCATTCATGGCCCAAACTTATGATTGTAAGCCCAAGTATGTTAATTTGATCTCTTTGATCCAATAACCTTGAGATTCATTGTGTGGAGGCTTTGGTTCTACCAATCCTCTAATGGATCTACAACACCTTTGGTCAACGCGGATCACTTAAACATCATTGATCATTAAAATGATACTTGTGAGAATTCCAAATGGATGATATACTTGACAAAAAGAAAATGCAACTTATTGTGTGGAGGCTTTGGTTCTACCAATCCTCTAATGAGTTCCAAATGTAAGCTTCAAGATGGTCATCCAACTAACCACTAATTATTGACTTGTCTTACCTTATGCTTTTATTCTTTTTTATGCTTTATGTACCATTTACTTTTAGCATTTACATTTCATGCCATTTTCATATTTGCTCATTTGAGCATTTACTTTCTTGCCATTTTTACTTTTCTCACTTGATCTTTTTCTTTTCCTTTCTTAAGATAATTAATAATCAACATAAACCCTAAAAAGTCTTTAATGGTACTTGGACTATTTGGTTACTATCCTTGGCATTATGGAGCATGGGACTTTTCTTGGACTTAGGATTAGAAACCTTGACCTATCTTGGAGATCTTATCTGATTATTTTGTCTACAGTTCTTGAGGTTTACCTCAAGACATTGGGTTGCTTGCTTGTTTTTGTGTGTAGGTTTTTGTGATTACATCCTCTGTTTGTAATCTCGAATTCACCCGTATACAGCCGTTACTCTGCCTAATTTTTGTGAAGACTTAATACACTTGAAGTTTGGTTCTCTCAGAAGGTCTAGTATTTTTGCTTGCTTGGTTTCAATCTAAGGAATGGGAATTTTATCTTGGCTCATAATGTCAAGTATTGGATTCTTGTTGGTTAGATGGTTCTTATCCCTAGCTTTTACCCTATTCTTTAGGATAGTCTCTTCTTCTCCTCCCATCTTCTTTAATTTCAAAATCTTCTTCCTCCTTTTGAAAACTCTTCTTGGTTTGAAACTTGAACTATTTTCATAATAAACTTGGACTTATGTCTATGTATTTTCAAAACATTTTCATAAATAAACCTCCAATCAACTTAATAATACCTTGACATTTATTGTGAGAAGACTAAAAGTCAATCAATCTCATTTCAAACCATTTTGCCACTTTGGCTTTTTACCTTTAAAACTTTTCTTAAAAGATTAAACTCTTGTCAATCCTTGTAGTGATGCAAACGACTATACTTCTACAATATGTAGTGAAGAGAGATGTTTTCCACTTGGGTGTTGAGTGAGGCATTGTTGATTTTGAAATCCAAGCCATATCCCCGACTTTGAGATGATGCAAATTCTCCTTTCTCATGATTGTGGGTAGTAGGTGTGTTTTCCACACGGACAATGACGATGATGTTTTATCTTATAAAATTAACCAACACATTTGTGTTTCAAATTTTTGAAAGAGGTACTACGTGTACCCTGATCCCCTATTGTACGAAAGGTGGTACGTAGGCACTAAAGGTTCGCAACTGCGGAGGGTGCAAAAATTATAAAATAAATACGCTTCTTTCCTCACCTCCACCATCCAATTTTTATATACAACAATTTTTATAGCCAAAATATACAGATTTTACAAAGAGGCTCCTGCGGAGTACCGTAGATGTTTAGGGTGCTAATACCTTCCCTTTGCATAACCAACCCCATTACCTTGAATCTTTTCCCCTTTTTTTTTGGTTTATTCTCTCTTTTCCCATTCCTTTGGAAACAATAAAGCGCGGTGGCAATTTTTATTTTGATTTGTATAAAGTCTAGTCAATTCAATGGCTTAGTCTTAAACATTTCTACCGCTATAACTACCTCAGCAGGATGATGAAGGAATCTTGGATGATTACTACCTCAATAGGATGATGAAAGAATCTTGGACGATTACTACCTCAGCAAGATGATGAAGGAATCTTGGACGATTACTACCTCGACAGGATGATAAAAGAATCTTGGACGATCACTACCTCGACAAAATGATGAAGGAATCTTGGACGATTACTATCTCAGTAGGATGATGAAGGAATCTTGGACGATTACTACCTCAGCAAGATGATGAAGGAATCTTAGACAATTACTACCTCAGTAGGATGATGAAGGAATCTTGGACGATTACTACCTCAGAAGGATGATGAAGGAATCTTGGACGATTACTATCTCAGCAGGATGATGAAGGAATCTTGGACCATTACTACCTCAACAGGATGACAAAGGAATCTTGGACGATTACTACCTCAGCAGGATGATGAAGAAATATTGGATGATTACTACCTCAGCATGGTGATAAAGGAATCGTGGATGATTAGTACCTTTGTAGGATGATTACTACCTCCGCAGGATGATGAAGGAATCTTGGACGATTACTACCTCAGCAGGATGATGAAGGAACCTTGGATGATTACTACCTCAACAGGATGATGAAGGAATCCTGGACGATTACTACCTCAGCAGGATGATGAAGGAATCTTGGATGATTACTACCTCAGTAGGATGATGAAGGAATATTGGATGATTACTACCTCCGCAGGATGATGAAGGAATCTTGGATGATTACTATCTCCACAGGATGATGAAGGAATCTTGGACGATTACTACCTCAGCAGGATGATGAAGGAATCTTGGACTACTACCTCCGCGGGATGATGAAGGAATCTTGGATGATTACTACCTCTGTAGGATGATGAAGGAATCTTGGATGATTACTACCTCCGTAGGATGATGAAGGAATCTTGGACGATTACTACCTCAGCAGGATGATGAAGGAATCTTGGACGATTACTACCTCAACAGGATGATGAAGAAATCTTAGACGATTACTACCTCAGCAGGATGATGAAGGAATCTTGGACGATTACTACCTTAACAGGATGATGAAGGAATCTTGGATGATTACTAACTCAGTAGGATGATGAAGGAATCTTGGACGATTACTACCTCAGCCGGATGATGAAGGAATCTTGGACGATTACTACCTCAGCAGGATGATGAAGGAATCTTGGAAGATTACTACCTCAGCAGGATGATGAAGGAATCTTGGATGATTACTACCTCAGCAGGATGACGAAGGAATCATGGATGATTACTACCTTCGCAGAATGATGAAGGAATCTTGGACGATTACTACCTCAGCAGGATGATGAAGGAATCTTGGACGGTTACTACCACAGCAGGATGATGAAGGAATCTTGTACGATTACTACCTCAACAGGGTGATGAAGGAATCTTGGATGATTACTATCTCAGTAGGATGATGAAGGAATCTTGAACGATTACTACCTCAACAGGATGATGAAGGAATCCTGGACGATTACTACCTCAGCAGGATGATGAAGGAATCTTGGACGATTACTACCTCAGCAGGATGATGAAGGAATCTTGGACGATTACTACCTCAACAGGATGATGAAGGAATCTTGGATGATTACTACCTCAGCAGGATGATGAAGGAATCTTGGACGATTACTACCTCAGCAGGATGATGAAGGAATCTTGGATGATTACTACCTCAAAAAGATGATGACCTTTATCTGTTGATTGGTCTTTCCTGAAAAGGTAAAGATTTAGTTGTAAGCAATGTCATGATGTATGCATTGCATAATGATGAGATTTGTGTTATATGCATTTTGCATGCATATGCTATGAATGTTATTGAGATGCAATTTTGTCTTTGGAAAGTAAATCCTTGACAAGTGTTGGGGAGTTATTAAATCCTGGATTGTTGTTGAAGAGTAGGTGTGTCTTCAAATTTTTATTAGAATGTTTCCATCAGGGATTCATGTTTTGTCGTTTGAGGAAGTGAACTACTATCTGGTCGAATTCCAGGATTCGCAACACCTTATATTGTTATTTGGTCGACATCCAAGCATCACAGTGTTTTTGGAGAAGGGAACTACTATCTGGTCGAAATCCAGGCTTCGCAGCACCTTGATGGGGATTGTAGAGTAGTCTACCGGGGAAGAGGAGTTATGGTCCTTTGATTTATATTAGTCGGAGAGGCAATCTCAAGCTGGGGAATCCTGACATTTGTTGGGGAAATAAACCTTGTTGCTCATTCTATTGGAGAGGCGGCTACTTCACTGGCAGAAATCCTTGAGGATTCTTGAAGTCGACTCAGTTTGGAAGATGTTTTTCAGAGATTGAAAATATGGCTGGGGAATCATCCCATGAGAAGGATTTTGGGGAGTTTTCCCTAGTAGCGAGTGTTTGTGGCACTGTCAGGAAATGTTTGATTGTACGTAACCCTTTGCTGAAATTGGCGTTCAATGCCCTAAGTAATGGAGATGGAGACCTGCCCCTGGTTATTCTGTACTTCTTGAGAGATTTCTTAGAATCTTGACTGGACTGCCCCAGGTGTGCTGGGTAGTGACATGTCATGCCGTCTGGTTTATAGGAGATTTGTCGTTGGAAGTGTCATCCCACTTGAAGTGATTTTGTTCACTGAGAGAGCTTTCGTTCACTGGATATTCGTTGTGTGAATTTCTCCGATGTCAAACAAATAGCCATATGCAAACAATGATATTCAAGTAATGCAAAGTTTATGTTTGTCTTGAAATTTTTGAAACTGCGTTTTAGCAAGTAAAGAAATTTTGTAAGAAAAATTCAACTCAGGATTTAGAGTAAAGCCTTACAGGAGTCAGGATACCTTTTGTAATAGTATGCTTTCCAACTAACCCATGCTTCAATTAGGACATTTGAAGGGTTTTAACGTGGCTTGGTTCATGGTGTAAGAAACAAAGGATAAAGGCTCAAAATGTATTTGTACCCACCCACTCTTCGTGACGTTCTTTAGTCCTAAACTCAGTTAATTGTGCGCTTGAACTCCAATTGAGTTTGGAATGACGTTTTGGTGATGGTTCAGACAAGTTAAGTTTGTCGGAAGGCAATCATTTTTGCAACATTTTTTTTCATGTTGTTAAGGATTTGTAGTGACCTCTTTCTTTTGATTTGTTATCCCTAATTTTTTTGCCTGACTGTTCTTATTTTGAGATTACAGTCATCGGGATGCCCCAGTTTTTCTTAAGTTCCTTTATAGGTTTTGACTTAGTGGGATTTTATTTTTTGAGAGATAATGACTGCCTACGTGGTAGGGAACCATCATTTGTCTTTTGATTTTTGATGTCATTCATTGTATTACAAAGTGGAAGTTTGCGACTGAACGCGCACTTGAATTAACTGGGAGACTACCCTGCCCCAGGTTTTGATTAAAGGTTTCAATTTTTGTGAAAAAAGGAAAAACTTCTACTCCTTTGGCTCGAAGGGGTTGACTAGGTATTATCTTCCTTATAACTCCAGTGTTTAGGATTTGAAAGAACGCATGTACATCATCAGCAAAGTCTGTTCAAAAGCATAGTGTATGAGATTTATGGTATTATTTTTGTCATCCTCCCTCTAAAGGCTTGTAAAGAGTTAAATGTCATAAGGGGAGTAAAAAACATAGTTTAAATGTAATGAAAATGAATGGATCAATTCAAGACAAACATATGCAATGCATTAATGAAACAAAGTTGGACATTAATAGATAATTGTTTGAATAACAAAAGAAATTACAATTGAAAATTCAAAATGAACAAGACGCTCTCAATGATTCGGCATAGGAGAAATGATCACATTTGGAGTCTCCGGAGGTTCAAACTCGATCTCCTTGGCACCAATTAAGTCTTGGATCTTGTTATTCAAAGTTCAACAGCTGTCAGTGTCATGTCCGGGGCTATCAGAATGGTAGGCACATCTTACGCTTGGATTGTACTTAGAAGAGGAGGTATCGGGGTTTTGAGGAGGATCCTTTAGTGTGATCAGTTTCACCTTCAGCAAATGTTGTAACGCTTGAGACAAAGGCATGTTGATGCTAGTGTACTGCCTTTCTTGATATCTTACCCTACGCCTATTGCCCTGTCTTTGTTAAACAGGTGTAGGATTAGAGATCAAGATTGCCCTTACATGTTGGTCATGACGACTCTTTTGACCATACACAACGTTGGACTCTTTCTTCCCATTGTATGGCTTTTTATGAGCATCAGAGGATGTAGCTCCTTGGATCTTCCCGCTTTTGATGCCAGCTTCGACCCTTTCACCGGTCAGTATCATCTCGGTGAACCCGGCTGAGGAGCTTCCGATTAGGTGATTAAAGAAAGGTCCCGTCAAGGTTACCAGAAAGGTGTCAATCAGCTCCCTGTCAGTTAAAGGGGGCTGCACCCTACCAGCTAGATCTCTCCACTTTTGAGTGTATCCTTTGAAGCTTTCATTAGAACCCATGGTCATGTTCTCCAACTGCAAACGAGTTGGTGCAAGATCAGCGTTATATTGGTACTGCTTGTAGAAAGTAACATCTAGATCCTCCCAGGTGTGGATGTGAGAACTCTCCAATTGATAGAACCATTCAAGTTGAGTCCCTACTAGGCTCTCTTGGAAGAAATGGATCCAAAGCTTCAGATCAGTTGTGTATGGTTGAATCTTGCGGACATAAGACTTTAAGTGCATCTTAGGGCAAGAGACTCCATCGTACAGGGAAAAGGTAGGGATTTTGAGCTTTGGTGGGATGACCACCTTAGAAACCAAACCCATGTCTCCTAAATCCAATCCAGGTATCTGCTGAATTTCCATAGCAATGAGGCAATCCTCCAACTGTTTGTACTTGTCATCAGCGAGAGGATATTGTTCCTCAGAGTAGTCAGCTTCGACTTCATCAATCTCTAGATTGTTGTCTTCTTCATGACTATCCCCCATGTTGGATGGAGTTGAAAGATCTAGATCTCCCTTGACTGGTCCTCTAGGTCTTCTTCACAGGTTCAGGATGCCTACTGACTTCTTGGACTTTTTCTTATTGTCTTTGAGAAGAAGGGTCTTCAGGTCCTCTTGCCCCTTAGTCATATCCAGGAACGTTTGTTGGAATTGAGCGTTTTGAGCTTGGAGATCTTTCACTGTCTGTTCCATATCCATCTTAAGTTTTGATTGGAGAACTTTGTGTCGGTGGATGTCCTTCCACGAGAATTAAGTCACCATGCCAAGTGGGTTGTAGCCCTTGACTCAAATTGTTATACTTGATCTTTGACGATATTTGGTTAGAGGAAAATAAATCCTCTTGCCCCTTGCTAGACGTCTGGTTCAATGTGACCCTGCATCATAGGCCCTTGAGATCCTTGAAACGGTTATTGAAAATATTATGGTATGATGTTATGTACAAGTATGGGAAGTAAGCAAATTTATATACAAACAATCATATTCACACAAAGCAGACAAGTCCTTAGGTTTAGGCTTGCATGGAGTCTCATAAGTAAGTACCCTCTTGAAGTTTAGTTGGCTTAAAACTTGTCATAGTAATAGTAATCAGGTTCTAAGGAGCTCAATATCACTGGTTTGTTTCTTTGGGCATTGTTTCAGTGCAAGCCTCTTTAATGGCGACCGAAATATCCCAAAAAACTAAACCTCTGTGAGTGTAGTATCGAGTATCTACAAACTTCAGACTGCACCAAAGTCGGTCATCTCACTACGTCCTAAAGGCCAAGTTGGTCAAGTAAAGGTTCTAAAAGTTCATTAGTGCTTCATGACATCACTCAGCGGCCCCGTATTCTCCTTGACTACTCAAGGGCTACCGGTACCCACAAATATGTCGCACTAACATAGCTATTGCTTAGGCCATGTCAGTATACCCCGTATAGTTTCCACAACATATTGCTACTTACCTATAAGGTATCCCAAATCCGGGTAGAGGATTCAAACCTAAACAAAGAACCATAATGTAAAGCATACAAATCAAACAATGAAAGCAAGTAAATATGATCTAACCCTAAGGTAACCCCACTTTTAGAATATTCCCCAGCAGAGTCGTCAGTTCTATGTTACGGTGGGAGAACTAACTTGAAGGTTTTGCGTTTGATCGCAAATGTTGCAGTTAGCAAGAGTCTCCTCTGAATTTTCTTTTATCTAAAAGGAAAGGTGAAAAAGCACAGGAAATACCTTTGAGATTATTTCTTGAGTTCGGGGGGTAGATTATGAAAAGGGAATGTATTAGCACCCTTTTCATCCATGGTTTTCCATGGGCTCTTAGTTACTTGCTAGATTACTTGCTTTTGTTTGAAATTGTGCTTTGTGTGGTTTTTGAAATTATTTTGTAAAGAGACAATTGTTTAGGCAATCTTTGTAATGATTCTTGTTCGTAAGAATGTATACAAAGATGTTTGATCTTTTGAAAATGTTTTCAAATTTGTAAGAGGTTTTGAAAGTGTAGGTGTTTGTTTTAAAAATAGCAAGGATGTTTTGAAATTGAGCTAGTAATTAGGAGCATTCTACCTACTCAAAAATCTTTCTTGTTCATTTTCTTTTCCTTTGACATTGTTATCTTACCATTGAATTGGTAAGTAAACCTATCTTTGGATGTAAACGGGATGGGAGTGGGTCATTGTATAACCATGATTAGAAATGTTGCAAGGTATCTTAGCATTCTCTTTTAGTGACTAAGATCATTTGAAAGGCAACTTAGATAGCGTCATCGAGGGACTATGATCTTATATTTTGCTTTTGTTTTTGATAAGATGCCTCACATGCATAATATGGCCATTTTGTAAAGTCAACCAAGTGGATTTACCCTAGGGGGTTCTTGTGTGCAAGTGTATTGTTTTCATGCTTGATTTTGTCTTGAATTAGGGTTTTCTAAGTATTGGTTTTAGTCTTTCCATACAAACCCTAATTACTAGCATTTGTATATAAAGTGATAAATTGCGGAATTTAAAGTTACTACGCTATTACAATACTTGTGAGAGGGGGTGTACAAATTTACAAATGGGGATTTCAAGAAATTAAATTCCTAATTATCTATTACAACCATATTGAAATAATGTACAAGAATTGAAATGGACTTGTTTTGTATTTTTGTAAAGAAATAAGTTTATTTAAGAAAATATTTTGATCTTTTTGTTCTTAAAGAAATAAAATAAGACATGTGGATATGAAACATTTTTTTGGTGTTTTTGGTTATTAAAAGCTAAAATAAGATAAATAAGAGAAAAGGGAGTCAGAATCAGCACGTTGCTGAAACGAGAAGGAACAGAAGTTCTGACTCTGATACGCTGCAAAAGAGAAAGTGTTAGTGAGAAAGTGGTGGGTCAAAAGTTTCGGGCCTGGGTACACCAAGTTCTGAGGTTGAGGGGTTCAGAAGCTATAGCGTAGCTGGGAACCTAGAAGTTCATATATCTCTGGCAAGTCAGAAGTTCTGATTGTTTGAGAGAGTGAAGTGATTATGCTGTTAGGTGAGGGTATCTAGAAGTTCTGATTTAGGAGTATAGTCTGACAGATAAATGGGTAAAAAATGTCAATAAATAAACCTAAAAAGATGTTTATGGGCTTAGAACCCAGGACCCTTAGCACTAATGTCTTATGCGCATGCTTTCTACCACTGGGGTGGCTGTACATCAGGTATTAGAAGCAAAAGCATGAACATATAACATAAAGTAAGTTCTGATGATGAGCTTCATCTCTTTCTCCATGCTAATCAGAATATCTACAACTTAGTCATTTCTCAATAGAACAGAAAACACAAACATATCAATTATGGCAGGTTTCCATCATGGTTTCAGAAGCATAAAAATGTCAAGACTATAAATCAGAAACAAGCATGTATCTGTTAGTCCTAGTTTCCTTAAGAAGTTCTGAACTTATGTTCTTCCTATTTAGGTAGGCAAATACATGAAACCTCAGAATATGTACAACATCAAAATCAGGATGTCTACATTGTATTTTGAACATGCAAGTCTAACAATGCTTAAGTGATATGATGAGGGTTAGCAGAAGCTTACCTTGCAGCTAGAAAATGTTCTGTGAGCTGGAGCCTGGTTCTGACTGCTTGTAATGTTCTGATCAACTTCTTCACGTACTCAACAGACTGGAACAACCTTTAACTTAGGTTACGAATGGCTGGAAAATTCAGAAGTTGTATGAATGATTGGGTCAAGAAACACTTGAGGGAAGTTGGAGTTTTTATGCAAGAATCAAAATCTAGCAGGTTTTGTATTGATGTTTGCAGTTTCAGATTCCTGGAATTTTTAACAAGGTTTCAAAGCTTTTTCTTTTTAGTTTTTTTGACCCCCTTCACAGTTGCAAATGAAGTTTAATTTATAGGCAAGAATTTTGTAGCTTGGAGAAATAAAAAATAACAACATCATGCTAGTGTGATGGCTTGTTCTTGAAGCAAGATAAAAAGTATGGTGGTTAGCAGCTTTTAGTCGTGCCTAAGCTGGATTTGTAAGCATGAATTAAGGAAAAGTACCCTCAAATGCAAAAGCAAAGCACGGGCCCAGCATACTTTTGTGCAAGAGTTTTCTTTTTCTGGGACAATAACGTACTTCTATGCCACACGTGGGGAAATCCTTTGGATAAAAACTCAAAAGTGGTTGTGAGCATTAAATGATGATGAGAATTATCAAACCAGAAATCCTGCAATGTGAGATTATGCATCATAGCTCAATTCTGGATCAGAAGTTCAGCATCAGCACAATTTAGAACCAACATCCAACTTCTGATCCTTTAATCTCTTTGCTCTAGCATATTCTGAGCGAGTTCTCATACTTTCCATAAAGCTTATGACATGCTTTGTAAGCCCTTTTTGAATTACTCTTGCAACTTCTGACTGAATCTTTTTGAAAACTGGCCCAGAGGTTCTAACCAAACTCTGTCTTGAAGATGTCCAGAATTTGTTGAGTGCTTCAGTTTCATGGACGTGTCTTTGAACCTTTATAACTTGAAATTCCAGCATTTCCAGGAGAAGTACTGTTATGAAATTGTTTAGGTCTTATTGAGATATAAAACTCTTTCACTGGAAGCTCTTTCTGAATCAGCTTGCATCATGGTGGAAATCTGGCCAGAAGTTCTGAACTCGTCATATTTCTTAAACACTTAGAAAATTTTTAGAATTTTGACTTTTCCAAAGTGATTTTGACTTTTGAATTTCTTGATGAAACAAACTTCATATTTCAACATGTCTTGATGAAATATGACTCTTGAAACTTGATTTTGATCCAAAAGTCAAAATTTGGCTTTTTAGTATGCAAATGACCATTTTTCCCTTGTGAATGACTTTCTTGGAAAATTTGTAATCCAAGGCTTGGAATTGGATGGAAGCAAACCTGAGGGTCCAAGATAATCCTTTGAGAAATGAGAGGGCAAATTTTGGGGTACAACACCCGGAAGTAAAGTGGTTCCTCCCTCTAGAAAAAGGAAAGCTAGACCTAAAAGCTCCACAGATCATGATGAGAATGCTATAAAGAGATCTAAGAGTAAGAAGAAAGTTGTACTAGTTGAAGAAACAGACTCTGAGTATGATGTCGAGCAATATGTTCAGGACATCTCTCCTATCAAAAGGTCTGCAAGCAAGAAACTGTCTGTTAGGGTACCTGATGCCCCTCTTAACAACATTTCCTTCCATTCTGTTGGGAATGCAGAAAAGTGGAAGAATGTGTTTCAAAGAAGAATTGCCCTGGAAAGAGAATTAGGAGTTGGTGCTCTAGAATGCAAAGAAATCATGGAGTTGATATCTTATGTTGGACAGATGAAAACTGTTACCAGGTTTGCCAAATGCTATGAGACTCTTGTTAAGGAATTTATTGTTAATATTCATGTTGATTGTGCTGATCATAAAAGTAAGGAGTATAAAAAGGTGTAGGTTAGGGGTAGGTGTTAGAATTTTCCCCTGCTATCATAAACAGATTTATGGATAGGTCTGAAGATGACTTTTGTGAGCTAGAAGTAACAGATAATCAAGTGTGCAGATCCATCACTATTGTTGTACCCCAAAATTTTCCCTCCTTTTTCTCAAGACATTTTCTCACAAGGATTTTCAAAAGGGCAAGTTTGCACAAGTAAAATTGGATTTTTGGCTCTCAAGCATCAAATCAAAGAAGAGTAAGTTAGCCTTGATTCATAAGCTTCGATTGAGCATCTAAAATCCTTTGAGCGAGCTTTTGTTTCAAAGTCTTCGATTGGTCATTTGGTTCCCTTTAATCAAGCTTTGGTCCACCAGCTTCAATTGAGCATTGAGCCCCATTTGATCATGCTTTGATTCATAAGCTTCAATTGGGTATTTGGTCCCCTTCGATTAAGCTTTGGTCCACCAGCTTCAATTGAGCGTTGGGTCCCCTTCGAGCAAGCTTTGGTCCACAGGCTTCATTTGGGCATATGGCCCCCTACAGGTTTGCTTCGATTCACCAGCAGTAGCCCCTACAAGTTTGCTTCAATTCACCAGCGGTAGCCTCCTACATACTTGCTTTGATTCACAAAGTAGTGGCCTCCTGCATGTTTATTTTGATTCACGAAGTTGTGGACTCCTACATGAAAACTTCGTTTGAGCATTGGTCTCTTACGTGTCTGCTTCGATCCACAAGGAAAAAGGCCCCTTCAACTTTCCTTCGATCCACAAGGAAAATGCCCCTTTAACTTGCCTTCAATCCATAAGGAAAAAGGCCCCTTCAACTTGCCTTCAATCCACTAGGAAAAGGCCCCTCAAACTTGCCTTCGATCTACAAGGAAAAATTCCCCTTCAACTTGCCTTCGATCCACAAGGCCAAGGCCCCTTCAACTTGCCTTTGATTCACAAAGCAATGGCTATCTGCATGCAAGCTTCAACTGGGAAATGTCTATCTTCAGGCCTTCTCTGACTCCACCTCTAAAACCCTTCAACATACATAGTTTCTACACTATGACACACAATATGGTCCATTCGAAGAAGCATTCAAAAGGTCCATTCGAAGAAGCATACATTTGGTCCATTCGAAGGACACAAAAATGGTACCTTCGAAGGACATACGGTTGGTCCATTCGAAGGATACACATTTGTTGGAAACAAGTTTGTTTTTCCTTTTGATGAGTTTGGCTCAAGATGCTTGTTGGCCAAAGTCCAACATGGTGCCAAGCCCAAGCCTCCTGCACAATTGCATTCGAAGGAAATGACAAAAGAAACTTCGACTAGCCAGAGTGAAGTGTTTGATTGGGCTAGTTGGATATTTTCAGAGCCATCGAAAGAAGCAGTTCAAAGCCAATCGAAGAACCAGACGTGGATGCATTCGAAGGAGTTAGGGAGTGAAACATGTCCAGGTTCATCCCAAAACCCAAAAGGGCAGGAATCCATCAAAAATGGAAATCCTTTAATTTGTCTGATTTTGCCTTCAAAGCCTAGTTAATGGTTGTCCCTTTCCATTTCCATTCCCCTCACACCCCTATAAATACAGGCCTAAAGATACATTGTGATGGACGGAAAAAGGACAGAAGAAAAAAAGAGATAAAAAACACATTTCCAAACGAAAGTATATTTGCCACACACGCATGTTGCCCCATAAGAGCTCCATAAAACTTCCAAAGTTCCAACAAGGCTGTCAGAATCGAAGCAACCTCTATAGGCCTCCTCAATCCAAAACAAACCCCTTAGTGGTAACGAACCTTCGATCCCAGATTCATCTCATATGTAATTTAATTTTGATGTTGCATAATGTTTATGATGTTTAGTGTGTTACATGTAAAATCTAAAGTGACAGGATACCTTTACTAAGGTATGTGAAATGGATTCCTTCGAAACTTAAATCCAACTCAGATGGCGAAGAAGGATGTGTGCAGTCGAAAGGACCTGGATTCGATACCCAGGCCTTCCAAATTTTATTTTTAACTAACATGTTATGCAGATTCAATGCTTCCTGGCTACGCACACTCACCATACACCATCAAGTCCAGACCGTCAGATGCACATCTGATCCGGATCCAATGCCCTAAGCACACAGCCTCACCATGGGCTCTCCTAGGGATCTCCCTACTGAATCCAAGGGCAGATCTGGGCTTCTCTCACTTGGGCCCAGTGAATTCCACTTCATACCCCCTCTATTTCTTTTACTATTATTCCCATTTGTATTTTTGTTTTATCTTTACTGTTTACTTCTTTTAATTTTTTTTAATAAGTAAAAACAAATAACAACACAAAAATCATTAGGTAAGTATTTTTTGTTAATTAAATTAATTCTGTAAATTAACTAATTAATTAATTATTTTAACTTTTTCTATAATTTAAAACTAAATAGACTTAGGATTTTAATTAAATCATTTTCCCAAAATAAAAACAAAACAAAAAGATTTCCTTTCACTTAGGATTTAGACGTTATTTTCAATTCGTGCGCATTTATTTACTTTCCACTTTTTCATATTATTGTAACTGCTTACTGATTTGTAATAGTTTAATCTAGGACTTCTACGTTATTGCTTTATTTCCTCCCCCAAGTTTTGGACTATGAAATTAATCCTCCTCCATGAAGCCATGTAATAGCGTAGCTCTAAATTCTGCATTTTAAATTCCTGAAATTATTAACTATCTAGATGCTTGACTAATAGGATTGTATGGCAAGAACATAAAATAAAACGCTAGCAAACCTAATACGAAAGACAAAAATAATTGAATACAACACAATTGCACATATACATCTCTAGGGTATTCCCACTTTGGTTGCCTTTGGTAAAATAGTCACAACTCTTGAAACGTGAGAGATTTTAGTGGCTACCTTCCGGTTTAAAAAGATCATAAGTCCCTCGATGACCCTCTCGATGTTTCCTAGGTATGATCTTAAAAACCCTAGGGTAGTTACTAAAGTTTATTGCTCAGTTGCCTTTGTGACTATAAAATGTCCCTTCGAATGTCCCTCATACATCCAAACGACTATGGCTACCTACTCACTAATAGTAGGCTAGCACTGTCTAAAGGAAAGGAGGAAAATAATGACCCTTTCGAGTAAAGTAGATAGTTTCTAGATGCTATGCTCAAAACAAACTTTTTACACTTACACAAAAAAACTTTCAAAAACATTTTCAAAATGCTTTATCAACACTCTTGAGGACTGATACAAGAGTTATCATAAAGCAAATCTTCTTACTATTGGCATTTCAAAAATACTTTTCAAAAACACACAAAGCCCAAGGTATTTCAAAAATGAGCTAAGCATCTAAGAGTCCGTAGAAAACTACGGATGGAAAAGGCGCTAACACCTTCCCTTTCCATAATCTACCCCCTTACCCAGAAATAATCTCGAAAGGTCTTTTTCTGTTCTATTCACCCTTTCCTTTGTTGGATAACAGAAAAGTCAGTGGCGACTCTTTCTTACCGCAAAATTTGCGAATACAAAATGCAAAACCAGTATAATAATTCGTTTTGTCACCGTATCACAGAACTGGCGACTCTGCTGGGGATACTTATAAAGTGGGGTTACCTTAGAGTTTAGTTCATGCTATATTTTTTTCATTGTGTGTTTTGTTTGCTTTAACTTTGAGGGTTTGATTGGGTTTACTTGTAAAGATCCTACACTCGGATTTGGGGCACCTTTTAGGTAAGTAGATATAGATCGTGGGGACTGTGCAGGGTATACCGACACGGTTGAAATGATGGCTATATTGGTGTGACACATTTGTTGGTACCGGTAGCCCTTGAGTAGTCAGGGAGAATACGGGGCCGCTGTGTGGTGTCATGAAGCACCAACTGACCTTAGAACCTTTAATTGAACAACTTGGCCATTAGTAAGTAGTGAGATAGCCGGCTTTGGTGCAGTCCGAAGTTGGTTGATACTCGATACTACACTCATTAATATTTGACTTCCAGGATATTTCGGTCGCTAATAAAGAGGTTTGCGCTGAAATAATTCCCGGTGAAGAAAGATCAATGATATTGAGATTCCCTAGAACCCGGTTACTATTAATAGGACAGGTTGAACCAACTAAACTTCAAGAGGGTACTTATCTATGGAATCCATGCAAGCCTAAACCTAAGGATCTATTTATACATAACATCATAACATCATAATGTGGCATGTCACACTAACCATTTCAAGGACTTTTAGGACTTATCTTTGTGTCTGTTTTGTAGGACATGGCTCTCATTTGCAGAAATACTATCCAAGTCAACCTCATGAGGGTGCCTCCTCAACTCAAAGAGTTGGCATCAAGGGTTCCTGAGAATTCCCCATTCACTAAAAGACATGGTTGACTCCTCATTTTGGTCACCTCAAGCCCTGATGAAGACATGGTGAAAGTTCTCTTTCAGTTCTTTGACCCTTTACATCACTGCTTTACATTTCCCACTACCAGTTGGTGCCTACTATGAAAGAGTTTTCTCAATTATTGGGTACGCCTATTCTCAATCAATTACCCTTAAACGGTATGAAAAGAGGCCCAAATCCCGAGGAGATCGCTCAAGCCCTGTATTTACAACGGTTTGACATTATGACAAACTGGGAAACAAGAAGTGGTGTCAAAGGGTTTCTAGCCAAGTGTTTGTTTGAGAAAGCTCACCATTTTTGGGATAATTTGGACTTACAAGCCTTTGAATAGGTGTTGTCCCTTCTCATCTATGGGATGGTACTGTTCCCTAATCCAGACCAACTCATATATGTGAATGCAGTCAAAGTTTTCATGTCTCGTAATCTGATACCTACTTTACTTGGAGACATTTTGCACTCTTTTCACACTCGCACCGTAAAGAGAAGAGGAACCCTCATGTGTTGCACTCCTCTGTTTGCTAGGTGGTTTATTTTGCACCTACCTTGATCTGTGTTGAAGAATGAGCAAGGCATGAGGTGGTCTAATAGGTTGATGTCTCTCACGTATTCAGATATTCATTGGTGCCCTCGATCTGTGGAAGATGTTACCATCATTGATCGCTGTGGGGAATTCCCTAATATCCCTCTCTTAGGCATTAGGGGAGGAATCATGTATAACCCTTGTTTGGCGTTGCGACAGTTTGGGTATGGCTAGGAGGGATGGTCCTCATAATGCATTGGTTCAGGGAATTGCATTTGACTATAAAAATAATGTCCAAAGGTACCGTCAGAGGTTCATCCGAGCTTGGGGCATGGTGAACAAAGTGGATATCAAGACATTGGGGTATAATAACTCCATCCCTTTGGAGCCTTATCTTAAGTGGGTGCGAGCACGCGCTCAAAATATCATGAATTCTTACCTCGCCATCCTACCTATAATCATGGAACCTATTGCCGAGACATATATACATCATACTATTCTCCATCCTAACATGCCAGATACTCTCGAGGAATTGCAAAGATCTTGGATTCAACTCAAAGAGGAATGAGGCACCTTCGAAATTCAATTCTACGCAAGAGAGAAGAAGGTTTTGGAGCTTACAAGACAACTACATGAAGAATAGAGTTTGAATGCCTACATTGCACCAAAAAGGATGCGCTCATGGGAAGCCTGAGTCCTGTTTGATTTAGGAGTGTTGTTTTATCTTTGTTTCTTCCATTGTAAGCCCAAGAGGCATCATTGTAATCATTTAAACTTATGAATGCAATTAATATATGTTCTCTCTTTGGCTAAGAAAATTTAAAATCTTAAAAGTCCTTGAAAACATTGCATAAGCATTTCATGCATGTCATTACATAAGCAGGTATTTCGAGACAGGTCTCTTATTCTTTTCGCTGTTTATTGCAGCAAAAGAAATGGCTCTTGAACAAACAGTAAAGGACCTTCAAGCTCAAAATACTCAGTTCCAAAAAATGTTCCTAGCTCTGGCTAAGGGGCAAGAAGATCTGAAAGCTCTTATCATCAAGGAGAAGACCAAGAAGGCAAAGAAACCAGCTGGTGTTTTGAATATGGGAAGAAGGTTCAGAGGACCGACCAAGCGAGCTCTAGATTTTGGAACTCCGTTAGACGAGGGAGACAATCAAGAAGAAAAACCCAAGGAAGGAGACAACAACCTCTGAACTGATGAAGAAGAGGCTGACTACTCTGAGGAACAATATCCTCCTGCTGATGATAAATACAAACAACTGGAGGATCGACTCAATGCTATGGAGATTTAGAGGATACCCGAGCTGGATTTTGAAGAGCTAGGACTGGTCTCAGGGGTAGTCATCCTGCAAAAATTCAAGGTCTCCACATTTGCTACGTGTTGTACCCCAAAATTTGCCCTCTCATGTTTTCCAAAGTCTTCCCCCTGCATGGTTGATCACAAACCCTTGCCTAAGGAAAAAGAAATTTTTTGAGTGGTGCTTTAAGTATCTTTCGATTGGCATTCTAAAAGACCCTTCGATTGGTATTCTGAAGGAGCATTTCGATTGGCATGGACAAGAACTTCGATTGGCATTATGTCAAGGCCTTCGATTGGCATTCTAAAAGAACCTTCGATTGGAATTCTGAAAGACCCTTCAATTGGTATTCTGAAGGAGCACTTCGATTGGCATTATGTCAAGGCCTTCGATTGGTATTCTGAAGGAGCATTTCGATTGGCATTATGGACAAGCACTTCGATTGGCATTATGTCAAGGCCTTCGATTGGCATTCTGAAAGACCCTTCGATTGGTATTCTGAATGAGCCTTTTGATTGGCATTATGGACAAGCACTTCGATTGGCATTATGTCAAAGCCCTTCGATTAGAATTCTGAAAGACCTTTTCGTTTGGCACCCTGGGCCAAGCCTTTCAATTGGCATGCCAAGGGATCCTTCGATTTAGCATTGTGTCAAGGCAACTTCGACAGGCATGTTAACCATGTCCTTCGATTAGCATGAACAACACCTTTCGATTGGCCTGTTAACAAAGACTTTCGATTGGAATTTTAATTAATACCCTTCGATTGATATTTGGACCAGGACCATTTGAAGTACTCCTTCCAGGCCATTCGAAAGAGGCCATCAAGAGGGAACTCAAAAAACATGTCCAGGTACACTGAACATGAGAAAATGGCATGTTTCCCTTGCTAATATAGAAATAATTAAATGCTGATTGTGGATTTAATTCCTGAGTTAAAGGTCAGATTCTTGCCTTTTCTGTTCCTAAAGAGTTGATTCGACCAGAGTGGCTCTTTTCAAATCAAGCAGTCGAAGCAGAAGAAGTCCATTTGAAGGAGGAAACTTAAGACCAATCGAAGAGCATGGCCTGAAGGCATTCGAAAATCAAAAGTGTCCAGGTTCATTCAAGAGACATGAATATTTCAAAAAAGGAAATTTTTTAATGTGTTTGATTCTTGTCTCATGGCTTTAATGGCCTGGTTAAATGGCTGTCCCTATCCATTTTCATGCACCCTCACACTCCTATAAATACGAGGCCAGTGACACATTACCAAGGACGAAAAAAACACAGAGGAAAAAAATAGAGAAAAGAAACAGGAAAGATTTAGAGATACGCTGCCCATAACCCACCAAAGGTTATCAGCATTTTCATCCAAGCCAAAGCAGCCATCCAGCAAATAGCTCCACACCCAGAGCCACAGATTATACATCTTCAATTGGTAAGGGTTTGCAAAACCAAAATTGCACCTTCATGACATTTAAATACACATTCCATATGTATTTTTGTTATTACTGATTGTGTTGCATGTAAGCTGAAGTGCAAAGGTGAGATCGTGCCATTACTTGGGCACGATCTGAGTTTCCCCTTAGAACCTCAGAATAAAACAAACCCAGACCCAGATTCAGCAGATTCACGTTGAGGAAGAATCAGAATTGGGAGGAGATTCGAATCAGGGGGTAAAGTCCCCCCCTGAACCTTTAACATTTGTTTCATTTTGCAGGAAAGATATTCTCAGAATCCTGTTCAGAGTTTCGAAGCTTAGCAGCTTAGCTTCGAACTGGATCTAGGATTTCCAGATCGAAGGATGACATATCCAGATCGAACACCCCCAAAAGTGCAGCCCCTCATGCACCTTCGATCAAGCCTCTTCGCTGGGTCGAAAGACAGCCCACACCTCTTTCGACCCAGGCCTCCAGAATTATACTTTTTTTTTATTTACTGCCTGTTCCTTCGATTTCATTTTTGTTTTGACCATTTTATTTCTTTTTTTTAATCAACATAAAATCAAAAACACAAAAAACATTAGGCTAGTTTTTTTTTCTATTAAATTAACTTGGTTAATTAATCATTTAATTATCTTAACATTTTTCCAAAACTAAAATTAAGTAGATTTAGATCATTTTCTCCAAAACTAAAATTAAGTAGATTTAGATCATTTTCTACAAAAACTAAAATTAAATAGATTTAGATCATTTTCCCAAAATAAAATAAAACAACAAAAAGATTTTATTCTTAGGATTTTTAGAAGTTATTTTCAGATTCGCACGCGCTTATTTTATTGTAACTGCCTATTGGTTTGTGATAGCTTGACTAAGACTTTTACACTTTACTGCTTTTATTCCCCCAATTTTGGACATGTAAATAATCCCCCTCCCTGAAGCCTTGTAATAGCGTAGGATCTACAATTCCCGCACTTTAAATTCCTGTACATATATTAACTGTTTAGATGTATGCTAACTAGGCTATGCATGACAAGATTAACTCTTAACTTAAAATCAACAGTAGCTCACCATGACATGCAAAGATAATATAACTGGAAATTGACACACTTGCACATGCCACTCCTAGGGTACACCTCACTTGGTTGCCTCGTACGTGGTCATTAAGTATAGGAAGTTTTAGAGGTCGCCTTCTTGTCCAAAGATCATAAGTTGCCTCAAAACGGTTGCCTCAGATAAAATGATCTAAGACATTAGGGTTACCACTAAGGCGTCCTAACATTGCTTTAGTGACCACACGTCCCTTAAATCGAATTGACCCGAAAACTCAAACGACGATGCTACCTACTCCTCAATAGTGGGATAGCATTGTCTAAAGGACATTTACACAGTTTAATTCCTTTTTGAGTAGGCAGAGGTTCTTAAGTACTTGCTCCTTTTAAAACAAAACAAAACTTTTCGCACTTACACATTCTTCAAAAACAAAACTCTTTTCAAAACCCACAAACACAAAGAAAAGCAAACTTTTGAAAACATAGTGAGCAAGTACCTAAGAGCCCATGGATAACCACAGATAGAAAGGGTGCTAACACCTTCCCTTTCTATAATCTACCTCCCGAACCCGAGAAACATCTCGAAAAGGAATTTTTCTGTGCTTTTGTCCTTTCCTTGTTGGATAAAATAAAAGACGGTGGCGACTCTTGCTTACCGCGACATTTTGCAAAAACAAACGCAAACGCGAACTAACATTCCAAAACAGTCAATTCTCGTTCCCACCGATCACAGAACTGGCGACTCTGCTGGGGATAATCTCTATAAGTGAGGTGTACCTTAGGATTAGATCACTTGTGTTTTCAATTGTATTGCTTTGTATGCTTTTGATTTTGTGGGCTTGTATCGGAGTTCTATAGATCCTAACCCGGATTTGGGAAACATTCATAGATAGCAATACGTTGTGGAAACTGTACGGGGTATACCGACACGGTTGAAGCAATAGCTATATTAGTGCGACATATTTATGAGTACCGGTAGCCTTTGAGTCAATCAAAGAGAATATGGGGCCGCTGAGTGATGTCACTAAGCACTAATGACCTAAAACCTTACTTGACCATCTTGGCCTTTTTTAGGGGTAGTGAGATGACCGACTTTGGTGCAGTCCGAAGTTGGTAGATACTCGATACTACACTCATTGAGGATTGTTTTCTTGGAATATTTTGGTCGCTAGTTTAGTGGCTAAACCAAAACGATGAACATAGAAAACAATCCAATGATATTGAGCTCCTTAGAACCCGGTTACTATTTATAGGACAGGTTTTGAACCAACTGAAACTGAAAGAGGGTAATACCTAAACTTCATGCCAGCCTAAACTTAAGGTTGTTTGTGTGACTTGCGTGCCTTCAAACTTGAACTTCACACTTTTGCTTAAACGCATAGCATACACATCATAACATCATGCCTTAACATTTCCTTAACCATTTCAAGGATCTCAAGGGCTTGTGATGCAGGTCATGATGAACCAAATTTCTAGCAAGGGGCAAGGGGATTTATTTTCCTCTAGCCAATGCCATCTCGAGATCAAAACATGATAACTTGAGTCAGGGGCTATGACCCACTTGATATGGTGAGCTTGACTCTTGAAGAAGGACTCTTAACGAAATGAAGTTCCTTCAATCAAAGCTACAAGATTCAGATTCTAACAGTTTCTTGTTTACCCCGCGAGATCCTTGAAAACATTGCATACATATATCATACATATCATTGCATAACAGGTCTCCCAGTACAGGTCTCTTATCTTCTTCGTTGTTTATTTCAGCAATCATCATGTCTACTAAACCTTCAACTGAGCAAGCTATCAAGGCCTTCCAGGCCCAAAATGCCCAATTTCAAGAGTTGGTCATGAGCCTAGCTAAGGGCCAGCAGGACTTGAAGACCCTGATTCTGAAAGAGAGAAAGAAGAAGAAAAAGAGGACCATCTTGTTCAACACCAGACACAGGTTTGGAAACGGGCTGCAGAATGAAGTTGATCTGACCACCTCATCTGGAGGGAATGACAGTCCACAAGAAAGGAGGGCCCCTAGCCCTATGGTCTCCGACAACGAGACGGACTATGATGAAGAACAGTATCCTCCTGCTGAGGATAAGTACAAACAGCTGGAAGACCGTTTGAGCGCTATGGAGATACAGAAGGTGCCCGGTCTGGACTTCGGAGATCTAGGTCTATCCTCTGGGGTGGTAATTCCCCATAAATTCAAGGCACCTGCCTTTGCCAAGTATGACGGAGCTTCCTGTCCAAAGCTGCACCTCTGGTCATATGTAAGAAAGATCCAGCCTTACACTGCTGATAAGAACTTGTGGATCCATTTCTTTCAAGACAGTCTTTCAAGGACTCAGCTTGAGTGGTTCTATCAGTTGGACGGAGCCAGTATCCGCAGCTGGGAGGATTTGGCTACTGCATTCTATAGGCAGTATCAGTATAACTCCGACCTCGCTCCTACGCGTACCCAACTCCAGGGTATGTCAATAGGGACGGGTGAAGGATTTAAAGAGTATGCTCAAAAATGGAGAGACCTTGCCGGAAGGGTGCAACCACCTTTAGCTGATCGTGAACTTGTTGATATGTTTTTGGGGACCCTGTCTGGTCCATTCTTTAACCATTTGATTGGAAGCTCTTCAGCCGGGTTCACTGAGCTAATACTGACCGGCGAAAGGGTTGAAGCTGGCATCAAAAGTGGGAAGATTCAAGAAGCTACACCTTATGATGCTCAGAAAAAGCCCTACAATGGGAAGAAAGAGTCCAATGCTGTGTATGGTCAAAAGAGTCGTCATGACCAACACGTAGGAGAAATCTTGATCTCTAATCCTACGCCTGCTCAACAAAGACAGGGGCGTCAACGTAAGGAGGTCATGCCTAAAAGATAATTCACTAAGATCAACATGTCACTGGGTCAAGCGCTACAACACATGTTGAAGGCAAAGCTGATTACGTTAAAGGCTCCTCTCCGGAACCCAAATACTTCTGCTCCTACCTATCATCCCAATGAAAGGTGTGCATACCACTCTGACAGTCCGGGACATGACACAAACAACTGTTGGGCTCTGAAGAACAAGATCCAAGACATGATTGATACCAAGGAGATCAAGTTTGACCATCTAGAGACTCCAAACATAATCACTGCTCCTATGACGAATCATTGAAAGCTTTTGTTCATTTGAATTTTCAAGTTGTAATCTCTTTGTTATCCAAACAATTATCTATTAATGCCAAACTTTGTTTCATTAATGCATTGCATATGTTTGTCTTGATTTGATCCAATCATTTTAATTACATTTAAACTATGCTTTTTACTCACTTTATGACATTCAACTCTTGCTAAAAGTTACAAGCCTTTAGAGGGAGGATGACGAAACAATGCCATAATCTCATACAGTATGCTTTTGGACAGACCTTGCTGATGATGTACAGGCATTTATTTCAAATCCTAAACACTGGAGTTATAAGGAAGATAATCCCTAGTCAACCCCTTCGAGCCAAAGAAGTAGGAGTTTTTTGTTTTAAACACAAATTGAAACCTTTAATTTAAACCTGGGGCAGGGTAGTCTCTCAGTTAATTCAAAAGATGCGCATTGAAGTCGCAAAACTCTCAGTTCATAATACAACGAACGACATCAAAAGCATTCCTCTGGAATCAAAAGACAGTGGTGGTTCCTTATCTCATAGGCAGTCAATCTCTCAAAAGAAAAAAGACCACTGAGCCAAAACCTATAAAGGAGGCTTAAGAAAGCTGGGGCATCCCGCTGACTGTAATCTCGAAAATAGAAACGGTCAGGAAAAAGTTAGGGATAATAAATCAAAAGAACGAGGTCATTACAAATCCTCGACAACATGAAAAATGTTGCAAAAAAATGATGATTGCCTTCAAAAATCCAACTTGTGTGAACCATCACCAAAACGTCGTTCCAAATTCGAATAGAGTTCGACGCACAATTAACTGAGTTTAGGATTGAAGAACATCACGAAGAGCGGGTGGGTACAAATATACTTTGAGCCTTTATCCTTTGTTTCTTAAACCGTGAACCAAGCCACGTTACAACCCTTCAAAAGTCCTAATTGAAGCATGGGTTAGTTCAAAAGCATACTGTTACAAAAGGTATCCTGACTCCTGTAAGGCTTTTCCCTAAATCTTGTGTTGAATTTGTCTTATAAAAAGTTTTCTGCTAAAAAACGCATTTTTCAAAACTTCGAGACAAGCATAAACTTTGCATTATTTGAATATCACTGTTTGCATTTGGCTATTTCTTTGACAGCGGAGAAATTCACACAACGAATATCCGATGAACAAAAGCCCTCTCAGTGAACAAAATCACTTCAAAAAGGATGACACTTCCATTGACAAATCTCCTATCAACAAGGGGACTTGACATGTCACTATCCAGCACACCTGGGGCAGTCCAGTCAAGAAATCTCTGAAGAAGTGTTGAGTAACCAGGGGCAAGTCTCCATCTCCGTCACTTGGGGCATTGAACATCAATCTCAGTGAAGGGTTACGTACAATTAAACATTTTCTGGCAATGTCACAAACACTTGCTACTAGGGGAAATGATAAATCTCCCCAAAATCCTTCTCATAGGATGACTCCCAGCAAGGGTTTAATCTCTGAAAACCTTTCCCCAGCTGAATCAACCTCAAGAATCCTCGAGGACTTCCCCCAACGAAGATGTAACCTCTCTAGCAGACTGACGACAGGGTTTATTTCCCCAACAACACCAGGATTCCCCAGCTTGAGTTTGCCTCTCCGACTACTACAAATCAAAGGACCACAACTCCTCTTCCCCAGTAGACTACTCTACAATCCCCAGCAAGTTACTGTGAAACCTGGACACGACCAGATATCAGTTCAACTTCGACTCCCCAGTAGAGCAACGGACGACTAAGACTCCTAAACTCTTTTCCCAAGCAGAAATAAACATACTCCCCACAGAGTTTTCAATATCCCCCAACGGAGTTCTCCTCAAACAACAAAGCAGGGATCCCCGGTGGAAACATTTTGAGCAAAGTCCAAGACAAAATTACACTTCAACAACATTCATAACATATGCATACAAAATACATATGACACAAATCTCATTTTACTTTGAGAACATCGTTACACAATGCATACATCATGACAATGCATACATCATGACATTGCATACAACTAACTCTTTACCTTTTCAGGAAAGATCAATCAACAGGCAAAGATCATCATCTTCTGAGACTCCTTCTAGAGACAGTTCAGATGCGATCCAGACATGGCTGACATTCTGATACTTATTCCAGACTCCTTCTAGAGACAGTTCAGATGCGACCCAGATATGGCTGACATTCTGATACTTATTCCAGATTCCTTCTAGAGACAGTTCAGATGCGACCCAGATATGGCTGACATTCGGATACTTATTTCAGATTCCTTCTAGAGACAGTTCAGATGCGACCCAGATATGGCTGACATTCTGATACTTATTCCAGATTCCTTCTAGAGACAGTTCAAATGCGATCCAGATATGGTTGACATTCTGATACTTATTCCAGATTCCTTCTAGAGACAGTTCAGATATGACCCAGATATGGCTGACATTCTGATACTTATTCCAGATTTCTTCTAGAGACGGTTCAGATGCGACCCAGATATGGCTGACATTCTGATACTTATTCCAGATTCCTTCTAGAGACAGTTCAGATGCGACCCAGATATAGCTGACATTCTAATACTTATTCCAGATTCCTTCTAGAGACAGTTCAGATGCGACCCAGATATCGCTGACATTCTGATACTTATTCCAGATTCCTTCTAGAGACAGTTCATATGCGATCCAGATATGGCTGACATTCTGATACTTATTCCAGATTCCTTCTAGAGACAGTTCAGATGCGACCCAGATATGGCTGACATTCTGATACTTATTCCAGATTTCTTCTAGAGACGGTTCAGATGCGATCCAGATATGGTTGACATTCTGACACTTATTCCAGATTCCTTCTAGAGACAGTTCAGATGCGATCCAGATATGGCTGACATTCTGATACTCATTCCAGATTCCATCTAGAGACAGTTCAGATGTGACCCAGATATGGCTGACATTCTGATACTTATTCCAGATTCCTTCTAGAGACGATTCAGATGCGACCCAGATACGGCTGACATTCTGATACTTATTCCAGATTCCTTCTAGAGACAGTTCAGATGCGACCCAGATATGGCTGACATTCTGATACTTATTCCAGATTCCTTCTAGAGACGGTTCAGATGCGATCCAGATATGGCTGACATTCTGATACTTATTCCAGACTCCTTCTAGAGACAGTTCAGATGTGATCCAGATATGGCTGACATTCTGATACTTATTCCATATTCCTTCTAGAGACAATTCAGATGCGATCTAGATATGGCTAACATTCTGATACTTATTCCAGATTCCTTCTAGAAACAGTTCAGATGCGATCCAGATATGGCTGACATTCTGATACTTATTCCAGGTTCCTTCTAGAGACAGTTCAGATGCGACCCAGATATGGATGACATTCTGATACTTATTCCAGATTCCTTCTAGAGACGGTTCAGATGCGACCCAGATATGGCTGACATTCTGATACTTATTCCAGATTCCTTCTAGAGACAGTTCAGATGCGACCCATATATGTCTGACATTCTTATACTTATTCCAGATTCCTTCTAGAGACGGTTCAGATGCGATCCAGATATGGCTGACATTCTGATACTTATTCCAGACTCCTTCTAGAGACAGTTCAGATGTGATCTAGATATGGCTGACATTCTGATACTTATTCCAGATTCCTTCTAGAGACAGTTCAGATGCGATCCAGATATGGCTGACATTCTGATACTTATTCCAGATTCCTTCTAGAGACAGTTCAGATGCGATCCAGATATGGATGACATTCTGATACTTATTCCAGGTTCCTTCTAGAGACAGTCCAGATACGATCCAGATTCGGATGTCATTCTGTCACTCATTTAAATTACAGTCCAGATACGATCCAGATTCGGATGTCATTCTGTCACTCATTCAAATTACAATCCATATACGATCCAGATTCGGATGTCATTCTGTCACTCATTCAATTTACAGTCCAGATACGATCCAGATTCGGATGTCATTCTGTCACTCATTCAAATTACAGTCCAGATACGATCCAAATTCGGATGTCATTCTGTCACTCATTCAAATTATAGTCCAGATACGATCCAGATTCAGATGTCATTCTGTCACTCATTCAAATACATTTCAGATATGCTCCAGATGCAGACGCTATTCTGACAATCATCCAGACTCAACTCTATTCTCCAGCAGCTCCGAGATTTATTTCCCCAGCTAAAACATCACTTTCCCATACATCATGATACATGCATATACGCATCATATGGATACAATCTCATTTATTTTGAGAACATCATTGCTTGACCCATATCATGCATTGCATATGACTGACCTTTACTTTTCAGGAAAAGTGCAGTTAAGTTCTCATCTTAGTCGAAGATCTGACCAGTTCTTAAATCTCAATTGAACTATCATCGGTTGAATTTCAGATAAGGTTCTCAATCTCGACAGTCTCCTCCGTCATAGTATGGACAAGTTCTATAACCTCAACAGTATACTCCCGGTGGGCACGAGACAGTTCCTAGATCTTGATGAAGATGTTTCCCTATGTCATAGTGTGGACGAGTACTATAACCTCAACGGTATACTCCATTGAGCACGAGTCAGTTCCTAGATCTTGATGTTCTCCTCTGTCATAGTATGGACAAGTTCTATAACCTCAGCGGTATACTCCCGGTGGGCACGAGACAGTTCCTAGATCTTGATGAAGATGTTTCCCCCCAATTGAATTATGAACAGGTTCTTAAAACTCAGCTGAAGCATTCTCTCAGTTGAAGTACAGGCAGGTTCTTAAATCTCAACAAAGTTAGACTTCCCCAACGAAATCTTCTACAACAACAGGTATGCAAGTTCTCGCTAAGGAATCTCTTATGCGATCGACACTCCTGCAGATGGCATCTAAAAGCCCATCCTCCTACCAACAATCTCCAAATGGCATCTGTAAGCCCATTCCCGACATCACAATGCTGATACTACACCATCCGAGTGCAAATTTCTGGGCACTCTAGTGTTCAATTATCTTCCACCTTCAGATCACGAAAGGCTCGAAAGCCAATCTAATCCTCGGGTTTAAGAAAATTGAACAGGGGAAACTGTTGTACCCCAAAATTTTCCCTCTCATGTTTTCCAAAGTCTTCCCCCTGCATGGTTGATCACAAACCCTTGCCTAAGGAAAAAGAAATTTTTTGAGTGGTGCTTTAAGTATCTTTCGATTGGCATTCTGAAAGACCCTTCGATTGGTATTCTGAAGGAGAATTTCGATTGGCATGGACAAGTACTTCGATTGGCATTATGTCAAGGCCTTCGATTGGCATTATAAAAGACCCTTCGATTGGCATTCTGAAAGACCCTTCGATAGGTATTCTGAAGGAGCACTTCAATTGGCATTATGCCAAGGCCTTCGATTGGTATTCTGAAGGAGCATTTTGATTGGCATTATGGACAAGCACTTCGATTGGCATTATGTCAAGGCCTTCGATTGGCATTCTGAAAGACCCTTCGATTGGTATTCTGAATGAGCCTTTCGATTGGAAATATGGACAAGCACTTCGATTGACATTATGTCAAAGCCCTTCGATTAGAATTCTGAAAGACCTTTTCGTTTGGCACCTTGGGCCAAGCCTTTCAATTGGCATGCCAAGGGATCCTTCGATTTAGCATTGTGTCAAGGCAACTTCGACAGGCATGTTAACTATGTCCTTCGATTAACATGAACAGCACCTTTCGATTGGCCTGTTAACAAAGCCTTTCGATTGGAATTTTAATTAATACCCTTTGATTGATATTTGGACCAGGGCCATTTGAAGAACTCCTTCCAGGCCATTCGAAAGAGGCCATCAAGAGGGCACTCAAAAAACATGTCCAGGTACACTGAACATGAGAAAATGGCATGTTTCCCTTGCAAATATAGAAATAATTAAATGCTGATTGTGGATTTAATTCCTGAGTTAAAGGCCAGATTCTTGCCTTTTTTGTTCCTAAAGAGCTGATTCGACCAGAGTGACTCTTTTCAAATCAAGCAGTCGAAGCAGAAGAAGTCCATTCGAAGGAGGCAACTTAAGACCAATCGAAGAGCATGGCCTGAAGGCATTCGAAAATCAAAAGTTTCCAGGTTCATTCAAGAGACATGAATATTTCAAAAAAGGAAATTTTTTAATGTGTTTGATTCTTGTCTCATGGCTTTAATGGCCTGGTTAAATGGCTGTCCCTTGCCATTTTCATGCACCCTCACACTCCTATAAATACGAGGCCAGTGACACATTACCAAGGACGAAAAAAACAGAGGAAAAAAATAGAGAAAAGAAACAGGAAAGATTTAGAGATACGCTGCCCATAACCCACCAAAGGTTATCAGCATTTTCATCCAAGCCAAAGCAGCCATCCAACGAATAGCTCCACACCCAGAGCCACAGATCATACATCTTCAATTGGTAAGGGTTTGCAAAACCAAAATTGCACCTTCATGACATTTAAATACACATTGCATATGTATTTTTGTTATTACTGATTGTGTTGCATGTAAGCTGAAGTGCAAAGGTGAAATCGTGCCATTACTTGGGCACGATCTGAGTTTCCCCTTAGAACCTTAGAATAAAACAAACCCAGACCCAGATTCAGCAGATTCACGTTGAGGAAGAATCAGAATTGGGAGGAGATTCGAATCAGGGGGGGTAAAGTCCCCCCTGGACCTTTAACATTTGTTTCATTTTGCAGGAAAGATATTCTCAGAATCCTGTTCAGGGTTTCGAAGCTTAGCAGCTTAGCTTCGAACTGGATCCAGGATTTCCAGATCGAAGGATGACATATTCAGATCGAACACCCCCAAAAGTGCAGCCCCTCATGCACCTTCAATCAAGCCTCTTCACTGGGTCGAAAGACAGCCCACACCTCTTTCGACCCAGGCCTCCAGAATTATACTTTTTTTTATTTACTGCCTGTTCCTTCGATTTCATTTTTGTTTTGACCATTTTATTTCTTTTTTTTTAATCAACATAAAATCAAAAACACAAAAAACATTAGGCTAGTTTTTTTTTCCTATTAAATTAACTTGGTTAATTAATCATTTAATTATCTTAACATTTTTCCAAAACTAAAATTAAGTAGATTTAGATCATTTTCTCCAAAACTAAAATTAAGTAGATTTAGATCATTTTCTCAAAAAACTAAAATTAAATAGATTTAGATCATTTTCCCAAAATAAAATAAAACAACAAAAAGATTTTATTCTTAGGATTTTTAGAGGTTATTTTCAGATTCGCGCGCGCTTATTTTATTGTAACTGCCTACTGGTTTGTGATAGCTTGACTAAGACTTTTACACTTTACTGCTTTTATTCCCCCAATTTTGGACATGTAAATAATCCCCCTCCCCGAAGCCTTGTAATAGTGTAGGATCTATAATTCCCGCACTTTAAATTCCTGTACATATATTAACGGTTTAGATGTATGCTAACTAGGCTATGCATGACAAGATTAACTCTTAACTTAAAATCAACAGTAGCTCACCATGACATGCAAAGATAATATAACTGGAAATTGACACACTTGCACATGCCACTCCTAGGGTACACCTCACTTGGTTGCCTCGAACGTGGTCATTAAGTATAGGAAGTTTTAGAGGTCGCCCTCTTGTCCAAAGATCATAAGTTGCCTCGAAATGGTTGCCTCGGATAAAATGATCTAAGACATTAGGGTTACCACTAAGGCGTCCTAACGTTGCTTTAGTGACCACACGTCCCTTAAATCGAATTGACCCGAAAACTCCAACGACGATGCTACCTACTCCTCAATAGTGGGATAGCATTGTCTAAAGGACATTTATACAGTTTAATTCCTTTTTGAGTAGGTAGAGGTTCTTAAGTACTGGCTCCTTTTAAAACAAAACAAAACTTTTCGCACTTACACATTCTTCAAAAACAAAACTCTTTTCAAAACCCACAAACACAAAGAAAAGCAAACTTTTGAAAACATAGTGAGCAAGTACCTAAGAGCCCGTGGATAACCACGGATAGAAAGGGTGCTAACACTTTCCCTTTCTATAATCTACCTCCCGAACCCGAGAAACATATCGAAAAGGAATTTTTCTGTGCTTTTGTCCTTTCCTTGTTGGATAAAATAAAAGACGGTGGCGACTCTTGCTTACCGCGACATTTTGCAAAAACAAACACAAACGCGAACCAACATTCCAAAACAGTCAGTTCTCATTCCCACCGATCACACTAAGTATGATAGCCTCTCCTGTCCTAAGCTTCACTTAAGATCATATGTCAGGAAGATTCAACCACACACTAATGATAGGAATATGTGGGTACATTTCTTCCAGGAAATTTTGTCAGGGACGTAGTTGGAATGGTTATATCAGCTGGAGGGAACCAACATTCGAAATTGGGAAGACTTGGCTGCTGCTTTTTACAAGCAATACCAATATAATGATGACCTCGCTCCAACCCTTGCACAATTACAAAGTATGTATATGGATTCCGGCGAGGGTTTCAAAGATTATGCCCAAAAGTGGAGAGACCTTACGGGAAGAGTCCAACCTCCTCTGTCTGATAGAGAGCTGGTAGACATGTTCTTGGGCATGTTGTCTGGTCCATTCTTCAACCATTTTATTGGAAGCTCTTCTGCTAGTTTCACTGAGCTGATTTTGACTGGTGAGCAAGTAGAAGCCGATATTAAGAGTGGTAAGATCCAGAGAGATACATCCTCTAATACAGCAAAGAAACCCTTCACTGGAAAGAAGGAGATCATTGTTGCTTATGGCCAGAGAAATTAAGGAAAAAATGAACGTCGTCTGATGGTAGGGGCTATTATGATCTCCAATCCTGCATCAAATCAACAATGAAACAATCAGCGCAGGTCAGATGCATCCAGAAGACAGTTCACCCGGATCCACATTACCTTATCCCAGGTTTTGCCACACCTGTTAAATTCCAATCTGGTGACTCTAAAGGAAGCTCCTAAGAATCCCAATATTGCATCTCCCTGCTACAACCCAAATGCTCGATGTGCCTACCACTCTGAAAGTCCGGGGAACGATACAAATGATTGTTGGGCTCTGAAAAATAAGGTGTAGGATCTTATCGAGGCGAAGGAGATTGAGTTTGACCTTTCAGAGACACCTAATGTAATAACTGCGCCAATGCCCAAACATGGCCAGGATGTCAATGTTGTTGGCGACGACCTATTTATTTCCTCTATGGATGAATTAGTTATCCTCTTCTGATCATTAAACAGAATATGTTGCGAGCCATTTTATTTCCGAGCTGTGGCGAGGGTTACCACTTATTTATGTATCTACCAGATGGTTGTTTGTTGTTAAAGATGGGTGTCCAGCACCTGATGATTAACAAAGAAATTTTTTTTGAAAAAGTTCTCCTTGCAAGAAATTTGTGTGAAGATGTCTCAATAATCACCATTTCCGACAATCCTCCTAGAGTCTCCACTAAAAGACCCGTTAGGATTACATTTGTTCCCAAGTTTTCTCCCTTAATTATCAACCTTCCTAGGCCAATACCATATTCCTCTGATAAAGTTATTCCTTGGAATTATAGGGTTGACGTCTACTACCATGGCGTCAAGCAAGACCTATTGGTTGTGAAAGATAAAGTGGCCGAAGATACTGATCCTGACATCGACAACATCGTCGGAACCAGTAAAATTACATGAAGCATAAGGGTTTTCTCTCCCGAAATCTCTCCGAAAACTGATGATACTCCTACTATTATCCATGCTATTATCCCTGCTACTGAGCTAGTTGAGACTCGGGGCAAAGAGGTACTGGTTGAGCCTATCCCGACGAAGGCGCACAAATAAGTCATTTCGGAGGCTTCTAAAAAGAAATGGAAGAGATGCTGAAGATAATAAAGAAAATTGATTACAACATCGTGAAGCAGTTGGGGCAGACCCCTTCAAAAATCTCAATGCTAGACTTACTTTTATGCTCTGAAGCCCGTGCTAAGGCTTTGGTAAAATTCCCGAAGTCTTCCCATGTGCCTCAAGAGACCTCCGCCGATTAATTCGAGAATTGTGTTACTAGTTTGACAGCTAACAACAGACTAGGTTTCTCTGACGCAAATTTGACATCCAAGGGAAGAAAGATAATATGCCCTGCATGTTTCCATTGAGTGCAGGGGCACTACCCTAGCTCATGTCCTGGTAGATACAGGTTCATCATTGAACGTCTTATCCAATAATTCTTTGGACAGGTTGGATTCTGAAGGACTCACACTGAAGCCCAATAATATTATGGTGAGGGCCTTCGATGATTCCAAGAGAATGGTGCACGGGGAGGTGGATGTCCCTATCAAAGTTGGTACTCAGACTTTTGACTCCACTTTCTACGTGATGGACATCTGCCTATCTTAATCATGTCTATTGGGTCGACCTTGGATTCATGGAGTCGGTGCTGTTACTTCTACTCTACATAAAATGTTGAAGTACCCAGTTAATGGAAAGAATATCACAATCCATGGCAAGGAGGAATACATGGTGAGCCACCTGAACTCTTTCAGGTATGTTGAGATGGACAGCAAGTTCATTGAGACCCCCTGTCAGAACTTTGAGGAGGTTCCACAGATAGTTGTTGCAACCAATACTGCTACCAATGTCCCGAAGATTACATGACCTCCATTGAAGATGGATTCTCTGAAGGATGCTAGAGCAGTAGTTGAAGAAGGTGGGTGTACCATTTGGGGCCAACTTCCGGATATTCTCTACAAATCTGACAACTTTGATTTGGGTTTTACATTAGGGGCCCAAAGAGTTGTTCATCGTGCTCGCGCCGGGGGTCTACCACTGCGCATCAGCAACCGTGGAGTCAATGCTTTGGAAGACAGTGATAGCGACTGCGAAATGAACAAGTGGATCTTCCCAACCATCAGCGGTGGGCTCAAAAATTGGGAGGCCAAAGATTTTGTTCCTATTACTTTTATTCAAGAGTAATTTTCTTTTAGTTTTTTTTGGGATATGTAATATTTGAACAATTGCAACTTTAAAGCCTTGTGTCTTACCCGAGGCACAATGGTCTATTTGTGAGGGTTATTACTTCATCTTCATATGTCATTAATAAATCATTGGACGTTTTGCATACAAATTTTATGCTCTCTGTTTTTATTTCCTGCTTTTACTTTATCAAAAATAGTTATGCTCTTACGCACACCCACGTATCAAACTACAGATCCACATCCGCTCTGAAACACATTGGTAACGGTTCTGCTATTGCCAATTATGACTTTGAAAATCTGATCTACCAAGCCGAGGACGAAGGTGAGGAAGATTGTGAAGTACTAGGGGAACTTTCCAGACTGTTACAATAGGAAGAAAGGGAAATACAACCTCATGAAGAGCCGGTTGAGACAGTAAACTTGGGTACTGAAAAGGATAAGAAGGAAGTCAAGATAGGTTCCGATCTGGAGCATAGTTTCAAAAAGAATTTAATTCATATGTTACATGATTACTTTGAGATCTTTGCCTGGTCATACAAAGACATGCCAGGGCTGGACATTGGTATTTTAGTTCATCGCCTACCGACAAAAGAGGACTACCCTCCCGTGAAGCAAAAGGTTCATCGTATGTGACCAGAGATGTCAGAAAAGATCAAAGCTGAAGTCATAAAACAGTTCAATGTTGGTTTCCTAGCTGTCACCTCTTATCAACAATGGGTTTCTAATGTTGTTCCGGTACCTAAGAAGGACGGTAAGGTACATATGTATGTGGATTACAGAGACCTGAATAGGGCAAGCCCCAAGGATGACTTTCCACTTCCCCATATTGATGTTCTGGTTGACAACACCGCACAACATAAGGTATTCTCCTTTATGGATGGTTTCTAATGGTACAATCAGATCAAAATGGCACCTGAGGACATGGAGAAAACGGCCTTTGTCACACAGTGGGGCATTTTCTGCTACAAAGTTATGCCATTTGGGTTAAAGAATGTTGGGGTAACCTATTAGCGTGCCATGGTAGCTTTGTTTCACGATATGATCCATCACGAGATAGAGGTCTATGTTGACTATATGATAGCCAGGTCTCAGACCAAAGAGGAGCACCTTGATCACCTGCAGAAGCTGTCTGAAAGAATGAAGAAATACAAACTAAGGTTGAACCCGAATAAGTGCACTTTTGGAGTAAGATCCGGTAAGCTCTTAGGCTTTGTTATCAGCGAAAAAGGTATTGAAGTAGACCCTGAAAAGGTCAAATATATACAAGAAATTCCAACTCCTCGCACTGAGAAGGAGGTTAGGGGATTCTTGGGACGTCTAAAATACATTTCCAGATTCATTTCCCATCTAACCGCTACTTGTGAGCCAATCTTCAAATTACTAAATAAAGATCAAGCAGTGAAGTGGAATGACGATTGCCATAACACCTTTGAAAAAATCAAGGAATATCTTCAAGAGCCTCCAATTTTGATGTCGCTGGTTGAAGGAAGACCTCTGATCATGTACTTGACAGTATTAGAGAATTCAATGGGGGGTGTGTTGGGATAGCATGACGAGTCTGGTCGAAAAGATCATGCAATATACTACCTTAGCTAAAAGTTTACCGACTGTGAAATAAGATACTCAATGCTCGAGAAAACTTGTTGCGCTTTGGCATGGACTGCTCGCCGACTAAGACAGTATATGTTGACTCACACTACCTTATTGATATCTAAAATGGATCCTATCAAATACATCTTTGAGGAGCCCTCTCTCTCTCCAGAAGAATAGCAAGGCGGCAATGATCCTTGCCAAATATGATATTCCGTACACAACCCATAAAGCAATCAAGGGAAGTATATTAGATGATCATTTGGCTCATTGAGCTGTGGACGACTACCAATCCATGAATTTTTACTTCCCAGATGAGAACATCATGTTAGTAACTGATTTTGAAGAACCTGGACCGGATGAAGGACCTGAAAAAGGATCCCGATGGACTATGGTTTTTGATGGAGCTTCCAACGCACTTGGAAATGGAATCGGTGCTGTGATCATATCTCTCGAAGGCTATCACACTCCTTTCACTTCCAGGCTATTTTTCAATTGTACCAACAATATGGCTGAATATGAAGCATGCATTATGGGTCTCAAAGCTGCTATCGACTTGAGGATCAAATTCTTGAGTGTATTTGGAGACTCGGCCTTAGTAATCAGCCAAATCAAAGGAGAATGGGACACGAAGCATCCTAATCTCATCGGTTTCACCCCAAAATTTGCTCTCCAATTTTCACACCAAATAAACTCCTAGAGGTCCTTAATTGCTCAAGTTGACTAAGGATTGGCCAGACAAATCCTCCTCCTAAGACAATGAGCCTCAAACTAGGGTTTCACTCCTCATCAATATGTTTAAGTTTCCAAGTGTCCTAAGTGGTTTTCATTGTCCTAATATGTCCTCAAGATCATCCATGCCAAGTTTCATACCTTGCACAAGAAGTTTGCTCAGTCAACTGCTCAAATGCGTGAAAATCAATTGTACTAGGTCAAAAGTCAATTGTGACCCACGTACAGTCAAACTTCAAGATTTTTGGTCAACATCAACATTTTTAAGTGATATCCATCATTTTATCAAGGGTTGATCATGATTCCTCAAGGAATACTCCTAATTCATCAAAACTCAAAAGTTGCTAAATTAGGGCTCCTATAGGAAAAGTCAACCAAACTTTGACCAGGCATAACTTTAATTTATCAGAAATTTCTCATACAAGGCTCATTTTTAAGAGAATCCAATTCCCTACAACTCATCTTCAGCCCTCAAGTTCAAGAAATGCACTCATGAAAAGATATAAATTCAGACATTATAGGTATTTTTCAAAAGTCAACAAAAACACCTTTTGGGTCAAAGCTTCTTACATGAACATGGAAGATCCAACTGAGATGAAACCAAAATTGTTTCTAAGGGGACATCCTAAGTTTCTAAAAAGTCTATGAACACCCTCATAGGGTTAAAATTCAGAGAGATATGCATTGTCAAAGTTGGCCAATTTTTGAAAAAATGCATGAAGCAAATATTGACCAAACTTGGATTTTTTCCAAATGGGCCTATCTTTTCAAGTTTGAAACTCATTCCTAATATGGTCCACGACCTCTAAGCCCACCCATACATTTTTCTACTATTTATGCTATTTATTTTGATAATTTATTCATTAAAATTTAGAATTAAATAAATAAATAATAGAAATAATGTAAATTTTCATGTGAATCCATTTTGGGCAAGTTTTATGCTGGTTTATGTCAATTGATTTCATGCAATAACCCTTCAAATATGTCCAGGTTCATCCACATGTGAAAATGGCATAAAATCATCAAATATGGCATTTTCTCAAATTTTGATCATGGTCTTAAAACACAACATTATGAGGGAGATTTTTTCCATGCTTTCTTGTCTCCTCATTCTCCTCTATAAATATAGAGTCATACAAGCTTGAAACACACGAAATTCCTGTCTAAAAAGCTCTCAAAAATCTCTTCAAAAAGCTCTCCAAAAGCTCTTCAAAAAGCTCTCTAGAAATCAAAGAATTGGTGCAAGTCATATCTCGAGGTTCCGGTCTCTCTCGATTGACATCAAGCCTCAAACCATCCTCTTGAAGTCCTCAGGAGTCTCACAAGGCCCGAGAGCAATCCATCACACGCCTAGCACGCCCCTATTTGACAACACCAGTTTGGTAAAATTTTAAACTTCGAATCTCTAATTTTAATCACATTTCATGGCATGCTAACGTTTGTTTGAGTTTGTATAGAACAATTATGGATGGTTGAATCAGAGGTTCCATGCAAGAATCTGAAAACACCATGGTTAGGGAATGAAGCTTTCGAAGATTCAGGCCTATGGATTTCTGATGATTGCACCTGTTGTACCCCAAAATTTTCCCTCTCATTTATTAAGATTTTTCTCACAAGACTTCTTGGACTCAAGACAAGTTTAGGGTTTGCTCAGCTCAAGACATCTCCTTGCACTGATAACCTGAAATTAGGGTTTGAGTTTGCACAAGGATTTTTGGACCATAAATGCTTCATGTGACCTTCATACATCATGTTGGACCTCCAATATTGCTCATACCAAGTTTCAAGCGTTGAACCACATTTTTGACCAGTCAATTGGACAGTTGACCTAAAAATCACCTGTATTGGGGAAAAAGTCAACCATGGCCAATTTACAGTCAAAACTCATAATTTTTTATCCACAACCACATTTTAGACTCATATGTACCATTTGATCAAGTTTGGATCATAACTCCTCAAGAAATTTGATCAAATCATCAAAAGGGAAAAATGGTCAAAATTAGGGGTTGGACTAAGAAAGGGCAATTTCTGATTTTTAACCTAGCGAATGACCAATTGGGTTCATGCATGATTTCAAGGGCTCAATGGCATCATCTTTACCTAATCACATGGTTCAAAAGATCTCAAGTACATAGGATTGACATATGAATTTTGCAGTTAACTGATCAAAAGTCAACTGTACACTGAAAAGTCAAACTTTGACTTTTTGATCAAAATCAAGTGCCAAAGGTCATAATTCATCAAGATATGTCGAAATGTGAAACTTGTTGACCAAGAAACCTAAAATTTCAAATTAGGGTATTAATTTGAAAATTTTTCATAACTTAGAATTTTTCTAAGTATGGAAAATTTCTTATTTTTTCCCAACTTTTCACAACTTTTTCACCATGATGCAATTGGATTCAAAGAAAACTTCCAACATGAAAGTTGTAGTCCTCCATTAAATCTACAACTTTTCTTCACAAAGTTTTCCCAAAATATGCTTGTATCTCAAGTTATGAATTTGTGAATAAGGGTCCATGAACTAAAAGACTTAGTGAAAATTTGCCCTAATTTAGGCAGGTTTTTGACCCAACTTCATGGACATTTTTCACCTAGTTCCAAGAGGTATCTCAAAATTCATTTCAAAGATGGATTGTAAAGAATGTTTCAAGCTTTCTAAAATGTCCAAGAAATCTCCAAGATCATTTATGGTTAGGGATAATCGAAGAAGAGAAAATGGCATTTTGTCACTTTTGTTCAAGCCATTTCTACAATGCATCAAGTTGAAAATCTGACCAAGCATGCTTGTACCTTGCATTACAGGTCCTAAATCCCTTCTACACTCCATAATTAAATGCTAGCTCAGTGGTTAATGGCTTTATTTTGGATTTTGGGGCATTGTACAAAGAATAAATCCATTAATGGCATAAAGGGCACATTGCCATTTTCATAAAGCAAGCTTTTCCAACTTTACAATTCTTGAGCCATGGACCTGTTTCTTTGTTACAAGCAATGTCCACAGATATCAAGCAAAGTATACCAACCATTGAAGCTCACAAGATAGTTAAGTACAGGCCTGTTAGCATGGTCACTTCAACCTTTCTTCAAAAACAAGAAAAGTGGCCAAAAGGTAGGGAACTTGTACATCTGATAAAGGGTGGACTTGGCATCATTATAAACAACTTCACAAACTTATATCAAGCTAGAACACTAATGTTAAGCATCTGAAAACAACCTGAAACTCAAAAACACAAATTTCTGCCCAAACAGGGCAGCTTCTGCAAAATCCTTGCCAACTTCATTTTGGCTCGTGCATTTTGCCTTTCAACCTTTGAAACACTTCATTCACATAATATCAAAACTATCCAAGCCCTTGTCCTGTTGCTGTAACCCCTGTTTCAGACATCACCATTTTCAAACTTGGAAGTTGCAGATTGACTTGTGCAAGAAGTTCTGGCCATCCACATAGCCCCATAAGCATTGGAATAGCTTGAGGGAACTTCAAGGAAGCTCACACGATCCTCAAGCCTCACTCAAAGTCCCCACATTGCCATATCCAAATCTAGCTGAAGGAGGTATTTTTCAAAACTCTATCTCTCTATTTAAGCATCCTCAAGCCACGATTTGTGAAGCAAAGATGTAGTCTCTAGCATGGTGAAGCTGTACATATGCATACTTTCCATTTATATTAACTGAGCTAAGAGAATTTGAATGTTGAACATGCTGAAAAAACTAGGTCACGAATTAGGGCTACCAAAATTCTCCCTGATCTTTGAGAGTTAAATTATGAATTTTATATCATTGGAATCGTGAGGTTCTAAGCTACATTTTTTATGTTGCACGTTTTTGTTTTTGTGCAAAGAATAGAGAGTTGCAGGATTGGACATAAACGCGCGCAGAAGAGGAAACCAAGGACAGGGACAAAGTTGTCATGGGCTTTTTGCATTTTCTGGCCTTTTTGTTTCTACTGTTTGCACCCTCCATATTACTTTTGCACCCCCTTGCATATTTTGTTTATTTTTCATATTATTTTTTATTTTTTATGTTTATTGACTTTAATATTTTTTTTTATGAACATTCAAAAATCACAAAAATATTTTCTTAATTTTTTGCATTTTTATTTTTATTTTTTACATAGAAAATGTTTTATACAAATAAATAGAACTTTATTTTCTTAAATAAATAGTAAATACATTTAAAAATACCATACATTTTTATTTTTATTATTCATACACATAAAATATTATTTTCATACATATTTTAATTTTCAATATTTGTTAATAATATTATTTATTATTTCTTGTACATAAATGGATAAAATAAATAATATAGAACATCTTTTTTTTCTTTTCTTTTTAATCAAAAAACTAGGGTTTCACCCTTTCAAAAATAACAATATTATTTTTCTTATTTTTAGGACTTAAATAATTTTATTTTTTCATACATAAAATTAATACAAGACATTTTTGCATAAATACATTTTATTTGCATATTTAAATATTTGTATATTTATTTATTGTACATTAATTCAATTGGGTTGTAATAGTATTTTAGGGTTTTATTTTTGTGCAAATATCCCCCATTCAAAAACTTGTATCCCCCTTCCCATAATAATTGTTGTAATAGCTTAGTTTATATTTACGCAATTTATCGCTTTATATACTTGTGTAGTAAATTAGGATTTTGCATGATAAGACAAAAATCAAACAAATAGAATGACCTAATACAAGACAATCAAATGCATGTAAAATGACACACATTGCACACAAGCACCCTTAGGGTTTCACCCACTTGGTTGCCTAATAAAATGGCCATGGTATGCATGCAAAGTATCTTGGCAAAACAAAACAAAACAAAAAGATCATAGTCCCTCGATAACGCTATCAAAAGGTTGCCTAAAACAAATGATCTTGGTCCCTCAAAATGCTAAAGATACTTGGCAACATTGTTATCATGGTCATACGATGACCCACGCCCGTCCCGTTTAACATCCAAAGATAGGGTTGTTTACCAAGACAATGGTAAATCAACAATGTCAAAGGAATAAAGATGCATAGGAAAGACATTTGAGTAGGGTAGATAGTTCCTAGTTACTTGCTCTCTTCAAAACAATCCTTGATATTTTTAAACAAACACACACACATTTCAAAACATTTCCAAATACCTTTCAAAACATTGAAACATTTTTCAAAAGAAAAACATCTTTGTATACATTCTTACGAACGAGAATCATTACAAAGATTACCTAAACGATGACCTCTTTTCAAAATACTTTCAAAACCACACAAAGCACCATTTCAAACAATTGCAAAATCAAAGCAAGTGATTTAAGCAAGTAACTAAGAGCCCAAAACTCAAGAAAACATCTTAAAGGTCTTTCCTGTGCTTTTTTACCTTTCCTTTTGGATAAAATAAAAGTCGGTGGCGACTCTTGCTAAACCGAAACATTTGCGACGAAACGCAAAACCTCAAGTCAGTTCTCCCACCGTATCATAGAACTGGCGACTCTGCTGGGGAATTATACTAAAAGTGGGGTTACCTTAGGGTTTAGATCACCTTTATTTGCTTACCATGTTTGCCTTGTTTGCTTTACATCTTGGTTCTATTGTTTGGGTTTGAATCCTCCACCCGGATTTTGGGAAACATTCATAGGTAAATAGCAATACATTATGGAAACTGTGCGGGGGATACCGACACGGTCTAAGCAATAGCTATGTTAGTTTGACATATTTGTGGGTACCGGTAGCCTTTGAGTCAATCAAAGAGAATACGGGGCCGCTGAGTGATGTCACGAAGCACTAACGAACTTTTAGAACCTTTACTTGACCAACTTGGCCTTTTAGGATGTAGTGAGATGACCGGCTTTGGTGCAGTCCGAAGTTGGTAGATACTCGATACTACACTCTTTGAGGGTTGGTTCCTTGGAATATTTCGGTCGCCAGTAAAGAGGCTGAATTGAAACAATGAACATGGAAACAATCCAGTGATATTGAGCTCCTTAGAACCCGGTTACTATTTCTAGGACAGGTTGAGCCAACTAAACTTCAAGAGGGTACTTACCTATGAAACCCCATGCAAGACTAAACTAGGAACTTGTGTGATTTGCTTGTACATATATACTTGTGCATAACATCATGGACATCATGAAGCATCATATGCATCCACTAACCATTTCAAGGATTTTAGAAATTCATCTTTGTTCATGTTTTGTAGGTTATGGATTCACTTCGAAGGAAAATCATCCAAGTCAACCTTGTAATAATTCCTCCGCAACTCAAGGAGCTAGCTTCAAGGATTCCTGAGAACTCTCCATTCATTGAGAGGCATGGTCGTCTACTCAACCTAGTCACTTCCAACACAGAGGAAGACATGATGAAAATTCTTTTCCAGTTCTTTGATCCTTTGCATCACTGCTTCACATTTCCTGACTACTAGCTTGTGCCTACTTTGGAGGAATTTTCTCAACTCTTGAGGATTCCTATTCTCAATCAACTACCCTTCAACGGTATGGAAAGAGATCCAAAGCCAGAAGAGATTGCTTAAGCCCTGCACTTGCACTCATCTGATGTCACAACCCATTGGGAAACTATAAGTGGTGTCAAAGGCTTCTTGGCAAAGTTGTTGTTTGAGAAGGCCCAAAGCTGTTGGAATTCTTTGGACTTACAAGCTTTTGAGGAGATTGTAGCCCTTCTCATCTATGGGATGGTCTTGTTCCCTAATCCTGACCAACTCAAAGATGTGAGTGCTGTCAAAATCTTCATGTCTCGTAACCCAGTGCCTACATTGCTTGGAGACATCTTGCACTCTTTTCAAACTCGAACAATGAGGAAAAGAGGTGTTCTCATGTGTTTCACTCCTCTACTGGCAAGATGGTTTATTTCTCATCTTCCCCAATCAGTTTTGAAGAATGAGCAAGGTTTGAGGTGGTCACAACGGTTGATGACTATTACACATTCAGATATTTATTGGTGCTCTCGATCCAAAGAGAATGTTATCATCGTTGACCATTGTGGGGAATTCCCTAATGTCCCTCTACTTGGAATTAGGGTAGGCATCACCTACAACCCTTTCTTGGCTCTAAGACAGTTTGGTTATGCCCGAAGGGATGGCCCACATGACATGCTGATTTCAGACTTGGTTTTTGACTTCGACAACGACGATCAAGGACTTCGACAAAGGTTCATCCGAGCTTGTAGGATGCCAAATAAAGTAGAAAGTAAGACCTTCGGACACAAGAATTCCATCCCTCTTAAGCCTTAACTCAAGTGGGTACGAACCTGCGCCCAAAGTCTTATGATGCCTTACCCCTTTGTTCTCCCAGTGATTATAGAGCCTGTTAAGGAAGGAGAGGTTCCATACACCCTCCTACATCCTGACATGCCAACATCGCTCAAAGATCTGCAAAGGAGTTGGATACAGCTCAAGAGAGAACACAATAATTTTGAAGCCCAGTTCTACGCTAGCGAGAAGAAGGTTTTAGAACTCACCCGGTTACTTCATGAAGAGCAGACTCTCAACACCTACATTGCACCGAAGAGGATGCGCAACGTCTTTTTATCTTAGAATTTTGTATTATTTTGCCCTAGGGGCATTGATGTAAACAAATTCTATTTTATTAATATAACGTTTGTTCCTTTTTGTTTAACACAAATTTGAATTTTCAAATCCTTGAAAGCATTACATGAATACATATCATTCATCATATGCATAAACAGGTCTTTGCAAGAAGTTTCCTCATCCCTCTGCTGTTTATTTCAGCAAAATGGATCTTGAACAAACGGTTAAAGACTTGCAAGCTCAGAATTCACAATTTCAACAGCTACTCTTGACCTTAGCCAAGGGGAAGGAGGAGCTCAAGACTCTGCTAGAGAAGGAAAAAGAGAAAAAGAAGAAGAAGCAATCCGGTGTAGTTATCATGGGCAAAAGGTTTGAAGGACAAGCCAGAAGGACCTTGGAATTTCCATCAACCTTTGAGGAAGGGGAAAGAAAAGGTAAAGAGACTGCAGTGCCTTCAGATTCTGAAGCTGAAGAAGAGGAAGAAGAGGACTACTCATAACAACAATACCCTCCGGTTGATGACAAATACAAAAACTTGGAAGAGCATCTAGCTGCTATGGAGATACAGAGAGTACCGGGGATGGACTTTGAAGAGTTAGGGTTGGTATCTGGAATTGTAATCCCTCATAAGTTTAAAGTACCACTATTTGCCAAGTATGATGGGTTGTCTTGTCCCAAGATGCACTTACGATCTTATGTCAGGAAAATTCAGCCACATTTTGCTGACAAAGATTTGTGGGTCCACTTTTTCCAGGATAGTTTGTCAGGAACACAACTTGATTGGTTCTACCAGTTGGAGAGGTATGATGTGCATAATTGGGAAGACTTGGTAGCCGCCTTCTATAAACAGTATCAATACAACACCGACTTGGCACCAACCCGTACTCAACTCTAGAGTATGGCCATGGTGTCCAATAAGGGCTTCAAAGACTACGCCCAAAAGGGGAGGGATTTAGCCGGAAGGGTTAGACCACCGTTATCTGAAAGAGAGATAGTAGACATGTTCTTGGGGACTCTGTCATGTCCTTTCTTTAATCACCTGATTGGAAGCTCCTCTACAGGTTTCACTGAGTTGATTCTAACTAGCGAGAGGGTGGAAGTCGGTATTAGAAGCGTCAAAATTTAGAAAGATGCGTCTACCTCTGCTGTTGTAAATAAGCCCTTCATTGGAAAGAAGGAAGTGTCTGCTGTCTATGCACAGAGGAACCAAGGAAGAACCAAATGACGACCAACAGTGGGGGCCGTTATGATTCAAAAGTCTGCTTCAGACCAGCCAAGAAACAACCAACCGAGAAATGATCAGCCGATAAATAATTAGCAAAGGGTGGAAAGTCCTGTAAGGCAATTCACCAAGATAAACATGACTCCTGCTCAAGTCCTACCGCATCTCCTGAAGTTGAATTTGGACATGCTAAAAGAGGCCCCTAAAAATCCTAATACTGCATCTCCACAATACCATCCGAATGCTAGGTGCGCTTACCACTCTGAAAGTCCAGGGCACGACACCAACAACTTTTGGGCTCTAAAGAACAAGATTCAAGATCTGATTGACGCAAAGGAAGTTGAATTTGAAGCTCCTGAAAAACCAAATGTTATCTCCGCTCCAATGCATAGGCATGGACACAATGCCAGTGCTGTGGAAGCAGATCTGTTCGTTTCTACTATGGATGAACTGTTAACCCCTCTCCTAACCATCAAGTTGAATTTGTTGAAAGCTGGGGTGTTCCCAGGTTGTGACAAAGATTTCCATACTTGCCTGTCCTCATCATTTGACTGTCCTCTGTTGAAGAAAGGTATCCAATAACTGATTGATAACCAGGAAATTTTGTTTGAGAAAGCTCATATTTCACCCATTCCAATTCCAGAAGTTTCAATAATAACCATATACTCCAATCCTTCCAGGGTTCCTAAAAAACCCGTTAGGATTACATCCGCTCCTATGACTACTCCGTTGAAGATAACAATGCCCGGGCCAGCCCCATACAAATCAGATAAAATGGTACCATGGAACTATGGTGGAGAAATCTACTACCATGGTGTCAAACAGATTGAGCAGACTGCCGATAGAGAAAGCTCCGAGGAGGACAATTCTGACATCAGTAAAATTGTCGGAACAAGTAAAATTACCCGCAGTGGGAGAATTTTCTCTCCAGAGATTGTCCCTCCAAAGGCAGCCTCTGGACCCGTGGCCATTTCGAAGATTACAGTTGTACCAGTAATTACACCTGCAAGTGTACCCCTCAACAATGACAATGCAATTCCTATCCCTACTTCCGTTGCTGAGAATAAAGGAAAGAATGTTCAAGAGGAGCTTGTCTTGACGAAGGCTCAATCACTAGTTATTCCTGAGACATCCAAGAAGGAGATGGAAGATATCTTGAGGATCATTAAGAAAAGTGATTATGATGTGCTGGAACAACTAGGGCAGACCCCCTCCAAAATCTCTATGTTAGCCTTGCTGCTTTACTCTGAGGCACATGCTAAAGCTTTGGTAAAGTTCCTGAAGACGGCTCATGTCCCGTAAGAGACGTCTGTAGATCAATTCCAAGAGTTTGTGGCCAGTCTGACAGCCGACAATGGCCTGGGTTTCTCCAATGCTGACCTGACCTCCAAAAGGAAGAAAACATAACGATGCACTACATGTCTCAGTGGAGTGTAGGGGAACCACCCTAGCCCATGTTTTGGTTGATACTGGATCATCTCTGAATGTCTTGCTGAAGAAAGCCCTGGATAGATTGGATTGTGAGGGGCTGACTTTAAAACCTAGCAACATCATTGTGAGAGCATTTGACGGCTCTAAAAGGATGGTCCATGGAGAGGTGGACATCCCGATCAAGGTGGGTACCCATACATTCAATTCAACATTCTACGTGATGGACATCTGTCCTTCTTATTCTTGCCTGTTGGGACGCCCCTGGATTCACAATGCCGGTGCTGTTACCTCGACTTTGCATCAGATGCTGAAGTACCCTGTCCAAGGGAAAATCATAATTGTCCATGGTGAAGAGGAATACATGATTAGTCATCTGAATTCTTTCCGATATGTAGAATTCGATGGCGAATTCATTGAGACCCTTTTCCAACATTTTGAAGAAGTTTCTCAGGAAATAGTAGCGACCAAAGCGGTGTCCTCAACTCCAGTGATCACAAGACCTCCACCTCGAATGTCTTCCCTAAAATATGCAAGGGCAGTAGTGGAAGAAGGCGGATCCACTATCTGGGGGAAGCTACCAGACTTTCCTTTCAAATCAGACAAATTCGGCTTAGGGTTCACCTCAACTGCTCAGAAAGCCGTACGCCGCACCCGTGCCGGAGGGCCACCTGTGAAGATCAGCCACCAAAGGGTTAATGCACTAGAGGATAATGAAGAAGATGGCAGCCTGGAAGACTAGATTTTTCCTACTGTTGGAGGAGGACTGTGCAACTGGGAAGCAAAAGACTTTGTTTCGATTACTTTCATACCGCAGTAATTTATCTTTTCCATTCCTGTTGGATCTGTAATAATTCACAAACAATTCGTACTTTTTCATCCTTGTGTCTTACCTGAGGCACATAGGTCCAGTTGTAAGGGTTCTTATTTCATTTTCATATGTCATTTTAATGAATCATGGACGATTTTTCATATAAAACTTTAGTGCTCATTGTCTTTCTTTTACATTTTGTTGTTTTAAGATGGTTATCCCTTACACACACCCACACTCACAAATGCAGGTACCCTTCCACTCCGAAACCCATGGGTAACGATACTGCTATAGCCTTCAGTGACTCTGAAGATTTAATCTACCAAGCCGAATACGAAGGTGAGGAAGATTGTGAGGTGCCAGGGGAATTGGCCAGACTTCTACAACAAGAGGAAAGAGCAATTCTGCCTCGTGAGGAGCTGTTGGACACAATCAACTTGGGCACTGAGGAAGACAAGAAGGAAATCAGAGTGGGTGCCAATCTAGAGCTGAGTGTCAAGGAGCGCTTAATTCAGTTGTTGCATGATTATGTTGAGATCTTTGCCTGGTCATACGAAGACATGTCGGGACTTGATACAGACATTGTGGTACACCGACTACCCACAAGAGAAGACTGTCCACCAGTGAAACAAAAAGTCTGCGGCATGAGACCTGACATGTCGGAGAAGATCTAAGCAGAAGTTATGAAACAGTTGAATGCTAGATTTCTAGCTGTTACTTCCTATCCACAATGGGTTGCTAACATTGTGCCTGTGCCTAAAAAGGACGGCAAAGTAAGAATGTGCGTGGATTATAGAGATTTAAACAGGGCCATCACTAAAGATGACTTTCCACTTCCGCACATTGACATCCTGGTTGACAATACAACTCAGCACAAAGTATTTTCTTTCATGGACGGGTTCTCAGGCTATAACCAGATCAAAATGGCACCTGAGGACATGGAGAAAACTACTTTTGTTACACAGTGGGGTACGTTCTGCTACAAAGTGATGCCATTCGGACTGAATAATGTCGGGGCAACCTATCAACGCGCCATGCTAGCTTTGTTTCATGATATGATACATCATGAGATAGAGGTCTATGTAGATGACGTGATAGCCCGATCACAAACTGAAGAAGAACACCTTGATCACTTGCAGAAGCTGTTTGTCAGGTTGAAGGAGTACAAGCTACGGTTAAACCCTAACAAGTGCACATTCAGAGTCCAGTTCGGTAAACTCTTGGGTTTCATTGTCAGCAACAAAGGTATCGAGGTTGATCCTGCCAAAGTCAAAGCTATACAAGAAATGCCTCCTCCTCGCACTAAGAAGGAAGTCAGAGGTTTCTTGGGACGCCTAAACTACATTGCTAGGTTCATTTCTCACCTAACATCTACCTGTGAACCAATCTTCAAGTTGTTGAAGAAAGATCAGGTAATTAGATGGAATGATGACTGTCAAATTGCTTTCGATAAAATCAAGGAGTATTTACAAGAGCCTCCTGTCTTAATGCCGCCAGTCGAAGGAAGACCGCTAATCATGTATTTGACCGTCCTAGAGAACTCAATGGGGTGCGTATTGGGGCAGCATGACGAGTCTGGCCGAAAAGACCATGCCATTTATTACCTTAGCAAAAAGTTTACCTACTGTGAAACCAGATATTCACTGCTCGAGAAAACTTGTTGCGCTTTGGTATGGGCTGCTCGCCAGCTAAGGCAGTATATGTTGACTAATACCACTTTGCTGATATCTAAGATGGATCCGATCAAATACATCTTCGAAAAGCCTGCTTTGTCTAGAAGGATAGCTAGATGGCAGATGATTCTAACAGAGTATGACATACAGTACACGACCCAAAAATCTATAAAGGGGAGTGTGCTAGCTGATCATCTGGCCCATCAAGCTGTGGAAGATTACCAATCCATCAAGTTTGACTTCCCTGACGAAGACATCATGACACTGGACAACATTGAAGATTTCAGACAATATGACGGACCTGAACAAGGATCCCGATGGACTATGTACTTTGACGGAGCCTCCAATGTGCTTGGTAACTGTATCGGTGTTGTGCTTATATCTCCAGAGGGTTTCCATACTCCTTTCACTGCCAGACTTTGCTTCAACTGTACGAACAACATGGCAGAGTATGAAGCATGCATCTTTGGACTCAAGGCTGCCATAGACTTAGGAATCAAATCTTTGATTGTGTTTGGGGACTCGGCTTTGGTCATCAGTCAGATCAAAGGAGAGTGGGACACTAAGCATCCAAACCTCATCCCTTACAAAGAACATGTCTTGACATTGTTACCACATTTCGAGCAGATTACCTTCGAGCACTTCCCGCAAGAAGAAAATCATCTAGCAGATGATCTAGCTACAATGCCATCCATGTTTAAACTTAATTGGGATAATGAGGCTCCCCAAATCACCATTGAACGAATGGACGAACCTTCACATTGTCACGAGATTAATACCGAAGAAGTAGTGGACCAGCCTTGGTTTCATGAAGTCAAAAGGTATCTCGAGGCTCAAGAATATCCTGAAGGAGCTTCAGTCAATGACAAAAAGTTCTTAAGGAGATTCTCAGCTAAGTTCTTCCTAAGAAATGGCATCATGTGCAAGCGCAATCATGATTCTATTCTGCTCCATTGTGTGGACAAGCTTGAAGCTGAAAGGATTATGGTTGAATTGCATGAAGGTGCCTTTGGCACTCACTCTAGCGGGAATACGATGGCTAAGAAGATTCTAAGGGCATGCTATTACTGGTCTACCATGGAAGCTGACTGCTATCAACACTCCCGTACCTGTCATAAATTTCAAATCTATGTAGACAAGGTACACGTGCCTCCGGATCCTCTAAATGTCTTAACAGCTCCTTGGCCATTCGCTATGTGGGGAATCGACATGATTGGAGAGATCAAGCCTACAACCTCCAATGGACACCGCTTCATTATAGTGGCCATTGATTATTTCACAAAGTGGATCGAAGCGGCTTCCTTTGCATCTGTTACTAAGAATGTTGTTTCCCGCTTTATGAAGCAGAATCTTATTTTCTGGTACGGTATCCCAGAAAGGATCATCACTGACAACGGTACAAACCTTAACAATACTATGGTCACCGCCTTGTGCTAGCAGTTCAAGATTCAACATCATAATTCATCTCCCTATCGACCAAATATGAATGGTGTTGTCGAAGCTGCGAACAAAAACATCAAAAAGATCATACAGAAAATAAAAGTCACCTACAAGGACTGGCATGAGATGCTACCGTTTGCTCTCCACGGGTACCGTACCATGGCTCTCACGTCAACTGGGGTAACACCCTATTCTTTGGTTTATGGCATGGAGGCTGTTTTACCTATTGAGGTTCAGGTCCCCTCTTTGAGAATCATGAAGGATGCAGGTTTGAATGAAGACGATTGGATTCAAACCCGACTTGATCAGTTGAATTTAATTGACGAAAAGAGACTTACTGCTATTTGTCATGGTCAGACGTATCAAAAGCGGATGATCAAGGCTTTCAACAAGAAAGTCAGACGCCATACGTATCAAGTTAGAGATCTTGTAATCAAGTGCATCATCTTGCCAAAAGTGATCCCAGGGGCAAATGGACTCCTACCTATGAAGGACCATTTGTAATCAAGAACATCTTTTCTGGTGAGGCAATGATCTTAACCACCATGGATGGCGACGACCTGCCGCAGCCTGCGAACGCAGACATAGTCAAAAGATACTACGCATAAATGACCCGCTAGGTTGACACACCTAGGCAAAACAAGGGCATCCTGGTGAATTGAAAACCCGAAAGGGAGATTCAGGAAAAAATTAGGGATAAAAAATAAAAAAATATGTACACCCGGCAAGTTGAAAACCCGAAAGGGTGACTTGGGCAAAAAAGGGTTTCCCGGTGGATCGAAAACCCGAAAGGGTGGTCCAGGCAAAAGTTAGGGAATTAAAGCGTATGACTATGTCTCGTCAGATCACTTTAAGGACAATCTCTTCACTGGAAAACTCTGAGCTTCTGATCAATCCAATCATCTTCGGACGAAGCAACAAATAGACAAGATATTCGGAGATACGAAGGCTATAGCAGAATGGGGACCCCATGGGATTTTTTACACATAGATATCTTTCTTTGTATAAATTTTTCTCAATTTTTATGAAACCATCCTCTTACTAGGATGTTTGTCTCCTTTGTACAAAATACTTATTCAAAGTAAATACATAGATGCCTCTTTAAAGTACAGAAAACCATTTTTCTTTTTCTTTTTTACACTTGTGTTTTATTTGCAAAAACGTCCAATGATTCATTAGTGAACATATGCATTTGAACATAATTACTGTTTACAAATAAACAGGATGAAAAAGAACAATTACTGACAGGTTGAAGAATAGGAAAATGTCTTTAGGATATTCCATGAGCAATCCCTACAGTACATCATCTAGATCCCCAGCGGAGCTGAAACTTTCAATCCCCAGCGGAGCCAAATTTTCAACTACCAATCCACAGAAGAAACCATCCAGTTTCTCCAAATTCCCCAGCAAGTTGTCTTGAAGTCTGAAAAGCAGCCAGATAATAGTTAACTTTTTGTTCCTCCCCAACCTAGGTTTATTCCCCAGTAAAATGGCATACAAACCAAACTCCTGAACCTACTCCCCAGCAGGATAGCTTTCTTCCCCATAGAGTTTTTGTTGCTCCCTAACAGAATGAAGATTCTCATTCTTAATTCCCCGCAGAAGTCATCAGATTTTTCTCTATTTCCCGGAAGAACAAGGACTCCCTTTGTGTAATCCCCAGTAGACATCATCAAAGTTCTCTGGATTCCCCAAGCAGATTTTCTCAAGCAGCATTTGGCATTACTTTCTCAACGGAATTTTTGACAATACTCCGACTTCAAGACATGAAGGATCCCTATATCCCCAGGAAAGTCATCAAGGATTTTTAATCCCCAACAGTCGCCAAGGATTTCTTATCTTCAGCAGTCAAGGATTCATTTTCCCCGGCAGCAGTCAAGGATTTTATTATCCCCAGCTGTCAAGGATTTATCTTCCTCAGCAAAACAGCACATCAGCTTACATGCGCATACATTACATTCGTATATCATAAACATTAATAAAGCACATTTATTGCATCATACATATCATGCAACATAACTTTGTGTTTCAGCTAACATTTTACCCTTTTCAGGATAAGATTAAATAGCTATCATTAACAATGTTCAAAATTTTTAGATACCGTTCAAATACGCTCCAAACACGGTTTCCATTCTGTCACTTATTCTGATTCTCCCCAGCTCAGATACGCTCCAGTCATGGATGCCATTCTGTCGCTTATTCAGATTCCAGTCCAGATACACTCCAGACACGGTAGCCATTCTGTCACTTATTCTGATTTTCCCCAGCTTAGATACAATCCAGACGTGGATGCCATTCTGTCGCTTATTCAGATTCAGATACAATACATATACACTCCAGACACGGAAGTCATACTGTTACTCATTCATATTACTCATATAGACATAACTCGGATACGCTCCAGACATGGATGCTATTCCATTGCTCATACAGGTTCAGTCTCCAGATATAGTTCAGATACGTTCCAGATACGGACACCATTTTGATACTCATCCTCTTGACTTACAACAAACATTCTTGGATGGAATCTACAATCCCATCTCCAACAAGATTCTATCACTTCTCCAAATGGAATCTTTAAGCCCATTCCCTCAACTACATTTTGACGAGTGCAAATTTACGGGCACTCTAGTGTCCAATCATCTTTTACCTTCGAGTCACGAATGGCAAAACTCACTAATCTAACTCTTCAGGTTCAAGAAGATTGAACAGGGGCAGCTGTTGTTCCCCAAAATTTTCCCTCTCATTTATTAATATTTTTCTCACAAGACTTCTTGGACTCAAGACAAGTTTAGGGTTTGCTCAGCTCAAGACATCTCCTTGCACTGATAACCTGAAATTAGGGTTTGAGTTTTCACAAGGATTTTTGGACCATCAATGCTTCATGTGACCTTCATACATCATGTTGGACCTCCAAGATTTCTCATACCAAGTTTCAAGCCTTGAACCACATTTTTGACCAGTCAATTAGACAGTTGACCTAAAAATCAGCTATATTGGGGAAAAAGTCAACCATGGCCAATTTACAGTCAAACCTCATAATTTTTTATCCACAACCACATTTTAGACTCATATGTAATATTTTATCAAGTTTGGATCATAACTCCTCAAGAAATTTGATCAAATCATCAAAAGGGCAAAATGGTCAAAATTAGGGTTTTGACTGAGAAAGGGCAATTTCTGATTTTTAACCTAGCCAATGACCAATTGGGTTCAAGCATTATTTCAAGGACTCAATGGCATCATCTTGACCTAATCACATGGTTCAAAAGATCTCAAGTACATAGGATTGACAGATGAATTTTGCAGTCAACTGATCAAAAGTCAACTGTACACTGAAAAGTCAAACTTTGACTTTTTGATCAAAATCAAGTGCCAAAGGTCATAATTCATCAAGATATGTCAAAATGTGAAACTTGTTTACCAAGAAACCTAAAATTGAAAATTAGGGTTTTAATTTGAAAAAATTTCATAACTTAGAATTTTTCTAAGTATGGAAAATTTCTTATTTTTTCCCAACTTTTCACAACTTTTTCACCATGATGCAATTGGATTCAAATAAAAATTCCAACATGAAAGTTGTAGTCCTCCATGAAATCTACAACTTTTCTTCACAAAGTTTTCCCAAAAGATGATTGGATCTCAAGTTATGAATTTGTGAATAAGGGTCCATGAACTAAAAGACTTAGTGAAAATTTGCCCTAATTTAGGCAGGTTTTTGACCCAACTTCATGGACATTTTTCACCTAGTTCCAAGAGGTATCTCAAAATTAATTTCAAAGATGGATTGTATAGCATGTTTCAAGATTTCTAAAATGTCCAAGAACTCTCCAAGATCATTTATGGTTAGGGAGAATCGAAGAAGAGAAAATGGCATTTTGTCACTTTTGTTCAAGCCATTTCTACAATGCATCAAGTTGCAAATCTGACCAAGCATGCTTGTACCATGCATTGCAGGTCCTAAATCCCTTCTAAACTCCATAATTAAATTCTAGCTCAGTGTTTAATGGATTTATTTTGGCTTTTGGAGCATTGTACAAAGAATAAATCCATTAATGGCATAAAGGGCACATTGCCATTTTCATAAAGCAAGCTTTTCCAACTTTACAATTCTTGAGCCATGGGCCTGTTTCTTTGTTATAAGATATGTCCACAGATATCAAGCAAAGTATACCAACCCTTTCAGCTCAAAAGATAGCTAAGTACAGGCCTGTTAGCATGGTCACTTCAACCTTTCTTCAAAAACAAGAAAAGTGGCCAAAAGGTAGGGAACTTGTACATCTGATAAAGGGTGGACTTGGAATCATTCTAAAAAACTTCACAAACTTATCTCAAGCTAGAACACGAATGCTAAGCATCTGAAAACACGCAGAAACTCAAAAATACAAATTTCTTCCCAAATAGGGCAGCTTCTGCAAAATCCTTGCCAACTTCATTTTGGCTCGTGCATTTTGCCTTTCAACCTTTGAAACACTTCATTCACATAATATCAAAACTATCCAAGCCCTTGTCCTGTTACTGTAACCCCTGTTTCAGACATCACCATTTTCAAACTTGGAAGTTGCCGATTGACTTGTGCAAGAAGTTCTGGCCATCCACAAAGCCCCATAAGCATTGGAATAACTTTGAGGGAACTTCAAGGAAGCTCACACGATCCTCAAGCCTCACTCAAAGTCCCCACATTGCCATATCCAAATCCAGCTGAAGGAGGTATTTTTCAAAATTCTATCTCTCTATTTAAGCATCCTCAAGCCACGATTTGTGAAGCAAAGATGTAGTTTCTAGCATGGTGAAGTTGTACATATGCATACTTTCCATTTATATTAACTGAGCTAAGAGAATTTGAATGTTGAACATGCTGAAAAAACTAGGTCACGAATTAGGGCTAGTGAAATTCTCCCTGATCTCTGAGAGTTAGATTATGAATTTCATATCATTGAAATCGTGAGGTTCCAAGCTACATTTTTTATGTTGCAAGTTTTTGTTTTTGTGCAAAGAATAGAGAGTTGCAGGATTTGACATAAACGCGTGTAGAAGAGGAAGCCAAGGACAGGGACGAAGTTGTCATGGGCTTTTTGCATTTTCTGGCCTTTTTGTTTCTACTGTTTGCACCCTCCATATTACTTTTGCACCCCCTTGCATATTTTGTTTATTTTTCATATTATTTTTTATTTTTTATGTTTATTGACTTTAATATTTTTTTTCTGAACATTCAAAAATCACAAAAATATTTTCTTAATTTTTTGCATTTTTATTTTTATTTTTATTTTTATTTTTTACATAGAAAATGTTTTATACAAATAAATAGAACTTTATTTTCTTAAATAAATAGTAAATACATTTAAAAATACCATACATTTTTATTTTTATTATTCATACACATTAAAATATTATTTTTCATACATATTTTAATTTTCAATATTTGTTAATAATATTATTTATTATTTCTTGTACATAAATGGATAAAATAAATAATATAGAACATATTTTTTTCTTTTCTTTTTAATCAAAAAACTAGGGTTTCACCCTTTCAAAAATAATAATATTATTTTTCTTATTTTTAGGACTTAAATAATTTTATTTTTTCATACATAAAATTAATACAAGAAATTTTTGCATAAATACATTTTATTTGCATATTTAAATATTTGTATATTTATTTATTGTACATTAATTCAATTGGGTTGTAATAGTATTTTAGGGTTTTATTTTTGTGCAAATATCCCCCATTCAAAAACCTGTATCCCCCTTCCCATAATAATTATTGTAATAGCTTAGTTTACATTTACGCAATTTATCGCTTTATATACTTGTGTAGTAAATTAGGGTTTTGCATGATAAGACAAAAATCAAACAAATAGAATGACCTAATACAAGACAATCAAAAGCATGTAAAATAATACACATTGCACACAAGCACCCTTAGGGTTTCACCCACTTGGTTGCCTAATAAAATGGCCATGGTATGCATGCAAAGTATCTTGGCAAAACAAAACAAAAAGATCATAGTCCCTCGATGACGCTATCAAAAGGTTGCCTAAAACAAATGATCTTGGTCCCTCAAAATGCTAAAGATACTTGGCAACATTGCTATCATGGTCATACGATGACCCACGCCCGTCCCGTTTAACATCCAAAGATAGGGTTGTTTACCAAGACAATGGTAAATCAACAATGTCAAAGGAATAAAGATACATAGGAAAGATATTTGAGTAGGGTAGATAGTTCCTAGTTACTTGCTCTCTTCAAAATAATCCTTGTTATTTTCAAACAAACACACACACATTTCAAAACATTTCCAAACACCTTTCAAAACATTGAAACATTTTTCAAAAGACAAACATCTTTGTATACATTCTTACGAATGAGAATCATTACAAAGATTGCCTAAACGACGACCTCTTTTCAAAATACTTTCAAAACCACACAAAGCACCATTTCAAACAATTGCAAAAGCAAAGCAAGTGATTTAAGCAAGTAACTAAGAGCCCATGGAAAACCATGGATGAAAAGGGTGCTAATACCTTCCCTTTTCATAATCTACCCCCCGAACTCAAGAAAACATCTCAAAGGTTTTTCCTGTGCTTTTTTACCTTTCCTTTTGGATAAAATAAAAGTCGGTGGCGAATCTTGCTAAACCGAAACATTTGTGACGAAACGCAAAATCTCAAGTCAGTTCCCCACTGTATCACAGCACCCCTTATTTACTTTTGCTACTAGGCCCATCTTTATTATCTTGTTTTATTCATTTCATTTATTTCTTTTAATCCCTTTTTTTTTATTTTAATCAATAAACAAATATAAAAATCACATAAAAATAGATTTAGGATATTTCTTTATTAAATTTTAATTTTGGTAAATTAATTAACTAATCACTTTAACTTTTTTTTTAAAATTAAAATTAATAGAACTTAGGTTTAATTTCATTTTAATTCATTTTTCTTTTCGTAACAAAAAAATACCAAAAAAACATAGAATTAATTTCTTTTATTTAAATTTCATGTTTCTTTAATAATTAACTTTTTTTAAATATAGATCTAGATCAATTATTTTTTAACTTAAACGATTTTCATAAATTGAAACAAAAAACAACAAAAAGATTTTTTATATCTTAGGATATTTAGACGTCTTTTCAAATTTGTGCGTTATTATTCTTTCTCACTTACTTTTATTATTATAATTGTATATTGGGATGTAATAGATGATTAGTAGGACCTTTTCCGCTTTTATTTATTTTTTCCCCAGTTTTGGATATGTACATAATCCCCCTCCCCGAAGCCTTAGAATAGTTAGGTTTTAATTTTATGCACTTTTAAATTACTGCAATTATTAACTGGTAGATGTATGACTAATAGGATTCAATGGCAAGAATAATCAAACATTAGCAAACTTAACACAAGACTAAAATAGCTGAACATAACACACCTTGCACATATGCAGCCTTAGGGTATACATCACTTGGTTGCCTCGGAAAATAATGGTCATGTTCCTCGAACGTAGGGATGTCTTAGCAAAGACCCTTAATTCTGAAGTCATCATAAAGATCATGGTCCCTAACGTCCCTCGAGTTTCCTACGAGAAATGATCTTGTCCCTCGATGTTGTCTATATGATGACAGTCCCTTCGAATGCTAAGATATATTTACATGTTGCCTTCGATGACCATAGTGTCCCTTTCGATAGTCCCTCAACATCCAACGATAGGGCTACCTACTCACTAATAGTAGGATAGCGTTGTCTAAAGGAAACGAGAAAATGAACAATCTTTTTCGAGTGGGTAGAAACTCTTAAGTACTTGCTCAAAACAATAAAAACTCTTTTTCACAAACACTTTCAAAACAGTTGTCAAAAACAACTTCATCACACTCTTGAGGACAGATACAAGGGTTATCAAGAAGTTAAACAAAAACTTTTCAAAACACACACAAGCTATTTAAAAATGATCAAGTACCTAAGAGCCCGTGGAAAACCACGGATAGAAAGGGTGCTAACACCTTCCCTTTTTAGAATCTACCCCCCGTACTCAGAAACATCTCGAAAAAAGTTTTTTCTGTTCTTTTTCCTTTTCCTTTGTTGGATGAAATAAAAGTCGGTGGTGACTCTTGCTTACTGCAACATTTGCAAATAAAAAACGCAAACCAGTATAACAGTCGGTTCTGCCACCATATCACAGAACTGGCGACTCTGCTGGGGAAATAAATCAGTGGGGTATACCTTAGGATCTAGGCAATTTCTAAAATCGCTTCCTTATCTTGCTTTGCCTGCTTTATATTCAAGGGTTTTGTTGGGGTTATGTAGATCCTACACCCGAATCTGGGAACACCTTTTAGGTAAGTAGCAATAAACTGTAAGGGAACTGTGCGGGGTATACCGACACGGTTGAAGCAGTAGCTACGTTGATGTGACACTTTGGTTGGTACCGGTAACCCTTGACTCAATCAAGGAGAGTACGGGGCCTTTGCATGGTGTCATAAAGCATCAACTGACCTTATAACCTTTAATTGTACAACTTGGCCAATAGGACGTAGCGAGATGGCCAGCTTTGGTGTATTCCCAAGGTCGACAGATACTCGATGCTACACTCATTGAGGTTTGACTCTTGAGTTTTGTTTGGTTCTGAGTCAATCGCCTATTGAACGAAGATTGGGGGAAAGATCGGTGATATTGAGATCCCTTAGAACCCAGTTACTATTTATAGGACAGGTTGAACCAATCCAGCTTCAAGAGGGTATGACCTTAAAACCCATGCAGGCCTTAAACCTAAGAACTTGGTGTGAATTATTTGTTGCTTGCTATACATGTGATTTTTTAGCATAACCATGACATCATAAGCATGGCATATAATACTAACCATTTCAAGGATTTTCTAGGGCTCATATTTGCTTTGTTTTGTAGGACATGGCACTCGCCCGTAGCAACACTATCCAGATTAACCTTATGAAATTTCCTCTCCAACTAAAGGACTTGGCATTAAGGATTCCTAAAATCTCTCCCTTCACTGAGAAACATGGTTGGTTGCTTAACTTGGTCACTTCAAAACCTGATGAAGAATTGTTAAAAGTGTTATTTCAGTTCTTCGATCCTTTGCACCACTGCTTCACCTTCCCGGATTACCAGCTAGTGCCTACTATGGAGGAATTTTCTCAGTTGTTAGGGGTACCTATTCTGGATCAGTTACCTTTCAATGGTACGGAAGAACATCCAAATCCTGAAGAGATTGCTCGAGCTTTGTGCTTATAACGGTCCGATGTAGTGACAAATTGGGAAACTAGAGGAAATGTCCAAGGAATCCTGATTAAATTTCTATTCGAGAAGGCTTATTATTTTTGGGATACCCTGGATTTACAAGCTTTCTAAGAGGTATTGTCACTCCTCATATACGGGACGGTACTTTTCCCTAATGTGGACCAACTCGTAGATGTGAATACTATTAAGGTGTTTCTGTCTCATAATCCAGTGCCTACATTACTTGGGGATATTCTACACTCTTTGTATGCTCGCACTCTAAAGAGAAGGGGGACCCTCATGTGTTGCACTCCTCTATTGGCTAGGTGGTTTATTTTGCACCTACCCAGGTCTATTATGAAGAATGAGCGGGGTATGGAATGGTCTCATAGGCTGATGTCCCTTACACATTCAGATATTCATTGGTGTTCACGGTCCTTGGAAGATGTTACCATCATCAATCGCTGTGGTGAATTCCCTAATGTCCCTCTCTTAGGCATTAGGGGAGGAATCACTTATAACCCTTGTTTGGCACTGTGACAGTTTGGTTATGCGAGAAGGGATGGTCCTCACGATACGCTTATCCAAGGAATCTCCTTCAAATATGAGAATGATGCTCAGGGTTACCGCAAAAGGTTCATGAGAGCTTGGGGCATGGTACATAAAATTGATAGCAAGACACTGGGGCACAATAGTTCCATCCCTCTTGAGCCTTATCTCTGATGGGTACGAGCCCGTGCCCAAAGTCTTATGATGCCTTACCTTGCTGTCCTACCAATGATTGTGGAACCAATTGCTAAAGGGGACACTCCTTATCTTGTTCATCATCCTGACATGCCAACTGATCATGAGGAGTTACAGAAATCCTGGGTTCAACTTAAAGAGGAGCAGGATACGTTCGAAGCTCAATTCTATGCCAGCGAGAAGAAGGTCCTAGAGCTCACTAGGCTACTTCATGAAGAAAGGAACATAAAATCATACATTTCACCAAAGAGGATGCGCTCTTGGGAGACCTAGTTTTCTTTTTGTTTTAAGTTTTGTTTGTTTGATTGTAAGCCTAAAAGGAATTATTTGTAACCGTCTGAACTTATTAATACAATTAACGTGTGTTTCTTTTTGGTTAAACAAATTTGAGCCTTTACAAGTCCTTGAAATCATTACATACGCATACCATCCATGACATTGCATAAACATGTACCATTACAGGTTTCTCATCTTCTTCGTTGTTTATTTCAGCAAAAATGTCTTCTGAACAAAGCATCAAAGATCTTTAGGCACAAAATGCCTAATTTCAACAGATGTTCATAACTTTGGCAAAAGGGCAGGAAGATCTGAAGGCCCTCATCCTGAAGAAAAAGAAGAAGAAAAAGAAGAAGAAGATCGTCGGTGTCCTGAACCTGGGCAGAAGATTTAGGGGACCGTTGAAGCAAACGGTTGATCTAACCTCTTCATCTAAAGAAGGGGAGAACCAAGAGGGCGAAACAAGGGAGGAAGACGCTAGCCAAAGAGTTTCTAAGGATGAATCTAACTACAACGATGAACAATATCCTCTGGCTGAGGATAGGTACAAACAATTAGAGGATCGTCTGAGCGTAATGGAGATCCAAAGAATATCATGGCTGGATTTCTAAGAGATGGGTTTGATATCTAGGGTAGTCATCCCACAAAAGTTCAAGGCTCTGGTATTTGTGAAGTATGATGGGGTGTCTTGTCCCAAGCTTCATCTCCGTTCCTACATGAGGAAGATTCAGCCTCACACTACTGATAGGAACTTATGGGTCCATTTATTTCAGGACAGTCTATCCGGGACTCAGCTTGAGTGGTTCTATCAGCTGGAGGGAACCAATGTCCATAACTGGGAAGATCTGGCTGCTGCTTTTACAAGTAGTATCAATATAACGCTGACCTTGCCCCTACCCGTACTCCACTCCTGAGTATGTCCATGGGTGCAAGCGAAGGTTTCAAGAACTATTCGTAGAAGTGGAGAGATCTGGCAGGGAGAGTCCAACCCCCTTTGTCTGATAGGGAGTTGGTGGATATGTTTCTTGGTACACTGTCTGGCCCGTTCTTCAATCACTTGATTGGTAGCTCTTCAGTTGGTTTCACCGAGCTAATATTGACTGGAGAAAGGGTAGAAGCTGGGATCCAGAGCGAAAAAATCTAGAAAGACACCTCTTTGAGTACTGTAAAGAAGCCATTCACGGGTAAGAAGGAGGTCAATGCCATCTATAACTCAAGAGGTCAGAGCAGAGATGAACGCCATCCAACCGTAGGTGTTGTGATGATACCTAGGCCTGTGGCTAATCAACAACGAAGCAATCATCCAAGGGTAGAAAGACCTCAAAGGCAGTTCACCCAAATCAACATGACATTGCCACAAGCATTGCAACACATGTTGAAGATGAATCTGATTACGATGATAAACCCTCATCCGAACCCTAAGACTTCTTCTCCTAACTACAATCCGGATGTAAGATGTGCTTATCATTATGGCAGCCCGAGGCACAAAATTAACGATTGTTGGGTGCTGAAATACAAGAATCAGAATATGATTGATGCCAAGGAGATCAAATTTGACCCTCCTGAGACTCCCAATGTGATCACTGCTCCCTTACCAAAACATGTCTAGGATTGAAAGCATTTTTGTTCATTTAATTCTCAAGTTGTATTTTCTTTGCTTATTCGAACAATTATTGTCATGTCAAAACTTTTTTATTTCATTAATGCATTACACATGTTTGTCTTGAATTAATCTGTTTTCACTATGCTTAAACTGCTTTATACTTCCTTTTCGTGATATTCAACTCTCGACTAAAAAATCTAAGCCTTAGAGGGAGGATGACGAAAATGATACCACAATCTCTACAGGATGCTTTTGAACAGACCCCACTGACGATGTACATGCTTTGTTTCAAATCCTAAACAGTGGAGTTATAAGGAAGATAATCCCTAGTCAACTTCTTTGAGCCAAAGAAGTAGGAGTTTTTCTTTCACATAAATTAAAACCCTTAATCATAACCCGGGGCAGGGTAGTTTTCCCAGTTAGTTCAGAGACGCATTCAGTCGTGATCTTCCGCTTTGCACACAATGAATGGCCTCGAAGACGTCCTTACAAATCAGAAGATGGTGATGGTTCCGCATAATCATCAAAATAGGCAGTCATCATTTCTCAAAATAAAAGCCCGCTAAGTCAAAATCTATGAAGAAGACTTAAGAAAACAACTAGGGCATCCCGCTGACTGTAATCACAAAAAGAAACAGTTCAGGCAAAAGAAGGGATAAAAAAATCAAAAAAGAAAGAGGTCATACAAATCCTCGACAAAAAAAATGACTGCCTATTTAAAATAAAATTTCAGTATCCGAACCATCACTGGAACATCAAGGACGATACCCAGGACTCAACTGGGAATCTAAACGCGCAATTAACTAAGCATATGACTGAAGGACATCACGAAGAACGGGCGGATACAAATAAATTTTGAGCCTTTATCCTTTGTTTCTTAAACCGTGAACCAGGCCACGTTATAACCCTTAAAGGTCCTAGCTAAAGCATGGGTTAGTTTTAGAGCATATTGTTACAAAGGTATTCTGACTCCTGTAGGACTTGTTACGAATCCTGAGTTGATATCACATTCTTGCAAATTTTGTTTTATTACACAAACACATTTTCAAAAAAAAATTCTCAAGATAGACATAAGCTTTGCATTCTTAAAATACCATTGTTTGCATACGACTATTTGTTCAACAGCAGAGAAATTCGCATGACGAATATCTAGTGAACAAGAACCTTCTCGATGAAAAGGATCACCTCAAGTGGAAAAACACTTCCAACCCAGGGGCACGGCATGATCATTTTCCATCATCTGGGGCAATCAAGTCAAGATTCAAGGAATCTCTCAAAGATGCCAAATAGCCAGGGGTAGATCTCCATCTGAATCACTTGGGGCATTGGGCATGAATTCTAGCAACGAATCATGTGCGATCAAACAAGCACCTTCTGGCAGTGTGGCAACACTGACTACTATGGACAGTGACAATTCTCCATACCTGGCGAACATGGACATAGTCGGAAAATACTACGCGTGAACAAAGACCCACTAGGTTGACTGACCTAGGCAAAAATAAGGGCATCCCGACGAACCAAAAAGGTTCGGGAAAAAGTTAGGGATATACATATGAAAAAAACTGTACACCCGGTAAGTCGAAAACCTGAAAAGGCGGCTTGGGAAAAAAAGGGTATCCCGGTAGATTGAAAATCTGAAAAGACAGTCCACGCAAAAGTTAGGGATTAAAGCGTACGACTATATCCCGTCATCTTGTCACTTACCTACCAGTAGAAGACTTATCATTCTGATCGGCAGTTACCAAGCACCTCACGAGTTGGGATAACACTCAAGCCACCCACAAAGCCTCCGCAAGTACTTTCTCCAGCAGGTACAGGGGCAGAAAAGTCCTGATGCAAAGTCATTGCCGTATCCTCAGCATACGACCCTGTGACATCTACACTCCCCACAGAGTAGAGGCAACTAAAGCTTTGACATCAGCTTCCCCAAACAGGAGTTACTTTCCCCAGCAAAGTTCCTTCAGAAAGCTGACATTTATATTCCCCAGCCGAATTTTATAATTGTAAGCGGTTCATATAGTTTTCTCACGAGCAGAGTTTATACGGAAGCTCATCCCCAACAGAGTTATTCCCCCGCAGATTTATTCTCAAGCAGAGTCTCTCCCCCAGAAGAATGTTCGTAGACAAGGGGAAAATCCCCAGCATAGTCATCTCCGGTTTACCATCTCCAGCGGAAGTAGAAGAACCACTTTTTCTACGACGGTCAAGAACTCAATTTCCAATACACTCCAGCAGTGGTAAGGGATTTATTTTCCCAAACTCGGATATGTCACAATAGAATTTCATGTTCATACATCATGACGTGCACATACATATTGCATACAGTATAATCTCATTTATTTTGAGAACATCGTCATACAATGAATTTCATGCATCACATACAATTAATCATGTACCCTTTTAGGAAAGGTGGTTATCATCAACAATTTCCCGTAGGTCCAAGATTAGTTCCTGAAACTAAAACAGAGTAATTATCTGTGCGACCAAATACAGCTTTACATGGGTTTGTCGCAAAGCAATCTTACACGGGTTTCTCCTAAATGCAACTTTACACGGGTTCATCACAAAGCAATCTTACACGGGTTTCTCCTAAATGCAGCTTCACACGGGTTTATCTTAAAAATATTACACGGGTCCCTTCTCATACATTTCCAAATAAAGTTTCAAACTGAATCATCACAAAGTAACCTCACTCAGGTTCCTCCTAAAGTTTTACACAGACTTATCCCGAAGTGACCTTACCTAGGTTCCTTCTCGGTTCCAATGTAGTTATACCCGAACTCCTCACGAAGCAACCTTACCTAGGTTCCTTCTCGGTGTCGATGTAGTTTTACCCAAACTCCCCACGAAGCAACCTTACCTAGGTTCCTTCTCGGTTCAGATGTAGTTTTACCCAAACTCCTCACGAAGCAACCTTACCTAGGTTCCTTCTAGATTCCGATGTAGTTTTACCCAAACTCCTCACGAAGCAACCTTACCTAGGTTCCTTCTCGGTTCAGATGCAGTTTTACCCAAACTCCTCATGAAGCAACCTTACCTAGGTTCCTTCTCGGTTACGATGTAGTTTTATCCAAACTCTTCACGAAGCAACCTTACCTAGGTTCCTTCTCGGTTCCGATGTAGTTTTACCCAAAATCCTCACGAAGCAACCTTACCTAGTTCAACAATAATCCGGGATTTATTTTCCCTAGTTCAACAATACAGCAATAGAACGACTGACACGTTCATACATTGCATTCATACACCATTTTACGAGTGTCATGGAATATGCAACATGAATGTATTTATCACAATCTCATTTATTTTGAGAGCATCATTTTCACTTCACACATCATGATATTGCATGCATCTAATTCTTTACCTTTTCAGGAAAGATCGACAGATGAATGTCATCACCAATTTTCAACAAGTTCCAGATTAATACCTGAAACAAGACAGGACAACTATCTATGGACGAGTGATTGTAGATTAATACCTGGAACCAACCAGGACAACTATCTACATGAGCAGATTGAAGATTAACACCCAAAACCAGATGGGAAAAATATCTTCCTTTCTCTTAGGTCAGAGATTAATGCCTGAAACCAGACAGGACAACTATCTCAAATGACCAACAAAAACAAGTTCCAGATTAATACCTAAAACAAGCCAGGACAACTATCTGTGGACGACCAATTATAGATTAATACCTGAAACCAGATAGGAAATCTATCTACATGAGCAGATTGAATATTAATACCCGAAATAAGACAGGAAAACTATCTTTCTTTCTCTAAGGTCAAAGATTAATACCTGAAACCAGACATGACAACTATCTCAAACGACCAACAAAAATAAGTTACAGATTAATACCTGAAACCAGATAGAACAACTATCTATGGATGACTGATTATAGATTAATGCCTGAAACCAGACAGGAAAACTATCCATATGAGCAGATTGAAGATTAACTCCAGAAACAAGACAAGGAAACTGTCTTCCTTTCTCTTAGGCCAAAGATTAATTCCTGAAACTAGATAGGGCAACTATCTCAACGAACAACAAAAGCAAGTTCCGGATTAATACCTTAAACAAGACAAGACAACTATCTGTGAACAGCTGATTGTAGATTAACTCCCGAAACCAGACGGGGTGACTATCTACACGACCAGATGAATCAATCTTACACGAATTCCTTCTTAATTTCCAAATGCAGCTTTACACGAGCTCATCCTGAAGCAATCTTACACGGATTCCTTCTTAATTTCCAGATGCAGTCTAACATGGACTCATCCTGAATTGGCACTACATAAGCTCCTTCTCATATATCTCCATGTGCGGTCTAACACGGACTCATCTTGAAACAGCCCTACACAGGTTCCTTCTAATACATTTCCGGACAACAATTAATTACATTCTCCCCGGCAAGTTACTGTGAAGCCTAGATTCCAACTAGAAAATAACAAACTTTCATCTCTCCAGTCCAGAGATAACTCCTCAGTAGATCCATGGACAACTAAATCTCCTAGACTCTATTCCCCATAGAGTTTTCCTCAAGCAGGAGAATAACATAAATCAATTTTCCCCAGCAGAGTCCTCCTTAGACAACACGAACAGGAATCCCCATAAAGAGACCTCTTATGAAGTCAGCATCTACTTTGGATAGCATCTTTAAGCCCATCTCCAACAACTCTCAGTCATCTTCTCCAAATGGCATCTTTAAGCCTATTCCCTACACAATCAACCATCACATCATCGAGTGCAAATTTCTGGGCACTCTAGTGTTCAATCATCTTCCACCTTCAGATCACGAAAGGCAAACAAGCCAATCTAAATCTTCAGGTTTAAGAAGATTGAACAGGGGAAGCTGTTGTATCCCAAAAGTTTCCCTCTTTTTTCTCAAGACATTTTCTCACAAGGATTTTCAAAAGGGAAAGTTTGCACAAGTGCAATTGGATTTTTGGCTCTTAAGCATCAAATCAAAGAAGAGTAAGTTAGCCTTGATTCATAAGCTTCGATTGGGAAACTAAAATCCTTCGAGCGAGCTTTTGTTTCAAACTCTTCGATTGGGCATTTGGTCCCCTTCGATCAAGCTTTGGTCCACCAACTTTGATTGAGCATTTAGCCCCCTTCGGTCAAGCTTTAGTCCACCAGCTTCGATTGAGTGTTGGGTCCCCTTCGAGCAAGCTTTGGTTCACAAGCTTCATTTGGGCATATGGCCCCCTACAGGTTTTCATCGATTCACCAGCAGTAGGCCCCTACAAGTTTTCTTCGATTCACAAACAGTAGCCTCCTACATACTTTCTTTGTTTCACAAAGCAGTGGACTCCTGCATGTTTATTTTGATTCACAAAGCAGTGGCCTCCTACATGCAAACTTTATTTGAGCATTGGTCTCTTACCTTCCTGCTTCAATCCACAAGGCAAAAGGCCCCTTCAACTTGCCTTTGATCCACAAGGCAAAAGGCCCCTTCAACTTACCTTTGATCTACAAGGAAAAAGGCCCCTTCAACTTGCCTTTGATCCACTAGTCAAAGGCCCCTTCAACTTGCCTTTGATCTATAAGGCAAAAGGCCCCTTCAACTTTCCTTTAATCCACAAGGCCAAGGCCCCTTCAACTTGCCTTCGATTTACAAAGCAATGGCTATCTGCATGCAAGCTTCGACTGGGAAATGTCTATCTTCAGGCATGCTCTGACTCCACCTCTGAAACCCTTCAACATACATAGTTTCTACACTATGACACATAATATGGTCCATTCGAAGAAGCATTTAAAAGGTCCATTCGAAGAAGCATACATTTGGTCCATTCGAAGACCATACAAATGGTCCCTTCGAAGGACATACAGTTGGTCCATTCGAAGGATACACAATTGTTGGAAACAAGTTTGTTTTTCCTTTTGATGAGTTTGGCTGAAGATGCTTGTTGGCCAAAGCCCAACATGCTGCCAAGCCCAAGCCTCTTGCACAATTGCATTCGAAGGAAATGACAAAAGAAGCTTCGACTGGGCAAAGTGAAGTGTTTGATTGGGCTAGTTGGGTATTTTCAGAGCCATCGAAAGGAGAAGTTCAGAGCTAATCGAAGAATCAGGTGTGGAGGCATTCAAAGGAGTCAGGGAGTGAAACATGTCCAGGTTCATCCCAAAACCCAAAAGGGGAGGAATCCATCAAAAATGGAAATCCTTTAATTTGTCTGATTTTACCTTCAAAGCCTGGTTAATGGTTGTCCCTTGCCATTTCCATTCCCCTCACACCCCTATAAATACAGGCCTAAAGATACATTGTGATGGACGGGAAAAGGACCCAAAAAATGAGATAAGAAACACATTACAAAATGAAAGTATTTTTGCCACACACGCACGTTGCCCCACAAGAGCTCCACAAAACTTCCAAAGTACCAACAAGGCTGTCAGAATCGAATCAACCTCTATAGGCCTCCTCAATCCAAAATAAGCATCTCACTGGTAATGAACCTTCGATCCCAGATTCATCTCATATGTAATTTAATTTTGATGCTTCATAACGTTTATGATGTTTAGTGTGTTACATGTAAAATCTAAAGTGATAGGGTACCTTTACTAAGGTATGTGAAATAGATTCCTTTAAATCTTAAATCCATCTCAGATGGCGAAGAAGGATGTGTACAGTCGAAAGGACCTGGGTTCGATACCCAGGCCTTGCAAAAAAAATTTTCTAACATGTTATGCAGATTCAATGCTTCCTGGATACGCAAGCTCACCATACACCATCAAGTCCAGGCCATCAGATGCACATCTGATCCGGATCCAACGCCCTAAGCACACAGCCTCACCATGGACTCTCCTGGGAAACTCCCCACTGAATCCAATGGCAGATCTGGGCTTCTCTCACTTGGGCCCAGTGAATTCCACTTCATACCCCCTCTATTTCTTTTACTATTAGGCCCATTTGTATTTTCGTTTTATCTTTACTATTTACTTCTTTTAATTTTGTTTTAATCAGTAAAAACAAATAAAATCACAAAAAAACATTAGGTTAGGATTTTTGTTAATTAAATTAATTATGTAAATTAACTAATTAATTAATTATTTTAACTTTTTCTTTAATTTAAAACTAAATATACTTAGGATTTTAATTAAATAAATTTTCCAAAATAAAAACTAAACAAAAATATTTCCTTTCACTTCAGATTTAGACGTTATTTTCAATTTGTGCACATTTATTTACTTTCGCACTTTTTCATATTATTGTAACTGCTTACTGGTTTGTAATAGTTTAATCTAGGACTTTTACTTTATTGCTTTATTTTCTCCCCCAAGTTTTGACCTAGTAATTAATCCTCCTCCCCGAAGCCATCTAATAGCGTAGCTTTAAATTCCGCATTTTAAATCCCTGCAAATTATTAACTGCATAGATGCTTGACTAATAGGATTGTACGGCAAGAACATAAAATAAAACGCTAGCAGACCTAATGAAAAAGACAAAAATAATTGAATACAACACAATTGCATATATACACCTCTAGGGTATTCCCACTTTGGTTGCCTTCGGAAAAATAGTCACAACTCTCGAAACGTGAGAGAGTTTAGTGGCTACCTTTCGGTTTAAAAAGATCATAAGTCCCTCGATGACCCTCTCAATGTTGCCTCGGTATGATATTTAAAACCCTAGGGTAGTTACTAAAGTTTATTTCCCAGTTACCTTTGTGACTATAAAACGTCCCTTTGAATGTCCCTCATACATCCAAACGACTATGGCTACCTACTTACTATTAATAGGCTAGCACTGTCTAAAGGAAAGGAGGAAAAGAACAACCCTTTTGAGTAAAGTAGATAATTCCTAGATGTTATGCTCAAAACAAACTTTTTACACTTACACAAAACAACTTTCAAAAACATTTTCAAAACGCTTTATCAACACTCTTGAGGACTGATACAAGAGTTATCATAAAGCAAATCACCTTACTATTTGCATTTCAAAAATACTTTTCAAAAACACGCAAAGCATAAGGTATTTCAAAAATGAGCTAAGCATCTAACAACCCATAGAAAACTACGGATGGAAAGGGTGTTAACACCTTCCCTTTCCATAATCTACCCCCCTTACCCAGAAATAATCTTGAAATGTCTTTTTTTGTTCTTTTCACCCTTTACTTTGTTAGATAAAAGAAAAGTCGGTGGTGACTCTTGCTTACCGCAATATTTGCAAATACAAAATGTAAAACCAGTATAACAGTCGGTTCTGCTAGCGTATCATAACTGTCAATCAAGTAAGTGAGTGGCCCTTGAAGAACAAACTTCCTTTTAGCAATCTAAGTGTGAAATATGCTATTTTACACAGAATTGGGGCTGCAAATTGGGTTCCTACAAATCATACTTCAACCATCACTATTGGCTTATGAAAATTTATTTATGCTATTGGAAACAAGAAACTATTTGATTATGGTACTTACATTTTTTATCAGACTATTAAGCATGCAGGAACTTGTGCCATTAAGATGTCAATTGCTTTTCCTTCCCTCATCTGTGGAATTATTCTTAATCAGCATCCTTGGATTCTAAGTGGTAATGATGTAATATGCAAGAGGGAGTCTGGTTTGACTCTTCATTTTAAGCTTTTTTCAGAAAAATATGTCCCAGACATTGTTTTGACATATGCACCTACTGAAAACAAGACCTCCACCAAGGATGACATGATCAATAAATTAAGGGAAGAATGCAAAGAACTAGATGATGTTATTAGAGTTAGTTCAGCAAGGAAGCTAACTTTTGAAAAGATGGTCAAAGATCTGCAAAAGGACAACAACTTTGATGATAGAATAAGCTCTGAAGGAGGAGATTCTAGTGAGGAAGGAAGTTCTGGCTCAGCCAAGTCTGCTGGTCCTGAAGACAGTTAGACTATTTGATCTTTATTTATCTGAACCCTTTGTTTCGTTTTGGCACTTGTATGTTTTTGAAATTTGATTTCTATGGTATGTACCTAAATTACTGATACACTCTTGAATGCATCCTTTTGTTTGGCATATTATGGCTAAAAAGGGGGAGAGAAACTGACCACTGACCACTGACTGACCACTGTTGAGGGGGAGCTTAATACTTGAGGGGGGGGGGGGGGGGGGGCTCATGTCTCAGAAGACGTTCTGACATCTTCTTATGCTAACTGCTAACTGAGTTGTTTTTGTTTTGCTTGCTTTGCTTATGTTGCTGCTCTTATAATGCTCTGATAATGTTATGATAATATGCTCTGATAATGTTTTAGCCAAAATTTGCAAACTGAGGAGTTTGTAAGTGTTTGTTGGCAGCAATTATGGTAAAACAGTGACTTGATAATGTTTTGCTAAATGTCTTAACATTTGACGCAAAACTATTTTGAATGATGTCAAAGCAGATGTCTTGACATCTGCCTCCTGAACTGAACTCAGCCCAATATCAGTTCATGTTTTTTGTTTCCTGATTTCCTGCACACCATAATTCAGGATTTGTGACTCATAGGCTGCGAAAAATATGGTGGAATATTTTTATATTTGAATTATCTTTATGGATTATATCTTGGCCTATTTTCATGGAAATATTCAAAAGATTTGAATATTTTTTTTCCAGCCCAAGCCCACTGCTGCGCATATATAAGGACCTGCTTCCTTATTCAGAACTGCAAATTTTGAAGAAGAATACTTTCTTTTTGTTTTAGAAGTCTAAGGCTTTTTATTTGTAATACACTCTAAGTATTGGTTTAATTCTTGAGTTGTTATTTGAGTTGTCAATTGTGTATCATTCATAAGCTTTTAAGCATTGAATGATTGAAGTCTTTTAAACTTATTATTTTTGTTGTTTCTTCACTCTAAGTGATTGAAGGGATTTAAGGAGGGCCTCATACCTAGGTGAGTTTTAAGTAGAAGTATAGAACGGGTAGTGATTAAGTGATTAGATCGTAAACTGTAGGGGTATTCGCGGTTCGGTTTGGATCGGTTTTAAAGCAAAAACTCATCTGATCCAAAGATTAATTCACTTAAGGTTCGGTTCGGTTTTGGATGATATATTTAAAAAAAATCCAATCTGATCTGATCCAATTTTATGCGGTTTAATTTAGATCGGTTTTTGGATATCCAAATTACACATTATATTTTTATTAATATTATAAAACTACTAATAATTCATAGATTTGATATAATATATAACATATAGTATATTAAAAGTTAATATTACAAAATGAGAGTGATTGATTATGCTTGAAATAATAAAAATAAATAGATTATACCAAACTAATAAATATTATTAAAAAAAAAATTTATCATCTAATAACAAATTCACATAACATGTCATACTAATAAAAAGTAAATAAGTATCAAAATATATTTATGCGGTTCGGTTTGGTTTGGATCGGTTTTGAAAAATTCATCCGAAATCCAATTCGAACCGATCGGTTTTCATAAAATAACATCCAAACACAACCAATAACTTTCGGTTTTTTATGGTTTTTGGTTTTTTGGATAGATTTTCGGTTTTTTATTTGGATTGGTTTGGATTTGAACACCCCTAGTAAACAGGTTGTTTACTGAGGGTCTACGAATTGATACTATTTAGTGGACTTATCCCTGGCTTGGTAGCCCCCAGAGTAGGTGTTATTGTACACTGAACTGGGTTAACAATCCCTTGTGTTTTTACTACTTTTATTATTGTTGCACTTTACTTTGTTCCTCAGATATTTGTGTCATGATATCTCATTGAACATCACATATCTGATACCAGAATTTCAATTGGTATCAGAGCATGCATCCTACTCTTTATCTGGGTGAGATCCAGGGAAGATACTCTCTGGTACTATGGACAAGGAAGGAGGATTTGTGAACAGACCACTCATTGTGGATGGAAGTAATTATGACAATTGGAAACCACATATGGTTGCCTTCTTAAATTCTTTGGATAGCAGAGCTTGGAAAGTTGTTTTAAAAGGATGGAAACACCCTATCAAATTGGGAAAAAATGGAGAACCCACCACTGAGTTAAAACTAGAAGAAGATTGGTCTAAAGAAGAAGATGAAATTGCTCTTGGAAATTCTAAAGCCTTGAATTCTATATTCAATGGAATTGACAAGAAAATTTTCATACTAGTGAACACATGTGAAGTAGCTAAGTTTTGTACCCCAAAACTTGCCCTCTCATTTATCAAACTTTTTCTCACAAGATCTCTTTAACTCAAGACTGGATTAGGGTTTGGTCAGCTCAAGACATCTCATCATGCACTGATGACCCAAAATTAGGGTTTGAAATTGCACAAGGATTTTTGGACTATCAATGCTTCATGTGACTTTCAAACATCATTATGGACCCCTAAGATCACTCAGGACAAGTTTCAAGCCTTGAACCACATTTTTGATCAGTCAATTGGACAGTTGACCTAAAAAACAATTGTATTGGGGGAAAAGTCAACCATGGCCAATTTACAGTCAAACTTCATAATTTTTTATCCACATAAACATTTTAGACTCATATGTATCATTTGATCAAGTTTGGACCATAATTCTTCAAGAAATTTGATTAAATCATCAAAAGGGCAAAATGGTCAAAATTAGGGTTTTGACTAAGGAAAGGCAATTTCTGATTTTTAACCTAGTGTTGGCTGAAGATTTTGATAGTGTTATTTAGAATTCAAAAAGAGCTAGAAGTTCTGATCGAAATGGAATTAAAACACCACGCTTCGAAATTGCAGAAGCAGTGTTTCGAATGAGTGTGTCAAAGCTTGAAGCTTCGAACGGTGATCTTGGGAGCGTATCCAAAGGGGTCTCGAAACAGCAGCGAAGTTAGGTCTGAGAAGAGCGTTCGAAACAGAGAAACACCAAAGCATTTAAAGCTTAAATGAAAGCGGGACTTTCAAAGTTTGAAAGTGGTGTGTTGGAGCCTTTGGGGACACGTGGAAAGATGAAAGAAGCATTGTCTTGCATGTTCGAAACGTGGCATGATCTTGTAGCGAGACCGTTAGGGTCGAATTAGTATAAATAGAAGTCTTAGTGTTAGGATTTCAGTGTGTCATATCTGTTATACAAAATACTCAATAACATTCAAACTACCACATGGCAAGGGAAACGAATGCAAGAGAGATGTATGTATGATAGCACCATGTATTTCTAATTTAATAAAAGCCTTTTTACTATTTCCAGCACTTTACTTCTTTTTCTTTCTGTCGAATAACATTTGCAAGTTTCTTTATCTACTGTCTTTTCATTTCAAAGTCTTTTCTTCAAAGTTTTACATTTTACTGCTTTCTTTACATTTCGAGCACTCTATATTTCAGAGAACTTTCACGCTCTCAATACCTTTACTTTCAAGTATTATTCTTCAAACATGTACTTTCACTTAAAGTCATTTCTAGATTTCTTGCATTAAACGCTTTCTTCACATTTTAAACTTCCACATTCCAGAAACCTTTTGTGTTAAATGTTTTATGGATCGAAACCAGTTACTTCATTTTCCATACAGTTTTATATGTCTTTTCAATCAGCATTACAATTAGCAATTATTCGTATAACTTAGTTTTCACATACATTTTGACCACATTTTTAAACTCTTAGAGAGAGGGATCGAAATAAACCAAACATTTGTACAATAGCACCCATGAATAATTGTTCGATTGTGAGAGTAACCTTAATATCCAAGGAGTCCTAGGATCAATCTAGTCGATCCTGTGAGTTACCAAAGAGATTGAGTAGCGTTAATAAAGATTATTCGATAGTTTGGAAGACTAGCGGTTGTTTACCAGAAATCACTGGAAACAAATTGGCACACCTGGTGGGACCAATAGTTGGATATCAGAATTAAGGATTGTCAAGACATAGCCATCCCAGAAACGTAGGAACCTGAGAAGTTTGCTGTTTTATGAACCTGAGAAGTGGTAAGATAACCAACAGCAACCAACCTTTATCCAGAAGAAAACGTTTGGACAAAATGTCTAATTCAGACAATCAACAGGGAGACCAAGGTGGCCCACAGGCAACAGGCACTAACGCGTCCATTTCGAGCGGAGCATCTAATGCAATCCCTTCGAATGCACAGGCTGTTGCATCTTCAACCAGTAACATGGCCACCAACGGAGTAAGTGGCATATCAACCAACAGTTCGATCTTAGGAAATACTGGAACTATGGGCTACCCTGGGGGATTAGTTCCGCCACCTGGGACACAATCCCATTTCGCCACTCCATCAACTAGACCACCCGGCTTCGATGGGAATAGAATTAGAAGTTCTTCTTACGGAATGCCAACATCTTTTATGGCAGGTTTACACAATTCCACATCGAATTCTTCCCCACAACTAGGATCTGGGTCTGGGGCAAACCAATTTATGTCAAATAACCAAGGGTCAGTGGGTTATAGCACGTTGCCTACCCTAACCACAGATAACCAGTTGGCTTTTAGGCAATTGATGGATGAAAGCAACCACAATATGATAGGGGTGTTAGCGCAAACCATGCAGGAAATATTCGCCCCAATAGTTCAGAATGTGACTGTGACGAACAGGGAAAACGCTGACAATATGAGTCGAATAGCAGATTTCTTTGCTCCCACAGAAAGGCGTAGGCAGAACCAGGCGGGATTTCGAACAAACGTGCCTGTTATAGAACAAATTGCCAACGACCCAATTCATAGACCACCCAGAGAAGAGGTTAACTTAGGGGCCAGAGCACCAAGGTTAGAAGCCCCAATAATTCCGGGCCCACAAAGGGAAGTTATGGAACCAGGGGCAAGGATCGAAAGACCAGAAGCCCCAGAATTTCGAGGAGAACAACCTAGGGGAGTTGTTTTGGTTGGTCGAAACCAAGATGCCGATGCCGTCGTTCATAGGATTCGAAACGATAACATCTTGGCAGAAAATAATCTGACCACCATGATAGAGAGGATCATGACCCAAAACGGCCTCAATATGGGAATGAGGAGGCCAAATTACGCTTCTCCTATATTAGATTGTATAATGCATACTGATTTACCAAGGGGATACAAAGTCCCTAAATTTACAAAGTTCGCTGGGGATACCAACGAGTCAACAGTCGAACACATAGCGAGATATTTAACCGAAGCGGGGGATATAGCCAATAATGAAGATCTCAGAATCAAATATTTCCCAAGTTCCTTGACAAAAAATGCCTTCACTTGGTTTACCACGTTGCCTCCTGGGTCTGTTGACACTTGGACCCTTTTAGAGAGATTATTCCATGAACAATTTTACATGGGACAATCGAAAATAAGTCTGAAGGAATTGGCCAGTGTTAAGAGAAAGTTCACTGAACCCATTGATGACTATTTGAATAGATTTAGGCTGTTAAAATCCAGATGTTACACAGTAGTGCCTGAGCATGAGTTAGTCGAAATGGCCGCTGGGGGATTGGATTACTCTATTCGAAAGAAATTAGATACTCAGCATTTGAGGGATATGGCTCAGTTAGCCGATAGGGTTCGACAGGTCGAAAGACTAAAAGCCGAAAAAGCCCGAGTCTTTAAGAATAGTAAGAAAGAAAGGATTTCCTATGTTGGAACTGAGGAAGTAGAAGAATATCCTGAATTCGAATTCGAAGAGGTCGAAATCGACCTCGCTGAATTAAAACAGGCCCCGCCTTACTCCTGCAAAATGTTAGTTCCTACAAAAGGGAAAGATATTGTTGAAAATGAGAAAAGTGATAAGTTTCCAAAGAAGGTTTACACCTTCGATGTCACTAAATGTGACGAAATCTTTGACTTGCTTGTCAAAGATGGCCAACTAATTGTGCCATCAAATGTCAAAATACCCCCTTTGGACCAGAGGAAGAAAAGGGGATTTTGCAAATATCATAGTTTCCTAGGCCACAAGACCTCACAATGTTTTCTTTTCAGGGATTTGATTCAAAACGCAATCAAAGATGGCAGATTAAAGTTTGCTGATAAGATGAAGATGAAAGTGGACGAAGATCCTTTGGACGTCGCAGACACCAACTACTCCGAGCCTGCATGCATTGGAGAAGTCAACATGGTGGAAATTGATCGAAGCGACACCCTAACAGGAGAGAAGGACATTGGAGTCGAAAACTGGGTGATGGTCGAAGTCAGCGAGGAAGTCATTGAAGGCATCCAGAATACACCAGACACTTCGATTGCTGGACCTGTGGCTGTTGCAGGAGAAACCCAGGCTACTGAAGGCCAAGGGGATCACAACGAAGGATCTACGCAAGTCACTGAGGGCTTGAGGTTGGAATTAGAGAAAGTCCAAATTACGCAGCCAGTTCCCTCTCAGAAGGAAATATGGGACACTCTAGGGGAACCCAGTGGAAAATATGACTATCTGGTCAAATATTCTGCCCCAGAAAGTTCGAGGGTCCAGATCGAAGATATAAAGCCCACAGGATGGGGCGATGACGAAACAAAAGAGGGGGATTTGGAAATAAATATGGTGGACATGGAAAGACCCCGTTCTGAGATGAAGGAAGTGGAAAAATACTTAGAAAAAGAAAAGCATAGGATGGGGGACAATCACACTGGAGATGATACTCTCAAAGACTATCTTATGTCATGCCACAAAGGAGATCCAGGCATGATACTGTGCCCTAGGTGCAGCATCCTCTGCAACCAAAGAATTGCTGCAAATTTCGAAAGGGTACAGAGGGCTCGAACTGGCAACAATTGGCGCCAGGATAACCAACTTTTTAGATGCTACCCCAAGGCTGGAGAGAGTTTGTTGGAGTTTGTTTTTCGCTGCTACAAGGGGGCAACTAAGTGCTTGGTGTGCCCAAGATGTTCTGCTGTGTATGACCAAAGCATGGCTAGGGCCTTCGAAACGATCCCCTTCGCCCCTTGCTGGAGCCATCAAGAAACTGCCCAGATGGGTCCACGTTTCGACAGCAGATACAAACAGCGAAGACCAGATAGCCCTCACCCCAAAGTTGCTCGAAGAGTGACTTTCAAACTCCCTGCTGAAGTACCAACCGATAGATGGCTGCAAGCCAGAAATGACAAAGGCAAAGACAAATGGAGGAATGCTGAACGAAATGCACGCCATGCTGTGACATACAGGAGGCAATTCAACACACAAAAAAGGGAGGAAGTCAGATTAGAAAATTACAAAGGAAGGAACCCCATGTCAAGATCCCAGTGGCGCAGACAGCAAAGGATTCGAAAGGCTGAAAGAGAAGCTGTGGCAAACAAAGGGGATACTTCAACAAAGATACAAGGTGAATCGAGCACCAACAAACCAAAAAGTCAGACGGAAGAGAAACCTCCAGTCAACAGAAGGCTTTTTTCTGAAGACCAACAAGACGGACCAAAGGAATACACTCCAGGCCCGGAAGAGGACGAAGATATGATAACAGATAACTTCGAATCGGAGGGGGAGTCTTCATTTAACCTGAACTGTAACGTAGTGTCTGTGCTTCCCTGCGAATTCGGGCAGGAAACCGAAATCAATGAATATGAGGAAGAAGACACCACAGATTTAATGAAACATAGGCCCGTATGCTACTACGTGATGGACAATGGGGCTGTTGAAGAACAAAATGCGTTCTTCGAACGTCCAGAGCCTACAATGAAGAATCATCTCAAGCCACTTTTCATTCGGGCGAAAGTAGGTGTCCATGGTGTGAACAAAGTTCTAGTGGATGGGGGTGCTGCAGTCAATCTGATTCCCCATTTCATGCTAAAAAGGTTGGAAATCCGCGAAGGAGATATCAAGCCCCATAATATGGTTCTATCCAATTATGAAGGAAAAGTGGGTAAAACACTGGGGGTGGTCCAGTTAGAATTGACAATAGGCTCAAGTTGCAGGCCCACCATGTTTATGGTTGTCGAAGCCAAGGCCAACTATAACCTACTGCTAGGAAGAGAGTGGATCCATGGCGTGGGAGCAGTTCCTTCGTCAATGCATCAACGACTAGTCCTGTGGAGAGATGACGGAATCGTGGAAAACATCGAAGCAGACCAGAGTTACTTTATGTCGACTGTCAATTTAGTTGACAAAAGGGATTATGATAAAAATCTGGCAAAGATTGCTCCATGTGTTCCAAATGATGAGATGAATGAAACTAGAAATGCCCACTACTACATGACACTTCGTCATGATGGACTTTACTGGGATAGAACAATAATTAGTAAAGAAGAGGAAGGTGAAGGCGCTATACAAAAACGGCCAGCAGGCTGGGACTTCGACAACCTTAACCATGACTGAGTCCACCTTTTTCGAAAGGATTTCGGCCTATATGGCTGAGAATGAATCGAAAGCGGCCTTAGAGGCTGAAATAAATGAATCATTTGAAAAAACGAATGAAGTTAGTGGGGGGGGGTTCGAAATGCTCACCCAACGAAGAGTTGGAGATGGATCAAAGGTTGGATGCCATCTATGACAAAGAGCCCTTAGGCTTCGAAAGGGATCCCATAAACTCAGGTGTCAAAATGTTGGCACAGGACCCACTCGAAGAAGTCAACTTAGGGGATGACAAAACGAAAAGAGTAACTTACGTAAGTGCTAAACTTAGCCCAGGCCTCAAGGAAAAAGTGATCGAAATCCTTAAGAAGAACAAAGATTGTTTCGCATGGGATTATGATGAGATGCCTGGTTTAAAGAGGGAGTTGGTCGAACATAGGCTGCCAATCAAAGATGGCAAGAGGCCCATCAAACAAACTCCCAGAAGATTCGCGCCAGCGGTTCTCACAAAAATTAAAGCTGAGATCGAAAGGTTGCTGCGTTGCAAATTCATCAGAACAACAAGGTACGTCGAATGGTTAGCAAACATAGTACCTGTTATCAAGAAAAATGGTTCTTTAAGGATTTGCATAGATTTTAGGGATTTAAATACTGCAACCCCTAAGGATGAATATTCCATGCCCGTGGCAGAAATGCTAGTAGATTCTGCTGCAGGATTCGAATACTTGAGCATGTTAAATGGATACTCTGGATATAACCAGATTTTCATTGCTGAAGAAGATGTTGCAAAAACAGCATTTCGTTGCCCAGGAGCCTTAGGCACCTACGAATGGGTGGTGATGCCTTTTGGTTTAAAAAATGCTGGGGCAACTTATCAAAGGGCGATGAATTCAATCTTTCATGACTTTATCGAAACCTTCATGCAGGTGTATATTGATGATATAGTCATCAAATCTATATCTGCAGAAGCACATTTGCATCATTTAAGCCAATCATTCGAGCGAATGAGAAAACATGGCTTAAAAATGAATCCCCTTAAATGTGCATTTTTTGTGCAGGCTGGAGATTTTCTTGGTTTTGTGGTCCACAAGAAAGGAATTGAAATCAACCAGAACAAAACCAAAGCCATAATGGAGACGAAAGCACCTGCGTCAAAAAGGGAGTTGCAATCTCTGCTAGGGAAAGTTAACTTCCTCAGAAGATTCATTTCGAACCTGAGTGGAAGGACCCAAGCTTTCTCTCCGTTACTTCGTTTGAAGCAAGGTCAGGCCTTCGAATGGAACGAAGCTCATCAGGAGGCGTTTGACAAAATAAAAGAATATCTTTCTCAGCCTCCTATGTTATCTCCACCATCATGGGGGAAGCCCATGAGATTGTACATATCTGCCTTTGAAGTTAGCATAGGTAGTATGTTAGCACAAGAGGATAACAATGGCGTCGAAAGAGCCATATACTATCTAAGTAGAGTGCTGAATGATGCAGAGACCAGATATAGCAATTTAGAAAAGCTATGTCTCTGTTTGTATTTCTCTTGTATGAAACTCAAGTATTATATAAAACCTGTTGATGTTTATGTTTCATCTCACTTCGATGTCATTAAACATATGCTTTCAAAGCCAATAATGCATAGTAGAGTTGGAAAGTGGGCTCTGGCCTTAACAGAATATTCATTGACGTTCATGCCCTTAAAAGCTATGAAAGGTCAAGTAATTTCTGATTTCATTGTGGATCATTCGTTGGTTGAGCAGACAAGCATGAGTTACGTCGAAATGCAACCATGGAAATTGTACTTTGATGGTTCAACCCACAAGAATGGAAGTGGTGTTGGAGTCCTTCTAATTTCTCCTGAAGGAATTCCAACAAAATTCAAGTATAAATTGGATGGTCCTCGTTGTTCGAACAACGAAGCTGAGTATGAAGCGCTCATTGTTGGACTTGAAGCTTTGTTGGAATTGGGGGCAACCAGAGTCGAAATTAAAGGAGATTCTGAGTTGGTGGTCAAACAAATCACAAAAGAATATAAGTGCATAAAGGAAAATCTAATGATATACTTCGTCATAGTCAATAGGCTATTGAGAAAGTTTGAATACATGGATATTCAACACATACCAAGATTAGAAAACCAAGAAGCAAATGACTTAGCGCAGTTGGCTTCAGGTTATAGAGTATCTACCAAGAATCTTAAGGATTTGGTCGAAATAAGGGGAAGAGTTATGGCTACTAGATTCACACCATCGGATTTGGAAAGTATGAGATTGGGATATGCCGAGAAACAGGGATTCGAAATTCTAGCCATAAATACTTTGTCAGATACAGATTGGCGAAGTCCATTAAAGAGTTATTTAGCAGACCCAACTCTAAAAGTAGATAGAAAAACAAAATATAGAGCATTGTCATATCTCCTCATGGGGAACGAATTGTTCAAAAAGACCCAAGAAGGTGTTTTATTGAAATGCCTAGGAGAAAGTGAGGCATATTTAGCATTGTCTGAAGTCCATAATGGGGCATGTGGGGCACACCAAGCAGGCCATAAAATGAAATGGTTGCTATTTCGATATGGTTTGTATTGGCCTAGCATGCTCAAAGATTGCATAGACTTTGCGAAAGGATGTGAGGAATGTCAGAAACATGCAGGAATTCAACACGCCCCTGCAAGTGAGCTGCATTTGATCATCAAACCATGGCCATTCAGAGGATGGGCATTGGATCTGATAGGCGAAATAAATCCTGCTTCGTCCAAAGGTCAGAAATATATCTTGGTAGGAGTAGATTATTTTACCAAATGGATCGAAGCTATACCTTTGGTAGTTGCTGATCAAGAGGCAATTATCGAATTTATACAAAAGCACATTATCTATAGGTTTGGATTACCAGAAAGTATAACTACGGACCAAGGTTCTGTATTTACTGGTAGAAAGATGCAAGGATTTGCCCAAGAAATGGGGTTTAGATTGCTAACATCAACACCATATTATGCTCAAGCAAACGGACAAGTCGAAGCGGCAAACAAAGTAATAATAGGATTAATCAAGAAGCATATTGGCAAGAAGCCAAGAAATTGGCACAAAACTCTGGACCAAGTGTTATGGGCTTGTAGAACATCTCCAAAGGAAGCCACTAACACTACTCCTTTCCAACTTACATTCGGCCATGATGCAGTGTTACCAGTAGAAATTCATCTGCAATCAGTTCGAATACAGAAACAAAACGAAATTCCAGCCGCGTTATATTGGGAAATGATGATGAATGAATTAGTCGAATTGGACGAAATTAGATTACGTGCGTTGGAGATTTTGATGAGGCAAAAAGAAAGAGTGGCCAGAACATACAATAAAAGGGTGAAGAAAAAAGTATTCGTTATTAATGAATTGGTTTGGAGAGTCATATTGCCTATGGATAAGAAGAACAAAGCATTAGGTAAATGGTCACCTCATTGGGAAGGACCTTTTCGAGTATTAAAAGTTTTCTCAAACAATGCCTACGAAGTCGAAGAACTCTTGGATGATAAACGTGTCCTAAAGGTTAATGGGAAATATTTAAAGAAATATAAACCAAGCCTGCGGGAAATTCGAATAGTAACAACGTAAACAAAATATTATAAAAAAGCCAAGATGGCAAGATAAGAATGCCAAAATGGCGTTGTTCGAATATTACATTGAAAGAACCAAAGTTATGGTCAGATAGACAAAAAATCTAGAAATAAACATTATTTTTCAATCGAGTAAAGGTACTTCGAAATGTTTCAAGTTTCTGCTGAGCAAACCGCCTGGCACCTTCCAAGGTTGCCACTTCTCCTTTAAGTTGTTCTGCAGTCTCCATTTCTGCAAGCCCCCGGTTGAGAAGCTCTTCGAATTGGTTACCTGCAGGATTAGTTTCGAAGGCTAGTTGTTGTTCCTTAGCCTCCTTAACTTTCTGCTGAAGTTCCAGAATCTGCCTTTCCCAAAGAAGAATGGACTCAGCTCGAGCCTCATATTCAGTTTTTGCCTGCTTCAGATGCATAGCCTGATCTTCAGCTTCTTGAGAAAGCTTCAAAGCTTGTTCATAGGCGGCATCCATAGCAATGCGTTTCTCGTGAACCTTCTTGGCAGCAGATTCGTCTTGGAGAAGATAGCCAGTTACGTTGTCCAGCAAATTTTGAAGATCAAACAAGAGAGTACTAACTGGCAAAGAGCAGCTGGAAAGATTAACCTTTGTAAGCAGCTCCTTCATAGTATAGCAAGCAGTACTATCTTGCTTAAGCACTTCGAAGATATCCACATTGAGAATAGTTCTCCTAATTTTGTTGAGAAGAACAACTCTTTCATCTGTGGGAAGAGGATAGCTGGTTGAACTTGTGCCAGCCCTAGCGAGTGGGATGTCCCTCTGGGCCAACTTTGCCTTCATGTACCCAATAGGGTCATTTCGCCTCAGAAGTGCCAGTGCCTCGTCAGTCATTCGAGACGGAGAGGATTGGGGGAATTCCACGCGTAGGGGAACCTCGTTTGTTTCAACCTCTGGGTTTTCGTTGATTGTATCACCATCCCCTTCATTTGCTTCGTGCTCTTGGTCTTCTTCATCCTCGTCCAAATCTACCACTTCGATACCATCCTTTTCACCGCTATGTGCATTAGACTCCGTCCCGGCAGTCGAACCATCATTGTCGTTTTCCCCATTATTGGCGTTTCCCTCCTCAGATTCTTCGTCTGCAGATTCTTCGAATCCTTGCCCAGAATCAGCTTTTTCCTCTTCAGTCTGAGTATCCTTTGGATCCTCTTGAAGAGTTTCAAGAGGGGACTTTTGAAGAACCCTTTGTGAATCCTCTGCAGACGTTTGAGGTATGGTTTCGTTCACCTCTTTCAGAGGAATGGAGGTACCTTGGTCATCTGGCTGCTCAGAAGTTCCAGCCAAAACCGCCACGTTGGAAGAACCTTTGTTTTGGACCAAATTGCTGGAATCTCCTTGAGGAGAGGAGTTAAGCGGAACAGCAGCCCTGGACGGTGAGGTCGAAATAGTAGAAGTGGGATTCAGGATGTTCTGCAAGGAGCAGCAAAATGTTAAAGGATGACACTCACCAAGGCAATAAGAAGTTAAACATTTCTAGAAGAAGTTCGATTTACCTGTGGCCCCTCAGAAGAGAGGTTACTAGCTATGCGTTCCAACTGTGGGTTGGAGGTCGAAGGTGGATTTTTGGATTGTGGTAAGGGAGCAGCATCCCTGGAGTCAAGTCCAGAGACACTAGTAGGAACAGTGCTTTTGGGTGTAGCTTTCTTTAGCTTCTTCTTCGAAGCAGTATTTGAGTTTCCTCCAGCAGTGAGATCTTCCCCAGTGGTACTTGGTTTCCGCTTCTTGGGAGTAGTGGGGGGAAGCTTGTTGGTCTGAACGAATTTTAACGAAGTTAGATATAAAAGGATTGAGTGAATTCGAAGCATCAAAAACTAAGTGATTACCGTTGGAATTGGGGCACTTGTTGTTGTTGGCGTTGTTGTTGTTGGTGTAGTTGCAGCAGTAGCAGTTGTTTCGGGTGGATTAGCTTTTTCAGTAGTTTCAATGGAGGTCTGAGAGGCACTCCCTTCCTTCGATTTCGAGGCAGCAGTCTTTATCCTGATAGCTGAAAATCAAAACATTTAAAGCAAAGGTTAAAGATTTGGAAAATAAAAGATATTTGGGAGTTTTTCCCAAGCATTCGCACCTGTGCCTTAATCAGATCTAATTGACATGGCAGAAAGGTCATATCGAAGATGTCCTGGGAAATCATGAAGCCAGTGTCGAGCCCATGTCACAGTCTCAGATGGCTTTGGTTTCCTTTGAAGATATTTGAACATCTCTTTGCAAGTAAACCACCATGGATATGGGGGAAACCAAGCCAGAGCCAGTTCTGAGGTAGGTAATCTGGGAAATTTAGGTGGATGCATTTCGAATGCCAACCTATACCTATCCTCAGGTGACAGCCCTGAAGGAAGTTTTAGCTTAGAAACTTTTTGTTTAAATTTTTCCTTCAAGGTCTCAGCCGCTTGATGCACAGTGGAGTCCAAGCGTGTGGGGTCGTAAGTAGTTTCGAAGTAATTTTGAAAAGCTTTTATTTCTTTGGCATGAGTAAACATACCTTTCTTTGCTGGTACCTGCACATCGAAGGCATCAATTAGTTTCTGTCGAATAGTAAGTGTATCGAACATACAAGTTTGATAAAACTTAATCCACCACTCCAGAAATCCTTTGGCCGCGAGATGGGTAGGTTCGAAGGCTATCAGTTCAAATTGGGCAAAGCCCTGATATTGTTCTTGCTGGATCTTGGCTTCCCTTGCCTTGAAAGTTCGACCAGATGTGATGGCGCTCTCAGTCTGGAACAAAGGTTCAGGAATCAGTTGGCATAGGCCAAACTGCCTCGAAACGAAGTTTGGTTGGTAGGCAAAGAGAAGAATTTGGTTCTTAGCTGGGGTTATCCTTGAAGAGATAAGTCTAGGAAGCAAGAAAGCTCTCCACACATCTTGGATTTCCTTACTCTTGATGGCTTCTGAGAGAGCCATGGTGAACCAAGAAGGTCCATGAGCCCTCGAAGCAAAGGGCGCCATGCTCTCTTCGAACTTATGTCTTTTTGAGAGTATCAAGATGTACTTCGAAAATTGAACCTTGAAGTCGTCCTTGTCATCATTAGGGGTTAGTCTGCGAAGCCTAGTGCCTTCGACTATCCTATCACTTATTTCTGAATCTTGTTCATCTATGGTGTTGGCGGTTGATAGAGAAGGTTCGAACATGGCGTTGAGCCATAATTGAAGTAACCAAAATGGGCCAGCTAAGAGAATGTTTTTGGAAGTGTGGGATTTGAGGCTCGAAACAGCTGACCTCAGGCTCTCATAGAGGTCAACTAAGAGTAATTCACTTAAGCACACTTTGCGATTTTCATGTAAATCCCTAGCTAAAGGAATGAACCTACTAGCTACCTGCAGGGATCTACTGCAGAAAACGTACCTAGACAGCCACAGGGTTAAGAAAGCAATGTGCTCTGTGTCAGACACATTATCCCCTTCAGCATGATAATGGCCGATAAATTTGGAGAAGCTGGCTAACTTGACTTCGAAGTCAATTATGCTTGAGTGCTCTTCATTGTCAGGAACATAAGTTTCCCCCACTGGCGACAGTCCAGTAATGGCTGCTATATCGAAGAAGGTTGGGGTGATCATTCCACCTGGAAGATGGAAAGTGTTGTAGGTACTATCCCAGAAATAGAGGGACGCAAATAGCAGAGGATGACTATAGGTGAATCCAGGTTTCGATAGCTTAATGAGGTTATAAATGCCTAGTTCTTCCCATTGCTGGGATTTTTTGGCTTCTACTTTCGTGAACCAGTTTTGGTAAGCAACATCAGCAGTAGGGCAAGATCGGAATGGTTTAAAATTGCTTTTTACATAATCCAAGATAAATGGGTCCTTAGGATAAACGGTTGAGGTTTCTGTGGTATTCGGATTAAGAAATTCTACTGCCCTAGGGGCATCCATTTTGTTGAATAAAGGTTTGAAGTTATAACACACGGGAAAAATGGTCCTGGTGTCCTTTAGTATTTCAAAAACTGTAAGAGGGCCATTTAAGGCTAACCTCTTACCAGCAACATGGGTAGGGATGAGTACCTGTGATGCGTACAACATTTCTTTTTCTTTGGAAATCATTTGAGGAGCAAGAGCAGATTGGCCTTGAATGGTGACGATTTTACTCTCCATAGTTGCTCCTGTAGTTTTTCCTTTCTTCTTGGAGACTTTCTTGAGTTGGGATGATGTGGAAGAAGACATTTTTGTTGTTTGAGGGCTTAGAGTGTTTATGAGAGAAGAAGAGTAAAATTCCAGAGTTTGAAAGGTTTAGAGTGTAAAGAAGGAAAAAGGGAAGGTTAAATTGACGTTTTATAATAAGAAGATGAAACATCCACCGAGTGAAAGTATGATACGTGGAGATCATGGATTGGTGTGATGAAGAGGTGGCGAGAAGTTGATATAGGTAATAGGCGTGATTTTAAAAACAATCATTACTTATAACTGCACCATGCTGTGAAGTGACTTTGGGCGGTTAAGGTACCCAAAGGGTGCTATGATTGATGTGACTAGGGTCAAACGCATTAAATGCTATGATGATTCGAAGATCCTATCAAAATCTTATATAAATGTTTAAAATAGGTATTTCTCAGAGAGATCGAAATACATATTTTAAAGGGGCAATTTGTTGGCTGAAGATTTTGATAGTGTTATTTAGAATTCAAAAAGAGCTAGAAGTTCTGATCGAAATGGAATTAAAACACCACGCTTCGAAATTGCAGAAGCAGTGTTTCGAATGAGTGTGTCAAAGCTTGAAGCTTCGAACGGTGATCTTGGGAGCGTATCCAAAGGGGTCTCGAAACAGCAGCGAAGTTAGGTCTGAGAAGAGCGTTCGAAACAGAGAAACACCAAAGCATTTAAAGCTTAAATGAAAGCGGGACTTTCAAAGTTTGAAAGTGGTGTGTTGGAGCCTTTGGGGACACGTGGAAAGATGAAAGAAGCATTGTCTTGCATGTTCGAAACGTGGCATGATCTTGTAGCGAGACCGTTAGGGTCGAATTAGTATAAATAGAAGTCTTAGTGTTAGGATTTCAGTGTGTCATATCTGTTATACAAAATACTCAATAACATTCAAACTACCACATGGCAAGGGAAACGAATGCAAGAGAGATGTATGTATGATAGCACCATGTATTTCTAATTTAATAAAAGCCTTTTTACTATTTCCAGCACTTTACTTCTTTTTCTTTCTGTCGAATAACATTTGCAAGTTTCTTTATCTACTGTCTTTTCATTTCAAAGTCTTTTCTTCAAAGTTTTACATTTTACTGCTTTCTTTACATTTCGAGCACTCTATATTTCAGAGAACTTTCACGCTCTCAATACCTTTACTTTCAAGTATTATTCTTCAAACATGTACTTTCACTTAAAGTCATTTCTAGATTTCTTGCATTAAACGCTTTCTTCACATTTTAAACTTCCACATTCCAGAAACCTTTTGTGTTAAATGTTTTATGGATCGAAACCAGTTACTTCATTTTCCATACAGTTTTATATGTCTTTTCAATCAGCATTACAATTAGCAATTATTCGTATAACTTAGTTTTCACATACATTTTGACCACATTTTTAAACTCTTAGAGAGAGGGATCGAAATAAACCAAACATTTGTACAATAGCACCCATGAATAATTGTTCGATTGTGAGAGTAACCTTAATATCCAAGGAGTCCTAGGATCAATCTAGTCGATCCTGTGAGTTACCAAAGAGATTGAGTAGCGTTAATAAAGATTATTCGATAGTTTGGAAGACTAGCGGTTGTTTACCAGAAATCACTGGAAACACCTAGAAAATGACAAATTGAGTTAAAGCATGATTCCAAGGATCCAATTGCATCATCTTGACCTAATTACATGGTTCAAAACATTTCAATTTCATTAATAGACAGATGAAATTTGCAGTCAACTGTACACTGAAAAGTCAAACTTTGACTTTTTGGTCAAAATCAAGTATAAAGGGTCACAATTAATCAAAACATGTCAAAATGTGAAACTTGTTCATCAAGAAATCAAGGATTGAAGATTAGGGTTTAAAATTAAAAAAATTCTTAACTTAGGAAATTTTCTAAGTATAGAAAATTTCTTATTTTTTCTCAACTTTAGGCCATTTTTTCACCATGATGCAAAATGATTCAAACGAAGTTCCCAACATGAAAGTTGTAGATCTCCATGAAATATACAACTTTTATTCACACACTTTTCCCTAAAGATGCTTGGATATCAAGATATAAATTTATGAATACATGCTCATGAACTAAATAACTTAGTGAATTTTTGCCCTAATTTAGGCAGGTTTTGGACCCAACTTCATGACAATTTTTCACCTAGTTCCAAGAGGTATATTGAAATTCATTTCAAAGATGAGTTATAGAGCACATTGCAATATTTCCAAAATGTCCAATAAATCCTCAAGATCATTTTTGAGTAGGGAGAATCGAAGAGATGAAGTTGGCAATTTCTCACTTTTGGTTCAAGCCATTTCATGAAGAACAAAGTTCCAATCAGTACCTATGCTGCCTAATCCATGCTTTACAGGTCCCAAACTTGTTTCTTACTCCTTAATTTAATGCTTACTCAGTTGACAAAGCTTTGATACAAGCCTTAGAGCCATTATCTAAGTTGTAATTCCATAAATGGCATAAAGTGGCCATTGCCATTTTGAAAAAGCTCCACTTTTGCAAACTTTAAAATCTTGAGCATTGAACCTGTCTCCTTTGCACATACAAGTACCACAGACCTAAGGCAACTTGTATAGAACAAATACTAACCCTAAGCAAGCCAGTACAAGCAGGTAAGGCCTTGTCCCTTCACTTTGCTTCAAAAGCAAGAAAGTGTGCAAAAAGGTGGGAACTTACAAATCTGTTGGAGAGCTGATTTTAAACTGATTCCATACTAATATATAAACACATTGCAGCATAAAACACAACTACTAGAAGCCTGAAACACTCCAAAACTTCCTTTCACCAAAAAAAACTGTCAAGACTTGCAGTTTTTGCATAAGCATACCAATCTCTCATTTGGCTCGTGCGTTTCAAGTCTTGATCATCAAAACACATTACCTACTTGATATATTACTGATCCAGACCCTCATCCCTGTACTGTAACCCCTTCTCCATCATCTGCCATTTTTGTTTTCAAAGCTTGCAGGTTGACTTGGATAGAGAGTTTCAGACACTTTCAAAGCAAGGCAAGGGTTGAAACACACTCAAGGAGGTTCAAGCAAGCTCAAGCAATCATCAGGCCTTCATAAAACTCACTCCAACTCCATCCATGATTTCAACTGAAAGAGGTAAAAATCTCTACTTCTATCTCTTCATACAGGCATCTATTGGCCACGATTTATGAATAAACAATGTAGACCTCATTGCAATGAAGTTGTACATATACATATCTTGCATTTATTTGGCCTGAGTTGAGAGAATTTTGAAGTTCAAATTCCTGTAAAAATTAGGTTAAAATTTAGAGCTTTAAAAATTCATTCTGACTTGATTGTTAGCTTACATAATTTACACGGTTAGAATCGTGAGACAAAATGCTACAACTTTCATGTTATGAGTTTTCATTTTCATGGAGAAATGAGAAAGTTACAGAGCATCTGGCTGGCTAGAGGAAGAAGACGAAGTACAGGGCAAGGGCTTTGCTTGTGTTATGTTATTTTTGTTTCCCATTTATCAACGGATGTATAGCCACCCCAGTGGCAAGGTAGCGCGCTGGTGAGACCCATGCCCTGGGTTCGAACCTTGGCGCTACCTTTTAATTTTTCACATTTTTCCATTTTGCTGTTTTTTTTACAGGATTGGGTTTGGTTCGCTGGGCCTATTGTTTTTTTCTAACATCCACCCCTTTGATTGCTCAGAATACCCCCTGGCCCAATTATTTTCATATATTTATTTATATGTTTTTATTTTCATTCTTATTTATTAAATATTTCTTAAATACATAAAAATCATAAAACAAATATGAAATATGATAATTTTGCATTTGTTTATTTTATTTTTATTTTTACATTAAAAATATATATTTTTATTAAACTATATTAATTCTTTTTCTTGAATAAACTTACAAACTTAAATAAAATAGGTTAAATTTAATTTGTTTTATTTTATTTTCATTTCATACTTGTAAAATATTTATTTTGGCATATATAAAACAACTAAATATTTTTATAAAAATGTTATTTTTTATTTTATACAAAGAATACACATATATAATATATACAAGAACTTTATTTTCTTTCAAAATAGAAATTAGGGTTAAACCTTTTTTTAAGAATTAATTTATTTTCCCTATATTTTTAAGATTAGATTAAATTTTTCTTTTCACACAAAAAACAAAACAAAATCTTTTTCTTGCATGTACATAATGTTGCATATTTAAATATTGTATATTGTTTATTCTAATATTCGTATAAATTCGATTTGGTTGTAATAATTTATTTAGATTTACATTCTTGCAAATCCCCATTCAAATTTGTATTCCCCCCTCCCATAAAATTGTTGTAATAGCTTAGTAATATTTACATTACGCAATTTACCGCTTTACATGCGATGTTAGTAATTAGGGTTTGTATGATAAGATCAAAAGAAAGCAAATAGAAAACCCTAAATGCAAGATAAAATCAAAGCATGAAAATAACACACTTGCACACAAGCATCCTTAGGGTTTATCCACTTGGTTGCCTTATATAAAAATAGCCATATTACGCATGCGAAGTATCTTGGCAAAACAAACAAATATAAGATCATAGTCCCTCGATGACGCTATTCAAGGTTGCCTTACAAAATGATCTTGGTCTCTCAAAAATGCCAAGATACTTTGCAAACATTGCTAATCATGGTTATACGAAGACCCACGTCTGTCCTGTTCACATCCAAAGATAGGGTTGCTTACCAAACCAATGGTAAGACAACAATGTCAAAGGAATAGAAAATGCATAAGAAAGACATTTGAGTAGGTAGATTACTCCTAGTTACTTGCTCTATTTTCAAACAACTATCCTTGCTATTTTCAAAGCAAACACACACATTTCCAAACATTGAAAACATTTTCAAAAGACAAAAATCTTAATATACATTCTTACGAACGAGAATCATTACAAAGATTTCCTAAACAATGGCCTCTTTTACAAAATACTTTCAAAACCACACCAAACACATTTTCAAACAACAAAAGCAAGTGATCTAGCAAGTAACTAAGAGACCATGGAAAACCATGGATGAAAAGGGTGCTAATACCTTCCCTTTTCATAATCTACCCCCCGAACTCAAGAAAACATCTCAAAGGTCTTTCCTATGCTTTTTCACCTTTCCTTTTTTGGATAAAAGAAAAGTCGATGGCGACTTTTGCTAACTGCAATATTTGCGATAAAACGCAAAACCCTCAAGTCAGTTCTCCCACTGTATCACAGAACTGGCGACTCTGCTGGGGAATATTATAAAAGTGGAGTTACCTTAGGGCTAGATCACATTTATTTGCTTATATTATTTGACTTGTTTTCTTTATATTTTGGTTCTTTGTTTGAGTTTGAATCCTCCACCCGGATTTGGGAAACATTATAGGTAAATAGAAATACATTGTGGAAAATGTGCGGGGTATACCGACATGGTCTAAACAATAGCTATGTTAGTGTGACATATTTGTGGGTACCGGTAGCCTTTGAGTCAATCAAAGAGAATACGGGGCCGCTGAGTGATGTCATGAAGCACTAATGAACTTCTAGAACCTTTTACTTGACCAACTTAGCCTTTAGGATGTAGTGAGATGACCGGCTTTGGTGCATTCCGAAGTTGGTAGATACTCGATACTACACTCATTGAGGGTTGGTTTCTTGGGATATTTCGGTCGCCATTAAAGAGGCTTGAGCTGAAACAATGACCAAGGAAACAACCCGGTGATATTGAGCTCCTTAGAACCCGGTTACTATTATTAGGACAGGTTGAGCCAACTAAACTTCAAGAGGGTACTTACCTTTAAAAACCCCATGCAAGCCTAAACTAAGAACTTGTTTGCTTTGATTGTATATGCATACTTGTACATAACATCATGGACATCATGAACATCATATGCATTCACTAACGATTTCAAGGATTTTTGGAGATTCATCTTTGTTCTTGTTTTGTAGGATATGGATTCACTTCGCAGGAAAACTATCCAAGTCAATCTTGTAAGAATTCCTCCGCAACTCAAGAAGCTAGCTTCAAGGATCCCTGAGAACTCTCCATTCACCGAGAGGCATGGTCGTTTACTCAACTTGGTCACCTCTAACACAGAGGAGGACATGATGAAGGTGCTCTTCCAGTTCTTTGATCCTTTGCACCATTGCTTCACATTTCCCGACTATCAGCTTGTGCCTACTTTGGAAGAATTCTATCAACTATTGAGGATTCCCATTCTCAATAAACTACCATTCAACGGTACGGAAAGAGACCCAAAGCTAGAAGAGATTGCTCAAGCTCTGCACTTGCACTCATCTGATGTCACAACTCATTGGGAAACTAGAAGTGGTGTCAAAGGCTTCTTATAAAAGTTTCTGTTTGAGAAGGCCCAAAGCTGTTGGAATTCCTTAGATATGCAAGCATTTGAGGAAATTGTGGCTCTTCTTATCTATGGGATGGTTTTGTTTCCCAATCTTGACCATCTCATAGATGTGAGTGCCGTCAAAATCTTCATATCACGCAATCCAGTGCCTACATTGCTAGGGGATATCCTACACTCTTTTCACACTCGCACAATGAGGAAAAGAGGTGTCCTTATGTGTTGCACTCCCCTCCTGGAAAGATGGTTTATTTCTCATATTCCCCAATCATTCTTAAAGAATGATCAAGGATTAAGGTGGTCACAAAGGTTAATGACGCTCAAACATTCAGATATTCATTGGTGCTCTCGATCCAAAGAGAATTTTATCATTGTTGACCGATGTGGGGAATTCCCTAATGTCCCTCTACTTGGCATTAGGGGAGGCATCACCAACAACCCATGCTTAGCTCTAAGACAGTTTGGTTATGCCCGAAGGGATGGCCCACATGAGATGCTGATTCAAGGCTTGGTATTCGACTAAGACAACGACGATCAAGGTCTTCGCCAGAGATTCATCCAAGCTTGGAGGATGCTAAACAAGGTGAATATCAAGACTTTGGGACACAAGAATTCCATCCCTCTTGAGCCTTACCTCAAGTGGGTACGAACCCGCGCTCAAAGTCTTATGATGCCTTATCCTTCAATTCTCCCGGTGATCATCGAGCCTGTTAAGGAAGGAGAAGTTCCATACACTATCCTACATCCTGACATACCCACATCTCTGGAAGACCTATAAAGGGATTAGATACAGCTCAAAGGAGAGTGAGATACTTTCGAAGCCCAATTCTACGCAAGTGAGAAGAAGGTTTTGGAACTCACTAGGCTACTTCATGAGGAGCAGACTCTAAATGCCTACATAGCACCAAAGAGGATGCGCACTACTTTTTTATCTTAGAGTTTTGTATTATTTAGCCCAAGGGGCATTGATGTACTCAAACTCTATTTTATAACGTGTGTTTCTTTTTTGTCTAAAATGAACTTGAATCTTTTAAAATCCTTGAAAACATTACATATGCACATATCATTCATCATAACATAAATAGGTCTTTTGCAACAAGTTTCCTCATCCCTCTACTGTTTATTTCAGTAAGATGGATCTCAAACAGACAGTCAAAGATCTTCAAGTTCAAAACACGCAATTTCAACAGTTACTCATGACCCTGGCCAAGGGGCAAGAGGAGTTGAAGACTCTGTTCGCCAAAGAGAAGAAGAAGAAAGAGAAGAAACCAACCGGTGTTGTAATCATGGGGAGAAGGTTTCAAGGACAAACCAGAAGAACCTTGAATTTCGCAGCAACATCTGATGAAGGAGAAGGGAAAGGAAAAGAAACAGCAGTTCCGTCAGAATCTGAAGAGGAGGAAGAAGAGGAAGACTACTCCGAGGAACTGTATCCCCCCGCAGATGATAAGTACAAACATCTTGAAGAGCGTCTGAACGCTATGGAAATACAAAGGGTACCAGGTCTAGACTTTGAAGAATTGGGGCTAGTGTCGGGAATTGTGATCCCACCGAATTTCAAAGTGTCGTTGTTTGCAAAATATGATGGGGTGTCATGTCCTAAGATGCACCTCAGATCATATGTGAGAAAGATCCATCTGCACTCCGCCGATAAAGACCTTTGGGTGCATTTTTTCCAAGATAGCCTATCTGGAACACAACTCAATTGGTTTTACCAATTAGAAAAGGCCGACGTCCACAACTGGGAAGATCTTGCCGCAACTTTCTATAAGCAATACCAGTATAATGTAGATTTTGTGCCTACCCGTACTCAACTTCAGAGTATGGCTATGGCTTTAAATGAGGGTTTCAAAAATTATGCGCATAAATAGAGAGATATAGTTGGGAGAGTGCAACCCCCTCTATCTGAAAGGGAGTTGGTGGATATGTTCTTAGGCACCCTATCGGGCCCTTTCTTCAACCATTTGATTGGGAGCTCATCTGCTGGATTTACTGAGTTAATACTAACCGGAGAGAGGGTGGAAGCTGGCATTAAAAGTGGAAAGATTCAGAAGGATTCGTCTGCCTCTAAAACTGTGAGAAAGCCTTTCATTGGGAAGAAGGAGGTATCTACTGTTTACCCACAAAGGAACCAAGGGAGAGCTTAATGCTGACCAATGGTAGGGGTCGTTATGATCCCAAAGCCTACATTTGATCAACCAAGAAGTAACCAACCAAGGGTGGAAAGGCCAGTCCGACAATTCACCATAATTAATATGACTCTAGCCCAGGTTTTATCGCATCTTCTGAAATCTAATCTGGCAAGTCTAAAGGAAGCTTCAAAGAACCCCAACACTGCGTCCCCTCATTATCACTCAGATACCAGATGCGCATATCATTCCAAAAGCCCGGGTCATGACACTAACAACTCTTGCGCCCTGAAAAACAAAATTCAAGACCTTATAGATGCAAAAGAGATTGAGTTTGATGCACCCGAAAATCCAAACGTCATTTCCGCTCCTATGCCTAGGCACAGTCACAACACAAATGCTATCGAAGAAGATTTAATTGTTACCACAGATGATGAACTCTTGACTCCGCTCCCAATCATTAAGATAAACTTGTTGAAAGCTGGTGTATTCCCGGGTTGTAACGAAGACTGCCATCTTTGCTTATCCTCACTAACTGTTTGCCCTTTGTTGAAGATAGGCATTCAACGCTTGATAGACAACCAAGAGATTCTATTTGAAAGTAATCCTATTTTACCCATTCTTGTTGAAGACGTTTCAATCATAACCATCTCCGCCAATCCTTCCAGGGTCCCCAAAAGACCCGTTAGGATTACATCGGTTCCAAATACTACTCCTCTTATAATCACAATGCCCGGGCCGGTCCCGTATGAATCAGACAAAATAGTGTCGTGGAATTATGGTGGAGGTATCTGCTACCATGGTATCAAACAAGATGGGCTGGCCGCCGAAGAAATAAGCTCTGAAGAAGAAGACTCCGACATTAGCAATATTGCCGGAACTAGTAAGATCACCCGTAGCAGTAGAATCTTCTCTCCAGAGATTTCCCCTCCAAAGGCAGTTTTTGGACCCGTGACTGTTCCAAAGGTTACCTCTGTACCAATAATCATATCTGCAAGTGCTCCTACTGACAAAGACGACACAACCCCTACTGTTATCCCTACCAACACTTCTACTGCTGAAATTCGAGGAAAAAGTATTCAAGAAGAGCCTGTCCAGACGAAGGCTCAACCACTAACTATCCTCGAAACCTCCAAGAAGGAAATGGAAGAGATCCTGAGAATAATAAAGAAGAGCGACTACGACGTGGTTGAACAGTTGGGGCAAACTCCCTCCAAGATCTCCATGCTGGCATTGTTGCTGTGTTCTGAGGCACATGCGAAAGCTCTGGTGAAGTTTCTAAAGACAGCCCATGTTCCACAAGAGACGTCTACTGACCAATTTCAAGATTGTGTGGCCAGCTTGACAGCTGATAACGGCCTAGGCTTCTCTGATGTTGATTTGACACCAAGAGGGAGAAAGCACAACGAGGCATTGCATGTCTCTGTGGAATATAGAGGAACAACTCTGGCCCATGTCTTGGTGGACACTGGCTCATCTTTGAATGTTTTACTGAAGAAAGCTCTCGACAGATTGGATTGCGAAGGACTAACGTTGAAACCCAGTAACATAGTCGTAAGAGCATTTGATGGCTCAAAGAGACGGGGAGGTGGACATCCCCATAAAAGTGGGGACTCAGACTTTCAACTCAACCTTCTATGTAATGGACATCCGCCCCTCTTACTCATGTCTGCTAGGACGACCGTGGATCCATAATGCCGGTGTTGTCACCTCTACACTACACCAGATGTTGAAATACCCGGTCCATGGAAAGATTATCATTGTCCACGGAGAGGAAGAGTATATGATTAGCCACCTAAATTCTTTTTGGTATGTAGAATTGGACAGTGAGTTCAATGAAACTCATTTTCAACATTTCGAGGAAGTCTCTCAAGAGGTAGCAGTAACCAAGACGGTATCCCAGATCCCCAAGATCACGAGACCTCTGCTCCAGATGTCATCTATGAAGGACGCCAAGGTAGTAGTAGAGGAGGGAGGATGCACCATCTTGGGGCAACTTCCGTATATTCCGTATAAATATGACAATTTTGGCTTAGGGTTTACTTCAAGTGCTCAGGAGGCTATGCGCCGTGCCCGTGCTGGAGGGCCACCTTTGGAGATTAGCAACTGAGAGGTCAATGCAGTGGAAGATGGTGAAGAAGATTTCAGCTTGGAGGATTGGATATTTCCTACTGTCAATGGAGGACTTCGCAATTGGGAAGCCAGAGACTTTGTCCCGATAACTTTCATCTCTCAGTAATTTATCTTTTACATTCTGTTGGACTTGTAATACTCACAAACAATTCGCACATTTAAAACCTTGTGTCTTACCCGAGGCGCAATGGTCCATTTGTAAGGGTTTTTATTTCATCTTCATCTGACATTCAATGAATCATGGACGTTTTTCACATACAAATCTTTTGTGCTCATTGTCTTTCTTTTACATTTTATTATTTAAAGATGGCTATACCCTTACACACACACACACACACTCACAAATGCAGGTACCCCTCCATTCTGGATCCCATGGGTAAAGATACTGCTATGGCCTTTAATGACTCTGAAGATCTAATCTACCAAGCCGAAGATGAAGGTGAGGAAGATTGTGAAGTACCAGGGGAATTGGCCAGACTACTACAACAAGAGGAAAGAGTTATTCAGCCTCATGAGGAACCGGTGGACACAATCAACTTGGGTATCGAGGAGGATAAAAAGGAAATCAAGGTGGGTGCCAATCTTGAGCCGAGTGTCAAGGAGCGTCTGGTTCAGCTGTTGCATGATTATGTTGAGATCTTTGCCTGGTCATATGAAGACATGCCATGACTTGATACAGACATCGTGGTACATCGTCTACCCACAAGAGAAGATTGTCCACCAGTAAAACAAAAAGTCCGCCGCATGAGGCCTGATATGTCAGAGAAGATCAAAGTGGAAGTCATGAAACAATTTAACGCTGGATTTTTGGCCGTCACTTCCTATCCCCAATATGTTACCAACATTGTTCCTGTGCCTAAAAAGGACGGCAAAGTACGAATGTGCATGGATTATAGAGATTTGAATAGGGCCAGCCCTAAAGATGATTTTGCACTTCCCCACATCGATATCCTGGTTGACAATAAGGCCCAACACAAAGTATTTTCCTTCATGGACGGATTCTCAGGTTATAACCAAATCAAAATGGCACCTAAGGACATGGAGAAAACTACATTTGTCACACAGTGGGGAACATTCTGCTATAAAGTGATGCCATTCGGACTGAAGAATGTTGGGGCAACCTATCAATGCGCCATGGTAGCCTTATTTCACGACATGCTACATCATGAAATAGAGGTCTACATATACGATACGATAGCCTGATCACAAACTGAAGAGGAGCACCTTGATCACTTGCAAAAGTTGTTCGAGAGATTGAAGGAGTACAAGTTAAGGTCGAACCCAAACAAGTGCACATTCGGAGTATGGTCCGGTAAACTTTTAGGTTTTGTTGTCAGTAACAAAGGCATTGAGGTTGATCCTACCAAGGTTAAAGTGATACAAGAAATGCCTGCTCCTCGTACTGAGAAGGAAGTCAGAGGATTCTTGGGACGCTTGAACTATATTGCCAGATTCATTTCTCACCTAACAGCTACTTGTAAGCCAATCTTCAAATTATTGAAGAAAGATCAAATAGTCAGATGGAATGATGAATGCCAGATTGCTTTTGACAAGATCAAAGAGTATTTACAAGAGCTTTCTGTTTTGATACCACCAGTCGAAGGAAGACCACTGATCATGTATTTGACCGTTTTAGAGAACTCAATGGGGTGTGTATTGGGGCAGTATGACGAGTCTGGCCGAAAAGAGCACACTATTTACTACCTGAGCAAAAATTTTACCGACTGTGAAACCAGATATTCACTGCTCGAGAAAACTTGTTGCACTCTGGCATGGGCTGCTCGCCGGCTAAGACAGTATATGCTGACTCATACTACCTTGTTGATATCTAAGATGGATCCGATAAAATACATCTTTGAGAAGCCTGCTTTGTCTAGGAGGATAGCTAGATGGCATATGATCCTAACAGAATATGACATACAGTATACTACCCAGAAAGCTATAAAGGGCAGTGTACTAGCTGATCATCTTGGTCATCAAGTTGTAGAAGATTATCAGTCCATGAAGTTTGAATTCCCAGATGAAGACATCATGACATTAGACAACTGTGAAGAAATCAGACCATATGATGGACCTGAACAAGGATCCCGATGGACCCTATTCTTTGATGGGGCCTCCAATTCACTTGGTAATGGTATCGGCGATGTACTCATATCTCCGGAAGGGTGTCATACTCCCTTTACTGCCAGACTTTGCTTCAATTGTACAAACAACATGGCGGAATATGAAGCATGCATCTTTGGTCTCAAGGCTGCCATAGATTTGGGAACCAAGTCTTTAGATGTGTTTGGAGATTCAGCTTTGGTCATCAGTCGGATCAAAGGGGAATGGGACACTAAACATCCAAATCTTATCCCTTACAAAGAACATGTTTTGACATTGCTATCACGTTTTGAGAAGATTACCTTCGAGCATTTTCCGCGAGAAGAAAATCAGCTAGCAGACGCTCTATCCACAATTTCATCTATGTTTAAACTTAATTTGGATAATGAGGCTCCCCAGATCACCATTGAACGAATGGATGAACCAGCACATTGACACGAGATTAATACTGAAGAGGTAGTGGACCAGCCTTGGTTTCATGAAGTCAAGAGGTATCTCGAGGCTCAAGAATATCCAGAAGGAGCTTCAATCAATGATAATAAGTTCTTAAGGAGATTCTCTGCTAAGTTCTTCTTAAGTAATGGCATCCTGTACAAACGCAATCATGACTCCATTCTGCTCTGGTGTGTGGATAAGATTAAAGCGGAAAGGATCATGGCTGAATTACATGAAGGTACTTTTGGAACTCACTCCAGTGGGCATACGATGGCAAAGAAAATCCTACGGGAAGGCTATTATTGGTCTACCATGGAAGCGGATTGTTATCAACACTCTCGGACCTGTCCTAAGTGTCAAATTTATGCTGACAAGGTGCACGTACCTCCGGTTCCTCTGAATGTCTTGACGGCTCCTTGGCCCTTTGCTATGTGGGGAATTGATATGATTGGGGAGATCAAGCCTACAACCTTCAATGGACACTACTTCATCCTAGTGGCCATTGACTATTTTACCAAGTGGGTCGAAGCAGCTTCCTTCGCTTCTGTTACTAAGAATGTTGTTGCCCGCTTCATCAAGCAAAATCTCATTTTTCGGTACGGTATCCCAGAAAGGATCATCACTGACAATGGTACAAATCTTAACAATACTATAATCACCGCCTTGTGCGAGAAGTTCAAGATTCAGCATCACAATTCTTCCCCCTATCGGCCAAAGATGAATGGTGATGTCGAAGCTGCAAATAAAAACATTAAAAAGATCATACAGAAAATGACAGTCACCTACAAGGACTGGCATGAGATGCTACTATTTGCTCTCCACGGGTATCATACCATGGCTCGCACATCAACCGGAGCAACAGCCTATTCTTTGGTTTACGACATGGAGGTTGTTTTACCTATTGAGGTTCAGATCCCCTCTCTAAGGATTATGAAGGACGCAGGTTTGAGTGAAGACGATTGGATCCAGACTCGACTTGATCAATTGAACTTAATCGACAAAAAAATACTTACTGATGTTTGCTATGGTCAGATGTATCAAAAACGGATGATCAAGGCTTTCAACAAGAAAGTCAGACGCCAAGTATATCAAGTTGGGGATCTAGTGATCAAATGTATCATTTTGCCACAAAGTGATCCCAGGGAAAATGGACTCCTACCTATGAAGGATTGTTTGTAATCAAGAGCATATTTTCCGGTGGGGGAATGATTTTGACCACCATGGACAGCGACGACCTGCCACACCCTGCGAACACGAACATAGTCAAAAGATACTACGCATAAGAGACCCGCTAGGTTGACACACCTAGGCAAAACAAGGGCATCCCGGCGAACCAAAAAGATTCGGGCAAAAATTAGGGATAAAATAAAAAATCTATACAACCGGCAAGTTGAAAACCCGAAAGGGCGACTTGGGCAAAAAAGGGTTTCCTGGTGGACTGAAAACCCGAAAGGGCGGTCCAGGAAAAATTTAGGGAATTAAAGCGTATGACTATGTCCCATCGGATCACTTCACGGACAACCTCTTGACTTCCACTGACAAACTCGGAGTTTCTGATCAATTCAATCATCTTCGGACGAAGCAACAAATAGACAAGGTGCTCAGAGATACGAAGGCTATAGCAGAATGGGAACCCCATGGGATTATTACACATAGCTATATTTCTTTGTATAAATTATTTTTTCTTTATGGAACCATTCTCTTACTAGGATGTTTGTCTCCTTTGTACAAAATGCTTATTCAGAGTTAAATACAAAGATATCTCTTTGAAAGTACAGAAAACTATTTGTCTTTTTCTTTTGTGTTTTATTTTCAAAAACGTCCTATGATTCATTAATGAACATATGCATTTGAACATAATTATTGTTTACAAATAAACATAATAAGAAAGATAATTGTTGATAGGTTGAAAGGATAGGAAAACGTCTCTAGGCTATTCCATAAGTAATCCCCACAGCACGTCGTTTTAATCCCCAGTGGAGCTAAAACTTCAAACTATTAATCCCCAATAGAGATCGTCAAATTTCTCAGGATTCCTCAAGTAATACATAGTATTTCCCTCACAATAGAATTTACTTCTCTCGACAAGAGTTCGTCAGTACTTTAACTTCAAGACATGGAAATTTAACATGCCTTCAACAGCATTCAGGGATTTATTTTCCTCAATTAGACAGCAATACAGCAAATCAGCTTACATACGCATACATTACATCTACATATCATAAACATTGATGAAGCAAATATATTGCATCATACATTTCATGCAACATAAATTTGTGTTTGAACTAACATTTTACCCTTTTCATGATAAGATTAAACAGTTATCATTAACAATATGCTTTCAGATACAATACAGATACGCTCCAGACACGCATTCCATTCTGATACTCATTCAGATTCAACTTTCAGATACAGTACAGATACGCTCCAGACACGGATGCCATTCTGATACTCATTCAGATTCAACTTTCAGATACATTACGGATACGCTCCAGATACGGATGTCATTTTGATGCTCATTCAGATTCAAGTTCAGATACAATACGGATACGCTCCAGACATGGATACCATTATGTTGCTCATTCAGATTCTACTTTCAGATACAGTACAGATACGCTCCAGACATGGATGCCATTCTGGTACTCATTCAGATACAACTTCTAGATATAATACAGTACGGATACACTCCAGACACGGATGCCATTCTAATACTCATTCAGATTTTAAGTTCAGATACAGTACAGATATGCTCGAGACACAGATGCCATTGTGTTACTCATTCAGATTTCAAGCTCAGATGTAGTTCAGATACGCTCCAGACATGGATGTCATTCTGATACTTTTTCTTTCAGCTTACAACTTACAATTCAACAAACATTCTTTGATGGCATCTAACAAGCCCATCTCCAACAAGATTCCATCACTTCTCCAAATGGCATCTTTAATCCCATTCCCTCAACTACACATCGTCGAGTGCAAATTTATGGGCACTCTAGTGTCCAATCATCTTTCACCTTTGAGTCACGAATAGAAAAACTTGTCAATCTAACTCTTCAAGTCTAAGAAGATTGAACAGGGGCAGCTGTTGTACCCCAAAATTTTCCCTCTCATTTATCAAACTTTTTCTCACAAGATCTCTTTGACTCAAGACTGGATTAGGGTTTGGTCAGCTCAAGACATCTCATCATACACTAATGACCCAAAATTAGGGTTTGAAATTGCACAAGGATTTTTGGACTATCAATGCTTCATGTGACTTTCAAACATCATTATTGACCCCTAAGATCACTCAGGAAAAGTTTCAAGCCTTGAACCACATTTTTGATCAGTCAATTGGACAGTTGACCTAAAAATTAGTTGTATTGGGGAAAAAGTTAACCATGGCCAATTCACAATCAAACTTCATAATTTTTTATCCACATCAACATTTTATACTCATATGTATCATTTGATCAAGTTTGGACCATAATTCTTCAAGAAATTTGATCAAATCATCAAAAGGGCAAAATGGTCAAAATTAGGGTTTTGACTAAGGAAAGGCAATTTCTGATTTTTAACCTAGAAAATGACCAATTGAGTTAAATCATGATTCCAAGGACCCAATTGCATCATCTTGACCTAATTACATGGTTCAAAACATTTCAATTTCATTAATAGACAGATGAAATTTGCAGTCAACTGATCAAAACTCAATTGTACACTGAAAAGTCAAACTTTGACTTTTTGGTCAAAATCAAGTATCAAGGGTCACAGTTCATCAAAACATGTCAAAATGTGAAACTTGTTCATCAAGAAATCAAGGATTGAAGATTAGGGTTTAAAATTAAAAAATTTCTTAACTTAGGAAATTTTCTAAGTATAGAAAATTACTTATTTTTTCTCAACTTTAGGCCATTTTTTCACCATGATACAAAATGATTCAAAGGAATTTCCCAACATGAAAGTTGTAGATCTCCATGAAATCTACAACTTTTCTTAACACACTTTTCCCTAAAGATGCTTTGATCTCAAGATATAAATTTATGAATACATGCTCATGAACTAAATAACTTAGTGAATTTTTGCCCTAATTTAGGCAGGTTTTGGACCTAACTTCATGACAATTTTTCACCTATTTTCAATAGGTATCTTGAAATGAATTTTAAATATGAGTTACATATCACATTTAAAGCTTTCCAAAATGTCCAAGAACTCCTCAAGATCATTTTTGAGTATGGAGAATCGAAGAGATGAAGTTGGCAATTTCTCACTTTTGGTTCAAGCCATTTCATGAAGAACAAAGTTCCAATCAGTACCTATGCTGCCTAATCCATGATTTACAGGTCCCAAACTTGTTTCTTACTCCTTAATTTAATGCTTACTCAGTTGAAAAATCTTTGATCCAAGCCTTAGAGCCATTATCCAAGTTGTAATTCCATAAATGGCATAAAGTGGCCATTGCCATTTTGAAAAAGCTCCACTTTTGCAAAATTTACAATCTTGAGCATTGAACTTGTCTCCTTTTCACATACAAGTACCACAGACCTAAGGCAACTTGTATAGAACAAATACCAACCCTAAGAAATCCAATACAAGCAGGTAAGGCCTTGTCCCTTCACTTTGCTTCAAAAGCAAGAAAGTGTGCAAAAAGGTGGGAACTTACAAATCTGTTGGAGAGCTGATTTTAAACTGATTCCATACTAATATATAAACACATTGCAGCATAACACACAACTACTAGAAGCCTGAAACACTCCCAAACTTCATTTCACCAAAAAAAACTGTCAAGACTTGCAGTTTTTGCATAAGCATACCAATCTCTCATTTGGCTCGTGCGTTTCAAGTCTTGATCATTAAAACACCTTACCTACTTGATATCTAACTGATCCAGACCCTCATCCCTGTACTGTAACCCCTTCTCCATCATCTGCCATTTTTGTTTTCAAATCTTGCAGGTTGACTTGGATAGAGAGTTTCAGACACTTTCAAAGCAAGGCAAGGGTTGGAACACACTCAGGGAGGTTCAAGCAAGCTCAAGCAATCATCAGGCCTTCATAAAACTTACTCCAACTCCATCCATGATTTCAACTGAAAGAGGTAAAAATCTCAACTTCTATCTCTTCATACAGGCATCCATTGGCCACGATTTGTGAATAAACAATGTAGACCTCATTGCAATTATGTTGTACATATACATATCTTGCATTTATTTGGCCTGAGATGAGAGAATTTTGAAGTTCAAATTCCTGTAAAAATTAGGTTAAAATTTAGGGCTTTTAAAATTCATTCTGATCTTTGATTGTTAGCTTACATAATTTACATGGTTAGAATCGTGAGACAAAATGCTACAACTTTCATGTTATGAGTTTTCATTTTCATGGAGAAATGAGAAAGTTACAGAGCATATGGCTCGCTAGAGGAAGAAGACGAAGTACAGGACAAGGTCTTTGTTTGTGTTATGTTATTTTTGTTTCACATTAATCAACGGATGTATAGACACCCCAGTGGCAAGGTAGCGCGCTGGTGAGACCCATGCCTTGGGTTCGAACCTTGGCGCTACCTTTTGATTTTTCACATTTTTCCATTTTGCTTTTTTTTTTGCAGGATTGGGTTTGGTTTGCTGGGCCTATTGTTTTTTTCTAACATCCACCCCTTTGATTGCTCAGAATACCCCCTGGCCCAATTATTTTCATATATTTATTTATTTGTTTTTGTTTTCATTCTTATTTATTAAATATTTCTTAAATACATAAAAAATCATAAAAAAATATGAAATATGATAATTTTGCATTTGTTTATTTTATTTTTATTTTTACATTAAAAAAATATATTTTTACTAGACTATGTTAATTATTTTTCTTGAGTAAACTTACAAACTTAAATAAAATAGGTTTAATTTATTTTTTTTATTTTTTTTTCATTTCATACTTGTAAAATATTTATTTTGGCATATATAAAACAACTAAATATTTTTATAAAAATATTATTTATTATTTTATACAAAGAATACACAAATATAATATATACAAGAACTTTATTTTCTTTCAAAATATAAATTAGGGTTAAACCTTTTTTTAAGAATTAATTTCTTTTCCCTATATTTTTAGGATTAGATTAAATTTTTCTTTTCACACAAAAAACAAAACAAAATCTTTTTCTTGCATGTACATAATATTGCATATTTAAATAGTGTATATTGTTTATTCTAATATTCGTATAAATTCGATTTGGTTGTAATAATTTATTTAGATTTACATTCTTGCAAATCCCCATTCAAATTTGTATTCCCCCCTTCCATAAAATTGTTGTAATAGCTTAGTAATATTTACATTACGCAATTTACCGCTTTACATGCCATGTTAGTAATTAGGGTTTGTATGGTAAGATCAAAACAAAGCAAACAGAAAATCCTAAATGCAAGATAAAATCAAAGCATGAAAATAACACACTTGCACACAAGCATCCTTAGGGTTTCTCCACTTGGTTTCATTATATAAAAATAGCCATATTACGCATGCGAAGTATCTTGGCAAAATAAACAAATATAAGATCATTGTCCCTCGATGACGCTATTCATCCTTACAAAATGATCTTGGTCTCTCAAAAATGCCAAGATACTTTGCAAACATTGCTAATCATGGTTATACTAAGATCCACGCCCGTCCCGTTTAAATCCAAATATAGGGTTGCTTACCAAATCAATGGTAAGAAAACAATGTCAAAGGAATAGAAAATGCATAAGAAAGATATTTGATTAGGTAGATTACTCCTAGTTACTTGCTCTATTTTCAAACAACTATCCTTGCTATTTTCAAAGCAAACACACACATTTCCAAACATTGAAAACATTTTCAAAAGACAAACATCTTTGTATACATTCTTACAAACGAAAATCATTACAAAGATTGCCTAAACAATTGTCTCTTTTACAAAATACTTCCAAAACCACACCAAACACATTTTCAAACAACTAAAGCAAGTGATCTAGCAAGTAACTAAGAGCCCATGTAAAACCATGGATGGAAAGGGTTCTAATACCTTCCCTTTTCATAATCTACCCCCCGAACTCAAGAAAACATCTCAAAGGTCTTTCCTGTGCTTGTTCACCTTTCCTTTTTTGGATAAAAGAAAAGTCGGTGGCGACTCTTGCTAACCGCAACATTTGCGATAAAATGCAAAACCCTCAAGTCATTTCTCCCACTGTATCGCACTAAGGATGCATGGGGAATTCTTCAATCTACTCATGAAGGCACATCCAAAGTTAAGATGTCAAGACTTCAGTTGCTCACCCCAAAATTTGAGAATTTGAGAATGAAGGATGATGAAAGTATTAATGACTTCCATATGAACATTCTTGAAATTGTTAATGCATTCAGTGCTTTAGGAGAGAAAATACCTGAAGACAAATTGGTGAGAAATATGCTCAGATCTCTTCCTAAGAGATTTGATATGAAAGTGACTGCTATAGAAGAAGCTCAAGACATTGACAAAATTAAAGTGGATGAACTTGTTGGATCCCTTCTGACATATGAATTAAGCACCAATGAAAGATCTAAAAATAAGAACAAAAGCATAGCCTTTGTATCAAATACTGAAGATGAAGGGGAATATTGTGATCTAGATACAAATGGAGGAATATAAAATGCCCTAGCTATGCTTGGAAGACGGTTTAACAAAGTGATAAAAAGAATGGATATTAACCAAAGATCAAATGTCAAGAACATCTCATCTGACATCCATAATTCAAATGAGTTTGGAAGAAAAAGGGATGAAGAATAATCCACTCAAGGGAAGGGAGTAAAATGTCATGAATGTGAAGGCTTTGGTCACATTAGAGCTGAATGTCCTACATATCTTAAGAAACAAAATAATTTGTCTGTTACTTGGTCTGAAGAGGACTCAGAGAGTGATCTTGAAGAATCTGCCAAGTATGTTAAAGCATTGACAGGAAAATATGTATCTAATGAAGAGTCTAGTGATGGGGAACTAACCTTTGATGAGTTAGTTGCTTCATACAAAGAATTATGTCTCAAAAGTGCAGAAGTGTGTCTTGAAGGGGAGAAATAGAAATCCCTTATAACTCAGCTGAAGGAAGAAAGGGAAGAGCATCTAAAAACTATTTCTAATCTGGAAAGTGAAGTGGCTTCTCTGAATTCAAATCTTGATAGAATGGTCAAATCTCTCAAAATGTTGAATAATGGGTCTGAAACTTTAGATGAAATTCTACAAGCAGGAAAAGTGATAGGAGACAAGAGTGGTCTAGGGTTTAATGAGAAAAAGGAACCAAATTCTAAAGAACCTTCAGTAGATTCCACTCATGCCAAGTCTAAACCAAGGATGTCAAATTAAATGTCTAAATATCAAGGCAAGAAAAAGTTTAATCACACCAGGGAGAATCCCCAGCCCTGGAGATGTCACCACTGTGGAAGGCTTGGTCATATAAGGCCATTCTGTTTCAAGTTGTATGGGTATATTAAGACTACTACTCCTCCCAAGACTAATAATATTCCCCAAAATAGAAAAAAGAAGAAACGGTGGATTCCCAAGTATAATGTTGCTAGTTTCATAGCTCACACCTCCCTCAGAGTATCAACCAAAGACGATTGGTACTTTGACAGTGGTTGTTCTAGACACATGACAGGTGTCAAGAATATGTTGGTGGATGTCAAATCTCACTGCACCAGTTATGTGACCTTTGGTGATGGAGCAAAAGGTGAAATCAAAGGTGTTGGCAAGCTTGATGATGTGTTACTTGTTAAAGGGTTAGCAGCTAACCTAACAAGTATAAGCCAATTGTGTGATCAAGGATTCAAAGTTAACTTCACCAAGGAAGAATGTCTTGTATGCAATTAAAAGAATGAAGTTATTATGAAAGGAATCAGATCTAAAGACAATTGTTATCTATGGGTTCCTCAAGAGTTAAACTCCTCCTCAACATGTGTTTTAGCCAAAGAGAATGAAGTTAAACTATGGCATCAAAAATTGGGGCACTTGCATCTGAAAGGTATGAAAAGAATTATGTTTGAAGAAGCAGCGAGAGGGATTTCATAACTCAAGATAGAAGAAGTAAGGGTGTGATCGGTGGATCTGGAACTGACTGTTTAACGCTGGTTCGCGAAATGTCGCGGAAGCAAGAGTCGCCATCGTCTTTTATTTTCTCCAAATGGAAAGGACAAAAGCACAGAAAAATTCCTTAAAGAGATTGCTCTCGGTTTGGGAGGTAGATTATAGAAAGGGAAGGTGTTAGCACCCTTTCTATCCATGGTTATCCATGGGCTCTTAGATACTTGCTCATTGTGTTTTCAAAAAGTGGTTTGTTTGCTTTTCAACTGTGGGTTTTAAAAAGTTTCTTTGAAAATTCCAGTTCCACTCTTGTATCGGTCCTCAAGAGTGTTTGAAAAGTTACTTTCGAAAGCTTTTTGAAAAGGTGTCGGTGTGAAAAGTATTTTTGAATTTGTTTTGAAATTAGAGCAAGTATCTAGAGTCGTCTACCTACCCTAAGGAATTCGTCTGTGTAAATGTCCTTTAAAGCAGTGCCATCCCACCATTGAGAGGTAGGTAGCACCACCGTTGGAGGTGTTCGGGTCAATTCGAGGTTCGGGACATGGTGATCACCAGAGCAATAGGAAGATACCTTAAAAGCTACCCTCATGCCAGGTTCCCGGATCATGAGGACTTACTAAAACATCCTCTACTCGACGATCACCTTTCGAGGCAAGGCAACAGTGAGGCGTACCCTAGGGGTGGTGTGTGATTTGTGTGTCATGTTCAGTTATTTTGTCTTATTCATGTCAAGGTGATCTATGCGTTTGTTTTTATTTAGACATTCATTCTTGCATGCAATTATTAACAGTTAAAAAAGTTGCGGAAATTAAAGTTCCTAAACTATTACAAAGGCGCGGGTCCACATCGCCAAATTAAAATCCAGGACCCGATTTGACAAAAAATAAAGAACTAAAGTGCGAGAAATATAAAATGTCCGAGTTACATGGCTTTGGGAGAATTACATAAATATTTAAAAGAAGAAATAAAGATGCGCGAATTGAATTGAAATTGAAAGCGAGGGCGTTGGACCCTTTTTAATGAAATTAAATTATATTGAGCAAATTAATTAAATTAAAATAAAAAAAGAAATTATTTTCGAGGTTTTTTGTATTTATGGTTTTTTATGAGAATTAAATGAAATTAAAATATTAATTAACCCTACTTCTGGTTATTTTTAATTTATTAAGAAAAGCATTAAAATTTAATCTAAAATTAACCTAATTAATTAATACAATTTTATTTACAAAAATATATAATTAATAATTAATAATGATGAAAGAAAAGAAAAAGATAAAAGTAATTAACCTAATTCTACAAATTTTAAATTTTATTAAGAAAATGTTAAAGTTAACCCTAGAATAAAAAACTAATTAATTAATAAAGGTTTTATTTACAAAATAAATTAATAGAGAAATAATAATAATTAAATATATTTTAGTTTCTGATTTTTTATCTTATGGAAATTAATTTATGAAATTAAAGAAAACAATTGAAAACAATTAAAAGAATAAAAAGGAAAATCAAATAAAAAAATAAAAATGTGCAAACCATGGAGGGTATTCAGACCCAAAGGGAGGTTTTTTGTGAGAAATCTGGCCCATTAGACAAAAAGCGTTGTTTGACTTTCTGGCATCACGTGCGTGTTCATTGACTCCTGAGTACCGTGGTCTGCATTCTTTGGCCATTGGATTGGGTTTCATGGCCATTTGTATTCTGGATGTTGGCCATTTATGTTCTGGCCTCAACGTTCCTTAATCTTATAGGATGTATGTCTCGCCATGTATTAGTGTCATGCATAAGTTTTTCTACTTTGGCCATTTGGCTTTTGGCTTTTGGCCATTTGGCTTTTGGCCTCAACGTTCCTTAATGAACCTGCATGGGATCCTGTCTAAATCTGCAGTGTTGAATCTCACGTACACATTAAATAAAATCATAAAATGCAAATAAAGCCAATATATGAAGAAATTTAATATTTAGGCACAATATGGCATGTATGAATGATTATACCCTTTTGATCATGGAGATCAAATCAATCTTACCCTTACTGGAAAATCAATGGCCTGAATGCTTTTATGCCTTACTGGAAAATTAGGATCATGGAGATCAAGCCAGCCTTACCCTTACTGAAGAAGTAGTGAGGTGTTGGTTTGTAACTGTGATGGCTTGTTTGTAGTGAGAGAGGGATTTGTAATAAGGATTTCAAGGTTTTAGGGTTCTTGAAAGAATTTGATATTCTAACAGTGTTGTGGCAAGGTTTTTTCTCTCTTTTTTTTTTTCTCTTTGGTTTGTGTGAAAAGAAGGTGATTATATAATGGAAATTAGGATAAAGAAAATGGGCTTTGAATGTGCAATTGGGCCTCCAATGTTCACTTGAGTTCGTCACTTTCCAGGCTAAATCGCAGGGACTTAAGTGCAATTTTTGAAGTTGAAATGTGAAAAAAAAATGTAGCTGACATCGATAACTAACTCCTGTCCGAAAATCGGCTCAATCGGATAAACGGTGAATTAGTTATGAATTTTTGAAGTTTCAGCTCAGACAAACTTATTTTGGGCTCCAGTGTCGACTCTGACATGTTCTTCAATAAAAAACTGGTATTGATCGGAGCATAATCCGGTCTCGACTTTTGAAGCAAAGTTGTAGATCTACGAGTCAGGGACCTTGTGTAAAAATATGAGCCCAATCCGATAAAAATTGACCGAGTTATGAATTTTCGAAGTTTCGGCCCAGATGAAATAATATTCAGCATTCAGGATTTTCGGCGTGTCACGCACTCTGAGCAAAAAATGAAGGCCTTTTGAATACCTTTTGAACTCAATACCTTCTGTGAAAATGTAGCCAACTCAATTTGTGAAATTTTGGCGCCAGAACCAGCTCGATACGATGAAAATCGACCAAGTTATGATTTTTTGAACATGACGCAAATAAACTTCTGTCACAAATTTTCTGCACGAAAATACTTGATAAATCCACATTTTTGAAGACCTTCTGATCGAAATTGGCTTCCAGCCGTGAGAGATGAAAACGTAGATAATGTCAAGACGGAATTTTGGCCACCGGAACGGGTTCAAAACGAGCCACGATCTTCAAGTTATGAATTTTTTAGCGCGTAAAAACTGCACTTTCAGCACACTTTTTCACCATATTTCTTCGAGAAAACTCACACATTCAGATACATTCTTTAAAGAATTATCTCTTGAGCCGAACTTGAATTTGAGAATATGTTATCAGAGATATCTTGGTGAAAGAACACCTGAATATGACGCGCCGGGTTGGACTTGTGAATTTTTCTTGAGATGTTTTGAGAAATATGGGAGGGCAAATTTTGGGGTACAACAGTTGCCCCTGTTCAATCTTCTTAGACCTGAGGATGCAGATTGGCTGACGTGCCTTTCGTAATCCGAAGGTAGAAGATGATTGAACATTAGAGTGCCCAGAAATTTGCACTCACATAGTAGCAGTGTGATGATGGGAATGGGCTTATAGATGTCATTTGGATATTGATGGATAGGATGATGGGCTTATAGATGCCATGCTAAGAGATGATGGAAGGTGGATGGGCTTACCGATGCCATCTGGATGTTGATCGCATAAGAGATTCCTTAGCGAGAGCTTGCGTACCTGCAAAAGAAAAAATGATTATCTGACTTGTTGCCGGAGCTGGTCTTCAAATTCTTTGTGTAGATGTGTCCTGACTGGTTACAGGAGCTGGATCTGGATCTTCAAAAGGTGATGAATGAACCAGGGATAGTTACTACCTCAACAGGAACGGTGAGAAAACCTTGGATGACTTCAACCTCAACAGTATCGCTGAGAGAATCTGGGGATGATTACTACCTCCGCAGTAACGGGGAGAGAACCATAGGCGACTTCAACCTCAACAGTAATCATTGAGAGAATCTTGGGCGACTTCTACTTCAACAGTAACGCTGAGAGAATCTTGGGGCGATTACTACCTCCGCAGTGATCATTGAGAGAATCTTGGGCGACTTCAACCTCAACAGTAATCATTGAGAGAATCTTGGAGCGATTACTACCTCCGCAGTAACGGGGAGAGAATCTTGGGCGACTTCAACCTCAACAGTAATAATTGAGAGAATCTTGGGCGACTTCAACCTCAACAGTAATCATTGAGAGAATCTTGGGCGACTTCAACCTCAACAGTAACGCTGAGAGAATCTGGGGATGAGTATCAGAAGGTAGCCATGTCCGGGTCACATCTGAACCATCTCTAGAAAGGTGATCTCTGAATAAACAATAGAACAGCTTCCGTGTCCGGAGCATCTCTAAGTTATCTGAGGGGGTCTGGAATAAGTGTCAGAACGTCGCCATGCCTGGGTCACATCCGAACCATATCTGGAAGGAAATCTGGAAGAAGTATCAGAACATCGCCATATCTGGTTCACATCTGAACTATATCTAGAAGGAAATCTGGAAGAAGTATCAGAACGTCGCCATATCTGGTTCACATCTGAACTTTATCGAGAAGGAAATCTGGAAGAAGTATCAGAACGTCGCCATATCCGGTTCACATCTGAACTATATCGAGAAGGAAATCTGGAAGAAGTATCAGAATGTCGCCATATCTGGTTCACATCTGAACTATATCTAGAAGGAAATCTGGAAGAAGTATCAGAACGTTGCCATATCTGGGTCACATCTGAACTATATCTAGAAGGAGTTCTGGAAGAAGTATCAGAACGTCGCTATATCTGGGTCACATCTGAACTATATCTAGAAAGAGTTGCGATAGTTGACAGTAATCATCTTTGTATTGACCTTTTTCCTGAAAAGGCAAAACATCAGTTGTATGCAAGATCATGATGCATGAACTGCATGATTTCAAAATGTCCTCAAAATTAATGAGATTCGTGTAGTATGATGCATATGCATGCTATAATGTATGAAGATGTAATGTTTATGAACATATGTTTTCGTCTTAGGAAGATAAATCCTTGACGAGTGCCGGGAAGTCGCTCATGGGCTGCTGTTGAAGAATAGATTTTTGCCTCCGCTGGGGATGATAGTTGCAAGAATACCGGTAGGAGAAGATAACTCCGTTGGGGAATGAACTTGGCGAATGGATTACTCTGCGGGGAGAAAAGTACTCTAGTAATCTTGCTGGGGAGCAATGCTCTGTGGGGAGAGAGGTACTGTGCTGAAATGTTGATGGTAACTTCACTGGGGATAAGAAGACTTCGCCGAGGACGATCTTTCCGTGGCTTTTGGCTGAGGATAACCCAGTTATATCCTAGTAAGGAAATAACTCTTTGAATAAAGCCGGGAGACGCGTTCGTGCTCTGCGAGGATAAGCTTCCAGAATCTACTGGGGATAAGCTTACTGCTTGGGGAGATGGATTCCAACTTTCTTGGGGAAACTGGATTGGACTCTCCTGGGGAAGTATTGAACTGTATTGGTTGTGTTCTTCAACGGAACCTACCTTGATACCTCTTTATTGCCCCTGTTTCTGATGTGGGAGAGGAAGATACCTGTGGAGGTGCTTGATGACTGCTGATTTGACCAATCTTCTTTTGGTAGGCAAGTGACGAGATGACCGGACATAGTCGTACGCTCTGATCCCTAACTTTTGCCAGGACCGCCCTTTCGGGTTTTCAGTCCACCGGGATACCCATTTTTTGCCCAAGCCGCCTTTTCAGGTTTTCGACTTGCCGGGTGTACAGATTTTTTCATTTTATCCCTTCATTTTGCCCGAACCCTTTTGGTTCGTCGGGAAGCCCTTATTTTTGCCTAGGTATGTCAACCTAGCGGGTCTTTGATTGTGCGTAGTATTCTTTCGACTATGCCCACGCTCTCAGGATGTAGGGGATTGCCCCTGTCAGAAGTGTTTGGCCGTGCCCCAGAAGATGTTTAATCAGGCAAGATTCGTTGCTGGAGTGCCCCAAGTGACTCAGGCGGAGATTTGCCCCAGGCTATTTGACCTTTGAGAGATTCTCTGAATCTTGATTGGACTGCCCCAGATAATGGGAAGTAGTCATGCCATGCCCCTTGATTGGAAGTGCCTTTGTTCACTAGGCTTTCATCATGCGAATTTCCCTGCTGTTCAAACAAATAGTCATATGCAAACAATGTTATATCAAAAATGCAAAGCTTATGTCTGTCTTGAAGATTTTGAAAATGCATTCTCTTTCATAAAACAAGTGAATGTTTGTAAAACGTGATGTCAACTCGTTATTTTATTGCGAGCCTTAAGGAGTCAGGATACCTTTCGTAACAGTATGCTTTCGAACTAACCCATGCTTCAGCTAGGACTTTTAAGGGTTATAACGTGGCCTGGTTCACGGTTTGAGAAACAAAGGATAAAGGCTCAAATTATTTGTACCCACCCGCTCTTCGTGATGTTCTTCGAACCTAAGCTCAGTTGATCGTGCGCTAGACCTTGTTTGAGTCTTTGTCCTGATGTTCCAATGATGGTTCAAATATTGATGATTTATTCTGAATAGGCAGTCATTTTTTTTGTTTTTGTTGAGGGTTTGTATGACCTCTTTCTTTTTGATTTCGCTATCCCTATTTTTTGCCTGAACTGTTTCCTTTTTTGGAATTACAGTCAGCGGGATGCCCCAGTTTTGTAAGTCTCCTTCATAGGTTTTGACTTAATGGGTTTTTATTTTGAAAGATAATGACTGTCTTTCTTTATTGATTATTCGGAACCATCACTGTCTTTTGTTTATTTAAGGACCTCTTTGGTGCCATTCGTTATGCACTTGGATCAACTGAGAGAACTACCCTGCCCCAGGTTATGATTAAGGGTTTTAATTTTCGAAAAGAAAAAACTCCTACTTCTTTGGCTCAGAGGGGTTGACGAGGGATTATCTTCCTTATAACTCCGGTGTTTAGGGATTGAAACAATGCATGTACCTCATCAGCGGGGTCTGTTCAAAAGCATACTGTAAAGATCGTGGTATCGTTTTCGTCATCCTCCCTCAAGAGGCTTAGAACTATTAATCGAGCGTTGATCATCAGAAAAAATATGAAAATAATTTGCGTATAGTGAATACAAATATATTGCTTCAAGACGGACATATGCGATGCATTAATGAAATAACAATGTTTAACAATGAACAAATGTTTGAACAATCAAAAAGAATTACAACTTGAACATTCGAATGAACAAAAGTTTTCTAGTCTCAGGGCTTGTCACTTCAAATGGTGAGCCTTGGAGGGATGGTAGAAAAACTCGGCCTGACCATCTTGTGTGAACTCCAATGCCCCTTCATCAATCAGGTCCTGGATCTTGTTCTTCAGTGCCTAACACTCATTTGTATCATGTCCTGGACTGGCAGAGTGGTAGGCACACCTTTTATTGGGATCATAGACAGGAGATGATGTGTTGGGGTTCCGGGGATGAGCCCTTAATGTGATCAGATTCAACCTCAACAGGCGTTGTAAAGCTTGGAACAGCGACATGTTGAGCTGGGTGAATTGCCTCCTAGGCTTGTCTGGCTGACGCTGGTGAGGTTGATGCTGAATTTGTGACCCTGGAGCCATTTGAGGAGCTCTCCCCTTATCTCCTTGTCTCAAAGATGATTGAATGATGACTGGCCCTTCAACCTTAGATGTTTGCCCCAGTTGGTTACTCTGAAGCAGTTGGTTGACGAGAATTCCGAGCTCTTCTTGTCTTTGAGCTAAGCCTTGAATGGCAGTCACCTGCCCCAGCATCTGGGCTCTCATTGCATCCACTTCAACTTGCAGATGTTTCAGCCGTTCGTCCTCAGCGCTGTTCCTGACCAAAGTCTCCATGAGAAGTGCTCTCAACTCCTCCTGCCCCTTGGATAGATTCAGAAGGGTTTCCCCGAACCGAGTCTCTTGAGCAAGAAGGTCCTGGTTATCTTGTTGGGAAGCCATTGCTGAAATAAATAGCGGGAAAGGTAAGTGACCTGCAACAAGGATACTTGTTATGTAATGATGTGTATGATATGCATGCAATGTTTTCAAGGACCTCGCAGGGTAAACAACAAAAAAATTGTTAGCATTTGAATTTGTAGCTTGATTGAAGGAACTCCATGCTGCTGAGAATCCTTCTTCAAAGGGTCAAAGGCTCACCATATCCAGTGGGTCATAGCCTCTGACTTTAGTCATCATGTCTGGTTTTGGTTTCCGAACAACCTTGGTTAGGGGAACTTTCTTCAAGAGTCAGAGCTCACCATATCAAGTGGGTCATAGCCCCTGACAATCTTGGCTAAAGGAAAATAAATCCCCTTTGCCCCTTGCTTAGACATTCTGGTTCATCATGACCTGCATCACAAACCCTTGAGATCCTTGAAATGGGTTAGGATGTATGCAATGGTATGATGTTATGGTATGCATGGAGTGATGTAAGCAAACCCTGTTACGAGTCCCCATTAAGGACTATAAACAAAACCTGCAAGAAACTCAGTACACTCTGTTATGAGTCCCAGTTAAGGACTATAAACAAAACCTGCAAGAAACTTAGTAAACCCTGTTATGAGTCCCAATTAAGGACTATAAACAAAACCTGCAAGAAAGTTCGTATGTCAGATGACAGGCATGCAAGTAGTCAAGTTGGAAAGCACACAAGTCACACAAGAGAAACCCTTAGAGTTTAGGCCAGCATGGGGTCTAGGTATTACCCTCTTGAAGTTGGTGGGCTCAACCTGTCCTATTAGAAGTAACCGGGTTCTAAGGGTCTCAATATCACGGGATTGCTTTCATTGTTCATCGTCTCGATTTAGCCACTGAACTGGCGACCGAAATATTCCAGGAAAGCAACCCTCAATTGAGTGTAGTATCGAGTATCAACCAACCTCGGACTGCACCAAAGTCAGTTATCTCACTACCTTAAAGAGGCCAAGATAGTTCAATTAAGGTTCCTAAGGTCTGTTGATGCTTCACGACACCACGCGGAGGCTCCGTACTCTCCTTGACTGAACTCAAGGGTTACCGGTACACACCAAAGTGCCACATCAATGTAGCAGACTGTTTCAACCATGTCGGTATACCCCGCACAGTTCCCTCACAGCCTTGTTGCTACTTTCTAAGAAGGTATCCCCCAGATCCGGGTTAGGATCTATAGAACTCCCAAGACAGTCCCACAATTTAAAGCAAGCAAATCAATACAATTGAAAACACAGTTATGAACTAATACTAAGGTACACCTCACTTTAAGTTTAGGTCCCCAGCAGAGTCGCCAGTTCTGTGATCGGTGGATCTGGAACTGACTGTTTAACGCTGGTTCGCGAAATGTCGCGGAAGCAAGAGTCGCCACCGTCTTTTATTTTCTCCAAATGGAAAGGACAAAAGCACAGAAAAATTCCTTAAAGAGATTGCTCTCGGTTCGGGAGGTAGATTATAGAAAGGGAAGGTGTTAGCACCCTTTCTATCCATGGTTATCCATGGGCTCTTAGATACTTGCTCATTGTGTTTTCAAAAAGTGGTTTGTTTGCTTTTCAACTGTGGGTTTTAAAAAGTTTCTCTGAAAATTCCAGTTCGACTCTTGTATCGGTCCTCAAGAGTGTTTGAAAAGTTGCTTTCGAAAGCTTTTTGAAAAGGTGTCGGTGTGAAAAGTATTTTTGAATTTGTTTTGAAATTAGAGCAAGTATCTAGAGTCGTCTACCTACCCTAAGGAATTCGTCTGTGTAAATGTCCTTTAAAGCAGTGTCATCCCACCATTGAGAGGTAGGTAGCACCACCGTTGGAGGTGTTCGGGTCAATTCGAGGTTCGGGACATGGTGATCACCAGAGCAATAGGAAGATACCTTAGAAGCTACCCTCATGCCAGGTTCCCGGATCATGAGGACTTACTAAAACATCCTCTACTCGACGATCACCTTTCGAGGCAAGGCAACAGTGAGGCGTACCCTAGGGGTGGTGTGTGATTTGTGTGTCATGTTCAGTTATTTTGTCTTATTCATGTCAAGGTGATCTATGCGTTTGTTTTTATTTAGACATTCATTCTTGCATGCAATTATTAACAGTTAAAAAAGTTGCGGAAATTAAAGTTCCTAAACTATTACAAAGGCGCGGGTCCACATCGCCAAATTAAAATCCAGGACCCGATTTGACAAAAAATAAAGAACTAAAGTGCGAGAAATATAAAATGTCCGAGTTACATGGCTTTGGGAGAATTACATAAATATTTAAAAGAAGGAATAAAGATGCGCGAATTGAATTGAAATTGAAAGCGAGGGCGTTGGACCCTTTTTAATGAAATTAAATTATATTGAGCAAATTAATTAAATTAAAATAAAAAAAGAAATTATTTTTGAGGTTTTTTGTATTTATGGTTTTTTATGAGAATTAAATGAAATTAAAATATTAATTAACTCTACTTCTGGTTATTTTTAATTTATTAAGAAAAGCATTAAAATTTAATCTAAAATTAACCTAATTAATTAATACAATTTTATTTACAAAAATATATAATTAATAATTAATAATGATGAAAGAAAAGAAAAAGATAAAAGTAATTAACCTAATTCTACAAATTTTAAATTTTATTAAGAAAATGTTAAAGTTAACCCTAGAATAAAAAACTAATTAATTAATAAAGGTTTTATTTACAAAATAAATTAATAGAGAAATAATAATAATTAAATATATTTTAGTTTCTGATTTTTTATCTTATGAAAATTAATTTATGAAATTAAAGAAAACAATTGAAAACAATTAAAAGAATAAAAAGGAAAATCAAATAAAAAAATAAAAATGTGCAAACCATGGAGGGTATTCAGACCCAAAGGGAGGTTTTTTGTGAGAAATCTCGCCCATTAGACAAAAAGCGTTGTTTGACTTTCTGGCATCACGTGCGTGTTCATTGACTCCTGAGTACCGTGGTCTGCATTCTTTGGCCATTGGATTGGGTTTCATGGCCATTTGTGTTCTGGCTGTTGGTCATTTATGTTCTGGCCTCAACGTTCCTTAATCTTCTAGGATGTCTGTCTCGCCATGTATTAGTGTCATGCATAAGTTTTTCTACTTTGGCCATTTGGCTTTTGGCTTTTGGCCATTTAGCTTTTGGCCTCAACGTTCCTTAATGAACCTGCATGGGATCTTGTCTAAATCTGCAGTGTTGAATCTCACGAACACATTAAATAAAATCATAAAATGCAAATAAAGCCAATATATGAAGAAATTTAATGTTTAGGCACAATATGGCATGTATGAATGATTATACCCTTTTGATCATGGAGATCAAATCAATCTTACCCTTACTGGAAAATCAGTGGCCTGAATGCTTTTATGCCTTACTGGAAAATTAGGATCATGGAGATCAAGCCAGCCTTACCCTTACTGAAGAAGTAGTGAGGTGTTGGTTTGTAACTGTGATGGCTTGTTTGTAGTGAGAGAGAGATTTGTAATAAGGATTTCAAGGTTTTAGGGTTCTTGAAAGAATTTGATATTCTAACAGTGTTGTGGCAAGGTTTTTTCTATCTTTTTTTTTTCTCTTTGGTTTGTGTGAAAAGAAGGTGATTATATAATGGAAATTAGGATAAAGAAAATGGGCTTTGAATGTGCAATTGGGCCTCCAATGTTCACTTGAGTTCGTCACTTTCCAGGCTAAATCGCAGGGACTTAAGTGCAATTTTTGAAGTTGAAATGTGAAAACAAAATGTAGCCGACATCGATAACTAACTCCTGTCCGAAAATCGGCTCAATCGGATAAACGGTGAATTAGTTATGAATTTTTGAAGTTTCAGCTCAGACAAACTTATTTTGGGCTCCAGTGTCGACTCTGACATGTTCTTCAATAAAAAACTGGTATTGATCGGAGCATAATCCGGTCTCGACTTTTGAAGCAAAGTTGTAGATCTACGAGTCAGGGACCTTGTGTAAAAATATGAGCCCAATCCGATAAAAATTGACCGAGTTATGAATTTTCGAAGTTTCGGCCCAGATGAAATAATATTCAGCATTCAGGATTTTCGGCGTGTCACGCACTCTGAGCAAAAAATGAAGGCCTTTTGAATACCTTTTGAACTCAATACCTTCTGTGAAAATGTAGCCAACTCAATTTGTGAAATTTTGGCGCCAGAACCAGCTCGATACGATGAAAATCGACCAAGTTATGATTTTTTGAACATGACGCAAATAAACTTGTCACAAATTTTCTGCACGAAAATACTTGATAAATCCACATTTTTGAAGACCTTATGATCGAAATTGGCTTCCAGCCGTGAGAGATGAAAACGTAGATAATGTCAAGACGGAATTTTGGCCACCGGAACGGGTTCAATACGAGCCACGATCTTCAAGTTATGAATTTTTTAGCGCGTAAAAACTGCACTTTCAGCACACTTTTTCACCATATTTCTTCGAGAAAACTCACACATTCAGATACATTCTTTAAAGAATTATCTCTTGAGCCGAACCTGAATTTGAGAATATGTTATCAGAGATATCTTGGTGAAAGAACACCTGAATATGACGCGCCGGGTTGGACTTGTGAATTTTTCTTGAGATGTTTTGAGAAATATGGGATGGCAAATTTTGGGGTACAACAAAGGGTATATGTTAACTGCCAGATTGGAAAGCAGACTAAGATGTCACATCAAAAGATCCAACATCTTACTACATCAAAAGTTTTGGAACTTCTTCACATGGACTTGATGGGACCTATGCAGGTTGAAAGTCTTGGTCGAAAGAAGTATGCATATGTTGTTGTGGATGACTTCTCTAGATACACATGGATAAGTTTTATTAGAGAAAAATCAGAAACTTTTGAAGTGTTTAAAGATCTATGTCAAAAACTTCAAAGGGAAAAAGATAGTCATGTCATCAGAATTAGAAGTGATCATGGAAAGGAATTTGAGAACAACAAATTTGCTGACTTTTACTCTTTTGAAGGAATCAGCCATGAATTCTCTTCTCCCATTACTCCTCAACAAAATGGGATTGTGGAATGCAAGAACAGAACCCTTCAAGAATCTTCCAGAGCCATGATTCATGCTAAGAAGTTACCCTACCATTTTTGGGCTGAAGCTATGAATATTGCATGATATATCCATAACAGAGTCACTCTAAGGAAAGGCACTTCACCCACCTTGTATGAAATATGGAAGACAAGAAAACCAACTGTAAAATGCTTTCATGTTTTTTGGAAGTAAATGTTACATCTTAGCTGATCGTGAACAAATGAGGAAGATGGATCCCAAGAGTGATGAAGGAATATTCATGGGTTACTCTACAAATAGAAGAGCTTATAGAGTTTTAACTCTAGAAACAAAGTTATGATGGAGTCAATAAATGTTATTATTGATGATAGAGGATGGAATGCTGAAGAAGATGTCTCAAAAGATGTTGGAACATCTTTGTCTGATATTCCAATAGAATCAAATGACAGAAGTATGGATTCTAATCCACCTCAAGAAGATCCTGGGCCTAGTCATCTCAATAAAGTACATTCAATTAGAACCCGTAGAGATCATCCTAAGGAGCTCACCATATGAGATCTAAATAAAGGATTTACTACCAGATCAAGAGATGGGATATTAAAATCTTGCTTTGTGTCAAAAATTGAGCCTAAGAATGTCAAAGAGACCCTAACTGATGAGTTTTGGATTAACGCTATGCGGGAAGAGCTAGAACAATTCAGTTGAAATGAAGTTTGGGATCTAGTTCTAAGATCTGAAGGGACAAATGTGATTGGCACTAAATGGGTGTACAAGAATAAAATTGATGAAAAATGGGTGGTCACTATAAACAAGGCAAGCTTAGTTGCACAAGGGTACACTCAAATTGAAGGAGTTGACTTTGATGAAACCTTTGCTCCTGTGGCCAGACTTGAATCAACCAGACTTCTCTTGGGAGTTGCATGCATACTGAAATTTAAATTGTTTCAAATGGATGTAAAGAGTGCCTTCTTAAATGGCTATCTGAATGAAGAAGTCTATGTGGAACAACCAAAGGGATTTGTTGATCCAAGTTTCCCTAAACATGTTTATAACCTAAAGAAAGCTCTGTATGGAATAAAGCAATCTCCAAGAGCTTGGTATGATAGGTTGACATAATTTCTTGGTGAGAATGGATACAGGAAAGGTGGCATAGACAAAACCCTTTTTGTCAAGGAAGAAGAAGGGAAGATCATGATTTCACAAATTTAAGTTGATGATATTGTGTTTGGTGGGATGTCAAATGAGATGGTTCAACATTTTGTTAAGCAAACGCAGTCAGAATTTGAGATGAGCCTTGTTGGTGAATTAACCTATTTTCTTGGTCTGCAAGTTAAACAAATGGAAGATTCCATATTTTTATATCAGAGCAAGTATGCCAAGAATATAGTAAAGAAATTTAGGATGGAAAATTCTAGCCACAAAAGAACTCCTGCTCCCACACATCTGAAGTTGTCTAAAGATAAAAAAGGAGTAAGTGTGGATCAAAGTCTTTACAGAAGTATGATAAGCAGTCTTCTATATCTCACAACTATCATACCTGACATTGCCTTTGTTGTAGGAGTGTGTGCAAGATATCAAGCTGATCCTAAAGTTATCCATGCCAACCATGTGAAGAGAATTCTTAAATATGTGAATGGAACAAGTGACTATGTTATGTTATACTCTCATGGATCCAATTCTGCCTTAACTGATTATTGTGATGCTGATTGGGCAAGAAGTGTTGATGATATAAAAAGTACATCATGAGGGTGCTTCTTTTTGGGAAATAATCTCATATCTTGGTTCAGTAAGAAGTAAAACTGTGTATCTCTGTCCACTGCAGAGCCTGAGTATATTGCTGCAGGAAGTAGTTGTTGTCAATTGGTGTGGATGAAACAAATGTTATCAGAATACAATGTCAAACAAGATGTCATGACATTATTCTGTGACAATTTTAGTGCCATTAACATATCAAAGAATCCCATTCAACACAGCAGGACCAAACATATTGATATATGTCATCACTTTATAAGAGAGCTTATTGAAGAAAAGATTGTTGCCTTAGAACATGTAGCCACTGAATTGCAATTGGCTGACATTTTCACTAAGGCTTTGGATGCTAATCAGTTTGAGAACTTAAGAGGAAAATTAGGGATTTGCCTATATGAGGGTTTGTAGCAATTAAGGGCGTGTGGGAATATCATTAAAGTGATATTATATTATTTGTGTTTCCAACAAATAAAATTTCGAAAGCAATCATTACAGGACTGCCTCAAAGTATTTCACACACGCTATGAAATAACATCCTTCTACTTTCACAAACTTTGCATTCTCCTCTACAGAAAAAGAACCCTAGTCATTCCTCATCCTTTTGCTCAAAAATCTTCAAATATGTCTGAACATCATACATCGTCTTCCTCAAAATCAGCCAATGAGAATCTCTCTCTTGACAGAGCACTTGAAGTTACTCCTCTAGCAACTATTCCACCTCTTCATAAGAAGGTCAAGAAACCCAGATCATCACCTACAAAGAAATCCAAAAATTATAAAGGTAACTCTTCTACTGCTACTGAAAATATGAAAGAACAAGAGATTGTTAATGTTGATAGAAGCATCAGAAGGCTAGTAGAGAGAGTATTAAATGAAGGCTTTGTTGTGCCTGGTATTTCTACTCCTCTTGCTCGCATGCCTCCTCCGGTTGACAAAGGAAGTAACCCTAAAAGTGCTACTACTGAATCATCCACCTTCAAGAAAGATGTTGTTGTAAGCAAACTTGAGAAGCTTGCTACCTCTGCTCTAAAGGAAGTGGAAGAAGAAAATGTTGAACAAGATGCTGAGGGAAACTCTCCTTCTAAGGAAGATGTTGCTGCCTCCCAGGATGCAGAAGGTCAAAACGCTGAGAATGTAGTTAATATAGATGATATATCTGACAATGAGCTCATTAATAATGTGGTGCCTGGTATTGCAAGAAGACTTAAATCCAAGAAAGTGAAGGATGCAAGTGTCACACCCCTTGCCAAGACAATCAATAAGAAAACCATGTATGGACCCCCAAATCCCGGAAGTAAAGTGGTTCCTCCCTCTAGCAAAAGGAAAGCTAGACTTGAAAGCTCCACAAATGATGATGAGGATTCTATAAAGAGATCTAAGAGTATGAAGAAAGTTGTACTAGTTGAAGAAACTGACTTTGAGTATGACGTCGAGCAAGATGTCCAGGACATCTCTCCTATCAAAAGGTCTACAAGCAAGAAATTGTCTGTTAGGGTACCTGATGCCCCTCTTGACAACATTTCCTTCCATTCTGTTGGGAATGCTGAAAAGTGGAAGTATGTGTTTCAAAGAAGAATTGCCCTGGAAAGAGAATTGGGAGTTGGTGCTCTGGAATGCAAAGAAATCATGGAGCTGATATCTTATGTTGGATTGATGAAAACGGTTACCAAGTTTTCCAAATGATATGAGACTCTTGTTAAGGAATTTATTGTTAATATTCCTGTTGAATGTGATGATCATAAAAGTAAGGAGTATAGAAAGGTGTATGTTAGGGGTAGTTGTGTAGAATTTTCCCCTGCTATCATAAACACGTTCCTGGATAGGTCTGAAGATGACTTTTGTGAGCTAGAAGTAATAGATAATCAAGTGTTCAAATCCATCATTGCCAATCAAGTAAGTGAGTGGCCCTTGAAGAACAAACTTCCTGTTAGCAAGCTAAGTGTGAAATATGCTATTTTGCACAGAATTGGAGCTACAAATTGGGTTCCTACAAATCATACTTCAACCATCACTATTGTCTTAGGAAAATTCATTTATGCTATTGGAAACAAGAAACTATTTGATTGTGGTACTTACATTTTTTATCGGACTATTAAGCATGCAGGAACTTGTGATATTAAGATGCCAATTGCTTTTCCTTCCCTCATCCGTGGAATTATTCTTAATCAACATCATGGGATTCTAAGTGGTAATGATGTAATGTGCTAGAGGGAGTCTGCTTTAACTCTTCATTTTAAATTTTTTTCCAGGAAAACATGTCTCAAATTGTTTTTACATCTGCACCTGCTGAAAACAAGACCTCCACCAAGGATGACATGATCAATGAATTAAGGGATGCATGCAAAGAACTAGATGATGTGATTAGAGTTAGTTCATCAAGGAAGCTAACTTTTGAAAATATGATCAAAGAGATGCAAAAGGATAACACCTTTGTTAATAGAATGAGCTCTGAAGGAGGAGATTCTAGTGAGGAAGGAAGTTCTGGCTCAGCCAAGTCTGCTGGTCCTAAAGACAGTTAGACTAATTGATGTTTATTCATCTGAACCCTTTGTTTCTTTTTGACACTTGCATGTGCTTGACATTTGATTTATATGGTATGTACCTAAATTACTGATACACTCTTGAATGCATCCTTTTGTTTGGCATATTATGACTAAAAAGGGGGAGAGAAACTGACCACTTACCACTGATTGAGGGGGAGCTTAATACTTGAGGGGGGGCCTCATGTCTCAGAAGACGTCCTGACATCTTCCAATGCTAACATCTAACTACTAACTAAGTTATTTTTGTTTTGCTTTCTTTGCTTACGTTGTTGCTCTGATAATGCTCTGATAATGTTATGATAATATGCTCTTATAATGTTTTAGCCGAAATTTTCCAAAGGGGGGTTTGTAAGTGTTTGTTGGCAGCAATTTTGGTAAAATAATGACTTGATAATGTTTTGCTAAATGTCTTAACATTTGAAGCAAAACTGTTTTGAATGATGTCAAAGCAGATGTCTTGACATCTGCCTCCTGAACTGAGCTCAGCCCAATATCAGTTCATATTTTCTGTTTCCCGATTTCCTGCGCATGATAATTCAGGATTTGTGACTCATAGGCTGCAAAAAATATGGAGAAATATTTTTCTATTTGAATTATCTTTATGGATTATATCTTGGCCTGTTTTCATAGAAATATTCAAAAGATTTGAATATTTGTTTTTCAGCCCAAGCCCACTGCTGCGCATATATAAGAACCTGCTTCCTTATTCAGAACTGCAACTTTTGAAGAAGAATACTTTCTTTCTGTTTTAGAAGTCTAAGGCTTTTTATATGTAATACACTCTAAGTATTGGTTTAATACTTGAGTTGTTATTTGGGTCTTCAATTGTGTATCATTCATAAGCTTTTAAGCATTGAATGATTGAAGTCTTTTAAACTTATTATTTCTGTTGTTTCTTCACTGTAAGTGATTGAAGGGATTTGAGGAGGGCTCATACCTAGGTGAGTCTTAGGTAGAAGTATAGAACGGGTAGTGATTAAGTGATTAGATCGTAAATTGGTTGTTTACTGAGGATATATGAATTGATACTATTTAGTGGACTTGTCCCTGGCTTGGTAGCCCCCAGAGTAGGTGTTGTTGTACACTGAACTGGGTTAACAATCCCCTGTGTTTTTACTACTTTTACTATTGTTGCACTTTACTTTGTTCCTCAGGTATTTGTATCGTGACATCTCATTCGACATCACATATCTGATACCAGAATTTCATTCATGTTTTTGGATGTAAATGTTTTATTTTGAATAATGAAAAAGACAATCTTGGAAAATTTGATGTGAAAGCCGATGAAGGTATTTTTCTTGGATACTCTCAATCTAGTAAAGCATATAGAATTTACAACAATAGATTACTTATCGTTGAAGAGTCCGTTCATGTTACTTTTAATGAGACTTTCCCAAATAGTGTTGGGAAAGATAGTTCTTTTCATGGTGTAAGTGCATCCACAGAAGACATACTCAAAGACACCGACGAAGGAGTTGATCAACCTAAAGTGGTGGAAATTGAGGAGGATGGGGATAGCTCCCAAGAAAAGAAAAATCATAAATGCAAAGAATAAAATGATGGTCTTCCTTTGGAGTGGAGAACCTCCAAATATCATCCACTTGACAACATTATAGGTGACATCAAAAAAGGGGTAATGACTCGCTCTAAAATAAGTAGTCTTTGTTGTCATCATGCTTATGCCTCACAAGTTGAACCTAAAAACACTAATGATTCCTTACTTGATGAACATTGGCTAATTTCCATGCAAGAAGAATTAAATCAATTTAAAAAAAAATACCTTTAGGATCTTGTCCCTCGTCCTACAAATCATCAAATCATAGGCACCCGATGGGTATTTAGGAATAAGCTTGATGAACATGGTGTGATAACAAGAAATAAGACTCGTCTTGTGGCTCAAGGATATAACTAAGAGAAGGGAATTTACTATGAGGAGACTTATGTTCCGGTGGCTCGACTTGAAGCTATACGCCTTTTATTAGCGCATGCTTATTCTATGAATTTCAAATGGACATAAAAAGTGTATTCCTTAATGAATACACAAGTGAAGAGGTGTATGTTTCTCAACCTCCCGGTTTTGAAAATGATGAGTTTCCTAATCATGTTTTCAAGCTTAAATGTGCATTGTACGGTCTTAAACAATCCCCTAGGGCATGGTATGATAGACTTAGCAAATTTTTGCTTGAACAAGGATACTCTAGAGGGAAAGTTGACAATATTCTCTTTATTAAACGTCAAGGAAATCATATTTTATTAGTTCAAATTTACGTAGATGATATCATTTTAGATCTACTAATATGTATCTTGTCAAGGAGTTCTCTAAGTTTATGCAGTGAGAGTTTGAGATGAGCCTAATGGGGATTTGAATTACTTTCTCCAGCTATAAATCAAATAACTCGATGAAGGAATGTTTGTATGTCAAACTAAGTATTGTCTCAAATTTTCTTCTGTGTCTGTGTTCGTGCTACAGAGGTATTAGAACTTTCTTGTTCTAGATATTTCAAATATGTACCAGCAGGCACGAAATGTTCAGAAAGAGGTTTTGGTTTGACATTCAGAGTCTCATTAATTTTATTTGATGGTCCTAAATACCCCCAAGACTCTGCTTCGATTTCTACTAACACCATAGATCATTGAAGCCATTTTGCTTCTATCTATACTTTTAGCGAGGAAGTGTTGAAAAGCTCTATCATATTTGATTACTTCGTCAGTAATAGATGTGTTAGAGAGAATATCTTCTTCTAATATAGACACTTTACTTTTTAGATCAATGTTTGATTTTTGTAAAATGAATAGTTTTCAATTAAAACAGAAATACTTTGCTCGTCTATAGTCGTGTTGTCAGAAGTAGCCACAACATTATTTTTCAAGATTTTGTATTTACTTATAAGAGATTGATAACTTTTCATTAATTCAGTTAAGCCAATTTCAATTTCAGAATGAGATAAAGAAGAAAGTACCTCTTTGTCATTATCAAAATCTGACTCATAATTAATTGTCGGTTCGTCTTCTGATGTTATTTCTCCCCTGCTGGTCCGAACCATGAATTTTATGTTTGCCTGTTCTTCATCAGAATCTTCATCTTCTGATTCTGAATCATCCCATGTTGCCATGATACTCTTCTTAGCTTTGTAAGCCTTTTTAGGCTTTTTGTCTTTCTTAAGCTTTGGACAATCATTTTTGTAATGTCCAGGCTCGTTGCATTCAAAACAAGTGACTTCTTTTCCAGAAGCATTTCTCTGAACGAAAGTGGATTCACCTCTTCCATACGTCCTTCTTTAACCTCTAAGCTTGCTTTGTTTGTGCTTCCATATTTGACTTATTCTTCTGGATATTAAGGAGAGTTCATCATCATCTGAATCTTCTTCAGATTCTTCTGATTCTTCCTTAGCTTGGTAAGCATTGGTTTCCCCATAAGTAGACTTTAGAGCAACTGATTTTACCCTCTTCTGAGGTTCATCTTGTTCCAGCTCTATTTCATGGCTTCTTAAAGAGCTAATCAGCTCTTCAAGATAGGTGTTGTTCATATCCTTTGCCAATTTTAAGGAAGTTACATTGGTCTCCATTTAATAGGAAGACTTCTAATCATCTTTTTAACGTGATTTGTGGTGGAGTAACCTTTGTTCATAACTTTAAGTCCTACCACAAGAGTCTGAAATCTTGAAAACATTGTTTCCACAGATTCACCGTCTTCCATCTTGAAGGCTTCATACTTTTGAATTAAGGTTAGAGCCTTTGTTTCTTTTACATGTGTGTTGCCTTCATGTATCATCTGAAGAGAATCAAAAATAGACTTTTCAGTCTCTTTATCTGTGATTTTCTCATATTCATTACATGAGATAGCGCTTAGAAGAATGGTTCTTAATTTGTAGTGATTTATGCATACTTTCTTTTGTGCTTCAGTCATTGCTCTTCTTGCAATCTTATGACTTTTATCATCTACTGGGTGAGTGTAGCCATCAACTACCAAATCCCATAGATCCAAGTCATATTCTAGAAAGTAACTTTCTATTCTATCCTTCCAATAGTCAAATTTCTCCCCATCAAACATATGAGGTTTTGAACTATAATGATCTCTATCACTATCCTTATTATCAATAGTGGAAGTGGATGTAGCCATTGTGTAAGACGGTGGGAGAACTGACTTTTAGGTTTTGCATTTTATCGGAAATGTTGCAGATAGCAAAATTCTCCAGCAACTTTTCTTTTATCCAATAAAGGAAAAGGTGAAAAGAATAGGAAAGACCTTTTGAGAATTTTCTGATTTCGGGGGGTAGGTTATGAAAAGGGAAGGTGTTTGCACCATTTTCATCTGTAATTATCTACGGGCTCTTAATCACTAGCTCACTTTTTGGAAATGCTTTGTGCTTGTGTATGTTTGAAAATATTTTGAAAATGCCTAAGTGCGGAAATTTTATGATGATTCTCATATCGTTGAGAATGTATACAAAATATTTGTTTTGAAAATATAGTGAAAGAAAGTGTTGTTTTGTGAAAAGATGTTTTGTTTTGTAAATTTGTTGGCAAGCGACTACGAGCATTCTGATTACTTAAAAAAGTCTTTGTTCTTTTCCTCCTCCTTTAGATGGTGCTAACCTACCATTAGTTAGTAGGAAGCCCTATCGTTGGATGTGAGGGACAGGCGCGGGTCATTGTATAGTCATAGAAGGCAACTTGTATGACGCTTTAACAATTTTATTAAGGGACTAAGATCATTTACCGAAGGCAGCATCGAAAGGTCATCGAGGGACTACGATCTTTTAACCGAGGGTCTTTGCTAAAGCGTCCCACGTTCGAGGGACGTGACAGTTTTTTATCTGAGACAACAAGTGAGAGTCACCCTAGAGGTGCGTGTGTGCAAAGTGATTGGTTTAGTTGTGTTTATCTTGAAATTTGGGTTTTGCTATCGATTGATTTTAATCTTTCCATACAAACCCTAATTACTAAAAGTAGCATAAAACAATAAAATCATAATGTAAAGAACGGAATGTAAACCTAAGACTATTACAAGGCTTTGGGACAGTTACATAAGGATAAAGAGTGTGGGAAAGTAAACCTACAACTTTTACATCCCAGAAGCAGATACATGATAAGATAAATGCGAGAAAAATAAACCTAAGCTGCTTACATTTGCAGAAGCATCCTATACAATTTATCTAGGAAAATAAAAAGGAAAGATGAAAATAGAAGAAAATACAAGAAGATGAGAATCCATGAGTTTATTCGGTAAAAGTTATGAAAAATGAATTGAAGTTGAAAGTATGTTTTTGTTATTTTCTGGTTTATGCTTTAAAATAGTTTATGAAAGAAATATGTACAAAAATCAAGCAAGCTTGTGAAAATGTAGATGAGTTTGGATGTTTGAAACAAGTATATGCATCACAATCACATTTGAAAGTCATGGAGGATAACTTTTTAATTTTTGTACATGTTTCATGTTTTAATGTGAATTTGGTTGAGAAAAAGTCCTAAGAAGGATCAAGCTATCATGAAATGTTTACTCAAGTGTCAAGATATCTCATGAAAATCAAGACCTATCATGGTAAAATCAAGCTTTATGAGCAAGGTTGAAAATTTGATCAAAAGATCATCAAAAATATCTTTAAAAAAACCTTAAAAAGTGATGACTTTTATTTTATTAAAAAAATAATGAAATAAAATATTTTTTGTGATTTTTTTTCCAGTATTCATAAAATAGAGGTGGTGAACTAGTAGTGTGCAAGGAATCAGCTCAAAAGAGTAAAATTTGACTGCAAAAAGAAATTATTGAATATTATGAAAATTAAGTGGAAAAATAAGTTTAAAAAATGGGGAAAAGGGTACCACTAGGGCTCGAACCCAGGTCACAAAGGTTACAAACGCGTTACGTATACCACTGGGGTGGCTGTTTCATCTGTTTATGAAACAGCTCCCAATAAATATAATATGAACTTGGATGTATTTTTTTTAATGGCCAAGAACTTCACATTCTTCCTTGTTTCACGATTCTTGCAGTAACTATAACAAAAATACTCAAAAGAATCATAGTTTTCTCATTTCTCATCCAAATTCAAAAATGTAAGATGTAACTTGCTTAGAATTTCGTAAGGATTTCAAACATGTAATTAATTTAATCTATAAATGAAATATTAAAACTAATTTTTCTCAGTACCAAAATGAAACCCTAATGGTTCAGAAACTTCTTTCCTGAAATTCTCATCACACAGTCAATTAAAACTAAATTTAAAGACATGGTTAGCTTCAATGATATAATATCTACATTTTATCTTCAGAAAGTATGTGCTAATGATGCTTGTACAGAGATTTCAAAGTTTGAAAAACTTACCTCTTGATACAAAAATCTGATGACCTCTACATAACTTCCAGGAGTAATATGATGATTGCTTTAGCTTCTTGGGACCTTAGTTAGTATGTTGTAACTCTCACTTTGCCTAGAGAGTGTCTGAATTAGTATATCCAAGTCAAGTTGCAAAGATGTATTTTGCAAATGGTGGATGTTCATAATGGAGTTACAGTGGCAAAACAGAGGTTGAGATCACTTATACATGATGTGTATGAAGTGTTTGGGTCATTTGTTTGGACAAAAGTTGTAAGGTTTGAGAGTTTCAAAGAAATGGATTTTGAAAACTCAAGAAATGAGTTTTATGGCCAATTCGGGTTTGAGAGTGTATGAGAAGTTTAGAGGGCTTATGAATTGGTCCTATGGCTTGCTAATAACCTCTCTATTTATAGGAAAAAGGTTGGAGAGGTTGAAGTAACCTGATCTTTGAGTTAGCAAGTTATGGTTTAAAAAAGTGAAAAATTAAGTTTTGATGAATTTCCATGGTCCCAAGGTTCAAGTACAAGTATGGTATGAGTTTGTTGGGTAAAGGGGACTTGATTTATGCTTTTGATCTTGCTTGAGATCAGAGATATAAGTTACAAGGCTCAATGCATTGACAAATTGGATAAAGCTTGCTTTACTAGAATGTGAGTCTTGCCTTTCTTCCCAAAATAGAAAAATAGATTGGATAAAGCTTAAGTCAAATGGATAATAGCTCAAAAGCAAGTGTAATCTTCTGATTAGGGAGAAATTTGTGAGTTTAGAGGCCTGCAAAGTCATATTATGTAGCATGGTGTGAGATTTGGCCATAAGGTTTTCAAAAGAACGGCCTATAAATCAAGTTTGACAGCTACTTGAGATAACATGGCCAAGAAAACTAATCTCCTTTAACCAAAATTCACACTTAGACAACTTTGCATACAACTTCTTTTCTTTCAAAACTTGCAATACTATTCTTAAGTGTTCGGCATGCTCTTCTTCCGATTTAGAGTAAATCAAAATGTCATCAATAAAAACCACCATAAACCGATCCAAATAAGTATGAAAGATAAGGTTCATGTACTCCATGAATACTCATGGCGCATTAGTAACACCGAAAGGAATCACTGAATACTCATAATGTCCATATCGCATCCTGAAAGTCATCTTCTGGATATCCTCATCCTTCACTTTAATCTGATGATAGCTCGACCTCAGATCAATCTTGCTAAACACACAAGCACCTACCAATTGATCCATCAAGTCATCTATTCTTGAAAGTGGATACTTGTTCTTAATTGTTACTTTATTCAACTGTCTATAGTCAACACAAAGCCTCATAGTTCCATCTTTCTTCTTTACTAGCAGCACTGGAGCTCCCCACGGTGATACACTTGGTCTCACAAAATTCTTTTCAAGTAAATCTTCCAATTGCTTCTTTAATTTTGACAATCCAGATACAGACATCCTGTATGGTGCCATAGAAACAGGTCTGGTGTCAGGTACAAGATCAATAGCAAATTCAACTTCTCTCTCTGGCGATACCTCAGGAATTTCATCAGAGAAAACTTCAGGAAATTCGCGCACCACTTGCAACTCCTCAATTATAGCTTGATTATTTACATATAGCGACGCCATTAACGAGAACATTGGAGCCTCATTTTGTATCAACTATCATAACCGTCTAGTAGACAATAGATCAGCTTCCTCTTATTCAGGAGTAGAAAACCTCATAGACTTGTTATAACAGTTAATATGAACATAGTTATGCTCTAACCAGTTCATACCTAAGATCACATCTAACCCACTTAAAGGAAAACAAACTAAATCAACAGAAAAGTCTCTGTCGAAGACTGGAAAAGGGAACTTTAAACACACAAAATAAGTAGTCACTGATCCCTTGGTTGGAGTATCGACGACCATCTCTCCATTCATAGAAGACAACATAAGACCCAATCTTTCAACATAGTCAGCAGCAATAAAACAATGAGTAGAACATGTGTTAATAATAGTAATTAAAGGAGTACTATTAATGAAACATGTACCTCTGATGAGTTTTTCCTCATTAGTTGTCTGAGTCACAGCCAATGCAAATACTTTTTCACTGGTTTTCACCTTCTTTGGTTTCTGACACTGACTACCAATGTGTCCTTCTTCACCAAAGTTGAAACAAATCATCGCTTTATGATTGCACTCAGATATAACATGCCCAGTCTTACCACAACAGAAGCACCTCTTTACCTCATCAATACACACATTACTCTTATGACCAGGTTTTCCACACTTGAAACAAACCACACCAACAGGAGCATCTCCCCCACTAGTTCTGTGACCCTGAGCAACTTTCTGTTTACCTTTACCAGTTGGGGCATCGTAGGGTTTACCACGGTTTTGTTGGTGTTTACCCCTCCTCTCATTGATGAACTTTGTTGTACCCCAAAATCCCCCCCCCCCCCCCATTTTCTTCAAGACATTCTCATGAGGTCCTCATTTGCTCAAAACTACTCAAGAGTTGACTGGTCAAAACCACCTCCTAAACAAGGGTCTTCAATTAGGGTTTGGTGCTTCTAAAAGAAAATTGGTTTGCAATGGTTTCAAATGAATTTCATGTTTCATCATAGGTCTTTAATAATGATTATGTCAAGTTTCAAGTCTTGCACCACAAGCTTGCTCAGTCAATGGCTCAGATTATTGAAAATCAACTGTATTGAGCAAAAAGTCAATTATGATCAATAAACAGTCAAACTTCAAGGTTTATTGTCAACATCAATATTTTAAGGTGATATTCATAATTTGATCAAGGGTTGATCATGATTCCTCAAGGAAAGCCCTCAAATCATCAAAGGTCAAAAAATTGCCAAATTAGGGTTTTTACTGAAGATGACTGATCATTGACTTTTGACCTAGTGCATGACCTAATGGCTTGAAGCATGATCTCAAGAGCTCAAATATAACATATTGATTTAATTACATGGCTCAATACATTTCCAAAGATGCAAGTGATTGCTAGTTGAAGAATTGAATCAATTGATGAAAAGTCAACAGTCAAACTTTGACTTTTTAGTCAACATTCAAATTCAAAAATCAAGAATCATCAAAACATTCAAAACTATCAAACTTTGTCATCAAGAATCAATAAAGTCAACAAAAGTCAAAAGTCAAGATTTTCAAACACTTAGAAAAAATTCAAGTGTTTTCTAAAAAAAATCCTAACTTCACAAGCAAGTTTCCTCAAGATACAAGTTGATTCAAGGGAAACGTTCAATATGAAAGTTTAGGGGTTAATGAATTCTACAACTTCGATAATGTGGGGTGATCCTAAAAAATTGTTTAACTTAAGAGATATAAGCCCATGAAGTTATGATGTTTTTTTATCCAACACTTAGAATTTTTTTCAAACAAGTTTTGATCATTTTTTTATCCTAACTTCTTGCCCAATTTCCACAAAGTTCCCATTTGATTTAGCCAAAGTGATCAACATGAAATTTGTATACAATGTTTCAAGCTTTACAAAATGTTCAAGAACACAAATTTATCATACTTTAGCTAGAGGTTTTGAAGAGATGAAGTTGGGTACCTAAGGTTGCATTATCGGTCATTTTTTATAACAAGTTCATAACCCATTCTCATGCCATGCTTAGAGATCTCACTTTTCAGGTCCATTAACTTACAATTCTCCACATATTTAAGTGTTTACACAATTTATTGAACCATTAACCAAGTGTTTAAGCCATTGTCCAAGATAGTTTTTCATTTATGGCACACAGGCACCATTGCCATTCACATAAAGCATACTTTATGGAAAGTTCACTCTCCTTGAGCCTCCCAACTTTTTTTCTGCACACACGCAGTGTCAAAGCAAGAAGAAACATGTCTACAACTCTTAACCACCCTATGAGCCATGGTACTATACATTGGAACTTTGATTTCTCAAGAAATCACAAGTTACATATCAACCAAGCCTTAACTCCATAACTAGCAAACCTGATCATCCCTTGCCCTCAAACCTTTTCTCTATAAATAGAGAGGTCATTTGCAAGCCAATACACGATTTGGTAAGCCCTCAAACACCCTAAAACTCAGAATCACTTATAAAACTCCATTGTTGCACATTTGAAGCTTCCAACACCCAACTTCAAATCCACCCGTGCGTTTGTATTTTTTATCATCCATACACCTTAAATACTTCACCTATAACACATCCAAACACCTGTTACACTTTTGTAACACCATCTTCATCATACTTTAAACTTCATATCCGAAGCTTGCACATTGACTTGGTTAGAGGGATCCAAACATTTTCAGCACAAAGTAAGGATTGGAACAACTTCAGGGAGGTCCAAGAAAGCTTAATAAGTCATTTACTTGCACCTGGAAGCCTCCATGCGCGTTCTGAGTTTTCACTTCAAGAGGTAAGTTTCTCCAACTTTGAAATCCTTATACACGCATCATTTTCTTTCAATTTCAAAAGATAAAATGTAGATATGATTGCCCTGAAACTAACCATGTCCTTAGTTTTCATTTATATTGACTGTGTGATAAGAATTTTGGAATTGAAGTTTCTGAAATATTAGGTTTCAGTTTGGTACCAAATAAAATTCGTCCTAACCATTGATATATAGCTTTTGAAAGTTACATGGTTGAATTCGTGGTAAAAAATCAAACAAGTTTGATGTTTACATCTTTCTATTTAGTTGAGAAATGGAAGAGTTTGAAACTAAAAAATGTTGGTGTTGTTCTGGCACAAGGAAGAAGATAAAGTCCATAAATTTGAATTTGTGAACATGTTTTAAAATATATTTAATGGGTGTTATTTCATAATCGGATGAAACAGCCACCCTAGTGGCAAGCGTGTGTGTGTGTAAGACGTTAGTGTGCCAGGTGCCTCTGGAATTTTATTTTCGAACACTTCTCTTGCAGATCCCATTCATTGAAATCATACGCGTGCACCATGCATCTCCAGCCTTTGGCTATTAGATCATCATACAATCAGATCCAACGTATCACATGTGTGCCCCATGATGCACCGTCTGAACACTATCACCAATGGATCAAACAGGCGTCTGGGCTTATCTGTTTTGGGCCTAGCATTTTTATTTCTTTTCACCCCCCAATTGCTTTTACAAACCCATGCCCATTTTATTTTATTTATTTTGATTTAATTAATTATTTCTTTTAATCCTTTTTTATTTAATCATAAAAAATCATAAAATCATAAAAATTAGATTTAGTTTTTTCTTGATTAATTTATTTAATTTTTTATAAATAAAAATAATTTAATTTAATCACTTTGATTTTATTTTATTAATTATTTAGAATTAGTTTTTATACTTCATTTATTTTTCTAAACAAAAAAACACAAAAATATTTTCAAAATGCTTAGAATTTTTTAGGTTTTAATTAATTTATTTAATTTTCATAAATAAAATTAATTAATTTAATTACACTTTGTTTTATTTTAAATGATTAAATTGTAAATTAATTAGAATTAGGTCTAATTCTTATTTCACATTTTTTTCTAAACAAAAACAACAAAATCTTTTCTTAAATGCTTAGAAATATTTTAGGGTTTTCTTAAACATTTTCTCCTTTTCACTATCTTCGCGCATTTTATTTTTCGCCTTAATATTTTATAATTATTGTAACTGCTCAATGGTCTATAATAGCTATAATTATGGTTTACTGCCTTTTCATCCCCATTCATAAACTTGTACCTCCACTCCCGAAGCGTTGTAATAGCGTAGAACATTTAATTTTTGCAATTTACTGCTTTCCTTATTACGGTTAGTAATTAGGGTTTGTATGGCAAGATTTAAAATCAATCATTAGAAAACCTAATCCCAAAGATGAATAATTGAAATCAAAACACTTCGCACACGCGCACCTCTAGGATAACCTCACTTGTTGCCTTCATATTTTAAATAGTCATGTCCCTCGAATGTGAGATGCTTTAGCAAAGACCCTCGATTAAAAGATCGTAGTCCCTCGATGACCCTTCGATGTTGCCTTCGGTAAATGTTCTTAGACCCTTATGAAAATTGCTAAAGCATCCTACAAGTTACCTTCTATGACCGTACGATGACCCACGCCTGTCCCACACATCCAATGATAGAGCTTTCTACTAACTAATGGTAGGATAGCACTATCTGAAGGAGGAGGAAAAGAACAAAAAACATTGAGTAGGTAGATCGCTCGTAATCGCTTGCTCACAAACTAAAACAATCTTTACACTTCACACTTTCAAAATAACTACTTTCAAAACACTTTATAAAAACTCTTGAGGTATTTCCTTTTAATAACCAACATTATTCAAAACACTTTATAAAAAGGGGCTAACACCTTCCCTTTTCATAACCTACCCCCCCCCCCCCCCCCCCGAACTCAAGAAAATTCTCAAAGGTCTTTCCTGTTCTTTTCACCCTTTCCTTTATTGAATAAAAGAAAAGTCGATGGAAACTCTTGCTATCCGCAACATTTACATTTAAAAGAAAAACCAAAAGTCAGTTCTCCCACCGTATTACAGAACTAGTGACTCTGCTGGGGAAAATAACTAAAAGTGGGGTTACCTTAAGATCTAGTTCACCTTTATTGATTTACTTGTTTGCCTTGTTTGATTTATATTTCAGGATATGATTGGGTTTATTTATTCTATAGATCCTATACCCGAATCTGGGGGAATTTTAGGTAAGTAGAAATAGATCATGAAGATTGTACAGCGTAGACCGATATGGTTGAAACGATGGCTATGTTAGTGTGATACATTGCTTGGTGCTGGTGTCCCTTGAGTAAGTCAAGAAGAATGTTGGGCTTTCGCGTGATGTCATAAGCACTAACTGACCGTAGAACCTTAGTTGACACAACTTAGCCATTAGAAAGTAGTGAGATGGCCGACTTTGGTGCAGACTAAAGTTGCTTGATACTCGATACTACACTCATTGAGTTTGGATTCTCGGGATATTTCGGTCGCAATTTAGATGCTTGTGCTGAAACAATACCTGGTAGAAATATCAGTGATATTGAGGCTCCTAGAACCCAGTTACTTCTTTTAGCATAGATTGAGCCAACTAAACTTCAAGAGGGTACTTACCTATAAACTCCATGCAAGCTTAAACCTAAGGCCTTGTGTGTTTTGTTTATACATGACATCATAACATCATGACATCATTATACATATCATTTTCACTAACCATTTCAAGGACCTAGGGATTTATCTTTGTTCTGTTTTGTAGGTTATGGCCTCTGCTCGCAGAAACACTATCCAGATCAGTTTTGTGAGGATACCTTCTCAACTTAAGGAGTTAGTCTCAAGGGTTCCCAAAATTTCTCCATTCATCAAAAGGCATGGTCGACTACTCAGTTTGGTTACCTTGGGTTTTAGAGAAGACGTGATGAGTGTTCTATTCGAGTTCTTTGACCCCGTACATCACTGCTTCAGATTTCCAGATTATTAGTTTGTACCCACAATGGAGGAGTTTTCTCAATTACTGGGAGTACCTATTCTCAATCAAATACCTTTCACCGGTTTAGAGAAATATCAAATGCCTGAAGAGATTGTAGCAGCCTTACATCTGAAGCGGTCCGACATTGTAGCTAATTGGGAAACAAGAAGTGGAGTCAAGGGTTTTCTTGCTAAATTTCTATTAGAGAAGGCTCAGCTATTTTTGGATGCTATGAGTTTTAAAGATTTCGAAGAGATATTGGCTCTTCTAATCTATGGGTTAATGTTATTCCCTAACCCAGACCAACTCATAGATGTGAATGTCGTCAAAACATTTCTTTCTCGTAACCCTATGCCTACTTTGCTTGGAGACATTCTGCATTCTCTTCACACTCGTACTATAAGGAAGCGAGGAACTCTTATATGTTGTATACCTTTTCTATATAGATGGTTTATTTCGCACCTTCCCTGATCAGTAATGAAGAATGAATAAGGTTTGAGGTGGCCTTAAAAGATGATGTCGCTCTCTCATTCAGATAGCTATTGGTGTTCCCGATCTCTGGAAAATGTTACTATCATTTACCGCTATGGGGAATTCCCTAATGTTCCACTCCTTGGCATTAGGGGAGGTATTACTTACAACCCTTCTCTGGATCTACCATAATTTTATTATGCTCTAAGAGATGGTCCTCATGGCACACTTATCTAGGGTATTGTGTTCGACTACGAGAATGATTCTCAAGGTTATCGTTAAAGGTTTATACGCGCTTGGGGCATGGTAAACAAGGTTGATAGAAAAACTTTAGGACAAAATAATTTTATCCCTTTGGAGCCCTATCTCAAATGGGTACGAACTCACGCTCAAAACCTTATGATGCCATATTCAGATGTTCTACGGGTGATCTTAGAGCCTGTTATCGAAGGAGATGTTTCTCGCATCATCCTCCATCTGGGCATACCTAATGACCTCGAAGAATTGCAGAAGTCATGGATTTAACTCAAGGAAGAACGAGACACCTTTGAAGCTCAATTCTATGCAAGTGAAAAGAAAGTGTTGGAGCTCACAAAGCAACTTCACAAGAAGCAAAGTCTTAATGCATACATCGACACAAAGAGGAAGCGTCTGTGGGAAACTTGAGTCTTAGGTTTTAGGGGTTTATATTGTTGTCTCTTTGAGACGCTTTTTCTTTTCATTGTAAAACTAAGCGGCATTTGTAATCTTGAACTTATTAATGAAATCTTTGTTTTTGTTTCCTTTCGGTTAGAAAATTTAAATCTCCTAAGGTCCTTGAAAACATTGCATCCACATATCATGCATCATTTCACAAGCAGGTTTCCTCATCTATTTACTATTTATTTCAATATAAGATGGCTCTCGAACAAACTGTTAAGGATCTCCAAACTCAGCATGCATAATTTCAAGAAACTTTTCTGAATCTGGCTAAAGGGAAACAAGAGATGATGGCGCTCCTCACCGTGAAAGAGAAGACTAAGAAGCGGTTTGTTATCCTCAATATGGGGAGAAGATTCAAAGGTCCTGCTCAACCAGTTCGAGTGAATGATGTTTCCTCTGAAGAAGACGACAACTAAGGGGAGGATGGCAGAAGTGTCAGGGGTGAAGATAGAAATAATCAGGTTTTTGAGGATGAAGACTACTCCGATGAGCAGTATCCTCATGCAGAAGACAAATACAAGCAGTTGGAAGACCGACTCAAAATTGTGGAAATCCAGAAAGTTCCTGGATTGGATTTTGGAGAGCTAGGTCTGATCCTAGGGTGGTCATCCCTCACAAATTCAAGGTCCCTATCTTTGCAAAATATGATGGGGTCTCTTTTCCCAAACTTCATCTGAGGTCGTATGTTCAAAAAATTCAACCTCATACTACTAACTGGAAATTATGGGTCCATTTATTCCAAGAAAGTTTGGCTGGAACTCAACTGGAATGGTTCTATCAGCTGGAGGGAACCAACATTCACACATGGGAAGACTTGGTTGTTGCTTTCTACAAGTAGTATCAATATAATACTGACCTGGCGCCGAATCGTGTACAACTGCAAAACATGTCCATGGGCTCAAATGAAGGGTTCAAGGAGTATGCACAAAAATGGAGGGACCTAGCCAGAAGGGTGCAACCTCCTTTGACTGACCAAGAATTGGTGGATATGTTCATGGGCACTCTGACGTGTCCATTCTTTAATTTGCTGATTGGGAGTTCTTCATCAGGGTTTACTGAGCAGATTTTGACTGGTGAACGAGTTGAAAGTGGTAACAAGAGTGGGAATATTCCAATGGTTGCAACTTCTAATATTGAGAAGAAGTCGTTCAGTGGTTAGAAAGAAACCAACATTGTCTATGGCCAGAAAAGTCGTAGTAAAAATGTCTGCCATTAGTTTGTGGGAGCAGTGTTGATTTCTAATATAGCGCTTGTTCAACAACAACAACAAGGCAACCTGCGTAGGTCAGATACTCCGAGGAGGCAGTTCACCAGGATTAATATGCCATTGGCTCAAGCATTGCAACATTTGTTAAAGGCTGATCTCATAACACTCTGGGATCCTCCCCTCAATCCCAACACATCCTCTCCAAAGTACAATCCAAATGTGAGGTGCGCCTATCATTCGAACAGTCCTGGGAACGACACCAACAACTGCTGAGCCCTGAAAAATAAAATTCAAGACATGATTGATAATAAGGAAATTTAGTTCGACCCTCCCAAGACTCCGAACGTGATTACTGCTCCTATGTCGAAACATGACAAAGGCATAAGTGTTATTGAAGATGTTTTGTATGTTACCTCTGTAAGCAATGTGGTTACTCCTCTCTCAACAGTCAAGAAGAATTTTCTACAAGCCGTTTTATTTCTTGGTTGTGTTAAAGAATGTTATTGTTGTACAGTTCAACCCAATGGATGCGGGCTACTGAAGAAAGGCATTTAACGCCTGATGGATGAACATGTAATTTGGATTGAGAAAATTTCGTATGTTGAGAATTTATGTCGATATCTGTTTGTCATATTTGGTACTCCTTTCAGGATCACCTCCAAAGGTCCTGTAAGGATTACTGCCAATCCAAAAGCTGCTTCTTTAATCATTACATCACCTAGGCCCATCCCATATTCCTCGGAGAAGGCTATTCCATGGAGTTATGGGTCTGACGTCTATTACCACGACATTAAACAAGAGTTGTCTGGTGAAGATGATGAAGAGACTGATCCCAACATTGACAATATTGTGGGGACCAGAAAAATTACTATAAGTGGAAGGATTTTCTCTCCGGAAATTGCTCCACCTGTTCAAGTTACAGTTACCAAGACAACTGTCGGGGCTCGAGGTAAAGAGCCAATGATAGAGCCTGCCTGAACGGAGGCACTAAAAGAAGCTACAGTCAAGGATACCTCTGGACAAGAAATTGAAGAGGTTTTGAAGATCATTCATAGAAGTGACTACAAAATTGTTGAACAACTGGGGAAGACCCCGTCCAGAATCTCCATGCTATCTTAACTACTATGTTCTGAAGCCCGTGCGCAAGCTTTAATGAAATTTTTGAAGACTGCTCATGTACCACAAGAGATTTCTACCGATCAATTTGGAAGCTATGTTGCTAGCTTAACAACTGACAATGGATTAGGTTTCTCTGATGATGACCTGACTCTGGAGGGGAGAAATCATAATAGGGCCCTGTATATCTCCATTGAATGCATGGGCACTACATTATCCCATGTGTTAGTTGGTATTGGCTCTTCTCTGAATGTTCTTCCAAAAGGCGCTCTAGACAAACTAGATTGTGAAGGGGTTGTGCTGAAACCCATTGACATTATAGTTCAAGCCTTTGACGGGTATAAAAGGATGGTACATGGAGAAGTGAATTTTCCTATTAAAGTAGGTTCACAAATATTTTAATCCACCTTCTATGTTATGGACATCCGGCCAGCTTATTCTTGTCTACTAGGATGCCCCTGGATCTATGGGGGAGGAGCTGTTACCTCCACTTTGCACCAGAAATTAAAGTATCCTATAAAAGGGGAGGTTGTTACTATCTGCGGAGAGGAGGAGTACATGGTCATCCATCTGAATTCATTCTGGTACATGGAGATGGAAAGGGAATTCATCGAGACTCCCTATCAAACTTTTGAAGTGATTTCTCCTACTGTTGTTGAAGATGTTTCTGCCATTCCAAAGACTACCAAGGTTCCGCACAAGATGACTTCTTTGAAAGATGCCAAAGATACTATAGAAGGAGGTGGTTACACGATTTGGGTTAGCTTCCTGACATCCTCTATAAATATGATAAGTTTGGTTTGAGCTTTACTGCAGAAGGCCCGAGGGTTGTTCTTCGCGCTCATGTTGGAAGACCTCCATTTCGTGTCAGCAACAATGGAGTCAATGCTATAGAAAATGCTGACAGTGATTGTAATCTCAGTAACTGGATTTTTCCTACCATTGGCAACAGACTCAACAATTGGAAAGCAGAAGACATTTTCCCTATCTCCTTCAGCCAAGAGTAATAGTTATTTCTGTTTTTATTGCTCTTAGAAGTTTGGCTATGTAATTTCTTTTAAAACAATGACTTTAAACCTTGTGTCTTGCCCGGGGCACAATGGTCATTTGTTAAGGGTTGTCAGTTCATATGTCATATTTTCATTTAATGAAAACATTTGATGTTTTGCATTCAAATTTTGCTCTCTCTGTCTTTCTTTTACTTTACTTCATTTTCAAAAAGTTATGTGTTCTTACACACACCCACACACTATATAGAAGATCCCCATCCACTCTAGATCTCGTTGATAATGGTTTTTCTATTGCCGCTTATGAATTTGAAAATCCAATGTACCAAGCCAAGGATGAAGGTGAGGAAGACTGTGAAATACTTGATGAACTTTCCAGACTCTTAATACAAGAATAAAAGGCTATCCAACCGCACGAAGAGCCGATCAAAGTGGTAAACTTGGGTTCTGAGACAGAAAGAAAAGAGGTCAAGATATGTGCCAATTTAGAGGGAAGTGTCAAAGACAGATTGATTCATATGTTGCACGGCTATGTAGAGGTATTTTCTTGGTCATACAAAGACATGCCAGGGCTCGATACTGATATTGTGGTTCACCGTCTGCCGATGAAAGAGGATTATTCTCCGATTAAGCAGAAAGTTTGCCACATGCGTCTCGAGATGTCAAAGAAGATCAAGGCCGAGGTTATGAAGAAATTCAACGCAGGTTTCTTAGAAGTTACATCATATTCTTAATGGGTTGCTAATGTTGTTTCGGTACCAAATAAATATGGCAAGGTACGTATGTGTGTAGATTACAGGGATCTGAACAGGACGAGCCCCAAAGATGACTTCCCTCTGCCACATATTGATGTATGTCGATAAGACTGCTCAGCATAAGGTATTCTTCTTCATGGATGGTTTCTCGAGTTATAATCAGATCAAGATGGCGCCCAAAGACCGGGATAAAACTACCTTCGTCACACAGTGGGGCACTTTCTGTTACAAGGATATGCCTTTTGGGTTAAAGAACGCTGGGGGAACTTATCAGCGCGCCATGGTAGTTTATTTTGTGACATGATTCATCATGAAATAGAGGTCTACGTCGAAGATATGATAGCCAAATCACAAGCTGAAGAAGAACATCTTGATCATCTGCACAAGTTATTTGAAAGGTTGAAGAAGTACAAGTTAAGGCTGAATCCGAACAAGTGCACCTTTGGGGTGAGATCTGGTAAACACCTAGGTTTCGTCGTCAGTGGTAAAGGTATTGAACTTGATCCTGCAAAAGTTAAAGCCATTCAAGAAATGCTGGCTCCCCGTACTGAGAAGGAGGTCAGAGGTTTCTTAGGACGACTGGATTACATTTCCCGATTCATTTCTCATTTAAATCCTACATGTGAGCCAATCTTTAATCTGTTGAAGAAAGACCAAGTAGTAAAATGGATCAACGACTGTCAAATATCCTTTGATAAAATTAAGGAGTACTTACAAGAACCTCTGATTCTGATGCCACTGGTTGAAGGAATACCTCTAATCATGTACCTAACAGTTCTAGATAACTCAATGGGGTATGTACTGGGGCAACATGATGAGTTTGGTCGAAAAGAACATGCAATATACTACCTTAGCAAAAAGTTTACCGAATGTGAAACAAGATATTCACTGCTCGAGAAAACTTGTTATGCTTTGGCATGGGCTACTCGCCGACTAAGACAGTATATGTTGACTCATACTACTCTATTGATCTCTAAAATGGATCCCATCTAGTACATATTCGAGAAGCTAACTCTCTCTAGAAGAATAGCCCGATGGAAAATGATCTTAAAAGAATACGACATTCAGTACACCACTCAAAAGGCAATCAAAGGAAGTGTACTGGAAGATCATTTGGCGCATCAAGCTGTAGACGACTACCAATCTATGAACTTCGAATTCCCGAATGAGAACATCATGCTAATTACAGATTGTGAAGAACCTGGACTATATGAAGGACCCAGGCTAGGATCCTGATGGACTATGGTTTTCAATGGAGCTTCTAACGCACTTGGAAATAGAATTGGTGCTATAATTATCTCTCTGCAAGGTTGTGATACGCCCTTCATTGCCAGAGTTTGCTTTGATTGTACCAATAATATGGCTGAATATGAAGCGTGCATCATGGGTATTAAATCTGCTATTGACCTAAGAATCAAATTCCTGAGCGTATATGGGGATCCAGCCTTGGTAATCAGTCAAGGCAAGGGATAATGCGATACAAAGTATCTGAATCTTATCCCTTACCGAGAGCATGTGTTAACCTTGATTTCGTAATTCGAAGAGATTACTTTTGAGCATATCCCAAGAGAAGAAAATAAGTTGGCAGATGCATTAGCTACCATGTCATCCATGTTTAAGGTCAGATGGGACAATGAGGCTCCTAGAATTATCGTTGAAAGATTCGACGAACCTGTACACTGCTACGAAATTGATACTAATGAAGTAGAAGAAAAACCTTGGTTTCATGAAGTGAAAAGATACCTTGAAGCTCAAGAATACCCTGAAGGTGAATCGATCAATGACAAGAAATTCCTATGGAGGTTCTTGGATAAGTTCTTCTAGAGCAATGGAATTTTGTACAAGCGCAATCATGATTCGACTCTGCTTCACTGTGTAGACAAGAAGGAAGCAAAAAAATTATGGAGGATATGCACGAAGGCATCTTTGGTACTTACTCCAGCGGGCATACTATTGCTAAGAAGATTTTGAGAGCTGGTTAATATTGGTTAACTATGGAAATTGATTGTCACCACCACTCAAGAACTTGTCATAAGTGCCAGATCTATGCGGATAAAGTTCATGTACCTCTGGTTCCTCTGAATGTTTTGACTGATCCTTGGCCATTCGCAATGTGGAGCATTGATATGATCGTAGAAATCAAGCCTACTGCTTCTAACAGACATTGCTTCATTCTCGTCGCCATTGACTACTTCACAAAATGGGTTGAAGTAGCCTCGTTCGCCTCTGTCACTAAGAATGTGGTAGCTTGATTCATTAAGCATAACCTCATATGTCGGTATGGCATCCCCGAGAGAATTATCACAGACAATGGTACCAACCTCAACAACACTATGATCATTGAACTTTGCATGCAGTTCAAGATCAAGCACCACAACTCTTCTCCGTATCGACCAAAGATGAATGGCACGGTGGAAGTCACCAACAAGAATATTAAGAAGATCATACAGAAGATGGTTGTGACTTACAAATACTGGCACAATATGTTACCATTTTCTATTCATGGCTATCGCACTTCAGCGTGAACATCAACTGGGGCAACCCCGTTCTCTCTGGTCTATGGTATGGAAGTTGTCCTACCCGTCGAAGTTCAGATTCCTTCTATGAGGATTATGAAAGATGAAGACTTAGACGAAGATGAGTGTATTTAGACCAGGTTGGATCAATTGAATTTGATTAACGAGAAGAGGCTTGTGGTCGTCTGTCACAGTCAGATGTATCAAAAACGTATGACCAAGGCATTCAACAAGAAAATCAAGCATCGGGTATATCAGGATGGTGACTTGGTAATAAAGCGCATCATTCTACCGCAAGACGATCCCAGGGGTAAATGGACTCCCACCTATGAATGGCCATTTGTTGTCAAGAAAGTATTTTTGGGCGGTACCATGATACTAACCACCATAGGCAATGAAGATTTCCCTCACCCTGTGAACACATATAAAGTCAAAAGATACTATGCGTGAAAATGACCCGCTAGGTTGACTGGCCTAGGCAAAATAAGGGTATCTCGGTGAACCATAAGGGTTCAGGAAAAAATTAGGGATATATATAAAAGATTGTATACTTGGAAAGTCGAAAACCTGAAAAAGCGGCTTGGGAAAGAAAGGGTATCCCGATGGATTGAAAACCCGAAAGGGAGGTCCAGGAAAAAGTTAGGTATTAAAAGTGTACGACTATGTCTCGTTGGATCACTTACTACAAGCTTTATTACCAAAGTCAAAATTTCAAATGGTACAGATCAGTTCAATCAACTTCTTCCAACAACAAGGGATGAGACGTTCGAAGACATAGGGGCAATAGTAGAGTTGGAACCTGTTGTACCCCAAAATTTTCCCTCCCTTTTCTTCAAGACATTTCCCAAAAAAGATCTCAAATGCTCAAGGATGCTCAAGAGTTGATCAGACAAGCTCACCTCCTAAGCACTGAGACCACAAATTAGGGTTTTGGTTTTCACAAGTAGAGTTGGAATTTTAATACCTCAAGTGACTTTCATGGTTCATTATAGGTCTTCAAGAATTCTCATACCAAGTTTCAAGTCTTGCACCACAAAGCTTCTCAGTCAATTGCTCGGATGACTGAAAATCAGTTGTATTGGGTAAAAAGTCAATTGTGGTCAACATGCAGTCAAAATTCATGACTTTTGGCCAACATCAACATTTTGAAGTCATATTTGTCAATTGATCAAGGGTTGATCACAATTCCTCAAGAAAGGCATTCAAATCATCAAAGGGGCGAAATTGTCAAAATTAGGGTTTTGATTGAGAATGACCGATCATTGACTTTTGACCTAGTGTATGACCTAATGGCTTGAAGAATGACCTTAAGGATTCAAACAAAATTTCTTGACCTAATTTCATGGCTCAAATCACTTCTCAATATCAAAGGGTTGATAGTTGAATTTGGATCAACTGATGAAAAGTCAACTAACACACAAAAAGTCAAATTGTTACTTTTGGGTCAACATTGAATTTCAAAGATCAAGATTCATCAAGATATTCAAAAATATCAAACTTGATCATCAAGAATCAATAAAGTTAATAAAAATCCACAAAAAGTCAAAGTTTCCAATACTTAGAAAAATTCTAAGTGTTTTTGACCTTGATAATTTCACTACTTCATGACCATTTTTCACCAAGATGCAAGTTGATTCAAGGAAAACTTTCAACATGAAAGTTGTAGATCTTGATGAATTATACAACTTTTTACTTGAGGGTTGATGTCCAAAAAATGCTTAGATTTGAAGATATAGGCTCATTAAGTCATAACATTTTTCCACAAAACACTTAGTGAAATTTTTAACAAGTTTGGTCAGATTTTTGTCCTAACTTCTTGGCCAATTTTCATCAAGTTCCATGTTGATTTAGCCAAAGTGGTCAAAATGAAGGTTGTATACAATGTTTCAAGCTTTCCAAAATGTCATAGAACTTGAAGAGATCATGCTTGAGCTAGAAGTTTCGAAGAGAAGAAGATGGCATCACAATCTTAAATTTTAGGTCATTTTGTGATGAACCTTACAATCCAATCTTCAAGCATGGTGTATAATCTTGCTTGCAGGACTTCAAACTTGCAAATCACTCAATAATAAATGTTTACACAACTGATTGAGCCATTGTCCAAGCATTTGAGTCATTGTTCAAGTGATTTTGCCATTAATGGAACAAAGTTCACACTTCCATTTTAGAAAAGCCAACTTTAATCACAATGTCAACTTCTTGAGTCTCTCACTTGCTCCCTCTGCACACACCCAACATGTATGCTTAGAAGTAACATATATAAAGCCTTTAACCACCCTATAAGCCCTTGTACTATGCATTGGAACAATATGTTTCAAGCTTGCTTTAAAATCAAGTCACATAACCATAACATGTGATTTTTGAAATCTGATTGCTAAAGCATTCAAAACCTTTTCTCTATAAATAGAGAAGTTATTTTCAAGCTAAGACATGACTTCAAGAGCCCTCTAACCCGCTCAAACACTCTGAAATCATAACTTGCACCAAAAACCTCCATTACTTGTCATTTCTGACCTTGAACTTCAAATACTTAATCCACTCGTGCGTTTTCAGTTTTAATCAATCACAAAGCTTCTATAACTCATATAGAGTCTATCGAAACCCTTGCTACACAACTGTAACACCATTTACACCATCCTCCATTTCCAAAAACTCAAACCTGCAACTTGACTTTTCCAGAAAGATTCAGGCACTTTCAGCTTAAAGTAAGCATTGCAATAACTTCCTAGGAGCTCAGTGAAGCTATCCAGATCATCACAACATCTCCAAAAGTGCTTAAACTCCAAACACGATTTCCAATTTTGAGGTAATTTTTCTCAACTTTGAACTCCTTATACAAGCATTATTAATGGTTAATTTGTGAATGAAAAATGTAGACATCATTGCCCTGAAGCTAACCATGCCTTTAGTTTTCATTTATGTTTCCTGAGTGATGCGAATTTTGAAGATGAACTTTTTGAAAAAAATAGATTTTAATTTGGTACCAACAAAATTCTCATTCATCTTTGATTTATAGCTTTAGTTATTTATATGGTTGAATTTGTGGTGAAAAATGGAACAACTTTCCTGTTTGCATTTTTTAAAATGATTGAGAAATGAGGAAGTTACAGTTTTGAGCAATGGTGTTGTTGTTTTGCGCGCGCGAAGGAGGAAGAAGATGAAGTTCAAAATTCATAAATGAGTTTATTTAATATTTAGTTTAAGTTGTATTATTAATGGATGAAACAACCACCTCAGTAGCAGAGAAGCGTGCCCTAAGGCATTGATCTATACGGGCCTGGGTTCGAGCCCCAACGGTACCCTTTTATTTGTTTCTGGGCCTTGACATTTTTGCTACATTCATACACCCTATTTACTAAAAACAACCAAGACCACTCCACCTTTTTTTATTTTTTTTCTGATTTCAAACAAAAATATATTTGGGTTCAGCGCCTCATTTTTCTTTTTAACCCCCTTTTTACTTTTTGACACCCTGACCAAACTATTTTTTATACCTTTTATATTTTCTTTATTTATTTATTTTTTAACCAAAATATACAAAAATATATTTTCTTAAATTAAAAATATTTTAATTTAAATACTTTATTTCCTTTTTTAATAAAATAAGATCTTATTACTCTTTTTATTATAAAACATTTTTCTTTCCAAATTAACATTAACAAAAATTATTTTCTATACAATTAAATTAGACTTAGGTTTTTATTTTAATTAACTTAGATTTTAGGTTTTGTTTAAATTAATTAACTTCTTTTGTAATTAAAATTAATTAGTTTAATTAGGTTAATTAAAAACCTTTCCATCAAAAAACCACAAAAAGAAACTTCTTTTTCTTCTTCATCTTTACATGTTGTGTATTATTATTATTATTATTATTATTATTCATGTTCAATAGTTTGTAATAGATAATTAGGACTTTATTGCTTTCCTCCCCTATTCACATACTTGTACCCCCCATTCCCAAAGAGTTGTAATAGCGTAGGATATTTAAATTCCGCAATTTATCGTTTTCGTTATTATTGTTAGTAATTAGGGTTTGCATGACAAGACTTAAAATCAACCCTAGCAAAACCCTAATTCAAAGGTAAAATACTTGAAATCAAACACTTTGCACACATGCACCTCTAGGGTAACCCACACTTGTTGCCACGGATAAAAACAGTCATGTCCCTCGAAACGTGAGATGCTTTAGCAAAAGACCCTCAGTTAAAAGATCGTAGTCCCTCGATGACCCTTCAATGTTGCCTTCGATAAACGATCTTAGTCCCTTACGACAATTGCTAAAACATATTACAAGTTGTTTTCCATGACTATACGATGACCCACGCCCGTCACTCACATCCAATGATAAGGATCTCTACTAACCAACAGTGAAGTAGCACTATCTAAAGGAGGAGGAAAAGAACAAAGACTTTTTGAGTAGGTAGATTGCTCGTAATTTCTTGCTCACAAACAAAACCATTTTCACGACTCTCACTTTCAAAACACTTTTCAAACAAACATTTTGTATACATTCTCAATGATACGAGAATCATTACAAAATTTCCTTACATTGGCACCTTCAAAACATCTTTCCAAACACTCATTTTCAACAAATATTTTCAAAACGAACACTTTGTATACATTCTCAACTATACGAGAATCATTACAAGTTTGCCGAACGAAGGCATTTTTTTTCAAAATATTGTCAAACATACACAAACACAAAGCATTTCAAAAGTGAGCTAGCAATTAAGAGCCCGTAGATAACTACAGATGAAAAGGGTGCTAACACCTTCCCTTTTCATAACCTACCCCCCGAACTCAAGAAAATTCTCAAAAGGTATTTCTTGTTCTTTTCACCCTTTCCTTTATTGGATAAAAGAAAAGCCAGTGACGACTCTTGCTATCTGCAACATTTGCGATAAAACGCAAAACACCCAAGTCATTTCTCCCACCATGTTACAGAATTGGCGATTCTGCTGGGGAAAAACCAAAATTGGGGTTACCTTAAGAGCTAGATCACCTTTATTTCTTTTACTTGTTTGCCTTGTTTGGTTTACATTTGTGGGTTATGCTTGGGTTTATTATTTATAAAGATCCTATACCCGGGTCTAGGGAATTTTAGGTAAGTAGAAATAGATTGTGGAAATTATACACCGTAGACCGATATGGTTGAGGCGATGGCTATGTTAGTGTGACACATTTGTGGGTACCTTGAGTTAAATCAAGGAGAATATAGGGTCGCTGAGTGGTGTTATGAAGCATTAACTGACTGTAGAACCTTAGTTAAACAACTTGGCCATTAGAAAGTAGTGAGATAGTTGGCTTTGGTGTAGACTAAAGTTTGTTGATACTCGATACTACACTCATTGAGATCGGACTTGTGATACGTTGGCAGAACCGACTATTTTTACTGGTTTGCATTTTTCATTTTTTGTTCGAAAAATATCGCGGTAAGCAAGAGTCGCCATCGACTTTTATTTCATCCAATCATGGAAAAGAAAAAAGAACAGAAAAAACCTTTTTTTCGAGATATTCTGAGTACGGGGGGGTAGATTATAGAAAGGGAAGGTGTTAGCGCCCTTTCTATCCATGGTTTTCCATGGGCTCTTAGGTACTTGCTCATTTTTCAAACTGCTTGTGTGTGGTTGTTTTGAAAATGTTTTACTTCGTGATAACCCTTGTATCAGTCCTCAAGGATGTGACGAAGTTTGTTTTGAAAATTTGTTTTTGAAAGGTGTTTGTGTGAAAAGTTTTTATTGAGCAAGTACTTAAGATTCTACCTACTCGAAAAAAGATTGTTCGTTCTCGTTTCCTTTAGACAGCGTTATCCTACTATTAAGGAGTAGGTAGCACCGTTGTAGGAGTTGTAAGGGATATTTGAAATGGATAAGTACAATCACTAAAGCAACAGTTAGAAAACTTTAGTAGTAACCCTAGAGTCTTAAGATCTTTCTGAGGCAACATTTCCGAGGCAACATTTCCGAGGCAACATTCGAATGGGACATTTTGATCTTTTCACTGGAGGGCAACCACTAAAATCTCCTATGCTTAATGATTGTTTACCGAAGGCAACCGAAGTGGGGTAAACCCTAGGAGTGAATATGTGCATGTGAATTGTTCCAGTTATTTAATCTTTGCACATTAGGTGATCTACCGTTTTAATTTCAAGTAATCTTCCCATACAATCCTATTAGCATACATCTAGACAGTTAAATATTTGCAGGAATTTAAAGTGCGAAAAATAAACCTAGCTATTACAAGGCTTTGACAGTTACATAATTATCTCGACTGAAAATAAAAATGCGGAAGCTTAAAACCCTAGTTACTATTACAAACCCGAAGCAGTTACAATAATAGAAAACAAGAATTAAAATGTGTGCGGCGAATTAAATGCGAGAATAATTAGAAACCCTAAAAATCTAATTAAGAAAATATTTAGGTTATTTTTTGAGAAAGAAAGTTAATTAGGTTATGTACAAAATTTAAAACCCTAATTCTAATTGTTTTTAACTTATGAAAAAAAGAATTAAATTGCCCTAAATTAAATTAAACTAGTTAATTAACAAATAAAAATATTTTTATTAAAAAAAATATTTTTGGTGTTTTCATGATTTTTTATTAAAAAAATGATTTTTGATGTTAATTAAAATAATTAAGGAAATAATTAAAAGAATTAAAAATAAAAAGAAATAGAAAAAAAGAAGAATTGGGCTTGTGTTATGCTGAATGGGGGTGCATGTTGAAATTCTCTAGGCCCATGAAGTTGAGCCCAATTCCCACGCCTGATCTTGTGTAGTCACGCCTGGAGGGTGTACCATGGACTCCCCTTGGACTGAGCGTTTGATCTGGATTGGTGATAATCCATTGGCTGTATGGTGTGGTACATGGTGGACGTCTGGGCAGGTGATGTACATAATCTGTAAAGGAAAATAAGAAAATAAAGTTTTGATGGAACTTGGGATCGAACCCAGGTCCTCTTGCTTACCAACACACTCCCTTTCCAGTTGCGCCACTGTTTCTATTTGTTAATATAATCACAACAAAATATAATATATAAAACCAAGTGATTGGCATCAAAACGCGCGCGAAATTTAAATGGACAAATAGATGGTTGCCACGTGATTGTCTCCTTTCCTGGGACTGTCGCTTTTGACATTAACCCTTTACCTACGGACAAACTCGTCACTATAGGCTATAGTGACGGTTTCTTATGCGTGGCTAAAACCTGCAAAAATCTTAAAATGAAATTCAAGCAATATAAATTCCATTCAAGGGCATGAATCAAATGTACTTCATCCCCTGAACATGAAGAGGCCCTTAATTTGGCCCAATTCTGCCTCTAGCTAGGGTTCCCCAATTTGGATCTCACGAACCCTAACTATGGCAAGTAGTTATTCATGCATCAAAACTTAAATCCAGGCTATCAAAAGCTTCCTAGCATGATCCTAAATACGTATATGCAAGCAAATTGGATTAAAAATGCGTAAAACTAGAGGAACAAGATTGAGTTCAGAGGATGCAAACCATGATGTATAGCTGGCGATTCTGGTGGTTTGATGACTTGGGAATGATTGGAATAGCTTCAATGCATGCCCAGGAAAATATTGCTAGCTTCAAATTGCCTTGAATCATCCTATAGACTGAAAATCGAATCACACTTTTTACAAGAAATCCACGTTTTATTTGATGCTTTTCACGACTGCAAAAACTTGTTTCATGCCTTGTACATGTCCAATATATATCTGGGAATGAATTAGGGTTGTGAAATTGGATTAAATCTTTGCAATTATGAGAGATTTGATTTTACTTTCATGCTACATGTAAACTTTATATTTTGAGCCAAATCATCCCTTTCTTGTACCAATTATGCTTGATTCGTTTCGGCCTTGATAACTCAGAATATTTTGATTGCCAACCTGTCCAAAAACCAAATCAAAACATATCTTTGCTATTATTCATCAATTATTTGATTTAATTCAATTTTTAATTAATAAAAAATCAAAATAAATTGAAAAACGAAGCAAATAATGTGAGGGTGAATAATTGGGTCGTGGATCATATTATAAGTGAGGTGCAAGCATAAAAAGTTAGGCCCATTTGGAAAAAAATTGCAATTTTGAGCCCATTTGACTTTTGGCAATTTTGCAAAAAAAGGTCAACTTTGACAAGGCATATCTCCTCCAATTTTAACCCTAGAGAGGTGTTCTTGGACTTTTTAGAAATCTTAGGATGTCCCCTAAGCAACACTTTTGGTATCATCTCAATTGAGTCTTCCATGTTCATGTAAGAAGCTTTGACCCAAAAGGTGTTTTTGTTGACTTTTCAAAAGGACCCATAATGTAGAAATTAATATCTTTTTGTGGGTGCATATTTTGAACTTTTTGGATGAAGATGAATTGTAGGGAATTGCATCCTCTTCAAAATGAGACTTGGATGGAAAATTTCTGATGAAGCATGTGGAAGTTATGTTTGGTCAAAGTTTGGTTGACTTTCCCTGAGAAACCCTAATTTAGCAACTTTTGGGTTTTGATGAATTTGGAGCATTCCTTGATGAATCATGATCAACCCTTTATCAAATGATGAAAGTCACTTCAAAATGTTAATGTTGACCAAAAATATTGAAGTTTGACTGTATGTGGGTCACAGTTGACTTTTGACCTAATACAGTCGATTCTCAAGCATCTGAGCAGTTGATTGAGCAAACCTCTTGTGCAAGGCATGAAACTTGACATGTAGGGTCTTGAGAACATATTAAGACCATGGAGAGAATATGAGGCCTTTGTGAGTCCACCTATCTTGATGAAAATGGAAACCCTAATTTGAGACACACTGCATTAGGAGAGAGTTTGTCTGGTCAACTCTTGGGCAAACTTGAGCAAATTGAGGATCTCACGGAGTATGTGTTGAGTAAAATGAGAGGGAAAATTTTGGGGTACAACAGGACTCTTTCGAGATATTTCGGTCACGAAAACAGATTGCTTGTGCTGAAATAATTCCCGATGAAGAAAGATTAATGATATTGAGATTCCTTAGAACCCGGTTACTTCTTTTAGGACAGGTTGAACCAACTAAAACTTCAAGAGGGTACTTACCTATAAACCCCATGCAAGCTTAAACCAAAGGCTTAGTGTGTTTTGTTTGTGATTAATTATTCATGAGATCAAAACAACATGACATCATGCCATAGCATTTTCACTAACCATTTCAAGGACGTATGGATTTACCTTTGTTCTGTTTTGTAGGATATGGCTTTCGTTTGCAGAAATACCATTTGAATCAGCTTTGTAAGGGTTCCCCCTCAACTCAAAGAGTTGGCATCAAGGGTTCCTGAGAATGCTCTGTTCACTAAAAGATTTGGTCGACTACTCAGTTTGGCTACCCCAGGCTTTAAAGAAAGCATGGTGTGTGTGTTTTTTCAGTTCTTTGACCCTAAACATCATTGTTTCACCTTTCTCAATTATCAATTGGTGCCTACAATGGAAGAATTCTCTCAACTATTGGGAGTACCTGTTCTTGATCAAATACCATTCAACGGTCTAGAGAAATAACCACAACATGAATAAATTGCATCAACCTTACATTTAAAGCGATCTGACATTGTAGCTAATTGGGAAACAAGGAGCGGAGTTAAGGGTTTTCTAGCTAAATTTCTATTAGAGAAGGATCGACTGTTTTGGGAGGCTATGGATTTGCAAGCTTTTGAAGAAGTATTGGATCTTCTAATATATGGGTTAGTATTGTTCCCTAATCCACACCAACTTATAGATGTGAATGCTGTCAAAAGTTTCCTCTCTCATAACCCTGTACCTACTTTGCTCGGAGACATTTTTCATACTCTTCACACTCGTACAATGAGAAGGAGAGGGGATCTTATGTGTTGCATACCATTTCTATCTAGGTGGTTTATTTCGCATCTTCCTCGGTCGGTATTGAAGAATGAACAAGGATTGAGTTGGTCTCAGAGGATGATGTTGCTCTCTCATTTGGATATCTATTAGTGTCCCCGGTCTCTGGAGGAGTTCCATAATGTTCCAATCCTTGGAATTAGGGGGGGTATTACTTATAACCCTTCTCTGGCTCTATGACAATTTGGTTATGCCCAAAGAGATGGTCCTCATGACGCGCTTATCCAGGGTATTATATTCGACTACGAGAACGATGTGCAAGGTTATCATCAAAGGTTTGTACGAGCTTGGGGCATGGTGAAAAAGGTTGATAGCAAGACTTTGGGGAATAAGAACTCCATTCCTTTGGAGCCTTATCTTAAATGGGTGCGAGCTCATGCTCAAAATCTCATGATGCCATATCTAGCTATCTTACCAATAGTTATAGAGCATGTTGCTGAGGGGGACATTCCTTATACCATTCTCCATCCTGACATGCCTACCGACCTCGAGGAATTGCAGAAGTCCTAGGTTTAACTCATGGGAGAACGAGACACCTTTGAAGCTCGATTCTATGTAAGCGAGAAGAAAGTGTTAGAGCTCACAAAGCAACTTCATGAGGAGCAAAGCCTGAATTCCTACATCGACACAAAGAGGAAACGTTTGTGGGAGACTTGAGTCTTAGGTCTTAGGAGTTTTCATTTTGTCATCTCTTTGAGACCCTTTTGCTTTTCTATTGTAAGCCCAAGGGGAAATTGTAACTCTTGAACTTATTAATGCAATTGTTGTTTTTGTTTCCTTTTTGGCTAACAAATTTAAATCTCTTAAAGGTCCTTGAAAACATTGCATCCACATATGCATCATTTCATAAGAAGGTTTTTCGATACAAGTTTCCTTATCTTTTTACTGTTTATTTCAGTATAATATGGCTCTAGAATAACCTGTTAAAGATCTGCAAACTCAACACGCACAGTTCCAAGAGACTCTCCTCAACTTAGCTAAAGGACACAAGAAATGATGGCGCTTCTCGTCACCAAGAAGAAGACTAAGAAATGGGATGTTATCCTCAACATGTGAAGAAGGTTCAAAGGTCCCGCCCGACTGGCTCAAATAGAAGAGGCTTCTTCTGAAGAAGAAGACAATCAAGACAAGTATGTTAGAAGCACCAAGGCTAGGGGTGGAAATAACCAGATTTCTAAGGATGAAGACTACTCGAATGAGCAGTACCCATCGACAGATGACAAATACAAATAGCTGGAAGATTGACTTAAGGCTATAGAAATCCAAACAGTGCATGGTTTAGACTTTGGAGACTTAGGATTGGTCCTTGGGGTGGTCATTCCCCGCAAATTCAAGGTTCTTATCTTCACTAAATATGATGGAATCTCCTGTCTGAAACTCCATTTAAGGTCATATGTCCACAAGATTCAACTGCACACCACTGATAGGAAGTTATGGGTTCATTTCTTCCAAAAAATATTATCTGGAACACAGTTGGAATGGTTCTATCAACTAGAAGGGACTAATATCCACACAAGGGAGGATTTGGCTGCTTCCTTCTATATACAATACCAATATAATGCTGACCTTGCACCAACTTACGTGCAATTACAAAGTATGACTATGGGCTCAAGCGAAGGCTTTAAGGAGTATGCTCAAAAATGGAGGGACCTGGCTAGAAGGGTACAACCCCCTTTGACTGACTGAGAATTGGTGAACATGTTCATGGGCACTCTGTCGGGCCCATTCTTTAATTTTTTGATTGGGAGTTCTTCGTCAGGGTTTACTGATTTGATTTTGACTGGTGAACGAGTTGAAAGCGGGATCAAAAGTGGAAACATCCCAGTGGCCTCAACTTATAATGCTGTAAAGAAACCATTTATTTGTAAGAAGAAAACTGATGTTGTTTATGGATAAAGGAGTCGTATCAAGAATGATCTTCATCATTCTATAGGAGCAGTATTGATTTCTAACCCAACCCCATTTCAACGACCACAACGACAAAACAATCAGCAAAGGTCAGATACCCCGAGGAGACAATTCACCCAAACTAGTATGCCATTGGCTCAAGCTTTACAACATCTGTTGAAGGCAGATTTGGTAATAATGTGGGATCCTCTTCAAAATCCCAACATATCATCTCTGAAGTATAACCCAAATGCAAGGTGTGCATACCATTCAAATAGTCTCGGGCACGACACCAATGATTGTTAGGCTGTTAGGCCCTAAAAAAGCAAAATCCAAGATTTAATCGAAAATAAAGTGATTGAGTTTGATCCTCCACAAACCCCTAATGTGATTACCGCACCCATGCCCAGTCATGGTAAAGGTTTTAATGCTATTGACGATATTTCCTTTGTCTCCACCGTCAGTGATTTGACTACTCCCTTGATGATCGTTAAGAAGAATCTGTTAAGAGTCAGTTTATTTCTGGGATGCCTTAAAAATTGTTACCATTGTGCTTCCCAAACTAATGGTTATATGTGGCTGAAGAAAGGTATTCAACGCCTGATTGATAGCCATGAAATTCTGTTTGAAAAAACTTTGTCCATGAAGAGTTTGCCTGAAAGTATATCTCAAGAGCTAAGACTTCAAGATGTTTCCATAATCACTATTTCCAACACTCCTATTAGGATCACCTCTAAAGGCCCTATAAGGATTCTTGCTGAGCCAAGAGTGGCTCCCTTGATCATCACTACATCGGGGCCAGTCCCCTATTCCTCTAACAAAGTGGTACCTTGGAACTATGGGGCAGAAGTTTATTATCATGGTGTCAAGCAAGAGCCATGGATTACTGAAAATGAAGATCCTGAAATTACAAACATTTCCAGAACTAGTAAGGTCACTAGGACAGGAAGGATCTTCTCTCTGAAGATCTCTCCTCCAATAACTACTACAGCACATGTTCGTATCCCTGCTGCTGGGTCAATTGCTACTGCCTGAGGTAAAGAGAAAGTAATTGAGCCTACCCGGATGGAGGTACTATCTAAAGATGTTACACTTGAAGACCCATCTAGACAAGAGATGGAAGAAATTCTGAAGATCATCCAAAAAAGTGTCTATAAAATAGTTGAACAACTAGGGCACACACCCTCAAAAATATCCATGATGTCCTTGTTATTAGGCTCTAAAGCACATGCCCAAGCTTTGTTGAAATTTCCGAAGAATGACCATGTACCACAAGAGACCACTGCTGATCAATTTGAGAATTGTGTAGCAAGCCTAACTGCTGATATGGCTTGGGCTTTTCCGATGCAGATTTCACTTCGGCGGGAAAGAATCATAACAAGGCCCTCCATATCTCTATTGAATGCAAAAGCACCACCCTGGCGCATGTGTTAATAGATACAGGGTCCTCCCTAAATGTTTTACCCAAAGGTGTTTTGGATAGACTGGATTATGAAGTGCTGGTACTGAAACCTAGCGATATTGGAAAGAGCCTTTGATGGTTAAAAAAGAATGGTCCACGGAGAGGTTGATATTTCGATCAAGGTGGGATCTCAAGTTTTCAATTTAACTTTCTATGTAATGGATATCCGCCCGGCCTATTATTGCTTTCTAGGACGCCCATGGATTCATGGGGCAGGTGTGGTTACCTCTACATTACATCAAAAACTGAAGTACCTAGTAAAAGGGAAGATTGTCATAGTTTGTAGAGAGGAATAATATATAGTCAGTCATTTGAATTCTTTCAAATATGTTGAAATGGATGGCGAATTTATTGAAACCCCCTGCCATCATTTGAGGTAATCCTTCCGACGATTGTTGTTGTTAAAGCTATTATTCTTGAGGCCTCTAAAAACACACAAATAATGGCTTCCTTGAAGGATGCAAGGGTTGTTGTAGAAGATGAGGGTTGCACTATCTGGGGACAACTTCCATATATCCCCTACAAATCTGACAATTTTGGATTGGGTTTTACTTCAAAAGCTCAGAAAGAGGTTCGACGTGTTCGTGCTGGGGGGAACCTCTCTGTATTATCAACAATGAAGTCAATGCTCTGGGAGACACTGATAGTGATGGTGACTTGGATGACTGGATATTCCCAACTACTGACAGCAGACTCAACAACTGGAAGGCCAAAAACTTCATCTCAATCTCCTTCAGCCATGAGTAATTGCTATTTCCTATTTTTATTGCTTTAAGAAGTTTGTTTGTATAATTTATGTTTAAAACAACGAATTTAAGCCTTGTGCCTTGCCCGGGGCACAATGGTCCACTTGTTAAGGGTTGTCATTCCATATATCATATGCCCATTTAATGAAAACATTGGACGATTTTGAATTCAAATTTTGCGCTCCTTGTCTTTCTTTTACTTTACTGCATTTTTCAAATAGCCATGTGACCTTACATGCACATACACACATTTGCATGTCCACATCCACCTTGGATCTCATTGACAACAATTCTGCTATTGTCGTTTATGACTTCGAAAATATAATCTATCAAGTCGAAGACGAAGGTGAAGAAGATTGTGAGATACCTGAAGAACTCGCCAGACTCCTAATACAAGAGGAAAAGGCTATCCAACCACACGAAGAGTTGGTCGAGGTGATAAATTTAAGTACTGAGGAAGATAAGAAAGAAGTATAGATTGGCGCCAACTTGGAAGACATTGTTAAGAGTGGATTGGTCTAGATGTTGCATGACTATGTTGAGTTATTCGCTTGGTCATACGAAGACATGTCAGGGCTCAATACTGATATTGTGGTTCATCATATTCTAATGGAAGAGGGTTGTTCTCCGATAAAACAAAAGGTTCATAGCATGCATCCTGATATGCCTGAGAAAATCAAGGCTGAGGTGATGAAACAGTTTAATGCAGGTTTCTTGGCAGTGACGTCGTATCCCCAATGGGTTACAAATGTTGTTCCAGTACCAAAGAAAGACGGTAAGGTTCGTATGTGTGTAGACTACAGGGATTTAAATAGGGTGAGCCCCAAAGATGACTTCCCACTACCATATATTGATGTCTTGGTTGACAACACTGCTCAACATAAGGTATTATCCTTCATGGATGGTTTCTCAGGGTACAACCAAATCAAAATGGTTCCTGAAGACATGGAGAAAACTACCTTTGTCACACAGTGGGGTACTTTCTGTTATAAGGTCATGCCTTTTGGGCTGAAGAATGCATGTGCAACTTATCAACGAGTTATGGTGGCTTTATTTCATGACATGATTCGTCATGAGATAAAAGTCTATGTTGATGACATGATAGCCAGATCACAAACTAAGGAAGAGCACCTTGTTCATTTGCAGAAAATGTTTGAAAGTCTGAAGAAATACAAGCTGAGGTTGAATCCCAACAAGTGCATCTTTGGGGTAAGGTCTGAAAAACTCCTAGGCTTCGTCGTCAGTGGTAAAGGTATTGAGGTTGATTCTGCAAAGGTCAAAGCTATCCAAGAAATGCCAGCTCCTCGTGCTAAGAAGGAGGTCAGAGGTTTCTTAGGAAGACTCAACTACATTGCCCGATTCATTTCTCACCTAACTGCTACTTGTGATCCACTCTTCAAGCTGTTAAAGAAAGATCAAGTAGTAAAATGGAATGACGATTGTCAAATAGATTTTTACAATATTAAATAGTACCTTCAAGAACCTCCAATTCTGATGCCACCAGTTGAAGGAAGACCTTTGATCATGTACTTAATCGTATTAGAAAATTCAATGGGGTGTGTGTTGGAGCAACATGACGAGTCTGGTCGAAAAGAGCATGAAATATACTACCTTAGCAAAAAATTTACCGACTGTGAAACAAGATATTCATTGCTCGAGAAAACTTGTTGTGCTTTGGCATGGCTGCTCGCCGAAAAAGACAGTATATGTTAACTCATACTACTCTATTTATCTCTAAGATGGATCCCATCAAGTACATATTTGAGAAGCCATCTCTCTACGGAAGAATAGCTCGATGGAAAATGATTTTAAATGAATACAATATCCAGTACACTACACAAAAAGCAATCAAAGGAAGTGAGCTGGAAGATCATTTGTCACATCAAGCTGTGGATGACTACCAATCTATGAACTTTGAATTCCTGGATGAGAACATCATGCTAATAACATATGGTGAAAAACCTGGACCGTATAAAGGACCTAAACAAGGATCCCAATGGACTATGGTTTTTGATGGAGCTTCCAACACACTAGGTAACAGAATTGGTATTGTGATAATTTCCCCCGAAGGTTGCCATACGCCTTTCACTGCCAGGCTTTGCTTTGACTGTACCAACAATATGGCTGAGTACGAGGCGTGCATCTTGGGTCTTAAAGTTGATATTTACCTAAGAATCAAATTATTAAGTGTATATGGAGATTCAACTTTGGTAATTAGTCAAGTTAAAGGAGAGTGGGATACAAAACATCTAAATCTTATCCCTTACAAAGAGCTTGTGCTAACCTTGATCCTGTAATTTGAAGAAATTACCTTTGAACACATTTCGAGGGAAGAAAATCAGTTGGCAGATACCTTAGCTACCATGTCATCCATGTTCAAGGTCAAATGGGACAACGAAGCTCCCAGAATTACTGTCGAAAGATTTGACGAGCCAGTGCACTGCTATGAGATTGACACTGATGTTGTATATGAGAAGTCTTGGTTTCATGAGGTGAAAAGATATCTTGAAACTCAAGAGTATCCTAAAGGGGTGTCAATCAACGATAATAAATTCCTAAAGCGGTTCTCAACTAAGTTCTTCCCGAACAACGGGATTTTATACAGGCGCAATCATGATTCAACCCTGCTTCATTGTATGGACAAGAAGGAAGCAGAGAAAATTATGGATGATATGCATGAAGGCGTATTTGGTACTCACTCTAGTGGACAAACTATGGCCATGAAGATTTTGAGAGTTGGTTACTATTGGTTGACCATGGAAACTGATTGTCACCACCACTCGAGGACTTGCCATAAGTGCCAAATTTATGCTGATAAGGTTTACGTGCCTTCAGTTCCTTTGAATGTTATGACTTATCCTTGGCCATTTGCAATGTGGGGTATTGATATGATCAGAGAGATCAAGCCTACTACCTCTAATGGACATTGTTTCATTCTCGTCACCATTGACTACTTTACCAAGTGGGTTGAAGCAGCTTCATTTGCCTCAGTTACCAAGAATGTCATGGCCTGGTTCATCAAGCATAACCTCATATGTCGGTATGGTATCCCTGAGAGGATCATCAGTGAAAATCGTACCAACCTCAACAATGCCATGATCATTGAACTTTGCATGCAGTTCAAGATCAAGTATCACCACTTTTCTCCATACATACCTAAAATGAATGGCGCAGTGGAAGCCGCCAACAAGAACATAAAGAAGATTGTGAAAAAGATGGTGGTGACCTACAAATACTGGCATATGATGTTACCAGTTTCTCTTCATGGTTATCGTACTTCGGCGCAAACATTAACTGGGGAAACCCCATTCTCTCTAGTTTACAGTATGGAAGTTGTCCTGCCTGTCGAAGTTCAAAACCTATTCTCTAAGGATTATGAAATAAGCTGACTTAGACGAAGACGAGTGGATTCAGACTAGGTTGGATCAGTTGAATCTGATTGACAAGAAAAGGCTTGCGGTTGTCTGTTATGGTCAGATGTATCAAAAACGTATGATCAAGGCATTCAACAGGAAGATCAAGCGTTAGGTATACCAGGCTGGTGACTTGGTAATAAAGCATGTCATTCTACCACAAGGCAATCCCATGGGAAAATGGTCTCCCACCTACGAAGGGCCATTTGTTATTAAGAAAGTATTCTCGGGTGGTGCTATGATGCTAACTACTATGGACGGTGAAGATTTCCCGCACTCTGTGAACGTGGACATAGTCAAAAAATACTACGCATAAAAATGATCCCCTAGGTTGACATACCTAGGCAAAAATAAGGGAATCGCGGTGAACCAAAAGGGTTTGGGAAAAAATTAGGGATATATACAAAATATTGTACACCTGGAAAGTCGAAAACCTGAAAAGGCAGCTTGGGCAAAAAAGGGTATCCTGATGGACTAAAAACCTGAAAGGGCGGTCCAGGCAAAAATTAGGGATTAAAAGCGTACGATTATGTCCCGTGGGATCACTTACATGCAAGCTTTATTACCAAAGTCAAAAGTTCAAATGGTTCAATCAACTTCTTTCGATGGAAAGGGATGAGATGTTCAAAGACATATGGGTAATAGAAGAATTTGGAACCCAATGAGATCACTTCTACATGGCTATATATGATTGTTTTCACTTTGTAATCTTTTCATTTCACGATGAATTCCTCTTACTAGGATTTCTGTCTCTTTGTACAAAATCGCCTGTTTATAGGCAAATTATCAATACAAATACATCTTAAAGTTCAAACTTTTGTTTTTCTGTTTTTTGTTTGCAAAAACGTCCAATGACTAAAATTGAATGAACATATGCATATGAACATGATTAACTATTAAGAAATATATGCATAAAAATAGGAATGAGCATAAATCCCCACATAGTCACTTTTACAAGGTTATGCCCACAGAATAATCTTCATAGGATACATTCCCCACAATTTCCTTACGGAGTTTTGATCAGTACACTTCATGAAAATCCTCTTCCCCAACTGAGTTTGGAAACTGTAAAACCCCTACAGAGTTCTTCTCTTTAGAAAATTAAATTTCCCCAGGAGAGTTTGTTTCCTCAACAGAATTTTCTAACAGGGTTTATTTCCCCAACAGACTACAATTTCCCTAGCTCGAGTCTATTCCTCAGACTACTACAAATCACTGACGAAATTCTTCTCCCCAGTAAAGTTACCACTATCCCCAGAAACTTGCTGCAAAAACTAGAATCGGACCATATATCAGTTAGCTTCATCTTCCCCAGACAAGTCGGAAGGTTATCCATCTCTTTTATCCCCAGTCAGGATATATGAAAAAAAACTCCCCAGTAGAGCAACGGACGACCAAGGTTCTTAAACTCTACTCCCCAAATAGAAATCAATACATCCCCTGCAGAGTTCTTCAAACTAGTAAGCAGGAATCCCCAGCGGAAGCATTCTAGACAAGATTGAAGATACACATACTCTTCATCCCCAATAATAGTCAAGGGTTTATTTTCCCAGACAAAAATAATGCACGGGTTTACAAATACATTTCATAACACATTCATACGTCATAACAAATGCATATGAAACGCATGTAACAGTCTCATTTATTTTACGAACATCATTACGCTATGTATTTCATACATCATGACATTGCATACAGTTAACTCTTTACCTTTTCAGGAAGAATCAATCAACAGATCGATATCATCAACAAATTATCAAAACATATTATAGGTTATTCCCTGAAATAAGCCAAGGCAAATATCTACATGTTGGACACTCCCTTCAAACATCTGTTGGCTCAGATTAAATCGACCAAAGATTTATTTTGATACTTCTCTCAGTAGACCTTTTCTGGCTCAGATTAAATTGACCAAAGATTTATTCTGATACTTCTCTCAATAGACATCAGCTGGCTCAGATTAAATCAACCAAAGATTTATTCTGATACTTCTCTCAGTAGACCTTTTCTGGCTCAAATTAAATCGACCAAAGATTTATTCTAATACTTATCCCAATTAAAGATTTAAAGACCTCTACTGGCTCAGATTAAATCGACCAAAGATTTATTCTGATACTTCTCTCAGTAGAAAACTGCTGGCTCAGATTAAATCGACAAAAGATTTATTCGGATACTTCTCTCAGTAGACCTTTTTTGGCTCAGATTAAATCGACCAAAGATTTACTCTGATACTTCCCTGGTTAAAGATTTAAAGACCTCTGTTGGCTCAGACTAAATCAACCAAAGATTTATTTTGATACTTCTCCCAGTTAAAGACGGGTGTAGATATTTTGTGGCTCAGATTAAATCTACCAAATATTTATTCTGATATTCCTTCCGGTAGACATTTTCTGGCTCAGATTAAATCGACCAAAGGTTTATTTTGATACTTCTCCCAATTAAAGTCGAGCGTAGACTTAGTCTAATTTCTCTATCAACAGTTACCTTGGATGGCATCTATAAGCCCATATCTGACAACTCTTCATTACCTTTCCAAATAGAATCTATAATCCCATTCCCAATATAATCAACAAATAGTTTTACTTCATGTACAAGCGAGTGCAAATTTCTAGCCACTTAAGTGTTCAATCCTCTTCTACCTTCAAGTCACGAATGGCGAACAAGCCAATATAAATCGTCGGGTTTAAGAAGATTGAACAGGGGAAGCTATTGTACCCCAAAATTTTCCCTCCCTTTTCTTCAAGATATTTCCCACAAAAGATCTCAAATGCTCAAGAGTTGATCAGACAACCTCACCTCTTAAGCACTGAGACCACAAATTAGGGTTTTGGTTTTCACAGGAAAAGTTAGTTTTTTAATACCTCAAGTACTTTCATGGTTCATTATAGGTCTTCAAGAATTCTCATACCAAGTTTTAAGTCTTGCACTACAAATTTGCTCAGTCAATTGCTCAGATGACTGAAAATCAACTATATTGGGTAAAAAGTCAATTGTGGTCAACATACAGTCAAAATTCATGATTTTTTGCCAACATCAACATTTTGAAGTTATATTCATCAATTGATCAAGGGTTGATCACAATTCCTCAAGAAAGGCATTCAAGTCATCAAAGAAGCAAAATTGTCAAAATTAGAATTTTTACTGAGAATGACTCATCATTGACTTTTGACCTAGTACATGACCTAATGGCTTGAAGAATGATCTTAAGGATTCAAACAAAATTTCTTGACCTAATTTCATGGCTCAAAACACTTCTCAAGATCAAAGGGTTGATAGTTGAATTTGGATCAACTAATGAAAAGTCAACTAACACACAAAAAGTCAAACTTTGACTTTTTGGTCAACATTGAATTTCAAAGATCAAGATTCATCAAGATATTCAAAAATACCAAACTTGATAATCAAGAATCAATAAAGTTAAGAAAAATCCACAAAAAGTCAAATTTTCCAATACTTAGAAAAATTCTAAGTGTTTTTTACCTTAATTTCACTACTTCATGACCATTTTTCACCAAGATGCAAGTTGATTCAAGGAAAACTTTCAACATGAAAGTTGAGATCTTGATGAATTCTACAACTTTGTCCTTGAGGGTTGATGTCCCAAAAATGCTTATATTTGAAGATATAGGATCATGAAGTCGTGATATTTTTCAACAAAACACTTAGTGAAATTTTTAACAAGTTCGGTCAGATTTTTGTCCTAACTTCTTGGCCAATTTTCATCAAGTTCCAAGTTGATTTATCCAAAGTGGTCAACATAAAGGTTGTAGAAAATGTTTCAATCTTTTCAAAATGTCCAAGAAATTGAAGAGATCATGCTTGAGATAAAAGTTTCAAAGAGAAGAAGATGGCTTCACAAACTTGAATTTTAGTTCATTTTGTGATGAACCTTACGATCCAATATTCAAGCATGTTGCATAATCTTGCTTTGCAAGCCTTAAAACTTGTAAATCACTCAATAATTAAATGTTTACACAACTGATTGAGCCATTGTCCAAGCATTTGAGTCATTGTCCAAGTGATTTTGCCATTACTGGAACAAAGTTCACAAGTCCATTTTAGAAAAGCCAACTTTAATCACAATGTCAACTTCTTGAGCCTCTCACTTGCTCCCTCTGCACACACTCAACATGTATGCTCAGAAGCAACATATTTAAAGCCTCAAACCACCCTATAAGCCCTTGTACTATGCATTGGAACAATATGTTTCAAGCTTGCTTTAAAATCAAGTTACATAACCATAACATGTAATTTTTTGAAATCTGATTGCTAGAGCCTTCAAAACCCTTTATCTATAAATAGAGAAGTTATTTGCAAGCTAAGACACAAGTTCAAGAGTCCTCTAACCCCCTCAAACACTCTGAAATCAAAACTTGCACCAAAAACCTCCATTACTTGTCATTTCTGACCTTGAAGTTCAAATACACAATCCACTTGTGCGTTTTCACTTTTAATTAATCACAAAGCTTCTATAACTCATATAGAGGCTATCCAAACCCTTACTACACAGCTGTAACACCATTTGCACCATCCTCCATTTCCAAAAACTCAAACCTGCAACTTGACTTCTCCAGAAAGATTCAAACACTTTCAGCTCAAAGTAAGCATTGTAATAGCTTCCTAGGAGTTCAGTGAGTTATCCAGATCATCGCAACATCTCCATAAGTGCTCAAACTCCAAACACGATTTCCAATTTTGAGGTAAGTTTTCTCAACTTTGAACTCCTTATACAAGCATCTTTAATGGTTAATTTGTGAATGAAAAATGTAGACATCATTACCTTGAAGCTAACCATGCCTTTAGTTTTCATTTATGTTGCCTGAGTGATGCGAATTTTGAAGATGAACTTTATGAAAAAATTAGGTTTTAATTTGGTACCAACAAAATTCTCATTCACCTTTAATTTATAGCTTTAGTTATTTATATGGTTGAATTCATGGTGAAAAATGGAACAACTTTCATGTTTATATTTTTTAAAATGATTGAGAAATGAGGAAGTTACAGTTTTGAGTAATGGTGTTGTTGTTCTGCGCGCGTGAAGGAGGAAGAAGATGAGGTTCAAAATTCATAAACGAGTTTATTTTATATTTAGTTGAAGTTGTATTATTAACATATGAAACAGCCACCCCAGTGGCAGAGCACGCACTAAGACATTGATCTATAGGGGCCTGGGTTCAAGCCCAAGCGGTACCCTTTTATTTTTCACATAATATCTTATTTCATATTCTATGCATACAAGCCACGCCCGCCTACCATGGGCTTCATAGTAACACCATCAGATCAGCCAAGCAACCAGATCTAGTGCTCCACATGAGTAGGATCATGATGCACTCCAAAAGACTGGCCACATTAGATCTCATAGACGCTGGACTTTTTTTCTGAGCCTTGATATTTTTTCTACATTCATACACCCTATTTACTAAAAACATCCAAGTCCACTCCACCTTTTTTTACTTTTTTTTTTCTGATTTCAAACAAGAATATATTTGGGCCCAGCGCCTCATTTTTCTTTTTAACCCCCCTCTTTACTTTTTGACACCCAGACCCAACTATTTTTTATACCTTTTATATTTTCTTTATTTATTTATTTTTAACCAAAAAATATAAAAATATATTTTATTAAATTAAAAATATTTAAATACTTTATTTCCTTTTTTAATAAAATTGGATCTTACTACTTTTCATTATAAAACATTTTTCTTTCCAAATTAACATTTAACAAAAATTATTTTATAGACAATTAAATTAAACTTAGGTTTTGTTTTAATTAACTTAGATTTTATGTTTTGTTTAAATTAATTAACTTCTCTTGTAATTAAAATTAATTAATTTAATTAGGTTAATTAAAAACCCTCTCCATCAAAAAACCACAAAAAATAACTTATTTTTCTTCTTCATCTTTACATTTTGTGCATTATTATTATTATTATTATTTTTCATTTTCAATGGTTTGTAATAGATAATTAGGAATTTATTTATTTCCTCCCCTATTCACAAACTTGTAACCCACCCCCCCCCCCCCCCCCCATTCCCAAAGTGTTGTAATAGCGTAGGACATTTAAATTCCGCAATTTATCGTTTTCCTTATTATTGTTAGTAATTAGGGTTTGCATGACAAGACTTAAAATCAACCCTAGCAAAACCCTAATTTAAAGATAAAATACTTTAAATCAAACACTTTGCACACATGCACCTCTAGGGTAACCCACACTTGTTGCCTCGGATAAAAACAGTCATGTCCCTCGAAACGTGAGATACTTTAGCAAAAGACCCTCAGTTAAAAGATCGTAGTCCCTCGATGACCCTTCAATAATGCCTTCGGTAAACGATCTTAGTCCCTTAAGACAATTTCTAAAACATCTTACAAGTTTCTTTCTACGACTGTACGATGACCCACGCTCGTCCCCCACATCCAATTATAAGGCTCTACCAACCAATGGTGAAGTAGCACCATCTAAAGGAGGAGGAAAAGAACAAAGACTTTTTGTGTAGGTAGATTTCTCGCAATTGCTTGCTCACAAACAAAACCATTTTAACACCTCACACTTTTAAAACACTTTTCAAACAAACATTTTGTATACATTCTCAACGATACGAGAATCATTACAAAATTGCCTTACATTGGCACCTCCAAAACATCTTTCCAAACACTCCTTTTCAACAAATATTTTCAAAACCAACACTTTGTATACATTCTCAACGATACGAGAGTCATTATAAAGTTTGTCGAACAAAGGCTATTTTTTTCAAAATATTTTCAAACATACACAAACACAAAGAATTTCAAAAGTGAGCTAGCAATTAAGATCCCGTAGATAACTACAGATGAAAAGGGTGCTAATACCTTCCCTTTTCATAACCTACCCCCCGAACTCAAGAAAATTCTCAAGAGGTATTTCCTGTTCTTTTCACCCTTTCCTTTATTGGATAAAAGAAAAGTCGGTGGCGACTCTTGCTATCTGCAACATTTGCGATAAAACACAATACACCCAATCAGTTCTCCCACTGTATTACAGAACCCAACAAGATAATTTCCACATAGCAATATGTTTTGTTTTCACTTTGTACTCTTTTCATTTCACGACAATTTCCTCTTATTAGGATTTATGTCTCTTTGTATAAAAATCGTCTGTTTATAGACAAATTATCAATACAAATACACCCTAAAATTCAAACATTTTTGTTTTTTTAATTTTTCTGTTTTGTTTGCGAAAACGTCCAATGACTAAAATTGAATGAACATATGCATACAAACACGATTAACTGTTAACAAATATATGCATAAGAACAGGAATAAGCATTTACTCAAGACTCTAGGAGTTGGGATAACATTCAAGTTGTCCATAAATCCCCATATAGTCACTTCTATGAGATTATCCCCACCGATTAATCTTTACAAATTCATCTTCAATAAAGATACATTCCCCGCAATTTCCCCGACAGATTGCTCCAACGGATAAAAGAATATGATCTTTTTCCTGACAATATCACCAACATGCGTAATTTTAATCAGTATAGTTCATGGAAACTCTCTTCCCCAGCTTGAGTCTATTCCTCAGATTGCTACGAATCACCGGTAAAATTTCTCTCCCCAGTGAAGTCACCACTATCCTCAAATACTTGCTACTGAACCTGGACCGAACTAAATTTCAATCAACTTTATACTCTCCAAACGAGTCGGAAGGTTATCCATATCTTTTATCCCCAGTCAAGGTATATAAGAATTAAACTCTCCAAATGAGTCGTAAAGTTATCCATCTCTTTTATCCCCAGTCAGGGTATATAAGAATTAAACTTTCTAGATGAGCCGGAAGGTTATCCATCTCTTTTATCCCCAGTCAGGGTATATCAGAATTAAACTCCCCAGACAAGTTGGAAGGTTATCCATCTCTTTTATCCCCAGTCAGGTTATACAAGAATTAAATTCCCCAGTAGAGTGATGAATGACTAATGTTCCTGAACTCTTCTCACCCAAACAGAAGTCAACATTCCCCAGCGGAGTTTCCTCAAACAGCAAGTAGGAATCCCCAGTAGAAGTATTCTAGACAAGGTTGAAGATTACATATCTCATTCATCCCTAACACCAGTCAGGGATTCATTTTTCCCAGCAAGATGTCATATGAAATTGTTGATACATTTCCAACAATATTTCACATTCATACATCATTTACCAATATCATAGCATATGCATACGAAACACATATAGTATAATCTCATTTATTTTGAGAACATAATTATGCAATGCATTTCATACATCATTACATTGCATAAAACTAACTCTTTACCTTTTCAGGAAAGATCAATCAACAGGCAAACATCATCAACTACTTATGTGACCCAACAGTCTTCTCAAAGGCTACATCTGACAAAGGGCTATTTCAGTAATTTCCTTAGAGGGTCATTTTCAAAGACATATTCTGGATCAGATTAAATCAACCATAGATTTATTCTGATACTTCTTCTAGTAGACTTTTTCTGGCTCAGATTAAATCGACCATAGATTTATTCTGATACTTCTCCCAGTTAAAGACAGACAAAGACATCTTGTGGCTCAGATTAAATCAACCATAGATTTATTCTGATACTTCTTCTAGTAGACTTTTTTGGCTCAGATTAAATCGACCATAGATTTATTCTGATACTTCTCCCAGTTAAAGATGTACAAAGACATCTTCTGGCTCAGATTAAATCAACCATAGATTTATTCTGATACTTCTTCTAGTAGACTTTTTTGGCTCAGATTAAATCAACCATAGATTTATTTTGATACTTCTCTAGTTAAAGACGGACAAAGACATCTTATGGATCAGATTAAATCAAGCATAGATTTATTCTGATACTTCTTCCAATATACATTTTCTGGCTCAGATTAAATCGACCATAAATTTATTATGATACTTCTCCCAGTTAAAAGCGGACACAGGCATCTTCTGGCTTAGATTAAGTCAACCATATATTTATTCGGATACTTCTTCCAGTAGACATTTTCTGGCTCAGATTAAATCAACCATAGATTTATTCTGATACTTCTTCCAGTTAAAGACGGATGCAGACATCTTCTGGCTAAGATTAAATCGACCATAGATTTATTCTGATACTTCTTCCAGTTAAAAACAAAAAGACCTCTTTTGGCTTAGATTAAATCAAGCATAGATTTATTCTGATACTTTTCCAGTTAAAGAAGGGCATAGACATCTTTTGGCTCAGATTAAATCGACCATAGATTTTTCTGATACTTCTTTCAGTTAAAAATAAAAAGACCTTTTCTGGATCAGATTAAATCGAGCGTAGATTTATTATGATAGTTCTTCCAGTAAGCGACAAGCGTAGACATCTTATGGCTCAGATTAAATTAAGCGTAGATTTATTCTGATACTTCTTCCAATTGAAGTCGAACGTAAACTTAGTCTAATTTCTATCAATAGTTACTTTGGATGACATCTATAATACCATCTCCGAAAACTCTCCATCACCTCTCTAAATGGCATCTTTGAGCCCATTCCCAGTATTACATCAACCAACAGCATTATTTTGGGCACATGCGAGTGCAAATTTCTGGGCACTTAAGTGTTCATTCATCTTCTACCTTTAAGTCACAAATGGCGGATAGGCCAATCTAACTCTTCAGGTTTAAGAAGATTGAATGGGGGCAGCTGTTTTACCCTAAAATTTCCCCTCTCATTTTCTTCAATACATTCTCATGAGGTCCCCATTTGCTCAAAACTACTCAAGAGTTGACTGGTCAAAACCACCTACTAAACAAGGGTCTGCAATTAGGGTTTGGTGCTTCTCAAAGAATATTGGTCTGAAAGGGTTTCAAATTAAACTCATGGTTCATCATAGGTCCTCAATAATTCTTATGTCAAGTTTCAAGTCTTGCATCACAAGTTTGCTCAGTCAATAGCTCAAATGATTAAAAATCAACTATATTGAGCAAAAAGTCAATTATGGTCAACACACAGTCAAACTTCAAGATTTGTTGTCAACATCAATATTTTGAGGTTATATTCATCATTTGATCAAGGGTTGATCATGATTCCTAAATGAAATCCCTCAAATCATCAAAGGTCAAAAAATTGCCAAATTAGGGTTTTTACTGAAGATGACTGATCATTGACTTTTGACCTAGTGTATGACCTAATGGCTTGAAGCATGACCTCAAGAGCTCAAATACAACATCTTGATTTAATTACATGGCTCAAGACATTTCCAAATATCCAAGTGATTGATAGATGAAGAATTGAATCAATTGATGAAAAGTCAACAATCACACAAAAGTCAAACTTTGACTTTTTAGTCAACATTGGAATTCAAAAACCATCAAAACATTCAAAACTATCAAACTTTGTCATCAAGAATCAAGAAATTCAACAAAATTCAAAAGTCAATATTTTCAAACATTTAGAAAAAATTCAAGTGTTTTGTACCTAAAAAACCCTAACTTCACAAGCAAGTTTCCTCAAGATACAAGTTGATTCAAGGGAAACTTTCAACATGAAAGTTGTAGGGATTGATGAATTCTACAACTTTGTTAATGTGGGGTGATTCTTAAAAAGTTATTAATTTAAGAGATATAAGCCCATGAAGTTATGATGTTTTTTTATCCAACACCTAGAAATTTTTTCAAACAAGTTTTGATCAGTTTTTTATCCTAACTTCTTCCCCAATTTTCACCAAGTTCCCATTTGATTTGGCCAAAGTGATCAACATGAAAGTTGTAGACAATGTTTCAAGCTTTCCAAAATGTTCGAGAATGCAAATTTATCATACTTGAGCTATAAGTTTCGAAGAGATGAAGTTGGGTACCTAAGGTTGCATTATAGGTCATTTTTTGTGACATGTTCATAACCAATTATCATGCCATGCTTAGAGATCTCACTTTTCAGGTCCATTAAATTGCAAATATCCCCATAATTAAGTGTTTACACAATTTAATGAACCATTACCCAAGTGTTTGAGCCATTGTCCAAGATATTTTTCCACTTATGGCACAAAGGCACCATTGCCATTCACATAAAGCATGCTTTATGCAAAGTCCACTCTCCTTGAGCCTCTCAACTATTTCTTCTATACACACACACACACAATGTCAAAGCAAGAAGCAACATGTCTACAGCTCTTAACCACCCTATGAGTCATGGTACTATGCATTGGAACTTTGGTTTCTCAAGAAATCACAAGTTACATGTCAACCAAGCCTTAACTCCATAACTTGCAAACCTGATCAGCCCTTGCCCTCAAACCATTTCTCGATAAATAGAGAGGCCATTTGAAAGCCAATTCATGATTTGATAAGCCCTAAAACACCCTAAAACTCATAATCACTTAGAAAAATCCATTGCTTCACATTTGAAGCTTCCAACACCCAACTTCAAATCCACTCGTGCGTTTGTCTTTTTTATCATCCATACACCTTACACACATCACCTATAACACATCCAAACACTTGTTACACTTCTATAACACCATCTTCATCATCATCTAAACTCCATATTTGAAGCTTGCACATTGACTTGGTTGGGGGATCCAGACACTTTCAGCATAAAGTAAGGATTGGAACAACTTCAGGGAGGTCCAAGGAAGCTCAATCAATCATTTACTTCCACCTGGAAGCCTCCATACGCGTTCTGAGTTTTCACTTCAAGAGGTAAGTTTCTCCAACTTTGAAATCATTATACACACATCATTTTCTTTCAATTTCAAAAGATAAAATGTAGATATGATTGCCCTGAAACTAACCATGTCCTTAGTTTTCATTTATGTTGACTGTGTGATGAGAATTTTGGAATTGAAGTTTCTGAAATATTAGGTTTTATTTTGGTACCAAACAAAATTCTTCCTAACCATTGACCTATAGCTTTTGAAAGTTACATGGTTAAATTCATGGTAAAAAAATCAACAAGTTTGATGTTTACATCTTTCAATTTAGTTGAGAAATGGAAGAGTTTGAAAATAAAAAATGTTAGTGTTGTTGTTCTGGCGCGAGGAAGAAGATGAAGTTCATAAATTTGAATTTGTGAACACGTTTTATAATATATTTAATGTGTGTTATTTCATAACCAGGTGAAACAGCCACCCTAGTGGCAAGTGTATGTGTGTAAGGAGTTATTGTGCCAGGGCAGGGGTTCGATCCCTGCCTCTGGCATTTTATTTTTTAACATTTCTCTTGAAGATCCCATGCCTTGCAAACATACGCGTGCACCATGCATCTCCAGCCTTTGGCCATTAGATCATCATACAATCGGATCTAACGTATCACATGTGTGCCCCATGATGCACCTTCTAAACACTATCACCATTAGATCAAACAGGCGCCTGGGCTTATCTATTTTGTGCCTAGCATTTCTGTTTCTTTTCACCCCCCAATTGCTTTTACAAACCCAGGCCCATTTTATTTTGTATTTTGTTTTAATTAATTATTTCTTTTAATCCTTTTTTATTTAATCATAAAAAATCATAAAATCATAAAAATTAGATTTAGTTTTTTCTTGATTAATTAATTTAATTTTTGATAAATAAAATTAATTTAATTTAATCACTTTGATTGTATTTTATTAATTAATTAGAATTAGTTTTTATCTTTCATTTATTTTTCAAAACAAAAAACACAATATTTTCTAAATGCTTAGAATTCTTTAGGTTTTAATTAATTAATTTAATTTTTATAAATAAAATTAATTAATTTAATTACACTTTGTTTTATTTTAAATGATTAAATTGTAAATTAATTAGAATTAGGTCTAATTCTTATTTCACATTTTTTCTAAACAAAAACAACAAAATCTTTTCTTAAATGCTTATAAATATTTTAGGGTTTTCTTAAATTTTTTCTCCTTTTCACCATCTTCGTGCATTTTATGTTTCGCCTTAATATTTTATATTTATTGTAACTGCTCAATGATCTGTAATATCTTTAGTTAGGGTTTACTGCTTTTTTATCCCCATTCATAAATTTGTACCCCCACTCCCGAAGCGTTGTAATAGCGTAGGAAATTTAATTTCCGCAATTTACTGCTTTCTTTATTACTGTTAATAATTAGGGTTTTTATGGCAAGACTTAAAATCAATCATTAGAAAACCTAATCTCAAAGATGAATACTTGAAATCAAAACACTTTGCACACACGCAGATCTAGGATAACCTCACTTGTTGCTTTCGGATTTTAAATAGTCATGTCCCTCGAACGTGAGATGCTTTAGTAAAGACCCTCGATTAAAAGATAGTGGTCCCTCGATGACCCTTTGATGTTGCCTTCGATAAACGATCTTAGACCCTTACAAAAATTTCTAAAGCGTCCTACAAATTTCCTTCTATGATCGTATAATGACCCACGCCTGTCCCACACATCCAATGATAAAGCTACCTACTAACTAATGGTAGGATATCACTATCTAAAGTAGGAGGAAAAGAACAAATATTATTGAGTAGGTAGATCGCTCATAATCGCTTGCTCACAAACTAAAACAATCTTTACACTTTACACTTTCAAAACAACTACTTTCAAAACACTTTATAAACACTCTTGAGGACTGATACAAGGGTTATTATAAAGCAAACTGCCTTACATTGGCATTTTCAAGACATCTTTTCCCAAAACAATACTTTTTTTCAACAAATATTTTCAAAACAAACATTTTGTGTACATTCTCAATGATACGAGAATCATTACAAAATATCCATACTTAGGCATTTCCAAAATATTTTCAAACATACACAAACACAAAGCATTTCAAAGAAGTGAGCTAGCAATTAAGAGCCCTTGGAAAACTGATGAAAAGGGTGCTAACACCTTCGCTTTTCATAACCTATCCCCCCGAACTCAAGAAAATTCTCAAAGGTCTTTCCTATTCTTTTCACCCTTTTCTTTATTGGTTAAAAAAAAGTCGGTGGCGACTCTTGCTATCTGCAACATTTGTGATTAAACGCAAAACCAAAAGTCAGTTCTCCCAACGTATTATAATCTTATAGTAAGCATTATTATCCTCTTCATAGATACTACAACTATCAATAAAATTGGCAAAGACACGATCCTTCTGGTATCCAACTTCCTTCTTGATCTCTGGGCGCAACTCGTTCTCAAACTTGATGCACTTTGAAAACTCAGCATTTGCCTCACTATAGTGCGGATAAAAGTTAGCCAACTCAACAAACTTTGTAGCATATTCTATAACCTACATATTCCCTTGCTTTGGCTCAAGAAACTCAATTCCCTTCTTACCATGAACGTCTTCGGGGAAATACTTCCTCAAAAATTACCTATGGAACACAGCCCAAGTGATATATTCATCTGTAGCCTCCAATTTTTGACGAGTCTCTAGCCACCAGTCATCAGCCTTGACTGTTCGCATATGAGTACCATGTCAAAGCTTCTATGCTGGAGTGTAGTCCATCACACGAAATATTCTATCGATCTCCTTCAACCAATCTAACTGCATCTAGATTGTACTTACCCTTGAAGGTAGGCGAATTCTCCCTCTGGAAAGTTACCAAACTACGAGATCCAGCATTTCCGTCAGTGTTCGGCTGATTCTCCATAGCTTGAGCCATTGCTTCCAAAGCAACAACAATTACAGCGTCATTACTTCTAGCCATCTCGAACTTCTAATCTCAACATAAATAACAGTTAGAATTCAAATTATCAATAATCGATTGTTAAACAAAACCATGACTCGACGAATTGGTCGGACATACCAACCTGCTTTGATACCACTAATGTAACACCCCATTTTTTCTCGGCGAATAATATTAAAATTAGAGTTATAAAATTTTGACATACAAATAGGATGCTACACTTACTACTTAAAAACACCTTCAGTTAATCGCATGTAAAACAGATACATAACACTTAAATTCGGATGAATCGTTAACCATATAATTTAGTCTTTAACTTAAAACAACTTTTATAAATAAGCAGTGGAATCACAATTTTCAATTCAAATGGCATAACATCTTTGTCCAACTGAAAACAACTTTAAAAACAACAAAGTACTTAGTAATTCAATTTAAAATTCAGCAACAAAAGAATCACAACAATAAAGCAACAAGCGTTCATCCCCCCGAGTGTTACGTATCAGAGCGATGACACTTGAACTATTGAAGGTAAACAACTTTCACTCTAGATTACCTGCACGTTACCAACATAGGTGTAACATTCAAACAGAAGAGGTGAGATATCGAACAATATAATAGAATGCATGATAAATAATATATTAGAATCAGTTCATATAAAACCACCACTTCACAACTCTTTAACAATATTTAACATAATCAATTCACCCGCACACAACTCAGGATGCAACATGGAATGCGGCTTGTTTTTATGCACGTGCATGTGGTACCAATGGAGCAGAATTCCCAACTTAATAATCTTCCAGTTAATAGAGGTATCAACAAGGCATAAGCCTTCAACTTTATATTTGCCAATCCAGGCCAACTTACCGAGCATGGGCTTCCAACTTGATATGTTATGTATGTGACAACATTTTGAATGTAGTAACAACAACAACAATAATTCAACAACAACTCAACACAATTCGACATTGTCCATAAGCCTACAACTTAATATCTACCAATAATTAGGGCATCTCAACAAAATTCAGCGTCACTTGTAAATTCTCAAATTATAGCAAAGTATACAATACACCGTATCAACCAAAATATACTACGACGTCCTGCATAATTATTCGAGCAATTCAACTATATCCAGCTAAGTAGCTTTCTGCTAAAATACTAATGTTTTCAGTTCTGTAGTACTATCTCCAGTTTCGTACAGTTTACTGCTAGTCACTTATTAATTATATTATCTTTCGTACTAATAACTTATATTTACTAGTAATCCATTAATCATTTAGGGGGGTAAATTACCTTAAGAACTCTAATTATCATGCTAAGAATGTTAAACGAAATAGTTAACCAATTAGCATGCACAGGAGCAAAAAGGGAATAAGAAAAATATGTGCCATATCTGGGTGAGTTCTTCTTTAGGACCTCCTCTTTGATTTTCACTACCATATCTGGGTGAGTTCTTCTCAATTTTTGTTTAATTCACAGAAATTTTGGCTTCAACGGCAAACGGTGTTCTACAATATCTGTATCTAGACCAGGAATATCTTAATAAGACCAAGAGAAAATATCCACATACTCTTTCAACAGCTCAATCAACCTGCTCTTCACATCAGGACACAGCAATGCTCCAATCTTGACTTCCTTCAGATCTTCTTCTGAACCCAAATTGATCACTTCCAATGGCTCTTTATATGGATGAATGGTATTTTCCTCGTGCTCAAGCAACCGTGAGACCTCTTCTGGAATCTCATCATAATCTTCTTCTTCATCCCCATACACAGGACATTCAAAGTTGGGAGAGGGTGCAGGGTCATTGTATTCAACGGGTTTTTTAATTAATCTGCACATATGATTTATGACTGCTTTTAGAAACTGACACATATAACAAGTGATCATGCAGATTGAATTTCAGTTATTATTTATTTGAAGGGTTTTTTTATTACCATTTTCCAAGAAAAAGCAGAAAATAAAGACAAAATTTGGGAAACAAAGACAACTTTTATTATTGATTTTAAAAGTCACAGCAAACAGATAAGCCATACAACATTAATACTTCCACCTTGGGCAGAGTGAAAGCTTTTTCAAAAAGATTAACAAAACAAATTACTTTGAAACATGTATGCAAGAGGGAACATCAATGGTGATCCAGTTCTGAACCCTAACTCCGTGCATCACATAACTCGGCCTTTCCTGCTCTGCTTCATCTTCTACAATGGAATTAATCCTGGAAACAGTTGGATGAAGATAACCCTCGCTAGGGAAGATGTCTTGATACTTGCTCACAGCAGACTTCAGCTTCATGCCCTTACCTTTGTCATTCTTCAAAGAGAACCCCAAGCCAACTCTATTCTTGTTCACAGGTGGATCCACAATCTGTCCCCATACTTCACTATGACCCTTACGCACAACATGTTGTGCATCCTTAAGTGAAACCATGGAATTCTCATTTCCTCTTATATTGCCAATGGATAAGGCTTGGAACTGGGTTCCAACAGCAGCTTCATTCGCCTCCACAATGCTGAAAGAGGACAAATGAGATATCAATAATGCATGTTCCCCATTTATGATTACTACTTTCCCTTCACATACAAACTTCAGTTTCTGGTGTAAAGTTGAAGTGACAGCCCTTGCCTCATGTATCCACGGCCTTCCTAGCAAACAGCTATAAGTGGGTACAATACCCATGACCTGGAAGGTTATCTGAAACAAATGTGGTCCTATATGAATAGGCAAGTCCATTATACCAATAACAGATTTCCTTGATCCATCAAACGCTTTTACAATGATGCCACTCGGGCGCATAGGGGTTCCTTGATATTTCAACTTCATAAGTGTACTCCTCGGTATAGCATTCAATGCAGATCCATTATCAATCAGCACATTGGATGGTGAATCATTCTTGTAGTTCATAGAGATGTGGAGGGCCAAGTTGTGATTCCTTCATCTGGTAATTCATCATCGCATAAACTCAAGTTATTACATGATGTAATGTTCCCTATTACACTACTGAATTGGTCTATTGGCATATCACTCTCCATAAAAGCTTGGTCCAGTACCCTCACCAAGGATTCTCTGTGAGTAGAGGAGTTCATCAATAACGCCAAGATAGATATTTTTGAAGGAGTCTGCAGTAGCTGATCTACAATTTGAAGTCGCTCATCTTTATTATCTTCAAAATATTATCCACTTCTTTCTCTAACGCAGCCCCACTAGTCTCACCCGTAGCCTTCTTGGGTTCAACGTTATCAGCGATTTTCTTTCCAGCACTAACATCTCTTCGAACAACTGGTGCAAACACACGACCGTTGTGGGTCACTCTGCTATTTTCAACAATATTCCCAACATATGGCATTGGCTGGATGGGAACTTCCACTCCATCCTCTAAGATTGTAGCGTTGTATTTCTAAGGCACAACATTATCTGATTTGTAGGGGATAGGACCCGACAAACTAATCACCAATGGGGTAACAACTAGCTTGCTATAATATTCAACTTCAAGATGGGATGGTGCCCCAAAACAAGGTACAATGACATTTACCCCTTCTTCAATGCAATTAGTCATTATTAAGTCATTTCTGGAAAACAAATCCTCATCTGAGGAGAAATACTCATCTGCGGAGGCATACTCTTCATCCGACTCTTCTTTTGTCAAACAAACCTCAACCATATCAACTTCATGGTAATCATCCCTTTGACTTGTAACCTTGATAATTCCATTATCTAACAACAACTGAACACCCTTATTCACGATTGAACATCCTCGAGAATCTCGACAGCAAACTCGGCAAGATCCATATTAGTGTTCCACCTGACCAGCTATATGGAAGAAGGTAGCATGCAATTTCACAAGGTCCTCATTCATATACTCTACATCAAAAATTCTAAATTCTCCAAGACATCCAGAAACCATATTCACTTCCTCTTTATACTTTGCCTTAGACCTGATTATATGGATTAGGCCCTCATCCATCATCTCTTATAAACCAGCCTGTATCTTATCGCAACCCTGTATGTCTGTACTTCAAATAGCACATTCGGCATGGTCATGCGTATAGTAGCTAAATTCAAAAAGGTATGCATGCATTTTCACCAAATCTCCTCTAACCAGATTAATATCAAAAATCTGGAAGTCGCCTGAACAACCGGCCACCATATTCACAGCATTTACTCCCCCATGCTTGGGTAGAGGATTGTCTTTCATATTAGGTCCCACGTCCTTGAAAGATAGAACACCAGACTTCACCAACTTCTGCACCTCAGTCTTCAAAGGATAATAATTCTCAACATTATGCCCTGGTGCTCCCTGATGAAAAGCACGTGTTTGGTCTGCCTTATAGTACCAAGGCAAAGGTGATGGTACGGCGGGAGGTGGTCGGGTCTGAACCAACTTCTTCTGAATCAATGTCGGTAGTAACTATGTATATCTCATAGGAATAGGGTCATAACTCTCCCTTCTCTAATTATATCCTCGATTCCTCTGCTGGGACGGTCTCTGATAAGCAACGGTAGTTAGAGCTGCATCCACAACTGGAGTAACTGAGGCGACTTGCTGATGACGCTGATAATAGGAGTATTAACCCTCCTCTCTTGCATCACAGCATTTGTATCCCCTTCCTTCTTCTTGGTAAACCCATAAGATGGTTTATTCACACCTCCAGAACTTTCACTCTTCCTTAAACGACCCTCTCTTACAGCCTCTTCTAAGCGGATACCCATTTCTGCCATTTCAGTAAAGTCACTTGGCGCACTTGCTACCATCCTCTCGTAGTAGAAAGCACCCAGCATTTTCAAGAAAATCTTAGTCATCTCATTCTCTTCCATGGAAGGAATCACTTGGGCGGCTGCCTCACGCCATCTCTGTGCATATTCTTTGAACGATTCCCTGTCTTTCTGAACCATGGCCCTGAGTTGATCGTGGTCAGGCGCCATGTCCATGTTGTACTTGTATTGTTTGATGAATGCTTCTCCCAAATCATTGAAAGTATGGATATTGGCGCTGTCCAAACTCATATACCACTTCAGCCCAACACCGGTCAAACTATTCTGAAAAAAGTGAATCAGCAGACGCTGATCATCAGTATGGGTAGACATTCTCCTCACGTACATCACCAGATGAGCATGAGGGCAAGTGTTGCCCTTAGACTTCTCAAACTCTGGGACCTTAAACTTAGCAGGTATCTTAACATTTGGGACCAAGCATAACTCATTCACATTCTGCCCAAATAGCTCTTTTCCCCTGAGGGATTTCATCTCTCTTTGCATCTTGTCAAACTGCTCTTGAAAATTATCCATTCTGTCATAAAGACCCAAGTCTTCACTCGGTGGAGGGAAAAGACGACACACATCATCGTTAACAAACGGAACCATATTCATCGAAGGAGGCGTAGTAGGAGCAGCATGCACCACAGGAGGTGCCGGAGTAACAATAGTCTGAACAACTGGAGTATCTTGAGGACCAAGATTGAAACCTTCAGGTGCAAAATTCTCTGACATTCCCCACGGATAACCTTGGGGCAAGAAATTCTGAACAACAGCTGGAGTAGCAGATATGGGAACAGTCAGAGCTTTAGTAGTTACCCTTGTTGGTTGAGTTTGGACACTCGGTGGCTGATTCTGAGTAGCCACCAGAGCTTCCATCAGAGTAGTCAGATTGGCCATGCCAGCCTTCAAAGCAGAAACCTCCTCGCACAACTCACGATTCTCTTGTTCTAAGTTGTCCATCTTCTTTCTGAAATTAGCCCAAGTATTGTAGTGGTGAGTCAGCTTGCTGAACGAAGTAAAGAAGCTTGGTAAGACACCTGGATATGCATAACAAATTCAAGAAATATGTGAAATGTGATGCATGATATGTAATGCACATGATTTATTTATTTAATATTTCAAGGGATTTAAAATTTATGGACATATTGCAAATATCAAAGTAATAACGCATTTGAAATACTGAAAAAATTTATTATAACAACTCCAAAATGGATTACAAGTTTCAATGATCCCAAGTACAAGATGAAAATAAAATCTAAAACCCTGAGAAGTAAAACTGATGGAGATCACTTTATACGCTGGCGCTTCCCCATGAGCCTGGCAATCTGAGCTTTCAACCTCTAGTTTTCTTCCACATATCTGGTGGCAACCTCCTTCCAATAACCTGAATCAGGAAGTGAGTAATCAGCACCCGATTGAGGCTTAGGAGAAAATAAATCCCCTTGCCTCTCCATAGACTCTACTGCTCGACTCTCAAGGATCTCAATCAAGTCATCTTTCTCCTTCAAGTCTGCTCTATAGGAAATCTCTAAAGTTTAGAACTTGTTCTTCCAAGCGTCTTTTTCCTGTTGCATCCTAAACAAAGCAAGTTGCAGCTCTTCTAGATCATCTAATAAGGGAGGAGTGGTCTTCACAAATAGATCAGGCATAGGTGTTTCCCGGAAATATGACTTCTTCAACTGAATAGCTTTCGTTCAAACCCACTGAAGATATGGCTCCAAAGAAACAGCACCCCTAGGTCCCAAATCCTTCCTACTCTTCTTATGAATGTGACGCCAGGCCTTCGCAATCTGCTCCCTAGCTTCCCTATGGTCCTATCCCTCCTTCATAAATAAACTACTCAAATGAATACTATTTAGTTTATCCCTCATCGGATAACCAAGCTATCGTTGTGCAAGAACAGGGTTATAGTTAATTCCTCCCTTTGTACCAAGAAGAGGTACATTGGGGAAACTACCACAACTGTCAATAATCTCTATATCCTGGTAAGCTCGATGATACCAATCAATATCTGAGTGAGTAAATTCCATGATCTTAGGAGCCCAACTAGGTTCCTTCTTGACATCCCAAAAAGCATTAGACTGAGGCATATGAGAGATAAACCATTGGTACAACAGAGGCGTGCAACAGATAATCATCCCCCCATAATAAGGATTTCGAAGATGAATAGAGTAATAAGAATCACCCAACAAGGTAGGAATTGGGTTTCCAATCATGAAGATCCTGATAGCATTAATGTCAACAAACTTGTCCACATTAGGAAATAAGAACAACCCGTAAGCAAGTAGAGCAAAGATGGCCTCAAAAGCGAATGTACTCTTCACCCTAGCAAAATAATGAGATTTCTCCAATAAGAACTGAGCTGGTAATCCTCTAATCTCTCCTTTAGTAGTCATATGGGCTTCCACCTCAGACTTCCCCATATGATTCAAAGCATCAATCTCATGTGGTTTTGGCTCACCCTCTAAACCAGTAAAAGGAACACGATTGGTAATAGGTAAATTCAATAGATAAGAATACTCTTCCAGTGTAGGCGTCAACTGATAGTCGAGAAAAGTAAAGAAATGATACATAGGATCATATAACTGGACCAAGGTCGAGAGAATACCCTCCTTCATCTTCAGCTTCATGAGAGGAATAATGGATCCATACTTCTTTCGAAATTCTGCAAAACACTCGATCTCGGGAATTAGACTGATCAAGTCATCTATCTTGGGATTCTTGAAACTGTACTTCCCGGTCTTTCTTTTCCCAGAATCCATGGTTAAAAGTACCTGAGATATTCACAAATGGTCAACCTTTAAATCCCTTGAAATATGATCTCTCCAAAAGATGCTTATGAGTGCATGGATACATGATGCAACAATCACACACAAGATCACACATATAGGGTTCATAGGTTCAACGTCACGAGCATGAGGTCGAAGGTACTACCCATAAGGTGTTGGTCTAAAATTTATCACCTGCCGAACAAGGTTCTAGAGGTTCCCATAGTCAACATCCTTCCTTGGGATATTACCAACTTCCCGATTAACACGGTAATTAGTAACATTCTCAAGAAAAACTCGTCCGAGCATAGTATCGCGTGACAACTATTTCCGGATTACTCCGTCATAGCTTTCGCACTACACCTAAAAGGACAAGATGGGTTTGGATTCTACGGTCCTCAGTTTCAGCAGGCTCCCAGGTCGAAAGAAGTATATCTTCTCGATTACTCGGTAAATGACACTACAGTCAAAGGGGCATCCACTGAGTGGGGGATCTCATGCCTCCTTTTTTGGGATTACTCCCTCAAAGTTAACATGACTATACCGTTCGTCCTATCTTAAAGTTTTCCCAAGTCCGGGTATAGGACTTATGAGTAATCACCAAGCACCCTGAAAACCAGGAAAATCCAGACAAACATATATACAACATATACACAAAAACAACAGTAACACATATACAGATATAAACAAAGATAGGCTCAACCCACTTAGGGATGGACCAGCAAGAGGTCAACCTTTCCCCAGTGAAGTCGCCATTTTTTATAGCGGTAGAAATGTTTAAGACTAAGCCATTGGATCGACTAGACTTATATAGATCAAAATAAAAATCGCCACCGTGCTTTATTGTTTCCAAAGGAATGGGAAAAGAGGGAATAACCCAAAAAGAGAGGTAAATATTCAAGGTAAGGGGATTGCTTATGCAAAGGGAAGGTATTGGTACCCTAAACATCTACGGTACTCCGCAGGGACATCTTTGAAAAATCTGTATATTTTGGCTATGAAAAATGTTGTATAAAAATGTATGGTGAATGTGAGAAAAGAAATATATTTATTTTATGATTTTTGCACCCGCCGCGGTTGTGAACCTTTAGTGCCTACGTACCACCTTTTCATGCAATATGGGATCAGGGTACATGTAGTTCCTCTTCTTTTTTTAATTTAAAACACAAATGTGTTGGTTAATTTTATGAGATAAAACATCATTGTCATTGTCCATGTGGAAAATATACCTACTACCCACAATCATGATAAAGGAGAATTTGCATCATCTCAAAGTGGAGGATATGGCTTGGATTTTAAAATCAATAATGTCTCACTCAACACCCAAGTGGAAGATATCTCTATTCACTACATATTATATAAGTATAGTTGTTTGCATCACTACAAGGATTGACAAGAGTTCAATCTTTTGAGAAAAGTTTAAAGATAAAAGCCAAAGTGGCAAAATGGTTTGAGATGAGATTGATTGACTTTTAGTCTTCTCACAAAAATGTCAAAGTATTATTAAGTTTATTGAAGTTTATTTATGGAAATGTTTGAAAATGCATGGACCTAAGTCTAAGTTTATTATGAAAGTGGTTCAAGTTTAAAACAAGAAGAGTTTTCAAAAGGAGGGAGAAGATTTTTGAAATTAAAGAAGATGGGAGGAGAAGAAGAGACTATCCTAAAGCATAAGGTAAAAGCTAGGGATAAGAACCATCTAACCAACAAAAAGCCAATACTTGACACCATGATCCAAGATAGAATTCCCATTCTTTGGATTGAAACCAAACAAGCAGAAATACTAGACCTCTTGAGAGAACCAAACTTCAAGTGTATTAAGTCTTCACAAAAATTGGACAGAGTAACGGTTGTATACGGGTGAATTCCAGATTACAAACAAAAGGTGTAATCACAATAACCTGCACACAAAACAAACAAATAACCCAATGTCTTGAGGTAAACCTCAAGAGCTCCAGACAAAATAATCAGATAAGATCACAAGGTCTCCAATCATAGGCCAAGGTTCCTAAGTCCGAAAATTCCAATGCTCCATAATACCAAGGATAGTAACCAAATAGTCCAAGTATCATTAAAGATTTTTAGGGTTTGTGTTGATTATTAGGTATTTTAAAAAGAAAAGTAAAACTCAAGTGAGCAAAAATAAAAATTACAAGAAAGTAAATACTCAAATGAGCAAAGATGAAAAGGGCATGAAATGTAAATGCTAAAAGTAAATAGTGCATAAAAATAAAAGGGGCATATAATAAAATAATAAAGGATAAAGTCAATTATTAGTGATTAGTGGTTAGTTGGATGATCATATTGAAACTTGCATTTAGAACTCATTAGAGGATTGGTAGAACCAAAGCCTCCACACAACAAGTTGCATTTGCTTTTTGTCAAGTATATCATCCATTTGGAATCCTTATGAGTATCATTTAATGATCAATGATGTTTAAGTGATCCGCATTGACCAAAGGTGTTGTAGATCCATTAGAGGATTGGTAGAATCAAAGCCTCCACACAATGAATCTCAAGGTTATTGGATCAAAGAGATCAAATTAACATACTTGGGCTTGCAAACATAAGTTTGGGCCACAAATGATCATTTATTCGAATCGGGACAAAATTTAGTGCTATGTTAAGCAATCGTAAGTGGACTTATATAGAATTCACACCTATTTTGAGGCCAGTCAATAGCAATCTATGCACCATTTATTTTGAGACATGATATAGAGATCATGCTCCAACAACATTTAGTGCAATAAGAAGGGGATGAGATGAAGAGGGGTGGGAGAGAATATACAAACCACTTTTGGATTAAATTTAATCAAACTATTATTAAAATTATTCACCTATTTTTGTGGAGTTAGACTCAACACCATGGATCCAATAATATTAATAAAGTTCATGATAAAAAATTTAACCCATGATCAGCCAGAAAATAGTCACAAAATAATATTACATTTTAATATATACAAAAAGGTTTAAAAATAATGTTTAAAATAGAAATAAAAGAGAAAAATGTCAACTATGTTCAAATTAATCAAGAAATAAAAAGTAAGACCATAGAAAAATCAGAAAAGGACTCAAATGATTTTATAAATTTTTTGGTAATTTTTTAAAGTCAGAAACTATTTTTAAAATTAAAAGAAAGGGGTAAAATAAACCAAAAATGATAAAAAAATAACAAAGTCAGAAACAAAAATAAAATAAGGTCACCAATATTTGTCACAATATCATTGGATCATTCCATAATTTTTTCAGATTTTAAAAATACATAAAAGTATTTTTAAACATTTAAAACAATTCAAATAAAGTGTAAATTTATAAAAAAAAATACCAAAACACAAAATTAAATTGTGAAAAAATAAAAATCAGAAAGAGAATAATCAAAAAAAAAATTCATAATTTTTTTTCAGAATTTTTGTACTTAAAATGAACTTTCTATGATTTTTTGAAGTTTAAAACAATTAAATATAAAAATTAGAAAAGAAAATAAAAGTCAAAAATATGTGGACCATTGGATGAGAGTCAAAACACGTTAGTAATCAAATCCAAAGGATCTGACGCGTTGTGCATATCATGGTCATTAGTGAATAAAGCACTTAACCAATTATTAAATCAGAATTCAAAAATAACAAGCGGCACGCCATCATTGTTTGGAAGATGACACGTTGGTCATCTTCAACCTCCAGCCAACGTGAATTGTAGGTCACTCAAACTGTAAAATCAGAAGCTCAGACCTATACCATTCGCTTCGTATCTTCAAGACGAAGACAATCACACCCTCACGCCAAATTTATATAAATTGTAGCTCAAGCAATTTGGAAGGAAAGTTTTAAAAAGGGATTTGAAATTTCATGGTCAAATGCGTTTCCAGTAAAAAGCAAGTGTTGCGACTAGAACCAAGGCAATGAGAGCATCACAATGATATCAAAGTTTTGAAGAATTGATGAAGGAAACTACCTATTGAAGTTAAGTTGCAGAGCTCTGAAACTGGACTTCTATGGAGCAATATAGGGCACGATTCTTGAATGTAATTATATGGTTAGCTTCAAGGAAGATCAATGAAGGTGATTTGATGAAGAAATTGGATTGAAAAAGGCTTGTGTATGGATTTCGAAGTTGCTGAATTCGGAGTTATGGAACAAGTTTGGCAGGTGATTCTGGCTATTTAAGCTTCTGGAAATGAATGGGGAATGACCCTCTATTTATAGGGAATCAAATGGAATGTCCAAGCGTTTGAAATGATGAAGTTTGGAGGGAAATCGTGTGAAGTTGCAAACAAGAAATGTGTGACTTCTAATTTGATCAAAACTCATCCAAAACGCGCGTTTTGTTGTGCTAAACAATTCTGGAACTTCATTAAACATGTATAGAGGAATAAACGTGTGGAAAACTTGTGATTAGAAGCCAAAACAAAGATTTCAAAATCTGACTTAAGATGAAACTTCAGTTCCAAGTTACCAACTTCAAAGTCATGGCATTCTCAGCTCAAGGAGTCTTAGGGCATGATTCTTGATGCTTTAGAAAGATAAGGTTACAAGCTTTGTGTGATACAGTGGGAGAACTGACTTGAGGTTTTGCGTTTGTTTTCGCAAATGTTTCGGTTTAGCAAGAGTCGCCACCGACTTTTTATTTTATCCTAAGGAAAGGTTAAAAAGCACAGGAAAAACCTTTGAGATGTTTTCTTGGGTTCGGGAGTAGATTATGAAAAGGGAAGGTGCTAGCACCCTTTTCATCCATGGTTATCCATGGGCTCTTAGTTACTTGTTTTAGATCACTTGCCTTGATTCTCAATTGTGTGAAATGGTGCTTTGTGTGTGTGGTTTTGAAAATGTTTTGAAAAAGATGCCTTGTCTAGGCAACCGTTGTAACAATTCTTTACTCAAATGTTTTACAAAGGTGTTTGTCTTTTTGAAAAGATGTTTCAATGTTTTTGAAATTTTGTTTTGAAATTATGTGGAGATGTGTGTTTGAAAGTAGGCAAGTGTGTTTTGCAAGTTTGATCAAGTAACTAAGAGTTGTCCACCCCTAAATTTACTCAAAGATCTTTCCTATGTTTCAACCCTTTTAACAGTGTTGTTTCACCATTGTATTTGGTGAACAACCTTGTGTTAGGATGTTAACGGGACGGGCGCGGGTCATCGTTTAGACCATGAATGCAATAGTGCCAAGTGTCTTTGGCAATTTTTTTAAGGGACTTGATCATTTTTTAGGCAACTTGAGAAGGCGTCATCGAGGGACTATGATCATTTGATTTGTTTTTGTTTTGCCAAAGACACTCAACATGCAACATGGCCCATTTTTTAAGGCAACAAGTGGAGTAACCCTAAGGGTGTAAGTGTGAATTGTGTATTGATTTTCATGCATTTGTCTTGTATTAGTTTATCTAGCGGTTGATTTTGAATCTTCGCATACAAACCCTAATTACTATACAGTATAGAACGCGATAAATTGCGGGAATTTAAAGTCTAAGCTATTACAAATAAGTATCCGGGGATGGGGGTACAAATGTTTACAAATGGGGATGAGTCTTATCAGGATAGTAGTGTCCAAATGTTATTTACAACCAAATCGAATCGCATTCTCAATGTAAAATATAGCAAAGTATAAGAATAAAAGAGAATCAAAAGTAATGTAAAATGTATGTGATTATTTACAAATGATATAAATTGTTAACCTAATGCAATTGTTAAGTATTTTATTTATTTTTGGGTTTTTGTTAATTATAAATAAACAAAAAAAGGTTTTTTAAAGAGAAAATATTTTAACTTAACAAAAATCTATTGTTTTCATATTTTGTTAATGTTTTATATACAAAATGGTTTTAAAGAAAAGAAAAGAAAAATGTTTTAAGTTTAGAGAAAACTAATACTTATACATTTTAGTTAATGTTTTTAGGTACAAGAAGTTCTTAAAAAATATTTTTAACTTAATAAAAGTAATCTATTATTTACATTAGGTTGTAAAATATAATAAACATTAAGAAAAGTTTTTGTACAAAAAAAAGGTCAATATATTATTCTATTTAATAAAATGAGTTATGTTATATATATAAAAAAGGAAAAAAGTAAAGTGATAAGTAAAAAAAAGTATTGGTTTATAAGTATTAAGAAAATAAAAAGAATAAAAAGGTTGAATGGGCCTGATGTTTTGTGTTTGGCCCAAACAAACAAGCAAACAGACTCAAAGAAGGGGGGTCCGCTAGAACTCAATTGGGCTTAAGCGTTGGTCAAGGGGGCAGGCCCAAACGTATCTGCTAGTGTTTTTGTTAGGGTTGGAATTAGTTTGTCCAGAACAAGGGTTTACAGTTTTGATGAGCAGCGTCGTCCCCTTCTCCTTCTTCGTCGTTCCCTTCATCCTTCTTGAGCCAAGATTCTGAACGAACCACTCGCCTCAGCCTCCGGACGCAACCTCCATCCTCTTCTTCTTCACGGTCATTCAGGCAATGATGAAAAAGGTAGTAATTTCTGTCTTAACGCATTTTTTAGGGTTTTCAGTCTCTTGTGTCTTGCATGTTTTTAATTTGTGTTATTATTTTCTATTTGAGGTGTGTAAAAAGGGAGGAGGAATTACTACCTTTAGAGTTTTGGAGACGGAGGAGTGGAGGATCCGGATAGGAGGCGTTCCCCGGTGGCCAAGGCGTGGGAGCTTGTGATGTCTTGCTGGCTTGCTTCCTGGTACTCAGTATCTTTAACCTTGCTTTGGTTTAGTGATGAGCATCATGCTTCTGAAAACCCTAGCTTTTAGTTCTCTTTTCTTCTTCTGTTTGTTGGCCCGTTTGTTGTTGCTTTTGCCTCAGTATGTTGCTTTTGATGATTATGATATCTGAGTTGCCTATTGTTATGCTTCTGATTTTTCTTCTCTCGATGCTGTTGTTACTCAATGATGAACCTTAGTTCTGAGAGTTTGGATATTGTTTAGCCTATGTTGATTTTGATTCTGAGGCATTTTGGCTTTGAATGTTATGCAGTTTGTAAGCTAGACTCGTGTTTGTCAGGCTTATGCAGGCTTGTTTGGAGCTTAGGCTTTGAAAGGCTTGTGGGCTGGTTTGTTGTATTACAACACAGGTTTGGAAGGGTTTCCGGTTTTGACAGGTTTAAGGTAGTTAGAGCAGGCATGTGGTGTTCTTAACACCGGTTTGAAGCAAGTTTGCAGGTTATGCTTATGCAGGCTTCAGGACTTGATGTTTACTGAGTTTGAGGCATATTTTTGGGTTGTGTTTTGGACAGGTTTATTGAAGGTTTATGCAGGTTTGCTTGAATACAGTTTTGTGGTTTTGTAACTAGTTTCTAAACTTGAGACAGTTTGAAATTTGTTTTTTTTTGGGAGGCTTTGATGCAGGATCTATTAGGCTTTTCCGTTTGCTTCCTTCAAAACAGTTTTGAGGTTACAAGTTGTGTTATATTTTTCTATGTGGTTCTGCCCTTTTTTTACAGTGTTCTGATTCTGTTTTTTTTATATCTCTTAAGCCTGCCTCAACAAACTATAAGCATGTTACCTTTTACTCTCTTTCTCTCTCTATCAGAAAAGCATATTTTAATGCTTTAGAATAGCTGTCTCTGAAAAAGTTTTGGCCATGGAAAATGATGAATAAATGTGTACTTTTCACAAGCTTGCTTGCATCTTTTGCTTTCCTCTGCATCTTTCCAGATTTTCTGCCTTGCTTTGATATCTTTTGACAGCTTTGTGACAGTTCTTTTGGGCAGTTCTGCACTTGTGACTTAGTTTGCCTCTTTGACAATTTGGTTTGCTTCTTTGGACGTGGGCAACTTATTTTTCAGTTTGAACTTTGTAACTTGTTTTGGCATATTCAGTAGCTTGTCCCTTTTTTTGCCAATTTGAATTTATGCAACTTGGTTGACATTTTTGTTGAGACTTTGCAATTTGAAATTATGCAGCTTTGTGTATTTTGCAAAATAATTCATATGCTTGTAAAACATTTAATTTCCCTCTTTGTGAACCAAGAAGAGACATCTTCTTGTGATTTGCAGAGAGGGTGAACAAACTGATTCCGGCCAACACTTTTAATGATGAGTTTTTATGATTAACTGTCTGAGAATGCTTTTCCCAATTCATCTGTACTGACTTCTTTCTTTTTTGTCTTTGCAGATAAAAATCAATTGAGCAATGGGGAGCAGCAGTAGAAGATGAAGATTTCCAGAGATTTAGGATATAGTTTTAAATTACTTTTAATCATTGTAACAATATTAATGTAAACAACTGTAAATAAATTTACAATGTTCAAATAATAATTGTAACAAACAATTAAAAATGAATAAAAATAATCCTTTGTCAGTTAATTCTCTTTCAATTCACTGTCTATTTAATTATTTAAGTTTCTTGAATTAAAATAACTGGAAGTAAATCCCAATTATTCTAACTTAGAATAAATAATTAATAAACACCGTAGTCTTGCAACTTCGCATTAATCAATAATAAACCCGGCGTCCCAATTAACCATAAGCATTGCACAGTTAATCAAACAAACATCCACATGCCTTTCTCTTCACGGATTAGACCAACACTTCAAACTCTCAATCAGAAACCTCATCCCACATCCCAGATGTTCAGACCTTTGAGAAACAAACAGAAATCTTGAGCAAACGTCAGAGTAGTGTAACAGCCAATTAAAACACTGTGGATTCAAATTCTTCTGAAAAATGCACGTGCAAACCCTGATTCTTGATTTATTGTCAAAGAAGCGTATGCCTGATCAAACCCTGAGCCAAACTCAACCAAATCACTAAAAACCCTAATAATCTGCTTGGACTGATTCAAAAGTTAATGGAAACCCTAATTTTGTCTGACTGATAAGAAAAGTCTGTTTGGCCGATTCTTAAGCCAATCTGAAAAATCAGGAAAAGCCCGAAGCTGTGATTTCTTGTGAAAAAGAGAGAGAGCAAATTTTGGGGTAAACCAGTTGCCCCTGTTCAATCTTCTTGCACCTGAATATTTAGATTGGCAAGTTTGTCGTTCGCGACTCGAAGGTAAAAGGAGATTGGACACTAGAGTGCCCAAAAATTTGCACTCGTCAAAGCGTAGTTTTGAGGGAATGGGCTTAAAGATGCCATTTGGTGATGGGCTTAGAGATGCCATCTGGAAATTGTTGGTAGGAGGATGGGCTTAGAGATGCCATCTGGAAATGTTTATTGAACTGTATGTCGTTGGTGAGTGGGTGAGTATCAGAAAGGTACCCATGTTTTGGAACATCTCTGAACTGGGGGTCTGAATAAGCAATAGATTGACATCCGTGTTTGGAATCATCCGTAAACTATTTTCAGTAGTTGCATCTGAACAATCGATAGATTAACATCCGTATCTGGAGAACCCGTAAACTGTTTTCAGAGGTCTTGAATCTGAACAAGCGATAGGTTAACATCCGTGTCTGGAGAACCTGTAAACTGTTTTCAGAGGTCTTGGAGATGGATAAGCAATAGATCAGCATCCATGTTGGGAAGCGTCCGTAAATTGTTTTCAAAAGTTGAGTCTGAACAAGCGATAGATTAACATCCGTGTTTGGAGAATCCGTAAACTGTTTTCAGAAATGGAGAATCTGAACAAGTGATAGGTTAACATTCGTGTCTGGAGAACCCGTGAACTGTTTTTAGAAGTCTTGAAATTGAATAAGCAATAGATCAGCATCCATGTTGGGAAGCGTCCGTAAACTGTTTTTAAAAGTTGAGTCTGAACAAGCGATAGATTAACATCCGTGTTTGGAGAATCCGTAAACTGTTTTCAGAAGTTGAAGAATCTGAACAAGCGATAGGTTAACATCCGTGCCTGGAGAACCCATAAACTGTTTTCAGAAGTCTTGAAATTGAATAAGCAATAGATCAGCATCCATGTTGGGAAGCGTCCGTAAACTGTTTTCAAAAGTTGAGTCTGAACAAGCGATAGATTAACATCCGTATCTGGAGAACCCGTAAACTGTTTTCAGAGGTCTTGAATCTGAACAAGCGATAGGTTAACATCCGTATCTGGAGAACCTGTAAACTGTTTTCAGAGGTCTTGGAGATGGATAAGCAATAGATCAGCATCCATGTTGGGAAGCGTCCGTAAACTGTTTTCAAAAGTTGAGTCTGAATAAGCGATAGATTAACATCCGTGTTTGGAGAATCCGTAAACTGTTTTCAGAAATGGAGAATCTGAACAAGTGATAGGTTAACATCTGTGTCTGGAGAACCCGTGAACTGTTTTCAGAAGTCTTGAAATTGAATAAGCAATAGATCAGCATCCATGTTGGGAAGCGTCCGTAAACTGTTTTCAAAAGTTGAGTTTGAACAAGCGATAGATTAACATCCGTGTTTGGAGAATCCGTAAACTGTTTTCAGAAGTTGAAGAATCTGAACAAGCGATAGGTTAACATACGTGCCTGGAGAACCCGTAAACTGTTTTCAGAAGTCTTGAAATTGAATAAGCAATAGATCAGCATCCATATTGGGAAGCGTCCGTAAACTGTTTTCAAAAGTTGAGTCTGAACAAGCGATAGATTAACATCCGTGTTTGGAGAATCCGTAAACTGTTTTCAGAAATGGAGAATCTGAACAAGTGATAGGTTAACATCCGTGTCTGGAGAACCCGTGAACTGTTTTCAGAAGTCTTGAAATTGAATAAGCAATAGATCAACATCCATGTTGGGAAGCGTCCGTAAACTGTTTTCAAAAGTTGAGTCTGAACAAGCGATAGATTAACATCCGTGTTTGGAGAATCCGTAAACTGTTTTTAGAAGTTGAAGAATCTGAACAAGAAATAGGTTAACATCCATGTCTGGAGAACCCGTAAACTGTTTTCAGAAGTCTTAAAATTGAATAAGCAATAGATCAGCATCCATGTTGGGAAGCGTCTGTAAACTGTTTTCAAAAGTTGAGTCTGAACAAGCGATAGATTAACATCCGTGTTTGGAGAATCCGTAAACTGTTTTTAGAAATGGAGAATCTGAACAAGCGATAGGTTAACATCCGTGTCTGGAGAACCCGTGAACTATTTTCAGAAGTCTTGAAATTGAATAAGCAATAGATCAGCATCCATGTTGGGAAGCGTTCGTAAACTGTTTTCAAAAGTTGAGTCTGAACAAGCGATAGATTAACATCCGTGTTTGGAGAATCCGTAAACTGTTTTCAGAAGTTGAAGAATTTGAACAAGCGATAGGTTAACATCCGTGTCTGGAGAACCTGTAAACTGTTTTCAGAAGTCTTGAAATCGAATAAGCAATAGATCAGCATCCATGTTGGGAAGCTTCCGTAAACTGTTTTCAAAAGTTGATTCTGAACAAGCGATAGATTAACATCCGTGTTTGGAGAATCCGTAAACTGTTTTCAGAAATGGAGAATCTGAACAAGTGATAGGTTAACATCCGTGTCTGGAGAACCCGTGAACTGTTTTCAGAAGTCTTGAAATTGAATAAGCAATAGATCAGCATCCATGTTGGGAAGCGTCCGTAAACTGTTTTCAAAAGTTGAGTCTGAACAAGCGATAGATTAACATCCGTGTTTGGAGAATCCGTAAACTGTTTTTAGAAGTTGAAGAATCTGAACAAGCGATAGGTTAACATCCGTGTCTGGAGAACCCGTAAACTGTTTTCAGAAGTCTTGAAATTGAATAAGCAATAGATCAGCATCCATGTTGGGAAGCGTCCGTAAATTGTTTTCAAAAGTTGAGTCTGAACAAGCGATAGATTAACATCCGTGTTTGGAGAATCCGTAAACTGTTTTCAGAAATGGAGAATCTGAACAAGTGATAGGTTAACATCCGTGTCTGAAGAACCCGTGAACTATTTTCAGAAGTCTTGAAATTGAATAAGCAATAGATCAACATCCATGTTGGGAAGCGTCCGTAAACTGTTTTCAAAAGTTGAGTCTGAACAAGCGATAGATTAACATCCGTGTTTGGAGAATCAGTAAACTGTTTTCAGAAGTTGAAGAATCTGAACAAGCGATAGGTTAACATCCGTGTCTGGAGAACCCGTAAACTGTTTTCAGAAGTCTTGGAATGGAGAAGGAACCGGTGTAGGGTTGCCTGATGATGAGTCTGTGTGAAACCGCATCCGAATTGAGAAGGATAGCCTTTTATTCTTATCCTGAAAAAGACAAAATGTTAGCTAAACATAGAGTTATGTTGCATGATATGTATGATACAACATATGTTATATCAATGTTTATGATATGAATGTAATGAATGCGCATGTAAGCTGATGAGCTGTCTTGTTGAGTGTTGTACCCCAAAATTTGCCCTCCCATATTCTTCAAGAAATTGCCAAGTCATGCTTCAAAATTCCCCAAGGGTTGCACAGTGTAAGGGCCTCCTGAGCAGTCAAAATTAGGGTTTTTGTTCTGATCAAGAAAATGAAGTTTCCAAAGGTCCAATCAAGTCCCACATGCCTATAAACATGGTCAAGCATCCTCATTCCAAGTTTCAAGACTTTCAGCACAAAATTGCACAGTCAAAACCCTAATTGCACTACAGTCAACTGTAGGGGCAAAATGGTCATTTGACAGTCAAAAGTTCAAATTTTTGGTCAACATATCATTTTGAAGCCACAAACATCATTTGATCAATGCTTGATCATGATTCTCAAAGCTTGGCTCAAAAATCATCAAGATGCAAAAGTTTCCTTATTTGGACAGTTGAAAAAGTCAACTGTAACTTGACCAAGGCATAACTTCCACATGGTTTATCATAAAAATTCCATCCAAAGCTCATTTTGAAGAGAAAGACATTTCCTACAACTCATCTTCACATTCCAAGTCCAAGAAATGCTCTCACAAAAAGTTATCCATTTCAACATTATAGGTCATTTTCAAAAGTCAACAAAAAGGGACTTTAAGTCAAAGGCCATAACTTGAGATTGGTAAATCAAAATGACATGGGACCAAAGACATTGGTTATAGGACTCAAAGACCTTTCCAAAATGTCAAAGAACATGAGCAAAGCTTAAAAATTGAGCAAATTATGCCTTGTGGAAGTTGGGAAATATTTGGATATTTTGAAAAGTCAACATTGATTCAAATGGTCTAAAATTGCTAATGGGCCCATTTTTCTTCCACAAATCATCATCCATGGCATGTGCACGACCACTTGGCCCAAAGGGAAGTATTTCTTCATTTTTTATTTATTTATTTGAATTTTTATTAATAATAATTCATTTAAATCAAATTAAATACATGAAAAATATTTAACCTAAGTTTTACAATCTTTTTGTGCATAAAATCTACTCAATAATTCGTGCATAATTAAATAGGGAAAGAATTGGATTGATTGGATCATGATTGGTACAAAATTGCATGAAAAAGATTGGAAAAAATATGATTGAAAATCAAATCTCAAAAGCCATGAATGCAAGAGATTCTGATCAAGTTTGTTGACCTAATTGATTCATACATAAGCATAGAACGAAAACCTAATCAGAAGAACCATTGAGCTGCGCTAGAAACCAATTCACAAACTTGAAATTTTTGCAAAGAAACTCAAAACTGAAAACCTCATTCTAGGGCGATTCAAGGCACGATTTTTGTTTCATTAGCTTGCTGAAGCTTCATAGAACGATTTCCAATCAAAAACATTCATCAAAACTCAAAGAATTGGTACCATGAACCGGCCCTGTGCAGAAAAAAATTCATAATCGTGTTTTAACATCTATGCATTTTCATGGCATTTTAATTGTTGATTCATACTCCTTATGCAATTCTGAAGCTAACCCATATGTTTAATTGTATTTTTATGCATTGTGTGCCAATATACCATTGTTGCTTTTTAGGGTTTGCAGAGTTTCGAATTAGGGGTTTTAACATGAGGCAAAATTGGGACACCACGTTACCATGGTCATGATCAGCGCATTTGGACGAAGAAGAAGCTACCCTCGCGCTCAATTTATGAGCGTCCTAGGGCTATTCGCTATTTTCCTAAAGGTGGCCTAAAAGAACATTTGAAAACCGTTGCTAATATGTTCTTATTTCAAAAAAAAAATATACAGCGAGGAAGATGATATCGTGGCGTAAGTTGGTTGGCCAGTTTAAATTTCGCGCGCTGATTTCCACTAACACATTTGTTTTCTTTTATATTATTTGTTCGTTATTATATGTTAACACGCGTGAATTGGCTCAGCTGGCAAGGCGTAGTGGTAGCAACGTTCATGACCTGGGTTCGAGCCCCAGGTCTTCACTATCTCAATATTATTTTTCAATTAATCTTCACATGCAGTTTCAAGCCCTGAAGCGCATCATACACCTTCCTAATCAAACGTCCACGCGTCCAATGGAATCAAATCAAAGGCTCAGATCTCAGGAATATGATGAACCCTGGTCAACGCTCCTGCACGCCAGTGGAAAAGTCCAACAAGGCCAGCAATTTAATTGGGCTTTCACCTCCTATTTGGGGTTTGAACCCCCTAGGTTTGCATATTTTTTTTACTTTCTTTACTTTTTTTTATTATTTATACTTCTTTTTATTATTGTGTTTAATCAATTAATTAATTATTTTCACAAAAAATATAAAAAAACACATAAAAGTCAGAAAAGAGCAAAAATATAATAAATATTTTATTTTAAGTATTTTCATAAATAAATTGTATATAAATAAAATTAGTTTTAAATTAGGTTTTAATTTTAATTCTTTTAATAAAAAATCTAAAAAACATAGAATTAGGTTTAATTAATTTTCCTCTTTCTTTTTATTTTTTCTTTCATAAATAATTAAATAATTAAATATTTATTTTTTACAATTAAATTTGCATGTAAAAATTAGGGTTAATTTAGGTTAAAATTCAATGTTTTCTTAATAAATTAAAAGCCACTAGAATTAGGGTTAGTATTTATTTTAATTAATTCTTTTTTCATTTAAATCCTAAAATACTAAAAAATACCAAAAACATCTCCTTTTCTTTTAATTAATTAATTCCATGTAATTTAATCTTGCAAAAGGGTCCAACGCCCTCGTTTAATTCTTATTAACTCGCATATTTATTTTATTTCGTTTAAATTTTATGTATCTCTCCCGAAGCCTTGTAGTTAATTTCTCGCATTGTTAATTACTTATTTTCTTTTAATTCTTTATATTTCTGTCAAAATCGGGTCCTGGTTTAATTTTGGCGATGTGGACCCGCGCCTTTTGTAATAGCTTAGAATTTTTATTTCTCGCAATATTTTAACTGTTAAATAATGGCATGAAAGAATGTATGGACAAAAATAAAAACAAGCGTAGAACACCAATAACATGACAAGATAAATGCAAATGAAAACGACACACGAATCGCACACACCACCCCTAGGGTACGCCTCACTGTTGCCTTGCCTCGAAAGGTGATCGTCGAGTAGAGGATGTCTTAGTAAGTCCTCATGATCCGGGAACCTGGCATGAGGGTAGCTTCTAAGGTGTCTTCCCATTGCTCTGGTGATCACCATGTCCCGAACCTCGAATTGACCCGAACACCTCCAACGGTGGTGCTACCTACCTCTCAATGGTGGGATGGCACTACTTTAAAGGACATTTACACAGACGAATTCCTTAGGGTAGGTAGGTTCTCGTAGATACTTGCTCTAATTTCAAAACAAATTCAAAAATGCTTTTCACACCGACACCTTTTCAAAAAGCTTTCGAAAGCAATTTTTCAAACACTCTTGAGGACTGATACAAGAGTCGAACTGGAATTTCCAAAGAAACTTTTTAAAAACCCACATTGAAAAGCAAACAAACCATTTTGAAAACACAAATGAGCAAGTATCTAAGAGCCCATGGATAACCATGGATAGAAAGGGTGCTAACACCTTCCCTTTCTATAATCTACCTCCCGAACCGAGAGCAATCTCTTTAAGGAATTTTTCTGTGCTTTTGTCCTTTCCATTTGGAGAAAATAAAAGACGGTGGCGACTCTTGCTTCCGCGACATTTCGCGAACCAGCGTTAAACAGTCAGTTCCAGATCCACCGATCACAGAACTGGCGACTCTGCTGGGGAAATAAACTTAAAGTGAGGTGTACCTTAGGGCTAGTTCATAACTATGTTTTCAATTGTTTTCCTTGTGTGCTTTAAATTGTGGGTTGCTTGGGAGTTCTATAGATCCTAACCCGGATCTGGGGGATACCTTATTAGAAAGTAACAACAAGGCTGTGAGGGAACTGTGCGGGGTATACCGACACGGTTGAAGCAGTCTGCTACGTTGATGTGGCACTTTGGTGTGTACCGGTAACCCTTGAGTTCAGTCAAGGAGAGTACGGGGCCTCCGCGTGGTGTCGTGAAGCATCAACAGATCTTAGGAACCTTAATTGAACTATCTTGGCCTCTTTAGGGTAGTGAGATAACTGACTTTGGTGCAGTCCAAGGTTGGTTGATACTCGATACTACACTCAATTGAGGGTTGCTTTCCTGGAATATTTCGGTCGCCAGTTCAGTGGCTAAATCGAAACGATGAACAATGAAAGCAATCCCGTGATATTGGGAACCTTAGAACCCGGTTACTTTGATAGGACAGGTTGAACCCACCAACTTCAAGAGGGTACTACCCAGACCCCATGCTGGCCTTAAAGCTTAAGGGCTTGTCTTGTGTGCCTTGTGTGCCTTACATGTTTGTCTTTGTAAATATCTGTGGTGTGTTTAATCATAGCATCATGACATCATCCAGCATCATATGCATTGACTAACCATTTCAGGGGTTCGAATTTTCATCTTTGTTCTTGTTTTGTAGGACATGGAAACTGTTCGTAGAAAGACAATTCAAATCAGTCTTGTAAGGATCCCTCCTCAGCTTAAGGAACTTATATCCAGGATTCCCGAGAACTCATCATTCAGTGAAAGACATGGAAGCCTCATCAGCTTGGTCAACACCAACATTGAGGAAGATATGATCAAGGTCCTGTTCCAATTCTTTGACCCTCTGCATCACTGTTTCACTTTCTTGGATTATCAGCTGGTACCTACATTGGAGGAGTTCTCCCGGCTCCTGAAGATCCCTATCCTTGATCAGCTACCCTTCAACGGTACGGAAAAGGAACCTAAGCTTGAAGAGATTGCTAAAGCCTTGCACCTACAGTCATCTGACCTCAAGGGACATTGGGAAGTTAGAAGTGGTATCAAAGGGTTCTTAGCCAGGTTTCTGTTTGAAAAGGCCCATGAATGTTGGAACTCCCTTGACTTGCAAGCTTTTGAAGAGGTTGTGGCCCTCCTTGTCTATGGTTTGGTGTTGTTCCCTAACCCAGATCAGCTTATTGATATCAGTGCTGTCCAGATCTTTATGTCCAGGAATCCTATACCTACGTTGCTGGGGGACATCCTTCACTCATGTTACACTCGAACCATGAGAAAAAGAGGTGTCCTTATGTGTTGCACTCCCCTCCTGGGAAGGTGGTTTATTTCGCACCTTCCACAATCAGTCTTGAAGAATGAGCGGGGTTTGAGATGGTCACAACGGTTGATGACTCTTACACATGCAGATATACATTGGTGCCCTCGGTCCAGAGAAGATGTCACTATCATTGATCGTTGCGGAGAATACCCTAATGTTCCTTTACTTGGAATCAGAGGAGGCATTACTTACAGCCCATGCCTGGCTTGGAGACAGTTTGGTTATGCTAGGAGGGATGGTCCTCATGACATGTTAATTCCTGACATAGTTTTTGACTTCGACAACGATACTCAAGGACTTCGCCAGCGATTTATCAGAGCTTGGAGGATGCCAAGTAGGATAGACAGCAAGACACTGGGGCACAGGAACTCCATCCCGTTGGAACCTTATCTCAAGTGGGTACGAGCCCGCTCCCAGACGTTAGTGATGCCATATCCTCATATGCTCCCAGTAATCAAAGAGCCCGTCTTGGAAGGAGAAGTGTCCTATACTATTCAGCACCCTGATATACCCACATCCTGGGAAGAGATGCAGAAGAGCTGGATCCAGCTCAAGGAAGAAAGGAATTCTCTTGAGACCAGTCTACATGCCAGTGAAAAGAAGGTCTTGGAGCTCACCCGCCTGTTGCATGAGGAGAGGAATCTCAACACCTACATAGCTCCAAAGAGGATGCGCAGTGTATTTTGGGATTGATTTACTTTTGTATTATTTTGCCCATGAGGCCTTGATGTATTAAACAATGATTTCCTTAATGATAACGTGTGTTCCTTTTTGTCTACAACAAATTTGAACTTTCGAACCCTTGAATGCATTGCATAAACACGTCTCATTCATCATGTGCATAGCAGGTTTTTCCTCTTTTCAGGTTGCTTACAGTTCTTCGCTGTTTATTTCAGCATCATGAATCCTGACTCGTCATCCACTGAGACATCCATTAAAGCTCTTCAGGCGCAGAATGCGCAGTTTCAGGAATTAATCAAGGGTTTGGCTCAAGGCCAAGAAGAGCTGAAGGCTATGCTCCTGAAGAAGGAGAAGAAGAAGAAGAGGAGAACTGTTCTGTTTAACTCGGGCCGAAGGTTTGGCAACACATTGCAGCAAGAAGAGGTTGGTTCTTCTGTTGGCAAAGGCACTCCTCAAGAGGCAAGGGTCCCTAGTCCGGTAGTCTCCGACAACGAGACTGATTTTGATGAAGAGCAGTACCCTCCGGCAGAAGACCGTTACAAGCAGCTGGAGGATAGGCTGAATGCTATGGAAATACAGCAGGTACCTGGGCTGGATTTCGGAGATCTGGGTTTGTCTACTGGTGTGATCATTCCTCGGAAGTTCAAAGCACCATCCTTTACTAAATATGACGGGGCGTCTTGCCCCAAGCTACATCTCAGGTCCTATGTTCGGAAAATTCAACTGTACTCTGCGGATAAGAATTTGTGGATCCACTTCTTCCAGGAGAGTCTTTCAAGGACTCATCTCGAATGGTTCTATCATCTGGATGGGACCAAGGTTCGTAACTGGGAGGAGTTGGCTACTGCTTTCTATAAGCAGTATCAATATAATGCCGACCTTGCCCCTACACGTACCCAACTCCAGGGTATGTCGTTAGGTTCAAGTGAAGGTTTTAAGGAGTACGCTCAGAAGTGGAGAGACCTGGCTGGCAGGGTGCAGCCTCCGTTGACTGATCGGGAGTTGGTAGACATGTTCTTGGGGACCCTATCTGGGCCATTTTTCAACCATCTTATCGGGAATTCGTCTGCAGGGTTCACGGATCTGATTCTGACTGGAGAGAGAATTGAGGCTGGGTTGAAGTCTGGAAAAATTCCGAAGGGTGCATCATCTAGTTCTGAGAAGAAACCCTTCAAGAAGGAGGCTAGTGCCGTGTATGGTTCCAAGAGATCAGAGAGACCTGAGCGCCGCCAATCTGTCAGTGCGGTAATGATTGCTAAGCCTGCTGCCGCTCCTCGGCCGACCAATCCTCAAAGGGCTGAAAGACCCCGGAGAGAGTTCACCCGCTTGAGTATGACCTTGTCGCAGATCTTGCCACAGTTACTCTCAACCAACTTAGTGACTGTCAGAGAAGCGCCGAAGTTCCCAAATACCGCATCTCCTAAGTACAACCCGAATGCTCGTTGTGCTTACCATTCAGATAGCCCGGGGCATTCCACTGATGACTGTTGGGCATTAAGGAGTAAGGTGCAAGACCTTATCGACGCGAAGGAGATACAGTTCGAAGCGCCTGAAAGGCCGAATGTAGTTACTGCTCATATGCCTCAGCATGGGGTAAATGCTGTTGACGAAGATGTTTTTGCTGTTTCTGTGGATGATCTAGCCACTCCTCTGAAGACTGTCAAGAAGAACCTGCTGCTGGCCGGTTTATTTCCGGGTTGCAGTGAGGGTTGCCTGTTCTGTGCTGTGTCCCTATCTGGTTGTCCCTTGTTGAAGTTAGGCATCTAAAGCCTAATGGATAGCAAGGAGATTCTGTTTAAAAAGTCTGCTGTTCAGTTGGTTCCGGTGGAAGAAGTTTCTGTGGTTACCATCTTCAATAATCCGATCCAGGTTCCCCCGAAGAAACCTGTTCAAATCATGACCGCCGCACCTATTGTTATCACTGTTCCGGGGCCCCTGCCCTATGTATCTGATAAAGCTGTCCCCTGGCATTATGGGGCAGATGTGTATGTAAATGGGATTAAGCAAGAGTTCAACGCTGGCGCCAGCATCTGTGATATCACTGGTCCAGCCAAGGTTACCCGTAGTGGCAGGCTCTTCTCGCCTGACATTGCACCGCCTGCTGCTCGAAGACCACTCCTTATAACACCTACAAGTGTACCTGTTCCTGTTGCTGACCAAGTTGTTTCTCCTGCTGCCGAGTCATCTAATGCTCGGGGCAAAGGAATTGAAGTTGAGCCTGCCCAGATGGAGGCACCTATACCTGTAACTGCTGAAGCCTCCCAACAAGAGATGGAGGAGATTCTGAAAATTATAAAGAAGAGTGACTTTAATGTTGTGGAACAGCTGGGGCACACGCCCTCCAAGATCTCCATGCTCTCTTTATTGCTGTGCTCTGAGGCCCATGCTAAGGCCTTAATCTCATTCCTCAAGACGGCCCATGTGCCACATGAGATATCTGCAGTCCAGTTCACTGATTGCATGGCAAATCTGACAGCAGACAATGGCTTGGGTTTCTCAGATGCTGACCTGACCGCGAAGGGAAGAGACCACAATGATGCTCTGCATGTCTCCATCGAATGTAGGGGCACTACCTTGGCACATGTGTTAGTGGATACTGGTTCTTCTTTGAATGTGCTGCCCAAGAAGGCTTTGGACCGTTTAGATTGTGAAGGCCTGGAATTAAAACCCAGCAATATCATCGTCAGGGCCTTTGACGGTTCAAAAAGGATGGTTCACGGAGAGGTTGACCTTCCGATTCGTGTGGGCTCTCAGGTGTTTGACTCTACATTTTATGTGATGGATATCCGTCCATCTTACTCTTGTCTATTGGGTCGACCTTGGATACATAAGGCTGGGGCAGTGACCTCTACCTTGCACCAGAAGCTGAAGTACCCTGTCAGAGGGAAGATCGTCACTGTGCAGGGAGAGGAGGAGTATATGGTGAGCCACTTAAACTCCTTCAGATACATTGAGATGGATGGGGAGTTTATTGAAACCCCCTTTCAACATTTCGAGGAGGTGCTTCCAATTACAGCAGCAGCAGAAACAACAGCGGAAGAAAGTGTTCCTTTGAAGATGGCATCCCTGAAGGATGCCCGGGCTGTGGTTCAGAAAGGTGAGTGTGCTAACTGGGGCAGGCTTCCAGACTTCACACAGAAGACTGACAAATTTGGGCTGGGCTTTACCACAGAGGGTCAGAAAGCTATGCGGAAAGCGAAGATCGGAAGACCTCCTGTGTTCATTACAAATCCTGGAGTGAATGCTGTTGGGGAAGACAACGAAGTGGATGAAGCAGAATTCAATAGCTGGATCTACCCGACAACCGAAGGCGGATTGAACAATTGGATTGCTAAAGACCATACTCCTGTTACCTTTGTGACGCAGTAATAAATTTCCTTGTTTCGTTATTTGTAATAAACAATAAATAAACTCTATGGCCCGGTGTCTTACCCGAGGCACCGTGGTTTCATTTGTGAGGGCATATAAATTATCATTTCATATATCATGAATGAAAATCTTGGACGTTTTCTCGCATTACAAATCTTATGCTCCTTTTCTGTCTTTCTTTCCTTTACATATTTTTCAAAACAGCTGTATTTACACACACACTCACTCATACAGGTTTCAATCCACTCTGGATCTTACTGGTAACGACTCTGCTACTGCCAGTTATGACTTCGAAAATCCGATCAACTTAGCCGAAGACGAAGGTGAAGATGATTGCGAAGTTCCTGGCGAGCTTGCAAGACTGTTGCTGCAAGAAGAGAGGGCAATTCAACCCCATGAAGAGCCAGTGGAAACAATAAACTTGGGTACTGAGGCAGACAGGAAAGAGGTAAAAATTGGTGCCAACCTAGAGCTCAGCGTGAAGCAACGGTTGACTCAGATGCTGCATGATTATATGGAGATCTTTGCCTGGTCCTACGAAGACATGCCCGGGTTGGATACCGACATTGTGGTCCATCACTTGCCTACTAAGGAAGACTGCCCTTCGGTTAAGCAAAAGGTCCGTCGGATGCGTCCAGAGATGTCTGAGAAGATCAAGGCCGAGGTTATGAAACAGTTTGATGATGGGTTTCTTGCAGTGACTTCTTACCCTCAGTGGGTTGCTAATGTGGTGCCGGTACCTAAGAAGGACGGTAAGGTCAGAATGTGTGTCGATTACAGGGATCTGAACAGGGCCAGCCCCAAAGATGACTTCCCCTTACCTCACATTGATGTCCTTGTTGATAATACAGCTCAACACAAGGTGTTCTCTTTCATGGATGGCTTTTCAGGTTACAATCAGATCAAGATGGCACCTGAAGACATGGAAAAGACTACATTTGTTACTCAGTGGGGCACCTTCTGTTACAAGGTCATGCCATTCGGGTTGAAGAATGCTGGGGCAACCTACCAACGTGCCATGGTTGCTTTATTTCATGACATGATCCATCATGAGATAGAAGTGTATGTTGACGACATGATCGCAAGGTCCCAGACTGAGGAAGAACACCTAGACCATCTGCAAAAGTTGTTTGACCGGTTGAAACTGTACATGCTGAGGCTGAATCCGAACAAGTGCACCTTCGGGGTAAGATCGGGAAAATTGCTAGGCTTCGTGGTCAGTGATAAAGGTATTCAAGTGGACCCTGCTAAGGTCAAAGTTATTCAAGAGATGCCAGTTCCCAAGACAGAGAAGGAAGTCAGAGGCTTTTTAGGACGCCTGAATTACATTGCTCGGTTCATCTCGCATCTAACTGCTACCTGTGAACCAATCTTCAAGCTGCTGAAGAAAGATCAGGTAGTACGTTGGAACGATGAATGTCAGGCTGCTTTCGACAGAATCAAAGAGTATCTCCAAGAACCACCCATCCTTATGCCACCGGTTGAAGGGAGACCTCTGATACTATATCTAACAGTGCTCGACAACTCAATGGGGTGCGTGCTGGGGCAGCATGACGAGTCTGGCTGAAAAGAGCATGCCATTTATTACCTTAGCAAAAAGTTTACCGACTATGAGACCCGATACTCACTGCTTGAGAAAACTTGCTGCGCTTTGGTATGGGCTGCTCGCCGGTTGAGACAGTATATGCTGACTCATACCACCTTGTTGATCTCAAAGATGGATCCTATAAAGTACATATTCGAAAAGCCCGCTCTGTCTGGGAGGATCGCGAGATGGCAAATGATCTTGACGGAATACGACATTCAGTACACAACCCAGAAAGCCATCAAGGGAAGTGTATTGGCAGACCATCTGGCACATCAGGCCGTAGATGATTATCAGTCAATGAATTTCGAGTTTCCGGATGAAAGCATCATGATAGTAACAGATTGTGAAGTACCTGGACCGGATGAAGGACCTGAGCCAGGATCCCGATGGTCTATGCACTTTGATGGAGCCTCCAATGCTTTGGGTAACGGTATCGGCGCCATAATCATATCACCTCAAGGTACTCATACTCCACTCACCGCCCGGCTATGTTTCAACTATACCAACAACATGGCGGAGTATGAGGCGTGCATCATGGGTCTTCAAGCTGCGATCGACCTAAGGATCAAATTTCTGAGTGTCTTCGGAGATTCCGCTCTTGTGATCAATCAGATCAAAGGAGAGTGGGATACGAAACATCCAAACCTGATTCCTTACAGAGAATGTGTGTTGACCCTGATCCCCCACTTCACAGAGATAACCTTTGAACACTTTCCAAGAGAAGAGAATCAGTTGGCGGACGCGTTAGCTACAATGTCTTCAATGTTCAAGGTCAAATGGGATAATGAGGCTCCCCGGATCATCATCTGGAAACTGGACGAACCGGCATACTGTTGCGATCTCGAGACTGAATTGGTGACTGAGAAGCCTTGGTACCATGAGGTGAAGAGATATCTGGAAGCTCAGGAATAACCTGAAGGTGCATCTGTCAATGATAAGAAGTTCCTGAGAAGGTTCGCAACCAAGTTCTTCCTTAGCAACGGCATCTTGTACAAGTGAAACCATGATTCAACCCTACTGCGTTGTGTGGATAAGACTGAAGCAGAAAGGATCATGGAAGAGCTACATGAAGGGACCTTTGGTACACATTCCAGTGGACATACAATGGCTAAGAAAATCCTTCGGGCAGGATATTACTGGTACACAATGGAAGCTGACTGCTACCAACATTCCAGGACATGCCATAAGTGCCAGATTTATGCAGACAAGGTGCATGTTCCTCCAGTTCCCCTGAATGTTCTGACTGCGCCTTGGCTGTTTGCAATGTGGGGCATAGACATGATTGGTGAGATCAAACCTACGGCATCTAATGGGCATCACTTCATCCTAGTGGCGATTGATTATTTTACGAAGTGGGTCGAAGCAGCTTCCTACGCTACGGTAACCAAGACTGTTGTGGCACGGTTCATTCGGCATAACCTGATCTGTCGGTACGGCGTCCCTGAGAGAATCATTACGGACAACGGTACCAATCTGAATAACAAGATGATCGCTGAGCTCTGCGAACAGTTCAAGATACAGCACCACAATTCTTCTCCTTACAGACCGAAGATGAATGGGGATGTAGAAGCAGCAAATAAGAACATCAAGAAAATCGTGCAGAAGATGACAGTAACTTATAAAGATTGGCACGAGATGTTACCGTTTGCTCTACATGGGTACCGTACCTCAGCCAGGACGTCAACCGGGGCAACTCCCTTCTCCTTGGTTTATGGTATGGAGGCAGTCTTGCCGATCGAAGTGCAAATACCCTCTCTCCGGATAATGAAGGATGCAAATCTGAACGAAGATGATTGGATCCAGACACGACTTGATCAGCTCAACCTCATTGATGAAAAGAGACTTGCTGCTATCTGTCATGGTCAGACGTATCAGAAACGGATGATCAGGGCATTTAACAAAAAGGTCAGACCACAGGAATATCAAGTTGGGGATCTGGTAATCAAGCAAATCATCCTTCCTCAGAATGATCCAAGGGGCAAATGGACCCCTACGTACGAAGGGCCATTTGTGGTTAAACATGTGTTCTCAGGAGGAGCAATGATTCTAACCAATATGGATGGTGACGACCTTCCTCACCCCGCTAATGCAGACATAGTAAAAAGATACTATGCATGAAAAAAGACCCGCTAGGCTGACATGCCTAGGCAAAAATTAGGGCTTCCCGTCGAACCAAAAGGGTTCGGGCAAAATGAAGGGATGAAATGAAAAAAATTTGTACACCCGGCAAGTCGAAAACCTGAAAAGGCGGCTTGGGCAAAAATGGGTATCCCGGTGGACTGAAAACCCGAAAGGGCGGTCCAGGCAAAAATTAGGGATAAAAGCGTAATACTATGTCTCATTGATCACTTTGCATCCAGAATCCGGTATCTATATCAAGTTCATACGACATCAATCAGTCAGCTCCACCTTCAACCAAGGTCGTCAAGTGATGAGACGCTCGGAGATATAACGGCAATAGCAGAGTTGAAACCCAGTGGGATCATTCACTTCACACAGCTGTTTTATTTTCTTTTGTACAAAACTTGTATAAATTCTTTTGTTTGGCGGCGTTCTCTTACTAGGACGTCAGCCCCTTGTACACAAAACGCCTATCTTCAGGCCATTCAAAAATCAATATAAATATACTTTTCAGTTAAAAGTGCCAAATTATTTTTTCTTTTCTGTTTTGTTTTGCGAAGAACGTCCAAGGTTCAATTTGTGATATATGCATTGACAATAATTTGCTAACTCATAAATATTTGCATACGAAACAAAGGACTAATTACAGGTAACATTAGAAACAGGGGCAATAAAGAGTTGTCTAGGCAATCTAATTGTTCTGTCCTCCAAGGGTATCAAGGTAGGTTCAGCTAAAGAACATGACCAGTACATCTTAATTCCCCAGAGAGTAAGTCGGCAGTCAGTGCATTCGTCTCCAAGCAGAGTTATCAAATCTTAAGGAAGTTGGGTATCCTCCAGCAGATCTCAACATCCCCCAGCAGTATATATATATTCTTAACAAGCATCCCCGGCAGTCTTAGTCTAAGATTGTTCCCCGGCGGCATATCAATATTCAAAGGAATCACTTCCCCCCGCAAGTCAAAACTTCCCCAAGGGAGTCCAATCTAGTTCCCCAGGAAAGGTGGAATCCATCTCTCCAAGCAGTAAGCTTATCCCCAGTAGATTCTGGAAGCTTATCTTCGCAGAGCACGAACGCGTCGTCCGGCTTTATTCAAAGAGTTATTTCCTTAAGAGGATATAACTGGGTTATCCTCATCCAAAAGCCATGGAAAGATCGTCGTCGACAAAGTCCTTATCCCCAGCGAAGTCTATCAATACTTCCAACACAACAAAGATATCCTCAGCAAGTAATTATCAACACTCAACAAAGTCTCTCTCCCCACAGAGTATTACCCCCCAGCAAGGTCGTTAGAGTACTTTTCTCCCCGCAGAGTAATCCATTCGCCAAGTTCATTCCCCAACGGAGTCATCTTCTCCTACCGGTATTCTTGCAACTCTCATCCCCAGCGGAAGCAATAAATCAATACTTCAACATCAGCCCAGGAGTGACTTCCCGGCACCCGTCAAGGATTTACTTTCCTAGATGAAAACATACATTCCTAAACATCACATACATCATTATAACATGCATAGACGCATCATATCTTACAAATCTCATTTACGTTGAGAGCATCATTGCTTGGTCCATATCATGCATTGCATATGACTGACCCTTACCTTTCAGGAAAAATGCAGTTAAGTTCTCAATCATATTTCAAGACCTAGCCCAGTTCAGTTAATCGACTCAAAGATTTCTTATCCAGTCCAAGGCCTTCTCTAGTCCAGCTAAATCGACTCCCAACAGATTTTTCTGATGAAGACTCAGTAGAAGTTATTCAGATTATAATTTCCTATGGTTCTCTCCCCGACGGCGCGTGAGATATAATTCCCTTTCAGGTTATAATTTCCTATGGTTCTCTCCCCGACGGTGCGTGAGATATAATTCCATTTTAGGTTATAATTTCCTATGGTTCTCTCCCCGACGGCGCGTGAGATATAATTCCCTTTCAGGTTATAATTTCCTATGGTTCTCTCCCGACGGTGCGTGAGATATAATTCCATTTTAGGTTATAATTTCCTATGGTTCTCTCCCCGACGGTGCGTGAGATATAATTCCCCTTCAGGTTATAATTTCCTATGGTTCTCTCCCCGACGGTGCGTGAGATATAATTCCCCTTCAGGTTATAATTTCCTATGGTTCTCTCCCCGATGGTGCGTGAGATATAATTCCCTTTCAGGTTATAATTTCCTATGGTTCTCTCCCCGACGGTGCGTGAGATATAATTCCATTTCAGATTATAATTTCCTATGGTTCTCTCCCCGACGGTGCGTGAGATGTAATTCCCTTTCAGATTATAATTTCCTTTGGTTCTCTTCCCGATACTGCGAAGATGGTAATTCCCACCAAGATTTTCTCAACGAGCGTTGTTGAAGTTAAAGTCACCCAAGGTTCTCTTACCGTTCATGCTAAGGTAGTAACCACCCCTGGTTCATTCATCATCTTGTGAAGCTCCAGATCCAACTCCTGTAACCAGTCAAGACACATTTATACAAAGCATCTGAAAACCAGCTCCTGCAACATGTCAGGTACTCATTTTTCTTTTGCAGGTATGCAGGTTCTCGCTAAGGAATCTCTTACGCGATCAACATCCAGATGGAATCTATAAGCCCATCATCCCCCATCAATCTCCAAATGGCATCTATAAGCCCATTTCCACTATGTGAGCGCAAATTTCTGGGCACTCTAGTGTTCAATCATCTTCTACCCTCGGATTACGAAAGGCACGTCAGCCAATCTGCATCCTCAGGTCTAAGAAGATTGAACAGGGGCAACTGTTGTACCCCAAAATTTGCCCTCCCATATTCTTCAAGAAATTGCCAAGTCATGCTTCAAAATTCCCCAAGGGTTGCACAGTGTAAGGGCCTCCTGAGCAGTCAAAATTAGGGTTTTTGTTCTGATCAAGAAAATGAAGTTTCCAAAGGTCCAATCAAGTCCCACATGCCTATAAACATGGTCAAGCATCCTCATGCCAAGTTTCAAGACTTTCAGCACAAAATTGCACAGTCAAAACCCTAATTGCACTACAGTCAACTGTAGGGGCAAAATGGTCATTTGACAGTCAAAAGTTCAAATTTTTGGTCAACATATCATTTTGAAGCCACAAACATCATTTGGTCAATGCTTGATCATGATTCTCAAAGCTTGGCTCAAAAATCATCAAGATGCAAAAGTTTCCTTATTTGGACAGTTGAAAAAGTCAACTGTAACTTGACCAAGGCATAACTTCCACATGGTTTATCAGAAAAATTCCATCCAAAGCTCATTTTGAAGAGAAAGACATTTCCTACAACTCATCTTCACATTCCAAGTCCAAGAAATTCTCTCACAAAAAGTTATCCATTTCAACATTATAGGTCATTTTCAAAAGTCAACAAAAAGGGACTTTAAGTCAAAGGCCATAACTTGAGATTGGTAAATCAAAATGACATGGGACCAAAGAAATTGGTTATAGGACTCAAAGAACTTTCCAAAATGTCCAAGAACATGAGCAAAGCTTAAAAATTGAGCAAGTTATGCCTTGTGGAAGTTGGGAAATTTTTGGATATTTTGAAAAGTCAACATTGATTCAAATGGTCTAAAATTGCTAATGGGCCCTTTTTTCTTCCACAAATCATCATCCATGGCATGTGCACGACCACTTGGCCCAAAGGGAAGTATTTCTTCATTTTTTATTTATTTATTTGAATTTTTATTAATAATAATTCATTTAAATCAAATTAAATACATGAAAAATATTTAACCTAAGTTTTACAATCTTTTTGTGCATAAAATCTACTCAATAATTCGTGCATAATTAAATAGGGAAAGAATTGGATTGATTGGATCATGATTGGTACAAAATTGCATGAAAAAGATTGGAAAAAATATGATTGAAAATCAAATCTCAAAAGCCATGAATGCAAGAGATTCTGATCAAGTTTGTTGACCTAATTGATTCATACATAAGCATAGAACGAAAACCTAATCAGAAGAACCATTGAGCTGCGCTAGAAACCAATTCACAAACTTGAAATTTTTGCAAAGAAACTCAAAACTGAAAACCTCATTCTAGGGCGATTCAAGGCACGATTTTTGTTTCATTAGCTTGTTGAAGCTTCATAGAACGATTTCCAATCAAAAACATTCAACAAAACTCAAAGAATTGGTACCATGAACCGGCCCTGTGCAGAAAAAAATTCATAATCGTGTTTTAACATCTATGCATTTTCATGGCATTTTAATTGTTGATTCATACTCCTTATGCAATTCTGAAGCTAACCCATATGTTTAATTGTATTTTTATGCATTGTGTGCCAATATACCATTGTTGCTTTTTAGGGTTTGCAGAGTTTCGAATTAGGGGTTTTAACATGAGGCAAAATTGGGACACCACGTTACCATGGTCATGATCAGCGCATTTGGACGAAGAAGAAGCTAACCTCGCGCTCAATTTATGAGCGTCCTAGGGCTATTCGCTATTTTCCTAAAAGTGGCCTAAAAGAACATTTGAAAACCGTTGCTAGTATGTTCTTATTTCAAAAAAAAATATACAGCGAGGAAGATGATATCGTGGCGTAAGTTGGTTGGCCAGTTTAAATTTCGCGCGCTGATTTCCACTAACACATTTGTTTTCTTTTATATTATTTGTTCGTTATTATATGTTAACACGCGTGAATTGGCTCAGCTGGCAAGGCGTAGTGGTAGCAACGTTCATGACCTGGGTTCGAGCCCCAGGTCTTCACTATCTCAATATTATTTTTCAATTAATCTTCACATGCAGTTTCAAGCCCTAAAGCGCATCATACACCTTCCTAATCAAACGTCCACGCGTCCAATGGAATCAAATCAAAGGCTCAGATCTCAGGAATATGATGAACTCTGGTCAACGCTCCTGCACGCCAGTGGAAAAGTCCAACAAGGCCAGCAATTTAATTGGGCTTTCACCTCCTATTTGGGGTTTGAACCCCCTAGGTTTGCATATTTTTTTTACTTTCTTTACTTTTTTTTATATTATTTATACTTCTTTTTATTATTGTGTTTAATCAATTAATTAATTATTTTCACAAAAAATATAAAAAACACATAAAAGTCAGAAAAGAGCAAAAATATAATAAATATTTTATTTTAAGTATTTTCATAAATAAATTGTATATAAATAAAATTAGTTTTAAATTAGGTTTTAATTTTAATTCTTTTAATAAAAAATCTAAAAAACATAGAATTAGGTTTAATTAATTTTCCTCTTTCTTTTTATTTTTTCTTTCATAAATAATTAAATAATTAAATATTTATTTTTTACAATTAAATTTGCATGTAAAAATTAGGGTTAATTTAGGTTAAAATTCAATGTTTTCTTAATAAATTAAAAGCCACTAGAATTAGGGTTAGTATTTATTTTAATTAATTCTTTTTTCATTTAAATCCTAAAATACTAAAAAATACCAAAAACATCTCCTTTTCTTTTAATTAATTAATTCCATGTAATTTAATCTTGCAAAAGGGTCCAACGCCCTCGTTTAATTCTTATTAACTCGCATATTTATTTTATTTCGTTTAAATATTTATATATCTCTCCCGAAGCCTTGTAGTTAATTTCTCGCATTGTTAATTCCTTATTTTCTTTTAATTCTTTATATTTCTGTCAAAATCGGGTCCTGGTTTAATTTTGGCGATGTGGACCCGCGCCTTTTGTAATAGCTTAGAATTTTTATTTCTCGCAATATTTTAACTGTTAAATAATGGCATGAAAGAATGTATGGACAAAAATAAAAACAAGCGTAGAACACCAATAACATGACAAGATAAATGCAAATGAAAACGACACACGAATCGCACACACCACCCCTAGGGTACGCCTCACTGTTGCCTTGCCTCGAAAGGTGATCGTCGAGTAGAGGATGTCTTAGTAAGTCCTCATGATCCGGGAACCTGGCATGAGGGTAGCTTCTAAGGTGTCTTCCCATTGCTCTGGTGATCACCATGTCCCGAACCTCGAATTGACCCGAACACCTCCAACGGTGGTGCTACCTACCTCTCAATGGTGGGATGGCACTACTTTAAAGGACATTTACACAGACGAATTCCTTAGGGTAGGTAGGTTCTCGTAGATACTTGCTCTAATTTCAAAACAAATTCAAAAATGCTTTTCACACCGACACCTTTTCAAAAAGCTTTCGAAAGCAAATTTTCAAACACTCTTGAGGACTGATACAAGAGTCGAACTGGAATTTCCAAAGAAACTTTTTAAAAACCCACATTGAAAAGCAAACAAACCATTTTGAAAACACAAATGAGCAAGTATCTAAGAGCCCATGGATAACCATGGATAGAAAGGGTGCTAACACCTTCCCTTTCTATAATCTACCTCCCGAACCGAGAGCAATCTCTTTAAGGAATTTTTCTGTGCTTTTGTCCTTTCCATTTGGAGAAAATAAAAGACGGTGGCGACTCTTGCTTCCGCGACATTTCGCGAACCAGCGTTAAACAGTCAGTTCCAGATCCACCGATCACATTGAGGATAGATGAATCCTGGATAGCCGGAGATAATAGAATATTGACTGCTGCCGGGGAAAGTGAATCCTTGACTGTTGCAGGGGATTGCAAGAATCTTTTGATTGTTGAAAATGAGAAGTCCTGGGACCGCTATTGGGGAATCAAGAGCTTGGGTTGTATGCCAATCTACTGGGGATTCCTGTCTTGAGGGGATCTTCACTGGGGAATATTTGAATACTCTGTGAGGAACTGAGAGTGAGAGTCTTCATTCTGGTTGGGGATTGATAGTTGGAAGTTTTAGCTCCGCTGGGGATTGCAAGAATCTTTTGATTGCTACAGGTATTGATCTGGGATCTTGAAAAGGTTGGTCGGTGAGATAGTTGTCCTGGCTGGTTTCAGGTATTAATCTACAATCAGTCGTCCACAGATAGTTTTCCTGGCTTGTTATAGGTATTAATCTGGAACTTAGATTATACGCCACTTTGAGAATGAGAATCTTCATTCTGTTAGGGGTCAGAAATTGGGAGTATACCAATGATGTCGCGATTGACCTAATGTGTCTAACGGTATCTTAACTGCAAGTGCACAGTCTATCGCAGTAGTAATAAAAAGATATCGAACCCACAGGGACTTCGTAATCACTCTAGTGTTATGGAACAGGGTTGTTTAGCTAAGGCGGAAATTGTCACGTTTGGTTTTTAGAAGTTTAAAACAAAAGGGAAACTAAATTCAATTAAGGGAATTAATATTAAAGTGGTCGGAGCGTAATGATTTGAACCTATGCGAATTAAGTTGTACCTAAGCATATAAAAATATTTAACTCAATTGTTCTGTAGTACTTATCAGTTTAAAAACCCTCGATTCACACTCTCGTGGTCTTACCTCGGATCATACTCCTAAAGCCAAATGTCTGCTCTCGCTAGTCCATAAGTGTTTAGAAAGCATCTTTTTGAAAACTAAATAAGTCTAATTCGTTTTAAAGCGCTCTCGCTGTATTTAAATCGAATTCCTAACTTTAGCGATCCGGTTAAAACCTCACACTCTCGTGGTCTTGATTTCTCCCTATTTCACTTTCTTTACTCTCGTAATAAAAAGCTTAATTTTTAATTATAAAAAGTCATGGCCAGAAATTAAGTTGATTAAGGTTTTAGCTTAGAAATACATTAATTTATTCGGTTATTTCATCACACCCCGACTACGGGTATTTAGCTACTCATAATGCTCGGAATTAAAAAGCAGGAAATAAATTCAGAAAACAATAGCGCATGCATCATAAATAAAGAATAGAAATATAACATAAATAAAATTGCAATTATATTGAACACAATAAAAACCTGAAAAGCAATAAAATCCGAGATCCTTCTTCCACAAGCCGGCAAGATTGGAACGTCGGAATGAAAATTTAAATGGACGAAGTTCGGAAATAAAATCGAGATTAAAAATCGGCAGAGCTTCCGCAAGGTTTTTGTGAACTAAACTCTCCTCCCTTTTTCTTTCTAAGTCTAAGTTATATATAGAGAATAAAAATACGGTTGGAATTATATTTGAGTTCCTAGATTCTTGGTTTTACTGAGAAAAATAAGGAGAAAGTGGCCTTGGAAGTTGGAGAGAAATTAGGCACGTATGCATGCTTTGCTTGACCACTTCATTTTGCTTTACCACGTCCAAAATACTTGTACTAAGCCTTGTTACGGTCGTAGCTGCTTCGTTACGTGCAGTTTTCATAAGCTAGCGCGTTACGTTCGTGGCAGGGGTGTGACGGTCGTCACACTCTTCTGAAGCGTCTTACAGTCGTGGCAGGGGTGTGACGACCGTAATAGCAGCAAAATGACAGATTTATCTTTTCTCTTTGGTCTTGGCCGCAATCTCGCACATTTCACATTTCTTCTTAGTTTGAGCTGAGATATGTTGTACCTGCATAAAACCATACAAAACTCGGAATATTCGAGAGTTAATCGGGTAAATACGACATAAAACGGATAAATTTTATGGTAAATATATGATATGATTTCGCGTTATCAAATCATCCCATACTTAAACCATTGCTTGTCCTCAAGCAAATAGTCGTGAAAAATCGGACAAGTGTTCGCTAGGCGCACGTGCACGACATACCTTTTGTTTTCAAGATAAAACACAGCAAACCAATCGTCAGTCGGTCGGTACTCGAGTAAAACGTCAGTGATATGCCAATGACACAATTGAGTCGCGTATTTCCACCTTAACAAACCGCTTAATCGTTTCGTCATATTTAAACCTCGATCCTCTCGTGCTTTTTCGCCCGGTTTCGTTCTGGCGCAATCACATTAAGCCCTTTGTCTTTTCACGCGTGTAGTGGAGCAGCCGGTTAGGGACTTTGATCCTTTTTTTTTTCGCGGGGTCTGGTACACGGATGTGGTTACCCTGGATTTTTTCAAATTGGAGGTTGCGGGGGATCGAGCCGTAACACGCCCTACCAAGTTCAGAACCAGATACCTCTGAACCAACCAACAATGGACTTCTTCTCTTATACTTATGTCTCGTATGCGATCTTTGTCTTTTGGCACAAGATTTTCTTTGTTAAGCATCGAGATGAGAAGGGTGTTTCATTGATTAGGCATCAAACACTTATATTCATCGGCTCCCCACGTGGTTTGTGTCCAGACGGTGCTGACTGCTAGTATAAACTACTAGGGGTTACTTCAGAACTTAAAAATCGAGGTATACATATAACGTTTTGTTTAGACGGGTTGCATAAGTAGGATATTAGTGGTGTCATAGTCGTATTGATTTTGTTTACTCGTTCTCGTCTTCCTAACTAGGTTTCCGCTTTAAGGTAGGTATGACGAGCTATGCGAGCAGAGAATTTTTTTTGGTATGGCTTAAAATATGGGGAAAGCTTGAAAAACTTGAAAATATCATAGAGTTACCATAAATTTACTACAACATGAAGAAAATATAACGTCTCTCCCACACTATATCAGACATTGTCTCAATGTCATGATATACGGCAGGAAGGATTACAAAAAGAAAAACTGACGGAAAGGTAAATGAATGGAATACAGAAACAAAAACAAAAGAAATCTACTGGTGGCCTCTGCCTCTGCTTCGGGTGCGGGAGCGTCGGGTAGGTGTGGCCTCGAGGTTGGTATCATGCGAGCCAAGAGCGGTGACGTCCATGCGTAAGGCGTTTACCTCAGAGAAAACTTCGTCCAGCTTCTCGTTGACGTTGCGCTGGCCGCTCAGGATTTGGATGTTTTGCGCATGTAAAGTGTCATACTGCTCCTGATGCTTCCTTTCAAGAGCTACAGCCATCTGATTTTGCTGATGGAGGGCTCTGAGGATGTCCTCCATAGTAAAAGGAGGTGGTGCAGAAGAGGACTCAGGAATGTCGGGAGCAGGTGTTTCGCGGTCCAATTCCTCCTAGATCTCGTCAGTTGGAGCATCTGGCTGGGCATCATGCACGGGAGCATGGCCGTCAGGGGCATCAAATAGCCAATTGGCTCGGTTATGCGGATCGATACGGTCCCTGCAAGGAAAAACAATGTTAAAATAAACAATGTTACGGATCACTGGATTGAACCGGCCATCGTCCCGTTGGTGAATGAGATGAGCAGATTTGCAATGGTCTAAGGTAAGCAAGACCGGTGCTCTGGAGGGCAGATGGGCAAGGGTGTCGCCATGATTCAGGGCTAATGCAATAGAAGTGACAAGCCCTCTGAAATAGAAGGGTTTGCCGCCGCGAGTACAAATAGAATGAATATGGGCCAAGAGGAATGGTGCAGCGTTGATTTTCTGATTGGTAAATGCACAGTGCATGAAAAACAGCTCCTTGGAGTTTAGCTTATGGTTACTATCCCTTGCGAAAATGGTGTTGCATAAGATGCGATGGAAGTAGCGAATGGCGGGGTTATGGATTTGGGTAGCATTGAGGTGATCGTAGGAGTTAGCCCGATTGTTGGTCAGGCTATGCCAAAGGTTAAAGGATTCCTCATGGAAGGTGTCAGGCACACGGAGGTGAGCGCCTTCATCAGTACAGAAGTCGAGTAGGCGACCGAATGCATTCTGAGAGAAGTCGTATTCGGTGCTGAAAATGCGGAACCTTACCACACCGGTAAGTTAATTTGTTGGACCATTCAGAGTGATGTAGCAGAATGAACTGAGGAACTCGAGGGTGAGATTCTCGTACGTTGGTTGGGGCTGGCTACAGAGGGTCCAAAGGTTGACATTCTGTAGGAGATGCTGGACACTTCCAAGTAATCCGAGGTCTCTGAGGCAGTCAATGTCGACGAACCTCGTGGGATGGAGGCCTCGGCGTTGGAACTTCAGAAACCTCGTGTGCTGGGTTTCACCTGCTTCACCATCGCGTAAGTAGATGCCTGGGATTTGTTGGTTGAGGTTTGCCATTTTAGAATGCTAAAGCGTTAGAGATAGTGGGTTTGGGTTGTGGGATGTATATAATGATGAGGGTAAGTATTGGGAAGGTTGAAAATTAATGGAGAGTGAAGGTGAGTTAAGTGGTATGAGTGGGGATTGATCGAGGGAGTGGGAAGGTTTTGAAATAGTGGAGAAAGAGGGAAGGTTGCAGAAGAAGCGCTACTGTCTACTACAAGGGTCACTGATGTAACTCGTGTTATGATCGTGACACAGGGATGACGATCGTAACACGCTAAAAGGCGTGTGGCGAACGTAAGAGGGTTGTGACGGTCGTAACAGCTGCAAAATGTGCAATTTCTTAACAGATTGTGTTGTATCAAGTCTGCAACATTCTATCTCTACACAGAGGCATTTTAATAGCAATATAAATTCAATGGTATACCAAGAAAATGCAAGCATATATGTTCCAAAACATCACACCGTCAGCAATTAGAGTAAAAGCCCGCAATTTATGTAAAGCATTATAATTCGTGCAGAGGAATATAGCAAACCAGTATTAAATAACTGAAACGATGATTTCGTAAAATTGCATGTTCAACAACAGAAACTCAAAAATTACATAAAGGTAAAATTGTTCTAAATTGAAACGAAACTGAAAATATGCGGAAATGGGAAACTTCCTAGAAACAAAACAAAATGAAAATATAAAACTGGAGCTACCGTTTGTGAGTTCATCCAAGCTTTGCTTTTATTTCTTCGAGTGAATTATGAATGTAATAAAATTGCTCCACGGTTATGTCGGTTAATCCCATTATCTCCAGACGCATGCTTTTTATTTCATCTTTTAATCCATGAATGTTAGTCTGGTAGGTATTAAGTGTGGTAACAATTTTATTAAGGTTATCAGTGTAATCCTTCTTTGTTGTTTCAGGGGCTACATGGGCTTCCGCCATGTTGATATTTTCGTAATAACCAGGAGGAGTCTCGGGGTCACCCATGTCGGACATAATATCATCATAAATTTGATAATCTTGCGGTGTCTCAGGTGTAGGAGGGTGGTCGGGTGGGTTTAGCTCATAAAGCCAGTTATCACGGTTATGGACACTCACTTTGTTATGGTTTGGAAGGGTGAATAAGTTTACAACTTCATCTCTTATCAGATAGTCATAAAGTGGGTAAGCATGGTTTGCTATCATACGACGGTTAAAGCAAAAAGCAATATTCATGGGACGAATCGTACCAAAAGGTGGGCACCTATTCAGCTGGTGTCTCAGGCCGAGGGCATGTGCAATCATTGTGACCAGGCCACCTATGATGATTGGTTCATCAGGGTTATCGATAATACGGTAAAAGGTTTGCATCAGGAATGGTACGGCATTAACGGGGTGGCCTTGGTGCATACAATATAGTAGGAATATCTCGTCCTTAGACACTGCAGTACGGTTCTCCTCTTTCCCGAATACAGTGTGGGCTAGGATCTTATGGAAATAGCGGATAGCAGGGTTATGAATTTCATCATTATCCATGTTATCCGGATCAGGGTGATAATTACCAGTCAAAGTTCCCCAAAAGTAGTCTAGCTCAATATCCATCAGCTCAACCTGGGTAGTAGAATAAGCAAAAGGGACGCTAGGGAATCCTAACAGGTCAGCTAGTTCCTTATGATTGTAAATAAACTCAATGTCAAAGAGACAGAAACTAATAAATCCTTTTCGGGTCCCTTTTCCATGTTCGGGTATATGGACTAGTGAGCTGAGAAATTCAAGGGTGAGCTCATGGTAGGTGGCAAACCTAGTCTTAATGTGGGCTTTTTCCCACCCCAGCTGGTTAAACAAGTAGAAAACACTATCCAGTATACCTAAAGCATTCATAGTGGGTTCATCATAATAAAGTGTCAAACCGATGTTTCTTTTTGATAATTCCTCGAATTTTCTCTTTTGGTTTATACCCCTAAAGGTGGTTTCTAAGAAATTATGTGGCTTTGGTTCCATGGTTATTGTTAGGGAAACTAGTCAGAAGAGAAGGTAGAAGAGAAACAAAAAACTTTTCAGAAATTCTGTGGCAATTAAAATTATTTTGAAATCAGCAGCAGTTTTATAAAAATTAGAACAAAGGAAATAAAATTTAAATGGGAATAAATGCAAAAACGAAATGTAAAATAAATAAATAAATAAATAAAAACAAATAACAATTAACAAATAGGTGGGTTGCCTCCCACTTAGCACTTTTTTTAACGTCATAAGCCTGACGAACAAGAGTGCAAGCACTCATGGTGGTTCTTTTGAGGATGACTCCTCGGTTGAACTTTTAGTAGTCGTCATTTTCCATGGCCACTTATCAAGCCATCTCACATATCCCTCACCTTTTCTTTTCTTTCTTCTGTGGGGTGGTTCATTCTTCTGAACTTGTGGTGGTGGTTCTGGATCTATCCTAAGTATCAACTTTTCAAGTTTGGGCTTAGTGATTTCATCCATCACCTCAAAGGTTAACCTTACCTTCTTAACAGTAATTATATCCCTAGTTTCACGGTCCTCTAATTTCCTCTTTTTTTATGCAAGACTTTCAACAAGGGTGCATTAGTGTGGATATTTTCCAATACCTCCACATACATTTTAGATTTGGAGTCTATTTGAGCTTCCATAAAACTTTTCGAGAAAGGAAACGGTGGGGTATAGGGGTGAGGCATAACAATAGGTGCTCCCTTTTCTACCTCTTCTACAACCTCCCTTTTAGATGGCGTTGGAGGATTTTTCTTAATCTTTACTCTTTCCTCGTCTGAACTCTCCTCATCCACATCATCATCGCTATTCTTAGGATTTTCAACTTGTTTTTCACTACTGGTTGTTACAACATCTAATTTCTCCTCAGGGAAGGGTCCTAGAGGGTTTTGTTCAAGCTGGGAGATTTGGGTCTCTAAGGCTATGTTGTGGGTCGCGAGCGACTCAACCACAGTGGTCAGTTGCCTAAGGTTTTCACTGCTTTGAAGACTTTGTTTCTAAACTCTTCGTTCTGGACAGTTTGTATCTCTACAAAGTGCTCCATCAGAGATTCTAACCTAGAGTGAATTAGCGTCGCGTCGGAATCCTCCATTGTTGTTTCGAAGTTGAAATCATGCAATTCTTCTGATTCTTCAAATTGAGTTAGAGTCGCATTTTGTGTTTCCCTAAAGCGCTTTGTCATCATTGATATTTCATTAAAATTTCCCATTAATATTTCGAGGTCGGATTTATAGGATACTTGCGTCTCCTCGAAATATTGGGTGTAGTGATTGTAGGGGAAATTTGGTTGAGGATAAGTTTGGTTGGAATAATAATATTCTTGCGATTCCTCAAAACGTTGGGATTGGTGGTTAGAAAGGTAATTCGGGTGAGAATGGGTCTGTGATGCATTGAAATTCTCCAATAGTATTTCGAGGTCGGATTTATGGGATTCTTGTGATTCCTCAAAATACTCAGAGTGGGGGTTGTAGAAAAAATTCGGGTGATACATAGTAACTGGGACAAGATTCATAGATGCAAAGACTCGCTTCGGGAGTGAGTGTTTGGCATACAACAGAGGGAAATATAAAAAGTTGCCTTAGTCTAGACAGCGTTGTTTTTAGAATACACTAGTGACTAAACTAAAGTCCCCGGCAACGGCGCCAAAAACTTGATGTCGCGATTGACCTAATGTGTCTAACAGTATCTTAACTGCAAGTGCACAGTCTATCGCGGTAGTAATAAAAAGATGTCGAACCCACAGGGACTTCGTAATCACTCTAGTGTTATGGAACAGGGTTGTTTAGCTAAGGCGGAAATTGTCACGTTTGGTTTTTAGAAGTTTAAAACAAAAGGGAAACTAAATTCAATTAAGGGAATTAATATTAAAGTGGTCGGAGCGTAATGATTTGAACCTATGCAAATTAAGTTGTACCTAAGCATATAAAAATATTTAACTCAATTGTTCTGTAGTACTTATCAGTTTAAAAACCCTCGATTCACACTCTCGTGGTCTTACCTCGGATCATACTCCTAAAGCCAAATGTCTGCTCTCGCTAGTCCATAAGTGTTTAGAAAGCATCTTTTTGAAAACTAAATAAGTCTAATTCGTTTTAAAGCACTCTCGCTGTATTTAAATCGAATGCCTAACTTTAGCTATCCGGTTAAAACCTCACACTCTCGTGGTCTTGATTTCTCCCTATTTCACTTTCTTTACTCTCGTAATAAAAAGCTTAATTTTTAATTATAAAAAGTCACGGCCAGAAATTAAGTTGATTAAGGTTTTAGCTTAGAAATACATTAATTTATTCGGTTATTTCATCACACCCCGACTACGGGTATTTAGCTACTCATAATGCTCGGAATTAAAAAGCAGGAAATAAATTCAGAAAACAATAGTGCATGCATCATAAATAAAGAATAGAAATATAACATAAATAAAATTGCAATTATATTGAACACAATAAAAACCTGAAAAGCAATAAAATCCGAGATCCTTCTTCCACAAGCCGACAAGATTGGAACGTCGGAATGAAAATTTAAATGGATGAAGTTCGGAAATAAAATCGAGATTAAAAATCGGCAGAGCTTCCGCAAGGTTTTTGTGAACTAAACTCTCCTCCATTTTTCTTTCTAAGTCTAAGCTATATATAGAGAATAAAAATACGGTTGGAATTATATTTGAGTTCCTAGATTCTTGGTTTTACTGAGAAAAATAAGGAGAAAGTGGCCTTGGAAGTTGGAGAGAAATTAGGCACGTATGCATGCTTTGCTTGACCACTTCATTTTGCTTTACCACGTCCAAAATACTTGTACTAAGCCTTGTTACGGTCGTAGCTGCTTCGTTACGTGCAGTTTTCATAAGCTAGCGCGTTACGTTCGTGGCAGGGGTGTGACGGTCGTCACACTCTTCTGAAGCGTCTTACAGTCGTGGCAGGGGTGTGACGACCGTAATAGCAGCTTAATGACAGATTTATCTTTTCTCTTTGGTCTTGGCCGCAATCTCGCACATTTCACGTTTCTTCTTAGTTTGAGCTGAGATATGTTGTACCTGCATAAAACCATACAAAACTCGGAATATTCGAGAGTTAATCGGGTAAATACGACATAAAACGGATAAATTTTATGGTAAATATATGATATGATTTCGCGTTATCAACCAATCTTCTGGGGTTTTAAGTATGAGAGTCTTCATTCTGTTTAACGGTCAGAAATTAGGAGTATACCAATCTTCTGAGGTTTTAAGGATGAGAGTCTTCATTCTATTTAACAGTCAGAAATTGGGAGTATACCAATCTTCTAAGGTTTTAAGGATGAGAGTCTTCATTCTTGAGGGTCAGAAACTGGGAGTATACCAATCTTCTGAGGTGATGAGAATCATCATTCTGTTAACGGTCAGAAACTGGGAGTATACCAATCTTATGAGGTTTTAAGGATGAGAGTCTTCATTCTTGAGGGTCAGAAATTAGGAGTATACCAATCTTCTGAGGTGATGAGAATCTTCATTCTGTTAACGGTCAGAAACTGGGAGTATACCAATCTTCTGAGGTTTTAAGGATGAGAGTCTTCATTCTTGAGGGTCAGAAATTGGGAGTATACCAATCTTCTGAGGTGATGAGAATCTTCATTCTGTTAACGGTTAAAAACTGGGAGTATACCAATCTTCTGAGGTTTTAAGGATGAGAGTCTTCATTCTTGAGGGTCAGAAATTAGGAGTATACCAATCTTCTGAGGTGATGAGAATCTTCATTCTGTTAACGGTCAGAAACTGGGAGTATACCAATCTTCTGAGGTTTTAAGGATGAGAGTCTTCATTCTTGAGAGAAACAGATTTTTAGGAGCTTCAATTGTCCGTTATTTTATTGGTGGTTGTAACTTCCAGCAGGTGATGAAGGAATTTTTGATGATGACCGCAACTTCCAGTAGGTGACGAAGGAAATTTTGAACGACCTTGGTTTTGACATTCGAATGCCCCAAGTGATGGTGAGGGAGACTTGCCCCAAGTTAATCTGTAATTGAGAGATTTGTTGAAATCTTGACTGGACTGCCCCAAGTTAACTGAACTTTGAAAGATCTATTGAAACCTTGACTGGACTGCCCCAGGTTAACTGAACTTTGAAAGATTTGTTGAAATCTTGACTGGACTGCCCCAGGTTAATTGAGCTTTGAAAGATTTTGTTAAAATCTTGACTGGACTGCCCCAGGTTAACTGAACTTTGAAAGATTTGTTGAAATCTTGACTGGACTGCCCCAGGTTAATTGAGCTTTGAAAGATTTTGTTGAAATCTTGACTGGACTGCCCCAGGTTAACTGAACTTTGAAAGATTTGTTGAAATCTTGATTGGACTGCCCCAGGTTAATTGAGCTTTGAAAGATTTTGTTGAAATCTTGACTGGACTGCCCCAGGTTAATTGAGCTTTGAAAGATTTTGTTGAAATCTTGACTGGATTGCCCCAGGTTTGATGGACTTTGAAAGATCTGTTGAAACCTTGACTGGACTTCCCCAGGTTAATTGAACTTTTGAAAGATCTTGACTGGACTGCCCCAGGTGTGCTGGATAGTGACATGTCATGCCCCCTTGTTGATAGGAGATTTGTCAATGGAAGTGTCATCCTTTTTGAAGTGATTTTACTCACTGAGAGAGTTTTCGTTCCTCTGAACATTCGCTGTATGAATTTCTTCGCTGTTAAACAAACAACCATGTGCAAACAACGATATTCAAATAATGCAAAGTTTATGCTTGTCTCGAAGTTTTGAAAAATGCGTTTTTTAGCAGAAAACTTTTTGTAAGACAAATTCAACACAAGATTTAGGGCAAAGCCTTATAGGAGTCAGGATACCTTTTGTAACATTATGCTTTCGAACTAACCCATGCTTCAGTTAGGACTTTTGAAGGGTTGTAATGTGGCTTGGTTCACGGTTTAAGAAACAAAGGATAAAGGCTCAAAGTATATTTGTACCCACCCGCTCTTCATGATGTCCTTCAATCCTAAACTCAGTTAATTGTGCGTCGAACTCTATTCGAATTTGGAACGACTTTTTGGTGATGGTTCACACAAGTTGAATTTGGAGGGCAGTCATCATCTTCTTTTTTCTTTTTCAACATTTTTCATGTTGTTGAGGATTTGTAATGACCTCGTTCTTTTGATTTGCTATCCCTAACTTTTGCCTGACTGTTCCTGTTTTTGGAGATTACAGTCAACGGGATGCCCCAGGTTTCTTATGCCTCCTTTATAGGTTTTGGATCAGTGGGCTTTTCTCTTTTGAGAGGCAATGACTGCCTATGTGATAAGGAACCATCATTGTCTTTTGATTCCAAAGGAATGTCTTTCTTTTTTGATGTCGTTCGTTGTATTACGAACTGAGAGTTTGCGACTTTAATGTGCATCTTTTTTGAATTAACTGAGGGACTACCCTGCCCCAGGTTTAAAGGTTTCAATTTGTTTAGAATAGAAAACTCCTACTTCTTTGGCTCGAAGGGGTTGACTAGGGATTATCTTCCTTATAACTCCAGTGTTTGGGAATTGAAAGAAATGCCTGTACATCATCAGCAAGGTCTGTTCAAAAGCATACTGTATGAGAATATGGTATTGTTTTGTCATCCTCCCTCTAAAGGCTTGCAGCTTTTTATCAAGAGTTAAATATCATAAAGAAAGCATAAGAGTAGTGAGAACGAATGGATGAATTCAAGACAAACATATGCAATGCATTAATGAAACAGAGTTTGACATCAACAGATAATTGTTTGAATCACAAAAGAAATTACAATTTTGAAAATTCAAATGAAACAAAAGTCTCTCAGTTCGAGCTTTGTCATTTCAGGTGGAGAAACCCTTAACGGAAGATTTTCATCTCGCCATCTGGCATGAATCTCAGCACTCCAATGTCAATCAGATCTTGAATCTTGTTCTTCAGGGCCCAACAGTCATCGGTGTCATGTCCCGGACTATAGGAGTGGTATACACAAAATGCGTCGGGATGATAGCTAGGAGCGGAGGTATTGGGCTTCCGAATTGGATCCCTCAAAGCAGTCAGATTGACCTCCAACAAGCGCTCCAGTATTAGAGATGACGGTATGTCAGTCTTAGTGAACTGTCTTCCAGACGTAGTTTGCTTATGCCGATTACCCTGTTGACGCTGACGCGGCTGTTGATGGGCTTGTGACCCTGAAGCAAGTAGAGGAGCCTTTCCCTTGTCTTCTTGTCTCAAAGGGGGTTGAATGATGACTTGCTCTTCAACCTCAGATGTTTGCTCCACTTGGTTGTCCCGAAGCAGGTTGTTGACGAGAACCCTGAGCTCCTCTTGTCTTTGAGCCAAGTCCTGGATGAGAGCCATCTGGCCCACCAGTTGTCCCATCATCTGGATCCTCATTGTTGCCAGCTCAAACTGCAGTTCCTCCAACTGATCACTCCTGGCATTGCTTGAATTCCCCTGGACCAAGCCCCTTGTGAGGAGAGCTTTCACTTCTTCTTGCCCTTGGGACAGGTTCAAGAATATTTCTTGAAGTTGAGCATTTTGATCCTGGATATCTTTGACAGTCCTCTCTAGAGCCATCTCTACTGAAATAAACAGTAGGAGAATAAGGAAACCTAAAAAGGAAAAACTGTTATGATGCAATGCATGATATGTGAATGCATGTTTTCAAGGATCTCTCTGGGTAAACACAAGAAAATGTTTGAGCTTTGGTCAACATCTTTGATTGGAGAACTTTGCACCGGTGAATGTCTTTCCACTAGAATCAAGCTCACCATGTCAAGTGGGTCATAGCCCCTGATTCAAGTTGTTGCACTTGATCTTTGATGGCATTTGTTTAGAGGAGAAACCTCTTGCCCCTTGGTAGACGTCTGGTTCAACGTGACCCTGCATCAAAAGACCCTCGAGATCCTTGAAATGGTTATTGAAAATGCTATGGTATGATGTTATGATGTTATGTACATGTATGCAAAAACAAGTAAGTGTATATACAGGCAATCATATTCACACAAAGCAAACAAGTCCTTAGGTTTAGGCTTGCATGGGGTTTGTAGGTAAGTACCCTCTTGAAGTTAGTTGGCTCATCCTGTCCTAAAATAGAAACCGGGTTCTAAGGAACTCAATATCACTGGATTATTTTCTGTGTTCATTGTTTTGGTTTAGCCACTTAACTGGCGACCAAAATATTCCAAGAAAACAACCCTCAATGAGTGTAGTATCGAGTATCTACCAACTTCGGACTGCACCAAAGTCGGTCATCTCACTACCCCTAAAAAGGCCAAGATGGTCAATTAAGGTTCTAAGAGTTCGTTAGTGCTTCATGACATCACTCAGCGGCCCCTTACTCTCCTTGATTTGAACTCAAGGGTTACCGGTACTCACAAATATGTCACACTAACATAGCTTACTGCTTCAACCATGTCAGTATACCCCGCACAGTTCCCTCACAGTTTTATTGCTATTTACCTAAAAAGGTGCCCCCAAATCCGGGTGTAGGATTTACAACAAACCCAAACAAGGACCCAAAAAGTAAAGCAATCAAAGTAATCAAAGCAAGTATGTAAAGGTGATCTAAACCCTAAGGTAACCCCACTTTTAAATTTAGTCCCCAGTAGAGTCGCCAGTTCTGTGATACGGTGGGAGAACTGACTTGAGGTTTTGCATTTGTTTTCGCAAATGTTTCGGTTTAGCAAGAGTCGCCACCGACTTTTTATTTTATCCTAAGGAAAGGTTAAAAAGCACAGGAAAAACCTTTGAGATGTTTTCTTGGGTTCGGGGAGTAGATTATGAAAAGGGAAGGTGCTAACACCCTTTTCATCCATGGTTATCCATGGGCTCTTAGTTACTTGTTTTAGATCACTTGCCTTGATTCTCAATTGTGTGAAATAGTGCTTTGTGTGTGTGGTTTTGAAAATGTTTTGAAAAAGATGCTTTGTCTAGGCAACCGTTGTAACAATTCTTTACTCGAATGTTTTACAAAGGTGTTTGTCTTTTTGAAAAGATGTTTCAATGTTTTTGAAAGTTTGTTTTGAAATTGTGTGGAGATGTGTGTTTGAAAGTAGGCAAGTGTGTTTTGCAAGTTTGATCAAGTAACTAAGAGTTGTCTACCCCTAAATTTACTAAAAGATCTTTCCTGTGTTTCAACCCTTTTAAGAGTGTTGTTTCACCATTGTATTTGGTGAAGAACCTTGTGTTAGGATGTTAACGGGACGGGCGCGGGTCATCGTTTAGACCATGAATGCAATAGTGCCAAGTGTCTTTGGCAATTTTTTTAAGGGACTTGATCATTTTTTAGGCAACTTGAGAAGGCGTCATCGAGAGACTATGATCATTTGATTTGTTTTTGTTTTGCCAAAGACACTCAACATGCAACATGGCCCATTTTTGAAGGCAACAAGTGGAGTAACCCTAAGGGTGTAAGTGTGAATTTTGTATTGATTTTCATGTATTTGTCTTGTATTAGGTTATCTAGCGGTTGATTTTGAATCTTCGCATACAAACCCTAATTACTATACAGTATAGAACGCGATAAATTACGGGAATTTAAAGTCTAAGCTATTACAAATAAGTATCCGGGGATGGGGGTACAAATGTTTACAAATGGGGATGAGTCTTATCGGGATAGTAGTGTCCAAATGTTATTTACAACCAAATCGAATAGCATTCTCAATGAAAAATATAGCAAAGTATAAGAATAAAAGAGAATCAAAAGTAATGTAAAATGTATGTGATTATTTACAAATGATATAAATTGTTAACCTAATGCAATTGTTAAGTATTTTATTTAGTTTTGGGTTTTTGTTAATTATAAATAAACAAAAAAAAGGTTTTTTAAAGAGAAAATATTTTAACTTAACAAAAATCTATTGTTTGCATATTTTGTTAATGTTTTATATACAAAAGGGTTTTAAAGAAAAGAAAAATATTTTAAGTTTAGAGAAAACTAATACTTATACATTTTAGTTAATGTTTTTAGGTACAAGAAGTTCTTAAAAAATATTTTTAACTTAATAAAAGAAATCTATTATTTACATTAGGTTGTAAAATATAATAAACATTAAGAAAAGTTTTTGTACAAAAAAAATGTCAATATATTATTCTATTTAATAAAACGAGTTATGTTATATATATATATATATAAAAAAGGAAAAAAGTAAAGTGATAAGTAAAAAAAAGTATTGGTTTATAAGTATTAAGAAAATAAAAAGAATAAAAAGGTTGAATGGGCCTGATGTTTTGTGTTTGGCCCAAACAAACAAGCAAACAGACTCAAAGAAGGGGGGGTGCGCCTGAACTCAGTTGGGCTTAAGCGTTGGTCAAGGGGGCAGGCCCAAACGTATCTGCTAGTGTTTTTGTTAGGGTTGGAATTAGTTTGTCCAGAACAAGGGTTTACAGTTTTGATGAGCGGCGCCGTCCCCTTCTCCTTCTTCGTCGTTCCCTTCATCCTTCTTGAGCCAAGCTTCTGAACGAACCACTCGCCTCAGCCGCCGGACGCAACCTCCATCCTCCTCTTCTTCACGGTCATTCAGGCAATGATGAAAAAGGTAGTAATTTCTGTCTTAACACATTTTTTAGGGTTTTCATTCTCTTGTCTCTTGCATGTTTTTAATTTGTGTTATTAGTTTATGTTTGAGGTGTGTAAAAAGGGAGGAGGAATTACTACCTTTAGAGTTTTGGAGACGAAGGAGTGGAGGATCCGGATAGGAGGCGTTCCCCGGTGGCCAAGGAATGGGAGCTTGTGATGTCTTGCTTGCTGGCTTGCTTCCTGGTACTCAGTATATTTAACCTTGCTTCGGTTTAGTGATGAGCATCATGCTTCTAAAAACCCTAGCTTTTAGTTCTCTCTTCTTCTTCTGTTTGCTGGCCCGTTTGTTGTTGCTTTTGCCTCTGTATGTTGCTTTAGATGATTATGATATCTGAGTTGCCTATTGTTATGCTTCTGATTTTTCTTCTCTTGATGTTGTTGTTACTCAATGATGAACCTTAGTTCTGAGAGTTTGTATATTGTTTAGCCTATGTTGATTTTGATTCTGAGGCATTTTGGCTTTGAATGCTATGCAGTTTGTAAGCTAGACTCGTGTTTGTCAGGCTTATGCAGGCTTGTTTGGAGCTTAGGCTTTGAAAGGCTTGTGGGCTGGTTTGTTGTATTACAACACAGGTTTGGAGGGGTTTCTGGTTTTGACAGGTTTAAGGTAGTTAGAGCAGGCTTGTGGTGTTCTTAACACCGGTTTGAAGCAAGTTTGCAGGTTATGCTTATGCAGGCTTCAGGACTTGATGTTTACTGAGTTTGAGGCATATTTTTGGGTTGTGTTTTGGACAGGTTTATTGAAGGTTTATGCAGGTTTGCTTGGATACAGTTTTGTGGTTTTGTAACTGGTTTCTAAACTTGAGACAGTTTGAAATTTGTTTGTTTTTGGGAGGCTTTGATGCAGGATCTGTTAGGCTTCTCCGTTTGCTTCCTTCAAAACAGTTTTGAGGTTACAATCTGTGTTATATTTTTCTATGTGGTTCTGCCCTTTTTTTTACAGTGTTCTGATTCTGTTTGTTTTATATCTCTTAAGCCTGCCTCAACAAACTATAAGCCTGTTACCTTTTACTCTCTTTCTCTCTCTATCAGAAAAGCATATTTTAATGCTTTAGAATAGTTGTCTCTGAAAAAGTTTTGGCCATGGAAAATGATGAATAAATGTGTACTTTTCACAAGCTTGCTTGCCTCTTTTGCTTTCCTCTGCATCTTTCCAGATTTTCTGCCTTGCTTTGATATCTTTTGACAGCTTTGTGACAGTTCTTTTGGGCAGTTCTGCACTTGTGACTTAGTTTGCCTCTTTGACAATTTGGTTTGCTTCTTTGGACGTGGGCAACTTGTTTTTCAGTTTGAACTTTGTAACTTGTTTTGGCATATTCAGTAGCTTGTCCCTTTTTTTGCCAATTTGAATTTATGCAACTTGGTTGACATTTTTGTTGAGACTTTGCAATTTGAAATTATGCAGCTTTGTGTATTTTGCAAAATAATTCATATGCTTGTAAAACATTTAATTTCCCTCTTTGTGAACCAAGAAGAGACATCTTCTTGTGATTTGCAGAGAGGGCGAACAAACTGATTCCGGCCAACACTTTTAATGGTGAGTTTTTATGATTAACTGTCTGAGAATGCTTTTCCCAATTCATCTGTACTGACTTCTTTCTTTTTTGTCTTTGCAGATAAAAATCAATTGAGCAATGGGGAGCAGCAGTAGAAGATGAAGATTTCCATAGATTTAGGATATAGTTTTAAATTACTTTTAATCATTGTAACAATATTAATGTAAACAACTGTAAATAAATTTACAGTGTTCAAATAATAATTGTAACAAACAATTAAAAATGAATAAAAATAATCCTTTGTCAGTTAATTCTCTTTCAATTCACTGTCTATTTAATTATTTAAGTTTCTTGAATTAAAATAACTGGAAGTAAATCCCAATAATTCTAACTTAGAATAAATAATTAATAAACACCGTAGTCTTGCAACTTCGCATTAATCAATAATAAACCCGGCGTCCCAATTAACCATAAGCATTGCACAGTTAATCAAACAAACGTCCACATGCCTTTCTCTTCACTGATTAGACCAACACTTCAAACTCTCAATCAGAAACCTCAGCCCACATCCCAGATGTTCAGACCTTTGAGAAACAAATAGAAATCTTGAGCAAACGTCAGAGCAGTGTAACAGCCAATTAAAACACTATGGATTTAAATTCTTCTGAAAAATGCGCGTGCAAACCCTGATTCTTGATTTATTGTCAAAGAAGCGTCTGCCTGATCAAACCCTGAGCCAAACTCAACCAAATCACTAAAAACCCTAATAATCTGCTTGGACTGATTCAAAAGTTAATGGAAACCCTAATTTTGTCTGACTGATAAGAAAAGTCTGTTTGACCGATTCTTAAGCCAATCTGAAAAATCAGGAAAAGCCCGAAGCTGTGATTTCTTGTGAAAAAGAGAGAGAGCAAATTTTGGGGTACAACACTTTGCAATGGAAAAAGAATGGAATCAAATGGATGCTTGAGCTGAAAGTTGCATTGAGTCAAAGTTGAGGAAAAAGGGTTTACTTTCTATACTTAGAAATATTTCAAATTTTTCTTCAAAGTGACCTATAATGTCTTGCATCCAAACATAGCCTTCCACTTGGAATTTGATCTTGATCAAAAAAGATGGAATGAAGTAGATCTCTTGAATGACATTTTGAAACTTGAATCATTCAAAACCACCAAAAATTGATAAAGTTATGACTTGTTGAAGTTGGAAAAAATTCATAAAATGACCTATAATCTTTTGTATCCTTAAGGAAACTTCCATCCATTTTCTCATTTTTCACATAAAAGAAGGCATAAATTTCACATATTCAAGAACATTATGGAAAAATAGTGGGATCAAGGTGATAAAAATTGACCAAGTTATGATCATTTGAAGTCACACATGGAAAATTGGGGATTCATCTGGAGGACTTGTAATCTTTCTTCCTCATCAAGTTTCTTCCACATGAAAACTCCTTGGAACTTTTGAAGTGATTTGTTTATAACCCTTTTAAGAAAAGTATGTCTTTGGAATCAATCAAAAATACCAAAAGATGAGCAAGATATACTCCTTTGAAGTTCAAAACCCTAACTCCAAGATTAAGAAACGTGCCTTGAGGAACTCTGACAATTTTGAATAAACTTCTTGTAAAAGTACAAATGCTTTGTAAATATAAGTTGTTGAGGATGATAATGAGAACTCATAACAACCACAACCACTTCCATATCTTGATAATTGAGAGAAATATGCATTTGTGACCAATGGGAACAAAGCTTTGCCAAGCATGACAACTTCTCCAATCAATCCCTTGTGCTTTTCAACCAAATTTGATAACCTTGAAATATGGTGAACCAAAATAAGCTTGTTGTTGTACCCCAAAATTTTCCCTCCCATATTCTTCAAAGTTTATCAAGAATCATCTTCAAATGGTTCAAGATTTCTCAAGGATTGCACAGTCTAAATGCCTCCTAAGCCAGTCAAAATTAGGGTTTTGGTTCTTGCAAGGAAGGTGGGGTTTTAAATGGCTCAATCAAGTCCCATAGGCCTTTATACATTGTCAAGCATCTACATGCCAAGTTTCAAGACTCACAGGGTCAAGTTGCACAGTCAAAAGCTTCATTTGGTTCACAATCAACTACAGGGGTAAAATGGTCATTTCACAGTCAAAAGTCAGAATTTTTGGTCAACATCTTATTTTGAGGCCACAATAATCATTTGATCAAGTCTTGATCATGATTCCTCAAGAATGGCTCAAAAATTATCAAGATGCCAAAAGTTACTATTTTTGGACAGCAGAAAAGTCAAATGTACCTTGACCAGGGCATAACTTTTTCATGGTTCATCAGAAAAATCCCATCCAATGCTCATTTTGAAGGGGATGACATTTCATACAACTCATCTTCATATTCCAAGTCCTAGAAATGCTCTCACAAAAAGTTATCAATTTCTACATTATAGGTCAATTTCAAAAGTCAGCAAAAATGCACTTTAAGTCAAAGACCATAACTTGAGATTGGTAAATCCAAATGACATGGGACCAAAGGCATTGGTTATAGGACTTCAAGACCTTTCCAAAATGTCCAAGAACAAGTTCATATGATCAAAATTGAGCAAGATATGCATTGGAGAAGTTGGGAAATTTTCATGAATTTGCAAAAGTCAACTATCCTTAAAACTTCAATTTTTGACAAAAGGGCCCACTTTCTTCCACTTGATTCAGCCTTGTCATGCCACACACGTGTCCCCTGATTAATTTCAAGATCAAACATTTATTTTTCTATTTTATTTAATTTTTATTGATTTAATTCATTTTAAATCTATAATAATTCAAATAAAATCTAAAAATCAATGGAATAGTATCTTATGATTTGAAACAACTTTCATACATCATGTGCCAGCTAACAAATTCGTGCTAGGACTATTTTGTGCATGAAATCTTAGATTTGCTTCAAATATGGAAAGTTTGTCAATGGTGGAAAGTGTAAACCTAATTCTCCCATACACATGGATTAAGGCCCAAACTTTGACCTAGCTTCACTCCATTATATGCACACAACCTAACCCTAATGCAAGACACGTGAAAAATTGCTGCACAAAGCCATAACCATATTCAAAAAAATCAAGAAAAAGCCAAAACTGTTTTCAATCTTCCAGGCCCTTTCAAAGCAATTTAAGGATTCTAATACATTGCTAGCATTCCCAGAAACGTTTTGGAATCAAAACCACGTGCTAAGGCCTAAGAAATCACTCCACACGAACTCACGGTTTGCTTACTATTTTGAAAATCGAAACTCATGATTCATGCATATTTCATATGATTTTTTGTTGGTTTTGTGTTGCTTGAATCCACAGGAAGCTTTTGATATATTTTAATTGCATTAAAACGCCCTGACACAGAAATCACCATTGACGAATTCTAGGTTTTCCAAGCTTCCAAATTGGGGCTTTTCAGTATGAGAAAAATTAAGCTTCATAATGCCTATGGTTGAGATCGCTGCGTCCAGACGAGTTTAACCCTACCCTCGCGAACAATTTATATTTCACATAGACCTAATCGTTATTATTCCTTGTTCTGCTTTGTGGGGGTTAAAAACCCCCGCTATCTCTTTGTCTTTTTCACAGGTAAACGAGGAAGATGATGAGCTGTACGTGCATGGTTGGAGCGTTCAAACGAGCGCGCGTTTTTTCTCTTTCCAGCATATGAATTGTTTTCAAAATATTATATTTGTTGTTTATAATATTAACAAAGCGTGCAAAGTGGTTGGCCAGGTGTTCAGCAAGCGTTGGGACCTGGGTTCGATTCCCAGGTCCACCCAAAGCTCTATGATATTTTTTTCTAACATATTCTCATGCAGCGCTTTCCAATGATGTCCACCATATTCCTTCCAATCCCAGGCGCCAGTTGTCTTCCAACACAGATCTGAAGGTCATAAGGTGCTGACCACCATGTTCCAAGTCAAAGCACGCTCTGGACAATTGCAAAAGGTCAAACAGGCTTGATAGCTTATTGGGCTTCACGTTGCTAACAAAACCTCCATTCTGGGCCCAGCGACCCCCCTGGTTTTCTTTATTCTTGTTTTCTTTTCTATTTCAATTTCTATTTAATTCTTTTATTAATTAACTACTATTACTATTATTATTTAACTCATAAATTATTATTTTCCTAATTAATTCATAAAACAATATTTTCTTCTTATTATTATTATTAATCTCACCTTTTAATTATTTTTGTAAATAAATTTTAATTAATTAGTTTAGTTGTTTTAATTAGGTAATTTTGACCTTTTTTACAATAAATAAAACAAACTTAGAATTAGGGTTTTTCTTTTGATAACTTTTAATTTCTTTTCTTTTTTTTCATTAAAACATAAAAAACACAAAAATACTTTTTCTTTAATTAATTAATTAATTAGTTTTAGGTTTAATATTCAATTAATTGCAAAAAAGGACCAATTTAATTCTTTCCTCAAAAAGGGTCAAAACCCTAAGGACGTCCCGATTCAATTCTTTCGCGCGCATATTTATTTTTAATTCATTATTTTGACCATATTTATGTATCTGCTCTGAGAATGTAATAGTTAATTAGGGCTTTTATTGCTTTCTTTAATTTTCTCGCATTTATTTTCAAGGGTTATGTTTTTGGCGATGTAAATACCCGACGCCTTGTAATAACGTAGATTCAACTTTCCGCAATTTATTTTCCGCACTTATTAAACTGTTAATTATGCATGACAAGACTTGTATGAAAAATAAAAATCAACTCGTAGCTCACAAATGCATGTTCAAAGATAAACATAAACTGAATCCTGATACACGTGCACATGCCACTCCTAGGGTACGCCTCATTTGGTTGCCTCGAAGTGGTCATCTAGTATAGGGTGTTTTAGAGGTCGCCCTCCTGTCTAAAGATCCAATTGCCTCGAAACGGTTGCCTCGGATAAAAAGGATCTAGGACGTTAGGGTTACCGCTAAGGCGTCCTACTATTGCTTTGGTGACCACACATGTCCCTTATAATCAAATTGACCTGAATAACTCCAACGATGGTGCTACCTGCTTCTCAATAGTGGGATGGTACTGTCTAAAGGACTCTTACACGGCTTAATTCCTTAGAGTAGGTAGATTTCTCCTGGGTACTTGCTCTTTTCAAAAACAAAACAAACTTTTCACACTCACACTTTCAAAAAGTTTTCAAACAAATACTTCATACACTTTTAAGGACTGATACAAGAGTTACTTAGAAGTTTTCAAACTAAACTTTTTCAAAACCCACAAACACTTGAAAAGCAAACAATTTTTGAAAATATAGTGAGCAAGTACCTAAGAGCCCGTGGATAACCACGGATAGAAAGGGTGCTAACACCTTCCCTTTCTATAATCTACCTCCCGAACCTAGAAACATCTCGAAAAGGAATTTTGCTGTGCTTTTGTCCTTTCCTTGTTGGAGAAAATAAAAGACGGTGGCGACTCTTGCTTACCGCAACATTTCGCGAACCAGCTTTCAAAATAGTCAGTTCTATTTCCACCGATCACACTTGCCATGCCATTTCCTCCAAAAAAAACTTCAATGGTGAGGCTTGAACTTCTCAAGCTTTATTGACTAGGGCATGGAAATAAACTCACGAACCCATGGGGAAACCTGTTAAATTTCATTACCTTTACCTACATGGATAACAAGCAAGAAAAACCAACATTTAATTTTATTAATTAAGAGAAGAAATCGAGACAAAAAATATTCATGATCACAAAAGAACACAAGTCAAGGTGCTTGGTGATTCCTAAAAGAGCAAAGCTAAATATAGGGAGGGGAACCAAGAATCCTAGTGTGATCTTATTGTAATGGAATCAACATGGTATGATGAAGGGATCTTAGGGGCAAAAATTGGAGTACAACAAATGTGATAGACACTAAGTCTATTTAGGTAATGAATTTGATATTCTCAAAGTCTGGAGAACCAAAGGGTTTCCAACGGATCAGGGATATCTCTGACCGAAACATCTTCTGATAATTTAAGATAAACAAATTAGAAGTTTTTTTATTAAGTCAAAATCATATTCCTTCAGACTACGAATAAAACACAATTGATCCTAATGACATCTTACTCTGGACAGAAATCCATTTTCAGATTCTTTAGAATAAACATCAATTTATCTTCAGCCAAGGGTTTTATAAAAATATCAGCCCATTGATGCTCTGTATCTATAAATTTTAAAGATAGAATCCCTTTTTGAACATAATCTATAATAAAATGATGTTTGATTTCTATGTGTTTATCCCTAGAGTGTAGAATAGGATTTTTACTTAAGCAAATGGCGGCAGTGTTATCACAAAAGATATGAATGTTACTTTCATATATCTGGTAATCTTCCAACTTATTTTTCATCCATAGAATCTGAGTGCTGCATAATCCTGCTGATATGTACTCTGCTTCTACTGTTGAAAGAGCAATTATTGATTGTCTCTTGCTTGACCATGGATTAGATTCTTTCCTAGAAACTGACAGTTCCAGAAGTGTTTTTTCTCTCTAGTCGATCTCCAGCGTAGTCTACATCACAGAAGTCGAAAAGAGAATACTCTGATGTTTTCTCATACATCAAGCCAAGGTTAGGGGTTCCTTTTAGATAACTTAGAACCCTTTTAACAACAGTTAAGTGGAATTCCCTAGGATCAGATTGGAATCTAGCGCAAAGATGTACACTGCATAAAATATCAGGTCTAGATGAAATTAGATATAGAAGAGAGCCTATCATACCACGATAGAGCTTATGACAAACCTTTCCACTTATCTCTTCTTTTTCCAAGACACATGTAGGATGCATTAGAGTATTTGCTACAATGCAGTCTATCATATTGAATTTCTTCAGAAGTTCTTTAGTTTACTTACTTTGATGTATGTAAGTAGCCTCTGGTTTTTAATCAATCTGGATACCCAGAAAGAACTTCAGCTCCCCCATCATGCTCATTTCAAACTCAGCCTGCATTAGCTTAGAGAATTCCTTGCAAAGCGATGGATTAGAATAACCAAAAATAATATCGTCGACATAAATTTGAACAATTAGAATATCATTTTTGAATGTTTTGCAGAAGAGTGTAGTGTCAACCTTTCCTCTGGTAAAATTATTTTCTAGTAGAAAATTGCTCAATTTGTCATACCAAGCTCTGGGAGCTTGTTCCAAGCCATAAAGAGATTTCTTTAGTTTAAAAATAAAGTATAATTTCTCATATTTTTCAAATCCAGGAGGTTGTTTGACATACACTTCTTCTAAAATGTAACCATTCGGAAATACACTCTTAACATCCATATGATAAAGAATGATATTATGTTTTACAGAAAAGGAAACTAATAACCGAGTAACTTCTAACCTAGTGACTGGTGCACAAGTTTTTGCATAGTCTATACCTTCTTGTTAACTATAACCCTGTGCAATCAATCGAGCTTTGTTTCTGATCACTTCACCCTTCTTATTGAGCTTGTTTCTGAACACCCATCTAGTTCCAATGACGTGGACACCTTTAGGTTTCTGAACAAGATCCGATACGTCATTCTTTGAGAATTGGTTCAGTTCTTCTTCCATATCCAAAATCCAATCCTTATCCATAAGGGCTTCCTCAATTGATGTAGGTTCTATTAAGGAGACTAAACCTAGAAGCACTTCATCAGAAGGTTTGAGTGTCGATCTTGTTTTGACTGGAGCATTTTTAATTCCAATAATAATATCTTTAGGATGAGAGGATATGATTTTGTTCTTCTTTGGTTGAATTTTATTAGAAGGATTATCAGCATCATCAGAAAGAGGAGCTTCTGATTCTTTATCTTCTTGAATTTTCTCCTTTGGTTCAGCGAATTTGATAGTCACATTTGCAAACTTTTCACACATCTTTGACTTTTCATGGTCAAGCTTATCATCAAATCTGACATTAATTGATTCCTCTATAATTTGTGATTATGTGTTATAGATCCTAAAGCCTTTAGAGCATTCAGAGTATCCTAATAGCAGACACTTATGTGCTTTGGAATCAAACTTATCCAAATTCTCTTTAACATATAACAAATACACCCGAATGGATGGAAGTAGGAAATGTTGGGCTTTATATTCTTCCACAATTCATAAGGAGTCTTACACAAAATAGGTCTTATGGAGATTCTATTTTGAATATAGCATGCTATATTTACTGCTTCTGCCCAGAAATGCTTAGCCATCTGAGTTTCTTGGATCATGATGCGATCCATTTCTTGCAAACTTCTATTTTTACTTTCTACAACCCCATTTTATTGTGGAGTTCTATGGCAAGAAAAATCATGTACTATGCCATTTGAATCAAAAAGTTTTTCAAAATCTTTATTTTCAAATTCTCCACCATGATCACTTTAAGATCTAACTATTCTGCAGTCTTTTTCATTTTGAACTTGGGAACAGAAGGAACCAAATACAGAGTATGACTCATTCCTATGTTTCAAGAATTTTACCCATGTCCACCTACTGTAATCATCAACGATGACAAGCCCATATTTCTTACCATTGACAGAAGCAATTTTCACTGGTCCAAATAAGTCAATGTGAAGAAGTTCTAATTGCCTAGAAGTAAAAACAATCTTTTTATATTTGAAGGAGGTTTTTGAAAATTTTCCTTTCTAACAAGATTCACAAAGAGCATCTGAAGTATACTTCAGATTGGGCAAGCATCTGACTAATCCAGTTTATTTAGTTGAGAAATTTTTCTCAAGCTAACGTGACCGAGACGTCAATGCCAGACCCACCGCTCTTCTTGAACAGTCATAAGACATTTTACAATTTTATTTTTCAAATATGATAATCTTATTTTATAAATATTGTTCTTCCTCTTGCCATTGAATAGAATTGAGCCATCCTTATGACTAACAACTTTACAGGATGTTTGATTAAAGATGACGTCATAACCATTGTCAGTAAGTTGATTGGTTGACAATAAGTTATGCATCCGACCCTTGACTAAAATAATATTATTAATAGAAGGAAATTTACCATTACCAATCATTCTAGAGCCGATGATCTTTCCCTTCTAATTTCCTGCGAAACCAACGACGCCTCCAAACTTAAGTTCCAAATCTTGGAACATATGCCTTTCGCCCGTCATATGTCACGATTATCCACTGTTTAGGTACCATGACTGATGTTTCAATGGAGTCATTAAGGATATCTGCAATGTAGATTATCTGATCCTTAGGTACCCATTTTATGGGTCCTCTTTTGTTAGAAGTTCTAGAGATTTTGACCCCTTTGGGTTTTCGTGCCACAGAATAATCATGTGAAATTTGTGCATGATACTTTGGTTTAAAAAATTTCTTTTGTGCCTGTGTTCGTGCTATAGAGGTATCAGAACTTTCTTGTTCTGGACATTTCAAATATGTGCCACCAGGCACGAAATGTCCAGAAAGAGGTTTTGGTTTGACATTCAGAGTCTCATCAATTTTCTTTGATGGTCCTGAATACCCTAAGCCTCTGCTTCCATTTTACTAACACCATAGACCATTGAAGCCATTTTGCTTCTATCAATACTTTTAGCGAGGAAGTGTTGAAAAGCTCTATCATATCTGATTACTTCGTCAGTAACAAATGTGTTAGAGAGAATCTATTCTTCTAATCTAGACACTTTACTTTTCAGATCAATGTTTGATATTTATAAAAAAAATATTTTTTCATTTAAAACATAAATACTTTGCTCATTTATAGTTGTGTTCTCGGAAGTAGCCACAACATTCTTTTTCAAGATTTTGTATTTACTTATAAGAGATTGATAACTTTTCGTTAATTCAGTTAATCCAATTTCAAGTTCAGAACGAGATAAAGAAGAAAGTACCACTTTATCGTCATCAGAGTCTGACTCATAATTAATTGTGAATTCGTCTTCTGATGTTGTTTCTCTCCTGCTGGTCCTAGCCATGAATGCCATGTTTTCCTGTTCTTCATCAGAATCTTCATCTTCTGATTCTGAATCATCCCATGTTGCCATGAGACCCTTCTTAGCTTTGTAAGCCTTTTTAGGCTTTTTATCTTTCTTAAGCTTTGGAAAATCATTTTTGTAATGTCCAGGCTCGTTGCATTAAAAACATGTGACTTCTTTTCCAAAAGCATTTCTATGATCGGAAGTGGGTTCACCTCTTCCATACGTCCTTCTTTGACCTCTGAACTTGCTTTGTCTGTGCTTCCATATTTGACTTATTCTTCTGGATATTAAGGAGAGTTCATCATCATCTGAATCTTCTTCAGATTCTTCCTTAGCTTGGTAAGCCTTGGTTTTCCCAGAAGTAGACTTTAGAGAAGTTGATTTTACCCTCTTCTGAGGTTCATCTTGTTCCATCTCTATTTCATGGCTTCTTAAAGAGCTAATCAGATCCTCAAGAGAGGTGTTGTTCAGATCCTTTGCCAATTTTAAGGCAGATACTATTGGTCTCCATTTAATAGAAGGACTTATGATAATCTTTTTAACGTGATATGTGATGGAGTAACCTTTGTTCAGAACCTTAAGTCCTGCCACAAGAGCCTGAAATCTTGAAAACATTGTTTCCACATATTCATCGTTTTCCATCTTGAAGGCTTCATACTTTTGAATTAAGGTCAGAGCCTTTATTTCTTTTACCTGTGTGTTGCCTTCATGTGTCATCTGAAGATAATCAAAAATAGACTTTTCAGTCTCTCTATCTGTGATTTTCTCATATTCATTATATGAGATAGCACTTAGAAGAATGGTTCTTGCTTTGTAGTGATTTCTGCATACTTTCTTCTGTACTTCAGTCATTGCACTTCTTGCAATCTTATGACCTTTATCATCTACTGGATGAGTGTAGGCATCAACTACCAATTTCCATAGATCCAAGTTATATGCTAGAAAGTAACTTTCTATTATATCCTTCCAATAGTCAAATTTCTCCCGATCAAACATATGAGGTTTTAAACTATAGTGATCTCTATCATTATCCCTATTATCAACAATGAAAGTGGATGTAGCCATTGGTTTTTCACACACACACGCACACACACACTGGATCGGTACTAGACATTGTTAAGTGCTGATAAAAATTCAAACTTTTTATCTTCTCAGAACCAGAGCTCTGATACCAATTGAAGGTGTTAAAAAGACAAGAAATGGGGGGTTTGAATTTGGTTTTAAAAACAAACTTTTCTTTTTAAAAATTATTCCCCTTTAAGTTAAAATGTTTTTTCCTTCACTCTTGATAATAACAATAAGTAAGAACATGAAGTAAAGAACAATATATGTTTATACTAGTTCACTTGAAAATTATCAAGCTAGTCTAGTTCACTCGCCAAAGTGATTTTGCCTCACTCATTCGAGGATTTAATCCACTATAACCAAACTGATTACAATTTGCACAAGCTACCAGCAAGTGACTAACAACCTTTAGACTCGCAAGCCCTAGAATTCTTAAGGATTTAGACCTACCCGGTCCCTTAAGGAATATCAACTAATAATCAACTTGATTATTACAATGCATAAGATACCCGCAAGTGACTAAGAACTTCTAAAACTTGCAAGCTCTAGACTTCTTAAGGATTCAGACCTATCTGGTCCCTTAAGGAATATCAAACAACAGTTTGAATACAAGTTTTGTTTACAAGAATATTGCTTCTAAAAAGATGAGTATGTAAACTATTTTATGAACAATGACTTAAGAATTTGAAAGCAATGAACAACGTTTACGCGTGAATATTCAGTAGTTAGCCAGCTTTCTTTCTTAGTCTTTAAGCCTATATATAGCCAATAACATAATGTATCCGTTAAGGGATATTCTTAGAATTTTCAGAAACATTGGAAGCTTGAACATTATCGTGGGGGACAAGATCGTGTGATGCGTCCGTCCTTTCATGGTAGTGGAATGAAACATTGATTGTACCATGTACTATTTGTACCGCATTAACGTTATCTTCTTTCCTTCTGCACTTTAGAGGCTTATGCGAGCATGAGTTTAGAAGCAAGAACATAACATTAGGTCATCAGAACTTCAAGTCTTCATAACCGCATCTTTAGAGTCTTCAGCACTTGGTTATGAGAACCTTTTCTTCTAACCTTGGGTTTTTAGAATTTCAAGTCTTTAGAATCTTTAGACCTTCTGTCTTTTAGAGTATTTAACACTTGGTCTTCTAAACCCTTATCTTTAGAACTTCATAAATAGAAACAGAAGCTTTCAGCATCTAGACTTCATTAGAAACTTTGTCTTCAGATCTTCTAACTTTGTTTCTTTTAAACATGTTATCTTTAGAAACGTGAGTCTTCAGCATCTGGACGTAAGTAACAACTTCTGTCTTCAGATCTTCTGACTGATTTCCTTAGAACACGTTATCTTTAGAACTTGAGTCTTCAGCATCTGGACATAAGTAACAACTTCTGTCTTCAGATCTTTTGACTGGTTTCTTCAAACAAATATCATAGTTCACACTTCAGAGTCTTCTAGAGTGTCTTGCTACTATTCAACAGAACTTGTGTAGCATAAAAGCATAATCATTTCTCTTCTAATGTCTTGGCTACGCCTTCCATCAGAAATAAAATTTGTTTATTAAGTACTCAACAATAACAAACATTAGTATAACAAAATTGTTCATACAATAATACTCATTTGTTATCATTAAAACTCAGAGATAATAATGCAAAACCAAATCTTGTTATTAAAACATTATGATGATGAATACATTGCAATGACTTAAATCACTATGCCAGAAATAACCTACGAAAGCGCTTTTTTTGGGCTTTAAAAGCGCTTAAAAGCACTCTCGTAGGTGGCGCTGCTAAAGGTTTTAGCAGCGCTTTTTGTTCAGAAAAAAGCGCTCTCGTAGGCCTACCTATGAAAGCGCTTTTTGGTAAAAAGCGCTTTCATAGGTAGGCCTACGAGAGCGCTTTTTTCTGAAAAAGCGCTTTCATAGGTGTATTCAGAATGCTTGTCAGGCAATCTAAAGTAGGCCTATAAGAGCGCTTTTTGTTCAGAAAAAAACACTCTCGTAGGCCTACCTATGAAAGCGCTTTTAATCAAAAAGCGCTTTCATAGGTAGGCCTACGAGAGCGCTTTTTTCTTAAAAGCGCTTTCATAGGTTTTCTACTGAAAAATCTAAAATTTAAAAAATTTCTAAACCTGCATTTTTTTGCAGCAAACCTGTAATTCTTAAACCGGTATTTTACAATCTAATCTAGAAATACCAATATATATTAGTTTTAATCCAAATACCAAATGTAATTCAAATATCAAATATTATATATATATATATATATATATATATATATATATATATATATATATATATATATATATACAAATACCATTATAATCAATTCATATCCAAAATATATATACACCATGGTAATTCAATATTAACATGTTTTTAAACGTAACAAAATACACCCTAAGAAATCAGCTATATAACACTAAGTAAATCAATCCTAATCTACATATATATCCAAGGTCCTGATCCTGCAATATGAACATAATAACACGGTCAGTGTTGTATACACAAAACAATATATTCATAATTAACATATTTTCACACAACAATGTATTCGTACCTTATTATAAGATTCTTAGCTCAATAAAATATTGGCACAACTCCTCTTTGAGTTCTTCCAATTGACATGGCGAGTAATATGGACAATTGTATTGATCAAAATACTACATTACAAAACAAAATATATGCATGATTTAGTTTAATGTAATAAATTATATGCAAAATCCGATAAGTAATAAAACAAAGTATAAATCCATACCGTGATTGGAATCTCGATTTCATTCATTTGAATGATTTCTTTGATAAACATCAAAACGAAGTATCCGTAATCTATGCCGTTTTGTTGTTGAGGGCACTACATAGAAAAACAAATAAGATTATACACATCTATTGATTTATCAAGTAGCATAAATATTATAAGCAAAATTGTTGAAATTTATATACCTGTACTTTGATCCAATTAATGTTGTTTGATTTAGACCGTGGTACTCGTCCTCCCCTTTGACATCGGAATACTTGTATTGAACTGATGACAAAATTAAAATATTTATTTAGAACAATGACATTGAAATAATTAAATATATAAACACAAACGAATATTTAGAATAATGTCACTTACGTATCAATCACTAGCTTCATTTCCGGATAATTTGTCCAATCACCGTCAACCGAATTCAGGTAATAGACCACTTCTTTTATGGGATTGATTGCAAGCAACAACCAGTGACATCTATAAATTAAAGCAACAATTTAGAAGCGAATTTTAATGTAAAAAATACAAATATTAAAAGGAGCTTAGAATGAAAATCTAACCCTGTATTATAAGGCAAAAGATACAAGCTCTCTGTACTGGCAGTTGTCATGAATCTTTCGACCAAGTGTTCTCTTACTGAATCAGGTTCCCTAGAAATTGTTGCTCCGCTGACACGGGAGGAAGACACGAAACGGAATCTATTTGACAATTGATTCCCGCGCATCAATTTGTCAAATAACATCCTTAGATAAAAACATAATTAATATTAGACTATTTCAATTAAATGTTTAAAAAAAATGTTCAACCAATTAAATAATATATTGATCGGGTTACCGGATGTACGAGTGCATCACACTGATGCCTAACTCTCGATGATGAAAGATTTGTTCCATGTCCTCTAATCCAATTGTTTCGGTACATGGAAAACCAAAGACAATTTCATCCACATCGATTTGACGAATTCCATCATTCATCAAATCTGATGTGCCAACTAGTGTCTCCAGACACTGTCGATACCTAGGCACAAATTTACGGACATGAACCTTCTTCTTAGGTGGAACCCTACTAACTTTCTGGCTCACCTGCTGTGACTGATCTTGAGAAGGTACCTTAAAAATCATATAGAATTATGTAAGATACAAAGTTATGCAGTTTTTTATTCCGATCATAAATGAAACACTTTAAAAGTACATGTCTTTGCAATGCAATAGACTCGCCGTGCTGCAAAATCCCTTTATCCTTAAATGCGGGTTTTGTAGGAGTCTAAAATTACCATGTATAAAATTCAGGTCAGAACTATCAGTTGAATACTTAAAGATTCATAATGGTTTTCAACATACCTGATCATCTATGCAGATGAGGTCTGATGGCCATGCCACAAAAGATCCTACTTCATCTCGCAGCAATGTGGTCTCCGCAACAATGTCAGGTACCGGTAGCAATGCATTCATATCTAAAACAACATCAACCGATACCTTCATGTGGCCATCCGGGAGCGGTCTATGGTGAATTAAATCTCCCGAGGTGTTGTGCACTTTTCCCTTGCCAACTACCCGATAAGTCGGAGACGCTAGATACAGCTGACAACATGAAATGCCCTAAACCAATAATAACCGTTAGACTTTCTTTAATGTTGACAATAATAACCGTTATAATTATACTTTCTCTAAATATAATGGATTATCATCTTAATTACCTCGGGAAAATTTTGTTGACGGTTGATACTAGCCTTGTCACTAGTTTCTTTCAACTGTGAACTGCTCCTTTCTGCCATATATCTCTCTTTGTCCCTCTGCAGTTCACAGACTTGTGCTTGTAAATCCTGCAATGTTTGCATCACTTTTGCATTGCTAGGATTTCTTTTTCTTGGATTGTTATACAGAGAGGTAGGAGTCACACCATGGCCTTTACCCCTCACTCGTCCCGGATACTCAACAACACATAGTGCTCGACTGAGTACGCTCCTGATATTCGAGTCATCACCTGTGGATACCGATTGCGATATAGTCTCCTGTAATTCATTTAAATATCGATAATTAAAGACACAACGTTAATTATATATTAATTAAAGACATAATGGTATACTTACACACTCATCATAAATATGTTGCAGATCGGGGTTAACAACTTGATCTCTGCCAACACGAGCTTCCTTCCATAGCACATGTGCAGGTAGTGATGTTTCGTCACTCTGCGTCTCCTCCAACTACGCATTGTTACAAATAATAAAATCATCAATACACATTGTTACAAATTAATAATACACATTGAGATAATTAATAAGATCGTAGAATTGAGATTTACTTACAATTTTTTCCTGTAAGCGTGCATATCCCAAACGACCTTTTTTATATGGATATGCGGGTTTTGACGCTCTATCCCGATTTACAGCACTCACTTTCTTGAAATTCTCGTCTCTTCTTTGGACCACAAAAGCAACCCATTCTTCGGGTGTAATGAAGCTCTCATATTTATTTGGTCGTTCAGGATCCTCTTCAACAAAATTTCCTTCATCGTCTTTAAGAAACTTATTTGTCAAAAAATTTCTCCACCCTCTATGTCTTTTTCCGGCCAAGCCCATTATATACTTTTTGCGGGCATCTTCAATGTTAAAAGACCTCTACAAAAAAACATACGCATAGAGGGTGTTAGTATATGTAATTTAAAAACAATATTTTCGTCAAAATAAAGCAAATAACAACAACCATATATGATACCTTTATCTCGGTCCAAATTCTTTCTTTAGCATCCAACTCTCCTTTTTTCCAGCTAAGAGTGGTGATCGAAATATGCATACGAACAAGCGTACCGATGTAGCTTGTCAGCTTTGCAGAATTAGGCCCAATTAGTTGGTCATCATTATTCCAATCTACATTATACTTAATACCTCTATCTCTATCACGGATGATTCCCCGCATGATAGTTATGCCTCGTGTGATGTCCTTATCTGAAGTGTCTTGTGGAACATTATCTTGTGGAACATTATCTTGTGGAACATCTCCTTGTGGAACATTTTCTTAATTATCTTGGTTACTAGCCATTTGACCTGTAATAAAGAAAAATTAGATTAAATTAAATGACATGTATAAAATTCCATAAAGCAAAAAAATGAAATGACGTATATTTAAATTTTACTGGATGATATAGGCTATATATATTATACTATAATGAAAAAAATGAAATGATATAGGCTATATATATTATACTATAATGAAAAAAATGAAATGATATAGGCTATATATATTATACTATAATGAAAAAAATGAAATGGCATATATATATACATTTTATTGAATGACATTGTCTATAATTATATATACTATTACCTTTTTCACTAACATCTCTTTCTTTTCTTGGTAGGAATATGTTCTACTTGTCTCTTAACAACGCGGACGGTTGGATTGATCCAAATATCCTCATTATGATCATTTCTAATGCATGATTCATTCTCATTTTAATCATTTCTGGTAAAAGATTCAATGTCAACACCAGTATCGCCTTGGTCTCCAATCTTTTCATCAATTACTTTGTTAGAGAAAAGCACTATAGACCATTTCGTACTTGTCGGATTAGTGACATAGAACACTTGTTTAGCTTGAGAGGCTAGAATGAAAGGCTCATCTTTGTACCCCGCCCTGTTAAGATCCACTTGCAAAAATCCTGACTTATCCATCCGTATACCATTATTATTTTCAACCCACTTGTAACCGAATATAGGAATCTGAAATTTCTCGTAATCAAAGACCCAAATGCGCTCGATAACCCCAAAATACGACAGATTTGCAAATTTCGGGTTTAAGTCCTTCACACTAGATATGTGCATTGCTTCAGCTACCAAGGTGACACCACTATTTTGCACAGTACTTTTATCATCTTGTTCTTTGGTATAAAATGTGTATCCATTAATTGCGTATGCGCTATAAGAAAACGCAACCAAACTTGGACCATATGCTAAACATCTCAACCTTTCTGTCACTGAGGCGGGATATGAACGATACTTTGAATAAATATGTTCCTTAAACCATGGTACGAAACTTCGATTGTGCTCTCGTACAATCCAATTCTCATTTCTATTCGAATTTAAACCTCGAAGAACACCCTTGTGCATTTCAACATACGGCTCAACCTCAATCTCATTGTGCAGAACATACAAATGCACTTGATCCCGTTCGACCCTTGATACTGTCATAACTTTATTTCCAATTAGCTTCTTACCTTCTTTTTTTTCAACAACATGAGATTTGGGGAGTCCAATTGATTGAACATTTGACAAATATTCAGTACAAAACTCAACCGCTTCTTCAACAATGTATCTTTCGGCAATACAACCCTCTGGTCGACTCCGATTTTTCACATACCCTTTTAATATTTTCATATAACGTTCAGCAGGGTACATCCATCTCATATAAGCTGGTCCGCACAATTGTGTCTCTTTCACAAGATGAACGACAAGATGAACCATTATGTCAAAAAACGAGGGAGGAAAATACATTTCAAGCTCACACAAAGTAACAACTATTTCTTTTTGCAATGTTGGTAAGATCTCAGGATCGATCACCTTACTGCAAATTGACTTGAAGAAAAAACACAATTTAGTTATTGCGCTTCTTACCTTTTCTGGCAGAATAGAACTTATACCTATCGGTAGAAAATGCTCCATTATAACATGGCAATCATACGTCTTTAAACTCTTTAACTTGAGGTCTTTCATAGACACAAGTCTTCTAATATCTGATGAGTAGCCTTCTGGAACTTTAACTTCACTCAGAAACTTACACAATATTTTTTTCTCCTTTCTAGATAGAGTGTAAACAACAGGTGGTAGGTATGTCCGTCTTCCTTTCTTCACGGGTCCCAGTTCAGTTCTTATTCCCATGTCTACCATGTCCTCCCTTGATTTAAGGTCATCCTTAGACTTCCCTTTTATATTGAGTAACGTACCAATAACACTGTCAAATACATTTTTTTCAATATGCATCACATCAAGAAAATGTCTTACGTACAAAGATTTCCAATATGGCAATTCAAAAAAAATCGACCTCTTCTTCCACCCACCTGTGACAACTTTATGTGCAAAAGGCTTGCCAAACTGAATATTCACATCTTTCACCTTTTCAAAAATTTGATCACCTGTCAAACCAGGCGGAGCTCTACGTTGTTCGGTATCTCCGTTGAACGCTTTTCTCCATCCACGATACTGATGTTTAGAAGTTAAGAATCTACGATGATCGAGAAAGACATTCTTCTGACAAAGTTTCAATCGCATGGTATCGGTTCCGTCTTCACAAACAGGACACGCTTTTTCACCTTTAATGCTATACCCGGATAGATTGTCGTATGCTGGAAAATCGTTAATTGTTCCAAACAACATCGCCCTCAAGTTGAAACTTTCTTTCCTATAACCATCATAAACCTCCACACCGTTCTCCCACAAAATCTTCAAATCTTCGATTAATGGTTCCAAGTATACGTCTATGTCATTTCCTGGTTGTTTAGGCCCAGAAATTAACATAGACAGCATCATGTACTTACGCTTCATACATAGCCATGGAGGTAGGTTATAAATCATAAGAATCACAGGCCATGTGCTATGCGAGATACTTTGAATACCATGTGGGTTCATTCCATCAGTAGACAATGCCAAGCGAAGGTTTCTTGCTTCTTTTCCAAATTCAGGATAATCATTATCAATTTTCATCCACTGTGGAGAATCTGCCGGATGTCGAAATTTTCCATCAATAATTCTTTCATCTGAATGCCAAGTCAAGTGTCTTGAATCGGTTTCACTACGATACATCCATCTAAATCTCGGGATTATAGGAAAATACCATAAGACTTTTGCCGGAGACAACTTTTTCTTATATCGAGGGGCACCGCATTTAGGACACTCATTTAACGATGCATACTCGTTTCGAAACAAAACGCAATCTTTTGGACACGCATGTATCTTATCATAGCTCATGCCAATGGAGTACAACATCTTTTTGGCCTCATACGTTCGATTGGGAAGAACATTATCCTCTGGTAGCATATCTTTCATAAGGGCTAATAACTCTGTGAAACTTTTATCCGACCATCCATTGCCGGCTTTTAAGTTGTACAACTTTAACACCGCAGACAATCTTGTGAATTTTGTACAACCATTATACAACGGTTTCTCTGCATCGCTTACCAACCTCTCGAAAATTTTGGGACAATCGTTAAGATCTTCTTCAAGCGCTTCTGCAATTTCTTCGACTCGATCATAATCGTATGTATCTGTGCAATCATCATTTGAAACATAGGTCCTTGCATACCCCGATTCAACATTCCCGTTACTTTTCTCACCATGCATATTCCAACATGTATAACTCCTATCAATTCCATACCGAATTAAATGCGATGCCAACTGAACTGCGTCAACCCGGTTCCCATAACAACAATACAAATAGGGACATGTCATACGACTGGGGTCTTTGGCGTGCGCAACAGCAAACTTAACAAACTCGGATACACCATTCTCGTAGTCTTTCGACAATCGATTGGAATACATCCATGTCTTATCCATATCAACTAATTAGTGCATAAAACAGTAGTATACTGCGTTTCTGTCAAAACATAAAGTATACACAGAATGAATCTGTATCAAGAAAATGCAACATACGAAAGACAATTTAAGACAAATTCATCACAATATATACCAGTAATTTGAGGAAGAAAGTTACCTCTCAGATGTTTTGAACTCTAAGAAACGCGGAGAATGAGCGTCGTACGTCGAACTAGGCCGGGAAACGCTGCAAATTCATAGAATGTTATTCAATATTTCGGACAATGGATTAAATAGAATGAAAAGATGGATACTATTAAATTTATGATTAAATAGTTACGAATTGATAAAGAATGAAAAAGAAATATACCTACATCAAAACATAAATAAAACAATCCTAAATATTTCAAAAAACTAAGATGTCAGATAACAAATTTTCAGCACCTGCACTGCAGTATCAGACAGGGATAACTGTTAATTTATACTCTCATCATACATGTAGTTATTTTTCAAACAATTTACAATGCAATAAAGTTATTTTCATTTGAATGAATTTTGATAGCCTCAGACCGTCCTAGTACATGATTTTCATCAAATGCAAGACATGCATTTCTGAACCATAATTAAGTATGCATCATAGGCTACATTTAAACTTTATCAATTACTTAAGTAAGTCAAAATTCACTGTAAAGAAAAAGAAATAATAAGTTAAATATTGGCATCAGATCTTCCTATTCAAAATAAAATATTCATGCGCTCAAAACAATGTTGAGTTATCAATATTTTGAAGATTCATCATTTGGCCAATTGAATTGAAAATCTGAAAACAAGCGAACTAACAAGATAAATGTAAACATAGAAACTGTACACTGCTCAGAAATTAGCAAATAATCAATATAAGATATTCATATGTCCAGACATATTGATGCAAAATCATCACGGCAGATTCAATACATAAAAATACAATTGAAAAAATTCACAATTCTGCAATTGATATGAATCTCAGTGGCATTCCATTGCTGGAAGTGGCAGACAATCAACAAGGCATCAGTTCAGTCCGCCCGTCTGCTTTTCGTCATCATAGATTCATCAATCACAATTAACTGAACAGAAAATTGAAGTAAACTGAAGAAAAAAAGCTAAGATAGGGTTGCATCAGATAATAAGTGGAGTTTTAACTTTCTTTGAGCCAACACAAATACCTCAAGGGTTCTTCTCATTAGGACACTATAGTCAACCTAACAACAAACCTCTCTTTGGTTGGGTTTTAGTTGCAAAAGATGAGTCCACAAACATATACTCACAAACATATACTCACAAACAGCTAGTGCAAGAAGCATATTCCACTCACTAAACGGTCAAATAACGGAACAGATAATGGAAGAAGAAGAAACTTACCAAGATGGACGGCAGCGACGAAGGAACGAACGGCGGCGACGACTGAAGAAGACGGAAGAACGACAGCGACGAAGGAACGAACGGTAACAGGAAGAAGAAATGAAGAAGACGAAGAAATGAACAAGTGAGGGCAAATTTCGTATTTAGGGATTTTTAATTTAATTATAAAACATCCTACGAAAGCGCTTTTAAAAGCGCTTTCTAAGACCCATATATGAGAGCGTTTCTGAGGTAAAAAGCGCTTTCGTATGTCCCCCATATAAGAGCGCTTTAGAAAGCGCTTTTGTAGGTCCCCCTTTCAGAGCGCTTTTCAAAAGCGCTTTTATAGGGCCACCTATAAGAGCGCTTTTCAAAAGCGCTTTCGTAGGTTAGATATTTCAAATACCTATGAAAGCGCTTTCTGAAAAGCGCTTTCATAGGAAACCCTATAAAAGCGCTTTTTTTAAGCGGATGTTTTTAAAGGCTACGAAAGCGCTTTCTCTTAAAAGCGCTTTCGTAGATGCGCTGCCAAAAATTGTTTTTTTCGTAGTGAATGTTTTGTTGAGCTATAATAAGATGATATTATTGTTGATGTAACCCGTATTACGGAGCAGGATTATTATTATGATATTTTCTATGAAGTGTGACACCCTTGAGTGGAGATTTTATTTGATTTAATTCGTAAACTATATGAATATTACATGGGGGGTTAGAAGGGTGTTATATGTAACACTCGTCAGGTTTTATGAATCTTTATCTTTTTAAGCAGTAATTATGTATTTGGGAGCCATGTTGTATTTGGTCATGTCATTAACAAATTGTCTTTCATTATCTTTTAAACGACCTAATATGTCATGGTCATCTGAGTTCATAGCTAGTATATGATTGTGAAATCCACACCTAAATGTAACCTTCCAACCACTACCAATTGACATAGATCTCAACATAAATGAATGTGATACGGTGGGAGAACTGACTTGAGGTTTTGCGTTTGTGTTCGCAATTGTGCGGTTTAGCAAGAGTCACCACTGACTTTTTATTTTATCCTAAGGAAAGGTCAAAAAGCACAGGAAAGACCTTTGAGATGTTTTCTCGGGTTCGGGGGGTAGATTATGAAAAGGGAAGGTGCTAGCACCCTTTTCATCCATGGTTTTCCATGGGCTCTTAGTTACTTGTTTTAGATCACTTGCTTTTGCTTTTCAATTGTTTGAAATGGTGCTTTGTGTGTATGGTTTTGAAAATGCTTTAAAAAAGAGTCCTTGTATAGGCAACCTTTGTAATGACTCTTGTTTGAATAGATACAAAGGTGTGTGTCTTTTCGAAAAGATATTTCAATGTTTTGAAAATTTGATTTGAAATTGTGTCGTGATGTGTGTTTGAAAATGGCAAGGATGTTTTGCAAGCTTTTTGATCAAGTAACTAAGAGTTGTCTACCCTATTTTACTCAAAGATCTTTCTTATGTTTTCAACCCTTTTGACAGTGTTATTTCACCATTGTATTTGGTGAACAACCTTGTGTTAGGATGTTAAACGGGACAGGCGCGGGTCATCGCATACAATCATTGAAAGCAACTTGTGAGACGCTCTAGCAATTTTGTAAGGGACGAGATCGTTTTATCGAAGGAAACATCGAGGGTCATCGAGGGACTACGATCTTTGTTTATCGAATGGGCATTTGCTAGAGTGTCTCATATTCGAGGGACATGATTGCATTTTCCGAAGCAACAAGCGAGGTTACCCTAGAGGTGCAAGTGTGCATTGTGTTTGTCATTTTCATGCATTCAAGTCTTGTATTAGGTCATCTAGCGATTGATTTTAGATTTTCGCACACAAACCCTAATTACTATACAGTATATTGAAAGCAATAAATTGCGGGAATTTAAAGTCTAAGTTATTACAAAAAAGTATCCGGGGATGGGGGTACAATTATTTACAAATGGGGATGAGTCTCATAAGAATAATAATGTCCAAATATGAGTTACAACTAAATCGAATCGTCGCAATTCAATTATAACAAATTATAAAAATAAGAAAAAAAAATCAGTAAGTTATGAGATGTATGTATTTATTTACAAATAAGAAGCTATTCTACAAGAAAGAAAGATTGAAAATTATATTATTATTTGCAAGGGTTTTATTAATTATGAAAGGAAAAATTTTAAAGAAAAATTATCCAAACAAAATTTCTATCATTCCCACATTTTTTAAAGAAAACAAAATTAATAAAATTTCTATTATCTTTTATTAATGTAACAATTATTAAAAGGAGAAAACCACCTTAAGAAACTCGAAACAAAATTTTAATATATTTTTAATTTTATTATTAACAAAAGGAATGAAAATAATTTATTTAGAATGAAAACAAATAATTAAAAAAGTATTTGGTATAAAGAGAAGAGTTAAAAGAAAGATTAATTAAACAAAGATTTTAGTATTTTTTGTATTTTTATTATGTAACAAAAATCAATTAATAAAAGAATGACTATAAAATTATTTTTTTTAAGTAAATATTTATTATTAACAAAATAAAATAAATTAAAGAAAATAAAAAAATTAATTAGAATGGATTAATAGTTAAAACAACATTTGTTTAATAAGAGGAAAAGAAAATAGGAAGGGATGGGCTTAAGGCATGTTGTGGCCCAAATAAAAAAATGGAGAAGAACAAAACAAGAGCCAGGATTGAAGGGGGGTGCGTGTTAAAAAAACATGGGCTTTGCATTTGTTTGGGGCGAGTCAGGCCCAATGCCAGACTTTGCACAGTTTTTGTTAGGGTTGGAACGGATTAGGGTTAGTCGTGACAAACAAACGGCGCTGCTCTCTCACCTTCTTCTTCGTTTCATCTTTCTCTTCTCAGGCGAAGGCTTCTGATGTTAGCTCTACGAGTCCTAGGTCGCCGGAGCGCCGCCCTCTCTCACTCTCTTCCTTCTCACGGTGGCCCACAGTCTTGGTTCTAACATGGTACGATTTGTTTTACTCGCGTTTTACAGTTGTGTTCATTAGTTTGAGTTTTGCATGCATGTTTTAATCTATGGATTTTATGTGTTTGATATGCAGTAAAAAAGGTTGAGAATAACTTACCTTGGGGAAGATTGAGAGGAAAAGGGAAGGAGAGAAGAGGGATCGGTGGCGCCTCCTTGGAGACTAGGCGGAGGATGGAGTGATGATGGTTGCTTGCTTGCTTTACTGGTAACCTTTGTTGTTTGTCCCTTTAAGATTTTGAATGTTTGATGATGATGATTTTCTGAGAACTTGCTTGCTTCTGACTTTTGTTGATGATGAACACATTTCTGAAACCCTATGTTGCTTTGCTTCTAAAACTCTTCCTCTTTCTTCTTGGCTCTGATTGTTTGATGATGATCTTGATTCTGAAACAATGTTTTGAAACTTTTGTTGATGTTTGTTGTACTTCTGAAACTATGTTTCTTTGTTAATGATGATGAACAAAATCTGAAACTTGTTTGCTTTTGAATGTGTTGATGATGAGTATTTTCTGAAACTATGTTGTTTTGCTTCTAAAACTCTTCCTCTTTCTTTCTTCCTTGGATGTTAATAATGAGAAACCTCTTAAAACTGTTTTTTGCTTCTGAAATGCTCTTCTTTTCTCTTGGAATGATGTTGATGATGAGTGATGAAATCACTCCTGAAACAGACTTTTGTTGGCTTGTTCTTTGTTTTGGGCAAGCTTGGAGCAGTTTGTTGGTTCTGAAACTGTTTGGAAAAGCTTGTTTTCAGTTTGATTTGAGGGTTTTGGTTATGTTTCACAGTTTTGCAGTTTGAAAATGCAAGCTTGCTGTAGTTTGGCTAGCAGGTTTGCAGTTTTTGACAGATTTTTGAGCTTGAGCAAGCTTGGTGTGTTTGCAGCTTTTGACAGTTTTTGTTAAACAGGTTTGCAGGTTTGGCAAGTAAGTTTGCTTGGCTTATAGTTTGTTTTGGCCATGTAGGTTTGCTTGAGCTTGTAGTTTTTGACTTGCAGTTTGGGTAAGTTGCAGTTTGTTGTTGTTATGTAGGTTTGAGCTTGTTTTGTTTGACCTGCAGTTTGGGTAAGTTGCAGTTTGTTGTTGTTATGCAGATTTGAGCTTGTTTTGTTTGACCTTCAGTTTGGGTTAACAGTTTGGGCAAGCTTGAGTTATGCATGTTTTGAGCTGGCTTGAGTTTGTAGTTTGGACAGGTTCGAGCAAGTTTGTGTTATGCAGGTTTTGAGCTAGCTGCAGTATTTGCTAGCTTGTTGAACTTGTATGATATTTTGCAGGTTTGCCAGTCTTTTGGCTCAGTATTTTTCTCCCTCCCACTGTGTTTGATGCTAGACTGTTATATATCTTTTGTTATCTTTACTGTCTTTGATAGCCTGCCTTAGCCAAACTGCAAACTTTTTCACTAGGTCCTCTCTTTCCTCTCTCTCTCATAAGCATTTTTTGCTTATTATATTAATTGTTCTGAAAAGTTTGCCCTTGGGAAATGATGATAGTTTTGACAAGTCCCTGACTTGTGAATTGGTTTTCCTTTGCCTGTTATTTTCTGCTGTACTTTCTGTACTTGTATGCTTTTCAATTGCTTTGTAACTCAGATTGCCTTAGTTTCTGACTTTGTACAGTTTTCATGCTTGCAATGTTACTTTGTATGCCATATTTTAGCAATGCATCTTGACTTGTTTTTGCAACTCAGTTTGCTTTTCTTTAGTATGCTTTGGTTACTGTCTTTGCAATGTTATGCAGTGCTTATACAGTTTGAAATTTGGCGCCTTGGTTTTTCTTTGCAATGCCTATGTTTTTTTTGCATTTGAACCAATTGTATGCTTGCATCTTTTACTTTTCTCTTTGTGAACCAAGAAGAGCGATCTTCTTGTGATTTGCAAAGAGGAAAATAAAACATGATGAACAAAAACTTACTGATTCCGGGCGGCAAACTTTAATGATGATTTCTTTTCTTTATTTTTCAATTGAAAATTCTTCTGTATTAATCTCTTTTCTTCTGTCTGTAAGTGTTTAGTTATTGGCATGTATTTTTGGTAAAACCAGGTGTGTGAATGTCATGACTGATGTCATAACATTCTGGGTTATTAGGTACTTTATGCAGAAAAAGAATGGCATACAGTAGCTGCTATTTATGAGTGTGTATCTGAGCATTTTGCAATGATCACATTTATCACTTTCTACCAAAATCAGTAAACAGGATTTCTGTTGTCATAACCAATGTTAAGACATCCAGTACTGATCTAACAGTTATGCAGTTTGGTTAATTCTAAGATTTTTCAGGAATTTGGTTCATACCTTCCAGAACAGAATCTCACGTGGACTTTAGGTTAACCTAGCTCAACCCTAATCTGGTTGATAAAGTCTTGTGACCAAGTCTTGAGGTTAACCCTAATTAACCCTAGCTTTTCGTGGAAGCCCTAACTGAAGAAACATCTGCATATATATTCAACAGGAAAGCTGATTGGAAATTAACTCTTAGACAGAAGATCACCTTGGGGATGTATAGTTTTAACTACTGTAATCCAAGCAAGTATCATTGTGATAAGTGACTTGGAATAGGTTTTGATTGTAAGGGTTGTGTATCACTCAAAGCTTTGAAGCAAGAGTGTTTGTGTCTCTTGACTAAAGCTTTGAAGCAAGGTCAAGTTAGGTTTATGTATCACTCAAAGCTTTGAAGCACGAGTGTTTGTGTTACTTGATTAAAAGTTGTGAAGCATAATCAAGTGTATGTTCTGAAGAGTGTCTTCATTATTTCATTAGTCAAGTGTTTAGTATCATTGTTGTGATTGAGGGGGAGTGAGTAGGAACTCAGGTTTAAGTTGAACTTAGATTGAAGTTGCATTGGGTAGGTCTTAAGTGAAGGAGATAAACTGGTTGGTTTATTCCTGAATTAATATCTCTTATAGTGGATTTCCTCCCTGGCTTGGTAGCCCCCAGAGTAGGTGTTGTTTCACACTGAACTGGGTAAACAATTGACTGTGTTCTTTACTGTTTTTTTATTTACTGTCTTATAGAAAGTCAGATACGGTGTCATAACATTCACTGTGACATTGAGTATCTGCTGCCAGAATTTCAATTGGCATCAGAGCAGGCACCCTGCCTGTCTTACTGGGTGAGATCTAGGGATATCACTTTCTGGCGCTATGGACAAAGAAGGAGTTTTTGGAAACAGACCACCCATTCTGGATGGATCAAATTATGACTACTGGAAACCTCGTATGATTGCCTTCTTAAAATCACTGGACAAAAAGGCTTGGAGAGCTGCTGACAAAGGATGGAACCATCCCACCATAATTGAGAAAGATGGGACAACCAGTCTGAAGCCTGAGGAAGAATGGAGCAAAGAAGAAGATGAGTTAGCCCTGGGCAATTCCAAAGCATTAAATGCCTTGTTCAATGGAATTGATAGAAACATATTCAGACTAGTACATCAATGTGAACTGGCCAAGGAAGTTTGGGACACTCTCAAAACTACTCATGAGGGCACATCCAAAGTAAAAATGTCAAGGCTTCAGATGCTGACTACCAAATTTGAGAACCTAAGGATGATGGAAGATGAAACCATTCATGAGTTTCACATGAACATCTTGGAGATTGCCAACACCTCAGGAGCATTGGGAGAAAAGATGTCAGAAGAAAAACTGGTGAGAAAGATTCTCAGATCCTTGCCTAAAAGATTTGCAATGAAGGTAACTGCTATAGAGGAAGCCCAGGATATCAGCAAGTTGAAGGTGGATGAACTCATTGGGTCTCTTCAGACTTTTGAGATGGGGATCAGTGACAATGTTGACAAGAAAAACAAGAGCATAGCACTTGTATCCAACACTGAACATGAAAACAAGGAGGATGAAGAAGAAAATATTTCAGAAGCTATAGCCATGCTTGGAAGACAATTCAACAAATTCATCAAGAGAATGGATCCAAAGTCAAGGTCAAATGTTAATAACATTCCTTCTGACATTAACAGATCTTATGACTCTAGCAGAAGACCAAAGTCTGAAGAGAAGGGAAATCAAAGCAGAGGAATTCAATGCCATGGATGTGAAGGATATGGGCACATTCGAGCTGAATGTCCTACCTTTCTTAAGAAACAAAAGAAAGGAATGTCTGTTACCTGGTCTGGCTGTGATTCAGAAAGTAATTCTGAAGAAGAATCTGCCAAACTAGTTACTGCACTAACTGGTGTTTGTACCTCTGAAAGTGACACTAGTGATGAGGAAGTGACATTTGAAGAACTGGCTGATACCTACAAGAAATTATGCATCAGAAGTGCTGAAGTCTGTCAGCAAAATGAGAGACAAACAAAACTCATAACAAAGTTGTAGGCTGAGAAAAGGGCAGACATTGAAACTATAAGTCATCTAGAAGGGGAAGTTCAAATGCTGAACTCAAAACTGAACCAGATGACCAAATCTGTCAAGATGCTGACAAATGGAACTGACAAATTGGAAGAAATCCTTCAGGTTGGACAAAATGTGGGAAACAAGTCTGGTCTAGGATTTGTGGCAGCAAAGAAATCTGGTGCAGACAAGAAGATCAGACCTGATAAACAAATGTCAAAGCAGATGTCACAACATCGCACTCAACATCGGGAACAGAGAAATATGAAGAAAAAGTACCAAAGATGGAGATGTCATCATTGTGGGAGGTTTGGTCACATAAAGCCATTCTGCTTCAGATTGTATGGATACCCTAATCAGAACCCAGGTGTCAAACGTAAGTCTAACAAGGTACCACATACTCCACAGTGGAAGAAAAAGGCTATTGCCCTGATAGCCCACACTTCCCTTAGAGTCTCTGCAAAGGAAGACTGGTACTTTGACAGTGGGTGTTCTAAGCACATGACTGGAATCAAGAACCTTCTCAATAATGTTAAACCTCACACCACTAGTTATGTGACCTTTGGAGATGGTGCTAGAGGAGAAATCAAAGGAGTTGGTAACTTGGACTGCCCTGGAGTTCCAAATCTAAATGAAGTATTATTGGTAAAAGGCCCGACTGCTAATCTCATTAGTATCAGTCAATTATGCGATCTAGGATTCAAGGTCAACTTCTCAAAATTTGAATGTCTTGTAACTAATGAGAAACAAGAAGTTGTAATGAAAGGAGTCAGATCTAAAGACAACTGTTACTTGTGGGAGCCTGAGAACACTAATTACTCCACTGTGTGTTCTATTGCCAAAGAAGAAAAAGAGGTGAAACTGTGGCACCAAAAACTTGGCCATCTTCATCTAAGAGGAATGAAAAGGATTATATCCATGGAGGCAGTTAGAGGGATTCCAAGACTGCAAATTGATGAAGGGAGAGTTTGTGGTGAATGTCAGGTTGGTAAGCAGACTAGGATGTCACATCCAAAGTCAAGACATCTGACCACCTCTAAGGTTCTAGAACTTCTACATATGGATCTGATGGGACCAATGCAGGTGGAAAGTCTTGGTGGAAAAAGATATGCCTATGTTGTTGTGGATGATTTTTCCAGATTCACCTGGATTAACTTCATTAGGGAAAAATCTGATGTATTTGAAGTTTTTAAAGAACTGTGCAAAAGAATTCAAAGAGAAAAAGAAGGGTGTATTGTCATAATCAGAAGTGATCATGGCAAGGAATTTGAAAACAGTAAGTTTAATGAGTTCTGCTCCTCAGAAGGAATTAGTCATGAATTCTCTTCTCCTATAACTCCTCAACAAAATGGAGTTGTAGAAAGGAAAAATAGGACCATACAGGAATCTGCCAGAGCAATGATACATGCCAAAAGACTTCCTATTCATTTTTGGGCTGAAGCTATGAATACAGCCTGTTATGTCCATAACAGATTCACTTTGAGAAAGGGAGCCTCATCCACCATTTATGAACTCTGGAAAGGAAGAAAGCCAATTGTGAAGTACTTCCATGTATTTGGTAGCAAATGCTATATTCTGGCAGATCGTGAACAAAGGAGAAAGCTGGACCCTAAAAGTGATGAAGGAATATTTCTAGGATACTCCTCCAACAGCAGAGCTTATAGGGTATTCAATTCCAGGACCAAAGTCATGATGGAATCAATAAATGTCATAATTGATGATTATCATGAGGAAACAGATGTCCCTTGTAATGTTGGACATTCTTTGAGACTCCAACTCAACAGAATGACCTACCTAACACCACTGCAGCAGACTCTGAATCCAAGGAAGCTAGCAAAATCCCTTCCATCAGAATTCAGAAAGATCATCCTAAAGAACTCATAATAGGGGATCCTAACAGTGGAGTCATTACAAGATCTAGAGAAATCATCTCAAACTCTTGCTTTGTGTCTAAAATTGAACCAAGAAATGTTAAGGAGGCTTTAACTGATGAATACTGGATTGGTGCAATGCAAGATGAATTGAACCAATTTAAGCAACATGAAGTATGGGAGTTAGTTCCTAGACCAGAGGGAACAAACATCATTGGCACAAAATGGATATACAAGAACAAATCAGATGTTGAAGGAGTTGTCACCAGGAATAAGGCAAGACTTGTTGCCCAAGGATACACTTAAGTTGAAGGGGTTGATTTTGATGAGACCTTTGCCCCAGTAGCCAGACTGGAATCTATCAGACTCCTATTGGGAATTGCTTGTCTCCTGAAGTTCAAGTTATTTCAGATGGATGTAAAAAGTGCCTTCCTAAATGGGTACTTAAATGAGGAAGTTTATGTGGAACAGCCTAAAGGCTTTGTGGATCCAAACTACCCTGATCATGTCTACAAATTGAGGAAAGCTTTGTATGGCCTGAAACAAGCTCCTAGAGCATGGTATGACAGGTTGACAAAATTTCTCTCTGACAAAGGATACAGAAAAGGAGGCTTGGATAAAACCCTTTTTGTCAAAAATGAAGGAGGAAAGATAATGGTAGCTCAAATCTATGTTGATGACATAGTGTTTGGGGGAATGTCAGATCAAATGGTTAAACATTTTGCTGACCAAATGCAGGCTGAATTCGAAATGAGTCTCATGGGAGAACTGACCTACTTTCTTGGACTGCAAGTCTCACAGATGGAAGACTCAATTTTTCTATCTCAAAGCAAGTATGCAAAGAACATTGTCAAGAAGTTTGGTATGGAGAATGCCAGTCACAAAAGGACTCCTGCACCTACTCATTTAAAGTTATCCAAAGATTCAAGTGGGGTTAAGGTGGACCAAAGCCTGTACAGAAGCATGATAGGAAGTTTGCTGTACTTAACAGCCAGCAGACCTGACATTGCTTTTGCAGTTGGAGTATGTGCAAGATACCAAGCTGATCCTAAAGTCAGCCATATCAACCAAGTGAAGAGAATTTTGAAGTATGTAAGTGGAACTTACAACTATGGCTTGATGTACTCTCATGGTTGTGAACCAACTCTGACTGGTTATTGTGATGCTGATTGGGCTGGAAGTGCTGATGATAGAAAAAGCACCTCTGGAGGATGTTTCTTCTTAGGAAATAATCTGGTCTCCTGGTTCAGCAAGAAACAAAACTGTGTGTCTCTCTCTACTGCTGAAGCTGAATACATTGCAGCTGGTAGTAGCTGTTCTCAAATGATCTGGATGAAACAGATGCTTACTGAGTATAATGTCACACAAGATGTTATGACATTGTACTGTGACAATCTGAGTACAATCAACATTTCCAAGAATCCTATTCAGCATAGCAGGACCAAGCATATTGACATTAGACATCATTTTATCATAGATCTTGTAGAGGAGAAGACGATTAAACTGGAACATGTTGCCACTGAACTACAGCTGGCTGACATTTTTACCAAAGCTCTTGATGCAAATCAATTTGAAAATTTGAGGGGCAAGTTGGGTATTTGCCAACATGAGGAAATGTAGCAATTAATTTTGCTTAAAACAAGGGTTGAAGGAGTTTTTTGTGTTAAGTCTATTTTGATTGGGTTAATCATATGTTTTCCCATTTCTTTCAAAATTATTAAGAAGTTGAATAGACACTCATTTACCTCCTCCCTCTCTCGGCTCTGCAATAAATCCCATTCTCTCAATCAAAGTTTTCTCTCTCGTTGCTACTGGTTTTCTAAGACTATCAAAATGTCTCAAACATCATCCTCTTCCAAGACGACTGTTTCATCCTCATCCTCTGATCGAGATTCTAGGGCAATCACATCATGCATGGATTCTGAAGTCCTGGAGATTACTCCTCTTAGAGTACTGGCAACTAACCCCTCTAAGGTTAAAAAGCTGAGAACAAGGCATGCAGGAATGTCTCAAGCTACTTCATCCGGTAATCCCTCTCAACCTTCATCTTTTGTTCCAAATAGGGAAGGCTCAGCTTATGTTCATCAAGCAATAGCTAGGCTTGTTACAAGAATTCTGAGTGAGAACCACTCTGTACCCGGCATTTATGTTCCTTTAAATCAAGAATCAGCAAGTCCAAATGTTGACATAAATCCAGATGTCTCTGAGAATGTTGAGACACCGAATGACAACATTCAGAAATCATCTGATAATCTTGATGATCTCCAGAACCCTTCAGAGAAGGAGGTTGAACCCCCCGTTATTGATGTGGATGAAGACTACTCAGACAATGACCTAATTGCAAATATCAACCCTAGCATAGCTAGGAGAATGATGAACAGAAAAGGCAAACAGGATGCTGCAAAATGTCTGACCAAAGAGAAGACTGCTAATGTTGCTCACAAGAAAACCATGTCTGAAGGCAAGACTGGTGTAGAAACTGTGAAGACTGGACTGTCCAAAGGGAAGGTGAAAACCCGAGTACATACTGGGAGTCTCTCAAAGCCTGTGAGACAACCAATAGCAAAGAAAAGGAAAGAGCCTGAACCTTCTGATTCTGATGAGGAATCAGAATTTGACATAGATGCTGAAGACATTCCTCTCAGAAGGAAAGTCCCTTCAAGTAAAATGGCTAAAGTTCCTGAAGTCCCCACTGACAACATTTCTTTTCACCACCCTGAAAATGCCAACAGATGGAAGTATGTTTGCTTGAAAAGAATAGCCTTGGAAAGAGAACTGAACAATGGGGCCATGGAATATAGGGAAATCATGGACCTAATCAAATCTGCTGGACTAATGAATATTGTGGTTAAGTTTACCAATTGCTATGAAAATCTTGTCAAAGAATTCATAGTGAATTTATCTGATGAATGTGCTGATGGAAGGTCAGCTGACTTTAAATGTGTCTATGTAAGAGGAAGAAAGGTTAATTTCTCTCCCTCTGAAATTAACAAATTCCTTGGAAGACCAGATGAGGCTTGCCCTGAACTAGAGGTTACTGACAATCAAGTATGCCAAACCATCACTGCAAGACAAGTCAAGTGTTGGCCCTTAAAAGGCAAGCTGAATGCTAGCAAGCTAAGCATGAAATTTGCCATCCTGCACAAGATTGGTGCTGCCAACTGGGTTCCTACCAACCATAAATCAACCATCTCCACAGGATTGGGAAGATTCATTTATGTTGTTGGAACCAGGACTGAATTTGACTATAGCAGGTATATCTTTGATCAAACTTTAAAACATGCTGGAAGCTATGTTGTTAAAGGCCCTATTGCCTTTCCCTCCCTCCTATGTGGTATTGTCCTTGCTCAGTATCCTGACATTCTAGTGGAAAGAGATATTGTATGCAAAAGATCCCATGCTCTTGGGTTGCACTATAAGCTATTCCAGGGATCTCATGTTCCTGACATTGTCATGACATCAGCTGAGGCATCAACTGTAAAAACCCAGTCCAAGACATCTGATGTTATAGCTATGCTGAAAGAAACCTGCAAAGAGCTGGAGACAAGGAAAAGGACTCTTGAGAACCTAATTGCCAGATTAGAACAGGAGGAGACTGAAGGACAAAGAAGGGAAGAGGATGTTGCTGAAGATCAGCTTAATGCTGAAGAAAGTGCCTCCTCTGAAGATGACAGTGCTTGAAGTTTGGTGGAGTTGTCAAGCTTGCTTCTGATTCCTGTTGCTGCAAGTGATTTCATTTTTGTTATTTTATTACTCATTTTGGATGACTGTATAACATATAAGTACATGTATCTTTGGCCTATTTGTGGCTAAAGAGGGGGAGATATTTTGTGTTAATTACTTGGTAGACATTATTTTTTTCTGCAGACATCTTCATTCTGCTGCTCTCAATTCTCTGATTGCTTAGGGGTTTTAGCCAAAATATTTCCAAAGGGGGAGTTTGTAAGTGTTTAGTTATTGGCATGTATTTTTGGTAAAACCAGGTGTGTGAATGTCATGACGGATGTCATAACATTCTGGGTTATTAGGTACTTTATGCAGAAAAAGAATGGCATACAGTAGCTGCTATTTATGAGTGTGTATCTGAGCATTTTGCAATGATCACATTTATCACTTTCTACCAAAATCAGTAAACAGGATTTCTGTTGTCATAACCAATGTTAAGACATCCAGTACTGATCTAACAGTTATGCAGTTTGGTTAATTCTGAGATTTTTCAGGAATTTGGTTCATACCTTCCAGAATAGAATCTCACGTGGACTTAAGGTTAACCTAGCTCAACCCTAATCTGGTTGATAAAGTCTTGTGACCAAGTCTTGAGGTTAACCCTAATTAACCCTAGCTTTTCGTGGAAGCCCTAACTGAAGAAACAATTGCATATATATTCAACAGGAAAGCTGATTGGAAATTAACTCTTAGACAGAAGATCACCTTGGGGCTGTATAGTTTTAACTACTGTAATCCAAGCAAGTATCATTGTGATAAGTGACTTGGAATAGGTTTTGATTGTAAGGGTTGTGTATCACTCAAAGCTTTGAAGCAAGAGTGTTTGTGTCTCTTGACTAAAGCTTTGAAGCAAGGTCAAGTTAGGTTTATGTATCACTCAAAGCTTTGAAGCACGAGTGTTTGTATTACTTGATTAAAAGTTGTGAAGCATAATCAAGTGTATGTTCTGAAGAGTGTCTTCATTATTTCATTAGTCAAGTGTTTAGTATCACTGTTGTGATTGAGGGGGAGTGAGTAAGAACTCAGGTTTAAGTTGAACTTAGATTGAAGTTGCATTGGGTAGGTCTTAAGTGAAGGAGATAAACTGGTTGGTTTATTCCTGAATTAATATCTCTTATAGTGGATTTCCTCCCTGGCTTGGTAGCCCCCAGAGTAGGTGTTGTTTCACACTGAACTGGGTAAACAATTGACTGTATTCTTTACTGTTTTTTTATTTACTGTCTTATAGAAAGTCAGATATGGTGTCATAACATTCACTGTGACATTGAGTATCTGCTGCCAGAATTTCACTGTCTTTTGCAGGTGAGTACCAATTGGATGATAGAGGAAGCAGTAGAAGCCAAACATATTAGGAGATTAGGCTTAGATTTATTTTTTCATTTATTGTAAACAAATATTATCTTAAATACTATAAGTTATAATCTTACAATATTCAAATAAATTTTGTAACAACATTTGAAGTAAATAAAAGTCTTTATCCAAAAGAAATTTCTACTGTCAAATATCTTCCAATCTTTCCCTTTGCCTATTCACTTTTATTTAAGATTCCTGATTAAACAATGACTGAAATTGCATTCCACCATTTCCAATACAGATGACTTAAAATCCAAGTAATCCATAAAAACTCTGCAATCTATTTGCATCAGTATTCCAATCAACATACGCGTTGTGCATTCTAAACAAACAAGCATTTCCATTAACTGGCAAACATTTCCCTCCACTAACAAGCAGATGCCTTAATGTTCCAAACAAAAGTCTCAGCTCTTATCCCAGATAATCAGGCTTTGAGAACAATCAGTAAATTTGAACAAGCAATTTCTGAGGATTCAATTTCTTTTGAGAGATGTGAGAGAAAACCCTAATCCTGGATTAACTGCTAAGGAAAAGTCTGGAGATCGATTCATGAGCCAATCCTTAAAAATCAGAGAAAACCCTGGGGTTGTGATTTTCTTGTGAAAAAGGGAGGGAAAATTTTGGGGTACAACAATGAACATTTAACTTTCCTACTATAATTGTCATCAGAAGAATTTTTTGTATTAGATATTTCTAAATAATTAATTATTGATTTTTTTGTTTTTTTACCAATATTTCATAGTGAAATTTTTTAACAGAATGTAATATTTTGAAAGATAAATAATGAGAAAGATAGTTTTATTATTACTAAAATATGTGGGTGTGTCAAGTCAAAGCATGAGAATGGAAAAATAAAATCTCCACGCTTTAATACGACTTCATTCTCATTTGTTTTAGTTCTGGACTGGGCCTGCCCGTGGCCCAATCACCAGTGAGGCCCAATCCAAGCTTGTCAATGTATCATGCTGAGCATTAGATCTTCCGAGCACACCCCGATCATGGGTAACTGGTCGAATGTGACTACATCCCGCTGGTGCCCACGAGGAACGTCCCCGACGAGGGATGTCCCTGACGAGGAACATCCCAATCCAAGCTCTTCCCTAGTACCCTCCTTGTAGGGCAGACCTTCAACCTCTCCGGATTTCGTGGAGTCCACAAGGTCCCGAGAATATCGCGTCTTTACCCTCCCTATTCTACAAACAGCATCATCTAGGTAGGGGACCACGTGCAGGTCCCCACTACTCATGTAGAACCTGGCAGTCCCTTTGTTGGGCATGTTTGATCAGCCCAATAAATGGACCTTGGCCCAGTGCTGGGGACTATAAATACCCTCTATTTCGAGAGGGTCAGGATTCATTCATTCACACCTATACTCACTTGCTTGCTCATTCCATCTCTCATTTTGCCATCAGAGTGTCTTGCAGGTACCCCCCCCCCCCCCATCTCCTTCAAATCCAGCCTGAAGCCAACTGTGGCGGTCCAACTCTGATTTGGTACGATCAGTGGCGCCGTCTGTGGGAATCTAAGCTTCCCCGTCTTCTTCACTTAAAAAGACCAAAGCTAAAACCATCCTCAACTGTAACGGCTGACCAGACTCAGGACAACCAGAATGTCTGTGTCATCGAAGCTAACAGCAACATCATCGATAATAATGTTGGCCCCGACAACGCCGGCATCACTGGCCATAACACAGTCCTCGACGACAACATCCCCGGGCCTTCTAACTACCGGGACGGAGCCACAACTTCATCTTCATCAGTCCCTCCTGGGCTTGAAGAAGATCCAATCGTCCAATTCCATGAAGTCCCTGTCCCCGTCGGGGCAGACGCCACGACCAGGGCACTGTTCACGGTGATTAACCAGACCAACTATCTCATCTTTGCCCAGGGGGAAAGATTGAGAGAACTCGAAGAAGACCGAAGGCCCACTAGAAGACACAGGAGGCCTCAATCTCCTCCCCCTCGACAAATGGAGGAACATCCCCGATCTCCCCACCGGAGACAGAATCAGAACATCTCTCGAAGCCCGTTGCCTTGACCAATCGGGCGGCGACTCCGCTTGGAGAGGGAACCACTCATCGAAGCAGGAAGGCATAACCACAAACCTTCGCGACAAGAATGAATACCTCCAAGGGATAGACATAGAGGAAACTATCAACATTCACATCGCTCGAGTAGCACCCCGCACGACCAGGGCCACCGCGACCAACAATACATCGGATCCCCGTCCCGCTCCCCAGAACGGAGTGACGAGGACGACCCCCGCGGTCCCTTGTTACAAGCTATCATGGAGGCGCCTATTCCCCCGGGCATGGAGAAGCCTCCCCTCTTAAAAGAATATGACGGCGTCGCCGACCCGGTCGACCATATAGACGGGTTCGAAGCCATGCTGCACTACCACAATGTCGGGGGACCAATCAAATGTCGGTTGTTCCCCACGACCCTGAGGAAAGCAGCTATGGACTGTGTTGTACCCCAAAATTTTCCCTCCCATTTCCTCAACATTTTCTCACCACAAGACCCTTGGAGCTCAAGATCCAGTTAGGGTTTGCTCTGCTCAAGACTCATCCTTGCATTGTTGACCCAAATTAGGGTTTTAGTTTGCACAAAGATGTTTTGACCTAAAAGTCCCAAAGTGACTTTCATGCTTCATATTAGACTCACAAGTTTATCCATACCAAGTTTCAAGCCTTGATTCCAATCTTTGCCCAGTCAATTGGACAGTTGACCTAGAAATCAGCTATATTGGGGGAAAAGTCAACTGTGGCCAATTGACAGTCAAACCTCATGATTTTTGACCCTCATCAACATTATGAACTCATATGAACCATTTGGTCAAGTTTGGATCACAATTCCACAAGAAATTTGATCAGATCACCAAAAGGGTAAAATGGTCATTTTTAGGGTTTTGACTGCACAAAGGCAATTTTTGACTGTTTGACCTAGCCAATGGCAAATCAAGCTCACATATGGACTCAAGGACCCAATGGCATTGTCTTGACATGTTCAACAAGTTCAAAAGATCCCAAATGCACAAGATTGACAGATGAATTTTCCAATCAACTGATCAAAATTTGACTGTATACTGAAAAGTCAAACTTTGACTTTTTGGTCAAAATCAAGTGCCAAGATTCATTTTTCATCAAAACATGTCAAATTATGAAACTTGTTCATCAAGAAATCAAAAATCACAAATTAGGGTTTGAAATGAAGAAATTTCATAACTTAGAAATTTTCTAAGTTATGAAAAATCCTAATTTTTTCCTAACTTTGTCCCATTTTCTCATCAAGATGCATTTGGATTCAAACAAAACTCAAAACATGAAAGTTATAGTCCATTGCAAAATATACAACTTTGATTCACAAAGTTTCTTCAAAAGAAACTTTTAGCTCAAGTTATGATTTTTGGAACAAGGGTGCAAAAAATTCTTAACTTAGAAAAATTTTGACCAATTCTAGGCAGGATTTTTGCCTAACTTCATGGCCACTTTTCACATGCTTCCACTTGGAATTTCAACTTGCATTACAAAGATGGATTGTATTACACATTCCAAGCTTTCCAAATTGTCCAAGAACTTCTCAAACACCCTTGTGGTTAGGGAGAATCGAATTTGTCAATATGGGCAAAAGTCACTTTGATTCATGGCCAAAGGCATGTTCATACACTTTGTATTTTTGAAATCAGCTTGCACAAGCTAGTTACAGGCCTCTAATCTCATTTACACTCAATAATTAAATGCCAATCCATTTTTTTCTAGCATTATTTTGTGCATTTGGACATTACATGAAGAATTAAGCCATATTTGGAAAAAGCAAGTTATCCATTCTTGTAAAGCATGACTTTATGTCAAACACAAATCCAAGAAGTACAATGCAAATCTCTGAGGCACAAGTTATTAAACTAATCCCACTGATCAAGACTAACTTTGCAGCATGTTTAGGGGGCCTGCATAAGCTTGTAACAAGACTTGGCATTTTTTTACTTAAGATAGAGGCAACTTTGCAAACACAACAACATCTCTCATTCCTGCAAGAACTAACCAAGACAAACTTGTTGAACACATTCCAAACATCAAACCTGACCTAAAACACGAACCAACCACCTCCAATACCTCCTCATCCATCAAAGCCCATTTTTTCTGCAAAACAGAGTCCCTGTTGCAGATTGACTTGGCCAGTTCATTTCCATCGTGCATTTTCATCCAAGCCACCTCAAACACCTTCCATAACATTCATACAAACTATCACAAGCCTTGGAAACAGACTGTAACACCTCTAACCAGTTTTGCCATTTTCACTTTTCTCTCTTGCAGGTTGACTTCTGTAGCTTGATACCGCAAGATTCAAAGCACTCCAAGCATTGGAGAAGCATCCATGAACTTCAAGCAAGCTGTACAAGTCCTCACACTGCAGTGAAAGTGCCTCCATTGTTGTACACGACTCAAGCTGAACAAGTAAAACTTTGAACTTCTATCTCTCTATCCAGGCATAGTTAGGCTTAAGTTTGTGAAGAAAGCATGTTCTAATCATAGCCCTGAAGCCATCCATATAGTTACTTTTCATTTATATTGTGTGTGCTAAGAGTATTTTGAACCTGAACATTGAAAAAAGCTAGGTCAGGAATTGGGGGAGAAGAAATTCTCTCTCATTTCTGAGAGTTAGATTGACTTTTTTATATGTTTAGAATCGTGGCTTCAAGCTCTACAGGTTTCATGTTTTAAGTTTTTGTTAAAAGTCAAAGGATCAAGAGATAGCAGGGACAAGGCAAAACGCGCGTTTTGTTCTGTTTGAATGTCCGGAGGTTGAAGACAAAGTTCTTCTGGGCTGGGCCTGTTTCATTTTTCTTTTTGCACCCCTTTATTTCACATACACCCCCTTGGCCCATTGTGTTTTATTTTTATCATTTTTGATTTTTTCCTTTTGATTCTGATTTGTTATTTTTTGTTAAAATATAAAAAAATATAAAAAATATTTTTTTCACCCCTTTTTGTATTTATTAGGCATTTATTTGTTTTAGTTGACATATATATGTAAATAAATATAAATACACTTTATTTAAAATACCAAAAATAATACAAATACATTTTTATTTTCTGATTTTTATTTTATTTCATCTTTTGAAAACATTTTCTAAAAAATATACCTTTTTTTATAAATAATAAATATTTTTATTTTTGTGTATATTTAATATATTTAATAAATAATATAAATATTTATATATTTAGAATATTTAGGATAAAAATACAAAAAATAATACATTTTTTCTTTTATTAATATTTAACCTCAAAAATCACTTTTTTATAATATACTTCCTTTTTTATTTATTTTTTGTATATAGTAAATAAATATTGTATATATTAAATAATAAATACCTTTTTATTTAGCAAATTAGGGTTTTGCCCTAAGAACATAAAAATACCCAAAAAATTAACCTCTTTATTTTTGTTTATTTGACACATGAAAAATACTTTTACATACATATAAAAATCATTTTTTGCATCTTGCATATCTATTTTATTTTATTTAATTATTGTACAATTAATTACCTTGTAAATTCCATTTGGATTGTAATAGTCTAGATTTAAATTTCTTGCTAAATATCCCCATTTGACATTTGTACCCCCTCATCCCATAATTTGTGTTGTAATAATTTAGGATTTTATTTTTCACATTTAGAAGCTTTCTAAATATGCCATGATAGACTTAGGGTTTATATGCAAAAATCAAAAACAACAAATAGCTTAATCTAATTCAAAGATAAAAAAGCATAAAAATGGACAACACCAATCACACTTGCACCCCCTTTGGGTTACTCCACTTGTTGCCTTCAATAATGGACCATATTGTATGTTGAGTGTTTTTGGCAAAACAAATAATAACAAATGATCATAGTCCCTTGATGACGCTTTCGAAAGTTGCCTAAAAATGATCAAGTCCCTCAAAGGAAAAAGTTGCCAAAGACACTTGGCACCATTGCAATCATGGTCTAAACGATGACCCGCGCTCGTCCCGTTAACATCCTAACACAAGATTGTCCACCAAATACAATGGTGGAACAAAATTGTCAAAAGGGTTAAAACATAGGAAAGATCTTTGAGAAATTTAGGAGTAGACAAACTCTTAGTTACTTGATCAAAACTTGCAAAACAATCCTTGCCTACTTTTCAAAACACACATCACAACACACTTTCAAACAACTTTCAAAAATATTGAAAAACTTTTCAAAAGATATACACCTTTGTATACATCCAAACATGGGTCATTACAAAGGTTGTCAGCACATTGGCCTCTTTTCAAAACATTTTCAAAACCCACACACAAAGCACCATTTCAAACAATTGAAAGCACCATTTCAAACAATTGAAAATGCAAGGCAAGTTGATCTAAGCAAGTAACTAAGAGCCCATGGATAACCATGGATAGAAAGGGTGCTAATACCTTCCCTTTCTATAATCTACTCCCCGAACCCAAGAAAACATCTCAAAGGTTTTTGCTGTGCTTTTTAACCTTTCCTTAGGATAAAATAAAAAGTCGGTGGTGACTCTTGCTCAACCGAAACATTTGCAAAAACAAACGCAAAACCTCAAGTCAGTTCTCCCACCGTATCACAGAACTGGCGACTCTGCTGGGGAAATTTTTAAAGTGGAGTAACCTTAGGGCTTAGATCACCCTCTTGCATGACTAATTGTTTGCTTTGATTGCTTTATATCTTGACTCTCTTGTTTGGGCTTGAAATCCTACACCTGGATTTGGGGAAACATTCATAGATAGCAATACGTTGTGGAAACTGTGCGGGGTATACCGACACGGTTGAAGCAATAGCTATATTAGTATGACATATTTGTGAGTACCGGTAACCCTTGAGTTCAATCAAGGAGAGTACGGGGCCGCTGAGTGATGTCACTAAGCACTAATGACCTAGAACCTTACTTGACCATCTTGGCCTTTCATTAGGGGTAGTGAGATGACCGACTTTGGTGCAGTCCGAAGTTGGTAGATACTCGATACTACACTCATTGAGGGTTGTTTTCTTGGAATATTTTGGTCGCTAGTTAAGTGGCTAAACCAAAACAATGAACATGGAAAACAATCCAATGATATTGAGCTCCTTAGAACCCGGATACTATTAATAGGACAGGTTTTTAAGCCAACTACACTCAAGAGGGTACTTACCTATGGAACCCCATGCAAGCCTGAAACTAGGGTTTGGTGTGAATTGCTTGTACATATGTTTTGTGCATACATCATGAACATCATAAAGCATCATATGCATTCACTAACCATTTCAAGGGTTTGGATCTTCATCTTTGTTCTTGTTTTGTAGGTCATGGAAATTCTTCGCAGGAAAACTATCCAAGTCAACCTTGTGAGAATCCCTCCTCAGCTCAAGGAGCTCACATCCAGAATTCCGGAAAGCTCTCCCTTCAGTGAAAGACATGGTAGAATGCTCAGCCTAGTCAGCACCAGCATTGAAGAGGACATGGTAAAGGTGTTGTTCCAGTTCTTTGACCCCCTTCACCACTGTTTCACTTTCCTCGACTATCAGTTGGTGCCCACTTTGGAGGAATTTTCTCAACTCCTGAGAATTCCTATTCTTAATCAACTACCCTACAACGGTACGGAAAAAGAACCAAATCCTGAAGATGTTGCTCAAGCCCTACACTTGTAACCATCTGACATCAAGGGGCATTGGGAAACTAGAAGCGGTGTCAAAGGCTTCTTGGCAAAATTCTTGTTTGAGAAGGCACAAGAGTGTTGGAATTCATTGGACCTACAAGCCTTTGAAGAAATTGTGGCACTCCTCATTTATGGGTTGGTCTTGTTCCCAAATCCTGACCAGCTTGTAGATGTCAACGCCGTCAAAATCTTCTTATCCAGAAATCCAATACCAACATTGCTTGGGGACATTCTTCACTCATTTTACACACGAACAATGAGAAAGAGGGGTGTTCTCATGTGCTGTACTCCTCTCCTTGCAAGGTGGTTTATTTCGCACCTTCCATAATCTGTCTTGAAGAATGACCAAGGCTTAAGGTGGTCACAACGGTTGATGACCCTCACTCACTTTGATGTACATTGGTGTTCTCGGTCCAGAGAAAATGTCATCATCGTCGATCGTTGCAGAGAGTTCCCTAATGTTTCATTGCTTGGCATTAGAGGAGGCATTACCTACAACCCTTGTCTAGCTTTGAGACAATTTGGATATGCACGAAGGGATGGCCCTCACGACATGTTGATTCTTGACCTAGTTTTTGACTTCGACAACGATGCGCAAGGACTTCGCCAAAGATTCATTAGAGCTTGGAGGATGCCTAACAAGGTAGACAGCAAGACACTAGGGCACAAGAACTCCATCCCTCTTGAGCCTTATCTCAAGTGGGTACGAACCCGAGCCCAGAGTCTAATGATGCCTTACCCTCATGTTCTCCCTGTGATTAAAGAACCCGTTAAGGAAGGAGAGGTTCCCTACACCATCATGTATCCTGACATTCCTACATCGTGGGAGGAAATGCAGAAGAGTTGGATCCAACTCAAGGAGGAACGGAACACTTTTGAAGCCAGCTTCTACGCCAGTGAGAAGAAGGTTTTGGAGCTTACCCGCCGACTCCATGAGGAAGAGACTCTCAACACCTACATCGCACCAAAGAGGATGCGCAACGTCTTTTTACCTTGAGAAGTTTTTTGTAATATTTGGCCCATGGGGCATTTATGTACTGACAAATTTCTTCTTATTAATATGACGTGTGTTCTTTTTGTTTGCAACAATTTTGAATTTTCTAAATCCTTGAATGCATTGCATACATAAGCATATCATTCATCATGCGCATAAGCAGGTCTCCACACCAGGTTTCCTTATCTTTCTGCTGTTCATTACAGTAAGATGGATCTCGAACAGACGGTCAAGGACTTGCAGTCTCAAAACTCACAGTTTCAACATCTCCTGATGACCTTGGCTAAGGGTCAGGAAGATCTAAAGGCCCTGCTTGGGAACAAAGAGCAAGTGAAAAAGAAGAAGAAAAGAATCGGGGTGGCTACCCTAGGAAGAAGGTTTGAGGGTGAAGCCAGAAGAGTTCTTGAATTTCCCCCTACTTCTGAAGAGGGAACCAGTAAAGGGAATGCGGCTGCGGTACCTTCCGAATCCGAAGCTGAAGAAGGAGAGGCTGAAGAAGACGAAGACTACTCTGAGCAACAATACCCGCCTGCCGATGATAAGTACAAAGGCTTGGAAGACAGGTTGGCAGCTATGGAGCTGCAGAGAGTTCCCGGCTTAGATTTCGAAGATTTGGGATTAGTTGTTGGAATTGTGATCCCCCCGAAGTTCAAAGTGCCAATTTTTGCAAGGTATGACGGGCTGTCTTGCCCAAAGATGCATCTCAGATCGTATGTAAGGAAGATCCAACCTTACACTGCATACAAGAACCTATGGATCCATTTCTTTCAGGATAGCCTTTCAGGGGCTCAACTCGAGTGGTTATATCAGCTGGATGGAGCCAGTATCCGAAACTGGGAGGACTTGGCTACTGCATTTTATAGACAATATCAGTACAATTCTGACCTCGCTCCCACGCGTACCCAACTCCAGGGTATGTCACTGGGGACAGGCGAAGGATTCAAGGAGTATGCGTAAAAGTGGAGAGACCTGGCTGGCAGGGTGCAGCCACCACTGACGGACCGTGAGCTTGTCGACATGTTTCTGGGGACCCTGTCCGGTCCATTCTTCAACCATCTGATTGGTAATTCTTCTGCTGGGTTTACAGATTTGATCTTGACTGGTGAGAGAATAGAAGCTAGTATCAAGTCGGGGAAGATACAAAAAGGTGCCTCTGCGAATACTGAAAAGAAGCCTTTTAAGAAGGAAGCCAGTGCTATTTATGGTCCCAGAAGACAAATTAAGCCGGAACACCGCCAAGCTGTCAATGCATTGGTAATTTCAAAGCCTGCTGCTGCTCCTCAGCAGTATAACCAACCAGGGGGTGAGAGACCCAAAAAGCAGTACACTCGGCTCAGCATGACCCTGTCTCAGATTTTGCCACAACTACTGTCAACCAATCTGGTAACTGTCAAAGAAGCTCCAAAGGTAGTGAACACAGCCTCTCCAAAATACAACCCCAACGCCCGTTGCGCTTATCACTCTGATAGCCCGGGGCATACTACGGATGATTGTTGGGCTCTGAGGAATAAAGTTCAGGACCTTATTGATGCTAAGGAAATACAGTTTGAGGCGCCCGAAAGGCCCAATGTTGTGACTGCTCCCATGCCCCAGCATGGAGTGAATGCTGTGGAAGAAGACCGGTATGTAGCCTCTGTGGATGATATTGTTAATCCGTTGTTGATTGTCAAGAGGAACCTGTTGCTAGCCGGTTTATTTCCGGGATGTGGTAAAGGTTGCCTTCTATGTGCTGTTTCACCTGCCGTTTGTCCCTTGCTGAAGTCAGGTATCCAAAGCCTGATGGATATCAAATAAATCTTGTTCGAGAAGATTGTTGTTCCTACTACCCCTGCTGAAGAAGTTTCTATTGTCACTATTTTCAACAACCCTCCTAAGGCTCCTTCAAAGAAGCCTGTCAAAATCATGTCCACTCAGAAGATTGCTCCTATCATCATCACTGTTCTGGGGCCCCTCCCCTATACATCTGACAAAGCTGTCCCATGGCACTATGGGGCAGATGTTTATGTGCTTGGAGTTAAGCAAGAGTTTGATACTAGTACTGGCGTCAGTAACATCACCGGGCCTGCCAAAGTTACTCGAAGTGGTAGGCTGTTCTCACCAGATATTGCGCCATCAGCTATTCAGAAACCTCTTGTCATCACACCTGCAAGTGTGCATGTTCCCCTTCCTAATCAAGTTCCTGTTTCTACCCCTGTTGCCGAGTCATCTGACACTCGGGGCAAATGGATTGCTACTGATTTGCCTGCCCTGACGGAGGCACCAAAGACAACCACTATTGAAGCTTCCCAACAAGAGATGGAAGAGATTCTCAAGATTATCAAGAAGAGTGATTTCAATGTCGTTGAGCAGTTAGGGCACACCCCATCAAAGATTTCTATGCTATCACTGTTGTTGTGTTCAGAGGCCCATGCCAAGGCCCTGATTTCCTTCCTAAAGATGGCTCATGTGCCACAAGAAACATCTGTTGATCAATTTACTGATTGTGTGGCCAACTTGACTGCCGATAATGGGTTGGGCTTCTCTGACACTGATCTGACTGCCAAAGGAAAGAACCATAATGATGCCCTGCATGTCTCCATTGAATGCAGGGGCACTACTCTTGCCCATGTGTTGGTAGACACCGGTTCTTCATTGAACGTATTACCCAAGAAGGCCCTAGACAGGTTGGATTGTGAGGGTTTGGAGCTCAAACCTAGTAACATTGTTGTCCAGGCCTTTGACGGTTCAAAAAGGATGGTACATGGTGAAGTTGATATTCCAATCAGGGTTGGTTCGCAGGTCTTTGATTCTACTTTCTATGTGATGGATATCCGACCATCCTATTCTTGTTTGCTGGGTCGTCCATGGATCCACAAGGCTGGAGCTGTGACCTCCACACTACATCAAAAGCTTAAATACCCGGTCAGAGGGAAAATTGTGACAGTTCAGGGGGAAGAAGAGTATATGGTCAGCCACCTTAACTCATTCCGGTACATAGAGATGGATGGGGAGTTCATTGAAACCCCCTTCCAGCACTTTGAAGAGGTGCCTCAGACACTGGCATCAGCTGAAACTGTGATTGAAGACCCTCCTTTGAAGATGGCTTCCTTAAAGGATGCCCGGGCTGTGATTGAGAAGGGTGAGTGTGCAAACTGAGGCCGACTTCCTGACTTCACTCCAAAGACTGACAAGTTTGGTTTGGGCTTCACTGCAGAGGCTCAGAGGGCTGTTCGTAAGGCAAGGATTGGAAGACCTCATGTGTTCATCACTAATCCGGGAGTAAATGCTATTGAAGACGACGTGGAGGAATCTGAATTCGACAGCTGGATCTACCCAACAACCGACGGTGGACCAAGCAACTGGACTGCCAAAGACTTCACACCTATTACTTTTGTCACTCAGTAATAAACTCCTTTGTTTTTAAATTTGTAACAAACAATATGTTGAAACTTTTATGGCTCGGTGTCCTACCCGGGGCACCGTGGCTTCATTTGTGAGGGCTTTTGTGTGTCATTTTCATATATCATCAATAAAAACATTGGACGTTTGTTGCATTTCAAAAAATCCTGCGCTCCTTTTCTTTCTTTATTATATATTGCAAAACAGCTATATTTACACACACTCACCCATACAGGTTCCAATCCACTCTGGATCTCACTGGTAACGACTCTGCTACTGCCAGTTATGACTTCGAAAATCCGATCAACTTAGCCGAAGACGAGGGTGAAGATGATTGCGAAGTGCCTGGTGAACTTGCAAGACTGTTACTCCAGGAAGAGAGGGTCATCCAGCCACATGAAGAGCCAGTGGAAACGGTAAATCTGGGTACTGAGACAGACAGAAAGGAAGTCAAGATTGGTGCCAATCTAGAGCTCAGTGTGAAACAACGGTTGATTCAGATGCTGCATGATTATGTGGAAATCTTTGCCTGGTCTTACGAAGACATGCCTGGGTTGGATACCGACATTTTGGTTCATCACCTGCCTACCAAGGAAGAATGCCCTCTGGTAAAACTGAAGGTCCGCCGTATGCGTCCAGAAATGTCCGAGAAAATCAAAGCTGAGGTTATGAAACAATTTGATGCCGGGTTTCTAGCAGTGACTTCTTACCCTCAGTGGATTGCCAACGTGGTTCCAGTGCCGAAGAAAGATGGTAAGGTCCGAATGTGTGTTGATTACAGGGATTTGAACAGGGCGAGCCATAAGGATGATTTCCCTCTGCCTCATATCGATGTTCTGGTTGACAATACTGCTCAGCATAAGGTATTCTCCTTCATGGACGGCTTCTCCGGTTATAACCAGATCAAGATGGCTCCTGAAGACATGGAGAAGACCACTTTTGTTACTCAGTGGGGCACCTTTTGCTACAAGGCCATGCCTTTTGGGTTGAAAAATGTTGGGGCAACCTACCAACGTGCCATGGTTGCTTTATTTCATGATATGATCCATCACGAGATAGAAGTATACGTCGACGATATGATTGCAAGGTCCCAAACTGAGGAGGAACACCTTGACCATCTGCGGAAGCTGTTTGACCGTCTGAAGTTGTACAAGCTGAGGTTGAACCCAAACAAGTGCACCTTTGGGGTAAGATCTGGAAAATTGTTAGGCTTCATCGTAAGCGACAAAGGTATTCAAGTGGACCCTGCCAAAGTGAAAGCCATACAAGAGATGCCAACTCCCAAGACAGAGAAAGAAGTCAGAGGCTTTCTAGGACGATTGAACTACATTGCCCGATTCATCTCGCATCTAACTGCTACCTGTGAACCAATCTTCAAGCTGCCGAAGAAAGATCAAGTAGTACGTTGGAATGATGAATGTCAGGCCGCTTTCGAAAGAATCAAAGAGTATCTCCAAGAACCACCCATTCTTATGCCACCGGTTGAAGGGAGACCTCTAATCTTATACTTGACAGTACTGGACAACTCAATGGGGTGTGTGATGGGGCAGCATGACGAGTCTGGCCGAAAAGAGCACGCTATTTATTACCTTAGAAAAAAGTTTACCGACTGTGAGACTCGATACTCACTTCTCGAGAAAACTTGTTGCGCTTTGGTATGGGCTGCTCGCCGGCTGAGACAGTATATGTTGACTCACACTACTCTGTTGATTTCAAAAATGGATCCAATCAAGTACATATTCGAAAAGCCCGCCTTGTCCGGAAGAATAGCAAGATGGCAAATGATCTTGACGGAATATGACATCCAATACACGACTCAAAAAGCAATCAAGGGAAGTGTATTTGCAGACCATTTGGCACACCAGGCAGTGGATGATTACCAGTCGATGAACTTTGAATTTCCAGATGAGGATATTATGGTGGTGACTGATTGTGAAGTACCTGGACCGGATGAAGGACCTGAGGAAGGATCCCGATGGTCTATGCACTTTGACGGAGCCTCGAACGCTTTGGGTAATGGTATCGGCGCTGTGATCATATCCCCTAAAGGAACTCATACTCCACTTACTTCCCGACTATGTTTCAACTGCACCAACAACATGGCAGAGTATGAGGCATGTATCATGGGTCTTCAAGCTGCAATCGACTTAAGGATCAAGTTTCTGAGTGTCTTCGGAGATTCCGCTCTCGTGATCAATCAGATCAAAGGCGAGTGGGATATGAAACACCCAAATCTTATTCCTTATAAGGAGTATGTGTTGACTTTGCTTCCCCACTTCGAGGAGATAACTTTTGAACACTTACCAAGAGAGGAGAATTAGTTAGCGGACGCGTTGGCTACGATGTCTTCTATGTTCAAAGTCAAATGGGACAACGAGGCGCCCCGGATCATTATCTGGAAGTTGGATGAACCTGCACACTGCTGTGATCTTGAGTCTGAAGAGGTAATAGAAAAACCCTGGTATCATGAAGTGAAGAGGTACCTTGAAGCTCAAGAATACCCCGAAGGTGCATCTGTTAATGACAAGAAGTTCCTGAGAAGGTTTGCGGCAAAGTTCTTCCTCAGCAATGGCATTCTCTACAAGCGAAACCATGATTCAACCTTACTGCGTTGTGTGGATAAGACTGAAGCAGAAAAGATCATGGCGGAGCTACATGAAGGTACCTTCGGAACACATTCTAGTGGACATACCATGGCAAAGAAAATCCTTCGGGCAGGATATTTCTGGTCCACAATGGAAGCCGACTGTTATCAGCATTCTCGAACGTGTCACAAATGCCAGATCTATGTTGATAAAGTGCACATTCCTCCGGTTCCTCTGAACGTCTTGACAGTACCTTGGCCTTTTGCAATGTGGGGCATTGATATGATCGGCGAGATCAAACCGACGGCATCCAACGGGCATCGCTTTATCCTAGTAGCAATTGATTACTTCACAAAATGGGTTGAAGCAGCTTCCTATGCTACCGTAACCAAGAACTTCGTGGCACGGTTCATTCGGCACAACCTGATCTGTCGATACGGTGTACCTGAGAGGATCATTACGGATAATGGTACCAATATTAACAACAAGATGATCACTGAGCTCTGCGAGCAATTCAATATACAGCACCATAACTCTTCACCCTACCGGCCAAAGATGAATGGGGCTGTAGAAGCAGCGAATAAGAACATCAATAAGATTGTGCAGAAGATAACGGTGACCTATAAAGATTGGCACGAGATGTTACCGTTTGCTCTTCATGGGTACCGTACCTCAGCACGGACGTCAACGGGAGCAACTCCCTTTTCCTTGGTCTATGGCATGGAGGCAGTCTTGCCTATTGAAGTCCAGATACCCTCTCTCCGGATAATGAAGGATGCAGACTTGAGCAAAGATGACTGGATCCAGACTCGGCTTGATCAATTAAACCTGATTGGCGAAAAGAGACTCACTGCTATTTGTCATGGTCAGACGTACCAAAAACGGATGATCAAGGCATTTAACAAGAAGGTCAGACGATAAGAGTATCAAGTCGGAGATCTGGTAATCAAGCGCATCATTCTTCCTCAAGGTGATCCCAGGGGCAAATGGACCCCTACGTACGAAGGGCCATTTGTGGTTAAGAATATCTTCTCAGGAGGAGCAATGATTCTAACCACCATGGATGGTGACGACCTTCCTCACCCCGCCAATGCAGACATAGTAAAAAGATACTACGCATGAATAAAAGACCCGCTAGGTTGACACACCTAGGCAAAAATAAGGGCTTCCTGGCGAACCAAAAGGGTTCGGGCAAAAATAAGGGATGAAATGAAAAAATTTGTACACCCTGCAAGTTGAAAACCTGAAAAGGCGGCTTGGGCAAAATGGGTATCCCGGTGGACTGAAAACCCGAAAGGGCGGTCCAGGCAAAAGTTAGGGATAAAGCGTAATACTATGTCTCGTTGGATCACCTTGCATCCAGAATTCGGCATCAACTATCAGACTTCGGCATCGATCAATCAGCTTCATCTTCAACTAAACAGCAAAGTGATGAGACACTTGAAGACATAAAGGCGATAGCAGAGTTGGAACCCAGTGGGATTATTTTTCACATAGCTGTTTTGTTTCCTTTTCACAAAATTGTATAAACTCTATGTTGCTCGGCGGCGTTCTCTTACTAGGACGTCAGCCTCCTGTACATAAAACGTTTATTTACAGGTAAATTTCAAAATACAAGTTCAATTTTTCAGACAAATTACCCATCGTTTTTTCTTTTTCTGTTTTGTTTTGCAAAGAACGTCCAATGTTCATTCTTGATATATGCATTTGACACTAATTGCTAATCATAAATATTTGCATGCGAAACAAAGGACTAATTACAGATGACATCAGAAACAGGGGCAATTTAGAAGTGTCCAAGCGGTCTAGTTGCTCTGTCCACCAAGGTACCAAGGTAGGTTCGGCTGAAGAACGTAATCAAGTTACCTCAACTCCCCACAGAGTAAGACAAGATTCAGCAATACTCTCTCCAGGAAGAGTTGGTCTCCCATCAGCCCTAAAAAGGCACATTGTTCCCCTAGCAAGTCAGCGATACTCTCCTCAAGCAGAGTTAGTCTACTGTCAGCCTAAAGGAAGTTGGGCATCCCGAGAAGATCTCAACATTCCCCAGCGGAGTATAGACATTCCTCAGCAAGCATCCCCGGCAGTCTTAATATAAGATTGTTCCCCGGCAGAATACCAGACACCCCCAGTGGAACCATTCCCCAGTACAATCCAAAGTTTCCCCAGGAAAATGGAATCCATATCCCTAGTAGATCCGGGAAGCTTATCCTCAGTAGGTTCTGGAAGCTTATCCCCTGCAGAGTACGAACGCATCTCCCGGTTTCATTCAAAGGTTATTTCCCCACCAGGGTATAACTGGGTTATCCTCAGCTAATTACCACGGAAATTTCGTCCTCGGCGAAGTTCTTCCTATCCCCAGCGGAGTTCATCAAGTTCCCCAACATAACTTATCAGTGGAATCCCCAGCAGAGTTCTCATCAAAACCTCAGCGAAGTATCTTTTCCCACAGAGTAGTTCCCCGTAGAGTAATCTCTCTAACAAGTTTATTCCCCGACGGAGTCGTCTTCTCTTACTGGTTTATTCTTGCAATCATCATCCCCAGCGGAAACGAAGAACTCTACTCTTCAACATCAGCCCAGGATTCAATAAAGTTCCTGGCACTCGTCAAGGATTTATTTTCCTAGACGAAAATACATTCATAGACATCTCACATTTCATACATCCTGCTTACTTACATGATAAAGTGCATACAACACTATCTCATTTTAAAGCGTCATGACATCATGCATTTCATTCATCATGACATTGCATACAACTAATGTTTTGCCTTTTCAGGAAAAGGTCAATCCAAAGATGATTACTGTCAACTATCACATTTCCAGATTCGACACCTGTATCTAGCTAGGGCACATCTGTGAGTGATTGATTGTAGATTCGATACTTGTATCCAGCCAGGGCACATCTGCATGAAGAGTTTAGAGATATGATTCCTGTATCCAGCCAGGGCACATCTGTAGACAATAATTTCCAGATTCGACACCTGTATCTAGCCAAGGCATATCTGTGAGTGATTAATTGTAGATTCGATACCTGTATCCAGCCAGGGCACATCTGCATGAAGATTTTAGAGATCTGATTCCTGTATCCAGCCAGGGCACATCTGTAGACAACAATTTCCAAATTCGACACTTGTATCTAGCCAGGGCATATCTGTGAGTGATTAATTGTAGATTCGATACATGTATCCAGCCAGGGCACATCTACATGAACAGTTTAGAGATTCGATACCTGTATCCATCCAGGGCACGTCTGTAAACAACCTTTTGAAGTTCCAGATTCGATTCCTGTATCTAGCCAGGGCACATCTGTGAGCAACTAATTGTGGATTCGACTCCTGTATCTAGCCAGGGCATGTCTACATGAAGAGTTTGAAGATCAACACCTGTAACAGGCCAGGAAACCATCTTCCTTTCTCAAAATACGCAAGTTCTCGCTAAGGAATCTCTTACACGATCAACACTTCCAAATGGAATCTATAAGCCCATTCCCGACAAGGTTCTGTCACACCTCCAGATGGCATCTATAAGCCCATCCTCCTATCCATCCTATCTCCAAATGGCATCTATAATCCCATTCCCGCCATCACATTGCTGATACTCCAGCATGCGAGTGCAAATTTCAGGGCACTCTAGTGTCCAATCTCCTTTTACCCTCGAGTCGCGAAAGGCAAACTGGCCAATCTAACTCTTCAGGTTCAAGAAGATTGAATAGGGGCAACTGTTGTACCCCAAAATTTGCCCTCCCATTTCCTCAACATTTTCTCACCACAAGACCCTTGGAGCTCAAGATCCAGTTAGGGTTTACTCTGCTCAAGACTCCTCCTTGCACTGTTGACCCAAATTAGGGTTTGAGTTTGCACAAAGATGTTTTGACCTAAAAGGCCCAAAGTGACTTTCATGCTTCATAATTAGACTCACAAGTTTATCCATACCAAGTTTCAAGCCTTGATTCCAATCTTTGCCCAGTCAATTGGACAGTTGACCTAGAATTCAGCTATATTGGGGGAAAAGTCAATTGTGGCCAATTGACAGTCAAACCTCATGATTTTTGACCCTCATCAACATTATAAACTCATATGAACCATTTGGTCAAGTTTGGATCACAATTCCACAAGAAATTTGATCAGATCACCAAAAGGGTAAAATGGTCATTTTTAGGGTTTTGACTACACAAAGGAAATTTTTGACTGTTTGACCTAGCCAATGGCAAATAAAGCTCACATATGGACTCAAGGACCCAATGGAATTGTCTTGACATGTTCAACAAGTTCAAAAGATCCCAAATGCACAAGATTGACAGATGAATTTTCCAATCAACTGATCAAAATTTGACTGTATACTAAAAAGTCAAACTTTGACTTTTTGGTCAAAATCAAGTGCCAAGATTCATTTTTCATCAAAACATGTCAAATTATGAAACTTGTTCATCAAGAAATCAAAAATCACAAATTAGGGTTTGAAATGAAGAAATTTCATAACTTAGAAATTTTCTAAGTTATGAAAATTCCTAATTTTTTCCTAACTTTGTCCCATTTTCTCATCAAGATGCATTTGGATTCAAACAAAACTCAAAACATGAAAGTTATAGTCCATTGCAAAACCTACAACTTTGATTCACAAAGTTTCCTCAAAATAAGCTTCTAGTTAAAGTTATGATTTTTGGAACAAGGGTGCAAAACATTCTTAACTTAGAAAAATTTTGACCTATTCTAGGCAGGATTTTTGCCTAACTTCATGGCCACTTTTCACATGCTTCCACTTGGAATTTCAACTCTCATTACAAAGATGGATTGTAGTACACATTCCAAGATTTCCAAATTGTCCAAGAACTTCTCAAACACCCTTGTGGTTAGGGAGAATCGAATTTGTCAATATGGGCAAAAGTCACTTTGATTCATGGCCAAAGGCATGTTCATACACTTTGTATTTTTGAAATCAGCTTGCACAAGCTAGTTACAGGCCTCTAATCTCATTTACACTCAATAATTAAATGCCAATCCATTGTGTTCTAGCATTATTTTGTGCATTTGGACATTACATGAAGAATTAAGCCATATTTGGAAAAAGCAAGTTATCCATTCTTGTAAAGCATGACTTTATGTCAAACACAAATCCAAGAAGTACAATGCAAATCTCTGAGGCACAAGTTATTGAACTAATCCCACTGATCAAGACTAACTTTGCAGCATGTTTAGGGGGCCTGCATAAGCTTGTAACAAGACTTGGCATTTTTTGACTTAAGATAGAGGCAACTTTGCAAACACAACAACATCTCTCATTCCTGCAAGAACTAACCAAGACAAACTTGTTGAACACATTCCAAACATCAAACCTGACCTAAAACACGAACCAACCACCTCCAATACCTCCTCATCCATCAAAGGCCATTTTTTCTGCAAAACAGAGTCCCTGTTGCAGATTGACTTGGCTAGTTCATTTCCATCGTGCATTTTCATCCAAGCCACCTCAAACACCTTCCATAACATCCATACAAACTATCCCAAGCCTTGGAAACAGACTGTAACACCTCTAACCAGTTTTTCCATTTTCACTTTTCTCTCTTGTAGCTTGATACAGCAAGATTCAAAGCACACCAAGCATTGGAGAAGCATCCCTGAACTTCAAGCAAGCTGTACAAGTCCTCACACTGCAGTGAAAGTGCCTCCATTACTGTACATGACTCAAGCTGAACAGGTAAAACTTTGAACTTCTATCTCTCTATCCAGGCATAGTTAGGCTTAAGTTTGTGAAGAAAGCATGTTCTAATCATAGCCCTGAAGCCATCCATATAGTTACTTTTCATTTATATTGTGTGTGCTAAGAGTATTTTGAACCTGAACATTGAAAAAAAGCTAGGTCAGGAATTGGGGAGAAGAAATTCTCTCTCATTTCTGAGAGTTAGATTGACTTTTTTATATGTTTAGAATCGTGGCTTCAAGCTCTACAGGTTTCATGTTTTAAGTTTTTGTTAAAAGTCAAAGGATCAAGAGATAGCAGGGATAAGGCAAAACGCGCGTTTTATTCTGTTTGAATGTCCGGAGGTTGAAGACAAAGTTCTTCTGGGCTGGGCATGTTTCATTTTTCTTTTTGCACCCCTTTATTTCACATACACCCCCTTGGCCCATTGTGTTTTATTTTTATCATTTTTGATTTTTTCCTTTTGATTCTGATTTGTTATTTTTTGTTAAAATATAAAAAAATATAAAAAATATTGTTCACCCCTTTTTGTATTTATTAGGCATTTATTTGTTTTAGTTGACATATATATGTAAATAAATATAAATACACTTTATTTAAAATACCAAAAATAATACAAATACATTTTTATTTTCTGATTTTTATTTTATTTTATCTTTTGAAAACATTTTCTAAAAAATATACCTTTTTTTATAAATAATAAATATTTTTATTTTTGTGTATATTTAATATATTTAATAAATAATATAAATATTTATATATTTAGAATATTTAGAATAAAAATACAAAAAATAATACATTTTTTCTTTTATTAATATTTAACCTCAAAAATCACTTTTTTACAATATACTTCCTTATTTATTTATTTTTTGTATATAGTTAATAAATATTGTATATATTAAATAATAAATACCTTTTTATTTAGCAAATTAGGGTTTTGCCCTAAGAACATAAAAATACCCAAAAAATTAACCTCTTTATTTTTGTTTATTTGACACATGAAAAACACTTTTACATACATATAAAAATCATTTTTTGCATCTTGCATATCTATTTTATTTTATTTAATTATTGTACAATTAATTACCTTGTAAATTCCATTTGGATTGTAATAGTCTAGATTTAAATTTCTTGCTAAATATCCCCATTTGAACATTTGTACCCCCCATCCCATAATTTGTGTTGTAATAATTTATGATTTTATTTTTCGCATTTAGAAGCTTTCTAAATATGCCATGATAGACTTAGGGTTTATATGCAAAAATCAAAAAAACAACAAATAGCTTGATCTAATTCAAAGATAAAAAAGCATGAAAATGGACAACACCAATCACACTTGCACCCCCTTTGGGTTACTCCACTTGTTGCCTTCAATAATGGGCCATATTACATGTTGAGTGTTTTTGGCAAAACAAATAATAACAAATGATCATAGTCCCTCGATGACGCTTTCGAAAGTTGCCTAAAAATGATCAAGTCCCTCAAAGGAAAAAGTTGCCAAAGACACTCGGCACCATTGCAATCATGGTCTAAACGATGACCCGCGCTCGTCCCGTTAACATCCTAACACAAGATTGTCCACCAAATACAATGGTGGAACAAAATTGTCAAAAGGGTTAAAACATAGGAAAGATCTTTGAGAAATTTAGGGGTAGACAAACTCTTAGTTACTTGATCAAAACTTGCAAAACAATCCTTGCCTACTTTTCAAAACACACATCACAACACACTTTCAAACAACTTTCAAAAACATTGAAAAACTTTTCAAAAGATATACACCTTTGTATACATCCAAACATGGGTCATTACAAAGGTTGCCAGCACATTGGCCTCTTTTCAAAACATTTTCAAAACCCACACACAAAGCACCATTTCAAACAATTGAAAGAACCATTTCAAACAATTGAAAATGCAAGGCAAGTTGATCTAAGCAAGTAACTAAGAGCCCATGGATAACCATGGATAGAAAGGGTGCTAATACCTTCCCTTTCTATAATCTACTCCCCGAACCCAAGAAAACATCTCAAAGGTTTTTGCTGTGCTTTTTAACCTTTCCTTAGGATAAAATAAAAAGTCGGTGGCGACTCTTGCTCAACCGAAACATTTGCGAAAACAAACGCAAAACCTCAAGTCAGTTCTCCCACCGTATCACAGACTGGTACAAGGGTCTCGCCCCGGGGTCAATTACCTCGTGGAGAAACTTGAAGAACCAGTTTATCAGCTCGTTTACTGCTTTGCAACGACACCCGAAGACCGAAGCGGTGCTCGAGGCCATTGTCCAGAAGCACGATAAGACCTTGAGGGAATTCATCAGCCGCTTCAACCGGGAAGCCATCCAGGTCCCTTGCACGGACCATATGAAGAGATACCTGTTGGAGAGGGGGCTCCTCCCTGGCACCGAATTCAGGAAAGTCGTGGGCATCAAACCACCCCGAACGTTCAATGCCCTCCTCGAGAAGGCCAGAGCCTACATGGACTACGATGAAAGGGAAGCGGCCAATAGAGCCCGAGACCCCAAAAATCGCGGATCCAGCAGCAATCCGCGATAAGATACCGCCCCTCCTCGAAGAACCGGGGAAAAGAGAAAGGACGATAAAACCCGGGACGCCCGGGAGCAGAGGGGGCCCTCGGGACGGTTCACAGAATACACTCTGCTCACGGCTTCCCGCGAGCGCATCTTAGTGGAGTGTGCAAGTACATATTTTAAGGATGGCGGCACCAAACATCCCCGTCCAGCTCCTGCCAAGCCCGGGGTGGACCGGAGCAAATACTGTCAGTACCACCGGAGCCACGGGCATCTGATCGAAGACTGCGTCCACCTCAAGGACGCCATCGAGACCCTCATAAAAGGGGGGGGGGGACTCGCACAGTACCGGCGAAACGACGCTCCTCATCGGGACGCCCGCGAGACGAGGGAAGCATAAGAGGATGCCCGACCATCTGACGAGTCGGTTCCCATCCAAACCGCGTTCTTTGTCATAAGACCCGAGGACTTCTACGTCCCCGATCACATGCAAGAACCTCTGTCAACGCACAGCAGGTGGGAACACTTCCCCTCTGCCATGGTTATCAATGGTGGAGAGTTCAATGATCTGACCATAAATTCAGCTAAGAGGAAGCTGGACGAGTTGGTCGATATGGCCCCCCTCAAATGGTGACCTTTGAAAAGGTGAGGGGCAGGTCAGAGCCAATCACCTTCTATCTCGAGGAGCTCCCCGGAGGGGCCCCTATTTCGGTCATCCCTCTGCTGATAAGAGTGAGAATGGACAACTTCGACGTACACCACGTCCTCGTCGACGAAGGAAGTTCCGTCGACGTGATGTACAACCAATTGTTCTGAACCCTGCAGCTCGACGACTCTCACCTCTCATCTTACGTAGGGTCAGACCTACAGGGCTTTAACGGCTCAACTTCCAAGCCTTGGGGATATGTCGAGCTCATGGTTACATTCGGCGAGGATACAGCAACGAGGAAAGTCAAGGTGCGCTTTCTCGTCATTGATTGCCCCTCCCTCTACAACTGCATTTTGGGAAGGCCGATACTAGCAGAGTTGACCGCAATACCCTCTACCGTTCATTTAAAAATGAAGTTTTACACCAAGAGGGCACGGGTCGCCACTATCCAAGGGGACCTAGCAGCTGCCCAAAGGTGTTTTAATGTGGCATCCAAGGGACGCGACACGGTCGACACCAGCACAAGGCCCGCCAAGAGAGCTGCAACAACACGACCAGAACCTCAGAGGTTATAGCCCGTCAGAGCGGGAGAGCAGAGAGTCCCTCTAAAGGTCGACTCAATATCCCTGGACACCCGTTTCGACCAGGATGAGCCTCCTAGCGACGAGCAAGTCCCCCTTCGACCAATTCCGGACGGGGACTTCGAACTCGTCCCCCTCGGTGAAGACCCAAGCAGAGGAGTGAAGATTGGCACCGGACTCCCCGACTTGGCGAGGAAGCAAATCAAAGCTTGCTTGAGCGAGAATGCAGACCTGTTCGTGTGGAGCGCTGTGGAGATGCCCGAACTCGACCCTGAGGTTGTCTGTCACCAACTCTCCATCAATCCAGCAACTAGGGCAATAGTGCAACGTAGACGTAGGCAGTCTCCGGAGAAAACGGAGGTTGCTGAAAAAGCTGTAAAAGACCTTCTAGAGGCAAATTTTATTTTTGAAGCCCGGTATTCAACCTGGCTGTCAAATGTTGTACTTGTCAAGAAAAATAATGGAAAATGGTGGATGTGCGTTGACTACACCGGTCTTAACCGGGCATGCCCAAAAGATGCATTTCCTTTACCTATTATTGATATGCTGGTCGACAACTCGGCTGGTTATAAAATACTATCGTTTATGGACGCCTATTCGAGCTATAACCAAATCCCAATGGCAATAGGCGACAAGCATTGCACCACTTTCATGACCAGCTCGGGCAACTATTACTACAACGTAATGCCCTTTGGTCTGAAAAATGCAGGAGCAACGTATCAACGGATGATGAACAAAGTCTTTTGCAACCAAATCGGGGATATGCTCGAGGTATACATGGACGACATGATCGTCAAGTCCCAAGCAGACACCGACCATGCCGCTCATCTCAGGGAAGTCTTTGCTCAAGCGAGACAATGCAAAATGAGATTTAACCTCGAGAAGTGCACGTTCGGGGTCAAGGCAGGCAAATTCCTCGGCTTCTACTTGATAGGACGAGGAATAAAAGCCAACCCCGACAGGTGTCGGGCTTTCTACGACCTTCCCACACCTACATCGAAGAAATCCATACAAGTCTTGAATGGCATGCTCACCTTGCTATCCCGTTTCATTGTGAAATCCGCTCAACACACCCTCCCTTTCTTCAAGCTCCTCCGCCAGGAAGCGGCCTTCGAATAGACCGAGGAATGCGAGCAGACGCTACTCCATCTTAAACAAAGCCTCTCGCAGCCACCCGTGTTATCACGGTGTTGGCTGAAGATTTTGATGATATTATTAGAAGCGAAGCAAATTGGACGTTTCGATTGGAATAAAGCAAGATGTCATGTTTCGAAATGGTAGAAGCAGTGCTTCGAATGGTCATATCAAAGCTTGGAGCTTCAAGTGACAGTTATGAGGATATATTCAAAGAAGTCTCGGAATGGTAACAAGGTTGTGTCTAAGAAATGCGTTCGAAGCGAAGAAGTGCCAAAACATTTGAAATTCAAATGCAAGCGGGATGTTCGAAATTTAAAATATATGCGCTGGAGCATTCGAAGATGCGTGGAAGCTAGAGAGAGGCATTGCTTTGCATGTTCTGAACGTGGCAGAATCTTATAACAAGACCGTTATGGTCGAAGTAGTATAAATAGAAGTCTTAGCATTAGGATTTCGTGTGTCATATCTATTGTACAAAAAACTCAGTAAACATTCAAAATACCACATGGCTAGGGAAACGAATGCACGAGCAATGTACGTATGATAACACCAAGTGTTTATGATTTAATAAAACTCTTTATCATTTCCAGTATTTTCCTCTATCTTCATGTCAATACCATTCAAAAGCCTTTGCATTAAAATATTTTCATTCGAAGTATTTTTACTGATGCCTTACATTTAAATGTTTTCTTTCCATTTCAAATACTTTACATTTCAGAAACTTTTGCACATCACATGCCTTTATCTTCAAGCTTTTATCATTCGAAAACCTTTTTTCACTTAAAGTCATTTTACTGTTTTCTTGCATTTAAACGCTTTCTTCATATTTCGAATCTTTTACATTCCAGAGAATCTTTTACATTACATGTTTTTATGCTTCAAAGTCATTTACTTGTCTTTTCTACAGTTTTACATGTCTTTACAATTGAACTTTATTCATGCAATTTAGTTTCGCACGCATTTACTTGATCACGCCTTTAGATCTTTAATAGAGTAATCGAAGTAAGTTAAACACCTACACAACATTCTAAATACCAACCATGAATACCAGTTCTATAATGAGAGTTATCCAAATGACCAATACATCCTAGGATCAATCTAGTCGATCCTGCGAGTTACCAGAGAGATTGAACAGTCATTAAGATTATTCGATAGTTTGGAGGACTAGCGGTTGTTTACCAGAAATAACTGTAAACAAATTGGCACACCCGGTGGGACCCATCATTGGCCATTACGAAATTTAGAACAAAATAAAAAATTGTTAAGACATAACCATTGTAAAAATACCCTCTGAGTGATAAGTTTGTTGTTTTATGAACCTTAGAAGTGGTAGAATAACCAATAGTAACCAACCCTTATCCAGAAGAAAACGTTTAAACAAGATGTCTAATTCTAACAATCAACAAGGGGAACAAAATGCTCCACATACAACAGGCACTAATATCTCTGCCTCGATGGGAACATCTAGTGTGATCCCTTCGAATGCACAGTCTGTTGCATCCTCTACCAGTAATATAGCCACTAATGGAACAAGTGGCATATCAACTAACAGTTCGATCCTAGGAAATACTGGAACCATTGGTTATCCTGGGGGATTCGTCCCACCATCAGGGACACAAACCCATTTCGCCACCCCACTAACTAGACCACCTGGTTTCGATGGTAATAGAACCAGAAATTCCTCTTATGGAATGCCAACATCTTTTATGGCAGGCTTACACAATTCCACATCGAATTCATCACCCCAATTAGGGTCTGGGTCTGGGGCAAATCAGTTTATGACAAATAACCAAGGGTCAGTGGGTTATAGTGCAATGCCTATTTTAACCACAGAAAACTAGTTGGATTTTAGGCAATTAATGGATGACAGTAACCATAATATGATAGGAGTATTAGCACAAACTATGCAGGAGATATTTGCCCCAATAGTACAAAATGTGACTGTGACAAACAGAGAAAACGCAGATAATATGAGTCGAATAGCAGATTTTTTCGCTCCCCCAGAGAGGCGTAGGCAGAATCAGGCGGGAGTTCGAGCGAACGTACCTATTATAGAACAAGTTGCTAACGACCCACCCTATAGACCAGCCAGAGAGGAGGTTAATTTGGGGGCAAGGGCACAAAGGCTAGAAGCCCCAATGATCCAAGGCCCACAAAGGGAAATTATGGAACCAGGGGCAAGGGTCGAAAGGCTGGAAGTCCCAGAATTTCGAGAAGAACAACCTAGAGGAGTTGTCATGGTGGGTCGAAATCAAGATGCTGATGCAGTCGTTCATAGAATTCGAAACGATAACATCTTGGCAGAAAATAATTTAACCACCATAATAGAGAGAATCATGGCCCAGAATGGCCTCAACACAGGAATTAGAAGGCCAAATTATGCCTCCCCTATATTAGATTACATAATGCACATTGATTTACCAAGGGGATATAAAGTCCCTAAGTTTACAAAGTTTGCTGGGGATACCAATGAGTCAACAGTCGAACATATAGCCAAGTATCTAACCGAAGCAGGAGATATAGCCAATAATGAAGACCTTAGGATCAAATATTTCCCAAGTTCCCTGACTAAGAACGCTTTCACATGGTTCACCACTTTGCCTCCTGGGTCCATTGATACTTGGGATCTTTTGGAGAGATTATTCCATGAACAGTTCTACATGGGACAATCAAAAATCAGTCTGAAGGAACTAGCCAGTGTCAAGAGGAAGTTCACTGAACCCATAGATGATTATCTGAATAGATTCAGGCTCTTGAAATCTAGATGTTTTACAGTAGTTCCTGAGCATGAGTTAGTCGAAATGGCCGCTGGCGGTTTGCATTACTCTATTCAAAAGAAATTAGACACTCAATACTTGAGGGATATGGCTCAATTAGCCGATAGGGTTCGACAGGTCGAAAGGCTAAAGGCCGAAAAGGCCAGAGTCTTTAAAAATAACAAGAAGGAAAGGATCTCCTATGTTGGAACTGAGGAAGCAGAATATTATCCTGAATTCGAATTCGAAGAGGTCGAAATCGACCTCGCTGAATTAAAACAGGCACCACCTTACTCCTGCAAATTATTAGTTCCCACAAAAGGGAAAGAAATTGTTGAAAATGAGAAAAGTGACAAATTCCCAAAGAAGGTTTATACCTTCGATGTCACTAAATGTGACGAGATTTTTGATTTACTTGTCAAAGATGGCCACAACTCATTGTGCCATCAAATGTCAAAATACCTCCTTTAGATCAAAGAAAGAAAAGAGGATTTTGCAAGTATCATAGTTTCCTAGGCCACAAAACCTCACAGTGTTTTCTTTTCAGGGACCTAATTCAGAATGCAATTAAAGATGGCAGACTGAAGTTTGCTGATAAAGCAAAAATGAAAGTGGACTAAGACCCTTTGGACGTCGCAGACACCAATTACTCCGAGCCTGTATGCATTGGAGAAATTAACATGGTGGAAGCTGACCAAAGTGACGCTCCGGTAGGAGAGAAAGGTACTGAAAATGAAAGCTAGGTGATAGTCGAAGTCAATAAGGGGGTCACTGAAGACGTCCACAAGCAACCAGAGACTTCGATTGAAGCAGCACCTTTGGCTGTTGCAAAAGAAATCCAGGCTACTGAAGGCCAGGAAAACCAAGAGTTGACACAGGTTACTGAAGGCCTGAGGCTAGAATTGGAGAAAGTCCAAATCACGAAGCCAACCTCCCCTCAGAAAGAAATATGGGATACTTTAGGGGAACCCAGTGGAAAGTTTGACTACTTGGTCAAATATTTTGCCCCAGAGAGTTCAAAGGTCCACATTGAAGATATAAAACCCACAGGATGGGGAGATGATGACGCTAAGGGGGAGGATGTTGAGGTAAACATGGTGGATATGGAGAGACCTCGCTCTGAGATGGAGGAGGTAGAGAGATACTTAGAAAAAGAGAAGTATAAAATGGAGGATAATCATGCTGGAGATGCTAGTCTCAAGGATTACCTCATGATGTGCCACAAAGGAGATACATGAATGATACTATGCCCTAGGTGCAGCATCCTCTGCAATCAGAGAATCGCTGCAAACTTCGAGAGGGTACAAAGGGCGCGAACTGGCAACAACTGGCGCCAGGATAACCAGTTATTCAGGTGTTATCCTAAGGCTAGAGAAAGTTTGCTGGAATTTGTGTTTCGCTGCTACAAAGGGGCAACCAAGTGCTTGATATGCCCAAGGTGTTCCGCTGTGTATAATCAAAGCATGGCCAGAGCCTTCAAAACAATCCCTTTCGCCCCTTGCTGGAACCACCAAGAAACTGTTCAGATGGGCCCACGTTTCGATAAAAAATACAAACAACGAAGGCCTGATAGTCCTCATCCCAAGGGTGCTCGAAGAGTGACGTTCAAAATCCCTGCTGAAGTGCCAACAGACAGATGGCTGCAAGTCAGAAATGACAAAGGCAAAGACAAATGGAGAAACACTGAACGAAACGCATGCCATGCTATGACATATAGAAGGCAGTTCAACATAGCGAAGAGGGAAGAGGTGAGATTAGAGAACTACAAAGGAAGAAACCCCATGTCAATATATCAATGGTGAAGGCAACAGAGGATTCGAAAGGCTGAAAGGGAAGTTGTGGCAAATAAAGGGGCAACTTCAACAAAAAACCAAGGTGAATCTAGCACCAACAAACCCACACCAAAAAATCAAACTGAAGACAAACCCCCAGTTAATAGGAGACTCTTCTCTGAAGTACAACTAGATGAACCAAAGGAATACACTCCAGGTCCAGAAGAAGACGAAGATATGCTAACGGACAATTTCGAGTCAGAGGGGGAGTCTTCGTTCAATGTCAATTGCAACGTGGTATCTGTGCTTCCCTGTGAGTTTGGACAGGAAACTGAAATCGAAGAGTATGAGGAAGAAGATACCATAGACCTGATGAAGCATAGGCCTGTGTGCTACTACGTGATGGATAATGGAGCTGTCGAGGAGCAGAATGCGTTCTTCGAACGTCCAGAACCAGCTATGAAGAATCATCTGAAGCCATTATTTATTCGGGCAAAGGTTGGTGCCCATGGAGTGAATAAGGTTCTAGTGGATGGGGGCGCTGCAGTCAACTTAATACCCCATTTCATGCTGAAAAGGTTAGAAATACGCGAAGGAGACATCAAGCCACATAACATAGTTCTATCCAATTATGAAGGGAAAGTAGGCAAAACACTGGGGGTGGTTCAATTGGACTTGACAATAGGTTCAAGCTGTAGGCCCACCATGTTCATGGTGATCGAAGCCAAGGCCAACTACAACTTGTTGTTGGGAAGGGAGTGGATCCATGGCGTAGGGGCAGTTCCTTCGTTAATGCACCAGCGATTAGTTTTATGGAGAGAAGATGGGATCGTGGAAAACATTGAAGCGGACCAGAGTTACTTCATGTCAACAGTCAACTTAGTTGACAAGAGGAATTATGACAAACATCTGGCAAAGATTGCTCCTTGTGTCCCAAATGATGAAATCAACGAAACCAGAAACGCCCACTACTATATGACCCTTCACCATGATGGCATATATTGGGATAGAAGGATAATCAGTGAAGACGAAGGAGTCGAAAGTACTGTACAAAGACGGTCAGTAGGCTGGGAATTCGATAACCTTACTCATGACTGAGTCCTCCTTTTTCGAAAGGATTTCGGCCTATATGGCTGAGAACGAATCAAAGGCGGCCTTAGAGGCTGAAATGAATAAACTGGCTGTAAAGATGAACGAAATAAATGGGGATAGCTCGAAAGGCTCACCCTTTAAAGAACTTCAGATAGATCAAAGGCTGGACGCCATCTATGATAAAGAACCCTTAGGCTTCGAAAGGGACCCCATAGACTCAGGTGCCAAAATGTTGGCGCAGGATCCACTCGAAGAAGTGAACTTAGGGGATGAAAACACGAAAAGAATAACCTACATAAGTGAAAAACTTAGCCCAGGCCTCAAGAAGGAAGTGATCGAAGTCCTCAAGAAAAATAAAGATTGCTTCGCATGGGATTATGACGAAATGCCTGGTTTAAAGAGGGAGTTAGTGGAACATAGACTTCCAATCAAGGATGGCAAGAAGCCCATCAAGCAAACTCCTAGAAGATTCGCTCCAGCGGTTCTCACAAAGATCAAAGCTGAGATCGAAAGGTTGCTGCGTTGCAGATTCATCAGAACCACAAGGTATGTCGAATGGTTAGCAAATATAGTGCATGTTATTAAGAAAAATGGTTCTTTGAGAATCTGCATAGATTTTAGGGATTTAAACACTGCAACCCCTAAGGATGAGTACTCCATGCCTGTGGCAGAAATGTTAGTAGACTCTACTGCAGGATTCGAATATTTAAGTATGTTAGATGGATACTCTGGGTATAATCATATTTTTATTGTTGAAGAAGATGTTGCCAAGACAACATTTCGTTGCCCAGGAGCCTTAGGCACCTACGGATGGGTGGTGATGCCTTTTGGTTTAAAAAACGCTGGGGCAACTTATTAAAGGGCAATGAATTCGATTTTCCATGATTTCATTGAAACCTTTATGCAGGTGTATATTGATGATATAGTCATCAAATCTATATCTGCAGAAACCCATTTGCATCATTTGAGCCAATCATTCGAACGAATGAGAAAACATGGCTTAAAGATGAATCCCCTTAAATGTGCATTTTTTGTGCAGGCTGGAGATTTCCTTGGCTTTGTGGTTCACAAGAAAGGAATTGAGATCAACCAAAACAAAACCAAAGCCATAATGGATACGAAAGCACCTACGTCAAAAAGGGAGTTGCAATCTTTGCTAGGGAAGATTAACTTTCTCAGAAGGTTCATTTCGAATCTGAGTGGAAGAACCCAAGCTTTCTCTCCGTTGCTTCGTTTAAAGCAAGGCCAAGCCTTCGAGTGGAACAAAGCCCATCAGGAGGCATTTGACAAGATAAAAAGATACCTCTCTCAGCCTCCCATCTTGTCTCCACCTTCATGGGGAAAGCCCATGAGATTGTACATATCTGCCTCTGAAGTTAGTATAGGTAGTATGTTAGCACAAGAAGATAGCAATGGCATCAAAAGAGTCATATACTATTTAAGTAGAGTACTGAATGATGCAGAGACTAGATATAGCAATTTAGAAAAGTTATGTCTCTGTTTGTACTTCTCTTGTATGAAACTCAAGTATTATATAAAGCTTGTTGATGTTTATGTTTCATCTCATTTCGATGTCAATAAACACATGCTTTCGAAACCAATAATGCATAGCAGAGTTGGTAAATGGGCTTTAGCCTTAACAGAATATTCTTTGACTTTCATGCCTTTAAAAGTTGTGAAAGGACAAGTGATTTCTGATTTCATTATAGACCATTCATTGGTTGAGCAGACTGTCATGAGTTATGTTGAAATGCAACCATGGAAATTATACTTTGATGGTTTGACCCACAGGAACGGAAGTGGTGTTGGAGTCCTTATAATTTCTCCTGAAGGAATTCCAACAAAATTCAAGTATAAATTAGATGGTCCTTGTTGCTCGAACAACAAAGTTGAGTATGAAGCGCTTATTGTTGGACTTGAAGCTTTGTTGGAATTGGGGGCAACTAGAGTCGAAATTAAAGGAGACTCAGAATTAGTAGTCAATCAAATTACAAAAGAGTATAAATGCATAAAGGAAAACCTGATGATATACTTCGTCATAGTTAACAGGCTACTTAGAAAATTTGAATACATGGATATTCAACATATACCAAGAATAGAAAACCAAGAAGCAAATGACTTAGCACAGTTGGCTTCAGGTTATAAAGTTTCTGCCATAAACTTTGAGGATTTAGTTGAATTAAGGGGTAGAGTTATGGCTACTAGATTCACACCATCAGATCTAGAGAGTATGAAATTGGGTTATGCCGAGAAACACGGATTCGAAATATTATCCATAAACACTTTATCAGATGCAGATTGGCGAAGTCCACTTGTGAGTTATTTAACAAACCCAACTCTGAATGTTGATAGGAAGATAAAATATAGAGCATTGTCATATGTCCTCATGGGAAACGAATTGTTCAAAAAGACCCAAGAAGGCATATTACTGAAATGCCTAGGAGAAAGTGAGGCATACTTAGCATTGTCAGAAGTCCACAATGGGGCATGTGGGGAACATCAAGCAGGTCATAAAATGAAATGGTTGTTATTTCGATATGGCATGTATTGGCCCAGCATGCTCAAAGGTTGTATAGACTTTGCTAAAGGGTGTGAAGAATGTCAGAAACATGCAGGGATTCAACATGCCCCTGCAAGTGAGTTGCATTCAATCATTAAACCATGGCCACTTAGAGGATGGGCATTGGATTTAATAGGAGAAATAAATCCTGCTTCGTCTAAAGGACAGAAATATATCTTGGTAGGAATAGATTATTTTACCAAGTGGATCGAAGCAATACCATTAATAGTTGCTGATCAAGAGGATATTATTGAGTTCATACAGAAATAAATTATCTATAGGTTCAGATTGCCAGAGAGCATAACCACAGACCAAGGTTCTGTGTTTACCGGTAGAAAGATGCAAGAATTTGCTCAAGAAATGGGGTTTAGATTACTAACATCAACGCCATATTATGCTCAAGCAAATGGTCAAGTCGAAGCAGCTAATAAAGTGATAATAGGGTTAATCAAGAAACATATTGGTAAAAAGCCAAGGAACTGGCACAAAACTTTGGACCAAATACTATGGGCCTGTAGAACATCTCCTAAAGAAGCTACTAACACCACGCCTTTCCAACTCACATTTGGTCATGATGCAGTTCTGCCAGTAGAAATTCATCTACAATCAGTTCGAATTCAAAGACAAAATGAAATTCCAGCTGCATTATATTGGGAAATGATGATGAATGAGTTAGTAGAATTGGACGAAGTTAGATTGCATGCATTGGAAATCCTGATGAGACAAAAGGAAAGAGTGGCCAGGGCATATAACAAAAGGGTGAAGAGAAAAGCATTCACTATTAATGACTTAGTCTGGAAAGTCATATTTCCCATGGATAAGAAAAATAAAACGTTAGGTAAATGGTCACCTCATTGGGAAGGGCCTTTTCGAATAATAAAGGTATTCTCAAACAATGCATATGAAATCGAAGAGTTGATGGATGATAAACGTATCCTAAAGGTTAATGGGAAATATTTAAAGAAATATAAGCCACGCCTGTAGGAGATTCAAATAATAACAACATAATCAAAATATCATAAAAATGCCAAAATGGTAATATGGGATTGCCAAAATGGCGTTGTTCAGATGTTACATACAAAAAACCAAATTTCAACCAAATCAACACTAAGATTTAGAAATAGACATTATTCTTCAATCTGTTAAAGGTACTTCGAAAAGACTCAAGCCTTTGTTGAGCAAAATGTCTTGCTCCCTCTAAGGTAGCCACTTCTCCTTTGAGTTGTTCTACAGTTTCCATTTCTGCAAGCCCCTTGTTGAGAAGCTCTTCGAATTGGTTGCCAGTAGTATTGGTTTCGTAGGCTAATTGTTGTTCTTGAGCCTCTTTAACCTTCTGTTGAAGTTCCTGAATTTTCCTTTCCCAGAGAAGGATGGACTCAGCTCGAGCCTCATAATCAGTTTTTGCTTGCTTTAGATGCATGGCTTGATCCTCAGCTTCTTGAGGGAGTTTCGAAGCATGCTCATAAGCAGCATCCATTGCAGTTCGTTTTTCTTGAACCTTTCTGGCAGCAAATTCATCTTGGAGAAGGTACCCAGTCACGTTGTCTAGCAGAGATTGAAGATCGAACAAGATAGTGCTAACTGGCAAGGAGCAGGTAGCAAGGTTGACTTTGGTAAGTAACTCCTTCATAGTGTAGCAAGCTGTGCTATCCTGTTTAAGCACTTAGAACAAATCCACATCAAGAATTGTTCTCCTAATCCTGTTAAGAAGGACAATTCTATCATCTGTGGGCAACAGATGGCTAGTCGAACTTGTACCAGCCCTAGCAGGTGGAATATCCCTTTGAGCTAGCTTCGCCTTCATGTACCCAATAGGGTCATTTCGTCTCAGGAGAGCAAGCTCCTCTTCAGTCATTCGGGATAGAGACGGTTGAGGGAGTTCCACACGCAGGGGAGTCACATCCATTTCGACTTCCATGGGTTTATTGGTCGCGTCACCGTCACCTTTATTCGTTTCATGCTCATTGTCTTCTTCATTATCATCCAAATCCACCACTTCGATATCTTCGTTCTCGCTGCTATTTGCATCTGACTCTGTCCCAGCAGTCGAACCATCGTTGGCATCTTCTTCCTCAGACCCTTCCTCTGCAGATTCTTCGTTTCTTTGATCAGAATCAGCTTTCTCCCCTTCAGCGTGAATGTCCTTTGGATCCTCTTGAAGGGTTTCAAGAGGGGACTTTTGAAGAGAAGTTCTTTGTAAAGTCTCTGCAGATTCATGAAGCGTTGCTTCATTTGTTTCTTTTAGAGGAGGAGAAGTACTCTGGTCATCTTGCTGCTCTGAAGCCCCAGCCAGAACCGCCATATTGGAGGACCCTTTGTTCTGCACCAGGTTGCTGGAATCCCCTTGAGGAGAAGAGTTGATCGGAGCAGCAGTTTTTGATGGTGAAGTCGAAGTGGTAAGAGCTGGATTCAAAATATCCTACAGAGGCAAAAGAATATTAAAAGCATGCACCAAGGTAATGAATAATTATTTTGTCAAAGATTTAAAGTTCAATTTACCTTAGGACTCTCAGAAGAGAGGTTGCTAGCTATGCGTTCCAACATTACGTTGGAGGTCGAAGATGGAATTTTGGATTTAGGTGAGGGAGCAGAATCCCTGGAATCGAGTCCAGAGACACTAGTTGGTACAGCACTTTTGGAAATTTCCTTCTTCTGCTTCTTCTTCGAAGCAACTGGTAAATTCCCTCCAGCATTGGGGTCTTCCCCAGTAGTGTTTGTTTTTTGTTTCTTTGGAGTAGTTGGCGGGAGTTTGCTAGTCTGAAAAGATTTAAACAATAAGTTAGATGCAAATCATGAAACATTAGTGTATTCGAAACATCAAGGCTAAGTGATTACCTGTGGAGTTGGAGCACTGGTTATTACTGGTGTTGTTGTTGTTGTTGTTGTTGCAGCAGTTGTTGTTGGTTTGGATAGAGTCACAGTATCAATGGTTTCGACAGAGGCCTGAGAGGCGCTCCCTTCTTTTGACTTTGAAGCAGCAGTCTTTATCCTGATGGCTGAAAATCGAAACAATTAAGGCAAAAGTTAAAAATGTAGAAAATGAGAGACATTTGGGATTTTCCCAAGCATTCGAACCTGTGCCATGATCAGATTTAATCGACATGGCAGAAAGGTCATAGCGAAGATGTCCTGGGAAATCGTGGAGCCAATGTCGAGCCCATGTCACAGTCTCAGATGGCTTTGGTTTCTTTTGAAGATATTTGAACATTTCTTTGCAAGTGAACCACCAAGGGTATGGAGGAAACCAAGCCAGAGCCAATTCTGAGGTAGGTAATCTAGGAAATTTAGGTGGATGCATTTCGAATGCCAACCTATACCTATCCTCAGGTGACAACCCTGAAGGAAGTTTTAATTTAGAAATTTTTTCTTTGAATTTTTCCTTCAAGGTCTCAGCCGCTTGATGCACAGTGGATTCCAAGTGTGTGGGATCATAAGTAGTTTCGAAATAATTTTGAAAAGCCTTAATCTCTTTGGCATGAGTGAACATACCTTTCTTGGATTGTACCTGCACATCGAATGCATCAGTTAGTTTATGCTGAATAGTAAGAGTATCGAATATATAAGTCTGATAGAACTTTGTCCACCATTCCAGAAACCCCTTTGCTGTAAGGTGTGTAGGTTCGAAAGTTATTAGTTCAAAGTGGGCGAAGCCTTGGTATTGTTCCTGCTTTAGTTTGGCTTCTCTTGCCTTGAAGGTTCGCCCAGAGGTGATGGCATTTTCTGTTTGGAATAGGGGTTCAGGGATTAGTTGGCACAAGCCAAATTGTCTCGAAACGAAGTTGGGTTGATAAGCAAAAAGGAAGATTTGATTCTTAGCAGGAGTAATTCGTGAAGAGATTAGTCTGGGTAGCAAAAAGGCTCTCCATACATCTTGAATTTCTTTGCTTTTGATTGCTTCTGAGAGAGCCATGGTGAACCATGAGGGTCCATGAGTCCTTGAAGCGAAAGGCGCCATGGTCTCTTCGAATTTATGCCTCTTGGAGAAAATCATGATATATTTTGAGAAGAGAACTTTGAAGTCATCCTTATCATCGTTTGGGGTAAGTCTTCGCAGCCTAGTGCCTTTGATGATTCTATTCGTTATTTCTGGGTCTTGTTCAGCAATAGTGTTGGCAGTTGATAGTGAAGGTTCGAACATGGCATTAAGCCATAACTGGAGTAACCAGAAAGGGCCAGCTAGCAGGATGTTTTTGGAGGTGTGAGATTTCAAACTCGAAACAGCTGACCTTAGACTTTCGTAAAGATCAACTAATAGCAGTTCGCTTAAACACACCCTCCGATTCTCATGCAAATCTCTAGCTAGAGGAATAAACCTACTAGCTACCTGTAGGGATCTGCTGCAAAAGACATACCTTGACAACCATAAGGTAAGGAAAGAAATGTGTTCCACATTCGACACACTGTCTCCTTCAGTGTGATAGTGGCTGATGAACTTTGAAAAGCTAGCTAGCTTGACTTCGAAGTCAATAATACTCGAATGCTCTTCATTGTCAGAAATATAGGTTTCTCCTATTGGTGATAACCCAGTAATGGCCGCTATGTCAAAAAAGGTGGGTGTAATCATTCCACCAGGGAGATGGAAAGTATTGTAAGTACTGTCCCAGAAATATAAGGACGCGAATAATAATGGGTGGCTATAGGTAAAGCCTGGTTTCGATAGTTTAATCAAGTTGTAAATACCTAATTCTTCCCATTGCTGGGATTTCTTAGCTTCTACTTTAGTAAACCAGTTGTGATAAGTTGTGTCGGAGATGGGGCAAGATCGAAATGGTTTGAAGTTACTCTTTACATAATCTAGCACAAAAGGGTCCTTAGGGGGATTGGTTGGATTTTCCACGGTGGTCGAATCAGAAGACTCTACTGTCTTAGGGGTATCCATTTTATTAAACAGAGGTTTAAAATTATAACAAACAGGGAAAATTTTTCTGGTGTCTTTTAAGATTTCAAAGACTGTAAGAGGGCCCATTAAAGCTAACCTCTTGCCAGCGGCGTTAGTAGGAATTAGTACCTGGGATGCATAGAGCATTTCCTTCTCTTTTGAGATCATCTGAGGAATAAGAAAAGATTGACCTTGGTAGGTGCCAACCTTGCTTTCCATTATGGTTCCTGTGTTCTTTCCTTTCTTTTTGGAAGCCTTTTTCAGTTGAGATGAAGTTGAAGAAGACATTGTTGGAAGAATGTTGGAAGTTTAGGGTTTCGGTGAGAAAAGAGGAAGAAAAGATTCAGAATGTGGGAAGAAAAGAAAAGACTAAGTTGATGGGTTTTTATAGTGTGGAATTTTAAACATCCACTGAGTAAGATTGTGATACGTGGTAGTCGTGGGTTGGTTTGAGAAGGAGGTGGCGTAAAGTTAATATTGGTAATAGGCGTGATTAAATATTAATCATTGTTTTGTAACTGCACCATGCTATGAAATGGTTCAAGGCGGTTAAGGAATCTGAAAAGCGTCATGATTGACGTGACTGGAGTCATGTGCAATAAATGTTATGATGATTCGAAGGTCGCATCAAAATCTTGTGTATATGTTTAAAATAAGTATTTCTCAAAGGAATCGAAATACATATTTTAAAGGGGCATTTTGTTGGCTGAAGATTTTGATGATATTATTAGAAGCGAAGCAAATTGGACGTTTCGATTGGAATAAAGCAAGATGTCATGTTTCGAAATGGTAGAAGCAGTGCTTCGAATGGGCATATCAAAGCTTGGAGCTTCGAGTGACAGTTATGAGGATATATTCAAAGAAGTCTCGAAATGGTAACAAGGCTGTGTCCAAGAAATGCGTTCGAAGCGAAGAAGTGTCAAAACATTTGAAATTCAAATGCAAGCGGGATGTTCGAAATTTAAAATATATGCGCTGGAGAATTCGAAGACGCGTGGAAGCTAGAGAGAGGCATTGCTTTGCATGTTCTGAACGTGGCAGAATCTTATAACAAGACCGTTATGGTCGAAGTAGTATAAATAGAAGTCTTAGCATTAGGATTTTGTGTGTCATATCTATTGTACAAAAAACTCAGTAAACATTCAAAATACCACATGGCTAGGGAAACGAATACACGAGCAATGTACGTATGATAACACCAAGTGTTTATGATTTAATAAAACTCTTTATCATTTCCAGTATTTTCCTCTATCTTCATGTCAATACCATTCAAAAGCCTTTGCATTAAAATATTTTCATTCGAAGTCTTTTTACTGATGCCTTACATTTAAATGTTTTCTTTCCATTTCAAATACTTTACAATTCAGAAACTTTTGCACATCACATGCCTTTATCTTCAAGCTTTTATCATTCGAAAACCTTTTTTCACTTAAAGTCATTTTACTGTTTTCTTGCATTTAAACGTTTTCTTCATATTTCGAATCTTTTACATTCCAGAGAATCCTTTACATTACATGTTTTTATGCTTCGAAGTCATTTACTTGTCTTTTCTACAGTTTTACATGTCTTTACAATTGAACTTTATTCATGCAATTTAGTTTCGCGCGCATTTACTTGATCACGCCTTTAGATCTTTAATAGAGTAATCGAAGTAAGTTAAACACCTACACAACATTCTAAATACCAACCATGAATACCAGTTCTATAATGAGAGTTATCCAAATGACCAATACATCCTAGGATCAATCTAGTCGATCCTGCGAGTTACTAGAGAGATTGAACAGTCATTAAGATTATTCGATAGTTTGGAGGACTAGCGGTTGTTTACCAGAAATAACTGTAAACACACGGCCGGTTGACGGGGAAACCTTATTTCTATACCTAGCCGTCTCGGTCGAAGCCGTCAGCGCAGCCCTCATTCGCGAGACGCCCGACGGGAAAACCCCGTTTATTTCACGAGCAAAGCGCTTCAAGGGCCCGAGGTTAGATACCAACAAATAGAGAAGGTAGCTCCGGCCCTTGTCAATGCAGCGAGAAGGCTCATACACTATTTCCTCGCGCACATGATCATATTGCAAACAGACCAACCCGTAAAACAGCTCCTGGGTCGACCAGACATGGCGGGTTGAATGCTGAAGTGGTCCTTGGAACTTTCTGAGTTCTACATCCAATACGAGAGCAGGAAAGCCCTAAAGGCACATGCTTTGGCCAATTTCGTCACGGAGATGACCGCTCACCCCCCCCCCCCCCCGCAGGAAAAGAGCACAAGTGGATCATCTTCGTCGACGGAGCATCCAGCTCATCCGAGAGTGGCGCCAGAATCCTCCTAGAGATCGAGGAAGGTGTGGTGGTCGAGCATTCGCTCACCCTCTCCTTTCAGACATTGAACAACTAAGCGGAATACGAGGCCCTGCTCGTGGGTCTAAGACTGGCCGAGGATCTAGGTGCCCGTGAGGTACAAATCTTCACCGACTCTCAACTCGTTGCATCCCAAGTCCAAGGAGGATACCAGGCTAAAAATAACAGCCTCATCGAATATCTGAACTTAGTCAAGGAGCACATGAAGAAGTTCGACCGAGTAGAAATTTCACACGTACCACGCGAGCAAAACACAAGGGCCGATATACTTTCGAAGCTCACAAGCACGAGAAAGAAAGGCAGAAACAAATCTGTCATACAAGAATCCCGATCTCGCCCGAGCATCAAAAAAACCTCGACTCCACCCGAGGTAAACGCCATCGGAGACAACTCATGCTGGATGACCCCAGTGTTCAACTTCCTAACAAGGGGGGAACTCCCCCCGGACCGAACAGAAGTAGCCGCGACCAAACGACGAGCATGCTCCTACGTGGTGATCGAGCATAAACTATATCGCAGGGGATTTTCTATCCCCCTCTTGAAGTGCATCGACGAATCCACGGTCCCCGAGATATTAAGGGAAATACACGAAGGGATTAATGCCCAACACATGAGCGACAAATCCCTAGTGAGGAAGGCACTACGAGCAGGGTATTACTGGCCGATAATGCAGCAAGACGCCAAAGACCACGTCAAGAGATGTGACAAATGCCAAAGACACACTGACATGTACCTCGCCCCGCCACACGAGCTGAATATATTGTCATCCCCGTGGCCATTTTCCTGGTGGGGAATGGACATCCCCAGAGCATTCGTTCAAGGGACGTACCAAAACAAGTTCCTCATCGTGGCCATAGATTATTTTACAAAGTGGATAGAAGCCGAAGCCCTCGCAAAAATCACCTCGCATAACATTCTCCGCTTCTACAAGCGGAACATGCTCGCCTGATTTGGAATTTCGCAGGCGCTAGTCACCGATAACGGTACCCAGTTCACCGACCAGGGCTTTCAAAGTTTTGTCGCCAAGCTCGGCACCAAGCAACATTTTACCTCAGTCGAGCACCCCCAAACTAACGGGCAGGCCGAGGCCGCAAACAAGGTCATCTTGCGAGGACTCAAGCGTAGATTAGGCAAAGAAAAAAGGGATGGGTCGAGGAGCTACATAGCGTTCTATGGGCGTACCGTACGACGCCCCATTCAGCAACGGGTGAAACCCCGTTCCGACTGACCTACAACACTGAGGCGGTCATCCCGGTAGAAATCATGGAGCCATCCAGGCGAACTGAGATGCCCCTCGACGAGGAAATGAACGACGAGGCCCTGAGGGATGAGCTCGACCTGGTCGAGGAAATCCGATCGGGAGAAGCCCTGCGCGAGGCCACTCTGAAATAGCGAGTAGCCCTACGCCACGATAACAAGGTCATCAGACGCGAATTCCAGGTCGGCAGCCTAGTCTTACGAAGGAATCAGAAAGATTCCCGCAAAGCAAAATTGGCCGCCAACTGGGAAGGACCCTATCGCGTCCAGGGTGCTACGGGCACCGGAGTATATTATCTCGAGCAATTAAACGGAGAACCGTTACCACGACCCTGGAATGCTGCAAAGCTGAAACAATACTATAGCTAAAGCCCTCACCAACTGAGGACTTTCGCCATTAAATATTCACCTTTAATCAACAAAGGAAAAAATCTCGACCACGTAGGCGAGTCGAGGTACGGACCTGACCTACCAACCAACGAGGGCATACTGTCGTCCACTTCGATGAACCAAACAGACGTGCCCGGCAGGGACACCTCGATTGAGCTCCACTGTCGAAGTACCCCACATGGCAGAACACCCAGCTCGCGATGAGCAGTTTACGCCACGGGCGTAGGACCCAAATCGCGGTCATACGCCCGACACGCGGATTACACTCCGCGCATTCGACACATTTCGAAATGCGTCAAACCGACATAGGGGTCCAACGTATATCTCCGCCCGAACACAAACTTCGCCAAGAATTGATTATTAAAATAACAGTCGAGCATATACATAAAATACTATCAGATAACTGCAAACAAAGCATCCATCAAACAGACAATCATAAAACAAGGATCAATAATATACCGACTACAAGGCCCGGTGATATCCAAAATTACAGTCCAGGCACGACGGCCAAAAAACTAAGAGAATAATAGCAGGCACGCAGGCCCAACAAACAATAAACGGGCGCGCAGGCCCAAACACCAACAAAGCATCAATCAGTTCCTGGAGTGCCGATGTTGACATCAGGAGAGTCAGGGGGAGGCACAACCCGACCATCGACAATCTGGGACATAACTCCAGCCCCTTCGGTATTCAAACCCGGATTTAGCGCGGACAGTTGACTCACGCCGGCCTTAAAACCATCGGCCAAAGCGCCGATACAGTCCAACTCTAGGAGTTGAATACGAGCGATAAAGTCAGAGTGCGTACGCAAGTCGACCATCCCTTCTGGCTCGTCCTCAGCGGGCAGCATAACAACCTTCAGGTCCTCGACCTCTCTCGACAGTCGTTGGTTGTCACTCTCCAACCGTTCCTTATCAAGCTGGAGGCAATCTCTTTCCTCGAGAGCCCTGTCGGCCTTTTCCTTCTCCCCCGACAACACATCATACTACTCGCGAAACATCTCCTCGGAGCGTTCGAGGGCAACCTTCAGTTTATGGGACTTGGCCACAAGAGCCGCCTTCTCCGACTCCAGCTCTTTGACCCGATCCATGGAGTCCGACCCTTCTCTCGCGAGGACAACCGCCATCTCGGCCATTTTTACCACCCTGACCATGCTGGCAGCGAGGTGCTTCCTCCGACCTTCCTTGTCAAGCCGCCTGATGATGTCGGCCTCGTTGTCGGATACGGACAAGGGAAATCCCTCGAAGAAATCCTTCTCCACGAAGCAGGGTGGTAGGTCGAAGGCCCGGGCGCCCGCACCTCCGTCGGTCACTTCGACCCCATCATCTGGTTGACTCCGCTTCTTGCTGATCAAAGCAGATTGGCGCTAGGTGTCCGGGGAACCCGAGGACCCACTAGATCCTTCCCTGCTCGAGTCAGGAGGCGGGCCCATCTGTGTAGCTTGTTGCTGCCTCACCAATCTCTTACTGATTTTCTTGTCTTGAGTTAGCTTCAACAACCTCTCGCGACGCTCCGCCATGTGACATGCAAAGGAAGCGTACTTGGGTTAGCTACATACATTAAAGAAAACAAATAAAGAGGAATGTCAATAGAGCAAAGAAAGAAACCTAAGAGGTCTGCAGCTTGCCCGTAAGATTAGCACTCGACGAGCGCCTTGGTATTGATCGGGCGCGCCTCGAACATCGGATAGCCATCCTTTTCAAGAACGTTGTCCCCTTCCCTCGTAACCCACCGAGCAGGAAAGAAGCCATCGACAAACTTGTTCAGGACGCCATAAGCTTCCTCATCCTCAGCACTCATACCCCCAGCAGGAGTGTGGTAGTATCCAGGACCATGGTCGTAATGTCCCGAACACCAGTGAATAGGAAACTTAGAGACTTTCCTAATCTCGAGATTACCCTTAGCATCCAAACACGGCTCCCCATCCTCATCCACCACAACGGTCGGTTCAAACAGCGAATCTACGGCTGTCTGGGTAGACGGTTGAAAAATATACCGCTTATCCTTAAAATCTCGCACTGAATCCATATACATCCTAAACAGTCTCTTCGACTGCTTAAGGGACTGCTGTTGTAGGTGAAAAACCCTGAAGAACAGGGGAATCGTCGCCCCAATCCTCAGGAAGCGACACGTGAGTTCTAATGCCCGGAGAAAGGCAATAGCATTAGGATGAATTTGAGAGGGGCCAAGTTCAGATGGTTGAACACTCTGACCTGGAAGTCATTGAAGGGCAACTGGAGCCCGAGATCTTTAAATACGATCTCGTACATGGGAAATCCATCTTGTGTAAACTCCGAACAGATACGGGCATCCCTCGTCGGCCTCATAATCTTAAAGTTTCTTCGAAACCCCTCTTGGCCGCCGCCATACTCGACGATAGTGTAAGCTTGTCTACTGCAAAAGCTATAGATCGAATTTATTCCCCGGGGTTCAGCACCAACCCAATCCAGAGTGGGGTCATCGACGGTGTCGACCAGGTTGATAGTTTCCTCCGCAGTGCTTGTTTCCTCAACATCGTTACGCCCCGAGGACTCAGGAATATCGGCCATTTACCTGCAAAGTACATGAAACCGGTGAATTTGACAGCAAATCCGCCTTTCTGCCACAAAGACGGGGAGAAGTAAGCAACACTCAGACCGAGTCAACGACCATTCACACGAAAAACGGGGAACATGTGGACCTCGACCAAACACCAACCTCAGCGGCGAGCGTGTATCAATCATGAACGACGCGAGCATAGCATGAATATCGCAAGTGAAGGATGAATCCCGCGACCAAGTTCATAATGTTGCTGGCCCGATACAAGAATACTACCAGGAAAACTAGCCTACATACTAACGAAAGGATGAATCTCCAGACCAGGTTTATAAATCTACTAGCCAAACGCATGAGTATCACGGGCACGATCGTAAACCGTATGCCTAAACTTATGAATATCTCGGGCACGGTCACGAATCAGGCGCCTAGGGTGCTTAAATTTCTCGGGCACAACCCCAACACATGAGATTCTACCACTAAAACACCACCAAAATCTATCTACAATATGAGATATCAAAGGGAAAAAACACTTACTTGGGAGAAGAGTGAAGAGCGACGGCAGTGGAGATGAATACACAGAAAACGGCGCAGCAGTCTCAACGACGCTAGGAAAACTCACAGTGATTGAAAACAGAGAAAATATGAGAAGCGTGAAGATATGAAAACAAACTATGGGCCCTGAAGCCCTATTTATAGAGATGACGTGGAATATGAAACGTCGCGCCGGGGAACCACGAACCTCCCCCGTCCTCGACGCCTACTCGCGTAGACAATGATGACCCTACTCCCTAGGGCGGCATTGGGGTTTCCAAGAGCCGCACCACGTGTCTAACTGACGCGTCACCACCTCCCTACAAGCGCTCCTCGAACACTTCTCGATCGCTGCACGGGGAAAATCACAAACCGGGCGATGTCTCACCTCCTCGGTTGAAAACCAATGTGTCGCGCAAGCGAGTCTCACGAAAGGGCGAACTTGAATCAAGTCATAACTCCCGTACCAGGAACAACGACTTGGGGGGCTCCTGTTTTGGACCGGGCCTGCCCGTGGCCTAATCACCAGTGAGGCCCAATCCAAGCTTGTCAACGTATCATGCTGAGCATTAGATCTTCCGAGCACACCCCGATCATGGGTAACTGGTCGAATGCGACTACGTCCCGCCGGTGCCCACGAGGAACGTCCCCGATGAGGAACATCCCAATCCAAGCTCTGCCCGAGTACCATCCTCGTAGGGCAGGCCTTCAACCTCTCTAGATTTCGCGGAGTCCACAGGGTCCCGGGAAGATCGCGTCTTTACCCTCCCTATTCTGCGGAGAGCATCATCCAGGTAGGGGACCACGTGCAGGTCCCCACTACTCACGTAGAACCTGACAGTCCCTTTGTTGGGCCTGTTTGATCAGCCCAATAAAGGAACCTTGGCCCAACGCTGGGGGCTATAAATACCCTTTATTTCGAGAGGGTCAGGTATTCATTCATTCACACCTATACTCACTTGCTTGCTCATTCCATCTCCCATTTTGCCATCAGAGTATCTTGCAGGTACCCCCATCTTTTTCAAATCCAGCCCGAAGCCAGCTGTAACGGTCCAACTCTGATAAGGTACGATCAATTTTAGTTTCACACCCTCAACACAGTCTGCTCCACTCTGCTCAGTCTTTTTGCGGGCTTAAACGAGGTTGGCTTGCCCATTTATCACTCCATATTATAGAGAATTTAATCGGTCACCTTTTAATAATAGTTGTTATTACTTTTATGTCCTTAAAAAAAATTTTAAAATTTATTTTCAGATGTAGTGGAAATTTTTCAGAAAAAATTATCGGATTTTTGGAAATGAGTGTGTATTTTTTTTTTATAAACTATTTTTTATATAAATCAAAATATCTTCTGTGTTCCATGCCGATGACACAGGTCGAACCCATGACATGTTGTGATGGATGTGTATTTAACCCATTAGATTTGCGTTTATTCCGACAATTATATTTAGAATTTCAAATAATTTTAAGCATACCATAAGCCATTTTTGAAGTTGATGAAACTTGAATTTGCAAAGTTGGTTCACCCCGATAACTTACCTAAATCATTGTGCCAACTTGTTTTCTTTATCTCTAAAAAAACAATAACATTACTTTTCCTTGTCTACGTATGTGTCAATCCTTCCAGAAAGCACCGTCATTTTAATAAACTTCCGTCTCTACTTTTCCGACGGAAAACAAAGTGAAGTTAATCATCACACATCACATGACATCTCAAACCGAACCAAAGAAGATCATAATTGATACCGACCCTGGAATCGGTAATTACACACTTTTTTATTTCCGATTCAATTTCTTTCATTTCAGATTTCACTGTTTTTCAGTCGTTTCTGTTCTGTGTGTAGATGATGCTATGGCTATATTCCTTGCTCTGCGGTCACCAGAGATACAAGTTATTGGACTTACAACTATCTACGGAAACGTTTATACTACTCTTGCAACCAGAAATGCCTTGCATCTCGTAACGTTTTTGTTTTTTGTCATTGTTTCAGTTTCTATTGATGGATTTGTTTTTGTTATGTATTGGTGAAATTGAGTTTTGAATATTGATACTAAATTTGCATTTGTGTAGTTAGAAGTTGCTGGAAGAACTGATATACCAGTTGCTGAAGGATCTCATGTCACATTAACTGTAAGTTTGTTACAACTCATCTCTATTATCATCAGAGCTCATTGAAATTTGTGTATTCCTTTCAAATGCATTCTAGTTGATTGCTTAACTGATTAGATCTGCGGTGTATCTTGGTATTTGATTTGACTAATTAAGGTAATCCATGTCAATTTTATAGAAAGGGACGAAACTTCGCATTGCAGATTTTGTTCATGGGGCAGATGGACTTGGCAACCAAAATTTTCCTCCCCCAAATGGGAAACCCATTGAAGAATCAGCTGCTGAATTTTTGGTTAACCAAGCGAAAGCTAACCCTGGAAAAGTCACCGTCGTGGCGTTGGGCCCTCTTACAAATATTGCTTTGGTATCATATGTCTGCAATTTTCTATATGCCATTATTGTATTACCCACTCTTCATACTGTTTTAGACGACAATATTCTGTTTGACAGGCTATACAGATGGACCCCGAATTTGCTAAAAACATCGGGCAGATCGTTCTCCTTGGTGGATCTTTTGCAGTAAATGGAAATGTGAATCCAGCTGCTGAAGCAAATGTAAGTATTACCATTTTGTATTCAAAACCGTTCACTGCTCGATCTATCTAAATCTTCAGTTGGATTTAATTCCAGATATTTGGTGATCCAGATGCTGCTGATGTTGTATTCACAAGTGGCGCAGATATATTGGCAGTTGGAATAAATGTTACTCACCAAGTCGTATTGTCAGGTACCCCTTTGCCAAATTCATATGCACTCAGTTTTTTCATGCTTACGTAGGTATTTTGTTAAAATGACTAATCATCTCTTGGCAAATCTTATGTGGTTTAACATCTAGTTCTTCAACTGTTATGATAATTTTCTTTCCTTTTCCTTTCATGATTTATGCATCATGATCCAGCAACCTTTTATATGACTATTTTAAACTTTTATATTAATAAGTTCCCATAAATAATGTTTTCAACTCAACAGATTTCATGGATGTCTCCCTAACCAAACTAGTATTCTCGGGAGACCTTTGATTAATGGATAATATTGTGGTAGATAATAATCTATTTTCCATGGTATCACCGCACTTTTAGTATTTAATGCAGACACATGCCAAAGGCAGGGAAAGATTCAACTAACTTAAATAATTCCCCCCCATGATAATTGTCAATGACTAACTCTCAAAAGTTTCAGTTGTTAAGTGAAGTTCGTGACTGGTTTTATATCTATAACTAGTTCCTATAATATTTTGAAACCCATGAAACTTTTTATTACCTTTGTGTCTCTATTGGCAGTATTTTAGCATGAAACTTGACATCGGTTGACTGCTATGAGCATGCTTCTATTTTAATTATGGTTCATGTCACTTGTCATGTTAACATTTGTTTTGGTTTACCCTCATCCGAAAAAACAAAATGACTAGGTTCTGATCGAGAAAAGTTAGCAAGTTCAAAAGGAAAATTTGCTCAATACCTTACCGGAATCTTAGAGGTGTATTTCTCTTACCATTGTGACGCATACAACACCAATGGTATGTCTTCATTCTGCATTAAAGAGATAATATAGGCCTAATCATCCGAATTATTAATAGTTCTTTTATACAGGAGTTTACCTTCATGACCCTACAGCGTTGCTTGCAGCCGTTGATCCTTCACTCGTAACTTGCACAGAAGGTGCTGTTAGAGTCCAAACCAGTGGCATAACAAGGGGACTTACAATTCTCTACAATAAACAGAAAAGGTAGAAAGCACTAGGAGTTGATAGCCCTGAAATTTATCTTTATGAATGTTAATGCCATTTTATAGCAGTTCTGTCTCTCTCCAAATTTCTCAGAATAGTTTGTAAAGATGCTATGGGATTGCATTGACTCTACCAAAGAAATAGGAATTTTTCAGTGACCAACCTAGTTCTTTAGGGGAAGGAAGTAAACTTTTCGTAAATGGTTTAGGCTGTTGTTTGATAGGAGTTTAGATTGCATTAAAATTTAAATGAATTCCCCGGCCTTTTGTTTATATATTCCTTCTATTTGATTAGGAAGAGCAATTTATGTGAAGATTTCCCAGGTATGCCTAGAACATTCTGTTTCAGATAACTGTTACATTCTCAAGTACACTGCATTAGCTCTGGCCTGGCCAAAATTTACCTTGCTGGACCAAACATGATGACAGGGATAACTACAGAGATACTTCGTTGGTGAATAGAGTCTTAGCTGAACAGAGAACATAACCTGGAGTTTGCTAAGCTTGTTCCTTTTTGTATGGGCTAATGGAGGATGCTTTCCAAGGGGTGATTAAGCACCCCATAATACCCAAGTCTATATCTTAACACTGCCCACAAGAGTCGCCATTCTGGAGGCCTACTGTAGGAAACTTCGCTTGACCATTTTCAAATAGCTCATCTGTAGTTGGCCTTTTCTGAGACACCGGCAAACTAAGTCACTCAAATACTCCGCCGAGCAACTTATACTATTCAATGTTAGACTTGGGAACTCCATAATATTCAAGTCTCCGTCACCCTTTTGAGTGCAATTATTAGGGAAAATACTTTGTTATCAAGATTTTCTATCTTGTGATGACTTGTTCATTTTGTTATGAATTTTGGATCCAAATACCCTAGTTAGTTGGTGGGTAAGTTAGATCTAAGATCAAATATCATCTATGTTGTGTAGATGAGTTATTGTCGAATTGGTTGAGTTTTATCTCCCTATTGGAGCTTGGTTTAGTTTTTGGCTCTAGACATTGGTTTTCGTTTGTAATCTCAGCATGCCTAAACATCCCTGATTTTGAGGTTTGTATGAGAATGTTCTTCTGTACCTACGGGAAATAATAGACAATATGATTAAAAATTATAATTAAAGATAGAATCAGGGTAACACCTTATTGTAGAAAAATTGGCTCTATCTCGACTTAGGTGGCTTAGACATGTGTGGAAAAGATATGTAGATGAATGTTATAAGTGTAGATCAGATGAAGGGTAGTCCAACCGTTAGAGTCATAGGAATACCTAGAAACACTGTACAAGGAACTACTAAGGAAACTTTGGGGTCAATAGTTAGGATAGAGATATGATTTATGGTAGATATTATTGGTACATCATGACAAATCGCACTCCTCTAAAGTTAGCAATTTACTTTAGAGTGTAACGTGAGTAATATCAACCATTAACTAACGAATCATAGGTAGATATTATAGGTGCATCATAACAAATCATGAGTTTGTTAACAACCCTTGCTTTTCTCACTTTACACTTAAGTCAATATAGAGGATCCAAATTCTGACTTATGATAGAACACTATGGTGTCGTTTGATCCTCGCAGGCGACCCAACCTAATATTATAAGGCTTGGTTGCTGTAATATTGAAACAAAACCTCTGAAGAACTAATGTGTTGACATGCATAGCTTGGAGAACCAATTAAATGGTTTACTCTTTTTTTAACCGGGTTTCAACATTGTAAGAGTCCAATATAATCGATGATTTAGCAAGGGGGAGTTGAACAAAAACTTCTTTGTAATAATATCTTGTCTTCATCTTGTATTGTATTGCAAGTACGATTAACTTTGTCTTTAGGTTACCTTTACTATATGTTACCTCACTTTTCTGTCTTTTTTTTTCTTTTTGCAATAAACCAGGTTTGAAGAAGTCACTAAATGGTCCAATATGCCAACAGTAAAAGTAGCTGTGACAGTTGATGCTCCTAGAGTTGTGAAATTGGTCATGGATCGTCTTGTGGCTTGAAGTAGCTATGAAGCCGTCCAAGTAACATTATTGATTACTGTCCATCTACTTAAATCGGGTTTCAATGTTTTAAACACATGACTATGCTCACTTCAAAGCTGTTTTGTTTATTCTTCGCCCTATAATTGTGTTTTGGAGCTCTCGGGCATTCCTTTTTACTTCACATTTTAGTTCAATTTCAATGTAAATTAACACTTGTATCCTAATTATTATATAATGAGTCTCATTCTTGCTATCTTATGTATGGAATGTAATAATTGAAAGGCAAAATAAACTTTTTGTTTCATGTCTTGTTAGAATATAATATAATATTTCATAATATCTTGATATTTTCTTCTGCAGAAGTTCTTATGCAGAAGCCAATGCCATCTTAGCTACTCCTTTAATTCCATTGGTCAAGAATGTCAAGTTGATTTGGAACCAGGCGAAGAGAAGTTTGCATTCAGTGAGATCATCTTATCACCTAGTGATGGGAACCCAGAATGTTAAAAAAAAATGCAATAAACATTAAGTAAAGAATGAAAAAGAATTGTGTTTATTGATGGTGAATTTGGACAATTACAGAGAGGGAAATGACCTCCTATTCTTACACAGAGCAAGCTCCTATGAAAGCTAGAGCTTTCCATTCATATCTAACAACTAGATTCTCAGGGATAATTCTCTCAGCCTCCCCCACGTTCCTTATAGAGTGAGACCGTTACACAATTCTCTCACCTCAATCTAATTTAACAGAATTATTCCTCTTTGCCCCTTTTAGTGTATACTTGCCAAATCTTAGGCCCCACCGAATCCTGATGAATTAATTTCTCCTTTTGGTTGACTTCTAAAACTCGGTCTCTAACAATACACCCATTCACCAAGTTCATAACTCTTGTCCTGTATTTTCTTATCTGCCAGCTGTTTCATTCTCTCTTGAGCCCTCAACAATTGCATCTTTAACTGTCGCAAATCTTCATCTCTGTCAAGTAACTCCCCTTGCACTGCTTCGACCCTAGTTTCTCCAATCACCTGGCGTGTAATTTCTAGAGGTTCTCGACCGTATACTACTTCAAATGGGGGTTTGGTTAATAGCTGATTGGTACGTGTTATTAAACCAATATTCTGTCCAATGCATCCAACTCACCCATATCTTGGGTTGATCCGCTGCAAAACACCTGAAATAAGTCTCAAGAAACCTCGGTTTGTCCATCCGACTAAGGGTGATAAGTCGAACTCATTTTCAGTTGGGTTCCTTGTAGCCTAAACAGTTCCCTCAAAAAATGACTTACAAAGACTAGATCCCTGTCACTCACAATGGACAGAGGAATTCCGTGTAACCGCACATTCTCCTTGGTAAAATTCTCAGCAATGCTTTTAGCCATGTAAAGATGTTTGATGGGTACAAAATGACAATATTTCAAAAAAAGATCCACCACAACCATGACAACCTCACATCCATTAGACTTGGGCAACCCGATAATGAAATCTATCGAGATTCCTCCCACACCTTGTCTGGAATAGGAAGAGGTTGCAGCAGTCCTTCTGGTGACGCTACATTCGCAACGAGTCGCATATATGTTCTCAAAAATCTAGAATCCCCCCTTGAGGTGTGGTATGAAACTCTTGTAATAATTTTGGAATGAAAGATGATTGACTTGACAACACCAATCTCCCATCATACATCAAAACTCCCTGCTTTTAAGTGTACTATGGATGTGATCCTGGATCTTGTTGCTGCTCTGCCATGATCTTTTAGCACTTAGGATCTTGAAGGACCTCCTCTATCGATTGTTGCTTTTCCATCCACATAGGGAATGAGACAATCCTATTCAACTGTCATGCTTCACTTACCATAGATAGAGCATTTGCACCATTATTCATTTGGTCTGGTTTATACATAATCTGAAAGTTGTAGCCTAACAACTTTGCAGCCCAGTTTTGTTGATCTCCTGTAATAATTTTCTGTTGTAACAATTCCTTTAAACTTTTTTTATCTGTAGAAATGACAAATATTCTGCCAAGTAAATGAGGTCTCCAGTGTTGTATAGCTAGTACATTGACCATAAGTTCTTTTTCATATGCAGACTTGGTTAAATTCCTAACACACAACGCCTTGCTGAAGTAGGCAGCTGGATTTTTGCCCTGTGTCAATATTGCCCCTATACCATTCCATGACGCCTCGCTCTCAATCACAAACTCCTTATTAAAATATGGTAAAGCCCGCACTTGTGCCATTGTCATCTTCCTCGTAAGTACTTCAAAAGCACTATGTGCTACTGGACCCCACATAAAAGCGTCCTTAGTCAAATTTGTGAGGGGGTGTGCTATCTTACCCATTGTTAGACGATAGGTTACTATATAGAGGGGGGAGAATATGTCGTAAATGAACATTTTTTATTAAAAATTTTGCTTTAAAATGTTTTAACTAGGAAATAATTATGGATCGATAATCGTCTATCTGAATCGTCATTAAAAATATTAGATATGTGTTAAATTGATAGAACAAATATGTAAGATGGGAAAGACAATCAATATATTTTCAGCAACCATGTTTGAATTAAATCACATAATAGTAATCTATTTTCAATGAAATATCAAACAAATATTGATATAAGCAATTTATCGAACACTTGATGTGCAATCGATTCAAAACAGTATTTTCTATGATTTTGTTGATATGTAAATTCAATTACAATTAGATAGATTGTAATCAATTCAACAAAATAATTTGAATTATTAAACAAAAAGATTATCTATATGTATTGGTTGCACAATCAATTATTTTATAATTTGCAAGTAAATATAAATGTGAGAAAAAGAGAGAGATATACAAGGATGTGTTTAGGCAGTTTCTCAATCGACCTCGCTATGAGTACGTTTGTCCTCAATTTCAGTCGGAATTGAGATAATGAAAATTAACTCTTGTAAAATATTGTTTACAAGAGAATAAGTAGTAATCCAACCCTTGATGTTGATCCTAACTTCTTCTCTCCCATTGATCAAAGCTCGATCAAATAACTCGATATTTTCAATTTGATCATTCGGTTATCACTACTCCTTTGACAGAACTCCCATTCTTCAAAGCTTTTGTTCGGTTGAATTCAAATTATGAATGTATCGTGACTCAAGATTACCAAAGTGATTCTCCAGTTACTGTTAATGCTTTGACTGACATCCCGTTCTTAAAAGCTTTCACTTGGGTGAATCTAAATTGTGCAATCTTGTGTAAAACTTCCAAATCAATCTTTGATCTTAGACGGAAATTCTAAACGAATTTATCTTGAAACCTGCAAATATCTTTCAAACCAATCGATTACATCAAATCCTAATTGGATGTTATCAAACTATCTATTGATCACACAACAAAATAATTATGTGTAGTTGTTGTATGTATGAAATGAGAGAGGATGAAGATGATGAAAATCTTTGTATATTTTCAGCTCCAATACATTGAAATGATGCATGAATGATTATATATATGTGTGAGAATGTACATGAGAAATCATTAAAAAATTAGATTTGCAAAATTATAAAATTGATCATTTTGATCAGTGGGAGCCGACTCATTCAAAGTGGGAGTCGACTCCTAAGGGAGATGGAGTCGACCAATACTACATGGGAGTCAAATTCTTTTGGAGAGAAAATATTTTGAACAATGTGCTTCAGTAGGAGTCGAGACATACCACGTGAGAGTCGACTTTTTTGTGTTATGTATCAATTTCAAATGTGTGGGAGTCGACCCATATTGAATAGAGATTCAAAATAAAAAGTTTCTTTTAGTGGGAGTCGACTCCTTAGTGATGAGTGTCGACTCCAAGATCCCTATGTATTGGCTCCTTCTTTATAGAAGTTTTCTTTCAAAATATTTTTAGTAGGAGTCGACTCCTAACACGAATTAGTCAATTTCAAACATGATTTTTCATAAAAATGCATATTTTCTTACCATTTTAACTTGTCCAAATGTGTTTGACATGTTCTAAAGGTGTCCTAAGATGAATATACTACCTAGACATAAAGAGATAATATCCAATGTATAAATACTATATATTACCTAGTTTTGACATCATTCAAAACATCTAAGAGAGAATATTGCACTCACAATCATAGTCACATATAAACTTTAAGTAATATCTAGTCAAACCAAGGAACCCTCTCACCCCTTTAACATTCTTCGAAACCCGCCAATTGGTCACACTAATGACTTTTCTAGGATCTACTGCTACACCTTCTACAAAGATTAAATGTCCCAAGTACTCAACAACGTGTTGAACAAAATGGCATTTTTTCTTATTTGTCATCAACCTGTTTGTTTACAACACCTGGAAGACATCCCCCAACTACCTCATATGAGTACACCAGTCCTTATTATACACCAAGTATTCGTCGAAAAACGCAAGCACACCTTTCCTCAACGTAGGTCGAAGAACATCATTCATCAAGTTTTGAAACATTGTAGATGGTGTATTCATGAGATTGAATGGCGTTATTAAGAATTCATAATGCCCTTCGTGAGTGTGAAAAGAAGTTTTATGAACATCTTCTCCTTTAACACACACTTGGTAATACCCCGTTTTAAGATTTAGTTTTAAAATTATTTGAAACCATGTAACTCGTCTAATAACTCTTCTATCATCGGCATAGGCAACTTGTTCGAAATGGTGGTTTTGTTAAGAGCGTGGTAGTCCACACACATACACCAAGAAGCATCCTTATTCTTTACCAAAATAATAGGACTAGTATATGTTAAACTACAACGACTTATCTAGATGGGGTGAATAGATTCCCAATTAAAAATAACCTTTCAAATATAGGTATTTAAAAACTTATTTGAAAAACAATATTGAGCAAAAGGTTTTTGGCCCATATCAAAATAGTAGTATAAACGAATCTGATTATTGGAAACTCAGATATGCACAAACTGTATAGAATCAAGATAATGATAAAATCAATGACATAATAATATCTCAATTAATGGTTTAATGTCGAACATAACAGTTTTCTATTTTCAATGAAATTTAAATAAAATATAGAACATTGCAATTTGTTAAACACTTGGTGTGGTTCGACTTTTGAGAATTTTTCCTTTGAGTTGTAGTGATGTAAAAACCACTTATAATCAAAGTGATTATAATCTAATTAACACACCACTTTAAACAAAACAATTGCATAAAAATTCTTATGAGTCAATCGATCAAACAATGTTATTCGACAAATTACGTAATGAAAACAAAAGCGGGTAAAGAGATAATAGAGAGAGACACAAGGGTTTGTTTACACAGTTCCTCAATTATGTCCTCGCGTGTGGGTACGTCTGTGTCCAATTCCAATTTGAAATTAAGATACTTTCTTATTTTACAAAAGTATGATTACAAGATAAGTATTCAAGAGCAATCTTACAAATCATTATTGTTTGATGTTGATTCAACCCTTTCTCTTACTTTGATCTTCAACAAGACCAAGACACAATAGTTTCCAAATTATTATCCAGATCTTACTACTTCTTTGTGTACTTTATCTCCAAAGCTTTCGCACACCATCAATTGCACCTATTGTAACACAAGACTTCAATTTGATTTGATGTTCTTGCGCTACTTGTAACACCCCATTTCTACCCGGCGGATCATAAGAAAATCAGAGTTCAACATAAATAGGATGCTACATTTTCAACTAAAAATTAATCTTCATTTAATCGCATACAAACATATACATAACACTTAATTCAGATGAACCGATAACAATCTGATTTATTCTTCAAAATCAAACAACTTTTTATTGATAAGCAACAAAATATACATACTCAACTTCAATTCACTTAACATCTTTTATTTAACTAAAATAACCTCAAGACAATAATTATTTCATGTAATCAAGTTAAAAATTCAGCAACTGAATTAATAATTAAAAACTAAACATCAAGCGTTCATCCCCTCGAGTGCTACGTATCAGAGTGATAATACCGACTCGAACTAACGAGGTAATAACTATCCTTCTTGATTACCTGCACGTTATCAACAGAGGGCAAAATTCAAACAGAAGGGATGAGATATCAAACTATATAATTAGTCATATGATAAATAATATATTAAATCAGATCACATAAAATCACTATTTCACAACTTACAAACAACTTTAATCACAATAAAACATCAACACGACATAACTACTAAATTCACAACTTTTAGATAATACTTGTCACAATAAGTCAACAACATAAAGCAACAACGAATCTATCTTCACCACAACTCAAGATGCAACATCAAATGCGACTCAATCACAATGCACATGCAAGTGGTACCATCGGAGCAGAACTCCCAACTTAAAAATTGCCATTTAATAGAGGCATCAACAAGGCATAAGCCTTCTTTGCAGTTTTCCAATAAAGGCCTTTACAAAATCCGCCAATACAAGTCATCACAGAGTATGCAAATGTATGTGACTCAATGAATGCACCATCACATACTAACAACAATCATCATTCATCGCAAGGCATAAAACCACATCACCATTATTACCAGTAAACAGAGGTAATTCATCATCATCTAAAATCTCTGTAACTTCACATTATCAATAAGAATTCACAGAGACAATCACAACAACACAAAATCTCAATATTGGCCATAGACCTACAACATAATATTGCCCATAAATAGAGGCAATTCAACCAAATTCATCATCACCTGCAATTTCATATTTTTCAGCAAGGTATACAACACAATTCTATAAAGCGAAACCATTCAACTTAATTCGACTTCACCTGCAAATCAACTTTATTCTACATAATTTTAACAAAACAAACCAACTAAAAATACCCATATGTATAAATGACTCACTCCGACCATTTCAACTAATTCCGGTTAACTACTTTTACCGCCTAAATATACAAACTCGACTAATCGGTACTATTTTATATACTGTTATTACTACTATTTATTTATACGGCTACTAATCAATATATTCTAATAAATTATGCTACCTCTATTATTTAGCTTACTGCTATTATTGGTCTCTGTCAAAACTACTTGTTTGCTATCTACAACTTCTATTACTACAACTTCCTGCCAGTGGCAAATATTAGTTATAAACCAAAACCAATTTCAACTTATTCTTCCTGTTACTGAAATTCTCCGTTATACTTTCTGTATGATAATTTTCTAACAATTTCTACATCTAATGATACTTCCTAACAGTGCTCAGCTAAATTAGTCCATACACTATTATTTTTGCTACTGATACATATACATCCCGCTATTCATTTTACTAAAGCATTACAATTTATTCCTGCAACTTCTTTAATCCAATCTGATACTAAATTATTTTACTAATTATATTAACTTATTAATAATATAAGATATGACATAGTATTTCCACCACGCCTATATGTTCTTTTGAGTCTCATCTCAGGACAACAACTCAATAATAGCCATAACAACATCATAACAGAAATACAATTTAAATAAATTGCAGAACAACTTCATCAACATATTATGAACATTCACTGACAACTAAAATTACAGGACTGATAATCTTCACAGAATCACAATATAACCGAATCGACAACAATTCATGGCACAAATTTATACGACCCAACCCCACATACGGTTTATCATATACCCGGTTATAGAGATTGAAACTCACCCTTACCTGGTTTTGATTGAAGGTAACTCTAAGGGTATCCGATTGAATCTCCTCTTGGTCGCTTGGTGTAACTTCTATGTATCCCTTTTCTTCTCCTCAAAACCTTATTTTTCTCTTCTCTGCAACTTCTCTTGTACCAAAACCTTCCAAGATTATTTTCTCTCTAGGTCAGAATCAAAGATGGAAATTTTCCCAAATATACAGCTAGAGTTCGATGATGATATCTCCTAACTCAGATCTTATTTTGAACATCCCAAAGGTCAAATGTTAGATGTAGGTGTTTTGAACCTACCCTCAAAATTTGAGCATGATCCAACGGTTAACGAATCGAGAATTGTCGATTTAGTGAGACTGCTGCAATAAAAACGGGAATGAGTTTCTCCCATCTATTCTCTCACTTTTTCAACTAACCTAATTCCTTTTATATCCACTTAATCTTGTAATTCTATTAATTCTTATTGGGCCAATATCCACACTCTCATATTTACTACATGACATCACTTAAATAAGCCCAACAATTAATCTTATAATGCTCCAATATATTTAATATTATTAAACCACCATTTAATCAAATAATGTCACAGAGAAACTTAACAATAATTCACAATATTGCTCAACTCCAACTAATAATTTTAATTAAATAATTAATTTATCAGGGCGTTATAACTCTCCCCACTTAGGATATTTTCGTTCTCGAAAATCTACTCGATACTTCCATCCTTAACGTGAATCTCGTATCCAACTCTCTAATCCTCAAACTCCATGTTTACCAACACTTCGGCCACTACTTTTTGACATAGTAACAACTCAATCATGATGTAAATCTACTACACACATGCTAATCACTCAACACCCTCACAACATACCCGTCAATAACTTACCAACGTTTTCGGCAACACTCTGACATAACAACTCCCATAGTAGAAATGTAACAACCATAACTCACTTATACTTGGATATACTACGTCACCTCTTAACGACTTTCCCAACACCAAAGCGAGAATATAACTTTATTCTCATACGTATATGTATGTCAACTATCAACAAAATATCAACAACTCTATTCACCATTATAGTGACATCAACATAATCAACAAAATTAACTTCGTCATATTATAGGATATTATTCATCACTTACGGTAACCAACAGTAACATCTCAATAATGATAACAAAAATCATTACAACATCAACTTAACTGTATAACTCAGCAAGCATACCCATAACTCACCATCAACCAACAATCCACAACAATCTTCTTATAAAATCCGCAAATATTTACTAGCAAACATAGTGCCCTGGCACAACATCTCTATATCGACCATCCACCAAATCAAGCATGTAAATTAAGACACACCATTCCCATAGGCTTCTTATTTTTTAATCCTTCACTTCTAACGAGTCGTACACGTATAGCAATTGCGCCACATCATATTTCAGCTGCATAACTCTGATCATCCATCTTAAGCCACCGTCCTCATTAAATTTTCTGTCGATTATATGGTTTACAAGTTTCAATCTAGTCCCAAACTTTCTTTAACATCTATCATAAAATCGTTGTTCACTTGATATTCTCAATCTTTCACTTTGCGATGTTAACTCACATACAAACCCATTACTCCGAATTGTTCATTACGTCTCAACTCTCACTCAACGAATCCTCTACTAATTTCACACAAACTGGTGAGCGATTATTCTCGCGATATAACATCCATACTTTTTCACACCATTAAGATAGCAAGACAAATCTATAACATCCAGCATAATCTCGTCTACTATTAACAATGGATTAAGGGTGATCAGTTCCTCAATTTGTCAATTAGTATTCGACAACCATAAGAGAGTATAAATCGTCGTACCAAACTATACTATCGTTTCCTTAAAACTCGTATTCAAGTTTTCTAAAACACAACATGTCTAATACTAATTCACCCACCATCCCACGATGATCAATCATTTTCTAACTCGAGATCTGTTGGCATATCAATATATTACAAATCCTTCAACTCTAGTCTGAGTCTTTATCTACATAAAAGATTCTAACAACATTCTTAAACTCTTAATCCTCTTCCGAATTTCACAAAATCAAAAATACATGTATCTCCACCTCTCAAACTCATTCCAATCACACTCTCAACATTATCATCTTATCTAACAACATTTCATCTATATCTACACCTCAAACAACTACGATAGTAATCATCTAAGCTCAACAAGCTACTACCCTCTATAACAGACTTCGTCGTTCTCCAACTTAGAACTGCATCCAACTTGAATGGATCTACATACACTTTCACTTGGAAATAAAATTACTCAAGAGAACTCTTCTCCCAAAACTATAACATACATCCTGACAACTTAGCATAAATCTTCCTCCTTTTCGACACCATAAATTCCACACAACTTTGCACTATCGTATTTCGTTCTAATTAATAACACAAAAGCTTTCCAAATGATACCTTTAATTTCACAAATTAATTTAAATAAATCTTCCAATTTCTCCTTTAATTCACCCTACTCGGACGCTGACGTCCCGTACAACACTGAAGAACAAGTCTAGTCCCAAAGACAAGCTTAACAACAAACTGGACTTATTTCCAATATCATCACGTCATAAATGAATATATTATAGCTATTGGAACCATTTTTAAAATGAAGTTTATTTCGTTTGCTTTTCAACGCTTCAAACGGAACTCAAATCGGATGCCCGAAACTCTAGTTATGAATTTTCAAAGTCCCACAACAATTCTGCAGTTTCCTGCGATTCGCTTACGGAAATTCCACTCCAAAACTCATTTGTCTTTAACTTAGACATATTCCAAACAACTCTTAACATAGCTCGTGCTCCCAAACTTCTTATAGCTCGAGAGATGCATTCCTTCTCCAAAGTTCAGGTTCCAAAACACCAGGGCAACAATTCTTTTCACAACGCTACTCACTTCTTCAAGTATCCACTCAGACTCGCGATTCACAACTACTTCTCAATGTCAAATACTTCCGACAATCACTTATGTGATCCCAACACAAAAGTTACAACAACTTTATTATTCCATCATTGTTCAAACATCGACATCTTACACTTGCTTCGTAAATCAACAAATATTACACTGCTCTTCATTCTTCAAGAAGTAAGCACCAACAATGTCTGATCAATTTATCTCAGGGTGCTCTAACTCGAATAACAACAAGACCTTGAATCTAAGTTACCTTAAAATTCGGGAACAACAAGACTCCAACAATTCTTGCATTGTCGTCGTTGACAGCACACCAAACCAACACCTTTCAATTAAACATGTCCGAGAAGCAAAGCTTCTCCCCCACTTATCTTCAACCAACTTCCTGCAATTAAGGCAAACAAGTACCGACAGTGATTCACACACTTGTCGCGCACTAAGGAACAAATAACATTAGACAACTTGGTCGGACATATCGACCTGCTCTGATACCACTAATGTAACACCCCATTTCTACCCGGTGGATCATAAGAAAATCAGAGTTCAACATAAATAGGATGCTACATTTTCAACTAAAAATCAATCTTCATTTAACCGCATACAAACAGATACATAATACTTAACTCGGATGAACCGATAACAATCTTATTTTTTCTTCAAAATCAAACAACTTTTTATTGATAAGCAACAATATATACATACTTAACTTCAATTCACTTAACATCTTTTATTCAACTAAAATAACCTCAAGACAATAATTATTTCATATAATCAACTTAAAAATTCAGCAACTGAAATAATAATCAACAACTAAACATCAAGCGTTCATCCCCCCGAGTGCTACGTATCAGAGCGATAATACCGACTCGAACTAACCAGGTAATAACTATCCTTCTTGATTACCTGCACGTTACCAACAGAAGGCAACATTTAAACAGAAGGGGTGAGATATCAAACTATATAATTAGTCATATGATAAATAATATATTAAATCAGATCACATAAAATCACTATTTCACAACTTACAAACAACTTTAATCACAATAAAACATCAACACGACATAACTACTAAATTCACAGCTTTTAGATAATACTTGTCACAACAAGTCAACAACATAAAGCAACAACGAATCTATCTTCACCATAACTCAAGATACAACATCAAATGCGACTCAATCACAATGCACATGCAAGTGGTACCATCGGAGCAGAACTCCCAACTTAAAAATTGCCAATTAATAGAGGCATCAACAAGGCATAAGCCTTCTTCGCAGTTTGCCAATACATGCCTTCACAAAATCGGCCAATACAGGCCATCACAGAGTATGCAAATGTATCTGACTCAATGAATACACCATCACATATTAACAACAACCATCATTCATCGCAAGGCATAAACCCCCATCACCATTATTACCAGTAAACAGAGGTAATTCATCATCATCTAATATCTCTGCAACTTCATATTATCAATAAGAATTCACAGAGACAATCACAACAACACAAAATCTCAACATTGGCCATAGGCCTACAACATAATATTGCCCATAAATAGAGGAAATTCAACTAAATTCATCATCACCTGCAATTTCATATTTTTTAGCAAGGTATATAACACAATTCCATAAACCGAAACCATTCAACTTAATTCGACTTCACCTACAAATCAACTTTATTCTACATAATTCTAACAAAACAAACCAACTAAAAATACCCATATGTATAAACGACTCACTCCGACAATTTCAACTAATTCCGGTTAACTACTTTTACCGCCTAAATCTACAAACTCGGCTAATTGGTACTATTTTATATACTGTTATTACTACTATTTATTTATACGGCTACTAATCAATTTATTCTACTAAATTATGCTACTTGTATTATTTAGCTTACTGCTATTATTGGTCTCTGCCAAAACTACTTGTTTGCTATCTACAACTTCTATTACTACAACTTCCTGCCAGTGACAAATATTAATTATAAACCAAAACCAATTTCAACTTATTCTTCCTGTTACTGAAATTCTCCGTTATACTTTCTGTATGATAATTTGCTAACAATTTCTACATCTACTGATACTTCCTAACAGTGCTCAGCTAAATTAGTTCATACACTATTATTTCTGCTACTGATACATATACATCCTGCTATTCATTTTACTAAAGCATTACAATTTATTCCTGCAACTTCTTTAATCCAATCTGATACTAAATTATTTTACTAATTATATTAACTTATGAATAATATAAGACATGACATAGTCTTTCCACCACGCCTATATGTTCTTTCGAGTCTCATCTTAAGACAACAACTCAATAATAGCCATAACAACATCATAACAAAAATACAAGTTAAATAAATTGCAGAACAACTTCATCAACATATTATGAACATTCACTAACAACTAAAATTACAGGACTGATAATCTTCACAGAATCACAATATAACCAAATCGACAACAATTCATGGCACAAATTTATACAACCAAACCCCACATACGGTTTATCATATACCCGATTATAGAGATTGAACCCCGCCCTTACCTGGTTTAGATTGAAGGTAACTCTAAGGGTCTCCGATTGAATCTCCTCTTGGCCGCTTGGTGTAACTTCTACGTATCCCTCTTCTTCTCCTCAAAACCTTATTTTTCTCTTCTCTGCAACTTCTCTTGTACCAAAACCTTCCAAGATTATTTTCTCTCTAGATCAGAATCAAAGCTGGAAAATTTCCCAAATATACAGATATAGTGCGATGATGATATCTCCTAACTCTGACCTTATTTTGAATATCCCAATGTTCAAATGTTAGATGTAGGTGTTGCGAACCTACCCTCAAAATTTGAGCATGATCCAACGGTTAACGAATCGGGGATTGTCGATTTATTGAGACTGCTGCAATAAAAATGGGAATGAGTTTATCCCATCTATTCTCTCACTTTTTCTCAATTAACCTAATTCCTTTTATATCCACTTAACCTGTAATTCTAGTAATTCTTATTGGGCCAATATCCACACTCTCATATTTACTACATGACATCACTTAAATAAGCCCAACAATTAATCTTATAATGCTCCAATATATTTAATATTGTTAAACCACCTGTTGTACCCCAAAATTTTCCCTCTCATTTTCTCAAAAAAACATTTCTCACAAGATCTTCAATGGTTTAAGTTTGCAACACTGATACATCAAATTAGGGTTTGAGTTTGCACAAGGACAATTAGACTTTTAATGCCTCAAATGACTTTCATGGATCATTATGGACCTTCAAGATTGCTCATGTCATGTTTCAAGCTTTGGATCATAGAATTGTTCAGTCAATTGATCAGATGACGTAAAAACAACAATACTGATGAAAAAGTCAACTATACCCTGAAAAGTCAAACTTTGACTTTTTGGTCAACATTACATTCCAAAGATCAAATTTCATCAAGACACTCAAGACTATCAAGCTTGATCATCAAGAAGTCAAGAAAGTCAAAAGTCAACCTGAAAAGTCAAGATTTCCAAGACTTAAAAATTTTCTAAGTGTTTTTACACATGATAATTTCATCACTTCATGCCAATTTTTCACCAAGATGCAAGACGGTTCAAGGAAAACTTTCAACATGAAAGTTGTAGATCCCGATGAGAACTACAACTTTGCTTTGCTGATCAAATCCTAGAAGTGCTTGGATTTTGAGTTATAAATTCATGAAGTCATGACATTTTCATTTAACACTTAGAGAAATTTTCAACAGATTTTGTTCAGGATTTTATCTCAACTTCTTGGCATTTTTCACATAGTTCAAGATGATTTTGTTAAAATGTTCAAAATTAAAGTTATCGAGGATGTTTCAAGCTTTCCAAAACATCCAAGAGCATGAATTTATCATATTTGAGCTAGGAGATTCAATGGCTTGAAGTTAGGCATCCATTATTGAATTGCAAGTCATTTTAGTGAAGAACACACAACAAAACCCTTATGCTATGCTGCATTATCTTATGTTGCAGGCTTCTTTGCTTGCAAATCTCATCATAATTTAATGCTTACACCCACTCTTGAGCTATTACCCAAGTGTTTAAACCATTGTCCAAAAGATCTTTGCATTTATGGCATAAATGCATCATTGCTATTCTTGAAAAGCAAGCCTTTTGGTACAAAGTTTATCTTAATCTCATACCTTATTTGTTGCTGATTATACTCCACCATAAATCATGGAAAGTAGCTCCTCAATACTAACAACTTTGGTACTTCATCTTGGGACTATGGAGTACTTGACTTAGTTTGATCTTTGTAATCCAACCAAACCATAAAATGCTGTTTTAAAAACCTAACCAGCTCATATGCACAAACCTTTTGCCTATAAATAGAAGAAGCATTTGCAAGAGAAAGAGGTTAGAAAAAATAGAGAGAAAAAACCAGAAGTTTTGTTGTAAACTAGCCATCAAGATCCCATACTCTCCAAAAAGCCATAACTGTCCAAAAAAGCTTCCACTCTTGAGTTTTAAAGTCCAAATATTTGGAACTCTCACACCTTGCAAGCTCTATCCAAACATCTAAGCACCTCACATACATCACCTAGAAATTGTTCAAACTCAAGAACAAGCTTCTACAACACCTCTGTTTTTCTCTTCCAAGTTCAAGAACAGTCAAGACAACAACTCAAGCTCAGAATATAAGATCCATCCCCAAGGTAAGTTTCTTAACTTTAGTTCTTCATTTCAAGCATCATTAGTAATTCATTTTTTGAAGACAAAGGGTAGTAACCATTGTCCTGGAAGCTAACCTTTTGTTTATCTTCCATTCTTTTCATTAGGTGTTAAGAACTAACCCATATATGTAGCAAAACAATGTTGAAATGAAAAAATGACAGTATGAGTCGACACATAGCCTTATGAGTCGATACATACTCGTTTACATGCCCAAAACAGAAGGGAAAAGAGTGTATGAGTCGACACAAAGCACGTATGAGTCAACACATGCAGTGTATAAGTCGACACATACCATTAGTATTGACTCATACTGAGTTGATTTGGAAATACAGGGGCATGGAAAGTTATGTGTCGATGCATAAGAGCTTGTGTCAACACATAATAGTTTAAAATGAAATTTTTCCTTATTTTTACATTGTTTTTACATTTCCTTCATTGTTATTCGATATGGTTATAATATTTAAGTTCCTATTTCATCCCCATTTGTAAATTGTAGCCCCCATCCCCTAAACGATGTAATAACGTAGGACTTTATTTTCTGCAATTTAACGCTTTCAAATACAAATGCTAGTAATTAGGGTTTTGTGTGGAAATACTAAAACCAATCAATAACAAACCCTAATCAATACAAAAATAAAGCATGAAATCTATACACTTCCACACAAGCACCCTTAGGGTAAATCCACTTGGTTGCCTTGCAAAAAATTGCCATATTACGCATGTGAGGTATCTTAGAAAAGACAAGTGTTTTACCCCAAAATTTTCCCTCTCACTTATCAATAATTTCCTCACAAGATCTCCTTGGGCTCAAGACTGCACTAGGGTTGATCAGCTCAAGACACCTCCTTAAGCACTGATGACCAAAATTAGGGTTTGAGATTGTACAAGGATATTTGAACTTTAAATGCTTCATATGACTTTCATGGATCATTATGGACCCATAAGATTACTCATGTCAAGTTCCAAGCTTTGGATCACACTTTTGCTCAGTCAATTGAGCAGTTGACCTAAAAATCAGCTATATTAGGGGAAAAGTCAACCATGGTCAATTTATAGTCAAACTTCATAATTTTTGATCCACATCAAAATTTTAGACTCATATGTATCATTTGATCAAGTTTGGATCACAACTCCTCAAGAAATTTGATCAAATCTCCAAAAGGGCAAAATGGTCAAAATTAGGATTTTAACTAGGAAAGGACAATTTCTGATTTTTGACCTAGCAAATGATAAATTGGTTTAAGGAATGATCCAAAGAGTAAAATTGAATCATTTTGACCTAATAACATGGCTCAAAACATTACTCAAGTTCAAAGGATTGACAAATGAATTTTCAGTCAATTGATCAAAAGTCAATTGTGTACTGAAAAGTCAAACTTTGACTTTTTGGTCAAATTCAAATGCCAAAGATCATAATTCATCAAAACATATCAAAATATGAAACTTATTCATCAAGAAATCAAAAAGTCAAGATTTCATTTTGAAAAGTCAAAATTTCTAAACTTAGAAATTTTTCTAAGTGTTGGAAATTTCATGTTTTTTCACAACTTTGAACAAATTTTTCACCATGATGCAAAGTGATTCAAGAGAAACTTCCAACATGAAAGTTATAGGTATCCATGAAATCTACAACTTTTCTTCACACAACTTCTTCCAAAAGTGCTTGGATCTCAATTTATAATTTTAAGAACATGTGGTCATGAAACAAAACACTTAGTGAAATTTTGCCCTAATTTAGTCAGGATTTTAACCCAACTTCATGGAACTTTTTCATATAGTTCCAAGAGGAATATTCAAAATAAATTCAAATATTGGTTTTAGATCACATTACAAGATTTACAAAATGTCCAAGAACTCCTTGAGATCATTTTTGAGTAGGGAGAATCGAAGAGATGAAGTTAGGGTTTTATCACTTGAATTACAAGTCATTGTTGTGATGAACCAAATTCAAAATTCAAACTATGTTGTATAAACTATACTTTGAAGGCCTAAAACTTGTTAGGAACCCTATAATTAATGGTTTACACAGCTGTTAGAGGTCTCACTTCAAGCATTCAATGCATGGACATGCTTTATATCCATTTTTGGAAGAAAGGTTACATTGCCATTTTGATAAAGTGCTTTTTTGCACAAAACTTGTTCTTGAGCCTTGCACTTGTTATCTTATGATCAAACAAGTCCTATAACTCATAATAAATGGTTTAAACACTTACAATCACCCAGCCCATGCTTGTACCTCCTCTTGAAACTTGTTTCCCACTTTTCTTCAAAATCAAGTAACCTAGCCAAAAGCTAAAAACTTGTACTTCTGATTGTCCAAAGCTCTAAAACACTTTTGTTTATACATACACAAACCATTGGCCACAAATACACAAATGCCCAAGCCTTTAAAAGACCTAGAACTCAGAAACACATCTCATACTTCCATTTTCACATAAACTGACCAAAAACTTGAAACTCATAACTCCCTCGTGCGTTTTCAAGCCTTTTTGTTTCTAAAGCTTCTAAACATCATTTAGAACTGATACCTCACCCTGTTATAGAACTGTAACACCATTAACACCTTCCTCCATTTTCAAAAATAGAGCTTTGCACTTGGACTTCTCCAGAACTCCTCAGGCCCTTTCAGCTCAAGCTAAGTACTCCATTAGCTTCCTGGGAATTTGATGAAGCTAACCCAACCATTGGAACTCCTTGAAAGCTGCTCAAACTTCAAACCCGATACCCTCTTGCAAGGTAAGTTTCCTAACTTTGGAACTTCTCATACAGGCATCATCAATGATTTATTTATGAACAAAACATGTAGATGTCATTGCCCTGAAGCTAACCATGTCCATAGTTTCCATTAATTTTGCTTGTGCTTAGAGAATTTTGAGACTGAAATTTATGAGATTTTTAGGGTTCAGTTTAGGGCCAATAAAATTCATGCTTATCTTTGATCTATAATTTTAATGTTTTACATTTTTGAAATCGTGAGGAAATTTGCTACAAGTCTCATGTTTACAATTTTCATTTTTGATGAGAAAGGAACAAGTTACAGTTGGTCTGGCTGGAGGTTAAAGATGAAGTAATCAGGGCGCATTTTGTATCATATATTTATTTATTTGCTTATGTTAACGGATGTATAACCACCCCAGTGGTAGAAGCACGCGTCTGTAACCTTTAGGACCTGGATTCGAGCCCCAGTGGTACCCTTTTGTTTTTTTTCTTTTCATATTTTTATATTCTGACTGTGTTTTTGGATAGGTGCTGGACCTTGTTGAGCTCTTGGTGTTTTTGTTTTTGCTTACTAACCACCTTGCAGGCTGTTCACACCCCTGGCTCAATTTTATTTTTTAATGTTTTTTATTTATTTCATTTTCTTAAATATATTTCCTAATATTAAAAAAATCATAAAAAATACAAGAAAAAATAGATTTATATTTTGACTTAGTTTATTTTATTTTTCTCACAAAAAATATTTTATTTAACTATACTTTATTTATTTTTACTAACTAGTCTTGTAAATTTAATTTAAAAACTAGGTTATTATTTATTTATTTTTTACACCAATTAAAATATATTTATTTTAATGTAAAAAAGGCCAAAAATATTTTATAACACCATATGTTATTTTCAAGACAAAAATACCAAAAATACTTTTCTTGAAACTTAATTTCCTTTTTTTTCAATTAATAGAATTAGGGTTTTATTCAAAATCTTTTCTTAATAAATTTAAGTTTAATTAATTATTTTCTTTAATTAATTAGGTTAAAACAAATTCAACTTTTTCCTAAAAAATCCAAACACAAATATCTATTTACTTTACATTTCACATTTTTGTACATTTATTCATTTTTTGTATATTATATTCATTTAATTTCTTGTACATTTGTACCAATTCAATATGGTTGTAATAGACTAATTAGGTTTAAATTCGTGCAATCCCTATTTATAATTTGTACACCCCTCCCAAATGTTGTAATAGCATAGTAACTTTAAATTCCGTAATTTATCGCTTTATACGTAACATGTTAGTAATTAGGGTTTGTATGGAAATACTAAAACCAATACTTAAAAAACCCTAATCCAATACAAAATCAAGCATGAAAACAATACACTTTCACACATGCACCCCTAGGGTTAACTCCACTTGTTGACTTATGAAAAATGGCCATATTACGCATGTGAGGTATCTTAGTAAAAATAAGCAAAATATAAGATCATAGTTCCTCGATGACGCTATCTAAGTTGCCTTTCAAATGATCTTAGTCCCTAAAGAAAAATGCTAAGATACCTTGCAACATTGCTAATCATGGTTATACGATGACCCACGCCCGTCCTGTTTACATCCAAAGATGGGGTTACTTACCAAATCAATAGTAAGATAACAATGTCAAAGGAAAAGAAAATAAACAAGAAAGACTTTTTGAGTAGGTAAAATGCTCCTAATTACTTGCTCAATTTCAAACAAAACATCCTTGCTATTTTTAAAACAAACACCTACACTTTCAAACATCTTAAAAACTTGAAAACATTTTCAAAAGATCAAACACTTTGTATACATTCTTACGAACGAGAATCATTACAAAGTTTGCCTAAACAATGGCCTCTTTACAAAATACTTTCAAAAACCACACAAAGCACAATTTCAAACAAAATCAAGTGATCTAGCAAGTAACTAAGAGCCCATGGAAAACCATGTATGAAAAGGGTGCTAATACATTCCCTTTTCATAATCTACCCCCCGAACTCAAGAAATAATCTCAAAGGTATTTCCTGTGCTTTTTCACTTTTCCTTTTGGATAAAAGAAAAGTCGGTGACGATTCTTGCTAACTATAACATTTTCGATCAAACACAAAACCTTCAAGTCAGTTCTCCCACTGTATCACAACAAGCAAAGTATAAGATCACAGTCCCTCGATGACGCTATCAAAAGTTGCCTTTCAAAGTGATTTTAGTCCCTAAAGAAAAATGCTAAGATATCTTGCAACATTGCTAATCATGGTTATACGATGACCCACACCCGTCCCTTTTACATCCAAAGATAGGGTTACTTACCAAATCAATGGCAAGATAGCAATGTCAAAGGAAAAAGGAAATGGACAAGAAAGACTTTTGAGTAGGTAGAATGTTCCTAGTTACTTGCTCCATTTCAAAACAAAAGCATCCTTGCTATTTTCAAAACAAACACCTACACTTTCAAAACACCTTTCAAACTTTAAAAGATTTTCAAAAGATCAACACCTTTATATACATTCTTACGAATGAGAATCATTACACAAGTTTGTCTAAATAATGGCCTCTTTTCAAAAATACTTTCAAAACCACACAAAGCACATTTTTAAACAAAAGCAAGTGATCTAGCAAGTAAATAGGAGCCCATGGAAAACCATGGATGAAAAGGGTGCTAATACCTTCTCTTTTCATAATCTACCCCCCGAACTCAAGAAACAATCTCAAAGGTCTTTCCTGTGCTTTTTCACCTTTCCTTTTGGATAAAAGAAAAGTCGGTGGCGACTCTTGCTAACCGCAACATTTGCGATAAAACGCAAAATAACTAAGTCAGTTCTCCTACTGTACCATAGAACTGGCGACTCTGCTGGGGAATATTTTAAAAGTGGGGTTACCTTAGGGTTAGATCACATTTACTTGCTTTCATTGCTTGACTTGTATGCTTTACATTATGGTTCTTTGTTTGGGTTTGAATCCTCTACCAGGATTTTGGATAACTTATAGGTAAGTAGCAATACGTCGTGGAAATTGTGCAGGGTATACTGACATGGTCTAAGCAATAGTTACGTTAGTGTGACATATTTCTGGGTACCGGTAGCCCTTGAGTAGTCAAGGAGAATACGGGGCCGCTGAGTGATGTCACGAAGCACTAATGAACTTTTAGAACCTTTACTTGACCAACTTGGCCATTAGGACGTAGTGAGATGACCGACTTTGGTGCAGTCCGAAGTTGGTAGATACTCAATACTACACTCATTGAGGTTTGGTTTTTTGGGATATTTCGGTCGCTATTAAAGAGGCTTGTGCTAAAACAATGCCCAAGGAAACAAACCAGTGATATTGAGCTCCTTAGAACCCGATTACTATTGAAACAACCGACTGAAAATCATCAAACAATGAAGTCGCCATCGAACGTCTTTTATCCCACGTGTAGGGAAAGGTGGACATCAAGAAAACCTAAGAATGGAGAAGTCATGGTCTTGCGACCGAGAGATTGGGTAAGGGAGTCTGTTATGCAAGGGGAAGGTGTTATCACCTCACACGCCCGTAGTACTCTACGGTATCCACTCTTGTTGTCTACCTTATGGGCGTGTTTAATCTATGCTTACTGTTTACTATACTACTGAAGGGAGAAATCATGCAAAAGAAAAGAGAAAAGAATGTAGGGAAAATAAAATTATGCTCATTCGGGCCCTACCCCGATGCCTACGTATCCATTTTAAGGAATCAGAGAAGCCGTAGTTCGGCTCACATGTTTTTGTTGGTTTGTATTTTTTTAATGAACAATATTACTTTCGCCTTCTGCCGCAACTCGATCTTTGGAGACTTACGCCAGCACAAAAGTGAATTAACATGCTCTTTTGAAAAGAGTTTTGAAAGGAAGGACCGTAGGAAAAAATAATTTGTGTTGGTTGGTGTTTTTGCTTGTGGATAACAGCTAGTTAATATCAAGAGAGAGATTTTAGCCATTTCTCTACTTATTCATGAAATAAGTCTTTGAGACTTGAACCACACCAAAGCTTAGAATAAGAGAATAAAAAGGTCGAGAAGAAACCCACTTATCATCTCTCATACTTAACAAATATATGATTCTCGTCAGTAAATTTTTTAAGTATTTTGAAGTTTGTAAGGAAAAGAAGTTTTTATTTTAAATGCATATGCAAAAGGGGAAAGAAAAGTCAAAGGGAGACTAGCCTATTTTTAAACCTAATGTTGTCATACTTCACATGATCTCTAGGAAGAGATAAATGCAGAGAGAAAGTAGAAAGAAAATATACCAAACAAGTACTAGCCCATAGAGCAAAGCAAAAAGCAAAGAAACCCGACGATCTTCGCGAAAGCTTCACCATTCAAAGAAAAGAGTTAGAAATGAAATGCCCGAAATAAGTATCGACGTATCATCGATTGTGAAAATAAATCACAATCAAAGTCTCAAGCGCATCCGCATAATAAACCTGCATAAGACTCAAATCTCACCAAACAAAGGTGAATCGCAAATTTCAAATATAATCGGATAATCGGGATTTAATTCCTAAAACTAAAATAAATAAAAAAATCTACAAATTTTTATTGATTTTATCGTTTTTATCATGTAAAGAAGAAAGTTCATCAAAACTAAACAACTATCAAAAGGAAAACATTAAAAGAAAGAATTCAGGGGTGCCAGCCAAAATCCAGGGGGTGTAGAAGTAATCTGGGCGCTAGGCCCAGCCAAACAGAGTCCATGAGGAAGTTTTTTTTGTAACACAAGCTAACAAGATGCCAAAAAAGAAAAAAAAAAGTCGTTATGGGCCTGGGGGGTGCAAGTTGGATCTGGGTGGAATGAGGCACTGAAGGCCCATCACGAAAGGAGTCCCAAGGGCCTTTTTTTTGCAACCAACGCTTCTCCACAAAAATCAGCAATGGGCTTAAGGGTTTGATGTAAGCTTCCAATCCAATAATCAAACGAACTTCCAAGAAGCACTTCCAACATTCCGCCAATTATGTTTATTATTGAAACGAATTAAAACAATCCGGAGCGGCCGTGTTTTGCACTGTAATCTTAGGGTAAACCCAGTGCAAATGTTTAACTTCTCTGATCCGATTCTCCTGTTCTCTGCCGCTCATATTTTCTTCTTCGATCTGCTTTCGATGTCCTTCCTCAACATTAATACGAAACTTCGGTCTTGTTTCAGCAACTTCTTCGACGAGTTCCGTATCAGTTTGATTCAATGGTCGCAGGTTTGTTTTCGATCTTATGGCAAATGCGGTTCTGTCGAGCCTCATCCCTAACCTCTGATTTGCTTCAGGTCATTATCGATCGTACCACTATTCAAAGCGATCCTCCTTCTTCGACTTTGAAAATTCGGTGTGCGTCAATGTTGCTACATGTGTGAATCTTTACTGGTTGTTGTCCGTCAAGGATGATGGTTGAACGTTGCAGAGTTGGATTACAAGAAATATTGAAGAAGATCGAAGCAAGGAGAAAGATTGATACAAAATGGGGAATCGACGAAAAGGAAAAGCAATTAAAGAAACCAGAGAATACAGAGAAGAATGGTGAGTTTCATACCTGTTGAATTGATGTGCAATGAATGGTTGAAGAATCAATGGTGATGAAAGTTTTGCAGAGGAAATCCAGTTACAAAGTGAGCTTGTGGTTGAATATCGAGGAAGAAAGTAGAGAGAAGACGCGAGAGTTTATTTTCTGTGATTATAGAGGATGAAGATGAAGATAGAGAGTGAAGAAGAATCCATCTAAAAAGAGTGAATTTTCGAGGGACTAAGAGAGAGTTTTTGAGAGTCTCTTTTCTACAAAATCCCCCTTTCTCCATTTGGTGAGTTTTCTGTTTATATAGCTTATTAGAAGTACAAAGTTAGTTATAGATTTTGATTGTTATAGAAGTTGTTACATTCTGTTATCTTTTCTGTTACAGTTAGTTTGAGTTAGTTGGGTGGTTGGAAACTGTTAAGAGAAAACAGTTAGGGGCTATCTAAATTCTGTTAGAAAGCTGGTTAGAGATTTGGTTATTTTGTTAATGAAATTCTTTTTGGTTAGAATTTGTTGGCTAGTTTTGAATTGTGTTTGATTTCTGTTAGAACAGTTAGGAAGTTTGTTATTAAGCTGTTAGTGTGAATTAGAAAGCAGTTAGATTCGTTAGAGTGAGTTAGAAAACAGTTACAAAAGAGGTTAGGGGATCGAGTTCTATTAGGATAGAAACTCTATGTTGGTAGTAGTTAGAAGGTGGTTAAACTGAGTTGACGGTTCTATTACGAAAGTATTAGTGACAGTTTTTTGAAGTTGTTTTTTTAGAAAATTTTCTAGAGGGAAAAAACAAGATGGTTTTAAACTGACAGTAGAGGGAAGAGAGGTTAGATTTAGGGTAGCTGTTATACAGGGCAGTTAGTTAGTTATTTTTCGTTTATCCCATTTCCAAATTACAATTTCCTTTCTCATTTCCGTTTCATCTGACTTTTGGATTATTTTATGGAATAGGCCTTGGTGTTGGTAGATGGCGATGATGAACACATACACTCCTTGTGCTGAGCTGAAATTTATTGGTTTAATACTGCATTGAACCATTACTGGACTTGGCTTTGACATTCAGTCATGCCAGTTAATGCAGCAATTGTTCTGGTCATGTGGTAAGATTCAGCTATCCCTCTTTAGACAGATATGGCCGGTGGCTGCTTGATGAAATACAGACTACAAATTCATCAAACTCGCGATAGAATACTGTTGTACCCCAAAATTTGCCCTCCCTTTTTCTCAACATTTTCTCATCACAAGACCCTTGGAGCTCAAGATCCAGTTAGGGTTTCCTCTGCTCAAGACTTCTCCTTGCACTGTTGACCCAAATTAGGGTTTGTGTTGGCACAAAGGTGTTTTGACCTAAAATGCCTAAGATGACTTTCATGCTTCATGTTGGACTCCCAAGTTTATCCATACCAAGTTTCAAGTCTTGATTCCAAATTTTGCCCAGTCTATTAGACAGTTGACCTATAAATCAACTGTATTGGGGAAAAAGTCAACTGTGGCCAATTGACAGTCAAACCTCATGAAAATTGAGCCACATCAACATTATGAATTCACATGGACCATTTGATCAAGTTTGGATCACAATTCCACAAGAAATTTGATCAGATCACCAAAAGGGCAAAATGGTTATTTTTAGGGTTTTGACTGCACAAAGGCAATTTTTGACTGTTTGACCTATCCAATGGCAAACCAAACTCACATATGGACTCAAGGACCCCATGGAATTATCTTGACATACTCAACAAGTTCAAAAGATCCCAAATGCACAAGATTGACAGTTGAATTTCCCAATCAATTGATCAATTTTGACTGTATACTGAAAAGTCAAACTTTGACTTTTTGGTCAAAATCAAGTGTCAAGATTCATTTTTCATCAAAACATGCCAAATCATGAAACTTGTTCATCAAGAAATCAAGAATTGCAAATTAGGGTTTGAAATGAAGATTTTTCATAACTTAGAATTTTTCTAAGTTATGAAAAACCCTAATTTTTTCCTAACTTTGTCCCACTTTATCACCAAGATTCATTTGGATTCAAGGAAAAGTCAAAACATGAAAGTTGTAGTCCATTGAAAAATCTACAAATTTGATTTACAAAGTTTTCTCAAAAGAAGCTTGTAGCTCAAGTTACAATTTTTGGAACAAGGGTACCAAACCATTCTTAACTTAGAGAAAATTTGACCTATTTTAGGCAGGATTATTGCCTAACTTCAAGACCATTTTTCACATACTTCCACTTGGAATTTCCATTTGCATTTCAAAGATGGATTGTAGTACACATTCCAAGCTTTCCAAAATGTCCAAGAACTCATCAAACAACCTCATGGTTATGGAGAATCGAATTTGGCAAGTTGGGAAAAACTCACTTTTGTTATGACCAATTTACATGTTCATACACTTAGGCAATTTTGAACTCAGCTTGCATTTCTTGATTACAGGTCCTATATCCCATTTACACTCATAAATTTAATGCTAACTCATTGTGCCAAGACTATATTTTATGTGTTCAAGCATTACATAAAGGTTTAGTCCCAAATTAGAAAAAGCATAATGTCCATTTTTGCAAAAGTAGAACTTTATGTCAATTAGCAATCCAAGCAAGTACAGTGCAAATCCTTTTGGCACAAGTTTATGAACAAAACACACTAATCAAGGGGAAGGTTAGCAGCACATTAGGGGGGCCTCTATCAGTCTAAAAACTCAAGTGGACACTTTGTTGCTTAAAGTTGAAGAAACATAGCATAACAAGATATAACTCTCATCTCAGCAAAAAACAGCTTAAGCAAACTTGTCAAACACATTCTAAACCTCCATCCTGACCCGAGACACAAGCCTATCACCTCCAATACCTCTCTATTCACAGAATCACCATTGAACTGCACAAAAACAGGGCATCCCTGCAGTTTGAGTGGCATAGTTCATTTCCATCGTGCATCTTGGCCAAAACCAGTTCAAACACTTTCCCTACCATCAATACAAACTGTCCAAAGCATTAGAAGTAGACTGTAACACCTCTAATCAGTTTGGCCATTTTCATTTCTTCCTCTTGCAGGTTGACTTCTGCAGCTTGATATAGAAGGTTTCAAAGCATACCAAGTATTGGAATAGCATCCTCATACATCAAGCAAGCTATCCAAATCCTTAGCTTGTCCTGAAAGCTCCTCCATTGCCAGACACGATTCCAACTGAACAGGTAAGTTCATGAACCTCTATCTCTCAATGTAGGAAGAATTAGCTCTAAGTTTGTGAATGAAAAATGTCATGCTCATGTCCCTGAAACTATACATATCTTTACTTTCCATTTATTTTGCCTGTGCTATGAGAATTTGAGGTCTAAACATTGATAAAAAGTTAGGTTAAGATTTGGGAATGGAGAAATTCTCTCTCATTTCTGAGAGTTAGGATGAGTTCTTTACATGTCCAGAATCGTGGCTTGATGCTTAACACTTTTCATGTTATGAGTTTGTGCTAAAAGTCCAGGAATCAGGAGTTGTGTTTGAAGCAAGAAAAGGCGCGTGTTTTCAAAGGTTTTGTCTGAAGGTTGAAGACAAAGTCTTCTTGGGCTGGGCCTGAGTTGATTTCTTTTTTGCACCATGCTTTTACAATTGCACCCCCTGGCCCATTTTGAAATATCTTTATTATTTCTGATTTTTTCCTTTTGATTTTGTTTTTATATTTTTGTCTAAACATGAAAAAACATTAAAATTATTTTTCTCACATTTTTTTGCATTTTTTTTGACATTTATTTTGTTTCTTTTAGTTTTGTACATAAATAATATACAAACACTATTATTTTAAAAATAACTAAAAAAATAATACAAACATATTTTAGTTCTGATTTTTTATTTTATTTTCTCTCTTGAAAACATTTTATATAAAATGTACCTTTTTTGTAAAAACTAAATATTTTATTTGTGCATATTCAATATATTTAATAAATAATACATACATATATATATATATATATATATATATATATATATATATATATATATATATATATATATATATATATATATATATATATATATATATATATATATATATATATATATATATATATATATATATATATATATATATATATATATATATATATATATATATATATATATATATATATATATATATATATATATATATATTAGTATATTTAGGTTAAAAAATACAAAATATATACATTTTTATTTTTATTAATATTTAACATTAAAAATACCTTTTTGACAAATATATTTCTCTTTTTTTATTTCTTGTAAATAATTAATAAATATTGTATATATTAAAAAATAAATACCTTTTATTTGCAAAATTAGGGTTTTGCCCTAAATATATAAAAAACTCCAAAAATTAATACTTTTTATTTTGTTTATTTGACATATAAAAAACACTTTTTTTCATACATATAAAAAACATTTTTTTGCATCTTGCATATTTATTCCATTTTCATTTAATTATTGTATATTAAATAATTTGTATAATTCTATTTTGATGTAATAGTTAGGTTTAAATTCCTTGTCAAAATACCCCCATTTGAACATTTGTACCCCCCTTCCCATATATTGTGTTGTAATAACTTAGGAACTTTATTTTTCGCACTTTAAAGCTTTCTAATTATGCCATGCTAGAATTAGGGTTTTTGTATGCAAATCAATTAACCAAAATAGTTTGACCTAATTTCAAGATAAACAAGCATGAAAATGGACAACACCAATCACACTTGCACCCCTAGGGTATTCCACTTGTTGCCTTCAATAATGGGCCATATTGCATGTTAGGTATCTTTGGCAAAAACAAAACAATCAAATGATCATAGTCCCTCGATGACGCTTTTGAAAGTTGCCTTAAAAATGATCAAGTCCCTTAAAGGAAAATTGCCCAAAGATACTTGGCACCATTGCAATTATGGTCTAAACGATGACCTGCGCCCGTCCCGTTAACATCCTAACACAAGATTGTCCACCAAATACAATGGTGGAACAAAATTGTTAAAAGGGTTAAAGCATAGCAAAAATATTTGAGAAATTTAGGGTAGATAGCTCTTAAGTACTTGTCAACTTGCAAAACAAAAACACTTGCCTATTTTTCAAACCACACATCACTACACTTTCAAAACAACTTTCAAAAAAACCTTGAAACATCTTTTCAAAAAGACAAACACCTTTTGTAAAACATTCGAGTAAAGAATTGTTACAAGGGTAGCTTAGACAAGGCATCTTTTTCAAAACATTTTCAAAACCACGCACAAAGCACCATTTCAAACAATTGAAAATCAAGGCAAGTTGATCTAAGCAAGTAACTAAGAGCCCATGGATAACCATGGATAGAAAGGGTGCTAATACCTTCCCTTTCTATAATCTACTCCCCGAATCCAAGAAAATATCTCAAAAGGTTTTTGATGTGCTTTTTAAACCTTTCCTTAGGATAAAATAAAAAGTCGGTGGCGACTCTTGCTCAACCGAAACATTTGCGAAAACAAACGCAAAACCCTAGTCAGTTCTCCCACCGTATCACAGAACTGGAGACTCTGCTGGGGATAATGTTTTAAAAGTGGAGTAACCTTAGTGCTTAGATCACCCTCTTGCATGACTAATTGTTTGATTTGATTGCTTTATATTTTGGCTCTCTTGTTTGGGTTTGCAATCCTACACCCGGATTTTGGGAAACATTCATAGATAGCAATACGTTGTGGAAACTGTGCGGGGTATACCGACACGGTCGAAGCAATAGCTATATTAGTGCGACATATTTGTGAGTACCGGTAACCCTTGAGTTCAATCAAGGAGAGTACGGGGCCGCTGAGTGATGTCACTAAGCACTAATGACCTAGAACCTTACTTGACCATCTTGGCCTTTTATTAGGGGTAGTGAGATGACCGGCTTTGGTGCAGTCCGAAGTTGGTAGATACTCGATACTACACTCATTGAGGGTTGTTTTCTTGGAATATTTTGGTCGCTAGTCAAGTGGCTAAACCAAAACAATGAACAATGAAAACAATCCAATGATATTGAGCTCCTTAGAACCCGGTTACTATTTATAGGACAGGTTTTTAAGCCAACTACACTCAAGAGGGTACTTACCTATGAAACCCCATGCAAGCCTGAAACTAGGGTTTGGTGTGAATTGCTTGTACATATGTTTGTGCATACATCATGAACATCATAAAGCATCATATGCATTTACTAACCACTTCAAGGGTTTAGATCTTCATCTTTGTTCTTGTTTTGTAGGTCATGGAAATTCCTCGCAGAAAAACCATCCAAGTCAACCTTGTGAGAATCTCTCCTCAACTCAAGGAGCTCACCTCAAGAATTCCAGAAAGCTCTCCCTTCAGTGAAAGACATGGTAGACTGCTCAGCTTAGTCAACACCAACATTGAAGAAGATATGATGAAAGTGCTATTCCAGTTCTTTGACCCTCTTCACCACTGTTTCACTTTCCCCGACTACCAGTTGGTGCCCACTTTGGAGGATTTTTCTCAACTCCTGGGAATTCCTATCCTCAATCAACTACCTTTCAACGGTACGGAAAAGGAACCAAAGCCTGAAGATGTTGCTCGAGCATTACATCTACAGCCTTCTGACATCAAGGGGCATTAGGAAACCAGAAGCGGCGTCAAAGGGTTCTTAGCAAAATTCTTGTTTGAGAAGGCACAAGAACATTGGAATTCATTGGACCTACAAGCCTTTGAAGAAATTGTGGCACTCCTTATCTATGGGTTGGTCTTGTTCCCAAATCCTGACCAGCTGGTAGATGTCAATGCCGTCAAAATCTTCTTATCCAGAAATCCAATACCAACATTGCTTGGGGACATTCTTCACTCATTTTGCACACGAACAATGAGAAAGAGGGGTGTTCTCATGTGCTGTACTCCTCTCCTTGCAAGGTGGTTTATTTCGCACCTTCCACAATCTGTCTTGAAGAATGACCAAGGCTCAAGGTGGTCCCAACGATTGATGACTCTTACTCACTCTGATGTACATTGGTGTTCTCGGTCCAGAGAAAATGTCATCATCGTCGATCGTTGTGGAGAGTTCCCTAATGTCCCATTACTTGGCATTAGAGGGGGCATTACCTACAACCCTTGCCTAGCTTTGAGGCAATTTGGATATGCACGAAGAGATGGCCCTCACGACATGTTGATTCCTGACCTAGTTTTTGACTTCGACAACGATGCGCAAGGACTTCGCCAAAGATTCATCAGAGCTTGGAGGATGCCCAACAAGGTTGATAGCAAGACACTGGGGCACAAAAACTCCATCCCTCTTGAGCCTTATCTCAAATGGGTACGAGCCCGAGCCCAGAGTCTAATGATGCCTTATCCTCATGTTCTCCCTGTGATTAAAAAGCCTGTCAAGGAAGGAGAGGTTCCCTACACCTGTTTCCAGTGATTTCTGGTAAATAACCGCTAGTCTTCCAAACTATCGAATAATCTTTCTTACTGTTATTCAATCCCTCTGGTAACTCACAGGATCGACTAGATTGATCCTAGGACTCCTTGGATATTAAGGTTACTCTCACAATCAAACAGATATTCATGGTTGATATTGTATAAGTGTTTGGCTTGTTTCGATCTCTCTCTCTAAGAGTCTAAAGATGTAATCAAAATGTGTATGAAAACTAAGTTATACGAATAAATGCTAATTGTAATGCTAATTGCAAAGACATATAAAACTGCATGAAAATGAAGTAAATGGCTTCGACTTACAAAACGGTTAACATAAAGGGTTTCTGGAACGTAAAAGTTTGAAATGTGAAGAAAGCGTTCAATGCAAGAAATCTGTAAATGATTTTAAGTAAACATATGCGTTCGAAAGACAAGACTTGAAGGTAAAGGTATGGAAAATGTGACAGTTTTCTGAAATATAAAGTGCTCGAAATATAAAGAAAACAATAAAACGTAAAACTTTGAGGAAGAGACTTCAAAGTGAAAAGACTGTAAATAAGAAAACTTGTAAATGTTGTTTGACAAAAAGAATAAAGGAAAGTACTGGAAATGGTAAAAGGTTTTCATTAAATCAGAAATACATGGTGCTATCATACATACATTTCTCTTGCATTCGTTTCCCTTGCCATGTGGTAGTTTGAATGTTATTGAGTATTTTGTATAATAGATATGACACACGAAATCCTAATACTAAGACTTCTATTTATACTAATTCGACCCTAACGGTCTCGCTATAGGATTATGCCACGTTTCGAACATGCAGGACAATGCTTCTTTCATCTTTCCACGTGTCCCCAAATGCTCCAACACATAACTTTCAAACTTTGAAAGTCCCGCTTCCATTTGAATTTTAAATGCTTTGGTGTTTCTCCGTTTCGAACGCTCTTCCCAAACACAGCCTCGCTGTTGTTTCGAGACTCCTTTAGATATGTTCCCATAATTGCCACTCGAAGCTCCAAGCTTTGACACACTTATTCGAAACACTGCTTCTGCTACTTCGAAATATGACGTTTAATTCCATTCCGATCAAAAACATTTAACTTTACTTGGCTTCTAAATAACATTATCAAAATCTTCAGCCAACAAATTGCCCCTTTAAAATATGTATTTCGATTCTTCTGAGAAATACCTATTTTAAACATCTACACAAGATTTTGATAGGACTTTCGAATCATCGTAACATTTAATGCATTTGACTCCAGTCACATCAATCATAGCACCTTTTGGATTCCTTAACCGCCCGGAGTCACTTCAGGCGTGGTGCAGTTATAAGTAATGATTATCTTTTAAATCACGCCTATTACCTATGTTAAATTCACACCACCTCTTCCTCACACCAACCCATGATCTCCACGTATCACACCTCTATTCGGTGGATGCTTAAACTTCCCCATTATAAAACATCAACTTAATCTTCTTCTTTCCTTTTCACACTCTAAATTTTTCACACTCTGAATTTTTTACCCTCCTTCTCTCATAAAACAATCTAAGCTTTCAAACATCTTTCAAAATGTCTTCTTCTACTTCATCCCAACTCAAGAAAGTCTCCAAGAAGAAAGGAAAAACTACAGGAGCTACCATGGAAAGTAAAATCATCACCATCCAAGGCCAATCTGCTCTTGCCCCTCAGATGATTTCCAAAGAAAAAGAAATGCTGTATGCGTCACAGGTACTCATTCCTACCCACGTTGCTGGTAAAAGGTTAGCCTTAAATGGCCCTCTTACGGTTTTTGAAATATTAAAGGACACCAGGACAATTTTTCCCGTCTGTTATAGCTTCAAACCCTTATTCAACAAAATGGATGCCCCTAGGGCAGTAGAATCTCCTAGTTCAAATACCATAGAAACCCCAACTGTTCCTCCCAAGGACCCCTTTGTTTTGGATTATGTAAAAAGTAATTTTAAGCCATTTCGATCTTGCCCTACTTCTGATATTGCTTACCAAAATTGGTTTACGAAAGTAGAAGCCAAGAAATCCCAGCAATGGGAAGAATTAGGCATTTATAACCTGATTAAGTTATCGAAACCTGGTTTCACCTACAGCCATCCTCTGCTATTCGCGTCCCTTTATTTCTGGGACAATACCTATAACACTTTCCATCTCCCAGGTGAAATGATCACCCCAACCTTCTTCGACATATCGGCCATTACTGGGCTGTCGCCAGTGGGAGAAACTTATATACCCGACAACAAAGAACACTCAAGCATAATTGACTTCGAAGTCAAGTTAGCCAGTTTTTCCAAATTTATCAGTCATTATCATGCTGAAGGGGACAATGTGTCTGACGTAGAGCACATTGCTTTTTTAACCCTGTGGCTGTCAAGATACGTTTTCTGTAGTAGATCCCTACAGGTAGCTAGTAGGTTCATTCCTCTAGCTAGGGATTTACATGAAAATCGAAAAGTGTGCCTAAGTGAATTACTCTTAGTTGACCTCTATGAAAGCCTGAGGTCAGCTGTTTCGAGCCTCAAATCCCACACCTCCAAAAACATTCTATTGGCTGGCCCATTTTGGTTACTCCAACTATGGCTAAATGCCATGTTCGAACCTTCCTTATCAACCGCCAATACCATTGATGAGCAAGATTCTGAGATAAGTGATAGGATAGTCGAAGGCACTAGGCTTCGAAGAATAACTCCTAATGATGACAAAGATGACTTCAAAGTTCAATTCTCGAAGTACATCATGATATTCTCCAAAAGGCACAAGTTCGAAGAGAGCATGGCGCCTTTTGCTTCGAGGGCTCATGGACCTTCTTGGTTCACCATGGCTCTCTCAGAAGCCATCAAGAGCAAGGAGATTCAGGATGTATGGAGAGCTTTCTTGCTGCCTAGACTCATTTCTTCAAGGATAACCCCAGCCAAGAACCAAATCTTTCTCTTTGCCTACCAACCAAACTTCGTTTCGAGGCAGTTTGGCTTATGCCAACTGATTCCTGAACCTTTGTTCCAAACTGAGAGCGCCATCACTTCTGGACGAACTTTCAAGGCAAGGGAAGCCAAAATACAGCAAGAACAATATCAAGGCTTTGCCCAATTTGAGCTGATAGCCTTCGAACCTACCCATCTCGCGGCTAAAGGATTTCTGGAGTGGTGGATTAAGTTTTATCAAACTTATATGTTCGATACACTTACAATTTGACAGAAACTAATTGATGCCTTCGATGTGCAGGTACCAGCAAAGAAAGGTATGTTTACTCATGCCAAAGAGATTAAAGCTTTTCAAAATTATTTTGAAACTACTTACGACCCCACGCGCTTGGACTCCACTGTGCATCAAGCAGCTGAGACCTTGAAGGAAAAATTTAAACAAAAAGTTTCTAAGTTAAAACTTCCTTCAGGGCTGTCACCCGAGGATAGGTATAGGTTGGCATTCGAAATGCATCCACCTAAATTTCCCAGATTACCTACCTCAGAACTGGCTCTGGCTTGGTTTCCCCCATATCCATGGTGGTTTACTTGCAAAGAGATGTTCAAATATCTTCAAAGGAAACCAAAGCCATCTGAGACTGTGACATGGGCTCGATACTGGCTTCATGATTTCCCAGGACACCTTCGATACGACCTTTCTGCCATGTCAATTAAATCTGATCAAGGCACAGGTGCGAATGCTTGGGAAAATCCCAAATGTCTTTTATTTTCATATCTTTAACCTTTGCTTTAATTGTTTCGATTTTCAGCTATCAGGATAAAGACAGCTGCCTCGAAGTCGAAGGAAGGGAGTGCCTCTCAAGCCTCCATCGAAACTACTGACAAAGTGACTCCACCCGAAACAACTACTACTGCTGCAACTACAACAACAACAATAACGCCAACAACAACAAGTGTTCCAATTCCAACGGTAATCACTTAGCCTTGATGTTTCGAATTCACTCAAGCTTTATGGTTTACATCTAACTTTTCGTTAAAATTCTTTCAGACCAACAAGCTTCCTCCTACTACTCCCAAGAAGCGGAAATCAAGCACCACTGGGGAAGACCCCAAGGCTGGAGGAAACTTAAATACTGCTTCGAAGAAGAAGCCAAAGAAAGATACTTCTAAAAGCACTGTTCCGACTAGTGTCTCTGGACTCGATTCCAGGGATGCTGCTCCCTTACCCAAATCCAAAAATCCACCTTCGACCTCCAACCCAACGTTGGAACGTATAGCTAGTAACCTCTCCTCTGAGGGTCCACAGGTAAATTGAACCTCTAAAAATTGTTTCTAATACTAACTTCTTATTACCTTGGTGAATGTTTTTCTTTAACATTCTGCTGTTCCTTGCAGAACATCTTGAATCCAACTTCCACCATTTCGACCTCACCATCCAGGGCTGCTGCTCCGCTCAACTCCTCTCCTCAAGGAGATTCCAGCAACTTGGTCCAAAATAAAGGTTCCTCCAATATGGCGGTTCTGGCTGGAACTTCTGAACAGCAGGATGATCAAGGTACCTCCATTCCTCTAAAAGAGGTAAACGAAACAATACTTCAAACGTCTGTAGAGGATTTGCAAAGGGCTTCTCTTCAAAAGTCCCCTCTTGAAACTCTTCAAGAGGACCCAAAGGACACTCAAACTGAAGAAGAGAAAGCTGATTCTGGGCAAAGAGCCGAAGAATCTGCAGACGAAGAATCTGAGGAGGAAAATGCCAATGACGAGGAAAATGTCAATGACGGTTCGACTGCTGGGACAGAGTCCAACGCAAATAACAGCGAAAGGGATGGTATCGAAGTGGTAGATTTGGACGAGGATGAAGAAGACCAAGAGCACGAAGCAAATGAAGGGGATGATAATGCAATCAACGAACCCCTAGAGGTTGAAACAAACGTGGTTCCCCTACGCGTGGAACTCCCCCAATCCTCTCTGTCTCGAATGACTGACGAGGAACTGGCACTTCTGAGACGAAATGACCCTATTGGGTACATGAAGGCAAAGTTGGCTCAGAGGGATGTCCCACTCGCTAGGGCTGGCACAAGTTCAACCAGCTATCCTCTTCCCACAGATGAAAGAATTGTTCTTCTTAACAAAATTAGGAAAACTATTCTCAATGTGGATATATTCGAAGTGCTTAAGCAAGATAGTACTGCTTGCTATACTATGAAGGAGCTGCTCACAAAGGTCAATCTTTCCACCTGCTCCTTGCCAGTTAGTACTCTCTTGTTCGATCTTCAGAATTTGCTGGACAACGTAACTGGCTACCTTCTCCAAGACGAATCTGCTGCCAAGAAGGTTCAAGAGAAACGCATTGCCATGGATGCCGCTTATGAACAAGCTTCGAAACTCTCTCAAGAAGCTGAGGATCAAGCTATGCATCTGAAGCAGGCGAAAACTGATTATGAGGCTCAAGCTAAGTCCATTCTTATTTGGGAAAGGCAGATTCTGGAACTTCAACAGAAAGTTAAGGAGGCTAAGGAACAACAACTAGCCTTCGAAACCAATCCTGCAGGTAACCAATTCGAAGAGCTTCTCAACCAGGGGCTTGCAGAAATGGAGACTGCAGAACAACTTAAAGGAGAAGTGGCAACCTTGGAAGGAGCCAGGCGGTTCGCTCAGCAGAAACTTGAAACATTTCGAAGCACCTTTAATCGATTGAAAAATAATGCTTATTTCTAGATTTTGATGTTTATCTGACTATAATTTTGGTTTCTTACATGTAATATTCGAACAACGCCATTTTTGCATTCTATCTTGCCATCTTGGCTTTTTATAATATTTTGTTTACGTTGTTACTATTCGAATCTCCCGCAGGCTTGGCTTATATTTCTTTAAATATTTCCCATTAACCTTTAGGACACGTTTATCATCCAAGAGTTCTTCGACTTCGTATGCATTGTTTGAGAACACTTTTAATATTCGAAAAGGTCCTTCCCAATGAGGTGACCATTTACCTAACGCTTTATTCTTCTTATCCATAGGCAATATGACTCTCCAAACCAAGTCATTAATAATGAATACTTTTTTCTTCACCCTTTTATTGTATGTTCTGGCCACTCTTTCTTTTTGCCTCATCAAAATTTCCAATGCATGTAATCTAATTTCGTCCAACTCAACTAATTCATTCATCATCATTTCCCAATATAATGTAGTTGGGATTTCGTTTTGTCTCTGAATTCGAACTGATTGCAGATGAATTTCTACTGGTAACACTGCATCATGACCAAATGTCAGTTGGAAGGGCGTAGTGTTAGTAGCTTCCTTAGGAGATGTTCTACAAGCCCATAACACTTGGTCCAGAGTTTTGTGCCAGTTTCTTGGCTTCTTGCCAATATGCTTCTTGATTAATCCTATTATTACTTTATTTGCTGCTTCGACTTGTCCGTTTGCTTGAGCATAATATGGTGTTGATGTTAGCAATCTAAACCCCATTTCTTGGGCAAATCCTTGCATCTTTCTACCAGTAAATACAGAGCCTTGGTCTGTAGTTATGCTTTCTGGCAATCCAAACCTATAGATAATGTGCTTTTGTATAAATTCAATAATTGCCTCTTGATCAGCAACTACCAGAGGTATAGCTTCGATCCATTTGGTAAAATAATCTACTCCCACCAAGATGTATTTATGTCCTTTGGACGAAGCAGGATTTATTTCTCCTATCAAATCCAATGCCCATCCTCTAAATGGCCATGGTTTGATGATCGAATGCAACTCACTTGCAGGGGCATGTTGAATTCCTGCATGCTTCTGACATTCCTCACATCCTTTAGCAAAGTCTATGCAATCTTTGAGCATGCTAGGCCAATACAAACTGTATGAAATAGCAACCATTTCATTTTATGGCCTGCTTGGTGTGCCCCACATGCCCCATTATGGACTTCAGACAATGCTAAGTATGCCTCACTCTCTCCTAGGCATTTCAATAATACACCCTCTTGGGTCTTTTTGAACAATTCGTTCCCCATGAGGAGATATGACAATGCTCTATACTTTGTTTTTCTATCCACCTTTAGAGTTGGGTCAGCTAAATAACTCTTCAATGGACTTCGCCAATCTGCATCTGACAAAGTATTTATGGCTATGTGATACGGTGGGAGAACTGACTAGTGTTTTGCGTTCGTATTCGCACTTGTGCGGTTAGCAAGAGTCGCCACCGACTTTTTATTTTATCCTAAAGGAAAGGTTAAAAAGCACAGCAAAAACCTTTTGAGATATTTCGTGGGTTCGGGGGGTAGATTATGAAAAGGGAAGGTATTAGCACCCTTTTCATCCATGGTTATCCATGGGCTCTTAGTTACTTGGTTTTTTTAGATCACTTGCCTTGTTTTTCGATTGCTTTGAAAATGGTGTGTGTGGGTGCTTTTTGAAAATGTTTTGGAAAAAGATGCCTTGTCTTAGGCAACTAATGTATTTGACTCGTGTTTGAGTGTTTTACAAAAGTGTGAATCTTTTCGAAAAGATGTTTTCAAATGTTTTTTTGAGAGTTTGTTTGAAAGTATTGTGGATTGTGGTTTTTGAAAAGAAGGCAAGCGTTTTTGCAAGTTTGATCTCAAGTAACTAAGAGTTTTGTCTACCCTATTGTACTCAAAGGTTTTTGTTATGTTTTAACCCCTTTTAACAATTTTGTTCTACCATTGAAATTGGTAGACAATCTTGCGTTTAGGAAGTTTATTCGGGACGGGCGCGGGTCATCGTATGGACCATGAATGCAATGGTGCCAAGTGTCTTTGGCAATTTGTTTTGAAGGGACTACGATCATTCCGTTTAGGCAACACTTTGAGACTTATGATCATTTGATTTTGCCAAAGATACTCGACGTGCAAGCATGGCCCATTTTGGAAGGCAACATGTGGGATTACCCTAGGGGGTGCAAGTGTGATTGTGTATTGATTACATGTATTTGTCTTGTATTAGGTTATCTAGCGTTTGATTTTATGTACATACAAACCCTAGGTCTAACCATGGTATAATTGGAAAACTGTAAATTGCGGAATGTAAAATCTACGCTATTACAAAATAATGTCCGGGAGTGGGGGTATAAATGTACAAAGGGGATGAGACTTATAGTATCCAATAAGTTACAACCAAATCGAATGTGCGATCAAATGTAAATATCGAATATACAGATATAATATAAACAAATGTATAGGGAAATGTGAATATGTAAGTGTAAGATGTATGTGTGTTGTGTAATTATTTACAGGTGCGATATGTGAAGTTGAATCGTATTAGGGTTTGACCTAGAGAAATGTTTTTAAATGAATCTTTGATTTTTGTATGTTTAATTATGTACAAAAAGAGTTCAAGCTTTAAATTAAGAATGTTTCTTTATTTGCGAAAAAGTATTTTGACTAAATGTTGTGAATTTGATATTAGAGAAAAATGTATTGAATTGTTATGTATGAAAAAGAATGTTAACTAAAAAAAAAGAGTTTCAATTTTAATTATGTATGAAAAAATGTATAATATGTACAAATGTATTTTTAATAAAAGAGTAAATGAATAAAAGAGAAGCAAGTATTTCCAATTTTAATGTATGAAAAAGAATGTTAAGTTAGAAATATATATGGTTTTAGTATTAATATTGATATTTTGTTAAATTAATTAAGAATGTTATATTTCTTAAAACTACATTTAGTTAAGAAATAAGTATATTGTTTGTAAAATAAAGAGTTATCAATGTTTTTTGTGGAAAGGAAAAGAGAGGAAACATTCGAATGGGCCTCAGAGGGAAAACGAGAACGGGTCAGGCCCAAGCTTGGTCTTGAACGAAATTTAGGGTTCGCGTTTGTTTTTGACAGTCAGAGTGAAGGTTAGGGTTTGAGCGGCGCCGTTTGTGCATTCGTCTTCTCCGATCATCAATTTCCTGAACGCTTTCTCCGGCCACCAGCGCTACTCCTGAAGCCTTTCTTCCCCCCATCGACGTGAGCCCAGCGTCATCGATTTAAGGTTCGTTTTAGTGTTTATGTTTTTGTCTCTGTTCTTTACGAATTTGTGTTTTAGTGTGAGTCCTGATTCTGGAATTCGCGTTATTATGAGATAGTGAAGGGGAAAGGGGAAGAATATTGACTACCTGACTTTGGGGATGGAGGAGAGGCGAAGTGGAGACGCTTTAGGAGGCCGGAACGGCGATTCGGTGACGCTTGCTACGCTTCTGATTTTTCCTGGTATCTTTATCTCTTCTATTTTCGTCCCTTTGAACTGTTGGTGGCCTTGGGATGTGTTTGCTCGTAATGTATATTCACTGAGTTCGCCTCTTTCTCTTCTCTTGAACACTGTATACTTGCTTGTATCGCCCTGTGATGACCTCAAAGGTCTGAGGGCCTAGGTTGCCTTTGAATCTTTGTTTTCCTCTGAGCCCCTGATGCCTTGAATGATTGTATTGTGTTATCTTGAACTTGCCCTTTTGTACGTTTGCTTGCCTTTAGATTTTTGAATTGCTTCCTGAGATTGATGCCCTTGACGCTTTCGTTGAGTTGGATGTCATGTTTTTATTGCCTATGATGAATAAATTCTGAGGCTTAGAGGTTGGATGGTTTTTATCAGTTTGGTGTATGGTGAGGCAGGACTGTGGTATTAGCAGGTTTTTATGTTAGCTTGGCTTTGTGACAAGTTGATGTAGTTAGGCTTTCTTGCTGGAGGTAAATGGTGTATGGACTTTTATGGTTTTGAAATTCTGTTTCTTTTCTTGACAGTAGGCAGGTTATGGCATTTTCAGATTATGGTTTTGAGATGTGTTATGTTGTTGGGCTTGGCCAAGTTTGAGGTTGCTCAGGTTTGATAGATTTTTGTGATTCTGGACAGTAGTGGTGGCTTTAGACTTTTTTTTGAGTTTTGTATCTTTTCTCTTCCTTTGCTATGCTGAACTGAGTTGTATTTTTTCAGGTTTTTAGGCTTGGGTTTGAGACTTGACAATAGGGGTGGTGATTCTGGTATGAAGTTTGAGATGTTTAGTTTTTGAGTTTTTGAAAAGGGTTTGATAACTTGTGAGGTTTCAGTTTTGAAGCTTGAGGTTGTTAACCTGGTTCTGATTCACAGTTTGCAGGATATGTGAGGTTTGGGACAGGTTCAGTATGCTTTTTGTTAGGTGTTTGAGCTTGCTTCAGTTGCTCTTGTGTGTTTGATGCAGGTTTTTCTGCCTTGACAGTAATGAGGCCTTCTTTTTTCTTTCTGAGTTTGTATATTTTTCTTCTATTTAACCTCACTTCTTTGTATTGGCTTGTGTATATTGTGTATTGAGGCAGAGTTGGTGTGTTTTGTATATTTCTCCCTCTCTATCCTGCCTGCTGCTGAACTGAGTCTTCCATCTCTGTGTTATATCTTTTCTGCTGTCCTACTGTCTATGCCTGAACCCTTGCCTATGCTTGCTTTATCTCTTTTTCTTCTCTCCTAAAGTACAGCTTTGAGAATTATTATATGATTTTTTCTGTACTGTTTCTGAAGGGGCCTACTATGCTGGGAAATGATGATAAGATTACTTGCATAACACATTTTGCATCTTTATCTCTTTTGACAGTTTATGTGTGCTGACTTCCTTTTCCTTGATATCTTGGGATTTGACTTTGTATTTTGATATCCTTTCCAAATCCCTCTTTGACAGCTTGGGATAAATTTTCTGTTTTTGACAATAAATTGCCTTTTGCTTTTGATGGAAAGTGGGATTGGATTTGAACCATATAGTTTGAACTTTGGATTTGAGATTCTATGCAGCTTGAATTTTAGAGATTTATACTTTTGACATTTGCATTTCATGAATAAAAAATCTTCCCTCTCTGTGAACCGGGAGAAATCCCGTGATTTGCAGAGAGGGCAACTGATCCCAGTCAGTGGCCCCTAATGATGAGCAATATTTTATCTGTCTCTTTTAAATGCCTTCTGACTTTTCTTCTCTTTTTGCAGATAAAACAATGGAGCACCGGAGCAGAGTGAAGAGTGAAGAATATTAGAAAATAGGATAGCTTTTTATTCTATGTAATATTTTAAATCAATGTATATTATTGTTCATAATTTTAAATTATAAACAACAATTTGTACAAATAATTCAAATATCAATAAAAGTCTAAATTATCCAATTAATTCTAATTTTCTTTATTGTTTATTTATTTATTTAAAATTCTTAGAATTAAAACAATTGAAAAATAAATTTCAATCATTCAATTTTTTAGAATAATAAATAACTTAAATAATAACAATATTGATCAATTAAACCTGTCTTATCCAATATCCAAAACAAAACAGTAGTTAACCCAAATGGACTGATCAAACGCATAAACACTGTGAATCCAATACTGCATCCTGTATCTGACTGGCCCAATCAAAACGTACCGAATTCAAACCACTGTCTCTTTTACTGATTAAACCAAGATAACGCGAATTTTAATCCGAATCTTGGAATAAACCGCAAAGTGCTGTGGAATTTAAATTCTTCTGAGAATATGCCCATAAAACCCTAACTCCTGATTAAATGCCAAATAAACGCTCGCCTGATCACAATTGAACCAAAAATCATCCAAACACTAAGCCAACTGTATGAAACAATCCAGAGCTCTGAAAATCAGTAAAAACCCTAATTTTGCTTGACTGTCAAGAAAAGTCCGTTTGTCCGATTCTTGAGCCAGTTTGAGAAGTCAGGAAATGTTTGAAGCTGATATTTCTTGGGGAAAAATGCGAGGGCAAATTTTGGGGTACAACAGTTGCCCCTGTTCAATCTTCTTTGACCTGAAGAGTTAGATTGGCAAGTTTGCCTTTCGCGACTTGAAGGTAAAAGGAGATTGGACACTAATGTGCCCAGAAAATTTGCACTCGGCGTTGTGATGGTAGAGTTGAATGGGCTTAAAGATGCCATTTTGTGATGGGCTTAAAGATGCCATCTGGTGCGAGAGAATTTGTCGGGGGATGGGCTTAGAGATGCCATCTGAGAATGGGCTTAGAGATGCTATCTGGCGACTGCTGGTAGGAGGATGGGCTTATAGATGCCATATGGTGATGTTGAACTGTATGTCAATGGTGAGTGGACGAGTATCAGAAGGGCATCCCTGTTTTGGAATATCTCTGAATTGGGGTCTGAACAAGCAACAGATTGACGTCCATGTCTGGAGAATCTGTAAACTATCTGAGGTTGAATAAGCAATAGAGCAGTATCCGTTGTTGGGACATGTCCGTAAACTATTTTCAAAAAATTGTGAAGAGTCTGAATAAGTCGGTAGATTGACATCCGTTGTAGGGAAGAATCCGTAAACTGTCTTCAAAGGTTGAGAAGAGTCTGAACAAATCGGTAGATTGACATCCGTTGTAGGGAAGAATCCGTAAACTGTTTCAGAAGCTGAGAAGGGTCTGAATCAGTTGGTAGATTGACATCCGTTGTAGGGAAGAATCTGTAAACTGTCTTCAAAAGTTGAGAAGAGTCTGAATCAGTTGGTAGATTGACATCCGTTGTAGGGAAGAATCCGTAAACTGTTTTCAGAAGCTGAGAAGGGTCTGAATCAGTTGGTAGATTGACATCCGTTGTAGGGAAGAATCTGTAAACTGTCTTCAAAAGTTGAGAAGAGTCTGAATCAGTTGGTAGATTGACATCCGTTGTAGGGAAGAATCCGTAAACTGTTTTCAGAAACTGAGAAGTTGAAGAGGAACCGGTGTAAGGTTTCTGCTGATGCGTTTGAATGAATCTGGAATAAGTATCAGAATGCTGCCGTGTCCGGGTCACATCTGAACTATTTCTGGATGAATCTTGGAAGTTGATCTGTGTCTGTCGACTGATCTTTCCTGAAAAGGCAAAGGGTTAGTTGTATGCAATGTTACGATGCATGATGCAATGTACGTGACATTAATGTTTATGATATGAATGTAATGAATGCGCTTGTAAGCTGATGAGCTAATCCTGCCGAGGATACATGAATCCGAGATGGCTGAAGATAAAAGCGTCTCGACTGCTGCCGGGGAAAATAAATCCTTGGCTGTCGCTGGGGAAGAGAATCCCTGATGACCTCTACTGGGGAGTCCCAAACTAGTAGACTCATGCCGGGGAGACCAGATTGAGAGTCTTTGGCTTGATGGGAAGCAACTCTGGAGACTTCACTGGGGAACTCAAGATTTGCCCTTCCAAAACTCTGTGGGGAGAAGGTTCAATGGTCTGGCTCCGCTGGGGGTACTGAAGCTTAAACTCTGAGGGGAATTGAATTCCGGAGGATTCTCTGGATGGAGATTTTGATGGACTCCGCTGGAGATAGGAAGAATTTTGGCGAGCGCGATCTTCCGTGGTTGTCAGCTTGAGAAGAATCTGAACAAGCGATAAGTTAACCTCCATTTACTTGGAGAACCCGTGAACTATTTTCAGAAATCTTGAAGTTGAACCAGCAATAGAACAACATCCGTTGTTGGGAAGCGTCCGTAAACTAAATTCAAAGGTTGCATCTGAACAAGTTGATAGATTAACATCCGTTGTTGGGATGAATCCATGAACTGTTTTCAGAAGTCTTGATAAGAATCTGAACAAGTCGGTAGATTAGCGTCCGTTGTTGGGAAGAATCCGTAAACTTGTTTCAGAAGTTGAGAAGAGTCTGATTCAGTTGGTAGATTGACATCCGTTGTTGGGAAGAATCCGTAAACTTTTTCAGAAGTCTTGAAGAGGAACCGGTGTAGGGCTTCCTGATGATGAGCTTGTGTAAAACTGCATCGGTTTTGAACACTTTTGACATTCGAATGCCCCAAGTGGTGATGTAGATAAATTCCTGGCTTATTACAGGTGTTGGTCTACAATCGGTCGTTCACAGATGTTTCCTGGGTTGTTGCAGGTGTTGATCTGGAATTCTTCAGACATGCCCTGGCTGGATACAGGAGTCGAATCTGGAAAGGTGATAGTTGATAGATATGCCCTGGCAGGATACAGGAATCGAATCTTCAAACTCTTCAGACGTGCCCTGGCTAGATACATGAATCGAGTCTGGAAATAATGTAAACAGATATGCCCTGGCTGGATACAGGAATCGAATATGGAAATAGTCGTTAACAGATATGCCCTGGCTGGATACAGGAATCGAATCTGGAAAGGTGATAGTTGATAGATATGCCCTGGCAGGATACAGGAATCGAATCTTCAAACTCTTCAGACGTGCCCTGGCTAGATACAGGAATCGAGTCTGGAAATAATGTAAACAGATATGCCCTGGCTGGATACAGGAGTCGAATCTGGAAATGTCGTTAACAGATATGCCCTGGCTGGATACAGGAATCGGATCTTCGAACTCTTCAGACATGCCCTGGCTAGATACAGGAATCGAGTCTGGAAATGTGATCAACAGATAAGCCCTGACTGGATACAGGAATCGAATCTGGAGATGTTGTAGTTGATTTGTTGAACACTCTTGACATTCGAATGCCCCAAGTGGTGAAGAAGGAGTCTTGAATCAGATTACCCTGCATATTGAGAGATTTCTTGAAATCTTGACTGGACTGCCCCAGGTTAACTGTACTTTGAAAGATCTGTTGGACCTTGACTGGACTGCCCCAGGTTAATTGGATTGTGACATGTCATGTCCCTTTGTTGATAAGGGATTTGTAATGGAAGTGTTATCCTCTTGAAGTGATTTTGACTTGCTGAGAGAGTTTTCGTTCCTCCGAACATTCACTGTATGAATTTCTTCGCTGTCAAGCAAAAGGGGTCAAATGCAGACAGTGATATTCGAATAATGCAAAGTTTATGTTTGTCTCGAAGTTTTGAAAAATGCGTTTTTTAGCAGAAAACTTTTCACAAGACAAGTTAACACAAGATTTAGAGCAAAGCCCTACAGGAGTCAGGATACCTTTTGTAACAGTATGCTTTCGAACTAACCCATGCTTCAATTAGGACTTTTGGAGGGTTGTAACGTGGCCTGGTTCACGGTTTAAGAAACAAAGGATAAAGGCTCAAAGCATATTTGTACCCACCCGCTCTTCGTGATGTTCTTCAACCTAAGCTCAGTTAATCGTGCGTCGCACTCTGTTTTGAGTTCGGAACGACTTTTGGGCGATGGTTCACCAGTTGAATTTTGGGAGACAGTCATCATCTCCTTTTTATTTTCCAACACTTTTTCATGTTGTTGAGGGTTTTGTAATGACCTCACTATTTTGATTTTGATTTGTTATCCCTAACTTTTGCCTGACTGTTACCGTTTTCGGGATTACTGTCAGCGGGATGCCCCAGCTTTCTTAAGCCTCCTTCATAGGTTTTGGCTTAGTGGGCTTTTCTCTTTTGAGAGATTGACTGTCTATGTGATGGGGAACCACCCTTGTCTTTTGATTCCGAAGGAACGCTTTCTTTTTTGACGTCGTTCGTTGTATTACGAACTGAGAGTTTGCGACTTCAATGCGCATTTTCTTTTTGAATTAACTGAGATACTACCCTGCCCCGGGTTTATATCAAAGGTTTCGATTGTTTAGAACAGGAAACTCCTACTTCTTTGGCTCGAAGGGGTTGACTAGGGATTAACTTCCTTATAACTCCAGTGTTTGGGAATTGAAAGAAATGCCTGTACATCATCAGCAAGGTCTGTTCAAAAGCATACTGTATAAGATCGCGGTATTATTTCGTCATCCTCCCTCTAAAGGCTTGCAGCTTTTTATCAAGAGTCAAATATCATAAAGAAAAGCATAAGAGTAGTGAAACGAATGGATGAATTCAAGACAAACATATGCAATGCATTAATGAAAACAGAGTTTAACATCAACAGATAATTGTTTGACAGCAAAAGAAATTACAACTTTGAAAATTCAAAAAGAAGCAAAAGTCTTTCAGCTTCGAGCCTCGTCACTTCAAGCGGAGAACCCTTTAACGGAAGATCTTCATCTCGCTGTCTGGCATGAATTCCAGCACCCCAATGTCGATCAGATCTTGAATCTTGTTCTTCAAGGCCCAACAGTCGTTGGTGCTGTGTCCCGGGCTGCATGAGTGGTAAACACAGAATGCGTCGGGATTAAAGTGAGGAGAGGAGATGTTGAGCTTCTGAGGAGGGTCCTTTACGGTGAGCAAATTGACCTCCAACAGGCGCTTCAGTATGAAGAATGACGGTATTTCAGTCTCCGTAAACTGTCTTCCCGACTTTTCTCGTTTACGCCGATTCTCCCGTTGACGCTGGCGAGGTTGTTGATGGGTTTGTGACCCTGAAGCTAGCAAAGGAGCTTTCCCCTTGTCTTCTTGAGTGGATGGAGGTTGAGCGGTGACTTGCTCTTCGACCTCAGATGTTTGCCCCAGTTGGTTGTTTGGAAGCAGTTGGCGGACAAGAACTCTGAGTTCCTCTTGTCTTTGAGATAGGTCTTGGATGAGAGCCATTTGGCCCACCAACTGTCCCATCATTTGAGTCCTCAGTGTTGTCAGATCAAACTGCAGCTCCGCAATCTGATCACTCCTGGCATTGTTGGAACTCCCCAAGCCCTTGGTGAGGAGAGCTTTCATCTCTTCTTGCCCCAGAGACAAGTTCAGGAACATCTCTTGCAGTTGAGCAGTCTGGTCTTGGATGTCTTTGACAGACCGTTCTAGAGCCATCTCTTGCTGAAATAAACAGCAGGAGAGTAAGGAAACCTGAAAAAGGAAAGATTGTCAAAATGCAATGCATGATATGTGGATGCATGCTTTCAAGGATCTCTTGGGGTAAACACAAGAAAATGTTAGAGGTTGAACTTTGCTCTTGGATCGGAGATCTCTGCACCGGTGGACGTCCTTCCACTAGAATCAAGCTCACCATGTCGAGTGGGTCATAGCCACTGATTCAAGTTGTTGTACTTGATCTTTTGGTTGGAGAACTTTGTATCAGTGGATGTCTTTCCACGAGAATCAAGCTCACCATGTCGAGTGGGTCATAGCCACTGATTCAAGTTGTTGTTCTTGAACTTTGACTGGATTGGTTAGAGGAGAGACCTCTTGCCCCTAGATAGACGTCTGGCTCAACGTAATCCTGCATCAACAGAACCCTCGAGACCCTTGAAATGGTTATTGAAAATGCTAAAATGCTATGGTATGATGTCATGATGTTATGTACATGTATGCACAAGCAAGTGAGTGTATATACAGGCAAACAATATTCACACAAAGCACACAAGGCCTTAGGTTTAGGCTTGCGTGAGGTTCAGGTACTACCCTCTTTCAGTTTGTTGGTTAAAACCTGTCTTATCAAAAGTAACCGGGTTCTAGAGGATCTCATATCATTGGCTACCCTCAATCGGTCATAACTCCAGCATCGCAACCTTTTCTCGCGGCCGGAACCATCTCGAGAGTTTAACCTCAATGAGTGTAGCATACTGCTACTGTTCTAATAGCCAAGTTGGTCAATTTAGGGTTCTAAGGTTGGTTGGTGTTTAATGACCCCTTAGAAGACCTATATTCTCCCCGTTACAACACAAGGGATATAGGTACAGACTAAGTTGCCACACCAACGTAGCCACTGCTTCACCCATGTCGGTCTACGCCGGACAGGTCCCTCACAGATTATGCTACCTAAAAGGGTTTCCCCAGATCCGGGTTAGGATCTATAAAAGCTCCGATACAAAGCCCACAAATGTAAAGCAAACAAAGCAATCAATTGAAAGTAAAGGTGATCTAAACCCTAAGGTAACCCCACTTTTAGAATTATCCCCAGCAGAGTCGCCAGTTCTGTGATACGGTGGGAGAACTGACTAGTGTTTTGCGTTCGTATTCGCACTTGTGCGGTTAGCAAGAGTCGCCACCGACTTTTTATTTTATCCTAAAGGAAAGGTTAAAAAGCACAGCAAAAACCTTTTGAGATATTTCGTGGGTTCGGGGGGTAGATTATGAAAAGGGAAGGTATTAGCACCCTTTTCATCCATGGTTATCCATGGGCTCTTAGTTACTTGGTTTTTTTAGATCACTTGCCTTGTTTTTCGATTGCTTTGAAAATGGTGTGTGTGGGTGCTTTTTGAAAATGTTTTGGAAAAAGATGCCTTGTCTTAGGCAACTAATGTATTTGACTCGTGTTTGAGTGTTTTACAAAAGTGTGAATCTTTTCGAAAAGATGTTTTCAAATGTTTTTTTGAGAGTTTGTTTGAAAGTATTGTGGATTGTGGTTTTTGAAAAGAAGGCAAGCGTTTTTGCAAGTTTGATCTCAAGTAACTAAGAGTTTTGTCTACCCTATTGTACTCAAAGGTTTTTGTTATGTTTTAACCCCTTTTAACAATTTTGTTCTACCATTGAAATTGGTAGACAATCTTGCGTTTAGGAAGTTTATTCGGGACGGGCGCGGGTCATCGTATGGACCATGAATGCAATGGTGCCAAGTGTCTTTGGCAATTTGTTTTGAAGGGACTACGATCATTCCGTTTAGGCAACACTTTGAGACTTATGATCATTTGATTTTGCCAAAGATACTCGACGTGCAAGCATGGCCCATTTTGGAAGGCAACATGTGGGATTACCCTAGGGGGTGCAAGTGTGATTGTGTATTGATTACATGTATTTGTCTTGTATTAGGTTATCTAGCGTTTGATTTTATGTACATACAAACCCTAGGTCTAACCATGGTATAATTGGAAAACTGTAAATTGCGGAATGTAAAATCTACGCTATTACAAAATAATGTCCGGGAGTGGGGGTATAAATGTACAAAGGGGATGAGACTTATAGTATCCAATAAGTTACAACCAAATCGAATGTGCGATCAAATGTAAATATCGAATATACAGATATAATATAAACAAATGTATAGGGAAATGTGAATATGTAAGTGTAAGATGTATGTGTGTTGTGTAATTATTTACAGGTGCGATATGTGAAGTTGAATCGTATTAGGGTTTGACCTAGAGAAATGTTTTTAAATGAATCTTTGATTTTTGTATGTTTAATTATGTACAAAAAGAGTTCAAGCTTTAAATTAAGAATGTTTCTTTATTTGCGAAAAAGTATTTTGACTAAATGTTGTGAATTTGATATTAGAGAAAAATGTATTGAATTGTTATGTATGAAAAAGAATGTTAACTAAAAAAAAAGAGTTTCAATTTTAATTATGTATGAAAAAATGTATAATATGTACAAATGTATTTTTAATAAAAGAGTAAATGAATAAAAGAGAAGCAAGTATTTCCAATTTTAATGTATGAAAAAGAATGTTAAGTTAGAAATATATATGGTTTTAGTATTAATATTGATATTTTGTTAAATTAATTAAGAATGTTATATTTCTTAAAACTACATTTAGTTAAGAAATAAGTATATTGTTTGTAAAATAAAGAGTTATCAATGTTTTTTGTGGAAAGGAAAAGAGAGGAAACATTCGAATGGGCCTCAGAGGGAAAACAAGAACGGGTCAGGCCCAAGCTTGGTCTTGAACGAAATTTAGGGTTCGCGTTTGTTTTTGACAGTCAGAGCGAAGGTTAGGGTTTGAGCGGCGCCGTTTGTGCATTCGTCTTCTCCGATCATCAATTTCCTGAACGCTTTCTCTGGCCACCAGCGCTACTCCTGAAGCCTTTCTTCCCCCCATCGACGTGAGCCCAGCGTCATCGATTTAAGGTTCGTTTTAGTGTTTATGTTTTTGTCTCTGTTCTTTACGAATTTGTGTTTTAGTGTGAGTCCTGATTCTGGAATTCGCGTTATTATGAGATAGTGAAGGGGAAAGGGGAAGAATATTGACTACCTGACTTTGGGGATGGAGGAGAGGCGAAGTGGAGACGCTTTAGGAGGCCGGAACGGCGATTCGGTGACGCTTGCTACGCTTCTGATTTTTCCTGGTATCTTTATCTCTTCTATTTTCGTCCCTTTGAACTGTTGGTGGCCTTGGGATGTGTTTGCTCGTAATGTATATTCACTGAGTTCGCCTCTTTCTCTTCTCTTGAACACTGTATACTTGCTTGTATCGCCCTGTGATGACCTCAAAGGTCTGAGGGCCTAGGTTGCCTTTGAATCTTTGTTTTCCTCTGAGCCCCTGATGCCTTGAATGATTGTTCTGTGTTATCTTGAACTTGCCCTTTTGTACGTTTGCTTGCCTTTAGATTTTTGAATTGCTTCCTGAGATTGATGCCCTTGACGCTTTCGTTGAGTTGTATGTCATGTTTTTATTGCCTATGATGAATAAATTCTGAGGCTTAGAGGTTGGATGGTTTTTATCAGTTTGGTGTATGGTGAGGCAGGACTGTGGTATTAGCAGGTTTTTATGTTAGCTTGGCTTTGTGACAAGTTGATGTAGTTAGGCTTTCTTGCTGGAGGTAAATGGTGTATGGACTTTTATGGTTTTGAAATTCTGTTTCTTTTCTTGACAGTAGGCAGGTTATGGCATTTTCAGATTATGGTTTTGAGATGTGTTATGTTGTTGGGCTTGGCCAAGTTTGAGGTTGCTCAGGTTTGATAGATTTTTGTGATTCTGGACAGTAGTGGTGGCTTTAGACTTTTTTTTGAGTTTTGTATCTTTTCTCTTCCTTTGCTATGCTGAACTGAGTTGTATTTTTTCAGGTTTTTAGGCTTGGGTTTGAGACTTGACAATAGGGGTGGTGATTCTGGTATGAAGTTTGAGATGTTTAGTTTTTGAGTTTTTGAAAAGGGTCTGATAACTTGTGAGGTTTCAGTTTTGAAGCTTGAGGTTGTTAACCTGGTTCTGATTCACAGTTTGCAGGATATGTGAGGTTTGGGACAGGTTCAGTATGCTTTTTGTTAGGTGTTTGAGCTTGCTTCAGTTGCTCTTGTGTGTTTGATGCAGGTTTTTCTGCCTTGACAGTAATGAGGCCTTCTTTTTGCTTTCTGAGTTTGTATATTTTTCTTCTATTTAACCTCACTTCTTTGTATTGGCTTGTGTATATTGTGTATTGAGGCAGAGTTGGTGTGTTTTGTATATTTCTCCCTCTCTATCCTGCCTGCTGCTGAACTGAGTCTTCCATCTCTGTGTTATATCTTTTCTGCTGTCCTACTGTCTATGCCTGAACCCTTGCCTATGCTTGCTTTATCTCTTTTTCTTCTCTCCTAAAGTACAACTTTGAGAATTATTATATGATTTTTTCTGTACTGTTTCTGAAGGGGCCTACTATGCTGGGAAATGATGATAAGATTACTTGCATAACACATTTTGCATCTTTATCTCTTTTGACAGTTTATGTGTGCTGACTTCCTTTTCCTTGATATCTTGGGATTTGACTTTGTATTTTGATATCCTTTCCAAATCCCTCTTTGACAGCTTGGGATAGATTTTCTGTTTTTGACAATAAATTGCCTTTTGCTTTTGATGGAAAGTGGGATTGGATTTGAACCATATAGTTTGAACTTTGGATTTGAGATTCTATGCAGCTTGAATTTTAGAGATTTATACTTTTGACATTTGCATTTCATGAATAAAAAATCTTCCCTCTCTGTGAACCGGGAGAAATCCCGTGATTTGCAGAGAGGGCAACTGATCCCAGTCAGTGGCCCCTAATGATGATCAATATTTTATCTGTCTCTTTTAAATGCCTTCTGACTTTTCTTCTCTTTTTGCAGATAAAACAATGGAGCACCGGAGCGGAGTGAAGAGTGAAGAATATTAGAAAATAGGATAGCTTTTTATTCTATGTAATATTTTAAATCAATGTATATTATTGTTCATAATTTTAAATTATAAACAACAATTTGTACAAATAATTCAAATATCAATAAAAGTCTAAATTATCCAATTAATTCTAATTTTCTTTATTGTTTATTTATTTATTTAAAATTCTTAGAATTAAAACAATTGAAAAATAAATTTCAATCATTCAATTTTTTAGAATAATAAATAACTTAAATAATAACAATATTGATCAATTAAACCTGTCTTATCCAATATCCAAAACAAAACAGCAGTTAACCCAAATGGACTGATCAAACGCATAAACACTGTGAATCCAATACTGCATCCTGTATCTGACTGGCCCAATCAAAACGTACCGAATTCAAACCACTGTCTCTTTTACTGATTAAACCAAGATAACGCGAATTTTAATCCGAATCTTGGAATAAACCGCAAAGTGCTGTGGAATTTAAATTCTTCTGAGAATATGCCCATAAAACCCTAACTCCTGATTAAATGCCAAATAAACGCTCGCCTGATCACAATTGAACCAAAAATCATCCAAACACTAAGCCAACTGTATGAAACAATCCAGAGCTCTGAAAATCAGTAAAAACCCTAATTTTGCTTGACTGTCAAGAAAAGTCCGTTTGTCCGATTCTTGAGCCAGTTTGAGAAGTTAGGAAATGTTTGAAGCTGATATTTCTTGGGGAAAAATGCGAGGGCAAATTTTGGGGTACAACAGGCTAGTATTTCGAATCCCTATTTCTCAACATATCCCAATCTCATGCTTTCCAGATCCGATGGTGTGAATCTAGTAGCCATAACTCTTCCCCTTAATTCGACCAAATCCTTAAAGTTCTTGGTAGACACTTTATAACCTGAAGCCAACTGCGCTAAGTCATTTGCTTCTTGGTTTTCTATTCTTGGTATGTGTTGAATATCCATGTATTCAAATTTCCTTAATAGCCTATTGACTATGACGAAGTATACCATTAAATTTTCCTTTATGCATTTGTATTCCTTTGTGATTTGTTTGACCACTAATTCCGAGTCTCCTTTAATTACGACTCTGGTTGCCCCCAATTCCAACAAAGCTTCAAGTCCAACAATGAGAGCTTCATACTCAGCTTCGTTGTTTGAACAACGAGGACCATCTAATTTATACTTGAATTTTGTTGGAATTCCTTCAGGAGAAATTAAAAGGACTCCAACACCACTTCCATTCCTGTGGGTTGAACCATCAAAGTACAATTTCCATGGTTGCATTTCGACGTAACTCATGCTCGTCTGCTCAACCAACGAATGGTCCACAATGAAATCAGAAATCACTTGACCTTTCATAGCTTTTAAAGGCATGAAAGTCAACGAATATTCTGTTAAGGCTAAAGCCCACTTGCCAACTCTGCTATGCATTATTGGTTTTGAAAGCATATGTTTAATGACATCGAAGTGAGATGAAACATAAACATCAACAGGTTTTATATAATACTTGAGTTTCATACAAGAGAAATACAAACAGAGACATAGCTTTTCTAGATTGCTATATCTGGTCTCTGCATCATTTAGCACTCTACTTAAATAGTATATGGCTCTTTCGACGCCATTGCTATCCTCTTGTGCTAGCATACTACCTATACTAACTTCAGAGGCAGATATGTACAATCTCATGGGCTTCCCCCATGATGGTGGAGACAAAATAGGAGGCTGAGAAAGATATTCTTTTATTCTGTCAAACGCCTCCTGGTGAGCTTCGTTCCATTCAAAGGCCTGACCTTGCTTCAGACGAAGTAACAGAGAGAAAGCTTGGGTTCTTCCACTCAGGTTCGAGATGAATCTTCTGAGGAAGTTAATTTTCCCTAGCAGAGATTGCAACTCCCTTTTTGATGCAGGTGCTTTCGTCTCCATTATGGCTTTGGTTTTGTTCTGGTTGATTTCGATTCCTTTCTTGTGGACCACAAAACCAAGAAAATCTCCAGCCTGCACAAAAAATGCACATTTAAGGGGATTCATCTTTAAGCCATGCTTTCTCATTCGCTCGAATGATTGGCTTAAATGATGCAAATGTGCTTCTGCAGATATAGATTTGATGACTATATCGTCAATATACACCTGCATGAAGGTTTCGATGAAATCATGAAAAATTGAATTCATCGCCCTTTGATAAGTTGCCCCAGCATTCTTTAAACCAAAAGGCATTACCACCCATTCGTAGGTGCCTAAGGCTCCTGGGCAACGAAATGCTGTTTTTGCAACATCTTCTTCAGCAATGAAAATCTGGTTATACCCAGAGTATCCATCTAACATACTCAAGTATTCGAACCCTGCAACAGAATCTACTAGCATTTCTGCCACGGGCATGGAATATTCATCCTTAGGGGTTGCAGTGTTTAAATCCCTAAAATCTATGCAAATTCTTAAAGAACCATTTTTCTTAATAACGGGTACTATGTTTGCTAACCATTCGACGTACCTTGTTGTTCTGATTAATTTGCAGCGCAACAACCTTTCGATCTCAGCTTTAATTTTTGTGAGAACCGCTGGTGCGAATCTTCTGGGAGTTTGTTTGATGGGCCTCTTGCCATCTTTGATTGGCAGTCTGTGTTCGACCAATTCCCTCTTTAAACCAGGCATCTCATCATAATCCCATGCGAAGCAATCTTTGTTTTCCTTAAGGACTTCGATCACTTTCTTCTTGAGGCCTGGGCTAAGTTTAGCACTTATGTAGGTTACTCTTTTCGTTTTTTCATCCCCTAAGTTGACTTCTTCGAGCGGATCCTGTGCCAACATTTTGGCACCTGAGTTTATGGGGTCCCTTTCGAAGCCTAAGGGTTCTTTATCATAGATGGCATCCAACCTTTGATCCATCTCAGACTCTTTGAAGGGTGAGCATTTCGAACCCTCCCCACTAACTTCATTCATCTTTATAGTTGATTTATTTATTTCAGCCTCTAAGGCCGCTTTTGATTTGTTCTCAGCCATATAGGCCGAAATCCTTTCGAAAAAGGTAGACTCAGTCATGGCTAAGGTTGTCGAAGTCCCAGCCTGCTGGCCGTTTTTGTATAGTGCTTTCGACTTCCTCTTCTTCACTGATTATTGTTCTATCCCAGTAAAGGCCGTCATGACGAAGTGTCATGTAGTAGTGGGTGTTTCTAGTTTCATTAATCTCATCATTTGGAACACATGGAGTAATCTTTGCCAGATTTTTATCATAATCCCTTTTGTCAACTAAATTGACAGTTGACATAAAGTAACTCTGGTCTGCTTCGATGTTTTCCACGATTCCATCATCTCTCCACAGAACTAGTCGCTGATGCATTGACGAAGGAACTGCCCCCACGCCATGGATCCACTCTCTTCCCAGCAGCAGGTTATAGTTGGCCTTGGCTTCGATCACCATAAACATGGTGGGCCTACAACTTGAGCCTATTGTCAATTCCAACTGGACCACCCCCAGTGTTTTGCCCACTTTTCCCTCATAATTGGACAGAACCATATTATGGGGCTTGATATCTCCTTCGCGGATCTCTAATCTTTTTAGCATGAAATGGGGTATCAAATTGACTGCAGCACCCCCATCCACTAGAACTTTGTTCACACCATGGACACCAACTTTCGCCCGAATGAAAAGTGGTTTGAGATGGTTCTTCATTGCAGGTTCTGGACGTTCGAAGAACGCATTTTGTTCCTCAACAGCCCCATTGTCCATCACGTAGTAGCACACGGGCCTATGTTTCATCAAATCTGTGGTGTCTTCCTCCTCATATTCGTTGATTTCGGTTTCCTGCCCAAATTCGCAGGGAAGCACAGACACCACGTTACAGTTCAAGTTGAATGAAGACTCCCCCTCCGATTCGAAGTTATCTGTTATCATATCTTCGTCCTCTTCCGGGCCTGGAGTGTATTCCTTTGGTTCATCGCGTTGTTCTTCAGAGAAGAGCCTCCTATTGACTGGAGGTTTATCTTCAGTTTGATTTTTTGGTTTGTTGGTGCTAGATTCACCTTGGTTTTTCGTTGAAGTATCCCCTTTGTTTGCCACAACTTCTCTCTCAGCCTTTCGAATCCTTTGCTGTCTGCGCCACTGGGATCTTGACATGGGGTTCCTTCCTTTGTAATTCTCTAATCTCACTTCCTCCCTTTTTGCCGTGTTGAATTGCCTCCTGTACGTCACAGCATGGCGTGCATTTCGTTCAGCGTTTCTCCATCTATCTTTGCCTTTGTCATTTCTGACTTGTAACCATCTATCGGTTGGCACTTCAGCAGGGAGTTTGAAAGTTACTCTTCGAGCAGCCTTGGGGTGAGGGCTATCAGGCCTTCGCTGTTTGTGTCTGCTGTCGAAACGTGGGCCCATCTGGGCAGTTTCTTGATGGTTCCAGCAAGGGGCGAAGGGAATCGTTTCGAAGGCCCTGGCCATGCTTTGGTTATACACAGCAGAACACCTTGGGCAAATCAAGCACTTGGTTGCCCCTTTGTAGCAGCGAAACACAAACTCCAGCAAACTTTCCCCAGCCTTGGGATAACACCTAAAAAGCTGGTTATCCTGGCGCCAATTGTTGCCATTTCGAGCCCTCTGTACCCTTTCGAAATTCGCAGCAATTCTTTGATTGCAGAGGATGCTGCACCTGGGGCACAATATCATGCCCGAATCTCCTTTGTGGCATGTCATGAGATAATCTTTGAGACTAACATCTCCAGTGTGATTATCCCCCATTCTGTACTTTTCTTTTTCTAAGTATTTTTCCACTTCCTCCATCTCAGAGCGAGGTCTTTCCATATCCACCATATTTATTTCCACATCCCCCTCTTTAGCTTCATCATCACCCCATCCTGTGGGCTTTATATCCTCAATCTGAACCTTCGAACTCTCTGGGGCAGAATATTTGACTAAATAGTCAAATTTTCCACTGGGTTCCCCTAGAGTGTCCCATATTTCCTTCTGAGGGGAAATTGGCTGCGTGATTTGGACTTTCTCCAATTCCAGCCTCAAGCTTTCAGTGACTTGTGTTAATCCTTTGTTTTGATTCCCCTGGCCTTCAGTAGCCTGGGTTTCTCCTGCAACAGCTATAGGTGCAGCAATCGAAGTCTCTGGCGTATTCTGGATGTCTTCAGTGACCTCCTCGCTGACTTCGACCATCACCCAGCTTTCAACTCCAGTACCCTTCTCTTCTGTTAGGGCGTCGCTTCGATCAGTTTCCACCATGTTAACCTCTCCAATGCATGCAGGCTCGGAGTAGTTGGTGTCTGCGACGTCCAAGGGATCTTCGTCCACTTTCATCTTCACCTTATCAGCAAACTTTAGTCTGCCATCTTTGATCGCGTTTTGAATCAAGTCCCTGAAAAGAAAACATTGTGAGGTCTTGTGGCCTAGGAAACTATGATATTTGCAAAATCCCCTCTTCTTTCTCTGATCCAAAGGAGGTATTTTGACATTTGATGGCACAATTAGTTGGCCATCCTTGACAAGTAAGTCAAAAATTTCGTCACATTTAGTGACGTCGAAGGTATAAACCTTCTTTGGAAATTTGTCACTTTTCTCATTTTCAACAATATCTTTCCCTTTTGTGGGAACTAACATTTTGCAGGAGTAAGGCGGGGCCTGTTTTAATTCCGCGAGGTCAATTTCAACCTCTTCGAATTCGAATTCAGGGTATTCTTCTGCTTCCTCAGTCCCAACATAGGAAATCCTTTCTTTCTTGCTATTCTTAAAGACTCTGGCTTTTTCGGCCTTTAGTCTTTCGACCTGTCGAACCCTATCGGCTAACTGAGCCATGTCCCTCAAATACTGAGTGTCTAGTTTCTTTCGAATAGAATAATCCAAGCCACCAGCGGCCATTTCGACTAACTCATGTTCGGGCACTACTGTGTAACATCTGGATTTCAAAAGCCTAAATCTATTCAAATAATCATCTATGGGTTCGGTGAACTTTCTCTTAACACTGGCCAGTTCCTTCAAACTTATTTTCGACTGTCCCATGTAGAATTGTTCATGGAATAATCTCTCTAAGAGAGCCCAAGTGTCAATAGACCCAGGGGCAAAGTGGTAAACCATGTGAAGGCATTTTTTGTCAAGGAACTTGGGAAGTATTTGATCCTGAGATCTTCATTATTGGCTATATCTCCCGCTTCGGTCAGATATCTCGCTATGTGTTCGACTGTTGACTCATTGGTATCCCCAGCGAACTTTGTAAATTTAGGGACTTTATATCCCCTTGGTAAATCAGTATGCATTATGCAATCCAATATAGGAGAAGCGTAATTTGGCCTCCTCATTCCTGTGTTGAGGCCATTCTGGGCCATGACCCTCTCTATCATGGTGGTTAGGTTGTTTTCTGCCAAGATGTTATCGTTTCGAATCCTATGAACGACGGCATCGGCATCTTGATTTCGACCAACCAAAACAACTCCCCTAGGTTTTTCTTCTCGAAATTCTGGGGCTTCTGGCCTTTCGACCCTTGCCCCTGGTTCCATAACTTCCCTTTGTGGACCCGGGATTATTGGGGCTTCTAACCTTGGTGCCCTGGCCCCTAAGTTAACTTCTTCTCTGGGTGGTCCATAAATTGGGTCGTTAGCAATTTGTTCTATAACAGGCATGTTTGTTCGAAATCCCGCCTGGTTCTGCCTACGGCTTTCTGGAGGAGCAAAGAAATCTGCTATTCGACTCATATTGTCAACGTTTTCCCTGTTCGTCACAGTCACATTCTGCACTATTGGGGAAAATATCTCCTGCATGGTTTGCGCTAACACCCCTATCATATTATGGTTACTGTCATCCATCAATTGCCTAAAAGCCAACTGGTTATCTGTGGTTAGGATAGGCAATGTGCTATAACCCACCGACCCTTGGTTATTTGTCATAAACTGATTCGCCCCAGACCCAGACCCTAGTTGTGGAGATGAATTCGATGTGGAATTGTGTAAACCTGCCATAAAAGATGTTGGCATTCCATAAGAGGAATTTCTGATTCTATTCCCATCGAAACCGGGTGGTCTAGTTAATGGGGTGGCGAAATGGGATTGTGTCCCTGATGGTGGAACGAATCCCCCAGGGTAGCCCATAGTTCCAGTATTTCCTAAGATCGAACTATTAGTTGATATGCCACTTACTCCATTGGTGGCTATGTTACTGGTCGAAGATGCAACAGACTGTGCATTCGAAGGGATTACATTAGATGTTCCGCTCGAAGTGGACGCGTTAGTGCCTGTTGCATGTGGGCCATTTTGGTCCCCTTGTTGATTGTCTGAATTAGACATTTTATCCAAACGTTTTCTTCTGGATAAAGGTTGGTTGCTGTTGGTTATCTTACCACTTCTCAGGTTCATAAAACAGCAAACTTCTCAAGTTCCAACGTTTTTGTAATGGTTACGTCTCAACAATCCTTAATTCTGATATCCAATTATTGGTCCCACCAGGTGTGCCAATTTGTTTCCAGTGATTTCTGGTAAACAACCTCTAGTCTTCCAAACTATCGAATAATCTTTCTTACTGTTATTCAATCCCTCTGGTAACTCACAGGATCGACTAGATTGATCCTAGGACTCCTTGGATATTAAGGTTACTCTCACAATCAAACAGATATTCATGGTTGATATTGTATAAGTGTTTGGCTTGTTTCGATCTCTCTCTCTAAGAGTCTAAAGATGTAATCAAAATGTGTATGAAAACTAAGTTATACGAATAAATGCTAATTGTAATGCTAATTGCAAAGACATATAAAACTGCATGAAAATGAAGTAAATGGCTTCGACTTACAAAACGGTTAACATAAAGGGTTTCTGGAACGTAAAAGTTTGAAATGTGAAGAAAGCGTTCAATGCAAGAAATCTGTAAATGATTTTAAGTAAACATATGCGTTCGAAAGACAAGACTTGAAGGTAAAGGTATGGAAAATGTGACAGTTTTCTGAAATATAAAGTGCTCGAAATATAAAGAAAACAATAAAACGTAAAACTTTGAGGAAGAGACTTCGAAGTGAAAAGACTGTAAATAAGAAAACTTGTAAATGTTGTTTGACAAAAAGAATAAAGGAAAGTACTGGAAATGGTAAAAGGTTTTCATTAAATCAGAAATACATGGTGCTATCATACATACATTTCTCTTGCATTCGTTTCCCTTGCCATGTGGTAGTTTGAATGTTATTGAGTATTTTGTATAATAGATATGACACACGAAATCCTAATACTAAGACTTCTATTTATACTAATTCGACCCTAACGGTCTCGCTATAGGATTATGCCACGTTTCGAACATGCAGGACAATGCTTCTTTCATCTTTCCACGTGTCCCCAAATGCTCCAACACATAACTTTCAAACTTTGAAAGTCCCGCTTCCATTTGAATTTTAAATGCTTTGGTGTTTCTCCGTTTCGAACGCTCTTCCCAAACACAGCCTCGCTGTTGTTTCGAGACTCCTTTAGATATGTTCCCATAATTGCCACTCGAAGCTCCAAGCTTTGACACACTTATTCGAAACACTGCTTCTGCTACTTCGAAATATGACGTTTAATTCCATTCCGATCAAAAACATTTAACTTTACTTGGCTTCTAAATAACATTATCAAAATCTTCAGCCAACAACACCATCCTATATCCTGACATGCCTACATCGTGGGAGGAAATGCAGAAGAGTTGGATTCAGCTCAAGGAGGAACAGAACACTTTTGAAGCCAGCTTCTACGCTAGTGAGAAGAAGGTTCTAGAGCTTACCCGCCGACTCCATGAGGAAGAGACCCTCAACACCTACATCGCACCAAAGAGGATGCGCAATGTCTTTTTACCTTGAGAAGTTGTTTTTGTAATATTTGGCCCATGGGGCATTTATGTACTAACAAATTTCTTCTTATTAATATGACGTGCATTCTTTTTTGTCTGCAACAAATTTGAATATTCTAAATCCTTGAATGCATTGCATACATAAGCATACCATTCATCATGTGCATAAGCAGGTCTCACGCCAGGTTTCCTTATCTGTCTGCTGTTTATTTCAGTAGGATGGATCTCGAGCAAACAGTCAAGGACCTACAGGCTCAAAATGCACAGTTTCAGCAACTCCTGATGACCTTGGCTAAGGGTCAGGAGGATCTAAAGACCCTACTGGGGAATAAGGACCCAGTGAAAAATAAGAAAAAGAGACTCGGGGTGGCTACTTTAGGAAGAAGATTTGAAGGAGAAGCCAGAAGAGTGCTTGAATTTCCTCCTACTTTTGAGGAGGGGACCAGTAAAGGGGGTGGGGCTGCGGTACCTTCCGAGTCCGATATGGAAGAAGAGGAGGCTGAAGAGGATGAAGACTATTCTGATCAACAATACCCTCCGGCTGATGACAAATACAAAGGTTTAGAAGACAGGTTGGCAGCCATGGAGCCTCAGAGAGTGCCGGGTTTGGATTTCGAAGACTTGGGTTTAGTTGCCGGGATTGTGATTCCCCCAAAGTTCAAAGTGCCAGTTTTTGTGAGGTATGACGGGCTGTCCTGTCCAAAAATGCATCTCAGGTCCTACGTAAGGAAGATCCAACCTTATACGGCAGATAAGAACCTTTGGATCCATTTCTTTCAAGACAGCCTTTCTGGGGCTCAACTGGAGTGGTTCTATCAGCTAGAGGGAACCAGTGTCCGAAACTGGGAAGACTTGGCCACCGCCTTTTACAAACAATATCAGTATAATTCTGACCTTGCTCCCACGCGTACCCAACTTCAGGGTATGTCACTGGGAACAGGCGAAGGATTCAAAGAATATGCACAAAAATGGAGGGATTTGGCTGGCAGGGTGCAGCCGCCTTTAACCGACCGTGAACTTGTTGACATGTTTCTAGGGACCCTGTCTTGTCCATTTTTCAACCATCTAATTGGTAACTCTTCCGCGGGGTTTACCGATTTGATCTTAACAGGCGAGAGAATAGAAGCTGGCATCAAGTCAGGAAAGATTCAGAAGGGTGCCGCTGCAAGTGTTGAGAAGAAGCCTTTCAAGAAGGAAACGACTGTGGTATACTCTCAGAGAAGAGCAGGGAAGACTGAGCGCCGGCCGACCGTGGGGGCCGTAATGATCCAAAACCCTTCAAGTGAGAAGCCTCGCTATAACCAGTCCAGACCAAATCAACAACGGGTGGAACGGCCACAACGGCAGTTCACCCGCATTAATATGACGCCAGCGCAAGTGCTTCCCCATCTGTTAAAGTTGAATCTCGCCACTATCAAAGAGGCACCAAAAAATGTGAATACGTCCTCTCCGCATTATCATCCTAATTCTAAATGCGCCTACCATTCTGACAGTGTCGGGCATGACACCAACGATTGTTGGGCACTCAAGCATAAAATCCAAGACCTGATAGAGGCAAAGGAGGTGGAGTTCGACGCTCCAGAGAATCCGAACGTGATATCTGCTCCAATGCCGAAGCACGGCCGAAATGTCAATGCCATTGAAGAAGATTTGTATGTTGCTGATGTCAATGATCTGATGACTCTGTTGTTAACCATCAAGTTGAATATGTTAAAGGCCGGGATTTTCCCAGGATGTAAAGAAGATTGCTACTGCTGTTACTCTCTGCCTTTTGACTGTCCGTTACTGAAGAAAGGCATCCAAGGCCTAATGGACAGTAGACAAATTTTGTTTGAAAAAGTTTCTGCTATTCCAACCCATACTGAAGATGTCTCTATTATAACCATTCACGCCAATCTTTCCAAGGCCGTCAGAAAGCCTGTTAAGATTACACCAGCTACGAAGTCTGTTCCTTTGAAGATAACAATGCCAGGGCCTGTCCCCTACATTTCTGAGAAGTCAATACCATGGAACTACGGCGGTGACGTCTACTACCATGGTGTTAAACAAATTGAGATAACTGAAGGAAGCTCGGATGAGGAAGAAGCCAGCATTGGAAACATTGCAGGCACGAGCAAAATCACCCAGAGCGGGAGAATATTTTCTCCAGAGATTGCCCCTCCAAGAGCAATCTTTGGACCCTCATATGCTGCCGAAGTTATCCCTGCACCAATAAAACTCTCCGCTAGAACCCCATTGATTGAAGAAGTTGTTATCCCTAGTATTGTCCCTCCTACCGCTGTTGATAAAGGTAAGGGAACCCAAGAGGAGCTCGTCAGGACGAGGGCTCAACCCTTGGTCATCCCGGAAACCTCCAAGAAAGAAATGGAAGAGATCTTGAAGATAATCAAAAGGAGTGATTACGACGTGGTAGAACAACTAGGGAAAACCCCCTCGAAGATCTCCATGTTGGCACTACTACTTTGCTCAGAAGCGCACGCTAAGGCTCTGATAAAATTCCTGAAGGCAGCCCATGTGCCCCAGGAAACCTCTGCAGATCAATTCCAAAATTGCGTGGCTAGCCTTACTGCGGACAATGGATTAGGTTTCTCTGATGCCGACCTAACTCCTAAAGGTAGAAACCACAATGATGCTTTGCATATTTCAGTCGAGTGCCGAGGAACTACTCTCGCGCATGTCTTGGTCGACACTGGTTCGTCGCTGAATGTACTGCCTAAGAAAGCTTTGGACCGACTAGATTGTGAAGGTTTAGAGTTGAAGCCGAGTGATATTGTTGTCAGAGCTTTCGATGGTTCGAAGAGGATGGTCCATGGGGAGGTTGATATTCCCATCAAGGTAGGCACTGAGGTGTTCAAATCTACTTTCTATGTGATGGACATCCGTCCGTCATACTCTTGCTTGTTGGGTAGGCCTTGGATACACAATGCCGGGGCAGTCACCTCTTCCTTACATCAAATGTTGAAGTATCCTGTCAAGGGAAAGATCATAACTGTCCATGGTGAAGAGGAGTATATGATCAGCCACCTGAACTCCTTTCGGTATGTGGAGGTAGAGGGTGAGTTCATTGAGACACCATTCCAGCATTTCGAAGAAGTCCTTCCTGAAATAACAGTGGCAAAGTTGGTAGCTGAAGTACCAAAGCAGATGGCCAGGATGGCATCTCTGGAAGACGCAAAGACCGCAATAAAGGAGGGGAAGAATTCAGCATGGGGGCAGTTGCCTGACATTCCACATAAAACAGACAAATTTGGATTAGGATTCACCACGGCGGGACAGAAAGCTATGCGCCGTTCAAAGATTGAAAGGGCGCCAATCAAAATTTCTCCCTACGGAATCAACGCTTTGGAGGATGAAGAAGAAGAGAACAACATCGAAGAGTGGATTTACCCAACTATCAAAGGAGGATTATGCAACTGGGAGGTAAAGGACTTTGTCCCCATCACTTTTATTAATCAGTAATTTATCTGTCAAACATTCCCTATGGTCTGTAATAATCACTTTTGAACAATCCGCACACTACTTTTTTACCTCATGCCTTGCCCGGGGCATGTGGGTCCATTTGTAAGGGTTTTGATTATCTTCATATCCATATGCCATGTTTAATGATTCATTGGACGTTTTTCATTTGATAAACTGCTGTGTTCATTTTCTTTCCTTTTGCATTTTCTGTTTAAGGATGGCTATCCCTTACACACACCCACACTCACAAATGCAGGTACCCATCCACTCCGGATTCCATGGGTGACTATTCTGCTATATCCTTCAATAACTCTGAAGATCTGGTCAATCAAGCCAAGTATGAAGATGACGAAGGTTGTGAAGTACCAGGGGAACTAGCCAGACTTCTGCAGCAAGAGGAAAGGGCCATCTTACCTCATGAAGAGTTGTTGGAGACTGTCAACTTAGGAACCGAGGAAGACTGGAAGGAGGTGCAAGTGGGTGCTAATCTGGAACCAAGTGTCAAGGAGCGCCTGATACAGTTGTTAAATGAGTACGTTGAAATCTTTGCTTGGTCTTATAAAGACATGTCGGGTTTAGACACAGACATCATGGTACACCGTCTCCCCACAAGAGAGGATTGTCCGCCAATCAAACAAAAAGTCCGCCGAATGAGGCCTGACATGTCTGAAAAGATCAAAGCAGAAGTGATGAAGCAATTCGACGCTGGTTTTCTGACTGTTACATCTTATCCTCAATGGGTCGCTAACATCGTGCCAGTACCTAAAAAAGATGGCAAAGTCAGGATGTGTGTGGACTACCGGGATTTGAATAGGGCCAGCCCCAAAGATGATTTTCCACTTCCACACATTGACATTTTAATCGACAATACAGCTCAGCACAAAGTGTTTTCCTTCATGGATGGATTCTCGGGCTACAATCAAATCAAAATGGCCCCCGAGGATATGGAGAAAACAACTTTTATCACGCAATGGGGCACTTTCTGTTACAAGGTAATGCCGTTCGGGCTGAAGAACACAGGGGCAACTTATCAACGCGCCATGGTAGCTTTGTTTCATGATATGATACATCATGAGATTGAAGTTTACGTAGACGATATGATAGCTCGGTCGCAAACAGAGGAGGAGCACCTTGAACATCTAGAAAAGTTGTTTGCCAAGTTGAAAGAATACAAACTCAGGCTGAATCCAAGTAAGTGCACTTTTGGAGTTAGGTCTGGTAAACTTCTAGGATTCATTGTAAGCAACAAAGGCATTGAAGTCAATCCAGCAAAAGTGAAAGCAATACAAGAGATGCCTGCTCCCCGTACTGAAAAGGAGGTTAGAGGGTTCTTGGGGTGCTTGAACTATATTGCCAGATTCATCTCTCATCTGACTTCTACCTGTGAGCCAATTTTCAAACTCTTAAAGAAAGATCAGGTAGTCGAATGGAACGACGATTGCCAAGCTGCTTTTGATAAGATCAAGGAGTATTTGCTAGAACCTCCTATTCTGATGCCACCCGTCGAAGGAAGACCATTGATCATGTATCTGACCGTCTTGGATAACTCAATGGGGTGTGTTTTGGGCCAGCATGACGAGTCTGGTCGAAAAGAGCATGCTATTTATTACCTTAGCAAAAAGTTTACCGACTGTGAGACTCGCTACTCACTGCTCGAGAAAACTTGCTGCGCTTTGGTATGGGCTGCTCGCCGACTAAGGCAGTATATGTTGACTCATACTACCCTGTTGATTTCCAAAATGGATCCTATCAAGTATATCTTCGAAAAGCCTGCTTTATCTGGAAGAATAGCCAGATGGCAAATGATCCTAACTGAGTATGACATCTAGTACACCACTCAAAAAGCTATAAAAGGGAGTGTACTAGCTGACCATCTGGCTCATCAAGCTATCGAAGATTATCAACCCATGACATTTGACTTCCCAGACGAGGACATCATGAATTTGGACAACATTGAAGGTAACGGACCGTATGACGGACCCGAAAAGGGATCTCGATGGACCCTGTACTTTGATGGTGCTTCAAATGCGCTTGGAAATGGTATCGGTGCGGTACTCATTTCCCCGGAAGGTTGTCACACACCTTTCACGGCCTGACTTTGCTTCAGCTGCACAAACAACATGGCTGAGTATGAAGCTTGCATCTTTGGTCTCAAGGCTGCTATAGACTTGGGGATCAAATCTTTGATCGTATTTGGGGACTCGGCTTTGGTTATCAGTCAAATCAAAGGAGAGTGGGATACCAAGCATCCTAATCTTATCCCATACAAAGAACATGTCTTGACATTGTTGCCTCATTTCGAGCAAATTACCTTCGAGCATTTCCCGCGAGAAGAGAATCAGCTAGCAGATGCTATGGCTACAATGTCTTCCATGTTTAAACTCAACTGGGATAACGAGGCTCCCCAAATCACCATCGAGCGAATGGATGAACCCGCACATTGTCACGAGATTAATACCGAAGAAGTAGTGGAACAACCCTGGTTCCATGAAATCAAAAGGTATCTCCATACTAGAGATTATCCCAAAGGAGCTTCCGTAAATGACAAGAAGTTCTTAAGGAAATTTGCTGCCAAATTCTTCCTGAGCAACGACATCCTTTACAAACGAAGCCATGATTGTGTATTACTTCGATGCATAGACAAAGCTGAAGCAGAGTTGATCATGACTGAGATACACAGCGGCACATTTGGCACTCACTTGAGCGGGCATACAATGGCTAAGAAGATCCTAAGGGCAGGCTATTACTGGTCTACCATGGAAGCTGACTGCCATCAACATTCCCTCACTTGCCACAAGTGTCAAGTCTATGCTGACAAGGTTCATATCCCTCCGGTTCCTCTCAACGTTCTGACTGCTCCTTGGCCATTTGCAATGTGGGGCATCGACATGATTAGAGAGATCAAGCCCACGGCATCCAACGGACATCGTTTCATCCTGGTTGCCATTGACTATTTCACCAAATGGGTCGAAGCAGCTTCCTTCGCCTCTGTTACTAAAAATGTGGTTGCCCGCTTCATCAAGCAAAATCTCATATGTCGGTATGGTGTTCCAGACAGGATCATCACGGACAACGGTACAAATCTGAATAACACGATGATCACCGCATTGTGCGAACAGTTCAAGATTTATCATCACAATTCATCTCCCTATCGGCCGAAGATGAACGGTGCTGTTGAAGCTGTGAACAAAAACATTAAGAAGATTATTCAGAAAATGACAGTCACTTACAAAGACTGGCATGAGATGTTACCGTTTGCCCTACATGGATACCGTACGACGGCACGTACTTCAACCGGGGCAACCCCGTTTTCTTTGGTATATGGCATGGAAGCTGTCTTGCCTATGGAGGTTCAGATCCCTTCTCTAAGGATTATGAAGGACGCATGTTTGAATGAAGATGATTGGATTCAGACCCGACTTGATCAACTCAATTTGATCGACGAAAAGAGACTCGCTGCTGTATGCCATGGTCAGACGTATCAAAAGCGGATGATCAAGGCCTTCAATAAGAAAGTCAGACGTCAAGTGTATCAAGTTGGAGATCTCGTAATCAAGCGGATTATCTTGCCGCAAAGTGATCCCAGGGGCAAATGGACTCCTACGTATGAAGGACCATTTGTGATCAAGAGCATATTTTCTGGTGGTGCAATGATTCTGACCACCATGGACGGCGACGATTTGCCGCACCCTGCGAACGCAGACATAGTCAAAAGGTACTACACATAAAATAACCCGACAAGTCGAAAACCCGAAAGGGAGGCTTGGGCAAAAATGGGCATCCCGGTGAACCGAAAACCCGAAAGGGCGGTTCAGGCAAAAATTAGGGATAAAAACAAAAAAAATCTGTACACCCGGCAAGTTGAAAACCCGAAAGGGCGGCTTGGGCAAAAAGGGGTTTCCCGGTGGATCGAAAACCCGAAAGGGCGATTCAGGCAAAAGTTAGGGAATTAAAGCGTATGACTATGTCTCGTCGGATCACTTCAAAGACAATCTCTTCATCAACCAGTCCCAAGCTTCTGATCAATCCAGCCATCGGCAGACAAAGCATTGAATGGACAGATATTCAGAGTTGTGAAGGCTATAGCGGAATGGAATCCCATGGAATTATTTCACATAGCCATCTTTCTTTTGTATAAATTTCTTCAATATTTACAACGACATCCTCTTACTAGGATGATCGTCTCCTTTGTACAAATATACTCATAGAAAGTTAATACAAATACTTTTCCAGAAATCTGCGTTGTTTCCTTTTCTCTTTTCTTTTTGCACTTATGCTTTATTTGAGAAACGTCCAATGTTTTGTTAAATAGGCATATGCATTTGAACATAAGCATTCCCTTATGAATCAAGAAAGACGATTACTAGTAAATTGAAGGTGCAGTTAGGTATCTTGATACCCTTTCGAAGGAAATCCCGAGCAGATTTGAAATCCGCATTCTTCAGTCAGAACTTAATTCCCTAAATAGAGTCAGACTTCAGGACCCTCGTCAGCAAAAGCTTTCTCAAAACTGATTTCCCCAGCCAGAGAACCCTCCAGAACTCAATTCCCCTCAGAGTTAAGTTTCAGTATCCCCAGCAGAGCTAAAACTTCAAACTATCAATCCCCAACGGAACCAGGCTAGGGAACCTTTTCCCCAAGAGAGGCTTCCCACCGAACTGAAGATTCTCAAATCATACCTCTCCAGCATGAGTCTATCAGATTCTGAACTCCCCAGTAAAAGTCATCAGAAATTCTCTTACCCTGCAAGTCACCAAGGAAATTCCAAGTCCCCGCAAGTGGTTCTAAGGCCCCTCGACGTTTGAAGGTCTGGTATTCCCCAAGCAAATCTGAAGACTTTCAGTTTTCAGTTCCTCATTGTATATTCGAAGATTCTCCAGTGAAGATCTCCTCAAGACAAGAATTCCCCAGAAGATTGGTATACAACCCAAGCTCCTTATTCCCCAGCAACAGCCAAAGAATTTTTCTTCCCGGCAGCAGTCAAGATGCTTTTATCTTCATCCATCTCGGATTCATCTGTCCTCTGCAAGACAGCTCTCTAGCTTACATGCACATTCATTTACATTCATATCATATAACGTACATCGCATCATGCATCATGACATCGCATATAACTAACTCTTTACCTTTTCAGGTAAGATCAGTCGACAGACAAAAATCATTATCTTCCGAGATTCACCCAGAAATAGTTCAGATGTGACCCAGACATGGCAACATTCTGATGCTTATTCCAGATGCATCCAGATGCAGTTTTACAAGAACTCATCATCAGGATACCCTACACCGGTTCCTCCTTCAACTTCAAGATTTCTGAAAATAGTTCACGGGTTCTCCAAGTAACGGATGTTAACCTATCGCTTGTTCAGTTTCTTCTCAAGACTTCTGAAAACAGTTTATGGATTCTTCCCAACAACGGATGTTAATCTATCGCTTGTTCAGATGCAACGTTTGAAAACAGTTTACGGACGCTTCCCAACAACGGATGCTGCTCTATTGCTTATTCAACTTCAAGATTTCTGAAAACAGTTCACGGGTTCTCCAAGTAACGGATGTTAACCTATCGCTTGTTCAGTTTCTTCTCAAGACTTCTGAAAACAGTTTATGGATTCTTCCTAACAACGAATGTTAATCTATCGCTTGTTCAGATGCAACTTTTGAAAATAGTTTACGGACGCTTCCCAACAACGGATGCTGCTCTATTGCTTATTCAACCTCAAGACTTCTGAAAACAGTTCACGGGTTCTCCAGTAACGGATGTTAACCTATCGCTTGTTCAGATTCTTCTTCGAAGACTTCTGAAAAAAGTTTACAGATTCTTCCCAACAACGGATGTTAATCTATCGCTTGTTCAGACTCTTCTCAATGTTTTAAAACAGTTTACGGATGCCTCCAGATACAGATGTCAATCTATTGCTTATTCAGACCCCAGTTCAGAGATGGTCCTAAACATGGACACCTTTCTGATACTCATTCCAGATGGCATCTTTAAGCCCATCCCCGACATGTTTCTGTCACTCCTCCCGATGGCATCGTTAAGCCCATCTCCAAATGGCATCTCTAAGCCCATTCCCGCATCCATTGCTTTGACGAGTGCAAATTTAAGGGCACTCTAGTGTCCAATCTCCTTTTACCCTCGAGTCACGAAAGGAAAACTTGCCAATCTAACTCTTCGGATTCAAGAAGATTGAACAGGGGCAACTGTTGTACCCCAAAATTTTCCCTCCCTTTTTCTCAACATTTTCTCATCACAAGACCCTTGGAGCTCAAGATCCAGTTAGGGTTTCCTCTGCTCAAGACTTCTCCTTGCACTGTTGACCCAAATTAGGGTTTGTGTTGGCACAAAGGTGTTTTGACCTAAAATTCCTAAGATGACTTTCATCCTTCATGTTGGACTCCCAAGTTTATCCATACCAAGTTTCAAGTCTTGATTCCAAATTTTGCCCAGTCTATTGGACAGTTGACCTAGAAATCAACTGTATTGGGGGAAAAGTCAACTGTGGCCAATTGACAGTCAAACCTCATGAAAATTGATCCACATCAACATTATGAACTCACATGGACCATTTGATCAAGTTTGGATCACAATTCCACAAGAAATTTGATCAGATCACCAAAAGGGCAAAATGGTCATTTTTAGGGTTTTGACTGCACAAAGGCACTTTTTGACTGTTTGACCTAGCCAATGGAAAACCAAACTCACATATGGACTCAAGGACCCCATGGAATTGTCTTGACATACTCAACAAGTTTAAAAGATCCCAAATGCACAAGATTGACAGTTGAATTTCCCAGTCAATTGATCAATTTTGACTGTATACTGAAAAGTCAAACTTTGACTTTTTGGTCAAAATCAAGTGTCAAGATTCATTTTTCATCAAAACATGCCAAATCATGAAACTTGTTCATCAAGAAATCAAGAATTGCAAATTAGGGTTTGAAATGAAGATTTTTCATAACTTAGAATTTTTCTAAGTTATGAAAAACCCTAATTTTTTCCTAACTTTGTCCCACTTTCTCACCAAGATTCATTTGGATTCAAGGAAAAGTCAAAACATGAAAGTTGTAGTCCATTGCAAAATCTACAACTTTGGTTCACAAAGTTTTCTCAAAAGAAGCTTGTAGCTCAAGTTACAATTTTTGGAACAAGGGTACCAAACCATTCTTAACTTAGAGAAAATTTGACCTATTTTAGGCAGGATTTTTGCCTAACTTCAAGACCATTTTTCACATACTTCCACTTGGAATTTCCATTTTCATTTCAAAGATGGATTGTAGTACACATTCCAAGCTTTCCAAAATGTCCAAGAACTCATCAAACAACCTCATGGTTAGGGAGAATCGAATTTGGCAAGTTGGGAAAAACTCACTTTTGTTATGACCAATTTACATGTTCATACACTTAGGCAATTTTGAACTCAGCTTGCATTTCTTGATTACAGGTCCTATATCCCATTTACACTCATAAATTTAATGCTAACTCATTGTGCCAAGACCATATTTTATGTGTTCAAGCATTACATAAAGGTTTAGTCCCAAATTAGAAAAAGCATAATGTCCATTTTTGCAAAAGTAGAACTTTATGTCAATTAGCAATCCAAGCAAGTACAGTGCAAATCCTTTTGGCACAAGTTTATGAACAAAACACACTGATCAAGGGGAAGGTTAGCAGCACATTAGGGGGGCCTCTATCAGTCTAAAAACTTAAGTGGACACTTTGTTGCTTAAAGTTGAAGAAACATAGCATAACAAGATATAACTCTCATCTCAGCAAAAAACAGCTTAAGCAAACTTGTCAAACACATTCTAAACCTCCATCCTGACCTGAGACACAAGCCTATCACCTCCAATACCTCTCTATTCACAGAATCACCATTGAACTGCACAAAAACAGGGCATCCCTGCAGTTTGAGTGGCATAGTTCATTTCCATCGTGCATCTTGGCCAAAACCAGTTCAAACACTTTCCCTACCATCAATACAAACTGTCCAAAGCATTAGAAGTAGACTGTAACACCTCTAATCAGTTTGGCCATTTTCATTTCTTCCTCTTGCAGGTTGACTTCTGCAGCTTGATATAGAAGGTTTCAAAGCATACCAAGTATTGGAATAACATCCTCATACATCAAGCAAGCTATCCAAATCCTTATCTTGTCCTGAAAGCTCCTCCATTGCCAGACACGATTCCAACTGAACAGGTAAGTTCATGAACCTCTATCTCTCAATGTAGGAAGAATTAGCTCTAAGTTTGTGAATGAAAAATGTCATGCTCATGTCCCTGAAACTATACATATCTTTACTTTCCATTTATTTTGCCTGTGCTATGAGAATTTGAGGTCTAAACATTGATAAAAAGTTAGGTTAAGATTTGGGAATGGAGAAATTCTCTCTCATTTCTGAGAGTTAGGATGAGTTCTTTACATGTCCAGAATCGTGGCTTGATGCTTAACACTTTTCATGTTATGAGTTTGTGCTAAAAGTCCAGGAATCAGGAGTTGTGTTTGAAGCAAGAAAAGGCGCGTGTTTTCAAAGGTTTTGTCTGAAGGTTGAAGACAAAGTCTTCTTGGGCTGGGCCTGAGTTGATTTCTTTTTTGCACCATGCTTTTACAATTGCACCCCCCTGGCCCATTTTGAAATATCTTTATTATTTCTGATTTTTTCCTTTTGATTTTGTTTTTATATTTTTGTCTAAACATGAAAAAACATTAAAATTATTTTTCTCACATTTTTTTGCATTTTTTTTGACATTTATTTTGTTTCTTTTAGTTTTGTACATAAATAATATACAAACACTATTATTTTAAAAATAACTAAAAAAATAATACAAACATATTTTAGTTCTGATTTTTTATTTTATTTTCTCTCTTGAAAACATTTTATATAAAATGTACCTTTTTTGTAAAAACTAAATATTTTATTTGTGCATATTCAATATATTTAATAAATAATACATACACACACACACACACACACACATATATATATATATATATATATATATATATATATATATATATATATATATATATATATATATATATATATATATATATATATATATATATATATATATATATATATATATATATATATATATATATATATATATATATATATATATATATATATATATATATATATATATATATATATATATATATATATATATATATATATATATATATATATATATATATATATATATTAGTATATTTAGGTTAAAAAATACAAAATATATACATTTTTATTTTTATTAATATTTAACATTAAAAATACCTTTTTGACAAATATATTTCTCTTTTTTTATTTCTTGTAAATAATTAATAAATATTGTATATATTAAAAAATAAATACCTTTTATTTGCAAAATTAGGGTTTTGCCCTAAATATATAAAAAACTCCAAAAATTAATACTTTTTATTTTGTTTATTTGACATATAAAAAACACTTTTTTTTATACATATAAAAAACATTTTTTTGCATCTTGCATATTTATTCCATTTTCATTTAATTATTGTATATTAAATAATTTGTATAATTCTATTTTGATGTAATAGTTAGATTTAAATTCCTTGTCAAAATACCCCCATTTGAACATTTGTACCCCCCTTCCCATATATTGTGTTGTAATAACTTAGGAACTTTATTTTTCGCACTTTAAAGCTTTCTAATTATGCCATGCTAGAATTAGGGTTTTTGTATGCAAATCAATTAACCAAAATAGTTTGACCTAATTTCAAGATAAACAAGCATGAAAATGGACAACACCAATCACACTTGCACCCCTAGGGTATTCCACTTGTTGCCTTCAATAATGGGCCATATTGCATGTTAGGTATCTTTGGCAAAAACAAAACAATCAAATGATCATAGTCCCTCGATGACGCTTTCGAAAGTTGCCTTAAAAATGATCAAGTCCCTTAAAGGAAAATTGCCCAAAGATACTTGGCACCATTGCAATTATGGTCTAAACGATGACCCGCGCCCGTCCCTTTAACATCCTAACACAAGATTTTCCACCAAATACAATGGTGGAACAAAATTGTTAAAAGGGTTAAAGCATAGCAAAAATCTTTGAGAACTTTAGGGTAGATAGCTCTTAAGTACTTGTCAACTTGCAAAACAAAAACACTTTCCTATTTTTCAAACCACACATCACTACACTTTCAAAACAACTTTCAAAAAAACCTTGAAACATCTTTTCAAAAAGACAAACACCTTTTGTAAAACATTCGAGTAAAGAATTGTTACAAGGGTAGCCTAGACAAGGCATCTTTCTCAAAACATTTTCAAAACCACGCACAAAGCACCATTTCAAACAATTGAAAATCAAGGCAAGTTGATCTAAGCAAGTAACTAAGAGCCCATGGATAACCATGGATATAAAGGGTGCTAATACCTTCCCTTTCTATAATCTACTCCCCGAACCCAAGAAAATATCTCAAAAGGTTTTTGCTGTGCTTTTTAAACCTTTCCTTAGGATAAAATAAAAAGTCGGTGGCAACTCTTGCTCAACCGAAACATTTGCGAAAACAAACGCAAAACCCTAGTCAGTTCTCCCACCGTATCACAAATACCAATGGATGAGGCTCTTCCCGGTAATACCTTTTTGACTCTAATATTTCTCTCGCAAACTTCTTTCCCTCTCGTCTTTCTCCATATTCTGAAGAGCCTCTGAGCAAGAAAATGATGATATCCTGTTAGGATCTCTTATGCTTAATAACTCCTTCTTATGTGATATTTTATAATCTTGGTTATACTTCCATTTACTGAGCTTGGACTCATGATTTGTTTGCACTTGCTGATTTCCTGCGAGACTCCATTATTGCATTTTACTTAGCTGGGATGCGAATTTTATGTTGGCCTGTTTACTATTGATGTGCACCGTGATGTTTTGACAGTTCTTGACTGAGTTTGCACGTAGACAACATCTCCTTCTTGAGTTTGTCCCATTATGAACCAAACATTTTTTTTATACTTTGTTGGAGATTTGTAGCAGGATGGACTTAGGACGATGATTGAACTTGCATCTGATTTTTTTCCCGTTACGAAACCAAAGGATATGAGGCCTTATTGTTTGCTTTATGAATATAGCTTGCAAGAGAATTCCTTAATCCACAAGCTGATTCCGTTGCTCAAGCCCTAATGATGAGACTGAACAAAAATTCTTTAAAATTGTCTTGCTCATACTCAAACTTTACTTGCTAACCACCTTCTTTTTCTTGTTTCATGAGACGGCGATACCGATGAAGTCATGAAGAATACATGGAGAATGAAGAGGAGCCGTCATGGATGAAGAAACTCAAATTGTAGGTCAATGTTAAATACAGGTAATCAGTCTTCTGTCGTGCATTAATAGAAGTGCCATAATTTTGACAAATTACAACAGGTTATGTGAACACATTCAAGCTATAGCCTGTTTGGTATTGAATTCATTCCTGAAAATTGCAGGAGCTTTCCCATCATAGCAGGTTGGACCATGAAGAACCAGATTTCAGAGAATTGGCTAGAGATCTGGAACAGATTTGAATGGACTTTGGAAGCCAGCTTCTTGATAAGCTACAACATCCTAAGGAAGACTTGGGCTTATGATAGATACATAACCCTTTCTTTATAATTTTTTCAAAATGTAATGGCAATACAACTTGCTGTTTGTAATCCTAAAGAGCAATATAGACGAGTTTTGTATGATATTGAAACCTTTTGGATGACTTCGAAATAACTTTGGAATGATTATTAGCATGAAAATCCTTGATTTGCGCATAATGATTGAATTTAGAACTACTTTGAGTGAATTCTTCAATGATAACCCTCCCTCGATTACAAGCCTACTTGTATTGCAATCCAAGACGACACATGAAATAACTATTCGTATATTTAACGACCCTCTAATTCAATTCACTCTTGTATGAAAAATGACAAAAATTTGAAGGAGTGATGATGCCTCTTAAGGATTTGGATCGCATTGAATCTATGGCATGAAAGTGATCATCTAAATGAATCCATATCAAATGGAATTCTCAATTACTCCTAACTTCGATTCTTAAATTCATATTACAAATAAAAGAAGGAATAATATCTTGCCTACATTGGATCTCAAGTTCAACATTTTATACCACAACTTAGCGTCTTTGCAATTCAAATCACAAGTCATTGACTTCAAGGCTAATGACCTCAACGCCACATCAATCTTTCTTGAAGTAACTCCTTGACTCACATGAAACTTGAAGCATAACCGGACGTCCACGTGATACAACCCTAATTTCATGAAATATATAGGGAAATGAACCCTAATTTCACATTCCTCTGTTTGAAGGATAACCATAAGAATCAAACTTTACTGGACGAATATACCTTAGTTAGTCATAAAAAACCCTAACTGATCAAATGATAAGTACATTCGCATGAGAAGGTGCATTGATTCACAAAGTAAGTATGCTAGGTCACACCCTTGAATTTTTGACAAGAAAACGAATCTGTAACCTGTTGTTCAAAAGAAAATAATAGCCTTGTGGCTTGATGGAAAAGAAGTCCAAAAACGAGCATGAACCAAACCACTAATTCCACAACCTTGTTCACCATGAAGACCCGGAATAACCAATCTTGCCCAACATATACACCTCAAATCAATTGTAAATCCCAGCTTCATAACTACTAATCTTATGAACCTCCGATGATCTATTTTTTTATGAAAATGCATGCTACATGACCTATGGAATGATGCAGATGAATGCAAAGTCTAAGCCAGATTAAAAGTGCAATTAGGAGGGAAAATTTTGGGGTGCAACAACTGCCCCTATTTAATCGCCTTCAACCTGAAGGTGAGATTGGCGTCAGCCTTTCGAACTTTCAAGGTGGAAGAAGATTAAATACTAAAAGAACCCGAAAATTTGCACTACGAAGACAATTAGGTATTATCATATTTTTGGCTTTTTGTATCTTCTATTTATTTTGTTTTCTGGGTTAAAGGGGTTATCAGGGATAAATGTATGTCGGACCAGGGTTAGACATACATAAGAAAGATATCAAAAGACATATGCCCGAAGTTAGTAGCAGACATACGACAAGGTATTAAAGATTCATATCCGGGGTCGGTAGCGGATATGTACGAAAGAGACAGACCGAAGAAAGCTCTTACAAAGATATCAAGAACACATGTCTGAGGTTGGTAGCAGACACATGAAAAAGGTATCAAAGATACATATCCGGGGTCAGTAGTAGATACATACGAAAAAAGTATCAAAGATACATATCCGGGGTCGACAGCGGATACGTATGAAAGAGACAAACCGAAGAAAGCTCTTACAAAGATATCAAGAACACATGTCTGGGGTTGGTAGCAGACATACGAAAAAGGTATCAAAGATACATATCCGGGGTCGGTAGCGGATACATACGAAAAAGAAAAACCGAAGAAATCTCTTACAAAGATATCAAGAACACATGTCTGAGGTTGGTAGCAGATATACGAAAAAGGTATCAAAGATACATATCCAGGGTTGGTGGCAGATACATACGAAAGAGACAGACCGAAGAAAGCTCTTACAAAGATATCAAGAACACATGTCTGGGGTTGGTAGTAGACATACGAAAAAGGTATCAAAGATACATATCCGGGGTTGGTGGCGGATACATACGAAAGAGACAGACCGAAGAAAGCTCTTACAAAGATATCAAGAACACATGTCTGGGGTTGGTAGCAGACATACGAAAAAGGTATCAAATATACATATCCGGGGTTGGTGGCAGATACATATGAAAGAGACAGACCGAAGAAAGCTCTTACAAAGATATCAAGAACACATGTCTGGGGTTGGTAGCAGACATATGAAAAAGGTATCAAAGATACATATCCGGGGTTGGTGGCGGATACATACGAAAGAGACATCAAAGATACATATCCGGGGTCGGTAGCGGATACGTACGAAAGAGATATCAAAAGTACATACCCGGGGTCGGTAGCGGATACGTACGAAAGAGACAGACCGAAGAAAGCTCTTACAAAGATATCAAGAAAAAATATGTCCGGAGGAAAGGATATATATAAGGAAAGAGACCAGAGGAAAGGACTCTAACCAAGAATATCAGGAATATACGTCCGGAGGAAAGGGTGTATAACCAAGGATATCAAGAAAATATGTCCGGAGGAAAGGGCATATATAAGGAAAGAGACCGGAGGAAAGGACTCTAACCAAGAATATCAGGAATATACGTTCAGAGGAAATGGCGTATAACCAAGAATACATGTCTTGGGTCGGTAGCAAACACATAATAGGAAAGAGACCAGAGGAAAGGACTCTAACCAAGGATATCAAGAAAAATATTGTTGTACCCCAAAATTTTTCCTCTCATTTTATCAAGATTTCTCCTCACAAGACTCTTTGAATTCCAGACAGAATTAGGATTTTGCTCTGCTCAAAACATCTCCTTGCACTGATGACCTAAATTAGGGTTTGGGTTTGCACAAGGAATTTTGGACTTCTAATTCCCTATGTGACTTTCATACTTCATTTTGGACTTATAAGATTGCTCATACCAAGTTTCAAGCCTTGAATCAAATTTTTGCCCAGTCAATTGGACAGTTGACCTAAAAATCAACTGTATTAGGGAAAAAGTCAACTATGGCCAATTTACAGTCAAACCTCATAAATTTTGATCCACATCAATATTATAGGATCATATGAACCATTTGATCAAGTTTGGACCACAACTCCTCAAGAAATTTGATCAGATCATCAAAAGGGCAAAACGGTCATTTTTAAAGTTTTGACTGCAGAAGGGCAATTTCCGACTTTTCACCTAACCAATGGAAAATTGGGTTCAAGAATGGATTCAAGGACCCAATGGCATCATCTTGACCTATTCACAAGGTTCAAAAGATCTCAATTGCATTGGATTGACAAATGAATTTTCCAATCAACTGATCAAAAATCAACTGTACACTGAAAAGTCAAACTTTGACTTTTTGGTCAAAATCAAGTGCCAAGGGTCATTTTTCATCAAGATGTATCAAAACATGAAACTTGTTCATCAAGAAACCTAATTTTTCAAATTAGGGTTTAAGATTGAAAAATTTCATAACTTAGAATTTTTCTAAGTTATGAAATTTTCTTATTTTTTCCCAACTTTGCTCAACTTTTTCACCATGATGCAATTGGATTCAAACAAAACTTCCAACATGAAAGTTGTAGTACTCCACAAAATCTACAACTTTTATTCACAAAGTTTTCTCAAAATAAGCTTGGATCTCAAGTTATGAGTTTTGGAACAAGGGTCCATGAAACTTTTAACTTAGTGAAATTTTGCCCTAGTTTAGGCAGGATTTTGACCTATCTTCATGGCAATGTTTCACCTAGTTCCACTTGGAATCTCAAAATTCATTTCAAATATGGATTGTAGATCATGTTACAAGCTTTCCAAAATGTCCAAGAACTCTCCAAAATCATTTATGGTTAGGGAGAATCGAAGGTTTGAATTTGGAAAAAAACTCACTTTTATCCATGGCATGTTTCATGTTGACACAAGTTGCAATTTCCATCCAGCATTTTTTGTACTTGATTACAGGTCTCTAAACCCTTCCACACTCAAAAATTAAATTCAAACTCAATGGATTGAATCTTTGTTCTGATCATTAGAGGTTTACACAAGGGATTAATCCAAAAATAGCAAAAAGGCAACATTACCATTTTTGTCAAAACTTGTTTTATGTCAAATTGCATCCCTTGAGTCTTGAACCAAATCTTGGACAGCAAACAATATCCAAAAACTAGGGGGGCCAAGTTCACCAAGTGCATGCTGGAAGATAGCCTGTACAGGCCTGTCTTGTATCACTTCTCACTTTTACTTAAAAAACAAGTAAACTTGCCAAAGGGCCATATCTTTGAAATCTGATAAGAACCAAGTTTGTAAGCATTGGAAACAAGTTTTGCACATTGCCTTGAGTCAGAAACACGAGTTATCCAACCCTCAAGCCTTCAAAAACACAAAAACACTACCTTCTTGCAAAACAGGGCAGCTTCTGCATTTTGATTGCAAGATCACAAACCACTCATGCGTTTTGTCCCAAACCAGTTCTAATACATTCCATATAACCCACCTAAGCTATCCCAACCATTGGCCATTGACTGTAACTCCATTTGAAAGCTTCACCATTTCTGTTTTCAGCTTGTGCAGGTTGGCTTCTATAGGCTTATTCAAGCAAGCTCAAAGCCAACAAAGCATTGGGGAAGGTCAGAGGAAGTTCAGGCAAGCTCACAAACATCTCAGGCCTCATTGAAAACCTCCACATTGCCATACACGAGTTCAACTGAAACAGGTATTTTCCAACTTTCTATCTCTCTATTTATGAATCTTTAGGCTTAGGTTTGTGAATAAAAAATGTAGCACTCATAGCCCTTAAACAATACATATGCATAAATTTCATTTAAGTTAACTGTGTTGAGAGAATTTGATTGATGAACTTTCTGAAAAAGTTAGGTTAGAAATTAGGGCCAGAGAAATTCTCTCTGGTCTTTGAGAGTTAGATTAAGTTCTTTACATGGTTGGAATCGTCTTGAAAAATGCTATAACTTTGGTGTTATGAGTTTTTGCTTTAGAGCACGTATGCAGGATTTCCAGATTTTGTACATGGCACGCGTATTTTCGTTTGAACGAAGGTTGAAGATGAAGTAGCTGGGCTGGGCCTGGCTTCTTCATGCTTTTGGCACCCCCCAGCTTGTTGACTGCACCCCCTTGGCCCATTTTTTCATATTTTTATATTTTCTATTTCTTTTTCATTTCTGATTTTATTTTATTTTTTCTAAACATAAAAAATCACCAAAAACATTTTCATAAATTTTCACTTTTTTATTTTTTATTTTTTATTATTTTTCTAACATAAAAATAATTATTAAATAACCTACTTTTGTTTTCTTTAATAAAAGCTTGAAAATAATACATAAAAATATTATACCTTTATTTTTATTATTTACATACTTAAATAATATTTTTTCTAATATATTTTTATTTTTTACATTTGTGTATATTTTATTATTTTATTTTATTGTACATAAATAATAAAATTAATATATATATACTTTCTTAAAGAAAATTAGGGTTTTTACCCTTAATAAAAATAATCTTTTATTTTCTTTTTTTTAATACATTAAATATTATATTTTTACATACATAAAAATAAACAAAAACATTTTTTACATATTTATAATATTTTGCATATTTATATTTAATTTTCTTATTTAAATATTGCTTATTTATTATTTGATGCAAAGAAATTCAATTTGGATGTAATAGTAAATGTTAGGGCTTTATTTTCTTGCAAATACTCCCCATTCAAAATTGTATCCCCCTCCCCATATCAATGTTGTAATAGTCGTAGATTTATTTTACGCATTTATAGCTTTCAAATATGCCATGATAGAGATTGGGGTTTGTATGCAATATCCAAAATCAAAACAAATAGTTAGACCTAATACAAGACATAAAAGCATGTAAATTGACAACACAATGCACACATGCACCCCTAGGGTTTCATCCACTTGTTGCCTTTAAAATGGCCATGTTATGCATGTTGAGTATCTTGGCAAAATAAAAACAAAACAAAAGATCATAGTCCCTCGATGACGCTATCTTGGTTGCCTATACAAAATGATCTAGTCCCTCAAAAATTTGCTAAAGATACTTAGCACAATTGCTATCATGGTCAATACGATGACCCACGTCTGTACCGTTTAACATCCAAACACAAGGTTGTTTACCAAATGCAATGGTAAAACAACACTATCAAAAGGGTTAAAAATGTGTAGGAAAGATCTTTGAGTAGATAGGGTAGACAACTCTTAGTTACTTGATCAAAACTTGCAAAAACATCCTTGCTATTTTCAAACACACCTCACAACACAATTTCAAAACATTTCCCGAAACAAACTTTCAAACATTGAAACATCTTTTCAAAAGACAAACACCTTTGTATATATTCAAACAAGAATCATTACAAAGGTTTCCACAATGATGACCTCTTTTCAAAACATTTTCAAAACCACACACAAAGCACCATTTCAAACAATTGAAAAGCAAAAGCAAGTGATCTAAACAAGTAACTAAGAGCCCATGGATAACCATGGATGAAAAGGGTGCTTGCACCTTCCCTTTTCATAATCTACCCCCCGAACCCAAGAAAACACCTCAAAGGTCTTTCCTATGCTTTTTGACCTTTCCTTTGGATAAAATAAAAAGTCGGTGGCGACTCTTGCTAAACCGAAACATTTGCAAACACAAACGCAAAACCTCAAGTCAGTTCTCCCACCGTATCACAGAACTGGCGACTCTGCTGGGGAATATCTAAAAGTGGGGTTACCTTAGGGTTTAGATCACCTTTACATGCTTATCTTGTTTGCTTTGATTGCTTTACATTTGATTCTATTTGTTTGGGTTTGAAATCCTCTACCCGGATTTGGGAAACATTCATAGGTAAATAGCAATACATTGTGGAAGCTGTGCGGGGTATACCGACATGGTTGAAGCAATAGCTATATTAGTGCGACATATTTGTGGGTACCGGTAGCCTTTGAGTCAATCAAAGAGAATATGGGGCCGCTGAGTGATGTCATGAAGCACTAATGGACTTTTAGAACCTTTACTTGACCATCTTGGCCTTATTAGGGGTAGTGAGATGACCGGCTTTGGTGCAGTCCGAAGTTGGTAGATACTCGATACTACACTCATTGAGGGTTGTTTTCTTGGAATATTTCGGTCGCCAGTAAATTGGCTAAACTAAAACAATGAACACAGAAAATAATCCAGTGATATTGAGCTCCTTAGAACCCAGTTACTATTTATAGGACATGTTGAGCCAACTAACTTCAAAAGGGTACTTACCCATGAAACCCCATGCAAGCCTGAAACTAGGATCTTATGTGACTTGCTTGTACATATACTTGTGCATACATCATGAACATCATGAAGCATCATATGCATCGACTAACCATTTCAAGGGTTTGGATCTTCATCTTTGTTCCTGTTTTGTAGGTCATGGAATCACTTCGCAGGAAAATAATCCAGGTCAACCTTGTGAGAATTCCTCCTCTACTCAAGGAGCTTGTTTCCAAGATTCCAGAGAATTCTCCCTTCAGTGAAAGACATGGTAGACTTCTCAACTTGGTCAACTCCAACATTGAAGAAGACATGGTGAAAGTTCTCTTCCAGTTCTTTGACCCCCTACACCATTGCTTTACATTTTCTGATTACCAACTAGTGCCTACTTTGGAGGAATTTTCTCAACTCCTGAGGATTCCTATTCTCTATCAACTACCCTACAACGGTACGGAAAGAGAGCCAAAGCCTGAAGATGTTGCTCAAGCCTTACACTTGCAACCATCTGATATCAAAGGTCATTGGGAAACCAGAAGTGGTGTCAAGGGTTTCTTGGCAAAGTTTCTGTTTGAGAAGGCACAAGACTGCTGGAATTCTCTAGATCTACAAGCTTTTGAGGAGATTGTGGCACTTCTCATCTATGGGTTGGTCTTGTTCCCAAATCCTGATCAGCTTATAGATGTGAATGCTGTCAAGATTTTCATATCTCGGAATCCTGTGCCTACATTGCTTGGGGACATCCTTCACTCATTTTACACACGAACAATGAGGAAAAGAGGTGTTGTCATGTGTTGTACTCCTCTTCTAGCAAGGTGGTTTATTTCTCACCTTCCCCAGCCAGTCTTGAAGAATGAACAAGGCTTAAGGTGGTCACAACGATTGATGACTCTTACACATTCTGATGTTCATTGGTGTTCTCGGTCCAGAGAAAATGTCATCATCATTAATCGTTGTGGGGAATTCCCTAATGTCCCACTACTTGGAATTAGGGGAGGCATTACCTACAACTCCTGTTTGGCTCTGAGATAATTTGGGTATGCCCGAAGGGATGGCCCTCATGACATGTTGATTCCAGACTTGGTTTTCGACTTCGACAATGACGCTCAAGGACTTCGACAAAGGTTTATCCGAGCTTGGAGGATGCCCAACAAAGTGGACAGTAAGACATAGGACACAAGAATTCCATCCCCCTTGAGCCTTACCTCAAGTGGGTACGAACCTGCACCCAGAGTCTTATGATACCTTACCCATACATTCTCCCTGTGATCAAAGAGCCTGTTATGGAAGGAGAGGTTCCATACACCCTCCTACATCCTGACATGCCAACATCATTGGAAGATTTGCAAAAGAGTTGGATACAACTCAAGGAAGAACAAAATACTTTTGAAGCCAACTTCTATACCAGTGAGAAGAAGGTTTTAGAGCTTACTCGTCGACTCCATGAAGAGTAGGCTCTCAACACCTACATTTCCCCAAAGAGGATGCGCAACATCTTTTTACATTAGAATTTTGTATTATTTTTGCCCATGGGGAATTTATGTACTAACAAATTCTATCTTATTAATATGACATGTGTTCTTTTTGTTTGCAACAAATTTGAATTTCTGAATCCTTGAATGCATTACATGAATACATATCATTCATCATATGCATAAACAAGTCTTCACACCAGGTTTCCTTATCTCTCTGCTGTTTATTTCAGCAAGATGGATATAGAGCAGACGATCAAAGACCTACAAGCGCATAATTCACAGTTCCAACAACTCCTCATGACCTTGGCAAAGGGTCAGGAGGACCTTAAAGCACTGTTAGAGAAGGAAAGGAAAAAGAGAAAAAGAAAAAGAAAAGAGTTGGTGTGGCTACTCTGGGTAGAAGATTTGAGAACCAAGCTAGAAGAGTCCTGGATTTCCCCTCAACATCTGATGAAGGGATAGGTAAAGGAAAGGGAGCTGCAGTACCATCTGAGTCTGAGGCTGAAGAAGAAAAAGAGGATAAAGACTATTCTGAGCAGCAATACCCTCCTGCAGACGACAAGTACAAGAATCTGGAGGAACGTCTAGCGACTATGGAGGTACAAAGAGTGCCTGGGCTGGACTTTGAAGAGCTAGGGTTGGTTGCTGGGATTGTGATTCCCCGTAAATTCAAGGTGCCTACATTTGCTAAATACGATGGTTTTTCTTGTCCAAAGATGCACCTATGGTCTTACGTCAGAAAGATCCAACCTCATTCTTCTAATAAGGATCTGTGGGTCCACTTTTTTCAAGATAGTCTTTCGGGGACGCAATTAGATTGGTTCTATCGGCTTGAGAGATCTGATTTACATAATTGGGAGGATTTGGCTGCTGCCTTCTACAAAAAATATCAATATAATGCGGACTTATCACCTACTCGTACTCAACTATAGAGTATGGGTATGGTCTCTAATGAAGGCTTTAAGGAGTATGTTTTTGGGGACGCTGTCTGGTCTATTCTTTAATCACATGATAGGGAGTTCATCTGCGGGGTTCACCAAGTAAATTATGACTGGTGAACAAGTTGAAGCTGGCATCAAGAACGGTAAAATTCAAAAAGATACATCTGCTTCTGCTGCCGTTAAAAAACCTTTTCCAGCCAAGAAAACGGTGTCAGCTGTTTACTCTCAAAGAGGTCGAGGGAGAGTGGAGCACCGACCAGCGGTGGGGGCTGTAATGATTCAAAAGACTGCGGCTGATCAACCTAGAAACGATCAACCCAGAACCAACTAACAAAGAGGGGGAATGCCTGCTAGGCAATTCACCAAAATAAACATGATGCCTGCCCAGGTTATCCCCCATCTCCTGAAGTTAAACCTTACAACCTTGAGAGAGCCATCACAAAATCCGAATACAACTTCTCCTTTTTACCATGCCAACACTAAATGTGCTTATCATTCAGACGGCATAGGGCACGACACCAACAATTGTTGGCCCCTCAAAAACAAGATCCAGGATTTAATAGATGCCAAGGAGGTGGAATTCGACGCGCCCAAAAAGCCTAATGTGATCTCCGCCCCAATGCCAAAGCATGGTCACAATACCCATGCTATCGAAGAGGATCTGTATGTTATTGCTGTTGGAGACTTAATAACCCCTTTACCAATAATCAAGATGAATCTGTTGAAAGTCGGGATTTTCCCAGGCTGTGAAAAAGATTGTTACCTTTGTTCGTCCCTACAATCCGACAGTCCGTTATTGAAGTTAGGCATCCAATGCCTAATGGATAATCAAGAAATCCTCTTTGAGAAAACTCCTGTTACTCCTGTTACTCCAACTCTTATCAACGATGTTGCTATGATTACCATTTATGCCAGTCTTTCCAAGGTCTCCAAAAGACCTGTTAAGATTACATCCAATCCAAAGTTTGTACCTCTGAAGATAACTATGCCGGGGCCTATCCCATACAAGTCCAACAAGACAATACCGTGGAATTATGGAGGAGAGATCTTCTACCACGGTGTTAAGCAGATTGAATCAGTGGAAGAAAATTCCAATGAAGAAACTCTTGACATAGGAAATATTGCGGGGACGAGTAAGATCACTCGTAGTGGAAGAATTTTCTCTCCGGAGATTTCTCCTCCAAGGGCAATCTTCGGACCCTCGAATGCTCCTAAAGTTACTCTTGTGCCGGTCAACATCTCTGTGCGAACTCCAGTCATTGAAGAAATTGTTACTCACGTAGTTGTACCCTCTGCTGTTACTGCTGATAAAGGCAAGTGGATCCAAGAAGCGCCCGTCAGGACGAGGGCTCAGCCTTTGGTCATCCCCGAGACCACTCAAAAGGAAATGGAGGAGATTTTAAAAATAATTAAGAAAAGCGACTATGATGTCGTAGAACAACTGGGGCAAACCCCTTCAAAAATCTCTATGATGGCCCTATTGCTCTGTTCCGAGGCTCATGCCAAAGCCTTGATCAAATTCCTAAAGACGGCCCACGTGCCTCAGGAAACCTCCGCGAACCAGTTCCAGGAGTGTGTAGCTAGCTTAACCGCCGACAATGGTCTTGGCTTCTCCGATGCCGATCTAACATCTAAGGGGACAAAGCATAATGACGTGCTTCATGTCTCGGTGGAGTGCAGAGGGACCACTCTTGCTCACGTTCTGGTTGATACCGGGTCATCTTTAAATGTCCTACCAAAGAAAGCATTGGACAGATTTGACTGTGAAGGTTTGACCCTAAAGCCCAAAAATATCATTGTTAGAGTCTTTGACGGTTCTAAAAGGATGGTCCACGGGGAGGTGGACATCCCAATTAAAGTGGGAACGAAAATTTTCAACTCTACATTTTATGTGATGGACATCCGTCCTTCATATTCTTGCTTGTTGGGAAGACCCTGGATCCACAACGCTGGGGCAATCACTTCTTCTCTACACCAAATGCTCAAATACCTAGTCCAGGGGAAAATCATAACGGTTCATGGCGAGGAGGAGTATATGATAAGCCATCTTAATTCTTTCCGCTATGTGGAGTTAGATGGTGAATTCATAGAAACCCCTTTCCAACACTTTGAAGAGGTTTCTCCTGATGTTGCGGCAGCCAAGACAATGACTTCTGTACCCATCATTACCAAGCCTGTGTCCCGGATGTCATCCCTTAAAGATGCGAAGGCTGTGATCGAGGAAGGAGGAAGCACAATATGGGGTCAGCTACCAGATTTTCCTTTCAAGATGGATAAGTTTGGCTTGGGTTTCACCACTTCTGCTCAAAAAGCTGTGTGTCGCTCACGGGATGGAGGACCACCATTAAAGATCACTCATCATGGAGTTCATGCTTTAGAAGATGGTGAAGATGAGAGCAACTTTGAAGATTGGATTTTCCCGACTATTGAAGGAGGACTAAACAACTGGGAGGCGAAAGACTTCATTCCCATTACTTTCATAAATCAGTAATTTATCTTTCGAACATTTCTGTTGGTCTGTAATAATTATTAAACAATTCGTACACTCTTTTTGCCTTGTGCCTTACCCGGGGCATATAGGTCCATTTGTAAGGGCTTGATTTTTTCATCTTCATATGCCATTTTTAATGAATAATGGACGTTTTCATCTATATACTTTTGTGTTCATTTTCTTTCTTTTTACATTTTATTTGTTTAAAGGTGGATATCCCTTACACACACCCACACTCACAAAATGCAGGTACCCATCCACTCCGGATTCCATGGGTAACAATTCTGCTATGGCCTTCAGTGACTCTGAAGATCTGATCAATCATGCCGAATACGAAGGTGACAAAGACTGTGAAGTGCCTGGAGAGTTGGCTAGACTTCTACAACAGGAAGAAAGGGTTATTCTGCCCTATGAAGAGCTATTAGAGACTATCAATTTGGGTACTGCCGAAGACAAAAAAGAGGTTAAAGTGGGTGCCGACCTAAAGCCAAATGTCAAAGAGCGCTTAGTTCAACTGTTGAATGAATATGTTGAGATCTTCGCCTGGTCCTATGAAGACATGCCGGGACTCAATACAGATATTGTGGTACACCGTCTCCCTACAAGAGAAGACTGTCCACCAATTAAACAGAAAGTCCGTCGAATGAGGCCCGATATATCTGAAAAGATCAAAGCCGAAGTGATGAAGCAATTCAATTCCGGGTTTCTTGCTGTTACTTCCTATCCACAATGGGTTTCTAACATTGTGCCTGTGCCTAAGAAAGACGACAAAGTGAGAATGTACGTGGATTACAGAGACTTAAACAGGGCTAGCCCTAAAGATGACTTTCCACTGCCGCACATTGACATATTGGTTAACAATACAGCTCATCACAAGGTATTTTCTTTCATGGATAGATTTTCAGGATATAACCAGATTAAAATGGCCCCCAAAGACATGGAGAAGACTACTTTTGTTACGCAGTGGGGTACCTTCTGCTATAAAGTGATGCCATTCAGACTGAAGAATGCCGGGGCAACCTATCAGCGATCCATGGTAGCTTTGTTTCATGACATGATACATCATGAGATCGAAGTCTACGTAGACGACATGATAGCCCGTTCTCAAACAGAAGAAGAACACCTAGACCACTTGCAAAAGCTGTTTGTCAGGTTGAAGGATTACAAGCTCAGACTGAACCCTAACAAGTGCACCTTTGGAGTCCGATCCGGTAAACTCCTGGGATTCATCGTCAGCAACAAAGGCATCGAGGTTGATCCTGCCAAAGTCAAAGCCATACGAGAAATGCCTGCCCCTCGCACTGAAAAGGAGGTTAGAGGTTTCTTAGGACGCCTAAACTACATTGCAAGGTTCATTTCTCACCTAACATCTACCTGTGAACCAATCTTCAAGCTGTTGAAGAAAGATCAGGTGGTTGAATGGAATGATGACTGTCAAGTTGCTTTCGATAAAATCAAGGAGTATTTGCTAGAACCTCCTATCTTGATTCCACCCGTCGAAGGAAGGCCGCTAATCATGTATCTGACTGTTTTGGATAATTCAATGGGGTGCGTACTGGGATAACATGACGAACCTGGCCGAAAAGAGCATGCCATTTATTACCTTAGCAAAAAGTTTACCGATTGTGAGACTCGCTACTCACTGCTCGAGAAAACTTTCTGCGCTTTGGTATGGGCTGCTCGCCGGCTAAGGCAGTATATGTTGACACATACCACTTTGCTGATTTCTAAAATGGATCCGATCAAGTACATCTTCTAAAAGCCTACTTTATCTGGAAGAATCGCTAGATGGCAAATGATCCTGACTGAGTATGATATCCAGTACACAACCTAAAAAGCTATAAAGGGGAGTGTACTAGCTGACCATCTAGCTCATCAAGTTGTCGAAGATTACCAATGCATGAAGTTCGACTTCCCCGACGAAGACATTATGACATTGGACAACATTGAAGGTAAAGGACCGTATGACAGACCTGAACAAGGATCCTGATGGACCCTGTACTTTGATGGTGCTTCAAATGCACTTGGCAACGGTATCGGCGCGGTACTTATCTCTCTAAAAGGTTGCCATACACCTTTCACCGCTAGACTCTGCTTCAGCTGCACCAACAACATGGCCGAGTATGAAGCTTGCATCTTTGGTCTCAAGGCTGCTATTGACTTGGAAATCAAATCTTTGATTGTGTTTGGAGACTCCGCTTTGGTCATCAGTCAGATCAAAGGAGAGTGGGACACTAAACATCCCAATCTCATCCCTTACAAAGAACATGTCCTGACATTGTTACCTCATTTAGAGCAGATTATCTTCGAGTACTTCCCCCGAGAAGAAAATCAGCTAGCGGATGCTCTAGCTACAATGTCTTCCATGTTTAAACTTAACTGGGATAATGAGGCTCCCCAAATTACCATTGAGCGGATGGATGAACGTGCACATTGTCACGAGATTAATATCGAAGAAGTAGTGGACCAACCCTGGTTTCACGAAATCAAAAGGTATCTCAAGACTCAAGAATACCCTGAAGGAGCTTCAGTCAAAGACAAAAAGTTCTTGAGGAGATTTTCTGCCAAGTTCTTCCTAAGCAATGGTATCCTATACAAGCGCAACCATGATTGTGTTCTGCTTCGTTGTGTGGACAAGGTTGAAGCTGAGCAGATCATGACTGAACTGCATAATGGTACTTTTGGCATCCACTTGAGCGGACATATGATGGCTAAGAAGATTATAAGGGCAGGATACTATTGGTCTACCATGGAAGCTGTCTGCCATCAATATTCCCGTACTTGTCACAAATGCCAAATCTATGCAGACAAGGTACATATTCCTCCAGTTCCTCTCAATGTCCTAACAACTCCTTGGCCATTCACAATGTGGGGTATCGACATGATTGGAGAGATCAAGCCTACAACATCCAATGGACATCGCTTCATCCTGGTGTCCATTGATTACTTTACCAAGTGGGTCGAAGCAGCTTCCTTCGCCTCCGTTACAAAGAATGTGGTTGCCCGTTTCATCAAGCAGAACCTCATATGCCGGTATAGTATCCCCGACCGTATCATCACGAACAACGGTACAAACCTGAACAACACTATGATCACCGCTCTGTGCAAGCAGTTCAAGATTCAACATCACAATTCATCTCCTTATCAGCCAAAGATGAACGGTGCTGTCGAAGCTGCGAACAAAAATATCAAGAAGATCATTCAAAAGATGACAGTCACCTACAAAGAGTGGCATGAGATGTTACCGTTTGCTCTACACGGATACCGTACCATGGCGTGTATTTCAACTGGGGAAACCCCTTTTTCTTTGGTATATGGCATGGAAGTTGTTTTACCCATGGAGGTTCAGATTCCTTCCTTGAGAATTATGAAGGATGCGGGTTTGAGTGAAGACGATTGGATTCAGACCCGGCTCAATCAACTTAACTTGATTGATGAAAAATGACTTACTGTTGTTTGTCATGGTCAGACGTATCAAAAACGGATGATCAAGGCTTTCAACAAGAAAGTCAGGTGCCAGGTATATCAAGTCAGAGATCTTGTAATCAAGCGGATCATCTTGCCGCAAAGTGATCCCAGGGGAAAATGGACTCCTACTTACGAAGGACCATTTGTGATCAAAAACATATTTTCTGGTGAGGCTATGATTCTAACCACCATGGACGATGACGACCTGTCGCACCCTGCGAATGCAAACATAGTCAAAAGATACTACGCATAAACGACCCGACAAGTTGAAAACCCGAAAGGGCGACTTGGAAAAAAATGGGCATCCCGGTGAATCGAAAACCCGAAAGGGCGGTTCAGGAAAAAATTAGGGATAAAACAAACAAAAAATCTGTACACCTGGCAAGTTGAAAACACGAAAGGGCGACTTGGGAAAAAAAGGGTTTCCCGGTGGATCGAAAACCCGAAAGGGAGATCCAGGCAAAAGTTAGGGAATTAAAGCGTATGACTATGTCTCGTCGGATCACTTTAGGGACAATCTCTTCACGGACAAGCTCCAAGCTTCTGATCAATCCAATCATCTGCGGACGAAGCAACAAATGGACAAGATACTCAGATTTACGAAGGCTATAGCAGAATGGGAACCCCATGGAATTGTTACACATAGCCATCTTTCTTTGTATAAATTTTTCTCAATTTTATGACAACATTCTCTTACTAGGATGTCTGTCTCCTTTGTACAAAATACTTACACAAAGTTAATACAAAGATACTTCAGAGTGCAGAAAAATTGTTTGCCTTTTCTTTCTTTTTTACACTTGTGTTTTATTTGAAAACGTCCAATGATTTATTAAATGAGCATATGCGTTTGAATATAATCACTGCTTATAAATAAAACAAAGTGAGAAAGAATAAATTACTGATAAGTTGAAAGCATAGGAAAACGTCTTTAGGCTATTCCAAGAGAAATCCCCTGTAGTACATCATCCAGATCCTCGACGGAACTAAAGCCTTGAAATACATATCCCCAGCGGAGTTAAGTTTCAAAAATCCCCATCAGAGTTGAGTTTTCAAACTCCCAATCCCCAGCGGAGCAAAACTTTGACCTACAAACCCTCAGTGAAGATGAAACTTTCTTCCCCAAATGGATTCAAACCTTGAACCTTTGAACGTCATTGGAGACCATCCAGTTTCCTCCAATTTCCCCGGAGTGTCGCTTTAAAACCAGATAATTCCCCAGAGAGTTATTTTAAAACCTTCTTCCTCAACGAAGTCAAGTTTCCATACACGATCAAATCAGCACGTCATTAAGATCCCCAACGGAGAGGAAACTTTGAGCTACCAATCCCCAACGGAAACCATTCAGTTTTCCCCTGATACCCCCAACAGAACAAAGATTCTCATTCTCGAAGTCCCCAGTAGATTGGCATACAACCCAAAATTCTGATCTCCCAGCAATATAGCTTCTCCCCACAGAGGATTGTCAAAGATCTCGAATCTCCAGCAGTGGTCAAGGATTTATTTTCCCCGACAGCAGTCAAAGATTTTATTATCTCCAGCTATCCAGGATTTATTTCCCTCAGCAAAACAGCTAATCAGCTTATATGCGCATACATTACATTCATAAATCATGAACATTGATAAAACACATATATTGCATCATACATTTCATGCAACATAACTTTGTGTTTCAGCTAACATTCTACCCTTTTCAGGATGAAATTAATAGCTACCTAAAACAGATATTCAAAGCTCGGAAAACGGCTTAGAGATGCTCCAGACGTGGATGCTTTCCTATCTGCTTATTCAAATCAATGTGCAAATTCTTGTTCCAGTTATAAAGCCTGGATTCAACCAGATTTTATCTTGATTATATTGAAGCCCAGAGATCGATCGGAAAATAGTTAAATCCCCTACAAGTTTTTTGTGAAGCCTGGATGTTGACCAGATAGCAATATAAGACTGTGAAGCCTGGACGTTGACCAGATAACAGTAAGGTATACTGTGAAGCTTGGACGTTGACCAAATAACAGTTTAATCGGACAATTACTTTGAAATCTGGATCCAACCAGATATTAGTAGGCCCCAAAATCAAAGGGAAAACCGGAGGCGACCGGATAACCATTTGATTTCCTTCTGAAGACTGGACATTAACCAGATAGGAAGAAAGGTATTGTGAAACATGGACGTTAACCAGATAGCAATACAAGACTGTGAAGCCTGGACGTTGACCAGATAACAGTAAGGTATATTGTGAAGCTTGGACGTTGACCAAATAACAGTTTACTCAGCCAATTACTTTGAAGCACGGATCCAACCAGATATTAGTAGGCCCCAAAATCAAAGGGAAAACCGGAGGCGACCGGATAACCATTTTGATTTTCTTCTGAAACCTGGATGTTGACCAGATAGGAAGTAAAGTATCGTGAAGCCTGTATGTTGACCAAATAGCAATACAAGACTGTGAAGCCTGAATATTAACCAGATAGCAGTTCACTGTCACCTCCTCAACCAAGAGATGACTCCCCATTAGAATAACAAACGATTAAAGTTCTATTTCTATCACGACAGAGACCAGCATTCCCCGGTCTAGTCCTCCTCAACAACAGATATACGGGCTCTCGCAAAGGAATCTCTTATGCGATCAATTTTCTTGGATGGCATCTTTAAGCCCATCTCTGAAAATATTCTGTCACATCTTCCAAATGGCATCTTTAAGCCCATTCCCTCAACTATACTTTGACGAGCGCAAATTTACGGACACTCTAGTGTCCAATCCTCTTTTACCTTCGAGTCACGAAAGGAAAACTTGCCAATCTAACTCTTCAGGTTCAAGAAGATTGAACAGGGGCAGCTGTTGTACCCCAAAATTTTCCCTCTCATTTTATCAAGATTTCTCCTCACAAGACTCTTTGAATTCCAGACAGAATTAGGGTTTTGCTCTGCTCAAAACATCTCCTTGCACTGATGACCTAAATTAGCGTTTAGGTTTGCACAAGGAATTTTGGACTTCTAATTCCCTATGTGACTTTAATACTTCATGCTGGACTTATAAGATTGCTCATACCAAGTTTCCAGCCTTGAATCAAATTTTTGCCCAGTCAATTGGACAGTTGACCTAAAAATCATCTGTATTGGGGAAAAAGTCAACTATGGTAAATTTACAGTCAAACCTCATAAATTTTGATCCACGTCAATATTATAGGCTCATATGAACCATTTGATCAAGTTTGGACCACAACTCCTCAAGAAATTTGATCAGATCATCAAAAGGGCAAAATGGTCACTTTTAGGATTTTGACTGCAAAAGGGCAATTTCTGACTTTTCACCTAGCCAATGGCAAATTGGGTTCAAGCATGGATTCAAGGACCCAATGGCATCATCTTTACCTACTCACAAGGTTCAAAAGATCTCAATTGCATTGGATTGACAGATGAATTTTCCAGTCAACTGATCAAAAATCAACTGTACACTGAAAAGTCAAACTTTGACTTTTTGGTCAAAATCAAGTGCCAAGGGTCATTTTTCATCAAGATGTGTCAAAAAATGAAACTTGTTCACCAAGAAACCTAATTTTGCAAATTAGGGTTTAAGATTGAAAAATTTCATAACTTAGAATTTTTCTAAGTTATGAAATTTTCTTATTTTTTCCCAACTTTGCCCAACTTTTTCACCATGATGCAATTGGATTCAAACAAAACTACCAACATGAAAGTTGTAGTCCTCCACAAAATATACAACTTTTATTCACAAAGTTTTCTCAAAAGAAGCTTGGATATAAAGTTATGATTTTTGGAACAAGGGTCCATGAAACTTTTAACTTAGTGAAATTTTGCCCTAGTTTAGGCAGGATTTTGACCTATCTTCATGGCAATTTTTCACCTAGTTCCACTTGGAATCTCAAAATTCATTTCAAATATGGATTGTAGAGCATGTTACAAGATTTCCAAAATGTCTAAGAAACTCTCCAAAATCATTTATGGTTAGGGAGAATCAAAGGTTTGAATTTGGCAAAAAACTCACTTTGATCCATTGCATGTTTCATGTTGACACAAGTTACAATTTCCATCCAGTATTGTTTGTACTTGATTACAGGTATCTAAACCCTTCCACACTCAAGAATTAAATGCAAACTCAATGGATTGTAGCTTTGTTCTGATCATTAGAGGTTTACGCAAGGGATTAATCCAAAAATAACAAAAAGGCAACATTGCCATTTTTGTCAAAACTTGCTTTATGTCAAATTGCATCCCTTGAGCCTTGAACCAAATCTTAGACAGCAAACAATATCCAAAAACTAGGGGGGCCAAGTTCACCAAGTGCATGCTAGAAGATAGCCTGTACAGGCCTGTCTTGTATCACTTCTCACTTTTTCTTAAAAAACAAGTAAACTTGCCAAAAGGCCATATCTATGAAATTTGATAAGAACCAAGTTTGTAAGAATTGGAAACAAATTTTGCACATTGCCTTGAGCCAGAAACACGAGTTATCCAACCCTCAACCCTTCCAAAACACAAAAACACTACCTTCTTGCAAAACAGGGCAACTTCTGCATTTTGATTGCAAGATCACAAAGCACTCGTGCGTTTTGTCCCAAACCAGTTCCAATACATTCCATATAACCCACCTAAGCTATCCCAACCATTGGCCATTTACTGTAACTCCATTTGCAAGCTTCACCATTTCTGTTTTCAGCTTGTGCAGGTTGACTTCTACAGGCTTATTCAAGCAAGCTCAAAGCCAACAAAACATTGGGGACGGTCAGAGGAATTTCAGGCAAGCTCACAAACATCTCAGGCCTCATTGAAAACCTCCACATTGCCATACACGAGTTCAACTGAAACAGGTATTTTCCAACTTTCTATCTCTCTATTTAGGAATCAGTAGCTTAGGTTTGTGAATAAAAAATGTAGTACTTATAACCATTAAACTGTACATATGCATAGATTTCATTTAATTTAACTGTGTTGAGAGAATTTGATTGATGAACTTTCTGAAAAAGTTAGGTTAGAAATTAGGGCCAGAGAAATTCTCTCTGGTCTTTGAGAGTTAGATTAAGTTCTTTACATGGTTGGAATCGTCTTGAAAAATGCTATAATTTTGGTGTTATGAGTTTTTGCTTTAGAGCACGTATGCAGGATTTCCAGATTTTGTACATGGCGCGCGTATTTTTGTTTGAACGAAGGTTGAAGATGAAGTAGCTGGGCTGAGCCTAGCTTCTTCATGCTTTTGGCACCCCCCAGCTTGCTGACTGCAGCCCCTTGGCCCATTGTTTCATATTTTTATATTTTTCTATTTCTTTTTCATTTCTGATTTTATTTTATTTTTTCTAAACATAAAAAATTACCAAAAACATTTTCATAAATTTTCACATTTTCACATTTTTATTTTTTATTATTTTTCTAACATAAAAATAATTATTAAATAACATACTTTTGTTTTCTTTAATAAAAGCTTGAAAATAATACATAAAAATATTATACCTTTATTTTTATTATTTACATACTTAAATAATATTTTTTCTAATATATTTTTATTTTTTTACATTTGTGTATATTTTATTATTTTATTTTATTGTACATAAATAATAAAATTAATATATATATACTTTCTTAAAGAAAATTAGGGTTTTTACCCTTAATAAAAATAATCTTTTATTTTCTCTTTTTTTAATACATTAAATATCATATTTTTACATACATAAAAATAAACAAAAACATTTTTTACATATTTATAATATTTTGCATATTTATATTTAATTTGCTTATTTAAATATTGCTTATTTATTATTTGATGCAAATAAATTCAATTTGGATGTAATAGTAAATCTTAAGGCTTTATTTTCTTGCAAATACTCCCCATTCAAAATTGTATCCCCCTCCCCATATCAATGTTGTAATAGTCGTAGATTTATTTTACGCATTTATAGCTTTCAAATATGCCATGATAGAGATTAGGGTTTGTATGCAATATCTAAAATCAAAACAAATAGTTAGACCTAATACAAGACATAAAAGCATGTAAATTGACAACACAATGCACACATGCACCCCTAGGGTTTCATCCACTTGTTGCCTTTAAAATGGCCATGTTATGCATGTTGAGTATCTTGGCAAAACAAAAACAAAACAAAATATCATAGTCCCTCGATGACGCTATCTTGGTTGCCTATACAAAATGATCTAGTCCCTCAAAAATTTGCTAAAGATACTTAACACAATTGCTATCATGGTAAATACGATGACCCACACCTGTCCCGTTTAACATCCAAACACAAGGTTGTTTACCAAATGCAATGGTAAAACAACACTGTCAAAAGGGTTAAAAATGTGTAGGAAAGATCTTTGAGTAGATAGGGTAGACAACTCTTAGTTACTTGATCAAAACTTGCAAAAACATCCTTGCTATTTTCAAACACACCTCACAACACAATTTCAAAACATTTCCAAAAACAAACTTTCAAACATTAAAACATCTTTTCAAAATACAAACACCTTTTTATATATTCAAACAAGAATGATTACAAAGGTTGCCACAACGATGGCCTCTTTTCAAAACATTTTCAAAACCACACACAAAGCACCATTTCAAACAATTGAAAAGCAAAAGCAAGTGATCTAAACAAGTAACTAAGAGCCCATGGATAACCATGCATGCAAAGGGTGCTTGCACCTTCCCTTTTCATAATCTACCCCCCGAACCCAAGAAAACATCTCAAAGGTCTTTCCTGTGCTTTTTGACATTTCCTTTGGATAAAATAAAAAGTCGGTGGCGACTCTTGCTAAACCGAAACATTTGCAAACACAAACGCAAAACCTCAAGTCAGTTCTCCCACCGTATCACAAATATGTTCGGAGGAAAGGACATATATAAGGAAATAGACCGGAGGAAAGGACTCTAACCAAGAATATCAGGAATATACGTCCGGAGGAAAGGGCGTATAACCAAGTATATCGAAAGAATATGTTGAGCTTTAAGAGTTGCAAATATGCAAGAACTACAAAATCCATCAGGCCAAAGGCGGGGTGTAATTCTTCAAGAGTGGCAATTATCTGAATTACCACACACCAAGTATGGATACTCAAATACTTGAGAAACAAGAAAGGCTACACACCGACTCTTACTCGCACTCTAACGACAAAGATAAACACGGGCAAAATAACCAAAGGCTTACAAGGGCAAGAGAGAATCACGACTTACTAAGACAATGGGAAACACCAAAGCCCTACTGGTGGTACGTCAAACAGACTCCACTAGGGAAAGAAGAATAGAATCACCCTAGGATTTTGTGGAGATAGTTCAAATCTGAATGCATAACAGCCTGGTTACTGCAAGTAAACATAATTAGCTTATACTCATGCATGTTTGAATTTTTTATAGCGTAATGCTCCATACGATGGAAATGCTACGCGTTTTGGTAGATGTAATGTAATGATGCATGTTTAGTAATGCATTAGGAAAACACATCAATAATCGGCTGCCGAGAAGACAATGAACTTCAGAATGATTATTCTTGCACATATGATCTTTTGCAGAGAAAAGGCATTTTGTACTTCAACGGGGAACTAAGATTTGGAACCACCAGCCTCAAAAGATCAATATCACTGGGGAAGTAACTTCCTGGGAAGAATGCTGCAAACATAAATTGCAGTTCAGAGAAAATCTTGAATTCTGATCAAACTCCCAACTTCACGGGGAACAAATTCTTTATCCTCTGTTGGAAAGAGGAAAGCTTTGCTGGGAATGGAAACTTCTGGCGTAGAAATTCTTTGACGAAGATAACTTCTAATGGGGAGTATAGAAATTCTTAAATAAAAAGAATTCTACTCAGACCACACTGGGGATAACATTGTTGGGAGGTAAAAGATCCTCACTCGGGGAAGAAACAAACATCTCGGGATAGAAACTCCACTAGGGATATCTCAACAAAATCTTCTACCACTGGCAATGAAAGAGTTATGACTGGAATTCTCCTGTACACCTCACCTGAGAGATAGGACACTTGCTCCATTAGGGAAAGAAGAATAGTTCCACTGGGGAAATTGGATCTCATTATACGAAAATCCTCACGTTACCCTTCTTGATTCACTTGTTGGTATGTATCTTGTCATACAAGACCAACAGTACTTGCAAAACAGAAATTGGGGCGACATGCCCCTGTTTGGAATGGAAAACCTTACTGAAGAATAGACAACTTGAACTACCAATCACCGGGTAAAAACCGCGATGCAAGATTGCAACTTCAACATGTCGACTCCGAGGAGGAACGCCACTAAAAAGTGGACTTTAGAGAAAATGCTGCAAAAATAAATTGCAGTCCGATGAAAAGGAATCATATTGACTTAAAACAACTCCCAATTTCATGAGGAGAAAGACCATTCTCCTCCTGCAGAGAAATGAGGATGCTTCACTGGGGAGGAAATATTTTAGAAGAGAAACCCTTTGGAAACAACATTTTTTTCAAGTAGCAACAAGTCTTTTACTGGGAGGAGGCATCCCCCTAGGAAGCAATATTTACATCGCGTCTTGTACGAGTAAACAAACCCAAATGATCTTTGCGTTACTTCTCATATCCTACTGAGGATAACAATCTAAACTTCAACTGGAGATAATAACCTTGACTTAGGACAAAGGATATCAGTAAATGGACTTGAGTCTCTGATAAGTCGAAGATAACAATCCTGACTTCTCGGCATGATTTTCAAATTCACAGGTCATTTAGCCTGCATATGGACGCGATCTAATCAACCACTGAAGAAGAGAGAAAGCCCTTATATAAATTCTTGCCCCAGTCTGTAAGGCTTTTGTAGAAAATTGCCTCGAGAGGACTTTTTGAGATTTACTATTGAAAATAATCTGCCCCAGTGTTATGAACTTTGGAACATGATGTTTAGGTAACCAAAATTGGAGATGATTCCAACTATGCTTGAGTGAATGCCCACACATCTTTAATTTCTGGAAAGATTCTCCTCTGATCAACGCATTCTCAGAGAGATTTGTCAAATATTAATATAATTACCCCAGTTTGACTTCACTTTGAGGGATAAAATCCCGACATGGATGCCTCAGATTGGCTAAATACCTACTCGATGAAGTATTCGACACGCTTGCCCTTGCTCAGCAGAATCATGACAAATCTTTTCTTTGTCTCATGCTCACGGAGGGATGAGAAACTTGGGGATTTTCGAAGGCAACATAACCTTAGAATGGCTGGCTTATGTCTTGAAAGTAGGTTAGTACACAACCATACTACTCGACTTGAACTGCTTCATTCTCGAGCAAATACTTGAAGCAATATGTCCCTTGGGACCAACTGGAAGTAATGCACCACTGCTTGACAAAGACTCTGGGCAACCAACTCTTGCAATCTACTTCAGATCATTTCTCAAATTGGTATTCTTTTACTCAACAGAGTCAATAGAATATTTGCCCCAGGTTAAGACCATTCTCACAAATAATTCACCTTTAAACGGTATCCTGAAGTAATTTGTCCCATGAGATGATCAAATTTTCATCTGATGCTCATTATGCAATCTTACTTGATGTTTAAGCACTTACTCATATGCAAAGAATGTTTATTCTCAGAATGATAATTATAATACAAAGCTCATGTTTGTCTTGAAGTTCTAAAAACCTTTATCGGAAAGACTAAAAAAACAAAAAATTTGTACGAAAGAAATTAAAAAGATAGTGTGATACCAACCTAATTTTTTTTTGCAAGCCTCTTAGGAGTCAGATTACCGTATTCTTATTATAGTGTGCTTTCAAATTAAACCATGCTTCATTTAGGACTTTTAAGGGTTGTAACGTGGCCTGGTTCACGGTTTTAAAAAAAAGATTTAAGGCTCAAAATATTTGGTGCCCACCCATTCTCCGTGATGTTCTCCAATCCTAAATTCAGTTAAACCAACGCGAGCATTCGTCTCTCACAAGAGTTTACTATGGTTAAGGGTTTATGGCAGTCACTCACCTCTTTCATTCTTTGTATTTGATCACACGACTTAGTTCCTTGTTGAGGATTTTTATTTGGTAATCCCTTTTTTCTTTTCACGCTTTTCGCTTTCCCTAAATTTTGCCTGGACAAATTCCTTTTGAATTTGACTTTGAAGTCCAGCGGGATACCCTGACTTTTGCCTAAGCGACTTGTCTTTTTAAGTTTCGGCTTAGCAGGGCTTTTTGTCTCTTTCTTTTATCATTTCTTTTTGTTTGAACCAGTCGCGTGATTTCGAGTCGATTTTGACTTTGTTGGGAAAGTGTAACTACCTTACTGCTTGGTCGACGAGGAATAACCATTATGGTATTGTCATCTTTTGATCTCTTGATGTGCGAGAGATATCTATTGGGATATCATCCTCATTGATGCATGCCTCTGATAGATGAGAGTTAACCATTGTGGTTTTGTTCTTTCTCAACCTTCTGAAGGATAACCATTGTTATATCCATTGATGCGTACTCCTAATGAGTTTTAAACGCTCAATCAGATTATCTGAAATCTACCCTACCCCGGGTTAAATGTGAGAGTTTTTCTGAACAGAAAAGAAACTCCTACTTTAAAGCTCAAAGGGGTTGACGAGGGTTTCACTCCCTTGTATCTCCAGTGTTTGGGGATTTGAAACAAGGCCTGTACATCGTCAGCAGGGTCCTATTCAAAAGCACACCGTTTGAAATTTTTGGCATATTACTCATCATCCTCCCTTCAGGAGGTACCTTGCTTTATTTAAGCATCAAAAGGCAAAGAAAAATACATTTAAGAACGGATACAAATGGATTAATTCAAGACAAACATGTTCAATGCATTGTGATTAATATTAAAAAACCAGCAAGCTTTGTATACAAGAAAGTACTGAACCAAAACAAGATAAATTACAAATGAAAATGAAAACGTAATTTGAATTTGCCATGTTGAGGAGACTAGTCTCCGTAAGGACTGGTTGCTTCAGAGAGTACGCTCGGTATGATACGGTGAGAGAACTGACTTGAGGTTTTGCGTTTCGTCGCAAATGTCACGGTTTAGCAAGAGTCGCCACCGACTTTTATTTTATCCAAAAGGAAAGGTAAAAAAGCACAGGAAAGACCTTTGAGATGTTTTCTTGAGTTCGGGGGGGGGGGGGGGGGGGGTAGATTATGAAAAGGGAAGGTGCTAGCACCCTTTTCATCCATGGTTTTCCATGGGCTCTTAGTTACTTGCTTATATCACTTGCTTTGCTTTTGAAATTGTTTGAAATGGTGCTTTGTGTTTGGTGTGGTTTTGAAAGTATTTTGAAAAGAGGCCTTTCGTTTAGGAAATCTTTGTAATGATTCTCGTTCGTAAGAATGTATAAAAAGATGTTTGTCTTTTGAAAAATGTTTCAATGTTTTTGTAAATTGTTTGAAAATGTTTTGAAAGTGTGTGTGTTTGTTTTTTTTGAAAATAGCAAGGATTATTTGGAAGTGGAGCAAGTAACTTAGAGCTATCTAACCTACTCAAATGTCTTTCCTATGTATTTTTATTCCTTTGACATTGTTGATTTACCATTGATTTAGTAAACAACTCTATCTTTGGATTTTAAACGGGACGAGCGTGGGTCATTGTATGACCATGATAGCAATGTTTCCAAGTATCTTAGCATGTTTGAGGGACCAAGATCATTTGTTTAGGCAACCTTTTGATAGCGTCATCGAGGGACTATGATCTTATTTGTGTATTGTTTTGCCAAGATACTTTGCATGCATACCATGGCCATTTTAAATTAGGCAACCAAGTGGGTGAAACCCTAAGGGTGCTTGTGTGCAATGTGTGTCATTTTACATGCATTTTGATTGTCTTGGATTAGGTCATTCTATTTGTTTGTTTTTGGTCTTATCATGCAAAACCCTAATTTACTACACATGGTATAAATGCGATAAATTGCGTAAATATAAACTAAGCTATTACAACAATTATTATGGGAGGGGGGATACAAGTTTTTGAATGGGGATATTGCACAAATATAAATCCTAAAATACTATTACAACCCAATTGAATATTGTGCGAAATAAATAAATATACAAATATTTAAATATGCAATGCAATGTATTTATGGAAAAAAATGTTTTGTATTTGTTTAAAATATGAGAAAATAAATTATTTAAACCCTAGAAATAAGAGAAAAAAATATTATTATTTTTGGAGGGATGAAACCCTAGTTTTTGATTTAAAAGAAAATAATGTTTTCTATTATTTATTTTGTCCATTTTTTGTACAAGAAAATAATGAATAATATTATGTACAAATATTAAAAATTAAAATATGTGTAAAAATAATTATTTTATGTGTAAAATAATGAAATAAAAATGTATAGTATTTATTAAATATATTTACAACTTATTTAAGAAAAATAAAGTCCATTATCCTAATAATACTATTTTTATGCTAAAAAATAATAAAAAAAATAAAATAAAGTGCAAAAAATAAAGAAAATATTTTTCATGATTTTTATGATTCAGAAAAATAAATAAAAGCAATAAATATGAAAATATAAAAAGAAATATGAAAAATAAAACAAATATGCAAAGGGGGTGCAAAAGTAATATAGGGTGTGTGAATATCAAAACCAAAAAGGCCAGAAACAACAAAAAGCCCAAGACAGCCACTTCGTCCATGTCCTTCAGCTTGCGCGCGTTTCATGTACAAACCTGCAACTCGCTCATGCTTGCATAAAAACAAAAACCCATAACATAAAAAATGTAGCTTGTAATCTCACGATTCCAATGATATAAAATTTGTAACCTAACTCTCAAAGATCAGAGAGAATTTAATCAGCCCTAAATCGTGACCTAATTATTTCAGCAACTTCAAGCTTCAAATTCTCTTAGCTTAGTTAACATAAATGAAAATTATGCATATGTACAACTTCACCATGTTAAGGACTACATTTTTGCTTCACAAATCGTGGCTTGAGGATGCCTAAATAGAGAGATAGAGTTTTGAAAAATACCTCCTTCAGCTGGATTTGGATATGGTAATGTGGGGAGTTTGAGTGAGGCCTGAGGATCGTGTGAGCCTCCTTGAAGTTCCTTCAAGCTATTCCAATGCTTAGGTGGCTTTGTGGATGGCTGAAACTCTTTGTAGAAGTCAAGTTGCAAGCTTCCAAAGTGAAAATGGCAATGGCTGAAACAGGGGTTATAGATACAATGTAAAGGCTTGGATGGTTTGGATATGATGTGGAGAAGATGTTTCAAGTGTTAAGAGGCAAAACGCACGAGCAAATAATGAGCTTGCTATAATTTTGCAGAACTGTAGGTTTTTGGCAGAAAAATGGGCTTTTTGTGTTTTGGAGAGTTTCAGAGGTTATGCATTCGTGTTCTAGCTTGTAACAAGTTTGTGAATGTGTCTAGAATGATACAAAGTCCACTCTTTATCAGCTTGTACAAGTTCTCAACTTTTGGCCAAGTTTCTTGCATTTTAAGAAAAGTTGAAGTGACCATGCTAACAAGCCTGTACTTGCTTGCTTGCTAGATGCAGAGAGTTGGTAAATAATGCTTGACATCTTTGGAAATTTCCTGCACCAAAGAGACAGCTCAAAGTCTCAAGAATGATAAAGTTGTAAAAGCTTGCTTTATGAAAATGGCATTGTGAACTTTTGGCCATTTATGGAATAATCTCTTGTACAATGCTCCAAAAGCAAAGATAAAGCCCTTATCCTCTGAGTTTGCATTTAATTATGGAGTGTAGAATGAGTTTAGGACCTGTAATGCAAGGTACAAGCATCCTTGATCAGATTTGCAACTTGACACTTTGTAAAAATGGCTTGATCAAAAGTGATAAAATGCCAATTTCTCTTCTTCGATTCTCCCTAACCACAAATGATCTTGGAGAGTTCTTGGACATTTTGGAAAGCTTAAAATGTTCTCTACAATCCATCTTTGAAATTAATTTTGAGATACCTCTTGTAACTAGGTGAAAAATGTCCATGAAGTTAGGTCAAAAACCTGCCTAAATTAGGGCAAATTTTCACTAAGTCATTTAGTTCATGGACCTCTATTCACAAATTCATAACTTGAGATCCAAGCATATTTTTGGAAAACTTTGTGAATCAAAGTTATAGATTTCACAGAGGATTACAACTTTCATTTTGGAAGTTTTCTTTGAATCAAATTGCATCATGGTGTAAAAGTGGTGAAAAGTTGGAAAAAAAAATTCCATACTTAGAAAAATTCTAAGTTATGAAAATTTTCAAATCCAAAACCCTAATTTTCAAAATTGGTTTTCTTGGTGAACAAGTTTCATATTTTGACATATCTTAATGAATTATGACCCTTGGCACTTGATTTTGACTAAAGTCAAAGTTTGACTTTTTAGTGTACAATTGACTTTTAATCAGTTGACTGAAAAATTCATCTGTCAATCCTATGAACTTGATATCTTTTGAACCATGTAATTAGGTCAAGATGATGCCATTGAGTCCTTGAAATCATGCTTGAATCCAATTGGTCATTGGCTAGGTTTAAAATCAGAAATTGCCCTTCCACAGTCAAAATCCTAATTTTGATCATTTTGCCCTTTTGATGATTTAATCAAATTTCTTGAGGAGTTGTGATCCAAACTTGATCAAATGGTACATATGAGTCTAAAATGTTGTTGTAGATCAAAAATTATGAATTTTGACTGTAAATTGGCCATGGTTGACTTTTTCCCCAATACAGCAGATTTTTAGGTCAACTGTCCAACTGACTGGTCAAAAATGTGATTCAAGGCTTGAAACTTGGTATGAGCAATCTTAGGGGTCCAAGATGGTGTATGAAAGTCACATGAAGCATTGATGGTCCAAAAATACTTGTGCAAATTCAAACCCTAATTTCAGGTTATCAGTGCAAGATGAGGTCTTGAGCTGACCAAACCCTAATCTTTTCTTGAGTCCAAGAAGTCTTGTGAGGAAAATCTTGATAAATGAGAGGGAAAATTTTGGGGTACAACACTCGGTAATCTCACTTTTTATCTATGGATAATTTACACTCTTGAGTTGAAAACAAGTACCCACCATATTTTCAATAAGAATATCCTTAGGTCGTGAGTATGAGATTCTGTTCCAATAGGAAAATTATGTTGGTCATGTCTAGGTCTTTAGCTCATTTATTAGCATCCTTCCTGTCATCAAAGATCTATAATACTTGTAAAGGTGAGAATTACAACAACATGCCTCGAGCATGGGATGTTTACCACACTTGATACTTCAAGTAATTGATGTCACGTGCTGTATGTAACGCCCGGAAATTCATTAAATTATTTAAATGAATTAACGAGGATTTAATTGTTGGAATTTAGTCGAAGAAGGAATTATCGGAATAATTATTAGGAGTATTATTGGATTGTTAGAATTGATAATCGAATAATTAGTCAATTTAGTCAAGAGAAATTAATATTGGATTTAATGTTGATTTTAGTAGAATGTTATTTTATTAGTTGCGTCAAGTGGGGTGTGTGAAATAGCAAGATTAGGAATAGAATTAATAGGCCCATTAAAGTTACTAGTAGACCTATTATTATATTAGGTTATAATACATAGAGGTTAGCAACCAAAAGCAAAATAATTATCACGTAGCAGTAGAAGAAATAAGGGTTTGGAGCACCAAGTGGGAGGCAAGCAAATTTAGAGAACTCGCCGTCAAACCAGTTGCAGTTTCAATCAGAGAATTCAACCGACCGGAAAACCAAAAGGTAAGGGTGGGGTTCAGATTTTATAACCGGGAATATGATGTTTGATATGTGGGTTAGAGGATTGCTGTTTTTGTTCTTGAATTGGATGATGTATGATGAAGATTTGATGCATTTGAATGAATAATGACGTTATGATATCGTTTGATCAATGTAGTATTATAGGTTAATGTTAGGTGATGATTTATTATGTTTATAATGGGGTTTTTAGGGCTGTAGTATGATTCCCGTAGCAAAATAGAGTAGAAAACGCAGAAAATTATGCAGACTGTCAAAGGATGTTTCGACCTCAAACCAGATGCATCGATACATGAAGGATATTTGACTCAGGATGAGTCGATGCATGCAGGGCTTGCATCGATGCATGTCAGTTGCAAGACTCAGGATGAGTCGATGCATGGAGGGCTTGCGTCGATGCATGTTAAGTATAAGACTCAGGATGAGTCGACGCGAAGAGTGCATGTGTCGATACATGCTGTATTGAAAACCAGAATGAGTCGATCCATAAGGAGGATGTGTCGACTCATAGTATGTAGGAGAAGCAGGATGTGTCGATCCAAGGATTTTTGTGTCGATACATAATGCTCGATTTTTGACAGAATTGACTTTTAATTGTTGTAACTTGAGTTTTAGGATGCTGTTTGAGATGCCGTTCAAAGCGTTGATTAGATAACGCGATGAATATTATTCTATATGATTTAAATGATGGATAAGAAGTGTAATTCCAGTAACTAATTTAGGATTTAGAAATTAATTTTGTTGTTGGTCATTGTGCTGATTTTTGGGAGAGAATGATGAATAGTAGATGTTTAGAGACTGCTGTTAGAAATATGACAGTAGGATTAGTGACAATAATAATGATGTACAGTAGCAAAATAACAGTATGGCTTAATGTATTATTAATATACAACTGAGTTATTAGTGAGATGTGATTATTAGAGTTGTGCTTGATAATTATGATGAATAAATGATGTTTAATACATTATTTTGATGTTATGAGATGTTGTTAATTGAGATGTTTGAGATAATTGAGATGTGATTGAATATGTGAAGTGTTAGGCTTATTTCCAGTGGTGCAGAGATGTAGGCGAATGCCTCAAAATGAAGTTTGTGGTGAATGACAGATATGTGATGTTGTATGTTACATGAGTCTCATACATTTGCATTTTACGAAGGCCTGTATTGGCAGATTTGTGAAGTAGGCTTATGCCTTGTGCCTCTATTAATTGGAAATTAGTGAAGAGGGCTGAAGCCCTATTGGTACCACATGCATATGCACAGTTGTGTCGCATTCGAATTGCATTTTGAATCACTAATGAAAATTGTGAATGTTTATTGATTGTCGTGTGTTGTTGAGAAGCGGTGAAGTTTATAATGCTCTTGTATAATATATTAATTATTATAATGTTATTTATATTATTCGATGTCTCACCCCTTTATTTGTTTCACTGTTGCCTTTATACTGGTAACGTGCAGGTAACAAGGAGTAGAGACTTAGTAGCTTGTTGGTGTCGTCGCTCTGATACGTAGCACTCGGGGGGAATGAACGCTTATTTGATTTTATGATGTTTTAAGTTTAATTCAAGTTGTTGTTTTAAGAAGTTGTTTTCTTTGAATTAAGTTGTTTAAAATATGCTATGTTTCCCTTGAAGTTTTAAAGTTATGAATCCGCTGCATATTTATGGAATCGAGTTGAAATACTTTTGAAGACTAATAAATGGTTATAAGTTCTTTGGATCAATATGTGCTATATATATATATATATATATATATATATATATATATATATATATATATATATTATGATAGGTTTTTATGTTGTTGGTTTTTTTTGAAATGAGAATGTAATGCCCCATGTTTGCGGAAATTTTGGCACTCTGATTTCGATATAACTGTGGGGTAGATTTGGGGAGTTACATTAGTGGTATCAGAGCAGGTTGGTCCGTCCGGCCAAAGTTGTTGAGTCTTTAACAATCGAGTATTATTGATTTTTTTTTTACCATTGTTTATGTTCGCGTTGGTGGAAACTCCAATGAGAAACGAGGACAGAGGTACCAGAGGTACGTGTTTCATCGATAGAACTTTGTTAGTTGTTATTATTGTTGTTGGATGAGTTGAAATAGAATTGCACGTGTGCGTTAGATTTTAATTTTAGTAAGTTGTGATTATATCGGAAGGCTAGAGGTGGAGGCGAAGTTAAGGGAAGTGCTGTCAGATGAATTTTCGAGGACAGAAATATTCTAAGTGGGGGAGAGTTGTAACGCCCGAAAATTCATTAAATTATTTAAATGAATTAACGAGGATTTAAATGTTGGAATTTAGTCGAAGAAGGAATTATCGGAATAATTATTAGGAGCATTATTGGATTGTTAGAATTGATAATCGAATAATTAGTCAATTTAGTCAAGAGAAATTAATATTGGATTTAATGTTGATTTTAGTAGAATGTTATTTTATTAGTTGGGTCAAGTGGGGTGTGTGAAATAGCAAGATTAGGAATATAATTAATAGGCCCATTAAAGTTACTAGTAGACCTATTATTATATTAGGTTGTAATACATAGAGGTTAGCAACCAAAAGCAAAACAATTATCACGTAGCAGTAGAAGAAACAAGGGTTTGGAGCACCAAGTGGGAGGCAAGCAAATTTAGAGAACTCGCCGTCAAACCAGTTGCAGTTTCAATCAGAGAATTCGACCGACCGGAAAACCAAAAGGTAAGGGTGGGGTTCGGATTTTATAACCGGGAATATGATGTTTGATATGTGGGTTAGAGGATTGCTGTTTTTTTTCTTGAATTGGATGACGTATGATGAAGATTTGATGCATTTGAATGAATAATGATGTTATGATATCGTTTGATCGATGTAGTATTATAGGTTAATGTTAGGTGATGATTTATTATGTTTATAATGAGGTTTTTAGGGCTGTAGTATGATTCCCATATCAAAATATAGTAGAAAACACAGAAAATTATGCAGACTGTCGAAGGATGTGTCGACCTCAAACCAGATGCATCGATACATGAAGGATATTTAACTCAGGATGAGTCGATGCATGCAGGGCTTGCATCGATGCATGTTAGTTGCAAGACTCAGGATGAGTCGATGCATGGAGGGCTTGCGTCGATGCATGTTAAGTATAAGACTCAGGATGAGTCGACGCGAAGAGTGCATGTGTCGATACATGCTGTATTGAAAACCAGAATGAGTCGATCCATAAGGAGGATGTGTCGACTCATAGTATGCAGGAGAAGCAGGATGTGTCGATACATAATGCTGGATTTTTGACATGTGATCGGTGGAAATAGAACTGACTGTTTTTTAATGCTGGTTCGCGTTTGCGTTTGTATTCGCAAAATGTCGCGGTAAGCAAGAGTCGCCACCGTCTTTTATTTTATCCAACAAGGAAAGGACAAAAGCACAGAAAAATTCCTTTTTGAGATGTTTCTCGGGTTCGGGAGGTAGATTATAGAAAGGGAAGGTATTAGCACCCTTTCTATCTGTGGTTATCCACGGGCTCTTAGGTACTTGCTCACTGTGTTTTCAAAAGGTTTTTCTTTTCTTGTGTTCGTGGGTTTTGAAAAAGTTTTTGTTTGAAAACTTCGATTTAACTCTTGTTTCTGTCCTCAAGAGTGTATGAAGTGTTTTTGAAAACTTTGTTTGAAAAGTGTAAGTGCGAAAAATTTGTTTTGTTTTGAAAGAGCAAGTACCTAAGAACCTCTACCTACTCAAAAGGAATTAAACTGTGTAAATGTCCCTTTAGACAATGCTATCCCACTATGAAGGAGTAGGTAGCACCGTCGTTGGAGTTTTTGGGTCAATTCGATTAAGGGACATGTGGTCACTAAAGCAATGTTAGGACGCCTTAGCGGTAACCCTAATGTTTTAGATCATTTTTCCGAGGCAACTGTTTCGAGGCAACTTTGATCTTTAGACAGGAGGGCGACCTCTAAAACTTCCTATACTCAATGACCACGTTCGAGGCAACCAAGTGAGGCGTACCCTAGGAGTGGCATGTGCAAATGTGTCAATTTCAGTTATGTTATCTTTGTACATGTTATGATGAGCTACGATTGATTTTAAGTTAAGATAGATCTTGTCATGCATAGCCTATTATTCATACATCTAGCAGTTAATGGTTGCGGAAAATAAAACTAAGCTATTACAAGGCATCGGGTATTTACATCGCCAAAAACAAACCCTTGAAAAGTAAATTGCGAAAAATAAATAAAAGCGATAAAAAGTCCTAAGTCCAAAACTATTACATCCTCGGAGCAAATACAATTATGGATCAAAAAGTAATACGCGCGAGAAAAATTAAATCGGAGAGTTTTAGGGTTTTGACCCCTTTTTATTTAACAAAGCATATTGTGATTATTTTTTTGAATTAAAGAAATTAGTCTAAATTAATAATTAAATTAATTAATTAAAATAAAATTATTTTTGGTTTTTTTTTGTTATTTAAGGAAAAATAAAAAATGGTCAAAAATTATTAAAAACCCTAATTCTACATTAATTTTATTTTGTTGCAAAAAAATGTTACAATTATGCCTAATTAAAAAACTAAGTCAATTAAATTGTTTATTTACAAAATAAATGAAATTAATAAAAATAATATCTTTTTATGTTTTCTGATTTTTATTAGGAAAAATAAATTATTTGGTTAATTAAATAATAATGATAATAATTAAGTAAAACAAATAAATAAAAAAAAGAAAATATAAAGAGAAAAGAAATAACCCATTGGGGGGGTTTGGGCTCAAATCTGGAGGTGGAATCAGCATGCCCAAGGCCCAATTGTTGCAAGCCTGCGTTTGACTCTTCCAATTTCCTGTGACAACGTTGACTGGGCACTATGGTGATCCTTCATCCCTGGCCACCAGATTTGGCCTGGAGGCCATCTGGCACGAGATCAAGCAATGATGTATGGTGTACCACGCGTGGGGTGCTGCACATGAATATATGAAGAAAAATTGTAACAAATATTTGGGGACCTGGGATTCGAACCCAAGTCCCAATGCTCACAGGCCAACGCATTTACTACCCAACCAAGCTGCTTCAATTGTTATAGAAATAAGAAGCGATAATTATATATCAAACAAACTAATATGCCTGAAAAAATCAAATAAAAGCGCGTAATTCAAACACACGAACCAGATGACAACACGTCATCATTTTCAACCTTGGTCTTGCATAAATAGAATCAAATAGCGGGGGTTTTTAACCTCCACTATCTCCTGCACGAAAAATAGCGAATAGACACATAGCAAAAAGAAATATTTCGAGGTATGTGTTGGAATCGTCTTGGTCTCACGAATTCAACCATGTATCCCATTGGTTCCAATTTTTCATGGTTTGGAAAGCCCTATTTGAAAGCTTGAAAACCCCAGAAACTCGATCATGGCATCTCTCGGTTTAGGGCACTATGGTTCAATTAATTCATTCCATTAGCTTTGTATAATCTCTAGCAGCACAAATCAATCATAAAAACATGTCAAATGCATATGAATTAAGAGATACGATTTTGAATTAGAAGTGCAAACCGTGAGATGGTATTTCGTGATTCCTTGAGCTTTGGTGCTCAAATTTGATTGCAAATCACTCCTGGTACCTCCTGCAATGTGTTTGGATGGACAAGGCACCTTGAATTGGCCTAGATTGCAAGAACAAGTTTTGATTTTTCTTGAAGTTTCTTGAAATTGGTATGGCCGTCTCTTGCAGTTTTTTCTCGTGAATTAGGTTATGCCTGGCTTGCTTGCATATAAGGGAATCAGTTTAGGTCAAAATTTGGACCCATATCCATGTGCATTGAAGATTGAATATTTGATTGACAAATCAAATATTCTTGATTTTTCATGATTGAACAAGTTGCCAAAATTGGATATTTTTGTATCTTTTAGCTTGTGCACGAATTGGCATTGCTTGGTCAGCATATTTGGATCACATTTGGTTCACAAATAGATTTAAGAATCAAATCTTTTATTTTCTTATAATTTAAATTAATTAAATGAATTAATATGTATTAAAAATCCATTTAATCAATAAATTTAAGAAAATAAATCCAATTTAACTTGGTGGGTTGTGCATAGATCATGGGTGAGGTTTCAAAAAGAGATTTGAGGCCCATTAGCAAAAAGAAGGTGTTTTGAGCAAAGTTGACTTTTGCAAATTCATGAAAATTGCCCAACTTCTCCAATGCATAACTTGCTCAATTTTGATCATATGACCATATTCTTGGACATTTTGGAAAGCCCTTGGAGTCCTCTAACCAATGCTTTTGGTCCTATGTAATTTGGATTTACCAATATCAATTTATGGCCTTTGAATCAAAGTGTACTTTTGTTGACTTTTCTGCTGTCCGAAAATAGTAACTTTTGCATCTTGATGATTTTTGAGCTATTCTTATGGGATCATGATCAAGACTTGATCAAATGATGATTGTGAACTCAAAAATAAGGTGTTGACCAAGAATTCTGACTTTTGACTGCAAAATGACCATTTTGCCCTTGCAGTTGACTATAGATCAAATGGAGCTTTTGACTGTGCAAACTGGCACTGTGAGTCTTGAACCTTGGCATGTAGGTGCTTGAGAATGTATATAGGCCTATGAGACTTGACTGAACCATTGAGAACCCCAAATTCCTTGAAAGAACCAAAACCCTAATTTCAGCTGTCTACTGCTTAGGAGATGGTTTGACTGTCTAACTCTTGAGCAATCTTGAACCATTTGGAGATGATTCTTGACATATCTTGAGGAATATGGGAGGACAAATTTTGGGGTACAACATGACAGAATTGACTTTTAATTGCTGTAACTTGAGTTTTAGGATGTTGTTTGAGATGTCGTTCGAAGCGTTGATTAGCTAATACGATGAAGATTATTCTAGATGATTTAAATGATGGATAAGAAGTGTAATTCCAGTAACTAATTTAGGATTTAGAAATTAATTCTGTTGTTGGTCATTGTGCTGATTTTTGGGACAGAATGATGAATAGTAGATGTTTAGAGACTGCTGTTAGAAATATGACAGTAGGATTAGTGACAGTAATAATGATGTACAGTAGCAGAATAACAGTATGGCTTACTGTATTATTAATATACAACTGAGTTATTAGTGAGATGTGATTATTAGAGTTGTGCTTGATAATTATGATGAATAAATGATGTTTAATAAATTATTTTGATGTTATGAGATGTTGTTAATTGAGATGTTTGAGATAATTGAGATGTGATTGAATATGTGAAGTGTTAGGCTTATTGCCAGTGATGCAGGGATGTAGGCGAATGCCTCGAAATGAAGTTTGTGGTGAATGACAAATATGTGATGTTGTATGTTACATGAGTCTCATACATTTGCATTTTGTGAAGGTCTGTATTGACGGATTTGTGAAGTAGGCTTATGCCTTGTGCCTCTATTAATTGGCAATTAGTGAAGAGGGCTGAAGCCCTGTTGGTACCACATGCATATGCACAGTTGTGTCGCATTCAAATTTCATTTTGAATCGCTAATGATAATTGTGAATGTTTATTGATTGTTGTGTGTTGTTGAGAAGCGGCGAAGTTTATAATGCTCTTGTCTAATATATTAATTATCATAATCTTATTTATATTATTCGATGTCTCACCCCTTTATTTGTTTCACCGTTGCCTTTATACTGGTAACGTGCAGGTAACGAGGAGTAGAGACTTAGTAGCTTGTTGGTGTCGTCGCTCTGATACGTAGCACTCGGGGGGGATGAACGCTTATTTTATTTTATGATGTTTTAAGTTTAATTCAAGTTGTTGTTTTAAGAAGTTGTTTTCTTTGAATTAAGTTGTTTAAAAGATGCTATGTTTCCCTTGAAGTTTTAAAGTTATGAATCCGCTGCATATTTATGGAATCAAGTTGAAATACTTTTGAAGACTAATAAATGGTTATAAGTCCTTTGGATCAATATGTGCTATGTATCTATACTGATAGGTTTTTATGTTATTGGTTTTTGGAATGAGAATGTAATGCTCCATGTTTGCGGAAATTTTGGCACTCTGATTTTAATATAACTGTGGGGTAGATTTGGGGTGTTACACTGTAAAGCTTTAATGTTTTAAAATGCAACGTTTATTGTAAATGTTGAACGTCTTTTGTTATCAAAACGGAAAGAATTAAAACAACTTGGCACAATTTGAAAAACACTTTTATTGAACGATTGGCCTGTAAATGGGCATTTACAACGAAAAGCAATTCTCGAAAAGAAACAATTGCACGCGAAACACATGGATAGGACAATAATAAAAAAAACAATGTGAGTGCAGATTTATCAAGTACAACTCTGCTACAACTCTCATGACCTCTGAATTCCTCAATTCTTGCCTTCTGAATGATTGATTGGACTAATGCTCTATCCTGAGTCGATCAAACCAACGACCTTTTATGCGAAATATTTCTTTACTACATCTGCGTTGACAGGGTGAGGGAAGTCCTCTCCATCCATAGTCGTGAGCATCATAGATCCTCCCGAGAAGACTTTCTTCACAAAAAAAGGTCCTTCATAGTTGGGAGCCTATTTACCCCTAGCGTCTGTGTTGTTAGGAGGCAAGATCCTCTTTAGCACGAGATCACCAACTTGAAAATTCCGCGGACGTACCTTCTTGTCGAAAGATTTCTTCATCCTCTTTTGGTATAACTGTCCATGGAAAATAGATGTCAATCTCTTCTCATCAATGAGATTCAGTTGGTCGAATCTATTCTGAACCCACTCAGTCTCATCCAATCGTACATCTGTCATTATCTTCAAAGAAGGGATTTCTACTTCCACTGGTAGGACTGCTTCCATGCCGTAAACAAGCGAGAAGGGGGTTGCCCCAGTTGAGGTGCGCATGGTGGTACGATAACCATGTAAAGAGAATGGTAGCATCTCATGCCAATCTTTATAAGTGATGACCATTTTCTGCACAATCTTCTTAATATTCTTGTTGGTTGCCTTAACCGCGCCATTCATCTTAGGACGGTAAGGAGAAGAATTATGATGTTTTATCTTAAAGTTTTCACACAACTCTTTCATCATCTTATTATTGAGGTTCGACCCATTGTCGATAATAATCTTCTCGGGTATCCCGTATCGATAAATTATGTTATGCTTGATGAAACGTGCTACCACCTGTTTAGTGACATTGGCAAAAGATGCTGCTTCGACCCACTTAGTAAAGTAGTCGATGGCCACCAAGATGAAATGGTGCCCGTTGGAAGCGATCGGCTCAATCCGGCCAATCATATCAATACCCCACATCGCGAAAGGCCAAGGTGAAGTTAGGACATTCAGGGGATTGGGCGGCACATGCATCTTGTCAACATAGATCTGACACTTGTAGCAGATCCTGGAATGCTCGTAGCAATCGTTTTCCATTGTTGACCAATAATAACCTGCCCTCAAGATTTTCTTGGCCATAGTATGCCCGCTAGAATGTGTCCCAAAAGAACCTTCGTGCACTTCTTCTATGATCCTACTCACTTTATGTATATCCATGAATCTGAGCAGAATGGAATCATAATTCCTCTTATACAGAACATCACCGTCGAGGAAAAACTTGGCGGCAAATCTCCATGAAGTCTTCCTATCTGTGACAGAAGTACCTTATGGATATTCTTGGGTCTTAAGATACCTTTTGATGTCATAAAACCATGGCTTCTCGTCAACAACATCTTCTTCTATTCCATAATAGAACGTCGGTTCATCCAACCTTAGGATAGTGATAGAAGGAGCCTCATTTGCCCATCTAGCCTTAAACATGGATGACAAAGTAGACAAGGCGTCTGCCAAGTTATTCTCCTCCCTTGGAATATGATTGAAAGTAATCTCATCAAAATAAGGGGTTAGCTTCAACACATGCTCGCGATACGGAATCAAATTTGAGTGACGAGTCTCCCAATCTCCGTTGATTTGGCTAATTACCAGAGCAGAATCTCCATATACTTCTAAGATCTTGATTCGCAAATCAATGGCAACTTCTAACCCAAAAATACAAGCTTCATACTCAGCCATATTGTTCGTACAATCAAAGCAAATCCTGGCAGTAAGAGGAGTATGAAAACCTTCAGGAGAAGTAATCACCGCACTGACACCATTACCTAACGCATTGGAGGCACCATCGAACACCATCGTCCATCGTGATCCTGGTTCGGGTCCTTCCTTTGGGCCTGGGATGTTACAATCCCGTATGTACATGATGTCTTCATCAGGAAACTCAAACTTTATTGGCTGATAGTCATCTTTAATGGGTTGGTGAGCAAGATGATTTTCCAATATACTACCCTTGATATCCTTTTGGGTAGTATATTGGATGTCATATTCAGTTAAAATCATTTGCCAACGAGCTATCCTTCCCGTGAGGGCTGGTTTTTCAAAGATGTACTTGATTGGGTCCATCTTAGAGATCAATAAGGTGGTATGAGTCAACATGTACTGTCTTAGTCAGCGAGCAGCCCATACCAAAGCGCAACAAGTTTTCTCGAGCAATGAGCATCTTACTTCACAATCGGTAAACTTTTTGCTAAGGTAATATATTGCGTGCTCTTTTTGACCAGCCGCGTCATGCTGCCCTAATACACACCCCATTGAGTTCTCTAACACCATTAGATACATTATTAAGGGTCTACCTTCAACCAGAGACGAGAGAATTGGAGGTTCCATCAAATACTCTTTAATCTTATCAAATCTCGCCTGGCAATCGTTATTCCACCTGTCCTTCTAGCTTTTCTTTAAAAATCTAAAGATTGGTTCACAAGTGGCTGTAAGGTGGGAGATGAATCTAGAAATGTAGTTCAATCTCTCGAGAAAGCCGCGAACCTCCGTTTCTGGCACTTGCATTTCTTGTATAGCCTTTATCTTACTAGGATCAACTTTAATTCCCTTCTCGCTTACGATGAACCCTAGCAGTTTCCCTGATCTCACTCCGAAGGTGCACTTATTTGGATTTAGCCTTATTCTGAACTTCCTTAATCTTTCAAACAATTTCAACAAATGAACAAGATGTTCCTCTTCTGTCTGGGATTTGGCAATCATATCGTCAACATATACTTCAATCTCTTTATGCATCATGTCATGAAAGAGAGTGACCATTGCACGTTGATAAGTTGCCCCTGCATTTTTCATACCAAAGGGCATCACCTTATAACAAAATGTTCCCCAAGGAGTAATAAAAGTAGTCTTCTCCATGTCTTCTGGTGCCATTTTAATCTGATTATAGCCAGAAAAACCATCCATGAAGGAGAACACTTTGGCTTGAGCAGTATTGTCAACTAGAACATCAACGTGCGGCAACGGGAAATCATCTTTAGGACTTGCTCTGTTCAAGTCCCTATAGTCCACACACATTCTGACCTTTCCATCCTTCTTAGGTACTGGTACAATATTCGCGATCCACGGCGGGTAAGAAGTCACTTTCAAAAAACCAACATCAAATTGTTTCTGAACCTCTTCTTTGATCTTCTTAGACATATCGGGATGAGTTCTTCGAAGATTTTGCTTAACAGGAGGACACTCTTCCCTAAGAGGTAGCTTGTGCATCACAATATTCGTATCTAACCCGAGCATGTCTTCATAAGACCAAGCAAATATATCTGCATACTCACGGAGCATTGCGATTAATCTGTGCTTGATATTGTCTTCTAGAGCAGCCCCAATCTTAACTTCTTTTCGGACCTCTTAGGTACCTAAGTTGATCAGTTCAGTGGTCTCTTGGTGCGGTTGGATGACCTTTTCTTCTTGCCTTAGTAATCTAGCCAACGCTTAAGGAAGTTCGCAGTCCCCCCCAGTTTCTTCTTCAGCTTGATATATTGGATTTTCAAAGTCATAGAGAGTCATAGCGGAATCATTCCCGACACTTTCTGGGATTAATGAAGGCCATAATCTGCATGATTATTTTTATTTTTATTTTAGTCTTAGATGTAAAAAGAAAATAAAGCCTCGTGTCTTATAAAAAATTTCGGAAAGACAAAGAGCGAAACATTTGAAAACAAAAGACGTTCTTTATTGATGAATAAACTTGTAATGAAAAAACATTGTGGCCTTACAACATGTCCACTATGTCTTAGGCAGTACATAGAGATTATTGCATGATAACAAATAAAATAAAGTTACTCTTCATAACGGGTGACTTCGATGATGTCCTCGGCGAACCAGTTGGTAAGCTTTTCACCCGGCATGGTTGGATGAACCCACCTATCCATCTCACAATCATTGCCATCTCCCTCATTCACTGCATGAGCCTCTTCCTGGATGATTCCACCGCTGAAAAATTGAATTAGTGGAGGAATACTTTGACCTTTGGGAGTAGTGACTGACCTTCCCTGATTAGAAATGAAGCCTAAACCTTTCTTGTCTGTCTGAGTAGGGGAATCCAACACTCTTCCCCAGCCTTTTGGATGACCAGACTGAACGATCGCTTGTGCTTGGCGATAGGATGACATGGGGACTTCTGGCTTTCTGTCTTCTTGATGAGGAGCCCTAACAACCTGTATAGTTTCAAAGGCTTGACACGGCGTCTCATGTATTTCTCCTCCCACTTCAACATAGCAGAAAGAACTCAGGTGACTGACAATATAATCTTCTTCACCGTAAACGGTGACCACCTTTCCATTCAGTAAAAACTTCAGCTTCTGGTGTTGAGTGGAGGTGACGGCGCCAGCCCCATGGATCCATGGGCGGCCCAACAAACAGCAGTAGGAAGGGTTTATGTCCATGATAAAGAGGGTAGCTTCAAACACTTGGGGTCCTATCTTGATCGGCAAGTCGACTTCCCCAAACACAGTTCTTTTTGACCCATCAAAAGCCTTAACAACCAAATCACTCGTCCTCAATGAAAGCACCTCATAATCCAGTTTCAAAAGAGCAGACTTGGGTAATACGTTGAGAGAGGAACCTGTATCAACCAACACATGAGATAAGGTAGTTTTTGAAATTTCCATAGAGATGTGTAATGCTTTGTTATGCTTCCTCCCCTCAGGGGGTAAGTCGAAGTCCGTGAAACAAAACCCATTACTCGCAGAAATGCTATTCACAATTCCCTCAAATTGATTCACAAATATCTCTTGGGGGACAAAGGAGGTTCCTAACAGCTTCATTAGTGCATTTATATGGGATTCCGAATCTCTGAGCAAGGTGAGGATGGATATCTTTGAGGGTGTTTGACTTAACTGGTCAATGATCTTGTAGTCACTCTTCTTGATGTACCGCATTAACCCGGCTGCATCCTTAGTCATTTCATCATCAAAAACAGGAATAGAGGGACTCTGCCCCGACTTATCGCTATTGACCATAATCTGCTTTCCTTTAGCCTTAACTGCGGCTTCTGTGCTAACTTCAGGTCGTTCTGGTGGGGAGAAAACCCAACCACTGCGAGTAATTCGGCTTTCACTGACAATATCGAGTACTTCAGGCTTCTCTTCTTCAGACTTGTCTTCCTCAAACCTCTGAGTAGCAACCTTTTTCCCCTGATAGTAAAGTTCACCACCATAACTCCAAGGTACCGCCTTGTCGCTAACGTACGATACTGGACCAGGCATAGTGATAAGTAGTGGATATTTCTTAGCAGGTACCAGAATCGTCACAGGTACCCGGGCAGTTTTTTGTTTGACCGGAATGGTTATCACATTGACTTAATTATTATCGATCTCAGGCTTAACGATCTTGTGATTAAACTAAAGAAAGCCCTCTATAATTAAATCCTTAACCGCATCTATCAACAATTGACAACCCTCTGGCTGTTTTAAACAAGCGGCACAATCAATCGCACAACCCAAAAATACACCTTTGCTCGTCAACTGCTCTTTCACGAATAAAAGGGGGGTAGTTAAATGGTCGACATCCATAACCAGATCCAAGATTTCGTCTTCAATGATGGCACTGACCGTGGAACCTCCGTGAGGCGGTAGAGATTGATTTGTAATATTAGGTGCTGGTCCAAAATTAATAGCTTGAGTGTCTAATAGGTCTTGGACCTTGTGCTTGAAAGCATAGAAATTCTCGATAGTATGCCCCTGCCCGCCAGAGTGGAAATCACAGCGGGCATTAGCATCAAAGTGAATAGGCAACCTTTCAGGGTCGACTTTCAATGTACGCAACTCAATCAATTTTAGCTCGAGTAAATGAGGAAACAATTCAGCATATGTTATTGGAAGCACGTCAAACTTTCTAGGGGGGGGGGGGGTCTTGGTTTTTGTTGATTATTCTGCCGGGGTGTATATGCTGGACGTTGAGGGGGAGCTATTGGAATTGTTACAGCAGCATCCTGATGGTCGTAATCTTGATATCTGCCCTTCCCCTTCTGAGGATAGATCGCACTAGATTCCCCTTCCTTTTTCTTTGGGTGGCCCCCGAAAGACTTTTTAGTATTGCCAGCACTATTCCCAACCAGGACGTCTTGGATTTTCCCCAATTTAATTTTGATCTCAATTCGCTCCCCATGTGTTACCATCTCAGCAAAAGTACCTGATATGCTACAAGTTATGTAATACTGGCCTTGCAACGTACTACTAAACATCTCCACCATTTCTTGTTCCAACATGGGCGGTTGCACTTTTGCAGCCATCTCTCGCCACCTCTGGGCATGCTCTTTAAAAGATTCATCCCGTTTATGGGATAAGTTCTGTAGTTGGGTTCTTGTAGGAGCCATGTCAGTGTTATACTGATAGTGCATGACAAAAGCTTCAACCAATTCTCTCCATGTACGGATACGACTACTTTCCAGCTGCATGTACCATTCGAGTGGGCCACCTGTCAAACTGTCTTGAAATAAGTGCATCAACAATTTCTCGTCATTAGAATACGCAGACATCTTCTGATAGAAAGCATTAACATGGGTCTTTGGACAGGAAGTGCCTTTGTACTTTACAAAATCAGGCACCTTGAATTTTGGGGGAATTGTTACTCCGGGCACCAAGCCTAAATCAGACATGTCAAAGCCTACTGCACCTTGACTTTCAAACCTGCGCATCCGTTCTTCAAGCATATGCAACTTATTGCTAGCTTCAGTAGGTTCTTCCATATTAGTCATCCAGTCTTCCCAATTATCTTCTCCCACCGGCCTAACAGGAATGCGAACAGTCCTTGGTAATACGATAGGTTGTTCAGTGTTCTGATGAACAAGAGTAGGTGGGGGAGGATTCCCCATAGCTTGATTCTCAGGGATGCCTTGGTTACATATAAGGTTGCTGAAATTTGAATGTTGACCATTTTGGGTATTCATACCGACATTCGAATCCCGATTCACGTTTCGAGTGCCTCCCGGGTTCTCCACCACATTCTGAGCCCCCAGAATACCGTTAGGATTGTTGATGACGACTCCTGGTGGATTAGTGTTCAAATTTTCACCCCCGTTATTCAAAGCTTCAGCAGGCCTCACAATCATGGCTCTCATTTCCTCTTGTTGACGATCCATGTTCTGAATAATCTCCATCAACTGATCGACTCGAGTATCCATCCTGGTTCCCATAGCCACAACATCTGCTTGAATTTGTTCCATCTGTCTCTTGGAAGTGCTTCGAGTATTATAACGATGAGAATTCGTAGTGGCTATCTTCTGCAAAGGGGAGGCCCAAATCAAGAAATAAGAAGACCTGCCATAATCACTTATCGTGATATGATATGTATGAATGCATGGTTGTGTATGAGATGTTTTATCATTTCCATGACACCAAAAGTTTTATCGCCCCTAGGAATTTTAAACAACATGATAAGAGAGACAAACGGCGAGAAGAAGTTTTGACAACAATTGATTTCATTAAAAAATACCATTCATATGATAAAATGGTAACTTCTTACAAGCATGATTCAGAATATGTAATGAAATTTAAACGACCCCATCCAACAAGACTGGTGGTGGTCTAATGACATTAAAGTAAAAAGAGAGAACAACACAATCAAAGTGGTGGATCTCTAATCTCTATGTAGTACAATGGTCCTCCTTGCCGGAAATACTCTTCACTCCATTCCTTGGTTTCTTTTAATAATTTCTTTGTCTTTTCACGATCCCGTCCACGGGCGAAGCTATCGATTACCACATCTTTCTGAAACAGTTGTCCCTCCAAGTACACACATTTCTCTAGGAAGCGATCACATTCTTTACATTCTGGAAAAGGTATAGGTACGGGCGCTTCTTCCATCTCCTGTATCTTGTCTCGGAGTCTTGCATTCTCTTTCATCACTTTGATCATTTGATCTTCTTTCGCCTCCAACTCCATCCTAGCAGCTTTAAATTGGTTTCCCAACTCTTTAGCTTTGGCTTTGTTTCTATTGTTGGCCATCTGGAATCTCAAAGTTTCTTGATGATTCTTCTCTGCATCGGTGAGGGCTATCTGATATTCTTCCGTAGATACAAAGGAGTTTTCGGCTCTGGGTCGTTTTTTGGAGCTACCTTCCCATTCATACTCTTTTAGTTGACGGGCCAAGTCCCTTTTCTTTTCTGTTAAGAAATATATTTCCATTTTTTTGTCTTCCAGATTCTGACGAAGGTCCCTGTTTTCCAATTGTACTTGATAGAAACGTTCCTTATGCACACTGTGCTATAAATCAGCGGGTTGAAGATACAATGAGATTTCCTTTTCAAAAGGCAACATAAGAGTTTTGACTCTTTCCTTCAACCAATCCACATAAGGATCGAAAGCTAATACCTCTTTTAACCCGAAGAATTCCTTTCCTTTCCTTCCAACATGTGCCCAAGAAATTTCCACTTTCTTCAATAATTCCGGATCTTCTCCTTTTTTGCAATACATAGGTTCGACCTCCTTGGCCGTGGGTGGACGCCTCATGGAATAACCTAATTGGCAAAGAGCGAGTACTGGGTTGTAGTTGATAACCCCTTTTGTTCCTATGAGTGGAACATTAGAGAAACCTGCACAGTGAGAGATGACTTCGGTGCTATCAACTTAAGTTTGTACCATTGGATATCGAAAGAGGTGAGTGTACTTACTTTGGATGCCCATGAACAAGGATCTTCTTTGAATGGCCCCTTGGTGGGAAACTGTGCCATGAACCATTTGTAAATTATTGGTATGCAGCATACCACTACTCCTTTCTTTCCATGCCTAGAGTGGATGGCATGGTAAGTATCAGCTAATAGTGTAGGTATCAGATTCTTATTCATGAAGACGCAAAGAGCATCCAAGTCTACTATCTCTTTAATCTCAGGGAATAAGATAATTCCATAAATAGTAGCAGCCAACATAGCATAATAAGCATCCCAGTTTCCTATGTTTTCCATTTCCTTAGCCTTACTTACCAAGAAATCTACAGGAAGACCACAAGTGACTTTGTTACATCTCCATTTCCCTTTTACATCGTTAAGGCTCAAATAAAGAAACTTAGCAATGGCCTCATAGTCAGGCTCAATAGGGACTCGAACAAATTGAACATGACTAGTGAGCTTAATATGGAGAAGATGAGCGTACTCCTCAAGAGTAGGTGCTAACTGGTAGTCCTGAAATGTGAAACAACGCAACTCCGGATCATAAAATTGTAATAGGGTCTGTACAACCTTATCATCAACCCGAGCATCCAACAAAGATAGGAGATTCCCATATCTTTCACCAAAAACACCCATTTGTTGACAATTCATGAGGCCTCTGAGTTCTTCAAGAGAGGGCCAAATACTAGGACGAAACTGATAGCTGAAGTTATCCCTCTTTGTCTTTAGGATGATATCAATGTTGTTTTCCATTATTTTTAGAGGAAAATAAAACTCTAGGGAGATCCTGGAAATGACAATGCACATGCGAATTAATCATCGACACACACACACACACACACACACACATATATATATATACATATATATATATATATATATATATATATATATATATATATATATATATATATATATATATATATATATTGAAAAGTAAATATGCTATGATGTACGTGCAAATGACCATAGGGTTACTACGTCCATGATACTAATTTTTGTTGTACTGTCTCTTTATAGTCTGCTAATACCAGGATCACATGTCTGAAACATAATCGGAAGAATTCCATGAAGATCATAGTCGGAACCTCAGAAAATAAATTTGAGAACCTCATAATTACCGGCAGAAATCCAGGATATAATCATAAGTAACCGTCTGAATATAGTCACCAACTATACCTGTGATAAAAATTCCCTCCCCACTCACGGGTGAATACTAGGTTAGGGTAAGGCAAGGGTAACTCGAAAATCACGGGTTCATTTGAAAGTAAAATCATCGCAACACAGATGTGCATGATGTAAATACCTTCAATTGAACCTCATCCGAGCGTGGTATATGACATGACTGCACTAATTGGACCACGTCCTATAGCCGTCATGCCCCCACTCTATTCCTAGTGTCTTAGTGCACTCTGGCATGGGTACTGGGCCTTTTACCTTAATAGTAACATCCACACCCAATCAAGAAGCAGATCCAGTACAACAACAACAGTATATGGAAGACAGTAAAATGTAATGCATACATATGCTCAGGTATATACAAAATGAACGAATAAACGGAAAGCATAAAAATAAATACCCAAAGGAAGGAACCAAGAGCTAGGAGCGACTCAGGGATGGACCAACAATAAGTCAACATGTATCCCCAGTGAAGTCGCTAGCTAAAACAACTGACTGAAAATCATCAAACAATGAAGTCGCCATCGAACGTTTTTTATCCCACATGTAGGGAAAGGTAAACATCGAGAAAACCTGAGAAGGAAGAAGTCACGTTCTTGCGACTGAGAGACCGGATAAGGGAGTCTGTTACACGAGGAGAAGGTGTTAGCACCCCACACGCCCGTAGTACTCTATGGTATCCACTCTTGTTGTCTACCTTATGGGTGTGTTTAATCTATGCTTATTGCTTACTATACTACTGAAGGGAGAATGCTTGCAAAAGAAAAGAGAAAAGAATGTAGGGAAAATAAAATTGTGCTCGTTCGGGCCCTACCCCGATGCCTACGTATCCCTTTTAAGGAATCAGAGCAGCCATAGTTTGGCTCACATGTTTTTGTTGGTTTGTATTTTTTAATGAACAATATTAATTTCGCCTTCTGCGGCAACTCGGCCTTTGGACACTTACGCGTCAGCACAGAAGTGAATTAACATGCTCTTTTGAAAAGAGTTTTGAAAGGAAGGCCCATAGGCAAAAAGAATTTGTGTTGGTTGGTGTTTTAGCTTGTGGATAACAGCTAGTTAATCTCAAGAGAGAGATTTTAGCCATTTCTCTACTTATTCATGAAATAAGTCTTTGAGACTTAAACCACACCAGAGCTTAGAATAAGAGAACAATAAGGTCGAGAATAAACCCGCTTATCATCTCTCATACTTAACAAAGATATGATTCTCGTCAGTAAATTTTTTAAGTATTTTGAAGTTTGTAAGAAAAAGAAGTTTTTGTTTTAAATGCATATGCAAAAGGAGAAAGAAAAGTCAAAGGGAGACTAGCCTATTTTTAAACCTAATGTTGTCATACTTCACATGATCTCTAGGAAGCGATAAATGCGGAGAGAAAGTAGAAATAAAGTATACCAAACAAGTACTAGCCCGTAGAGCAAAGCAAAAAGAAAAGAAACTCGACAATCTTCGAGAAAGCTTCACCATTCAAAGAAAAGAGTTAGAAATCAAATGCCCGGAATAAGTATCGACGTATCATCGATTGTGAAAATAAATCAAAATCAAAGTCTCAAGCGCATCCGCATAATAAACCTGCATAAGACTCAAATCTCACCAAACAAAGGTGAATCGTGAATTTCAAATATAATCGGATAATCAGAATTTAATTCCTAAAACTAAAATAATAATAAAATCTACAAATTTTTATTGATTTTATCGTTTTTATCATGTAAAGAAGAAAGTTCATCAAAACTAAACAACTATCAAAAGGAAAACATTAAAAGAAAGAATTCAGGGGGTGCTAGCCAAAATCCAGGGGTGTAGAAGTAATCTGGGCGCTAGGCCCAGCCAAACAGAGTCCATGAGGCATTTTTTTTGTAACACAAGCTAACAAGATGCCAAAAAATAAAAAAAAAGTCGCTATGGGCCTGGGGGGGTGCAAGCTGGATCTGGGTGGAATGAGGCACTGAAGGCCCATCACGAAAGGAGTCCCAAGGGGCCTTTTTTTTGCAACCAACGCTTCTCCACAAAAATCAGCAATGGGCTTAAGGGTTTGATCTAAGCTTCCAATCCAATAATCAAACGAACTTCCAAGAAGCACTTTCAACATTCCTTCAATTATGTTTATTATTGAAACGAGTTAAAACAATCCGGAGCGGCTGCGTTTTGCACTGTAATCTTAGGGTAAACACAGGGCAACTGTAAAACTTCTCTGATCCGATTCTCCTGTTCTCCGTCGCTCATATTTTCTTCTTCGATCTGCTTTCGACGTCCTTCCTCAACATTGATACGAAACTTCGGTCTTGTTTCAACAGCTTCTTGAACGAGTTCCGTCTCAGTTTGATTTAATGGTCGCAGCTTCGTTTTCGATCTTACAGCAAATGCGGTTCTGTCGAGCCTCATACCTAACCTCTGATTTTATTCAGATCATCATCGATCGAACCACTATTCAGAGCGATCCTCCTTCTTCGACTTTGAAAATTCTGTGTGCGTCAATGTTGCTACATGTGCGAATCGTTACTGGTTGTTGTCCGTCAAGGATGATGGTTGAACGTTGCAGAGTTGCATTACAAGAAATATTGAAGAAGTTCGAAGCTAGGAGAAATATTGATACAGAACGGGGAATCGACGAAAAGGAAAAGCAATTAAAGTAACCAGAGAATACAGAGAAGAATGGTGAGTTTCATACCTGTTGAATTGATGTGCAATGAATGGTTGAAGAATCAATGGTGATGAAAGTTTTGCATAGGAAATCCAGTTACAAAGTAAGCTTGTGGTTGAAGATCGAGGAAGAGAGTAGAGAGAAGACGCGAGAGTTTATTTTCTGTGATTATAGAGGATGAAGATGAAGATAGAGAGTGAAGAAGAATCCATCTAAAAAGAGAGAACTTTCGAGGGACTAAGAGAGAGTTTTGGAGAGTCACTTTTCTGCAGAATCCCCCTTTCTCCATCTGGTGAGTTTTCTGTTTATATAGCTTATTAGAAGTACAAAGTTAGTTAGAGATTTTGATTTTTATAGAAGTTTGTTACGTTCTGTTATATTTTCTGTTACAGTTAGTTTGAGTTAGTTGGGTGGTTGGAAACTATTAAGAGAAAACAGTTAGGGGCTATCTAAATCCTGTTAGAAAGCTGGTTAGAGATTTGGTTATTCTGTTAATGAAATTATTTTTGGTTAGAATTTGTTGGCTAGTTTTGAATTGTGTTTGATTTTTGTTAGAACAGTTAGGAAGTTTGTTAGTAAGCTATTAGTGTGAATTAGAAAACAGTTAGATTCGTTAGAGTGAGTTAAAAAACAGTTACAAAAGAGGTTAAGGGATCGAGTTCTATTAGGATAGAAACTCTTAGTTGGTAGTAGTTAGAAGGTGGTTAAACTGAGTTGACAGTTTTGTTATGAAAGTATTAATGAAAGTTTTTTGAATTTTTTTTTTAGAAAATTTTCTAGAGGGAAAAAACAAGATGGTTTTAAACTAACAGTAGAGGGAAGAGAGGTTAGCTTTAGGGTGGCTGTTATACAGGGCAGTTAGTTAGTTATTTTTCGTTTATCCCATTTCCAAATTACAATTTCCTTTCTCATTTCCGTTTCATCTGACTTTTGGATTATTTAATGGAATAAGCCTTGGTGTTGGTAGCTGGCGATGATGAACACATACACTCCTTGTGCTGAGCTGAAATTTATTGATCTAATATTGCATTGAACCATTACTGGACTTGGCTTTGACATTCGGTCATGCCAGTTAATGCATCAATTGTTCTGGTCATGTGGTAAGCTTCAGCTAGCCCTTTTTAGACAGATATGGCTGGTGGCTGCTTGATGAAATACAGGCTGCAGATTCATCAAGCTCGCGATAGAATACAAATGTCTGAGGCTCTTCCCAGTAATACCTTTCTGACTCTAATATTTCTCTCGCAAACTTCTTTTCCTCTCGTCTTTCTCCATATTCTGAAGAGCCTCTGAGCAAGAAAATGATGATATCCTGCTAGGATCTATTATGCTTAATAACTCCTTCTTCTGTGATATTTTATGATCTTGGTTATACTTCCATTTACGGAGCTTGGACTCATGATTTGTTTGCACTTGCTGATTTCTTGCGAGAATCCATTATTGCCTTTTACTTAGCTGGGATGTGAATTTTATGTTGGCCTGTTTACTATTGTTGTGCACTGTGATGTTTTAACAGGTCTTGACTGAGTTTGCGTGTAGACATCATCTCCTTCTTGAGTTTGTCCCATTGTGAACCAAACATTCTTTTTATACTTTGTTTGAGATTTGCAGCAAGATGGACTTAGGCCGATGATTGAACTTGCATCTGATTTTTTTTTCCCGTTACGAAACCAAAGGATATGAGGCCTTATTGTTTGCTTTATGAATATAACTTGCAAGAGAATTCCTTAATCCACAAGCTGATTCCGTTGCTCAAGCCCTAATGATGAGACCGGAAAAAAATTCTTTAAAATTGTCTTGCTCATTGTGATCGGTGGAAATAGAACTGACTGTTTTTTAATGCTGGTTCGCGTTTGCGTTTGTTTTTGCAAAATGTCGCGGTAAGCAAGAGTCGCCACCGTCTTTTATTTTATCCAACAAGGAAAGGACAAAAGCACAGAAAAATTCCTTTTTGAGATGTTTCTCGGGTTCGGGAGGTAGATTATAGAAAGGGAAGGTGTTAGCACCCTTTCTATCCGTGGTTATCCACGGGCTCTTAGGTACTTGCTCACTATGTTTTCAAAAAGTTTTGCTTTTCTTGTGTTCGTGGGTTTTGAAAAGAGTTTTGTTTGAAAACTTCGATTTAACTCTTATTTCTGTCCTCAAGAGTGTATGAAGTGTTTTGAAAACTTTGTTCAAAAGGTGTAAGTGTGAGAAGTTTATTTTGTTTTGAAAGAGCAAGTACCTAAGAACCTCTACCTACTCAAAAGGAATTAAGCTGTGTAAATGTCCTTTAGACAGTGCTATCCCACTATTGAGGAGTAGGTAGCACCGTCGTTGGAGTTTTCGGGTCAATTCGATTAAGGGACATGTGGTCACTAAAGCAATGTTAGGACGCCTTAGCGGTAACCCTAATGTCTTAGATCATTTTTTATCGAGGCAACCGTTTCGAGGCAACTTTGATCTTTAGACAGGAGGGCGACCTCTAAAACTTCCTATACTCAATGACCACGTTCGAGGCAACCAAGTGAGGCGTACCCTAGGAGTGGCATGTGCAAATGTGTCAATTTTCAGTTATGTTATCTTTGTACATATTATGGTGAGCTACGGTTGATTTTAATTTAAGATAGATCTTGTCATGCATAGCCTATTAGCATACATCTAGCAGTTTAATGGTTGCGGAAAATAAAACTAAGCTATTACAAGGCGTCGGGTATTTACATCGCCAAAAACAAACCCTTGAAAAGTAAATGCGGAAAGGTAAATAAAAGCGGTAAAAAGTCCTAAGTCCAAAACTATTACATCCTCGGAGTAATTACAATATTGAAATATGACTCAAAAAATCATACGCGCGAGAAAAATTGAATCGGAGAGTTTTTAGGGTTTTGACCCTTTTTATTAAAGAAAGAGATTTTTTGTTATCTTGCATTTAATTAAATTAAACCTAAACTAATTAATTAATTAAATAAAAAAGAAATATATTTTTCGGGTTTTTGAATGTTTAAGGAAAAATAAAAATAAAAGGATTAAATATATTAAAAACCTAATTCTAATTAAATTTAATTTATTGCGAAAGATATTAAAATTATGCCTAATTAAAACTAGATTAATTAAGTTATTTATTTACAAAATAAAATAATGAAATTAAATTTAATAAATAAAACTATTTTATTTTTTTGATTTTTGATTTTTGTTAAAAAAAAGTTAATTAGTTAATTGGTTAATTAAATAAAAATAATAAAATAAATCAAGTAAAAAAAAAAGCAAACCAAAAAAAGGGGGTCTGGGCCCAGAAAGGAGGGTTGATTCATCAGAATTTTAGGCCCAAACGTAAGCAGCCCTGTTTGACTTTTCAGAATCATCCACGCGCTTGTTGACTTAGACGCACGGTGGGCATCATCTTATGACCATCAGATTTGGCCTGAAGGCCATCTGGCGCTTGGGATCTGGAGATCCATGATATGCTACGCTTGCTGAATCACATGCAATCACCTAGATAAAAATTGTAACAAATATTTGGGGGACCTGGGATTCGAACCCAGGTCCCAATACTCATTGGCCAGCATCCCAACCACTCAACCACCTGCATCTTTTTGTTATTGGAATAGCAACTAAATATAATATATGCAAACCATTTAATATACTGAAAAAATAAAAAAAAACGCGCTATGATTTCAAACTGGCCAATGGGAGAGCGACGTGTGGTCGTCTTCTCCAAAAATCTATGGTTATTTACCTGCGGATTTTTATCCGCAGGAAGTTTCATGGCTCACTCCTAAAATCATCCCCAGGTTGCAAAAATCAACTCCAAGACCATGGTTCGATTTGTCTGGGTCTCGTGAACACATCCATATCCATCAATTGGCTTGATTTCACCTGTAGCAAAAATACCCAAAAAACGACTTTCCAAACCCTAGGTTCGGTTCTATGATTACATGCTACCAAAACAAAATTAAATAATGCAAAAACGTTCTAAAGGGAACGATAAACATGATGGTGTCAAGATTTTATCATAAAATCGCATGAATGAGAGGCTGTGTTTTCATGTTCAGGGTCGATTTCAAGACGACTTACAGTGTGATGTGGTTGATGAAAAGGCCTGGTTTTTATTGCTGTAGCACCACGGTATATCAAGGAAGGGATCTGCGTTCTTCTTTTTGTCTGAAAGTGCCTCTAATATTGCTTTTGGTCTCACACTTTTTCAAGGATTTTTCAGTTTTTGTATGGCTATTTTAACATATCTTTGTGCATGAATTAGGTTTGTGCTGCTTGTGTATGTATAAGGCAATGATTTTAGGTCAAGAGTTGGGCCAATATCCATGTACATTCAAGGTTTAGGATTTGATTTTGTCACCATTGAAAAGCTTTCCAAATATGGGCAAATCTGAGATTTTGTGCACAAATAAGACTTAGCACGAGTTGGTTGGTTGTCACATGATGTTTGCAAGCTGTACAAATCACAAAGATCCCTTTTCAATAATTTTTGGATTTTATATGATTTAATATTGATTAATAATGAATTAAATCAATAAAAATGAAATAAAATAGAAAAATAAAAGTTTGGTCATGAAATTAAGCATGGGACACGTGTGTGGCATGACAAGACTAAATCAAGTGGAAAACGTGGGCCCTTTTGTCAAAAATTGGAGTTTTGAGGATAGTTGACCTTTGGCAATTTTGGAAAAATGCCCAACTTCAACAATGCATAACTTCTTCAATTTTGAACTTTTGGAGGTGTTCTTGGACCTTTTAGAAACCTTGAGATGTCCTCTAATCAACCCTTTTGGTATCATATCATTTTGATCTTCCATTCTCAAGTTATAATCTTTGGAACAAAAGGTGTTTTTGTTGACTTTCAAAAATGACCTATAATGTCCAAATTTGTAACTTCTTGTGAGTGCATTTTATGATCTTGGGGTGTGAAGATTGATTGTAGGAAATTTCATCCTATTCAAAAAGAGCTTTGGATGGGTCATTTCTCATAAAGTATGAGAAAGTTATGCTTGGTCAAAGTTGAGTTGACTTTTCCTACAAAACCCTAATTTAGCTACTTTTGAATCTTGATGAATTTTGAGCAATCCTTAATGAATCATGATCAACCCTTGATAAAATGATGAATTATCCTTCAAAATGAGACCGTTGACAAAATCTCTGACTTTTGACTGCAAAATGACCATTTTGCCCTTGTAGTTGATTGTAGATCAAATGGAGCTTTTGACTGTGCAAATTGGCACTGTGAGTCTTGAAACTTGGCATGTAGGTGCTTGAGAATGTATATAGGCCTATGAGACTTGATTGAACCATTGAAAACCCCAAATTCCTTGAAATAACCAAAACCCTAATTTTGAATTGACTGCCTTAGGAGGTGACTTGACTGTACAACCCTTGAGCCATTTTGAGCAATTTGAAGATCATTATTGACATGTCTTGAGGAATATGGGAGGGCAAATTTTGGGGTACAACAGTTGCCCCTGTTCAATTTTCTTAAACCTGAGGATATGTATTGGCTTTCGAGCCTTTCGTGATCCGAAGGTGGAAGATAATTGAACACTAGAGTGCCCAGAAATTTGCACTCGCATAGTGTAGTATCAGCATTGTGATGTCGGGAATGGGCTTACAGATGCCATTTGGAGAGATGATGGATAGGAGGATGGGCTTATAGATGCCACCTGGAGATTGTTGGTAGGTAGTTTTGTCTTCGTTGACAGGTTGTCTTCATTGACGGGTTGTCTTCATTGACGGGTTGTCTTCATTGTCGGGTTGTCTTCATTGACGGGTTGTCTTCATTGACGGGTTGTCTTCATTGACGGGTTGTCTTTATTGACGGGTTGTCTCTATTGACGGGTTGTCTCTATTGACGGGTTGTCTCTATTGACGGGTTTGTATCAGAAAAATCTTTAGGAATCGATTTAACTGGATTTGTCTTCTTTGACTGGATTAGCATCAGAAAAATCTTTAGGAATCGATTTAACTAGATTTGTCTTCTTTGACTGGATTGGCTCCAGCAAAATCTTTAGGAATCGATTTGACTGACTTTGTCTCCATTGACTGGCTTCGCCTCAGAAAAATCTTTGGGAATTGATTTAACTGATTTTGTCTCCATTGACTGGCTTCGCCTCAGAAAAATCTTTAGGAATCGATTTAACTGATTTTGTCTCCATTGACATAATTTTGAGAATTTAACTGCATCTTTCCTGAAAGGTAAAGGTCAGTCATATGCAATGCATGATATGGATCGAGCAATGATGTTCTCAACATAAATGAGAATGTATGATATGATGCGTATATGCATGTATCATGATGTATGAAAATGTGATGTTTTAGCTGGGGAAAATAAATCCCGGATAGCTGCTGGAGAATGATGTTGAATTCTTTGCTTCCACTGGGGATGATGAACGAAGGTGATAAACTTGCAGGAGGGGATGACTCCATTGGGGAATAAACTGGTGAAGAGATTACTCTGCGGGGAACTACTCTGTGGGGAAGAGATGCTTTGCTGAGATTTTAATGATAACTCCGCTGGGGATTCCGTTGATAAGCTCTATTGGGGATTTTGATGATGAACTCCGCTGGGGATAGAAAGAACTTCGCTGGGGATGATCTTTCGGTTGCAACTTGCTGAGGATAAACCAGTTAGACTCTTGTGGGGATAACCTTCTGAATATGGCTGGGGAGATACATTTGTACTCTGCAGGGGACAAGCTTCTAGAATCTACTGGGGAAGATGATTCAACTCTGGAGGGGAAGCTTTTTTTGACTGCGCTGGGAAATGGCTCCACTGGGGGTATCTTGTATTCCGCCGGGGAACATTCTTATACTCTGTCGAGGAATATTGAGATTGTCGGGGATGCTCTTTATGCTTGGTGGGGAATATCTTTATACTCTGCTAGGGAATATTAAGACCTTTTGGGAATACCGAGCCTTTTCGGGACTGACGGTAGACTAACTCTGCTTGGGGGAGAGTATTTGCTGAATCCTTCGTAGTTGCAAGTCTCAGTGGGGAGAGCTACCATTACTGTCTTACTCTGCGGGGAGTGAAGGTATCTTGGTCCTATTCTTCAACCGAACCTACCTTGGTACCTTGGTGAACAGAGCAACTAGATCGCTTAGACAATTCTTATTGCCCCTACTTCCGATGTCACCCGTAATTAGTCCTTTGTTTCGCATGTAAATATTTATGAGCAGCAATTAATGTCAAATGCATATATAAAAAATGAACATTGGACGTTCTTTGCAAAACAAAACAGATAAAGGAAAAAACAATTTGCAATTTGTCTGAAAAATGAACTTGTATTGATTTTGAAGTTTGCCTGAAAATAGGCGTTTTTGTACAAGAGGCTGACGTCCTAGTAAGAGAACGCCGCCGATCAAATAGAATTTATAAAATTTGTGAAAAGAAAACAAAACAGCTATGTGAATAGTCCCACTGGGTTCCAACTCTGCTATTGCCCTTATATCTTCAAGCATCTCATCACTTTGCTGCTTAGTTGAAGATAAATCTGATTGATCGGTGTCGTCTGAGCCTGATAGTCGATACCGAAGTCCAGATGCGAGGTGATCCAATGAGACATAGTGTTACGCTTTAATCCCTAACTTTTTCCTGGACCGCCCTTTCGGGTTTTCATTCCACCGGGATACCCATTTTTGCCCAAGCCGCCTTTTCAGGTTTTCGACTTGCCGGGTGTACAATTTTTTTTATTTTCATCCCTTATTTTTGCCTAGGCCAGTCAACCTAGCGGGTCTTTAATTATGCGTAGTATCTTTTCACTATGTCTGCATTGACGGGGTGAGGAAGGTCGTCACCATCCATGGTGGTTAGAATCATCGCTCCTCCTGAGAAGATGTTCTTAACCACAAATGGCCCTTCGTACGTAGGGGTCCATTTTCCTCTGGGATCACCTTGAGGTAGAATAATGCGCTTGATTACCAGGTCCCCTACTTGATACTCTTGTCGTCTGACTTTCTTGTTAAATGCCTTGATCATCCGTTTTTGGTACGTCTGACCATGACAAATAGCAGTGAGTCTCTTTTCGTCGATTAGGTTCAGTTGATCAAGCCGGGTCTGGATCCAATCGTCTTTGCTTAAACCCGCATCCTTCATGATCCGGAGAGAGGGTATCTGAACTTCAATGGGTAGGACTGCTTCCATGCCGTATACCAAGGAGTAGGGTGTTTCCCCTGTTGACGTCCGTGCTGAGGTACGGTACCCATGAAGAGCAAATGGTAACATCTCGTGCCAATCTTTGTAGGTCACTGTCATCTTCTGCACAATCTTCTTAATGTTCTTATTAGCTGCTTCTACAGCCCCATTCATCTTCGGCCGGTAGGGAGAAGAATTATGATGTTGTATCTTGAATTGCTCGCATAGCTCAGTGATCATCTTGTTGTTAAGATTGGTACCATTATCCGTAATGATCCTCTCTGGTACACCATATCGATAGATCAGGTTATGCCGAATGAACCGTGCAACGACGTTCTTGGTTACGGTGGCAAAGGAAGCTTCTTCAACCCACTTCATAAAGTAATCAATCGCTACCAGGATGAAGCAATGCCCGTTGGATGTCGTAGGTCTGATCTCGCCGATCATATCAATGCCCCACATTGCAAAAGGCCAAGGTACTGTCAAGACGTTTAAAGGAACTGGAGGAATGTGCACCTTATCAGCATAGATCTGGCACTTGTGACATGTCCGAGAATGCTGGTAACAGTCGGCTTCCATTGTTGACCAGTAATATCCTGCCCGAAGGATTTTCTTTGCCATGGTATGTCCACTGGAATGTGTTCCGAAGGTACCTTCATGCAGCTCTGCCATGATCCTTTCTGCTTCAATTTTATCCACACAACGCAGTAAGGTTGAATCATGGTTACGTTTGTAAAGAATGTCATTGCTGGTGAAGAACTTTGCCGCGAACCTTCTCAGAAACTTCTTGTCATTAACAGACGCGCCCTCTGGGTATTCTTGAGCTTCAAGGTACCTCTTTACTTCATGATACCAAGGTTTTTCTGTTACCTCTTCGGTCTCAAGATCACAACAATACGCAGGTTCATCCAACTTCCAAATAATGATCCGGGGAGCCTTGTTGTCCCATTTGACTTTGAACATAGAAGACATCGTAGCTAGCGCGTCCGCCAACTGATTCTCCTCTCTTGGGAAATGTTCAAAGGTTATCTCCTCGAAATGGGGAAGCAACATCAATACATACTCCTTGTAAGGAATAAGATTTGGGTGTTTCGTATCCCACTCGCCTTTGATCTGACTGATCACGAGAGCGGAATCTCCGAAGATGCTCAGAAACTTGATCCTTAGGTCAATTGCAGCTCGAAGACCCATGATGCATGCTTCATACTCCGCCATGTTGTTGGTGCAGTTGAAACATAGTCGGGCGGTGAGTGGAGTATGAGAGCCTTTAGGAGATATGATCACAGCGCCAATACCGTTACCCAAAGCGTTTGAAGCTCCATCAAAGTGCATAGACCATCGAGATCCTTCCTCAGGTCCTTCATCCGGTCCAGGTATCTTGCAATCAGTTACTACCATGATATTCTCATCTGGAAATTCAAAGTTCATAGACTGGTAATCATCCACTGCCTGATGTGCCAAATGGTCTGCCAACACACTTCCCTTGATTGCTTTTTGAGTCGTGTACTGGATGTCATATTCAGTCAAGATCATCTTCCATCTTGCTATTCTCCCGGACAAGGCAGGATTTTCGAAGATATACTTGATTGGATCCATCTTTGAAATCAACAGAGTAGTGTGAGTCAACATATACTGTCTTAGCCGACGAGCAGCCCATGCCAAAGCGCAACAAATTTTCTCGAGCAGTGAGTATCGGGTCTCACAGTCGGTAAACTTTTTGCTAAGGTAATAAATAGCATGCTCTTTTCGGCCAGACTCGTCATGCTGACCCAGCACACACCCCATTGAATTGTCAAGTACTGTCAAGTATAAGATTAGAGGTCTCCCTTCAACCAGTGGCATAAGAATGGGTGGCTCTTGGAGATACTCTCTGATTCTTTTGAAAGAGGCCTGCCATTTATCGTTCCAACATACTACTTGATCTTTCTTCAGTAGCTTAAAGATTGGTTCACAAGTAGCAGTTAGGTGCGAGATGAATCGGGCAATGTAATTCAGCCGTCCTAGAAAGCCTCTGACTTCTTTCTCTGTCTTGGGAGCTGGCATCTCTTGTATGGCTTTCACTTTGGCAGGGTCCACTTGAATACCTTTGTCGCTTACGAAGAAACCTAGTAGTTTTCCAGATCTCACCCCGAAGGTGCACTTGTTCGGGTTTAATCTCAGCTTGTACAACTTCAACCGGTCAAACAGCTTCTGTAGATGGTCAAGGTGTTCCTCCTCAGTTTGGGATCTTGCAATCATATCATCGACGTATACTTCAATCTCATGATGGATCATATCATGAAACAGAGCAACCATGGCACGCTGATACGTTGCCCCAACATTTTTCAACCCAAAAGGCATGACCTTGTAGCAAAAGGTACCCCATTGAGTAACAAAAGTGGTCTTCTCCATGTCTTCAAGAGCCATCTTTATCTGATTATAACCGGAGAAACCTTCCATGAAGGAGAATACCTTATGCTGAGCAGTGTTGTCAACCAGAACGTCGATGTGAGGCAGAGGGAAGTCATCCTTAGGGCTTGCCCTGTTCAAATCCCTGTAGTCAACACACATTCGGACCTTACCATCTTTCTTCGGTACCGGAACCACATTGGCCACCCACTGAGGGTAAGAAGTCACTGCTAGAAAACCGGCATCAAACTGTTTCATAACTTCGGTCTTGATTTTCTTAGACATCTCTGGACGCATACAGCGGACCTTCTGTTTTACCGGAGGGCAGTCTTCCTTGGTAGGCAGGCGATGAACCACGATGTCAGTATCCAACCCAGGCATATCTTCGTAGGACCAGGCAAAGATCTCGACATAGTCATGCAGCATCTGAATCAACCGCTGTTTCACACTAAGCTCCAGATTTGCACCGATCTTGACTTCCTTCTTGTCTGTCTCAGTACCCAGATTTACCGTTTCCACTGGCTCTTCATGTGGCTGAATGGCCCTTTCTTCCTGAAGTAGCAGTCTTGCAAGCTCACCCGGCACTTCGCAATCATCTTCACCTTCGTCTTCGGCTAAGTTGATCGGATTTTCGAAGTCATAACTGGCAGTAGCAGAGTCGTTACCAGTGAGATCCAGAGTGGATTGGGACCTGTATATGTGAGTGTGTGTAAATAGCTTTTTTGCAATATATAATAAAGAAAGACAAGGAGCGCAAAATTTGAAATGCAAGAAACGTCCAATGCTTTTATTAATGATATATGAAAATGGCACACAAAAGCCCTCACAAATGAAGCCACGGTGCCCCGGGTAAGACACCGGGCCATAAAGTTTCAAAACATTGTCTGTTACAAATTCAAAACAAAAGAGTTCATTACTGAGTAACAAAAGTAATAGGGACGAAGTCCTTTGCCGTCCAGTTGTTTGGTCCACCATTGGTCGTAGGGTAGATCCAGCTGTCGAATTCAGATTCCTCCATGTCATCTTCGATGGCATTTACTTCTGAGTTGCTGATGAACACAGGAGGTCTTCCAATCCTTGTACTACGAATAGCCCTCTGAGCTTCTGCAGTGAAACCCAAACCAAACTTGTTAGTCTTCTGAGTGAAATCAGGAAGTCGGCCCCAGTTTGCATACTCACCCTTCTCAATAACAGCCCGAGCATCTTTTAAGGAAGCCATCTTTAACGAAGAATCTTCAACCACAGTCTCAGCTGATGCCAGTGTCTGAGGAACCTCTTCAAAGTGTTGAAATGGAGTCTCAATGAACTCCCCATCCATCTCTATGTACCGGAACGAGTTGAGGTGGCTGACCATGTATTCCTCCTCCCCTTGAACTGTCACAATCTTCCCTTTGACCGGGTACTTCAACTTTTGATGGAGTGTTGAAGTCACAGCTCCAGCTTTATGGATCCATGGACGACCCAGCAAACAAGAATAGGATGGCTGAATGTCCATCACGTAGAATGTAGAATTGAAGACCTGGGAACCAACCTTGATTGGAATATCAACCTCACCATGCACCATCCTTTTAGACCCATCAAAGGCCCGGACAACAATGTTACTTGGCTTTAGCTCCAAACCTTCGCAATCCAACCTGTCTAGAGCTTTCTTGGGCAAGACGTTCAACGAGGATCCCGTGTCAACCAACACATGTGCAAGAGTAGTGCCCCTGTATTCAATGGAGACATGCAGGGCATCGTTATGGTTCTTCCCTTTAGCAGTCAGATCAGCGTCGTAGAAACCCAAACCGTTATCAGCAGTTAAATTGGACACACAGTCGGTAAACTGATCAGTTGATGTCTCTTGTGGCACGTGGGCCATCTTCAGGAAGGTAATCAGAGCCTTGGCATGGGCCTTTGAACACAACAACAGTGATAACATAGAAATCTTGGAGGGGGTTTGCCCCAGCTGCTCAACTACATTATAACCACTCTTCTTGATGATCTTCAGAATCTCTTCCATCTCCTGTTTGGAAGCTTCAACATTGATGGTCTTTGGTGCCTCCATCTGGGCAGGCATATCACTGGCGATCCCTTTGCCTCGAGCGTCAGATGACTCGGCGACAGGGGTAGAATAAGAACTTGATCAGGAATGGCATTAGGCACACTTGCAGGTGTGATGACAATAGGTCTCCGGGAAGTTGGTGGTGCAATATCAGGTGAGAAAAGTCTACCACTGTAGGTGACTTTAGCAGGCCCGTTAACGTTGCTGACGTCGGTATTAGTATCAAACTTTTGCTTAACTCCAAGCACATAAACATCTTCCCCATAGTGCCAAGGGACATCTTTGTCAGAGGTGTAGGGACTAGGCCCCGGAACAGTGATGATTATGGGTGCAATCTTCCGAACAGGTGTAATTCTGACAGGCTTCCTCGAGGGAGCCTTGGGAGAATTGTTGAAAATGGTAATAATAGAAACTTCTTCAGTAGGGGTGGCGGGAACAACAATTTTCTCAAACAGGATCTTCTTGTTATCCATCAGGTTTTGGATGCCTGACTTCAAAGATGGGCAACCAGTAGTGAAATAGAACACAGATGGCAACCTTCACCATATCCCGGAAATAAACCGGCTAGCAACAGGTTCCTCTTGACGGTCATCAGCGGGGTAACAATATCATCCACAGAGGCTACAAACAAGTCTTCCTCTACAACATTCACTCCATGCTTGGGCATGGGAGCAGTCACAACATTAGGCCTTTCGGGCGCCTCAAACTCAATCTCTTTTGCATCAATCAGGTCTTGGACCTTATTCTTCAAAGTCCAACAATCATCCGTATTATGCCCCGAGCTCTCAGAATGATAAGCGCAACGGGCGTTGGGGTTATACTTTGATGATGTAGTATTCAGATTCTTTGGGGCTTCCCTTAGAGTCACCAAATTGGTCTTCAGCAACTGTGGTAATATCTGGGACAAGGTCATGCTGAGACGAGTGAATTGCCTTCTAGGTCTCTCTTCCCTTTGTTGGTTGTGATGCTGAGGAGCAGCGGCAGGTTTTGAAATAACAACCGCGTTGACAACTTGGCGGTGTTCCCGTCTATTTTGTCTTCTTGAGCTGTAGACCGCACTGGACTCTTTCTTAAACAGTTTTTTCTCGGTGCTCGATGAGGCACCCTTCTGTATTTTCCCAGCCTTGATACCAGCTTCAATTCTCTCACTAGTCAAGATAAGGTCTGTAAACCCGGCTGAAGAGTTTCCAATTAAATGGTTAAAGAATATACCAGACAGGGTCCCCAAAAACATATCAACAAGTTCACGACCAGTTAAAGGTGGCTGCACCCTTCCGGCAAGGTCTCTCCATTTTTGAGCATACTCTTTAAATCCTTCACCCGTCCCTATTGACATACCCTGGAGTTGGGTACGTGTAGGAACGAGGTCGGAATTATATTGATACTGCTTATAGAACGCAACAGCCAAATCTTCCCAGTTACGGATACTGGCTCCATCCAGCTGATAGAACCACTCAAGCTGAGTCCCTGAAAGACTGTCCTGAAAGAAATGGATCCAAAAATTCTTATCAGCTGTGTAAGGCTGGATCTTCCTTACATATGACGGGAGGTGCAGCTTTGGACAGGAAGCTCCGTCATACTTGGCAAAGGCAGGTGCCTTAAACTTATGGGGAATCACCACCCCAGAGGATAAACCTAGGTCTCCGAAGTCCAGCCCGGGCACGTTCTGTATTTCCATAGCGCTCAAGAAGTCCTCCAACTATTTGTACCTATCCTCAGCAGGAGGATACTGTTCTTCATCATAATCCGTCTCGTTGTCGGAGACTACAGGGCTAGGAACCCTTCTCTCTTGCGGATTGTCTTTCCCTCCAGATGAGGTAGTCAAATCAACCTCATTCTGCAGTCCACTTCCAAACCTGCGTCCAGTATTGAACAGGACGGTCCTCTTCTTCTTCTTCTTCCTCTCTTTCAGAATCAGGGTCTTCAAGTCCTGCTGGACCTTGGCTAGGCTCATAACCAACTCTTGAAACTGGGCATTCTGGGCCTGGAGCAACTGAACCTTCAGTAGACATGATGATTGCTGAAATAAACATCGAAGAAGATAAGTGACCTGTAAAAAGGGTACCTATTATGCATATGATGAATGGTATGCTATTTATGTAATGCATTCAAGGGTTCAAAAATTCAAATTCATTGCAGACAAAAAAAGAACACACGCCATATTAAGAAGTAATTTGTTTAGTACATCAGTGCCTCATGGGCGAAATATTACAAAATACTTAATGTAAAAAGACATTGCGCATCCTTTTTGGAGCGATGTAAGTTTTGAGGGTCTCTTCCTCGTGAAGTCGGCGGGTGAGCTCCAAAACCTTCTTCTCACTGGCACGCAAGCTGGCTTCAAAAGCATTCCGTTCTTCCTTGAGTTGGATCCAACTCTTTTGCATCTCTTCCCATGATGTTGGCATGTCAGGATGTAGGGTGGTGTATGGAACCTCTCCTTCCATAACAGGCTCTTTGATCACAGGGAGAATGTGAGGATATGGCATCATAAGATTCTGGGAGCGGGTTCGTACCCACTTGAGGTAAGGCTCAAGGGGGTGGAATTCTTGTGCCCCAGTGTCTTACTGTCCACCTTGTTAGGCATCCTCCAAGCTCTAATGAACCTTTGTCGAAGTCTTTGCGCATCGTTGTCGAAGTCAAAAACTATGTCAGGGATCAGCATGTCATGAGGGCCATCCCTCAGAGCATATCCAAATTGTCTCAAAGCCAGACAGGGGTTGTAGGTAATGCCTCCTCTAATTCCAAGTAAAGGAACATTAGGAAATTCTCCGCAACAATCAATGATAGTGACATTTTCTCTGGACCAAGAACACCAATGTATATCAGAATGTGTGAGGGTCATCAATCGTTGTGACCACCTTAAACCCTGCTCATTCTTCAAAACTGATTGTGGAAGGTGAGAAATAAACCACCTTGCCAGGAGAGGAGTAAAACACATGAGAACACCTCTTTTCCTCATTGTTCGTGTGTAAAATGAGTGGAGGATGTCCCCAAGCAATGTAGGTATGGGATTCCTGGACATGAAAATCTTGACAGCATTCACATTTATAAGTTGATCAGGATTTGGGAACAACACCAACCCATAGACAAGGAGTGCCACAATCTCTTCAAAAGCTTGTAGATCAAGAGAATTCCAACATTATTGTTCCTTCTCAAACAAGAACTTTGCCAAGAATCCCTTGATACCACTTCTGATTTCCCAATGCCCTTTGATGTCAGATGGTTGCAGACGTAATGCTTGAGCAACATCTTCAAGTTTTGGTTCCTTTTCCGTACCGTTGTAGGGTAGTTGACTAAGAATAGGAATTCTCAGAAGTTGAGAAAATTCCTCCAAAGTAGGCACCAATTGATAATCAGGGAATGTAAAACAGTGGTGTAGAGGGTCAAAGAACTGGAAGAGAACTTTTATCATGTTTTCTTCAATGTTGGTGTTGACCAAGCTGAGGAGTCTACCATGTCTTTCACTGAAGAGAGAGTTCTCGGGAATCCTGGATGTAAGCTCCTTGAGTTGAGGATGGATCCTTACAAGGTTGACCTGAATTGTTTTCCTGCGGAGAGACTCCATGTCCTATAAAACAAGAACAAAGATGAAGATCCAAACCCTTGAAATGGTTAGCAAATGCATATGATGCTTTATGATGTTATGTACATGTATGCAAAAGTAAGCAAGTGTATATACACACAAAGCAAACAAGCCCTTAGGTTTAGGCTTGCATGGAGTTTAGGTATTACCCTCTTAAAGTTAGTTGGCTCAAAAGCTGTCCTATAAATAGTAACCGGGTTCTAAGGAGCTCAATATCATTGGATTGTTTTCTATGTTCATTGTTTTGATTTAGCCACTTAACTGGCGACCAAAATATTCCAAGAAAACGACCCTCAATGAGTGTAGTATCGAGTATCTACCAACTTCGGACTGCACCAAAGTCGGTCATCTCACTACCCCTAAAAAGGCCAGGATGGTCAAGTAAGGTTCAAAGGTCAGTTGATGCTTCGCTACACCATGTGGCGGCCCCGTACTCTCATTGACTTGACTCAAGGGTTACCGGTACCCACCAAAGTGCCACATCAATGTAGCTACTGCTTCAACCATGTCGGTATACCCCCCACAGTTCCCTCACAGTTTGTTGCTACTTCTAAAGGGTATCCCCAGATCCGGGTTAGGATCTATAGAACTCCGATACAAACCCACAAGATTTAAAGCATACAAATCATACAATTGAAAACACAAGTGATCTAATCCTAAGGCACACCTCACTTATTTAGATATCCCCAACAGAGTCGCCAGTTCTGTGATCGGTGGAAATAGAACTGACTGTTTTTTAATGCTGGTTCACGTTTGCGTTTGTTTTTGCAAAATGTCGCGGTAAGCAAGAGTCGCCACCGTCTTTTATTTTATCCAACAAGGAAAGGACAAAAGCACAGAAAAATTCCTTTTTGAGATATTTCTCGGGTTCGGGAGGTAGATTATAGAAAGGGAAGGTGTTAGCACCCTTTCTATCCGTGGTTATCCACGGGCTCTTAGGTACTTGCTCACTATGTTTTCAAAAAGTTTTGCTTTTCTTGTGTTCGTGGGTTTTGAAAAGAGTTTTGTTTGAAAACTTCGATTTAACTCTTGTTTCTGTCCTCAAGAGTGTATGAAGTGTTTTAAAAACTTTGTTCAAAAGGTGTAAGTGTGAGAAGTTTATTTTGTTTTGAAAAAGCAAGAACCTAAGAACCTCTACCTACTCAAAAGGAATTAAGCTGTGTAAATGTCCTTTAGATAGTGCTATCCCACTATTGAGGAGTAGGTAGCACCGTCGTTGGAGTTTTCGGGTCAATTCGATTAAGGGACATGTGGTCACTAAAGCAATGTTAGGACGCCTTAGCGGTAACCCTAATGTCTTAGATCATTTTTTATCGAGGCAACCATTTCGAGGCAACTTTGATCTTTAGACAGGAGGGCGACCTCTAAAACTTCCTATACTCAATGACCACGTTCGAGGCAACCAAGTGAGGCGTACCCTAGGAGTGGCATGTGCAAATGTGTCAATTTTCAGTTATGTTATCTTTGTACATATTATGGTGAGCTACGATTGATTTTAATTTAAGATAGATCTTGTCATGCATAGCCTATTAGAATACATCTAGCAGTTTAATGGTTGCGGAAAATAAAACTAAGTTATTACAAGGCGTCGGGTATTTACATCGCCAAAAACAAACCCTTGAAAAGTAAATGCGGAAAGGTAAATAAAAGTGGTAAAAAGTCCTAAGTCCAAAACTATTACATCCTCGGAGTAATTACAATATTGAAATATAAATCAAAAAATCATACGCGCGAGAAAAATTGAATCGGAGAGTTTTTAGGGTTTTGACCCTTTTTATTAAAGAAAGAGATTTTTTGTTATCTTGCATTTAATTAAATTAAACCTAAACTAATTAATTAATTAAATAAAAAAATAAATATATTTTTCGGGTTTTTGAATGTTTAAGGAAAAATAAAAATAAAAGGATTAAATATATTAAAAACCTAATTCTAATTAAATTTAATTTATTGCGAAAGATATTAAAATTATGCCTAATTAGAAACTAGATTAATTAAGTTATTTATTTACAAAATAAAATAATGAAATTAAATTTAATAAATAAAACTATTTTATTTTTTTGTTTTCTGATTTTTGTTAAAAAAAAGTTAATTGGTTAATTGGTTAATTAAATAAAAATAATAAAATAAATCAAGTAAAAAAAAAGCAAACCAAAAAAAGGGGGCCTGGGCCCAGAAAGGGGGGTTGATTCATCAGAATTTCAGGCCCAAACGTAAGCCGCCCTGTTTGACTTTTCAGAATCATCCACGCGCTTGTTGACTTGGACGCACGGTAGGCATCATCTTGTGACCATCAGATTTGGCCTGAAGGCCATCTGGCGCTTGGGATCTAGAGATCCATGATATGCTACGCCTGCTGAATCACATGCAATCACCTGGATAAAAATTGTAACAAATATTTGGGGGACCTGGGATTCGAACCCAGGTCCCAATACTCATTGGCCAGCATCCCAACCACTCAACCACCTGCATCTTTTTGTTATTGGAATAGCAACTAAATATAATATATGCAAACCATTTAATATACTGAAAAAATAAAAAAAACGCGCTATGATTTCAAACTGGCCAATGGGAGAGCGACGTGTGGTCGTCTTCTCCAAAAATCTCTGGTTATTTACCTGCGGATTTTTATCCGCAGGAAGTTTCGTGGCTCACTCCTAAAATCGTCCATAGGCTGCAAAAATCAACTCCAAGACCATGGTTCGATTTGTCTGGGTCTCGTGAACACATCCATATCCATCAATTGGCTTGATTTCACCTGTAGCAAAAATACCCAAAAAACGACTTTCCAAACCCTAGGTTCGGTTCTATGATTACAGGCTACCAAAATAAAATCAAATAATGCAAAAACGTTCTAAAGGGAATGATAAACATGATGGTGTCAAGATTTTGTCATAAAATCGCATGAATGAGAGGCTGTGTTTTCATATTCAGGGTCGAGTTCAAGACGACTTACAGTGTGATGTGGTTGATGAAAAGGCCTGGTTTTTATTGCTGTAGCACCACGGTATATCAAGGAAGGGATCTGCGTTCTTCTTTTTGTCTGAAAGTGCCTCTAATATTGCTTTTGGTCTCACACTTTTTCAAGGATTTTTCAGTTTTTGTATGGCTGTTTTAACAGTTCTTTGTGCTTGAATTAGGTTTGTGCTGCTTGTGTATGTATAAGGCAATGATTTTAGGTCAAGAGTTGGGCCAATATCCATGTACATTCAAGGTTTAGGATTTGATTTTATCACCATTGAAAAGCTTTCCAAATATGGCCAAATCTGAGATTTTGTGCACAAATAAGCCTTAGCACGAGTTGGTTGGTTGTCACATGATGTTTGCAAGCTGTACAAATCACAAAGATCCCTTTTCAATAATTTTTGGATTTTATTTGATTTAATATTGATTAATAATGAATTAAATCAATAAAAATGAAATAAAATAGAAAAATAAAAGTTTGGTCATGAAATTAAGCATGGGACACGTGTGTGGCATGACAAGACTAAATCAAGTGGAAAAAGTGGGCCCTTTTGTCAAAAATTGGAGTTTTGAGGATAGTTGACTTTTGGCAATTTTGGAAAAATGCCCAACTTCAACAATGCATAACTTCTTCAGTTTGAACTTTTGGAGGTGTTCTTTGACTTTTTAGAAACCTTGAGATGTCCTCTAATCAACCCTTTTGGTCTCATCTCATTTTGATCTTCCATTCTTAAGTTATAAGCCTTGGAACAAAAGGTGTTTTTGTTGACTTTCAAAAATAACCTATAATGTCCAAATTTGTAACTTCTTGTGAGTGCATTTTATGATCTTGGGGTGTGAAGATGGATTTTAGGAAATTGCATCCTCTTCAAAATGAGCTTTGGATGGGTCATTTCTCATAAAGTATGAGAAAGTTATGCTTGGTCAAAGTTGAGTTGACTTTTCCTACAAAACCCTAATTTAGCAACTTTTGAATCTTGATGAATTTTGAGCAATCCTTAATGAATCATGATCAACCCTTGATAAAATGATGAATTATCCTTCAAAATGAGACTGTTGACAAAAAATCTGACTTTTGACTACAAAATGACCATTTTGCCCTTGCACTTGACTGTAGATCAAATGGAGCTTTTGACTGTGCAAATTGGCACTGTGAGTCTTGAAACTTGGCATGTAGGTGCTTGAGAATGTATATAGGCCTATGAGACTTAATTGAACCATTGAAAACCCAAAATTCCTTGAAAGAACCAAAACCCTAATTTTGAATTGACTGCCTTAGGAGGTGACTTGACTGTACAACCCTTAAGCCATTTTGAGCAATTTGAAGATCATTCTTGACATGTCTTGAGGAATATGGGAGGGCAAATTTTGGGGTACAACACTCATACTCAAACTTTACTTTCTAACCACCTTCTTTTTCTTGTTTCATGAGACGGCGATAGCGATGAAGTCATGGAGAATACATGGAGAATGACGAGGAGTCGTCATGGATGAAGAAACTCAAATTGTAGGTCAATGTTAAATATAGGTAATCAGTCTTCTGTCGTGCATTAGTAGAAGTGCCATAATTTGACAAATTACAACAGGTTATGTGAACACATTCAAGCTATAGCCTGTTTGGTATTGAATTCATTCCTGAAAATTGCAGGAGCTTTCCCATCATAGCAGGTTGGACCATGAAGAACCAAATTTCAGATAATTGGCTAGAGATCTGGAACAGATATGAATGGACTTTGGCAGCCAGCTTCTTGATAAGCTACAACATCCTAAGGAAGACTTGGGCTTATGATAGACTCATAACCCTTTCTTTATAATTTTTTCAAAAGGTAATGGCAATACAACTTGCTGTTTGTAATCCTAAAGAGCAATATAGACGAGTTTTGTATGATATTGAAACCTTTTGGATGACTTTGAAATAACTTTAGAATAATTATTAGCATGAAAATCTTTGATTTGCGCATAAGGATTGAATTTAGAACTACTTTGAGTGAATTCTTCAATGATATCCCTCCCTCGATTACAAGCCTACTTGTATTGCAATCTAAGACGACACATGAAAGAACTATTCGTATCTTTAACGACCCTCTAATTCAATTCACTCTTGTATGAAAAATGACAAACATTTGAAGGAGTGATGGTGCCTCTTAAGGATTTGGATCGCATTGAATCTATGGCATGAAAGTGATCATCTAAATGAATCCAAATAAAATGGAATTCTCAATTACTCCTAACTTCGATTATTAAATTCATATTACAAATAAAAGAAGTAATAATATCTCGCCTACATTGGACCCCAAGTTCAACATTTTATACCACAACTTAGCGTCTTTGCAATTCAAATCACAAGTCATTGACTTCAAGGCTAATGACCTCAACGCCACATCAATCTTTCTTGAAGTAACTCCTTGACTCACATGAAACTTGAAGCATAACCGGACGTCCACGTGATACAACCCTAATTTCATGAAATATATAGGGAAATGAACCCTAATTTCACATTCCTCTGTTTGAAGGATAACCAAAATAATCAAACTTTACTGGACAAATACACCTTAGTCAGTCATAAAAAAACCTAACTGATCAAATGATAAGTACATTCACAAGAGAATGTGCATTGATTCACAAAGTAAGTATGCTAGGTCACACCCCTGAATTTTTGACAAGAAAACGAATTTGTAACCTGTTGTTCAGAAGAAAATAATAGCCTTGTGGCTTGATGGAAAAGAAGTCCAAAAATGAGCATGAACCAAACCACTAATTCATCAACCTTTTCACCACGAAGACCCAGAATAACCAATCTTGCCCAACATATACACCTCAAATCAGTTGTAAATCCCATCTTCATAACTACTAATCTTCTGAACCTCTGATGATCTATTTTTTTAATGAAAATGCATGCTACATGACCTATGGAATGATGCAGATGAATGCAAAGTCTAAGCCAAAATAAAAGTGCAATTAGGAGGGAAAATTTTGGGGTGCAACAACTATTACTATGACAGGTTTAAGCCAACTAAACTTCAAGAGGGTACTTACCTATGAGACTCCATGCAATCCTAATCCTAAGGACTTGTTTGCCTTATTTGTATATATTTACTTGTACATAACATCATAAACATCATAACATCATACTCATACTCACTAACCATTTCAAGGATTTTTGGGATTTATCTTTGTTCTGTTTTGTAGGACATGGATTCTATTCACAGGAAAACCATTCAAGTCAATCTTGTAAGGATCCCTCCTCAACTTAAAGAGTTAGCATCAAGGGTTCCCAAAAATTCTCCATTTACCGAAAGACATGGTCGCCTCCTAAACTTGGTTACCTCCAACACTGATGAAGATATGATGAAGGTGCTCTTCCAATTCTTTGATCCTCTACACCATTGCTTCACATTTCCCGATTATCAACTTATGCCAACTTTGGAAGAATTTTCCCAATTCTTGAGGATTCCCATTCTCAATCAACTACCTTTCAACGGTACAGAAAGAGATCTAAAACCTGAAGAGATTTCCCAAGCACTACACTTGCAACAATCTGATATCATAACTAATTGGGAAACAAGGAGTGGTGTCAAAGGTTTCTTGGCCAATTTCTTGTTTGAGAAAGCTCAAGATTGTTGGAATTCCTTGTACTTACAAGCTTTTGAGAAAATTATGGCCCTTCTCATCAATGGGATGGTTTTGTTTCCAAATCCTGACCAACTCATAGATGTGAACGCTGTCAAAATCTTCATGTCTTGTAACCCGGTGCCTACTTTACTAGGCGACATCCTACATTCTTTTCACTCTCGCACTATGAGGAAGAGAGGTATCCTCATGTGTTGCACTCCTCTCTTGGCAAGGTGGTTTAATTCACATCTTCCCCAATCTGTATTGAAGAACGAGCAAGGTTCAAGGTGGTCGCATAGGTTGATGATGCTCAAACATTCAGACATTCATTGGTGTTCCCGATCTATAGAGAATGTTACTATCGTCGACCGTTGTGGATAATTACCTAATGTCCCTTTGCTTGGCATTAGAGGAGGTATCACTTACAACCCCTGCTTATCCCTACGATAGTTTGGTTACGCTCGGAGGGATGGTCCCCACGAGATGCTTATCCAAGGAATGGTATTTGACTACGAGAATGACGATCAAGGTTACCGTCAGAGGTTTATCCGAGCCTGGAGGATGTTGAACAAGGTGGATAGCAAGACGTTAGGATACAAGAAATCCATTCCCCTCGAGCCTTACTTTAAATGGGTGCGAGCTCGTGCTCAGAAACTTGTGATACCTTATCCTTACATCTTACCAGTCATCGTGGAGCCTATGGTCGAAGGAGATGTTCCCTACACTATACTCCATCCAGACATGCCTACCTCTCTCGAAGACTTACAAAAGGGTTGGATTCAGCTTAAGGAAGAACGAGATACTTTCGAAGCTCAATTCTATGCTAGTGAGAAGAGGGTCTTGGAGCTTATGAAGCAGCTACAAGAAGAGCAAAGTGTGAACGCCTATCTCGCATCAAAGAGGATGCGTTCAGTCTTTCTATCTTAGAAAGTTATTTTGTAAGCCAAAGAGGCATGATGTAATCTTTCTTGTTTTGTTTAATAAAAATTAACATTTGTTCATTCTTTTGTCTATACAAATTTAAATATCATTAATCCTTGAAATCATTTACATGTACATATTCCATGCATCATAACATGACAGGTTTTCGCATAACAGGTCTCCTTATCTTTCTGCTGTTTATTTCAGCAAGATGGATCTAGAGAAAACTGTGAAGGATCTCCAAGCCCAAAATTCTCAGTTTCAGGAAACTCTACTTGCCCTAGCTAAGGGGAAGCAAGATATGATGGCTCTGCTGGCCGTTAAGAAGAAGCCCAAGAAGAAAGCTCTACTCAACATGGGTAGAAGGTTCAAGGAGATAGACTGTCAAATCCCAGTAGGAGGAGACTCATATGAAGAGGACAAGAACCAGATCGGTGAGGTCAAGAGTACTCAGGCTCACTGTGTCAATGATCAGGTATCTGATGATGATTATTTCGACGAGCAATATCCACCCGCCGATATCAAATACAAGCAGTTAGAAGACAAATTGAAAGCTGTTGAAATCTAAGTCGTCCCCGATTTAGATTTTGATGATTTGGGTTTGATCTCTGGGGTAGTCATCCCCCACGAATTCAAAATACTAGTCTTTGCAAAATACGATGGAGTTTCTTCTCCAAAACTCCACCTAAAGTCTTATGCGCGCAAGATACAGTCGCACACTGCTGATAAGAAGCTCTGGGTTCACTTTTTCCAAGAAAGCTTAGCTGGAACGCAACTTGAATGGTTTTATCAGTTAGATGGTTCTCGTATCAATACTTAGGAAGATTTAGCTACTGTCTTCTATCATCAGTATCAGTACAACGCCGACTTGGCGCCAACGAGGGTTCAGTTGCAAGATATGACCATGGGAAAGAATGAAGGATTTAAGGAATATGCGCAAAAATGGAGAGACCTCGCTAGTAGGGTTCAACCACCCTTGACTGATCGGGAACACATTGATATGTTCATGGGAACTTTGTCTGGTCCCTTCTTTAATCTATTGGTTGGTTGCTCTTCTTCTGGTTTCACCGAATTAATCTTAACCAGTGAAAGAGTTGAAAGTGGCATCAAAAGTGGGAAGATCTCTGTGGCATCTAGCATCACTCCCAATCCTATCAAGAAACCTTTTGCCACAAAGAAGGAAGTCAATGTTATGCATGAGGAAAGGGCCCATACCAAGAAGAATGATCGTCTGTCTGTCAATACAGTCTGAATCTCCAATCCAACTCCTACTCCAAGACCATCTGCAAATCATCAATGTTTTAAAACTCCAAGAAGACAATTTACGAGGTTAGGCATGTCATTGTCTCAAGCCTTACAACATTTTCTCAAGGTTAATTTAGTGACATTGGGCGATCCTCCCGCCAATCCTGATACCTCGTCACCAAAGTATAATCCGAACGCTAAGTGTGTTTACCATTCAATCAGCCTCGGGCACGGGACTGGCCGATGTTGGGGCTTGAAGAACAAAATCCAGGATTTGATTGATAACAAAACTATTGAATTCGATCCTCCTCTAACGCCTAATGTAATCATCGCTCCAATGCCGAAGCATGACAAAGGTGTTAATGTTGTTGAAGATACAATTTTTGTCGCCTCTATTAAAGAATTGACTACTCCGCTGAATATAATAAAAAATAATCTGTTGAAAGTCGGGATTTACCCTGGATGCATAAAAGACTGTGTGTGTTGTACAAGACAACTCAATGGATGTGAAAGGATGAAGAAAGGCATACAACGCCTGATGGATAGCCACGAAATTCTATTCGAGAAGACCCCACTTGCCAAAAGTTTGACTAACAAATATGAAGACCTCTCCATTATTACCATATCAAACAAGCCTCTTAGGATCACCTCCAAAGGTCCTATTAGGATTTCAAATGAGCCCACTATTGCTCCCTTAATAATTACCAGTCCCGGACCGATTCCCTACCCTTCAAACAAAGCGGTACCATGGAATTATGGTGTTGAAGTGTTCTATCATGGCATTAAACAAGACGCATGGATCGAATAAGGAAAAGATGACGATGTCGGTAACATAGCTGGTTCAAGCAAAGTAACTAGAACTGGGAGAATATTTTCACCCAATATCTCACCACCAGTTGTTACAAGGACGCTCATCCATATTACTGCTGCCAAGTTAAGTATTAATACAAGAGGGAAGGAGAAGGTCGTTGAGCCTGAACTGATTGAAGTACCAGCAAAGGATGGAGAACCCTCCGCTCAAGAGATGGACGAGATTTTTAAAATCATAAAAAGAAGTGACTTCAAGATCGTAGAACAGTTGGGGAAAACCCCTTCTAATATTTCAATGTTGTCATTACTGCTTTGCTCCGATGCTCATGCTCGGACATTAATCAAGTTCCTGAAAAAGGCTCATGTCCCCCATGAGACAATGACAGACTAATTTGAGAATCACGTGGCTAGCCTGACAGTTGATAATGGCTTGGGGTTTTCATATGCTGACTTAACACCTCTTGGGAAGAATCACAATAAAGCTTTACATGTTTCTGTCGAGTGCAAAGGTACTAATTTAGCACATGTGCTAGTCGACACTGGTTCTTCTATGAATGTATTACCCAAGGGGGCATTAGACCGTCTAGACTGTGAAGGTTTAGTCTTGAAGCTAAGCGATATCATTGTAAGGGAATTTGATGGATCAAAGAGTACTGTTCATGGGGAGGTAGATCTTCCGATAAAAGTGGGCTCCCAAATATTCAACTCCACCTTCTATATTATGGATATTTGTCCTGTCTATTCTTGTCTATTAGGTCGCCCGTGGATCCATAAAGCTGGGGCAGTAACCTCAACTCTCCATTATAAACTCAAATATCCAGTCAAGGGAAGAATAGTTACTGTCTGTGGAGAAGAAGAGTTTATGGTGAGCCACCTTAACTCGTTCAAACACGTAGAGATGGATGGAGAATTCATTGAAACCCCATGTCAAGCCTTTGAAGTAATGCCACCGATGATTGCTGCTACCAAAATTTCTTCTGATGAGTCTAAAGTTGTTAAGGCCATGCTAAAGACGGTTTCAGTCAAGGATGTCCGCGCAACAAATGAAGAAGGAAACTGTGATACTTGAGGGAAACTCCTCGATATCCCATTTAAAGCGGACAAGTTTGGTTTGGGCTTCACCATCAAAGCTCAGAAGGAAGTGAGGCATGCTCGATCTGGAAAGCCACCTCTCTGTATTGGAAGCCATGAAGTCAACGCCATGGGTGATTCCGATGAAGAAGCTGCATTTGAAGATTGGGTGTATCCAAATACAACGAAGCTGAAGAATTGGCATACAAAGGACTTTGTTCCATTATCCTTCATTGAGGAGTAATCTACTTATTATTGCTTTTCTTTCAATTCAAGAACACGTTATTTGTAATATTTTAACAATGACTTTTCAGCCATATGTCTAGCCCGGGGCACTTTGGTCCATTTGCCAAGGGTTTTATTTATGTTCATCTAATCATATGATCATTCAGTACATTGGACTCTTTTGCATTCAAATATTTGTGTTCATTGTCTTTCCTTTCTTTCAAATACATTTTTCAAAAAAAATAGCCATGTATCTTACATGAACACACACACACACTCTTGCAGGTCCACATCCACTCTGGATCCTATTGTCAATGACTCTACTATTGCCAACTATGACTTTGAATGTGCTATCAACCAAGCCGAAGACGAAGGCGTGGAAGATTGTGATATACCAGGAGAACTAGCCAGACTTCTATTACAAGAGGAAAAAGCTATTCAATCGCACAAAGAGTCAGTTGAAGTTATCAACTTGGGTACTGAGTCAGATAAGAAGGAAATCAAGATCGACGCTAATTTGGAAAGCAGTGTCAAGAGCAGGTTGGTTCATATGTTGCATGATTATGTGGAAGTATTTGCTTGGTCTTATGAAGATATGCCTGGGTTGGATACCGACATCGTAGTTCATCATCTACCGACAAAATAAGACAACCCTCCTGTTAAATAAAAGGTTCGTCGCATGAGGCCTGACATGTCTGAAAAGATTAAATCTGAAGTGATGAAACGATTTGATGTCGGGTTCCTAGCTGTGACATCCTATACTCAATGGGTTGCCAATATGGTGCCACTACCAAAGAAAGACGGGAAAGTTCACATGTGTGTATACTATAGGGATCTGAATAGGGCGATCCCCAAGGATGACTTCCCTCTACCACACATTGACATCTTAGTTGATAATACGGCTCAGCATAAAGTCTTCTCTTTCATGGATGGTTTCTCAAGCTATAATCAAATAAGGATGGCTCCGAAGACATGGAGAAGACTACTTTTGTTTCGCAATGGGGCACCTTTTGCTACAAGGTCATGCTGTTCGGATTCAAGAATGCATGGGAAACATATCAAAGGGCTATCGTAGCTTTGTTTCATGACATGATTCATCAGGAAATAAAGGTGTGATACGGTGGAAGAACTGACTTGAAGGTTTTATGTTTGATCAGAAATGTTGTGGTTAGCAAGAGTCGCCACCGACTTTTCTTTTATCCAAAAGGTAAGGTGAAAAAGCACAGGAAAGACCTTTGAGATTATTTCTTGAGTTCGGGGGGTAGGTTATGAAAAGGGAATGTATTAGCACCCTTTTCATCCATGGTTTTCCATGGGCTCTTAGTTACTTGCTAGATCACTTGCTTTTTGTTTGAAATTGTACTTTGTGTGGTTTTTGAAAGTATTTTATAAAGAGGCCATTGTTTAGGCAATCTTTGTAATGATTCTTATTTGTAAGAATATATACAAAGACGTTGATCTTTTGAAAATGTTTTCAAGTTTTGTAAGATGTTTTGAAAGTATAGGTGTTTGTTTTGAAAATAGAAAGGATGTTTTGTTTTGAAACGGAGCAAGTAATTAGGAGCATTCTACCTACTCAAAAGTCTTTCATGTTCATTTCTTTTTCCTTTGACATTGTTATCTTACCACTGATTTGGTAAGTAACCCTATCTTTGGATGTAAACGGGACGGGCGTGGTTCATCTTATAACCATGATTAGTAATGTTGCAAGACATCTTAGCATTCTTTTTTAGGAACTAAGATCATTTGAAAGGCAACTTATATAGCGTCATCGAGGGACTATGATCTTGTATTTGCTTGTATTTGCTTGTTTTTGCTAAGATACCTTACATGCGTAATATGGCTATTTTGTATAAGGCAACCAAGTGGAATAATCCTAGGGGTGCTTGTGTTCAAGTGTATTGTTTTCATGCTTGTTTTTGTCTTGAATTAGTATTTTCTAAGTATTGGTTTTACTCTTTCCATACAAACCCTAATTACTAGCATTTGTATATAAAGCGATAAATTGTGGAATTTAAAGTTACTACGCTATTACAATATTTGTGGGGAGGGGTGTACAAATTGAAATGGGGATTGCAAAAATATAAACCTAGTTAGTCTATTACAACCATATTTAATAGGTATTGATGTGCAAAGATTTAAATGTACAAGATGAGATAAATATACAAGAAATGTAATTGTTAAGAAAATGGGTATTTTGGATTTTTTATGAGGAAAAGGGAAATTGTTCTAACCTAATTAATTAAAGAAAATAATTAATTAAACTTAAATTTATTTAAGAAAAGATTTTTAATAAAACCTTAGTTCTATTGATTAATGAAAATAAGTTTAGAAAAAAGTATTTTTTGGTATTTTTGTCTTGAAAATATTTATAGTATTATAAAGTATTTTTGGCCTTTTTTATATTAAAATAATCCATTTTAATTAGTGTAAAATAAAATCAATAATAACCTAGTCTTAATTAAATTTACAAGATAATGGGCAAAAATAAATAAAGTATAGTTAATAAAAATATTTTTTTGTGAGAGGAATAAAAATAAAATAAGCCAAAATATAAATCTATCATTTTTTGTATTTTTATGATTTTTTTAATATTTAGAAAAATATTTTGAGAAAATAAATAACATGAAAATAAAGAAATAAAATAAAATTGGGTCAAGGTGAAAATAGCCTGCAGGGGGTGAGGAATAGCAAAAAAAACATAGGCCCAAAGCTGGAGCCCATCACCTGCCAAAAAAGTCAGAAAGAGCAAAAAAAAATGTAAAAAATACAAAAGGGCACCACTGGGGCTCGAACCCAAGTCCCATAGGTTACAGGAGCACGCTTCTACCACTGGGGTGGCTATACATCCGTTAACATAGGCAAATCAATAAATATGTAAGGCAAGACGCGCTCTGATGACTTCATCTTCAACCTCCAGCCAGACCAACTGTAACTTGCTCATTTCTCATCAAAAATAAAAACTGTAAACATGAAACTTGTAGCAAATTTTCTCATGGTTTCAGAAATGTAAAACATTAAAACTATAGATCAAAGATAAGCATGAATTATAATGGCCATAATCTGAACCCTAAAAATCTTAGAAATTTCAATTTCAAAATTCTCTATGCTCAAGCAAAATTAATGGAAACTATGGACATGGTTAGCTTCAGGGCAATTATATCTACATGTTTTGTTCACAAATAAACTATTGATGATGCATGTATGAAGGGTTCCAAGTTGAGAAAAACTTACCTCAAAACTGGAAATCGTGTTTTGAGTTTGAGCTTGTTTCAAGTGATGGTGATGATCAGGTTAGCTTCCTTGAGGTCCTAGGAAGCTAATGCAATGATTAGCTTGAACAATGGATGGCTGAAATGGTCTGGAGAAGTCAATGTCCAGAGCTGAGTTTTTGAAAATGGAGGATGATGTTAATGGTGTTACAGTTCTAAAAAAGGGTGTGGGATTGATTCTATGTGAAGTTTAGAACCTTTAGAAACCAAAAGGCCAAGAAACACACGAGTAGATTATGAGTTTCATGTTTTTTGGTCAGTTTGTGTGAATATGGAAGCGTGAAGTGTGATTATGAGTTTTAGGTTCTTTCAAGGCTTGAGCATTCGTGTGTTTGTGTCAAATGGTTTTTGTATGTGTAAACAAAAGCGTTTGAGTGCATTGGCAAGTCAGAAGTACAAGTTTCTAGCTTTTGGCTAGGTTACTTGAGTTTGAAGAAAAAACGGAAACAAGTTTCAAGGAGAGGTACAAGCATGGGATGGGTGATTGTAAGTGTTTGAAACATTTCTCATGATTTATAGGACTAGTTTGATCAGAAGAGAACAAGTGCAAGGCTCAAGAACAAGTTTTGTACAAAAAGTTGCTTTATCAAAATGACAATGTGACCTTTCTTCCAAAAATGGATAAAAAACATGTCCATGCATTAGATGCTTGAAGTGAGGCCTCTAATAGCTGTGTAAACCATTAATTATGGAGTTCATAACAAGTCTGAGGCCTGCAAAGTAGTGTTTATGCAGCATGGTTTGAATTTGAATTTTGTTCATCACTAAAATGACTTGTAATTAAAGTGATAAAACCCTAACTTCATCTCTTCGATTCTCCCTACTCAAGAATGATCTCAAGGAGTTCTTGGACATTTTAGAAAGCTTGTAATGTGCTATACAATCCATATTTGAATTGATTTTGAATATTCCCCTTGGAACTATATGAAAAAGTGTCATGAAGTTAGGTCAAAATCCTGGCCAAATTAGGGCAAAATTTCACTAAGTGTTTAGTTTCATGACCACATGTTCATAAAATTATAACTTGAGATCCAAGAACTTTTGGAAGGAGTTGTGTAAATAAAATTTGTATATTTAATGGAGATCTACAACTTTCATGTTGGAAGTTTCTCTTGAATCATCTTGCATCATAGTGAAAAAATTGTTCAAAGTTATGAAAAAATATGAAATTTCCAACACTTAGAAAAATTTCTAAGTTTAGAAATTTTGACTTTTCAAAATGAAATCTTGACTTTTTTATTTCTTGATGAATAAGTTTCATATTTTGACATGTTTTTATGAATTATGATCTTTGGCACTTGAATTTGACCAAAAAGTCAAAGTTTGACTTTTCAGTATACAGTTGACTTTTGATCAGTTGACTAAAAAATTCATCTATCAATCCAATAGACTTGCAATGTTTTGAACCATGTAATTAGGTCAACATGATGCAATTGGACTCTTGATATCATTCCTTAAACCAAATGACCATTTGCTAGGTCAAAAATCAGAAATTGCCCATTCCCAATCAAAACCCTAATTTTAACCATTTTGCCCTTTTGGAGATTTGATCATATTTCTTGAGGAATTGTGAACCAATATTGATAAAATGATACATATTAGTCTAAAATGTTGATGTGGATGAAAATTATGGAGTTTGACTGTAAATTGGGCATAGTTGACTTTTTCCCCAATAACTTGATTTTTAGGTCAACTGCTCAATTGACTGAGCAAAAGTGTGATCCAAGGATTGAAACTTGACATGAGTAATCTTGGGGGTCCATAATGATCCATGAAAGTCATATGGGGAATTGGAAGTTCAAAAATCCTTGTGCAATCTCAAACCCTAATTTTGGTCTTAGTGCTTGAGAAGGTGTCTTGAGCTGACCAACCCTAGTGCAGTCTTGAGCCCAAGGAGATCTTGTGAGCAAATTCTTGATAAGTGAGAGGGAAAATTTTGGGGTAAAACAAATTCCCCTTTTCAATCTTCTTAAGCCTGAAGAGTTAGATTGGCGAGTTTTTCCATTCGTGACTCGAAGGTGAAAGACGATTGGACACTAGAGTGCCCAGAAATTTGCACTTGTGTATGTGATGGTAGAGGGAATGGGCTTAAAGATTCCATTTGGAGAAGTGATAGAAAGTTGTTAGATATGGGCTTGTAGATGCCATCCAAAAGTGATTGTTGAATCTGAAAGAGAATCTGAATGAGTATCAGAATGGCGTCCGTGTCTGGAGTGCATCTGAACTGTATCTGAAAGTTGAGATTTTGAATGAGCATCAGAATGGCGTCTGTGTTGGGAGCGTATCTGTATTGTATCTGAGAAAGAATCTGAATGAGTATAAGAATGGAGTCCGTGTCTGGAGCATATCTGAACTGTATCTGAAAGCTGAATCTGAATGAGTATCAGAATAACATCCATATTTGGAGCGTATCTGAGAGTTGAACGAGTTTCAGGATGGCATCCGTGTCTTGAGCATATCTGAACTGTAGCAAAACTTGAGTTTGAATGAGTATCAGGATGGCATCCGTGTTTTGGAGCGTATCTGAATTGTATCTGGGAGTTGAATCTGAATGAGTATCAAAATGGCGTTCGTGTCTTGGAGCGTATCTGGAATGTATCTGAGAACTTTGAACAATGTCAATAGTAGATGTTAACCTTATCCTGGAAAGGGTAAAATGTTAGCAAAAATGAAAAGTCATGTTGTATGAAATGCATGGTATAATGCATTTGTGTTATCAATGTTTATGATATATGGATGCAATGTGTGCGTATGTGAGGTAATCTGTTGTGCTGTTTGTTGGATTTGGGGAAAATAAATCCCTGACTACTGCTGAGGATATGTAAGTCTTCATGTTGTGAAGTCTAAGTGTTGATGAATTTCTGCTTGGAGAAATAAACTTTGTTGTAAGGGAAATATTGTGTACTGCTTATAATACCCTGTTGGGAAATCCTGAGAATTTGAACGACTTCTACTGGGGATTGACAGTTGGAAGCTTTGTTCCGCTGGGGATAAACTGCACACTGTGGTGGATTTTATGGAATAGCTCAAAGAAATTGCCCTATCTCTTAAAGCCATTAGTGATTGTCTTTTTACTTTGTTTATTTATAAACAGTAATTATGTTCAAATGCATATGTTTAAAAATAAATCATTGGACGTTTTTGTAAACAAAACACAAGAGTAAAGAAAAACAGATAGTTTTGCACTTTCAAAGGGATATCTTTGTATTGACTTTGAGTAATTTTTTTTGTACAATGAGACAAACATTCTAGTAAGAGAATACCGTCGTAAAAATGAAAATTTTGATACAAAGAAAAGATAGCTTTGTGCAATAATCCCATGGGGTTCCCATTCTGCTATAGCCTTCGTATCTATGAGAATTTTGTCTATTTGTTGCCTTGTCTGAAGATGATTGAATTGATCAGAACCTCTGAGTTTGTCAGTGGAAGCCAAAGGTTGTCCATAAGGTGATCCAACAGGACTTAGTCATACGCTTTAATTCCCTAACTTTTGCCTGGACCTCCCTTTCAGGTTTTTAATCCACCGGGAAACCCTTTTTTGCCCAAGTCGCCTGTTGTACCCCAAAATTTGCCCTCCCATATTCTTCAAGGTTTGCTAAGAGCATGCTTCAAAACCTCCCAAGGGTTGCATAGTCCAATGGCCTCCTAACAGTCAAAAATTAGGGTTTTGGTTCTGGCAAAGAAATTGAAGCTTCCAAGGGTCCAAACAAGTCCCACATGCCTATAAACATTGTCAAGCATCCATATGCCAAGTTTCAAGACTCACAGCACAAAATTGCACAGTCAAAAACCCTAATTGCTCAACAGTCAACTGCAGGGGCAAAATGGTCATTTGACAGTCAAAAGTCAAAATTTTTGGTCAACATCTTATTTTGAAGCCACAAACATCATTTGATCAATTCTTGATCATGGTTCTCAAAGCATGGCTCAAAAAGTCTCAAGATGCAAAAGTTTCTATTTTTGGACAGTTGAAAAAGTCAACTGCAAATTGACCAGGGCATAACTTCCACATGGTTTGTCATAAAAATTCCATCCAAAGCTCATTTTGAAGAGAATGACATTTCCTACAACTCATCTTCACACTTCAAGTCCAAGAAATGCTCTCACAAAAAGTTATCAATCTCAACATTATAGGTCATTTTCAAAAGTCAACAAAAAGGCACTTTAAGTCAAAGACCATAACTTGATATTGGTAAATCAAAATGACATGGGACCAAAGGCATTGGTTAGGGGACTTCAAGGCCTTTCCAAAATGTCCAAGAACATGATCAAATCTTAAAAGTTGAGCAAGATATGCCTTGTGGAAGTTGGGAAATTTTTGGGAATTTTGAAAAGTCAACTTTGCTTCAAATGCCTCAAAATTGCTAATGGGCCTCAATTTCTTCCATGAATCATCACCCAAAAGCTATGCACGACCCAGTGACATCCAAGGGGGTTATTTCATCATTTTTTATTAATTATTTGAATTTTTATTATTATTAATTCACTTAATTAAAATTAAATATGAAAAAATACTAAATCATGCCTTTCAAATCTTTTTATGCAGCATATTCACTCCTTATGAATCCAATAATTCGTGCATCACTCAAAAGGAAAGAATCTCCCATGATTGGCATAAGAAAGGCATGAAAAAGATTGAAAAGGATTGGATTGGAAATCAAATATTGAATCATTGAATACATGGATTTTGGGCTGGTTTTTTGACCTAGTTCTACTCACATACATAAGCATAATCAAACCCTAAGGCTAAGAACAAGAAAGTTGCGCTGAGAAAAGAGAACACATTGCAACTTTTTGACAAAAAAATTGAAAATTGAAAACCTAATTGCAAGGTGTTTCAAGGTCCAAAAAGCATTCCAATCCACTCCTGACATTACTAGGAAGCTATTCCAATTGAAATCAAGTCTCCACGCACAAGGAATTGGTAGAACAGATTCACTTTTCTTTCAAAATTATTCTTAATCGTGTTTTGATTTCTAGACATTTTCCATGCATTTTAATGATTGATTTATACTAATATGATCTCTCTGAAGCTATTGGTACCATCCAATTGAATTATAAGCGCATGTACAGAAATCCACCATGAATGCGTATTAGGGTTTTAGAAGTTTGAAAAGAGGGTTTCACTCATCTGGAAAAATTGGACAATAAGACCTATGCCAATGAAATCAGGACCTTCAAACAAGTAAAAACCAACCATCGCGCCCTTTTTCTTTTTCACTATATGCTAATCGCTATTTTGCAGGTTGAGGCTTAGTGGGGGTTTAAAACCCCCGCTATCTATTTGATAATTTCAGTCAAAGCGAAGAAGAAGACCGGGTGTCATCACGTGGTTGGTTGATTCAAAAATCTGGCGCGTTTTCTTGTTTTCATATCATTAACCTTTGTTTCTTATTATAATATTTAATGTCCAATATTATTACAAACGCGTTGAATGGCATAGTGGTTGTGAACGTGATTGGCAAGCCTTGGGACCTGCGTTCGATTCCCAGGTCCCCCATATTTCCCTATATTTTTTCTTGTAACGTGTTCAGGTACACTTTCCCTCCAGTGGTCCACCATGTACGCACATACTTGAGCCTGCCACATGTCCAACAACTCCAATCTGATGGCCAGCACAGGAATTCCACCATGCCCATTAGTCAATGGACTCACACACAATCACTAAAAGTCAAAAGGGTCTTACATCTGTTGGGCCAGATTACTCACAATAAGCCTCCTCTAAGGGCCAGATACCCCTCCTATGGTTTGCATATTTCTTTTTATTTTAATTCTCTTTTTTCTTTTTTATTTGATTAATTGCTTTTATTTAATAGCATAAAATTAATTTTCATAATACAAAAATACAAAAAAAATCAGAAATCATAAAAATAAAAATATGTTTATTTAATTTTTAATTCATTAATAGTTTTCTTTTGTAAATAAATTCCAATAATTAATTTAGTTTAAGATTAGGTTTTAATTTTAATGTTTTCTCTTAAATAAACTAAAAAATGTAGAAATTAGGGTTTTAATATTTTTATTCTTTTTCTTAATAAATAACCCTTTTTTATTCTTATCATTATTATTGTTAACTATTAATTAATTTTGTAAATACTCATGTGACTAAATAATTAGTAAATTAGGTCAAAACTTAAATATTTTCTATAATAATTAAAAATAATTTAGAATTAGGGTTTCTAATAATAATTAATTTTCTTTCTTTATTTCCATTAAATACAAAAAAACATCAAAAATAACTTCTTTTCTTATTAAAATAATTAATTTACTTCCAATTCCAATTTAATTTCTTCAAAGGGTCCAACACCCTCGCATACCCGATTCTAAATTCTTTCCGCGCATTTATTTTTATTTCTTTTGTGAATATTATGTAATTGCTCCAAAGCCTTGTAATAGTTATTAGGACATTTGCTCTCCGCACTTTTATTCAAAATCGGGTCTTTGTTAATTTGGCGATGTATAGACCCGCGCCTTGTAATAGCGTAAGACCTTTATTTTCCGCATTTTAATTTCAGCACCTTTTAAACTATTAATCACATGAAAGAATGAATGGCCCAAATAAAACCAAAGCGTAGCTCACTCAATGCATGACAAGATAAAGTATAACTGAAAATGACACACAATTCACACACCACTCCTAGGGTACGCCTCACTGTTGCCTTGCCCCTCGAAACGTGGTCGTCGAGTATAGGACGTCTTAGTGAGTCCTTATGTTCCATTGATCTAGTTGCCTCGAAACGGTTGCCTCGAAACAAGTTGCCTCGGAATAGTTGCCTCGGAATAAAAAGATCAATGGCATAAGGGTAGCTTCTAAGGTGTCTTACTGTTGCTCGGTGACCACACTGTCCATACAAACGAATTGACCCGAACACCTCCAACAGTGGTGCTACCTACCTCTCAATGGTGGGATGGCACTACCTTAAGGACCTTTGCACAGCCCAATTCCTTAGGGTAGGTAGATGACTCGTAGATACTTGCTCTAATTCAAAACAAATCAAAAACTTCTTTTCACACAGACAATTTCAAAAAGCTTTCAAAACAATTTTTCAAACACTCTTGAGGACATATACAAGAGTCATTCTGAAATCTTTAAACGAAACTTTTTCAAACCCACTCACCTTGAAAAGCAAATAAACATTTTGAAAACACAAATGAGCAAGTATCTAAGAGCCCATGGATAACCATGGATAGAAAGGGTGCTAACACCTTCCCTTTCTATAAATCTACCTCCCGAACCGAGAACAAATCTCATAAGGAATTTTTCTGTGCTTTTGTCCTTTCCATGTTGGAGAAAATAAAAGACGGTGGCGACTCTTGCTTCCGCGACATTTCGCGAACCAGCGTTAAACAGTCAGTTCCAGATCCACCGATCACAGAACTGGCGACTCTGCTGGGGAATCTTATAAAGTGAGGTGTACCTTAGGATAGTTCATAACTGTGTTTTCAATTGCTTTGACTTGTTTGCTTTAAATTGTGGGTACTGTCTTGGGAGTTCTATAGATCCTAACCCGGATCTGGGGATACCTTCTTAGAAAGTAGAAACAAGGCTGTGAGGGAACTGTGCGGGGTATACCGACATGGTTGAAGCAGTCTGCTACATTAATGTGGCACTTTGGTGTGTACCGGTAACCCTTGAGTTCAGTCAAGGAGAGTACGGGGCCTCCGCGTGGTGTCGTGAAGCATCAACTGACCTTAGGAACCTTAATTGAACCATCTTAGCCTCTTTAGGGTAGTGAGATAACTGACTTTGGTGCAGTCCGAGGTTGGTTGATACTCGATACTACACTCAATTGAGGGTTGTTTTCTTGGAATATTTCGGTCACCAGTTCAGTGGCTAAATCGAAACGATGAACAATGAAAGCAATCCAGTGATATTGGGACCCTTAGAACCCGGTTACTTCTGATAGGACAGGTTTTGAGCCCACCAACTTCAAGAGGGTAGTACCCCAGACCCCATGCTGGCCTAAACTCTAAGGGCTTCCCTTGTGTGACTTGTGTGCCTTCCAACTTGACTACTTGCATGCTTGTTATCTGACACTTGAGTTTCTTGCAGGTTTTGTTTATAGTCCTTAATCTGGACTCATAACAGGGTTTACATATATCACTCCATGCATAGCATAACATCATACCCTTGCATACATCCTACATAAGGACTAATCCATTTCAAGGATCTCAAGGGTCTGTGATGCAGGTCTTGATGAACAAAATGTCTAGCAAGGGGCAAAGGGGATTTATTTTCCTCTAGCCAAGGTTGTCAGGGGCTATGGCCCACTGGATATGGTGAGCCTTGACTCTTGAAGAAGGACTCTCAACAATATGCAGTTCCTTCAATCAAGCTACCAGATTCAAATTCTAACAAGTCTCTTTGTTTACCCCGCGAGATCTTTGAAAACATTGCATGCATACATACATATCATTGCATTACAGGTACCCTTGTTGCAGGTCACTTACCCTTTTTCGTTGTTTATTTCAGCAATGGCTTCCCAACAAGATAACCAGGGCCTTCACGCTCAAGAGACTCAGTTCAAGGAGATCTTCCTAAGCCTATCCAAGGGGCAGGAAGAGTTAAGGACACTCCTCATGGGGAATCTGGCCAAGAAAAGTGCTGAGGACGACAAGGACGAACGGCTGAAACGTCTACAAGCTGAGGTAGACACATTGAAAACCCAGATGTTGGGGCAAAGGGCTCTCATCCAAGGTTTAGCTCGGGAGCAAGAAGAGTTGAGGACCATGATCAGTCAGCTCCACCAAGAGAGACACCATATGAAGCAACCTGCCCAAGTCAGGGACCAGGTCTTTGATCAGCTTCCAAGAGGACAAGAACCTGGTATGGTGAATAATAGAACGCTCCAAATTGCTACTACTTCACAGGTCCAACAACGACCTCGCCAAGAACAACAGGCTGACCAGAGCAAGCCAGACAAGCCTAAAAGGCAGTTCACCAAGCTCAACGTGTCACCGTCTTAAGCTTTACAACAATTGTTGAGGTTGAACCTGGTGACGTTAAGGGACCCTCCTAAGAATTTCAACACAACCTCCCTAAAGTACAATCCTGAGGAAAGATGTGCGTACCACTCTGGCAGTCCAGGACATGACACCGACGACTGCTGGGCTCTGAAGAATAAGATCCAAGACCTGATTAATCAAAGAGCTGTGGATTTCACCCAGATGGGCCAGGCTGAATGCTCCTGCCATCCCTACAAGATGCACCAGTCGAAGTAACAAGCCCTGAGATTAGAATACTTTTGTTCATTAGAATTTTTCAAGTTGTAATTTTCTTCTGTTCAAACATTTATTCATGTTAAACGTTGTTATTTCATTAATGCATCGCATATGTCTGTTTTGAAGCAATATATTCGCATTCGCTATATTCAAACTGATTTCATATTTTTGTGATGATCAATTCTCGGTTAATAATTCTAAGCCTCTTGAGGGAAGATGACGAAAACGATACCGCAATCTACAATATGCTTTTGAACAGACCCCGCTGATGAGGTACAGGCATTGTTTCAATCCCTAAACACTGGAGTTATAAGGAAGATAATCCCTCGTCAACCCCGCTGAGCCAAAGAAGTAGGAGTTTTTTTTTTTCCGAAAATTAAAACCCTTTATCATAACCTGGGGCAGGGTAGTTCTCTCAGTTGATCCAAGTGCATAACAAACGGCACCAAAGAGGTCCTTACAAAAAAAAAAGGGAAAGACAGTGATGGTTCCGAACAATCATAAAGACAGGCAGTCATTACTTCTCAAAATAAAAACCCAATAAGTCAAAACCTATGAAGGAGACTTACAAAACTGGGGCATCCCGCTGACTGTAATCACAAAAGAAACAGTTCAGGCAAAATTTAGGGATAGCGAAATCAAAAAGAAAGAGGTCATACAAACCCTCAACAAAAACAAAAAATGACTGCCTATTCAGAATAAATCATCAATATCTGAGCTATCATTGGAACGTCAGGACAAAGACTCAAACAAGGTCTAACGCACGATCAGCTGAGTTTAGGTTTGAAGAACATCACGAAGAGCGGGTGGGTACAAATAATTTGAGCCTTTATCCTTTGTTTCTTAAACCGTGAACCAGGCCACGCTACAACCCTTAAAAGTCCTAGCTGGGGCATGGGTTAGTTCGAAAGCATACTGTTACGAAAGGTATCCTGACTCCTTAAGGCTTGCGGTAAAATAACGAGTTGACATCACTGTTTACAAAAAAAAATTCACTTGTTTTTATGAAAAATGCATTTTCAAAATCTTCAAGATAGACATAAGCTTTGCATTTTGATATAACATTGTTTGCATATGACTTCTTGTTTGAACAGCAGAGAAATTCACACGGCGAATATCCAGTGAATAAAATATTCTCAACAAAAGCTCAAATAGAAGAAGCACTCCCAATCAAGGGGCAGACATGATCATGGTCTATTATCTGGGGCAGTCCAATCAAGATTCGGAGAATCTCTCAAAGACCAAATAGCCTGGGGCAAATCTCCGCCTGAGTCACTTGGGGGCGTTCCAGCAACGAATCTTGCCTGATCAAACATCTTCTGGTGGCATGGCAAAACACTTCTAACAGGGGCAACTCCCTACATTCTGAGAGCATGGACATAGTCGAAAAAATACTACGCGTAATCAAAGACCCGCTAGGTTGACACACCTAGGCAAAAATAAGGGCTTCCCGGCGAACCAAAAAAGGTTCGGGCAAAAATAAAGGATGAAAATGAAAAATCTGTACACCCGGCAAGTCGAAAACCTAAAAAGGCGGCTTGGGAAAAAATGGGTATCCCGGTGGACTGAAAACCTGAAAGGGGGGTCCAGGCAAAAGTTAGGGATCAAAAGAGTACGACTATGTCCTGTCATCTCGTCACTTGCCTACCAGAAGAAGATTTGTCAAATTAGCAGTCATCAAGACTCCACCCTCTCCTCTCACCACAGAAACAGGGGAAGTAATGAGTTGTCTAAGCGATCTAATTACTCTGTCCACCAGGGTACCAAGGTAGGTTCGGCTGAAGAACAATCAAGATGCCTTATTTCCCCAGAGAGTGAGCCAAGATTCAACAATTCTCTCCCAAGCAGATTTAATATCCTGTCAGCCTTAAGGAAGTTGGGGATCCTCCAGCAGATCTCAACATTCCTAGCAAGCATCCCCGGCAGTCTTGATCTAAGATTGTTCCCCGGCGGTATACCAGACATTCAGCGGAGCCACTTCCCTAATATATCTCAAAGATTTCCCCAGGAGAGTCCAGTCTGAAGATTTCCCCAGGAAAGCTAAATCATCTCCCCAGCAGGAAGCTATCCCCAGTAGACTCTGGAAGCTCCCCCCCTGCAGAGCACAAACGCGTCTCCCGGCTTTTATTCAAAGGTTATTTCCCTACCAGGATATAACTGGGTTATCCTCAGCCAAAAGCCACGGAAAGATCGTCCTCGGCGAAGTCTTCTTATCCCCAGCGGAGTCTATTAAAGCTTCCAACATAGCACATCAATGGTATCCCCAGCGGAGTTATCAACATCTTAACAGAGTACCTCTTCTCCCACAGAGTATTGTTCCCCAGCAAGATCGCTAGAGTAGTTATTCCCCATAGAGTAATCTCTTCATCAAGTTTATTCCCCAACGGAGTCATCTTCTCCTACCGGTTCATTCTTGCAATCTTCATCCCCAGCGGAAACAACAAAGCACTCTCTTCAACCATCAGCCCAGGATTTAACTCTCGGCATTCGTCAAGGATATGTTTTCCTAGACAAAAATACATTCAAAAACATCACATACCTCATGATGCATGCATATACGCATCATATAACACAATCTCATTTATTTCGAGAACATCATTGTTTGATCCATATCATGCATTGCGTATGAATGACCTTTACCTTTCAGGAAAGATGCAGTTAAATTCTGAACTATGTTGAAGACCTTCTCTGGTTCAGTCAGATCGATGCTAAGATCTCCCTGATTCTTATTCCAGTTGAAGATATTCCAAGACTTTAGTCTGGTTCAGTTAAATCGATTCTAAGATTTTTCTGATTCTTATCCAGTCAAAGTTAATCCAAGACCTTCTCTGGTTCAGTCAGATTGACGCTAAGATCTCCCTGATTCTTATTCCAGTTGAAGATATTCCAAGACTTTAGTCTGGTTCAGTTAAATCGATTCTAAGATTTTTCTGATTCTTATCCAGTCAAAGTTAATCCAAGACCTCCTCTGGTTCAGTTAAATCGATTCCTAAAGATTTTTCTGATGCCGATCCAGTGGAAGTTATTCCAAGACCTTGCCTGGTTCAGTTAAATCGATTCCTAAAGATTTTTCTGATTCTTATCCAGTCAAAGTTAATCCAAGACCTTCTCTGGTTCAGTCAGATTGACGCTAAGATCTCTCTGATTCTTATTCCAGTTGAAGATATTCCAAGACTTTAGTCTGGTTCAGTTAAATCGATTCTAAGATTTTTCTGATTCTTATCCAGTCAAAGTTAATCCCAGACCTCCTCTGGTTCAGTTAAATCGATTCCTAAATATTTTTCTGATGCCGATCCAGTGGAAGTTATTCCAAGACCTTGCCTGGTTCAGTTAAATCGACTCCTAAAGATTTTTCTGATGCCGATCCAGTCAAAGGCCTTCTCTGGTTCAGTTAAATCGATTCCTAAAGATTTTTCTGATTCCGATCCAGTTGAAGTTATTCCAAGACCTCCTCTGGTTCAGTTAAATCGATTCCTAAAGATTTTTCTGATGCCGATCCAGTGGAAGTTATTCCAAGACCTCGCCTGGTTCAGTTAAATCGATTCCTAAAGATTTTTCTGATGTCGATCCAGTCAAAGGCCTTCTCTGGTCCAATTAAATCGATTCCTAAAGATTTTCCTGATGAAGACTCAGTAGAAGACATCCAAGATTCTCTCATCGTTACTGTTGAGGTAGTAATCGCCCAAGGTTCTCTCATCGTTACTGTTGAGGTAGTAATCGCTCCAGGTTCTCTCATCGTTACTGTTGAGGTAGTAATCGCCCAAGGTTCTCTCGTCGTTACTGTTGAGGTAGTAATCGCTCCAGGTTCTCTCATCGTTACTGTTGAGGTAGTAATCGCTCCAGGTTCTCTCATCGTTACTCTTGAAGTAGTAATCGCCCCAGGTTCTCTCATCGTTACTGTTGAGGTAGTAATCGCCCAAGGTTCTCTCATCGTTACTGTTGAGGTAGTAATCGCCCCAGGTTCTCTCATTGTTACTGTTGAGGTAGTAATCGCCCCAGGTTCTCTCATCGTTACTGTTGAGGTAGTAATCGCCCAGGTTCTCTCATCGTTACTGTTGAGGTAGTAATCGCCCCAGGTTCTCTCATCGTTACTGTTGAGGTAGTAATCTCCCCAGGTTCTCTCATCGTTACTGTTGAGGTAGTAATCATCCAAGGTTCTCTCACCGTCCCGTTGAGGTAGTAATCGTCCCTGATCCATCCATCATCCTGCTGAGGTAGCAATCGCCTCAGATTCATTCATCACATCATTATCAACAAAAACCTTTTGAAGCTCCAGACTCGATTCCTGTATCTCGCCAGGGCACGTCTGAAGAGTTCAAAGATTCAATTCTGTATCCAGCCAGGGCGCATCTATATAAAGAATTTTAAGGTCAATTCCTATAACAGGCCAGGTAATTATCTTTCTTTTTTTCAGGTACGCAAATTCTCGCTAAGGAATCTCTTACGCGATCGACACCCAGATGGCATCTATAAGCCCATCCACCTATCCATCACCTCTCAACATGCCATCTGTAAGCCCATCTTCCTATCCATCAATCTCCAAATGGCATCTGTAAGCCCATTCCCCACATCACATTGCTGATACGTCACTATGTGAGCGCAAATTTCTGGGCACTCTAGTGTTCAATCATCTTCCACCTTCGGATTACGAAAGGCACGTCAGCCAATCTACACCCTCAGGTCTAAGAAGATTGAGCAGGGGCAACTGTTGTACCCCAAAATTTGCCCTCCCATATTCTTCAAGGTTTGCTAAGAGCATGCTTCAAAACCTCCCAAGGGTTGCATAGTCCAATGGCCTCCTAACAGTCAAAAATTAGGGTTTTGGTTCTGGAAAAGAAATTGAAGCTTCCAAGGGTCCAAACAAGTCCCACATGCCTATAAACATTGTCAAGCATCCATATGCCAAGTTTCAAGACTCACAGCACAAAATTGCACAGTCAAAAACCCTAATTGCTCAACAGTCAACTGTAGGGGCAAAATGGTCATTTGACAGTCAAAAGTCAAAATTTTTGGTCAACATCTTATTTTGAAGCCACAAACATCATTTTATCAATTCTTGATCATGGTTCTCAAAGCATGGCTCAAAAAGTCTCAAGATGCAAAAGTTTCTATTTTTGGACAGCTGAAAAAGTCAACTGCAAATTGACCAGGGCATAACTTCCACATGGTTTATCAGAAAAATTTCATCCAAAGCTCATTTTGAAGATAATGACATTTCCTACAACTCATCTTCACACTTCAAGTCCAAGAAATGCTCTCACAAAAAGTTATCAATCTCAACATTATAGGTCATTTTCAAAAGTCAACAAAAAGCCACTTTAAGTCAAAGACCATAACTTGAGATTGGTAAATCCAAATGACATGGGACCAAAGGCATTGGTTAGAGGACTTCAAGACCTTTCCAAAATGTCCAAGAACAGGATCAAAGCTTAAAAGTTGAGCAAGATATGCCTTGTGGAAGTTGGGAAAGTTTTGGGAATTTTGAAAAGTCAACTTTGCTTCAAATGCCTCAAAATTGCTAATGGGCCTCAATTTCTTCCATGAATCATCACCCAAAAGCTATGCACGACCCATTGACATCCAAGGGAGTTATTTCATCATTTTTTATTAATTATTTGAATTTTTATTATTATTAATTCACTTAATTAAAATTAAATATGAAAAAAAACTAAATCATGCCTTTCAAATCTTTTTATGCAGCATATTCACTCCTTATGAATCCAATAATTCGTGCATCACTCAAAAGGAAAGAATCTCCCATGATTGGCATAAGAAAGGCATGAAAAAGATTGAAAAAGATTGGATTGGAAATCAAATATTGAATCATTGAATACATGGATTTTGGGCTGGTTTTTTGACCTAGTTCTACTCACATACATAAGCATAATCAAACCCTAAGGCTAAGAACAAGAAAGCTGCGCTGAGAAAAGAGAACACATTGAAACTTTTTGACAAAAAAATTGAAAACTGAAAACCTAATTGCAAGGTGTTTCAAGGTCCAAAAAGCATTCCAATCCACTCCTGAAATTACTAGGAAGCTATTCCAATTGAAATCAAGTCTCCACGCACAAGGAATTGGTAGAACATATTCACTTTTCTTTCAAAATTATTCTTAATCGTGTTTTGATTTCTAGACATTTTCCATGCATTTTAATGATTGATTTATACTAATATGATCTCTCTGAAGCTATTGGTACCATCCAATTGAATTATAAGCGCCTGTACAGAAATCCACCATGAATGCGTATTAGGGTTTCAGAAGTTTGAAAAGAGGGTTTCACTCATCTGGAAAAATTGGACAATAAGACCTATGCCAATGAAATCAGGACCTTCAAACAAGTAGAAACCAACCATTGCGCCCTTTTTCTTTTTCACTATATGCTAATCGCTATTTTGCAGGTTGAGGCTTAGTGGGGGTTTAAAACCCCCGCTATCTATTTGATAATTTCAGTCAAAGCGAATAAGAAGACCGGGTGTCATCACGTGGTTGGTTGATTCAAAAATCTGGCGCGTTTTCTTGTTTTCATATCATTAACCTTTGTTTCTTATTATAATATTTAATGTCCAATATTATTACAAACGCGTTGAATGGCATAGTGGTTGGGAACGTGATTGGCAAGCCTTGGGACCTGGGTTCGATTCCCAGGTCCCCCATATTTCCCTATATTTTTTCTTGTAACGTGTTCAGGTACACTTTCCCTCCAGTGGTCCACCATGTACGCACATACTTGAGCCTGCCACATGTCCAACAACTCCAATCTGATGGCCAGCACAGGAATTCCACCATGCCCATTAGTCAATGGACTCACACACAATCACTAAAAGTCAAAAGGGCCTTGCATCTGTTGGGCCAGATTACTCACAATAAGCCTCCTCTAAGGGCCAGATACCCCTCCTATGGTTTGCATATTTCTTTTTATTTTAATTCTCTTTTTTCTTTTTTATTTGATTAATTGCTTTTATTTAATACCATAAAATTAATTTTCATAATACAAAAATACAAAAAAATCAGAAATCATAAAAATAAAAATATGTTTATTTAATTTTTAATTCATTAATAGTTTTCTTTTGTAAATAAATTCCAATAATTAATTTAGTTTAAGATTAGGTTTTAATTTTAATGTTTTCTCTTAAATAAACTAAAAAATGTAGAAATTAGGGTTTTAATATTTTTATTCTTTTTCTTAATAAATAACCCTTTTTTATTCTTATCATTATTATTGTTAACTATTAATTAATTTTGTAAATACTCATGTGACTAAATAATTAGTAAATTAGGTCAAAACTTAAATATTTTCTTTAATAATTAAAAATAATTTAGAATTAGGGTTTCTAATAATAATTAATTTTCTTTCTTTATTTCCATTAAATACAAAAAAACATCAAAAATAACTTCTTTTCTTATTAAAATAATTAATTTACTTCCAATTCCAATTTAATTTCTTCAAAGGGTCCAACACCCTCGCATACCCGATTCTAAATTCTTTCCGCGCATTTATTTTTATTTCTTTTGTGAATATTATGTAATTGCCCCAAAGCCTTGTAATAGTTATTAGGACATTTACTCTCCGCACTTTTATTCAAAATCGGGTCTTTGTTAATTTGGCGATGTATAGACCCGCGCCTTGTAATAGCGTAGGACCTTTATTTTCCGCATTTTAATTTCCGCACCTTTTAAACTGTTAATCACATGAAAGAATGAATGGCCTAAATAAAACCAAAGCGTAGCTCACTCAATGCATGACAAGATAAAGTATAACTGAAAATGACACACAATTCACACACCACTCCTAGGGTACGCCTCATTGTTGCCTTGCCCCTCGAAACGTTGTCGTCGAGTATAGGACGTCTTAGTGAGTCCTTATGTTCCATTGATCTAGTTGCCTCGAAACGGTTGCCTCGAAACAAGTTGCCTCGAAACAAGTTGCCTCCGAATAGTTGCCTCGGAATAAAAAGATCAATGGCATAAGGGTAGCTTCTAAGGTGTCTTACTGTTGCTCGGTGACCACACTGTCCCTACAAACGAATTGACCCGAACACCTCCAACAGTGGTGCTACCTACCTCTCAATGGTGGGATGGCACTACCTTAAGGACCTTTGCACAGCCCAATTCCTTAGGTTAGGTAGATGACTCGTAGATACTTGCTCTAATTCAAAACAAATCAAAAACTTCTTTTCACACAGACACTTTCAAAAAGCTTTCAAAACAATTTTTCAAACACTCTTGAGGACATATACAAGAGTCATTCTGAAATCTTTAAACGAAACTTTTTCAAACCCACTCACCTTGAAAAGAAAATAAACATTTTGAAAACACAAATGAGCAAGTATCTAAGAGCCCATGGATAACCATGGATAGAAAGGGTGCTAACACCTTCCCTTTCTATAAATCTACCTCCCGAACCGAGAACAAATCTCATAAGGAATTTTTCTGTGCTTTTGTCCTTTCCATGTTGGAGAAAATAAAAGACGGTGGCGACTCTTGCTTCCGCGACATTTCGCGAACCAGTGTTAAACAGTCAGTTCCAGATCCACCGATCACATCGCCCTTTCGGGTTTTCAACTTGCCGGGTGTACAGATTTTTTTGTTTTATCCCTAATTTTTTCCCGAACCTTTTTGGTTCACCGGGATTCCCTTGTTTTGCCTAGGTGTGTCAACCTAGCGGGTTTCTTATGCGTAGTATCTTTTGACTATGTATGCGTTCACATGGTGCTGCAAGTCGTCGCCATCCATGGTGGTCAGAATCATTGCTCCACCAGAGAATATGTTTTTGATCACAAATGGTCCTTCGTATGTAGGAGTCCATTTTCCTCTGGGATCACCTTGCGGAAGTATGATACGTTTGATCACCAAATCCCCGACTTGATAAACTTGGCGTCTGACCTTTTCGTTAAAAGCCTTGATCATCCGTTTTTGATACATCTGACCATGATAGACAACAGTAAGTCTTTTCTCATCAATCAAGTTTAGTTGATCAAGTCGAGTCTGGATCTTATAGTCTTCATTTAGCCCTGCATCCTTCATAATTTTCAGAGAGGGGATCTGGACCTCAATAGGTAAGACAACCTCCATGTCGTATACCAGAGAATAGGGTGTTACCTCGGTTGATGTGCGAGCTGTGGTACGATATCTGTGAAGAGCGAATGGTAGCATCTCATGCCAGTCTTTGTACGTGACTGCCATTTTCTGTATGATCTTTTTAATGTTCTTATTCGCGGCTTCAACAACACCATTCATCTTTGGCTGGTAAGGGGAAGAATTATGATGCTGGATCTTGAATTGCTCGCACAGGGCTGTGATTATAGTATTTTTCAGGTTCGTACATTGTCTGTAATGATCCTCTCCGGGATACCGTAACTTCAGATGAGATTCTGTTTGATGAACCGGACGACAACATTCTTGGTAACGGAAGCGAAAGAAGTTGCCTCCACCCACTTGGTAAAATAGTAAATAGCCACTAAGATGAAGCGGTGTCCATTGGATGCTGTTGGCTTGATTTCCCCAATCATATCAATCTCCCACAAAGCAAAGGGCCAAGGAGCCGATAAGATATTCAGAGGAACCGGAGGTACGTGCACCTTGTCAGCATAGATCCGACACTTATGGCAGGTTCGAGAGTGTTGATAGCAATCTGCTTCCATGGTAGACCAGTAATAGCCTGTCCGTAGGGTTTTCTTTCCCATCGTATGTCCACTGGAATAGGTGCCAAAAGTGCCTTCATGTAACTCAGCCATGATCCTTTCAGCTTCAACTTTATCCACACACCGGAGTAACACATAGTCATGGTTGCGTTTGTATAGGATGACATTACTAAGGAAGAATTTAGCAAAGAATCTCCTTAAGAACTTCTTATCGTTTACTGAAGCTCCTTCTGGATATTCTTGGGTTTCGAGATACCTCTTGACTTCGTGAAACCAAGGCTGGTCCACTACTTCTTCAGTATTAATCTCTTGACAGTGTGCTGGTTCATCCCTTCGTTCAATGGTAATCTAGGGAGCGTCGTTATCCTATTTAAGTTTAAACATAGATGACATTGTGGCTAGTGCGTCTGCTAGCTGATTTTTTTCTCGCGGGAAATGCTCGAAGGTAATCTTCTCAAAATGTGGTAGAAATGTCAAAACATGTTCTTTGTAAGGGATAAGGTTTGGGTGTTTGGTGTCCCACTCCCCTTTGATCTGACTGATGACCAAAGTTGAGTCTCCGAATACATCCAATGATTTGATCCCCAAGTCTATGGCAGCTTTGAGACCAAAGATACATGCTTCGTATTCTGCCGTGTTGTTTGTATAGTTTAAGTAAAGTCTGGCAGTAAAGGGAGTGTGACACCCTTCTGGAGATATGAGTATAGCGCTGATACCATTGCCGAGTGCGTTGGATGCCCCATCAAAGAACAGGGTCTATCGAGATCCTTGTTCAGGTCCGTCATACGGCCTGAATTCTTCGCAATTATCTACTGTCATGATGTCTTCATGCAAGAATTCAAACTTCATGGACTGATAGTCTTCTACAGCTTGATGAGCAAAATGATCAGCTAGCACACTACCCTTTATAGCTTTCTGGGTAGTATACTGTATGTCGTACTCTGTCAGGATCATCTTCCATCTAGCTATTCTCCCAAAAAGAGAAGGCTTTTCGAAGATGTATTTTATCGGATCCATCTTAGATATCAGCAAGGTAGTATGAGTCAGCACATATTGTCTTAGCCGGTGAGCAGCCCATGCCAGAGCGCAACAAGTTTTCTCGAGCAGTGAATATCTGGTTTCACAGTCAGTAAACTTTTTGCTTAGGTAATAAATAGCGTGCTCTTTTTGGCCAGACTCGTCATGCTTCCCCAATACACACCCCATCAAGTTTTCTAAAACAGTCAGATACATGATCAAAGGTCTTCCCTCGACTAGTGGCATAAATACAGGAGGTTCTTGTAAGTATTCTTTGATTTTGTCAAAAGCAACTTTCCATTCATCATTCCATTTGACTACTTGATCTTTCTTCAATAGTTTGAAGATTGGATCACAAGTAGCTGCTATGTGAGAAATGAATCTGGCAATATAGTTCAAGCGTCCCAAGAATCCTGACTTCCTTCTCAGTACGAGGAGCGGGCATCTCTTGTATTGCTTTAACTTTGGCAGGATCGACCTCAATACCTTTGTTATTGACGAAAAAGCCTAGGAGTTTACCGGACCGTACTCCAAATGTGCACTTGTTTGGATTCAACCTCAGCTTGTACTTCTTCAGTCTTTCAAACAGCTTTTGTAAGTGATCAAGGTGTTCTTCTTCTGTTTTTGATCTGGCTATCATATCGTCTATGTAGACCTCTATTTTATGATGTATCATGTCGTGAAATAAAGCTACCATGGCGCGCTGATAGGTTGCCCCAACATTCTTAAATCTGAATGGCATCACCTTGTAGCAGAATGTGCCCCACTGTGTGACAAATGTTGTTTTCTCCATGTCCTCAGGTGCCATTTCGATTTGGTTATAACCCGAGAATCCGTCCATGAAGGAAAACACTTTGTGTTGTGCCATATTATCAACCAAGATATCAATGTGAGGGATTGGAAAATCATCTTTAGGGCTTGCCCTATTCAAATCTCTATAGTCCACACACATTCGTACTTTGCCGTCTTTTTTAGGTACGGGAACAATGTTGGCAACCCATTGAGGGTAAGAAGTGACAGCCAAGAATCCAGCATTGAATTGCTTCATGACCTCCGCTTTAATCTTTTCTGACATATATCAGGTCTCATACGGCGAACCTTTTGTTTTACTGGCGGACAATCTTCTCTTGTAGGCAGACGATGTACCACGATGTCTGTATCAAGTCCTGGCATGTCTTCATATGACCAGGCAAAGATCTCAACATAGTCATGTAACAACTGAATCAGACATTCCTTGACACTGGGTTCCAGATTGGCACCCACCTTGACCTCTTTTTTATCCTCCTCGATACCCAGGTTGATTGTATCCACAGGTTCCTCGTGAGGCTGAATGGTTCTTTCCTCTTGTTGTAGTAGTCTGGCAAGTTCCCCTGGTACTTCATAATCCTCCTCACCTTCGTCTTCGGCTTGGTAGATTAGATCCTCAGAGTCACAAAAGGCCATAGCAGTATCGTTACCCATGGGATCCAGAATGGAGGGGTACCTGCATTTGTGAGTGTGGGTGCGTGTAAGGGTATAACCATCTTTAAAAATAAAATGTAAAAGAAAAACAATGAGCACAAAATTTTGTATGCGAAAAACGTCCATGATTCATTGAATGTCATATGAAGATGAAATAATAACCCTTACAAATGGACCATTGTGCCTCGGGAAATACACAAGGTTTTAAGAGTGCGAATTGTTTTTGAATATTACAGGTCCAATAAAATGTAAAGATAAATTACTGAGGGATGAAAGTTATTGGGACGAAGTCTCTAGCCTCCCAATTACGGAGTCCTCCATTGACAGTCGGAAAGATCCAATCCTCCAAGTTGCAATCCTCTTCACCATCTTCTACCACGTTGACCTCTCGGTTGCTAATCTTCAAGGGTGGCCCTCCAGTACGGGCACGACGTACAGCCATTTGAGCACTTGAATTGAAACCTAAGCCAAACTTGTCAGACTTATACGGGATATGCGAAAGTTTCCCCCAGATGGTGTATCCACCTTCTTCTACTACTGCTTTGGCGTCCTTCAGAGATGACATCTGGAGTGGAGGTCTTGTAATCTTGGGAATCTGGGACACAATCTTGGTCACTGCTACCTCTTGGGGGACCTCTTCGAAGTGTTGAAAAGGAGTTTCAATGAACTTGCCGTCCAATTCCACATACCTGAAGGAATTGAGATGGCTAATCATGTATTCTTCCTCTATGTGGACAATGATAATCTTTCCTTGAACTGGATACTTTAGCATCTGGTGCAATGTAGAGGTGACAGCGCCAGCATTATGGATCCATGATCGTCCTAGCAGGAAAGAGTACGAAGGGCGGATGTCCATTACATAAAAGGTTGAATTGAAAGTTTAAGTCCCAACCTTTATGGGGATATCCACCTCCCCGTGTTCTATCCTCTTCGAGCCATCAAATGCCCTTACTACTATGTTACTTGGCTTTAACGTCAGTCCTTCGCAATCAAGTCTGTCAAGAGATTTTTTCGGTAAGACATTCAAAGATGAGCCATTGTCCACTAAGACATGGGCCAGAGTGGTGCCCCTACATTCCACAGAGACATGCAATGCCTCGTTGTGCTTTCTTCCCCTTGGTGTCAGATCAACATCCGAGAAGCCTAGGCCGTTATCCGCTGTCAAGCTGGCCACACAGTCTTGAAATTGACCAGCAAATGTCTCTTGAGGAACATGGGCTGTCTTTAGGAACTTCACCAAGGCTTTCGCATGTGCCTCGGAACACAGTACTAATGCCAGCATGGAGATTTTGGAGGGAGTTTTCCCCAACTGTTCAACTATGTCGTAGTCGCTCCTCTTTATAATTTTTAGAATCTCCTCCATTTCTTTCTTGGATGACTCGGGGATAGTCAGTGATTGAGCCTTCATCCGGACAGGATCCACTTGAATACTTTTTCCTCGAGTTTCAACAGCAGGAGTGTTGGTAGGAGTGGCAACAAGGGTTATAACGGCTTCGTCAATAGGAGCACTTGCAGAGATGATTATGGGTACGGAAGTAACCTTTGGAGCAGCCACGGGTCCAAAAACTGCCTTTGGGGGGGCAATTTCCGGAGAAAAGATCCTACCGCTTCGGGTAATTTTACTAGTTCTGACAATATTGCTAATGTCAAAATCTTCTTCTTCAGAGTTTATCTCTTCGGCGTCCGGCCCATCTTGTTTGATCCCATGGTAGTAAATGTCCCCACTGTAATTCCACAACACATTTTTGTCTGCTTCATATGGGACTGGCCCAAGCCTTGTGATTATTAGAGGAGTTGTCTTCGAAACCGATGTAATTCTAACGGGTCTTTTGGGGACCCTGGAAGAATTGGCGGAGATGGTAATGATTGAAACATCTTCAACAGGAACAGGTGAAGCAGGAGCACTTTCAAACATAATCTCTTTGTTGTCTATCAAGTGCTGAATGCCTATTTTCAACAAAGGGCAATCAGTTGGTGAGGATAAGCAGAGGTGGCAGTCTTCATTACAACCCGAGAATACGTCGACTTTCAACAGGTTTATCTTAATGGTTGGGAGTGGAGTCACGAGTTCGTCAACTGTGGTAACAAACAAATCTTCTTCAATAGCATTGGTGTTGTGACCATGTCTAGGCATAGGAGAAGAAATGACATTTGGCTTCTCGGGCGCATCAAACTCAATTTCTTTTGCTTCAATAAGGTCTTTTATTTTGTTCTTCAAGGCCCAACAATTATTAGTATCGTGACCAGGACTTTCGGAGTGATATGCACAACGGGCATTAGGGTGATAATGAGGGGACGTTGTGTTGGGGTTTTTTGGAGCTTCTTTCAAGGTTGCCAAATTGGATTTCATAAGATGCGGTAATACTTGAGACATAGTCATGTTGATTCTGGTGAATTTCCTGACTGACCTTTCCACCCTCGGTTGATTACTTCTTTGTTGATCAGACGTAGGTTTTGGAATCATAACAGCCCCCACCATTGGTCGGCGTTCGACTCTCTCTTGGTTTCTTTGCGGATATACAATAGCTACCTCTTTCTTCCCAATAAAAGGCTTCCTCACAGCTGTAGAAGAAGATGAATCCTTCTGAATCTTTCCACTTTTCATGCCAGCTTCCACCCTCTCTCTGGTTAGTATTAATTCAGTAAAGCCTGCAGAAGAACTTCTGATTAAATGGTTGAAGAAAGGGCCAGATAAGGTGCCTAAGAACATGTCCACCAATTCCCTTTCAGATAGAGGGGGTTGAAATCTCCCAGCCAGATCTCTCCATTTTTGTGCGTAATCCTTGAAACCCTCATTGGAAGCCATAGCCATACTCTGAAGTTGAGTATGGGTAGGCGCCAAATCAGCATTATATTGATATTGCTTGTAGAAAGCTGCGGCAAGATCTTCCCAATTGTGGACATTGGCTCTTTCTAGTTGGTAAAACCAGACGAGTTGTGTTCCAGATAGACTATCTTGGAAAAAATGCACCCACAATTCTTTATCAGCGGAGTGTGGTTGGATCTTTCTCACATATGATCAGAGATGCATCTTAGGACATGACACTCCATCATATTTTGGAAACAAGGGCACTTTTAATTTCGGAGAAATCACAATCCCTGACACTAGTCCCAAATCCTCAAAACCTAAGCCTGACACCTTTTGTATTTCCATCGCGCTCATACGCTCTTCGAGATGCATGTACTTGTCATCAGCTGGAGGATATTGTTCCTCAGAGTAGTCTTCCTCTTCTTCCTCCTCTCCAGATTCTGACGGGACTGTTGTTTCCTTGCCCTTCCCCTCTCTTTCATCGGATGTTGTTGCAAAATTCAAAGTCCTTCTTGTCTGTTCATGAAATCTTCTCCCCATGTTCAAGACTACATTTACCTTCTTTGTTTTCTTTTTCTTCTCTTCAGCTAGCAGAGTCTTCAATTCTTCTTGCCCCTTGGCTAGGGTCATGAGCAACTGTTGAAACTGTGTGTTCTGAGCTTGGAGATCTTTCATTGTTTATTCGAGATCCATCTTCTCGAAATAAACAGTAGAGAGATGAGGAAACTTGTTACAAAAGACCTGTTTATGTTATGATGAATGATATGTGCATATGCAATGTTTTCAAGGATTTCAAAGATTCAAGTTTTTTGAGACAAAAAGAAACACACTTTATATTAATAAGATAAAGTTTGAGCACATCAATGCCCTTTTGGACAAAATAATACAAAACTCTAAGATAAAAAAGTAGTGCACATCCTCTTTGGTGCAATGTAGGAATTTAGAGTCCGCTCCTCATGAAGTAGCCTAGTGAGTTCCAAAACCTTCTCCTCACTTGCGTAGAATTGGGCTTCGAAAGTATCTCTCTCCCCTTTGAGCTGTATCTAATCCCTTTGTAGGTCTTCAAGAGATGTGGGCATGTCAGGATGTAGGATAGTGTATGGATCTTCTCCCTTCTTAATAGGCTCAATGATCACCGGAAGGATGGAAGGATAAGGCATCATAAGACTTTGAGCACGGGTTCATACCCATTTGAGGTAAGGCTCAAGGGGGATGGAATTATTGTGCCCAAAAGTCTTGCTATCCACCTTGTTTAGCATCCTCCAAGCTCGGATGAATCTCTGGCGAAGACCTTGATCGTCGTTGTCGTAGTCGAATACCAAACCTTGAATCAACATCTCGTGCGGGCCATCCCTTCGGGCGTAACCAAATTGTCTTAAAGCTAAGCATGGGTTGTAGGTGATGCCTCCCCTAATTCCAAGTAGAGGGACATTATGGAATTATCCACAACGGTCAACAATGATAACATTCTCTTTGGATCGGGAGCAACAATGAATGTCTAAATGTTTGAGCATCATTAACCTTTGTGACCACCTTGAACCTTGCTCATTCTTTAAGACTGATTGAGGAAGATGATAAATAAACCATCTTTCCAGGAGAGGAGTGCAACACATAAGGGCACCTCTTTTCCTCATTGTGAGAATGTGAAAAGAGTGTAGGATATCCCCTGGAAATGTAGGCACCGAGTTGCGGGATATGAATATTTTGACAGCGTTCACATCTATGAGCTGGTCAGGATTTGGAAACAAAACCATCCCATAGATGAGGAGAGCCACAATTTCCTCATTGGCTTGCAAGTCCAAGGAATTCCAACAGTTTTGGGCTTTCTCGAACAAGAACTTTGCTAAGAAATCTTTGACACCACTCCTTGTTTCCCAATGGGTTGTGACATCATATGAGTGCAAGTGTAGAGCTTGAGCAATCTCTTCTGGATTTGGGTCTCTTTCCGTACCGTTGAAAGGTAGTTGATTGAGAATGGGAATCCTCAAGAGTTGGGAGAATTCTTCCAAAGTAGGCACAAGTTGATAGTCGGGAAATGTGAAGCCATGGTGCAAAGGATCAAAGAACTGAAAGAGCACCTTCATCATATCCTCATTTGTGTTGGAGGTGACCAAGTTGAGTAGACGACCATGTCTCTCGGTGAATGAAGAGTTCTCAGGGATCCTTGAAGCTATCTCCTTAAGTTATGGAGGAATTCTTACAAGGTTGACTCAGATAGTTTTCCTGCGAAGTGAATCCATATCCTACAAAACAAGAACAAAGATGTATCCCAAAATCCTTGAAATGGTTAGTGGATGTATATGATGTTCATGATGTCCATGATGTTATGTACAAGTATGCATATACAAGCAAAGCAAACAAGTTCTTAGTTTTGGCTTGCATGGAGTTTTATAGGTAAGTACCCTCTTGAAGTTTAGTTGGTTTAAACCTGTCCTAGCAATAGTAAACGGGTTCTAAGGAGCTCAATATCATCGGCTTGTTTCCTTGGTCATTGTTTCAGCTCAAGCCTCTTTAATAGCGACCGAAATATCCCAAGAAACCAAACCTCAATGAGTGTAGTATCGAGTATCTACCAACTTCGGACTGCACCAAAGCCGGTCATCTCACTACATCCTAAAGGCCAAGTTGGTCAAGTAAAGGGTTCTAGAAGTTCATTAGTGCTTCATGACATCACTCAGCGGCCCCGTATTCTCTTTGATTAACTCAAAGGCTACCGATACCCACAAATATGTCACACTAACATAGCTATTGCTTAGACCATGTCGGTATACCCCGTACAGTTTCCATAATGTATTTCTATTTACCTATAATGTATCCCAAATCCGGGTAGAGGATTTCAAACCCAAACAAAGAACCATAATGTAAAGCATACAAGTCAAACAATGTAAGCAAATAAATGTGATCTAGCCTTAAGGTAACCCCACTTAAAAAGTTCATCCCTAGCAGAGTCTCCAGTTCTGTGATGCGGTGGGAGAACTGACTTGAGGGTTTTGCGTTTTATCGCAAATGTTACGGTTAGCAAGAGTCGCCACCGACTTTTCTTTTATCCAAAAGGAAAGGTGAAAAAGCACAGGAAAGACCTTTGAGATTGTTTCTTGAGTTTGGGGGGTAGATTATGAAAAGGGAAGGTATTAGCATCCTTTTCATCCATGGTTTTCCATTGTCTCTTAGTTACTTGCTAGATCACTTGCTTTTGTTTTGAAATTGTGCTTTGTGTGGTTTTGAAAGTATTTTGTAAAAGAGGCCATTGTTTAGGCAATCTTTGTAATGATTCTCGTTCGTAAGAATGTATACATAGATGTTTGTCTTTTTTGAAAATGTTTTCAAGATTTGTAAGATGTTTGGAAATGTGTGTGTTTGTTTTTGAAAATAGCAAGGATAGTTGTTTTGAAATGGAGCAAGTAACTCGAAGTAATCTACCTACTCAAATGTCTTTCTTGTTCATTTTCTTTTCCTTTGACATTGTTGTCCTACCATTGATTTGGTAAGTAACCCTGTCTTTAGATGTAAACGGGACGGATGTGGGTCATCGTATAACCATGATTAGCAATGATCTTATATTTGTTTGTTTTGCCAAGATACTTCGCATGCGTAGTATGGCCATTTTTGTGTAAGGCAACCAAGTGGAGTAACCCTAAGGGTGCTTGTGTGAAAGTGTGTTATTTTCATGCTTGATTTTGTCTTAGATTAGGGTTTTCTATTTGATTGTTTTTATCTTGCCATACAAACCCTAATTACTAGCATGTTATGTAAAAGCGATAAATTGCGTAATTTAAATATTTCTACGCTTTTACAACATTTTATGGGAGGGGGTATACAAATAATGAATGGGGATTTGAAATAATGTAAACCTAATTTAATCTATTACAACCAAATCGAATTTGTACAAATAATTAAATAAATAATATACAATATAAATTAAATATGCAATGGTATGTATATGCAATAAAAAAGATTTTTGTTTTGTTTTTTATGTGAAAAAAAGAGTTTTAAACTAAACCTAATAATTTAAGAAAAGGAAATTATTTTTAGAAATTGGTTAACCCTAATTCTAATTTTTTAAAAGAAAATAAAGTTATTTAAGTATTTTTTTTTTGTGTATTTTTTTCTTTAAAATAATAAAATAATATTTTATCAAATATTTTAGTCCTTTTATACATTAGAATAAATATTTACAAGTGTGAGAGAAAAGAAATAAATATTAACCTAATTCTATTTTATTTTACAAGTTTATTTAAGAAAAATAGTTAATATATAACTTAATAAAAATATTTTTTATGAGAAAATAAAATATTTTAAACAAAATGTAATATTTATCATGTTTTATATTTTTTTATTATTTTTTATGCTTGGGAAAATATATTTAATAAAATGGAAATAAAAATAAAAATAAATAATAAAATGTATGGGCCAGGGGTGCTGTTAAGAAAAATGAGGTGGATGTTAGAAAAAAATGAGGCCCATATGTTGAAGCCCACGCTGCCAAACAATAAAAAACAAAGTTGGAAAAATATGAAAAATGCAAAAGGCAGCGCCAAGGTTCGAACCCATGACCTATGGTATTTACGCGTGCTGCCTTGCCACTGGGGTAGCTGTACATCCGTTAGTTCAAATGAAACTAAAAATACATAACAGAGTGCTTCCTTGCCCTGTACTTCGTCTTCTTCCTCTAGCTAGCCGGACCCCCTGTATCTCTCTCATTTCTCCATGAAAATGGAAACTTCAAACATGAAAATGGTAGTACTCTTTCCCACAATTTCAACCATGTAACTCATGTAAACTAACAGTCAAAGATCAAAGCTAATTTCACTGGCCCTAATTTCAAACCTAATTTTTACATAAATTTGAAATCTAAAATTCTTTATACACAATGAATATAAATGAAATCTATGAACATGGTTGGCTTTAGCACAAGGATATCTACATTTTATTTTCACAAATCGAGACCAAATGATGCTTGTATAAAGAGATAGAAGTTAGATTTCTTACCTCTTTCAGCTGAGATCGTGAATGGAGTTTGAGTGAGTTTGGAGAAGGCCTGAGGATCCCTTTAGCTTGCCTGGACCTCCCTGAGTGTGTTCCAATCCTTACCTTACCTTGAAAGTGTCTGAATCTCCCTACCCAAGTCAACCTGCAAGCTTGAAATGCAAAAATGGCAAATGGAGAAGGAGGAGTTACAGTGAAGTGATGATGGTCTGGAACACTTAGATATGATGTAGGTTAAGTGTTTAGGTGATTAGAATTTGAAACGCACGAGTGGTTTTTGAGATTGCTATGCTTGATGCAAAACTGCAAGTTATGGCAGGTTTTTGGTGATAGCGAGTTTCTGAGCTTTTGCAATTGTGTGTTAGGTTGTAATATATTTGTGTATAAGTATAGAAAAGGTTTAAAATCAATTCCACACCAGGCTTTTGAGTTATAGACATTTTGCTCTATTGCTTGCCTTTTAAGAAAAGTGAGGAGACAACTCTCTACATGCTTGTACAAGCCTGATCTGAGTTGGTACAAGTCTTAGGCACTTTTCTTTTGGTTTATAGGACTTGTGTGTGCAGAAGGAACAGGTGCAAAGCTCGAGGAGTTGATAAATGCAAAAGTTGTGCTTTTCTAAAATGGAAATGGCAACTTTGTGCCATTTATGGAATTAAAGCTTGGACAAAGGCTCTCATGCTTGGATTAAAGCTTTATCAACTGTGTAAGCATTAAATTATGGAGTGAGAAACAAGTTTGAGACCTGTAAAGCAAGGATTAATCAGCCTAGGTTTGGATTTGAATTTTGGTTCATCATGAAATGGCTTGAAATCAAAGTGAGAAATTGCCAACTTCATCTCTTTGATTCTCCCTACTCAAGAATGATCTCAAGGAGTTCTTGGACATTTTGGAAATCTTGCAATGTGATCTATAACTCATCTTTGAATTGATTTCCAATATTCCACTTGGAACTAGGTGAAAAGTTGCCATGAAGTTAGGTCAAAAACCTGCCTAAATTAGGGCAAAATTTCACTAAGTTATTTTAGTTCATGAGCATGTATTCACAAAATTATATCTTGAGATCCAAGCATCTTTAGGAAAAAATGTGTGAAGCAAAGTTGTAGATTTCATGGAGATCTACAACTTTCATGTTGGGAACTTTCTTTGAATCATCTTGTATCATGGTGAGAATTTGGCTTAAAGTTGAGAAAAAATAAGAAATTTTCTATACTTAGAAAAATTTCCAAGAAAATTTCAAATTTCGAAACAAAATCTTCAATCTTTGATTTCTTGATGAAAAAGTTTCACATTTTGACATATTTTGATGAATTGTGGTCCTTGGCACTTGAATTTGACAAAAAAGTCAATGTTTGACTTTTTAGTATACAATTGACTTTTGATCAGTTGACTGAAAAATTCATCTGTCAATCCAATGGATTTGCAATGTTTTGAACCATGGATTTAGGTCAAGATGATGCAATTGAACTCTTGAAATCATGATTTATTCAATTGATCATTTTCTAGGTCAAAAAATCAGAAATTGCCCTTTCTTAGTCAAAACCCTAATTTTGACCATTTGACCTTTTGATGATTTAATCAAATTTCTTGAGGAATTATGGTCCAAACTTGATCAAATGATTCATATGAGTCTAAAATGTTGATGTGGATAAAAAATCATTAAGTTTGACTGTAAATTGGCCATGGTTGACTTTTTCCTCAATACAGCTGATTTTTAGGTCAATTGTCCAATTGACTGATCAAAAATGTGATTCAAGGCTTGAAACTTGACATGAGTAATCTTAGGGGTCTATAATGATACTTGAAAGTCATATGAAGCATTTATAGTCCAAAAATCTTTGTGCAATCCCAAAACCCTAATTTTGGGTTATCAGTGCATGATGAGATGTCTTGAGTTGATCAAACCCTAATCCAGTCTTGAGTCAAAGAGATCTTGTGAGAAAAGTCATGATAAATGAGAGGGAAAATTTTGGGGTACAACAACATGCACCATATGACGGACCTGAACAAGGATCCCGATGGACTATGGTCTTCGATGGGGCTTCCAACGCCTTAGGTAACGGAATAGGTGCTATAATCATCTCTCCTGAAGGTTGCCACACTCCTTTCACTATCAGATTATGCTTCGATTGCACAAACAATATGGCCGAGTATGAAGCATGCATCTTAGGTTTGAAAGCTGCTATTGACTTAAGGATCAAGCATTTGGATTTATTCGGGGATTTCGCCCTAGTGATCAGCCAAGTAAAAGGAGATTGGGACACTAAACACCCTAATCTCATTCCTTACAAGGAACTTATGTTATCCCTGATTCCCTACTTCGAAGAGATCACCTTTGATCACTTCCCTAGGGAGGAAAACCAGTTGGTTGACGCTTTGGCAACCATGTCTTCAATGTTCAAGGTCAGATGGGACAACGAAGCCCCTATAATTACAATTGAAAGATTCGACGAACCTGCACATTGTTGTGAGCTCGACACCGATGCGGAAAAGCCTTGATACCATGAGGTGATGAGATACCTTGAAGCACAAGAGTATCCATTGGGAGCATCCATCAATGACAGAAAGTTCTTACGAAGATTTGCAGCCAAATTCTTCCTAAGTAACGGGATATTGTACAAGCGTAACCATGATTCAACTCTACTCCGATGTGTGGACAAGAAATAGGAAGAGGAAATCATGGAAGACATGCACGATGGTCTCTTCGGTACTCACTCAAGTGGACAGATGATGGCTAATAAAATCTTAAGAGCCGGTTACTATTGGTCAACAATGGAGACTGATTGCCATCAACATTCAAGAACTTGTCACAAATTCCAAATCTACGTTGACAAGGTCCATGTGCCTCCTATCCCTTTGAACGTCATGATTGCTCCATAGCCATTTGCAATGTAGGGCATTGATATGATTGGAGAAATCAAGGCAACCGCTTCCAATGGACATCGCTTCATTTTGGTCGCTATTGATTATTTCACCAAGTGGGTCGAAGCCGCTTCTTTCGCCTCAGTCACAAAGAATGTGGTAGCAAGATTTATCAGACACAACCTCATCTGCCGTTATGGAATCCCCAAAAGGATCATCATCGACAATGGGACTAACCTCAACAATGTTATAATCAATGAGCTTTGCACTCAGTTTAAGATCAAGCATCACAGTTCTTCTCCCTATAGACCAAAAATGAATGGCGCAGTCGAAGCAGCCAACAAAAATATCAAGAAGATTATGCAAAAAATGGTGGTAACCTATAAGGATTGGCATGAGATGTTGCCGTTTGCTCTACATGGCTACCGCACTTCATCTAGAACATCAACTGGGGCAACTCCCTTTTCTCTAGTCTATGGCATGGAATCTGTTTTTCCAGTTGAAGTTCAGATTCCCTCGCTGAGGATTATGAATGAGGCAGGCCTAGGCGAAGAAGAGTGGATTCAAACGAGATTGGATCAACTAAACTTGATTGATGAAAAAAGGTTAGCTGTTGTTTGCCATGGCCAGACGTACCAAAAATGGATGATCAAGGCTTTCAACAAAAAGATCAAGCCTCGAGTATATCAAGCTGGTGACTTGGTGATAAAACGCATCATTCTACCATAAGGATACCCCAGAGGAAAATGGAATCCCACCTATGAAGGGCCATTTATTGTCAAGAGAGTGTTCTCTGGAGGTTCCATGATGTTGACTACCATGGATGGTGAAGATTTCCCACATCCTATAAATGCGGACATAGTTAAAAAAATACTACGCGTAAGAGACCTGTTAGGTTGACACACCTAGGCAAAATAAGGGCATCCCGGCAAACCAAAAGATTTTGGCAAAAATTAGGGATATATGCAAAATATTGTACACCCGGCAAGTTGAAAACCCGAAAGGGCGACTTGGTCAAAAAAGGGTATTCTGGTGGGCTGAAAACCAGAAAGGGCGGTCCAGGAAAAAATTAAGGATTGAAAGCGTATAACTATGTCCCGTAGAATCACCACAGTTAATTTTATCGCCAAGGTCCAAGTTCAAATGGTCCAAGATCAATCCAATCAACTTCTATCAACGGCAAGGGACATTCGAAGACATTGGGGCAATAGTAGAGTTGGAAGGCAATGAGATCATTTCACATGGATATTTGTTTTTGTTTTCAATTTTCTTTTCCTTCCGACGATTTCCTCTTACTAGGATCTCCGTCTCTCTATACAAAAACGCCTATTCATGGGCAAAATATCAATACAGGTATACTTTGAAGTGCAAAATGTATGTCTTTGTTTTGAATGCAAATTTGTCCAATGACTAAAATTGAATGAACATATGCATATGAACATAATTAAAACTGTTTGGCACATATGACCTAAGCAGTAACAGGCACCTATTTAATAAATAGGGAATACCCTCACAGATTTATTCCATTAACATCCTCCTCAGCAAAGTTACTCACAAAGTCTCTTTGCATAGGATAATCCCTGACCAAAGTTTCAATCTCTTGGCAGCTCTCTCTCTAGCTAAGTCGATTTTTACAAGTTGAAGCCTCATGGATCTCTTCCTAAAAAAAACTCACTTCCCCAACATGGTTTATTTCCCCAGCAGGTTTTATTTCCCTAACAACAATCGAGGAACCACAAAATTCCCCAACCGAGTACATCCTCCCCAATCAAGTTTGTATTCCCCCGACATAGTCTATCTTCTCCAACAAACGACGAGATAGCATATCTCCCCATCCAAGTTCAAATTTCCCCAACATACAACAATCAAGACACCACAAAATTCCCCAGTTGAGCCTGTCTTCCCCAGCTGAGTATATCTTCCCCAGCCGAGGCTATTATCCCCAAACAGAGTCTATCCTCCCCAGTTGAGTGTATCCTCCCCAAGCTGAGTCTGTCCTACTCAACTGAGTCTACACTCTCCAGTTTAAATTTTCCTTTCAGATTATTACAAATCATAGGGCCACAACCCCTGATCCCCAGTAAAGCCGTCATCAAAGCCTTTACTATTTCCAAAAAGATACTATGAAGCCTGGCCCCGACCAGATATTAGCATAATTTTCAAGTTATTGCTGAAGCCTAGACCCGACCAGATAATAGTTTGACTTCTTCAATTTCCAAAGCCTGGGCCCGACCAGATAACAATTTAATTCCTATAAAATCATTTAGAAAAACTCCTCTTCTCCAGTAGAGTTTGCCACTATCCCTAGTGAATTACTGAAACCTGGACCCGGCCAGATAACAGTTTGAGTATCTGAAACCTGGACCCGACCAGATAACAGTTGATCTTAATTTCAAGATACTATGAAACCTAGACCCGACCAGATAATAGTCAAACTCTTCAAAGATATAGAAGAACCTGGACTCAACCCGACCAAGGTTTAACTTCTTTTCCCCGGTAGAGTTTGCCTTTGCCCCAACAAATTACTGTGAAACCTAGATCTGACCAAATATCAGTTTTCAATTTCATCTTTTCAAGCAAGTTGTTGTGAAGCCTGGATCCGACCAGATAGCAATCACCCTCAGAGATTCTTTGTGAAACCTGGAAACCAACCAGATAACAACTAAATCCCCAAACAGTTTATTGTGAAACCTGGACCCGACAAGATAGCAATTAACCTCATCAACCTCAGAAATCCTCAAAGCCTGGACTCGACCAGATGACAGTTTTTCAAACAGTTTATTATGAAACCTGGAGCCCGACCAGATAACAATTAACTATGATCCCCAGAGAGATACTATGAAGCCTGGACTCGACCAGATAATAATACAACTTTCCAAAAAACCATGAAACCTGGACCCGACCAGATAGTAGTTACCACTTCAAGTTACTACGAAGCCTGGATCCGACCAGATAACAGATAACTTCTGTATCCCCCAACAAGTTATTGTGAAGCCTGGATCCTACCAAATAACTATTCAATTTCAAGAGATTTTCTGCAAAGCCTGGAATTCGACCAGATAACAGTTAGTTTGTATATTCTCCCAGTAATATATCGTGAAGCCTGGATCCAACCAGATAGCAGTTGACTACTTCATCCTTAGCAAATTGTGAAGCCTGGATCCGACCAGATAACATCTTACATTCAAGATATATTCCCCAGCGAAAGAATCCTTTCAACAAAGTTTGAAGATATGTATATTCTTCATCCCCAACGGCAATCAGGGATTCAACCCCCCCAGAATTTCCACAGCATCAGTCAGGGATTTATTTTCTCGGACAAAAACATACATCTCACATTCATACATCATAGTATGTGTGGTACGGTGGCAGAACCGACTGTTAATACTGATTTACGTTTTGTGTTTTTTATTCGCAAAATGTTGCGGTAAGCAAGAGTCGCCATCGACTTTTATTTCATCCAACCGGAAAGGAAAAAAGTACAGAAAAAAATCCTTTTTCAAGATTTTAAGTACGGGGGGTAGATTATAGAAAGGGAAGGTGTTAGCACCCTTTCCATCCATGGTTTTCCATGGGCTCTTAGGTACTTGCTCATTTTGAAGTTTCTTGTGTGTGCTTTATTTTTCTAAAAAGTCTAACTTCGTGATAACCCTTATATCAGTCCTCAAAGGTGTGACGAAGTTGTTTTTGAAAATTTGTTTGAAAAGTGCAAGTGTGAAAAGTTTTGATTTGAGCAAGTACCTACTAGCATCTACTTACTCGAAAAAAATATCGTTTCTATTCTTGTTTCCTTTAGACAGTGCTATCCTACTATTAAGAAATAGGTAGCACCGTTGTTGGAATTTGTAAGGGTCAATTCGAAAGGAACGTACGATCACTAAAGCAATATTAGGACATCTTAGTAATAACCCTAGAGTCTTAAGATCATATTCGAGGCAACATTTCCGAGGCAAGATTTGAGCGTGACATTTGATCTTTTTTAGACAGGAGGGCAACCACTAAGACACCATATACTTAATGATCGTTTACCGGAGGCAACCGAAGTGAAAGTATACCCTAAGAGTGATATGTGCAGGTGATTGGTTTCAGTTATTTATCCTTGCACATTAGGGTTTTCTAACCGTATTAATTTATCATGCATTCTTGTCATACAATCCTATTAGCATACATCTAGACAGTTAAATATTTGCAGGAATTGAAAATTCGATAAAGTAAATCTACGCTATTACAAGGCTTCGGGGAGGGGATTAATTACATAGCCAAAAACCCGGGGAAAAAGAGATAAGTAAAAGTCCTAAATTAAACTATTACAAACCATGAACAGTTACAAAAATATTGGCAAAAATAAATAACACGCGCGCGATGAATCGTATACGAGACAACTAGGGTTTTGACCCTTGCCTAAACCTAATCGCGATTGATTAAAAAAAGTTTTTGTCATGTTTTGTTATTTAAGAAAATAAAGAAATCATTAAATTAAAAAGAAAATCCTAATTCTAATTAATTTTAAATTAAGAGAAATAAATTAATTTGTTCTAAAACCTATTTTTTGTATTTTTATTTATTTGAGAAAAAGAGCAAAATAAAATTAAATCAAAAGTTTTAACCTAATTCCTATTTGATTTTATTTATGAAAATAAATTACAATTTCCCTAAATTAAACTAAGTTAAATTAATTTTGATAATAGAAAAAAAAAAGAAGTAACCCTAATTGTTTTTATGAAGTCTTGATTTTATGATTTTATGGAAAATAAATTAATTTGTGAATTAAAATAAATAAAGGAAATTAAAAGAATAAAGAATAAAATAAAGATAAGAAATAAAAAAGAAGTAAATGAGCCTGGTGGTATTTGCTGAAAGGGGGGTGCCAACTGAATTTTTGGGCCCAATAAAGCTAAGGCCTGCTTGACTTTGCTGGATCTGATGCATAGGTTGACTTGAGGAGCATGGAAGGCCACCAAGGGTGACACGTTGATCTGGGCCAGAGATGTGTTTGATGGCCAGATGTTGATGGTACATGGTGGACGTACACTAATGCAACGCACTTGATCACCTGTTGAAAAACAATATGAAACAAATATGGGACCTGGGGATCGAACCCAGGTCCTTATGCATATCTCCCACGCACGCTTGCCAACTGAGCTACTTGACTTTTTTATACATATAATGAAAAAAAAATATAATATATGAAAAATAATGGTTAATGAAAAAAATGCGCTAAAGTTCAAACTACCCAACCAGGGAGTGCCACGCATCGTCTTCTTCACCAAACTGTCATTTTAGGTAAACAAACTTTTACCTACGGACGTTTCGTTGTACGTATAGACTTGTGTATCTCAAAAATTATCCACATGCAAGATAAATGATCATGGCTGGTACCAATCAACTCGTCTCATCCTTACGAGTATCATGGTACCAAAATTAACGTCCAATTTAACCTGTACTGCAAATCCCTAAAACTAAACAAGAAACCCTAGCCATGGCAGTTTTACATACAGTCATCAAAAATGCAATTGAATAGAATGATTAGCTTGCAAACTCAATAAGGAACAAGAATATATAATCAAAACGTGCAAATGATGTATAAATCATGATATCGAAATCCAAGAAATAGAGCAAACCGTGATGCTCCTACAAAGTGTTTCAGGACGTGGGGAGTCTTGCTAGTGATTGGAACACGTTCCTGAGACATCCAGCAACCGATTGGTAAGGTTTGGATGGCTTGAGATGGCATGTAGCTTGGAATTTGATCTGCACTTTTTCTTTAAAATTTTGAAGTGTGTTCTGCCTCTTTCACGATTGCTCCACCTCTTCTCTTGCCTCAGATTCCTTCTATATATGTAGTGAAACACATTAGGTCAACAAAAACGAATTGAATCTTTCCCATTATGAAGATTTGATTTGGTCTTTCATGGCATATGATATCTTTCCAAATTTGCTTCAATCCAATCTTTTTTCACCCAAATCAATCTTGCACGAATTGGTTGTCCTGCTAGCTGTACATAGACTCAAAAGATGCACAAAAAATCCAATATTTGATTTGATTTTATTATTTTACCATTTAATTTGATTTATTTTGATTTAAATGAATAAAAAATCAAAATAAATGATAAAAAATAATAAAATAAAAGGTGGAAAAGCTCAGGGGTCGTGGGTCCTATTAGAAACATGTTTCAAACAAGAAAACATGGACCCCTTTGAAAAAAATGCAAATTTGATCAATGTTAACTTTTGGCAATTTTGCAAAAAAGGTCAACTTGGACAATGCATAACTCTCTCAATTTTGACCCTAGAGAGGTTTTCTTTGACTTTTTAGAAATATTAGGATGTCCTCTAATCAACCCTTTTGGTATCATCTCAATTGAGTCTTCCATGTTCATGTATGAAGCTTTGACCCAAAAGGTGTTTTTGTTGACTTTTCAAAATGACCTATAATGTCAAAAATCATATCTTTTTGTAAGTGCATATTTTGAACTTGGGAGATGAATACGAATTGTAGGGAATTGCATCCTATTCAAAATGAGATTTTAATGGGTCATTTCTGATAAAGTATGAGAAAGTTATGCTTGGTCAAAGTTGAGTTGACTTTTCCTACAAAACCCTAATTTAGCAACTTTTGGATTTTGATGAATTGTGAGCAATCCTTGATGAATCATGATCAACCCTTGATCAAATGATGAATTTTACTTCAAAATTAGGATGTTGACCAAAAATCGTGAAGTTTGACTATATGTGGGCCACAGTTAACTTTTAACCTCGCACAGTCGATTTTCAGGCCTTTGAGCAATTGACTAAGCAAACTTCTTCTGCAAGGCTTTAAACTTGACATGGATGATCTTGAGAACATATTAGGACAATGGTGAGCATTTTAGTCCTTTGTGGTTCACATATCCTGATAAAAAATGAAACCCTAATTTGAGGTTTGTTGCCTTATGAGAGAGTTTGTCTGGTCAACTCTTGGATTTCCTTGAGCAATTTGGGGACCTCACTTGTCATGTATTGATAAATATGAGAGGGTAAATTTTGGGGTACAACAGTATGTATATACCATATGCATTAAACATAATACCACATCTGGTGAACATCATGCATGCATCTGCATTTTACTAACTCTTTTTCTCACAGGTAAAACATCAAGTTTTAGTATAAATCAACAAGAGATATGTGTTGTTACTTCTTCCAGTGTTTACCAACATTCCTCCAAATTGTATCTATAATCCCATTCACCCTCCATCTTCGAGTGCAAATTTCTGGGCACTCTAGTGTTCAATCATCTTTCACCTTCAAGTCACGAATGGCGGATCCGCTAATCTAACTCTTCAGGTTTAAGAAGATTGAACAGGGGCAGCTGTTGTACCCTAAAATTTTCCTTCTCATTTTCTCAAAAAAACATTTCTCACAAGATCTTCAATGGTTCAAGTTTGCAACACTAATACATCAAATTAGGGTTTGAGTTTGCAGAGGGACAATTGGGCTTTTAATGCCTCAAATCACTTTCATGGATCATTATGGACCTTCAAGATTGCTCATGTCAAGTTTCAAGCCTTGGATCACAAAATTGTTCAGTCAATTGATTAGATGACCTAAAAACAGTAGTACTGATGAAAAAGTCAACTATACCCTGAAAAGTCAAACTTTGACTTTTTGGTCAACATTACATTCCAAAGATCAAATTTCATCAAGACACTCAAGACTATCAAGCTTGATCATCAAGAAGTCAAGAAAGTCAAAAGTCAACCTGAAAAGTCAAGATTTCCAAGACTTAGAAATTTTCTAAGTGTTTTTACACATGATAATTTCATCACTTCATGCCAATTTTTCACCAAGATGCAAGACGGTTCACAGAAAACTTTCAACATGAAAGTTGTAGATCCCGATGAGATCTACAACTTTGCTTTTCTGAAGAAGTGCTTGGATTTTGAGTTATAAATTCATGAAGTCATGACATTTTCATTTAACACTTAGAGAAATTTTCAACAGATTTTGTTTAGGATTTTATCCCAACTTCTTGGCATTTTTTCACATAGTTACAAGATGATTTTGTCAAAATGACCAACATGAAAGTTATAGAGGATGTTTCAAGCTTTCCAAAACATCCAAGAGCATGAATTTATCATATTTGAGCTAGGATATTAAAGGGCTTGAAGTTAGGCATCCATTATTGAATTGCAAGTCATTTTAGTGAAGAACACACAACAAAACCCTTATGCTACGCTGCATAATCTTATGTTGTAGGCTTCTTTGCTTGCAAATCTCATCATAATTTAATGATTACACCCACTCTTGAGCTATTACCCAAGTGTTTAAACCATTGTCCAAAAGATCTTTCCATTTATGGCATAAAGGCACCATTGCTATTCTTGAAAAGCAAGCCTTTTGGTACAAAGTTTATCTTAATCCCATACCTTGTTTGTTGCTTATTATACTCCACCATAAATCATGGAAAGTAGCTCCTCAATACCAACAACTTTGGTATTTCATCTTGGGACTATGGAGTACTTGACTTAGTTTGATCTTTGTAATTCAACCAAACCATAAAATGCTGTTTTAAAAACCTAATCAGCTCATATGCACAAACTCTTTTCCTATAAATAGAAGAAGCATTTTCAAAAGAAAGAGGTTAGAAAAAGTAGAGAGAAAAAACCAGAATTTTTGTTGTAAACTAGCCATCAAGATCCCATACTCTCCAAAAAGCCATAATTGTCCAAAAAAGCTTCCACTCTTGAGTTTTAAAGTCCAAATATTTAGAACTCTCACACCTTGTAAGCTCTATCCAAACATCTAAGCACCTCACATACATCACCTAGAAATTGTTCAAACTCAAGAACAGGGTTCTACAACACCTCTGTTTTTCTCTTCCAAGTTCAAGAACAGTCAAGACAACAACTCAAGCTCAGAATATAAGATCCAACCCCCAAGGTAAGTTTCTTGACTTTAGTTCTTCATTTCAAGCATCATTAGTAATTCATTTTTTGAAGACAAAGGGTAGTAACCTTGTCCTTGAAGCTAACCTTTTGTTTATCTTCCATTCTTTTCATTATGTGTTAAGAACTAACCCATATATGCAGAAAAACAATGTTGAAATGAAAAAAAATGAAAGTATGAGTCGACACATAGCCTTATGAGTCGATACATACTGCTTTACAGGCCCAAAACGGAAGGAAAAAGAGTGTATGAGTCGACACAAAGCATGTATGAGTCGACACATGCAGTGTATGAGTCGACACATACCATTATGTATCGACTCATACTGATTTTATTTGGCAATACAGGGGCAAGGAAAGTTATGTGTCGATGCATAGGAGCTTGTGTCGACACATAATAGTTCAAAATGCAAATTTTCCTTCTTTTTACACTGTTTTTACATTTCCTTCATTGTTATTCGATATGGTTGTAATATTTAAGTTCCTATTTCATCCCCATTTGTAAATTGTACCCCCATCCCCTAAATGATGTAATAGCGTAGGACTTTATTTTCCGCAATTTAACGCTTTCAAATATAAATGCTAGTAATTAGGGTTTTGTATGGAAAGACTAAAATCAATCAATAGCAAACCATAATCAATACAAAAATAAAGCATGAAACCTATAAACTTTCACACAAGTACCCCTAGGGTAAATCCACTTGGTTGCCTTACAAAAAATTACCATATTACGAATGTGAGGTATCTTAGCAAAGACAAGCAAAGTATAAGATCATAGTCCCTCGATGACGCTATCAAAAGTTGCCTTTCAAAGTGATCTTAGTACCTAAATAAAAATGATAAGATATCTTACAACATTGATAATCATGGTTATACGATGACCCACGCCCGTCCCTTTTACATCCAAAGATAGGGTTACTTACCAAATCAATGGTAAGATAACCATGTCAAAGGAAAAAGGAAATGGACACAAAAGACTTTTAAGTAGGTAGAATGTTCCTAGTTACTTGCTCCATTTCAAAGCAAAAACATCATTTCTTTTTTCAAAACAAACACCTACACTTTCAAAACACCTTTCAAACTGGAAAACATTTTCAAAAGATCAACACCTTTGTATACATTCTTACGAACGAGAATCATTACAAAATTCTGCCTAAACAATGGCCTCTTTTCAAAAATACTTTCAAAACCACACAAAACACATTTTCAAATAAAAGCAAGTGATCTAACAAGTAACTAAGATCCCATGGAAAACCATGGATGAAAATGCTGCTAATACCTTCCCTTTTCATAATCTACCCCCCGAACTCAAGAAACAATCTCAAAGGTCTTTCCTGTGCTTTTTCACCTTTCCTTTTGGATAAAAGAAAAGTCGGTTGCGACTCTTGCTAACCGCAACATTTGCAATAAAACGCAAAACAACCAAGTCACTTCTCCCACCATACCACACCACCATTTAATCAAATAATGTCACAGAGCAACTTAACAATAATTCACAACATTGCTCAACTCCAACTAATAATTTTAATTAAATAATTAATTAATTTATCGGGGTGTTACACTACTTCCTTTGCATTATTATCTACAAAGGATCCTTTGAATTCTTTATCTCTAAAGGAATTCACTAGGCCGTAATCCTTTCTTGAACATCTTGCACGAAAACCCCCAAATTAATCAATGATCTTGGAGGATAAACTCACGGTTTTTCTCGATGGAGACCCCTGCAAATCTAAACCTAATATTCTCGGGTTCAAAAAAAATTAATTGGATGTTATCAAACCTCGTCTAGATGACACCACAACAAAATATTATTATGTGTGATTTGTTAGTGTATGCATAGGTTGGGGGTAGAAGGTGAAGAGAAATTGCACGTGAGTAACTCACCGAGGGTGTGAAATGCGTAACCTAGATAGGAAGGTAGAACTTACATTTGGATTCCTTGTACACGGGTATATGTTTGAATATTGATTTGTGTTTGGCTATGTACTTGTGTTTTTGCGTTATTGCTTAGTTATATGACTACCAATGATGGTGTACCTGATTGTGTACTTGTACCTGACCGTGAGGAAAACCCCATATCCACGGCGGATCCGTTTTTTTTTATACACCCTGTAGAACCGAGTGAACCCTTAAGATAAGGATACTCACTGAGATTTAGTAATCTCATCCCAATCCTCTTATCATTTTTCAGGAACAGGTTATAAGTCATAAAATTGCTAGATGGACAATTTTGAAGACTGCGGGCAAGCAGATGGCACAAAGACCTTTGTAGATGTTATCATTCCGCTATGAAATGTTGAAGACGAGCTTATTGTATATGTCTGAATTTGGAGTTGTATTGTATACAATTTTAATTTCTTGTCTTTTCCAGCTATTTGTATGTTTCTTTGTACCATATTTAACATCACTGCATATTATTTTAGACGTGTATGTACAGGGTGTTAAAAGTGCAAGCATCATAATAAAGAAATGTTTTGTGAAAATGTCGGAAAGTTGATTTTCACTATCAAAATACTCGAACAAAACATTCCCTTTTCAACATGATCCTGAAGGTAATTCCCCACACATGTGTTCCTTCCTTGAGTTAATTTATTTGGAGTCCGAGAAAGTAATTCAACTCCCTCATAAGACTCATTTCAAATTTTCCTTGCATAATCTTAGAGAACTCTTTGACAAGTTGCATGTTAGTAGAATCAAACATGATATAATGTCAAATGTGGTATGCTTGATGTTTAATGAAGCTAAACATGCTTATGTACACATAAGTGTTTATAAAATAAAATACATGAAAATATAGTATGATGAGATCATTATAAATATATAAATAGATAACACGCCGTGATTATCAATTAAGAATTATTTTGCAAATGAATACTTATAACATATATAGCATACACTAAGTATGTCATGTACTTAGAAAAATAAACAAGTAAAAGAGAGAACTTACTAGCAAAGTAAAAACTGAATCGATACCACCTCACCTTATAATAAGACGGAAGATGCACTTGCATTTCACAAGGAACTCTCGAAAGAAAGTTAAACCAAATACAAAGTATGCCACAAAGACTTTAAAAAACCACAATCTACCACTTTTCACTTTAACAAAGTACCCAAAAGTATAACTTGTGATGAAGCCAAAAAGATCATTGATTTGATGATCAGTCATTTTGATTGAACTTTCATCTTTATCCTTTTCATGTTAGTTATCTTTCTTCTCCTTATGTTTCACTTATTCTGGTTGATAAATTCCTTCTTCAGCATCGTTGAGAATGTCTCTTAAAGATATACCTACATCATGAAATGAAATACCTTTTTGGAGTATTCTCAGATACAATATTAGAAGTAATTTATGCCTATTTTACCAATAAAACAATGCTTTGTTAGACCAAAGTTTGGTTCTAATCATATCTTAGAGTTTTGATGATAACAATGAAATAAGTTTTGTATAATATATTTTATACTCTGATGTGCGTGTTTTCTAATTCAGATGATGTTCTGACTCAAGCATTCTCAAAAGTGAAACATCATTCTACACCGAGCAGAAAAAGGATAAAGAAGTTCCTAAGAAATATTATGTAAACGCAAGTCTGAAGCAAACTCTGAAGGAAGCACTCCAAGGCAAACTCTGATAAAAAGTAATCTTAAGCAACCTCTGATAAAGCTAGTTGAAGCAAAGATTTGAAGAAGCACGCTGAAAGCAATATCTTATAATGCAAGCTGAAGCAAACTCTGATGAACATAAAATGAAGAAAACCCTGACAGAAGAAGTGATATAGCAAACTCTGATAGAAGAAAAGTTAAAGCAAACTTTGATGTTGCAATGCTGCAAGAAAACTCTTAAACTTCCAGAGACAAGCTCTGACAGTACCGTTGATCATTAAATGCTAATATGGCTAACACACTCAAGTGGTACTACGCACGAGAGTGTTGGAAACATAAAGGTCAAGCTAACACGCATCATTAATGCATACTCTCTCTTCAAGGCAGTAACGATCAAAATTTGAAGCTATATATAGAAGACCATTTGTTTCAAAGCAAGGTTACTGATCCATGCAAAATATACTGAAGCTCACTATTTTCATTCTTGTAAACTCTTTGTATATAATGGGTCATTCTTAAGTACTAGGATAAAATCTTAGTGATAAATCACAATTTGTGATATAGCTTATTAGAAGCATTCTGATTCACTATTGTTAAGAGATAATCTTTGTAATTGTTCCTTGAGATACCAGTTGGGTCAGGTTTCTCAAGAGGGCTAGGACTAGTTGAGTCTTAGAGGTGTTAGTCACTTGCAGATGGCTTGTGCATTGTATTGTTAGTCACAACAGTTTGGTTGTGCATTGTAATTGTTCCTTGAGAGACCAGTTGGGTCAGATTTCTTAAGAGGGCTAGGACTAGTTGAGTCTTAGAGGTGTTAGTCACTTGCAGTTGGCTTGTGCATTGTATTGTTAGTCACAATAGTTTGGTTGTGCATTTGTAATCAATTTTGATTATAGTGGATTAATTCCTCGTTGAGAGAGGCGAAATCACCTTGGCGGGTGGACTGGAGTAGTTTGAGTTTCAAAAGAACCAGGATAAAAATACATGTGTCCTTCCATTATTATTATGCGAGAAAAAGGAAAAACTTATTCAACCCCCCCCCCCCTCTAAGTGTTTTCTCACCCTTTAATTGGCATCAGAGCTCTAGTTCTGGGGGCAAACACCTAACAGTGTTAGAAAAAGATCCAGAAGGAAAACACTATGGCAACTGAACAAAACAACAACAACAACAACTGCACCAAACCTCCCGTGTTTGATGGAGAAGACTTTGAATACTGGAAGGATAGAATAAAAAGTTTCTTTCTAGATCATGATGTTGATTTATGGGATATGGTCCTAGATGGTTACACACATCCAGAAGACAAAGACGGAAACAAGATTGATAGAAAGAACATGGATAAACAACAGAAATTAAATTTAAAAAATTACCACAGAGCCAGAAATATCTTTCTGAACGCTATCTCTAAAACAGAATATGAGAAAATCACCAACAAAGATACAACACGTGACATGTTTGAGTCTCTCAAAATTACTCATGAAGGCAATGCTCAAGTAAAAGAGACAAAAGCTCTGGCTCTCATCCAGAAGTATGAAGCCTTCAAAATGGAAGAAAATGAGTCCATTGAAGCTATGTTCTAAAGATTCCAAACTCTGACCGCTAGCCTGAGAGTTTTGAACAAAGGATACACCAAGGCAGACCATGTTAAGAAAATTATCAAAAGTTTACCCAGAAGATGGGCACCTATGGTTACTACATTCAAAGTGTCAAAAGATTTGAATGATGTATCTCTTGAAGAAATTATCAGTGCATTAAGAAGTCACGAGATAGAACTTGATGAACATGAGCCTCAAAAGAAAGGTAAGTATGTCTCCCTTAAATCTATTAAAAATGTGAAACTAACGCTTTTCAGGCAGAAGAAGGAAACTCTGAAGACTCTGCATCAGAAGAAGATGAGTTATCTCTGCTCTCCAGAAGGATCAACCAGATGTGGAAGCGCGGACAAAAGAAGTTCAGAAGCTACAAGAGGTCAGAAGATACACCAGAATCTTCTGGACATAAGAAGTCAAGCAGAAGAGATACAGTCTGCTATGAATGTAAAGAACCAGGACACTATAGAAGTGATTATCCTAAGCTACAAAGATAAAGACTAAAGAAAAGGTTTGGAAGAAAGAAAGGCATGATGGCCACTTGGGATGATTCAAAATCTTCTGAAGTTGAATCTGACTCAGAAGATGAGCACGCTAACCTAACGTTTATGGCTACCATAGCAGATGACGATGACTCAGACTCTGATTTAGAATCGAAAGAGGTATTCTCTGAATTCTCTAGAGCCGAACTTGTAGAAATCCTATCAGAACTTTTTGAAAACTACAGTCAACTCAAAATCAAATACAAGAAACTCAAAAAGAATCTTGCATCTGATTTTGAGAAACTTGAAACATAAAACTCTGAACTTAAAGAAAACAATTTTAAACTCAAAGAGGAAGTTCAAAAAGTTCAAAAGATTTCTATTTCAGATTCTGCTTCAAGTTCAAGAGATATTCTTAAAGAATATGACTCTAGTTTTCAAACATTTCTTGCTAAAAGCATAGATAAAAGCAAAATGGCTTCAACGATCTATGGTGTTAGTGGAAATAACAGAAGAGGAATTGGATATGAAACTCCCAAAGGGAAAAAAACACATAAACCTAAACATGTTAAGGAAATGGTTATCACATATAAACCACTGCACAAACAATTTAGTTTTGGGCACTCACATGATATCAAATACACATCTCACTCTGAAATTTTTTATGCTAAATCAAAGTTCAAACAGAACTTAAGAAACTTTAACCAAAAAGGACCCAAAAGGATATGGGTACCTAAGGAGAAAATAATATATGTTGAAGATGTCCTTAACAGCACAGTTGAAACACCAGTCATGGTACCTGGACTCTGGATGCTCACGACATATGACGGGAAGAAAGTCTATGTTCCAAAGTCTGGAAGTTAAATCTGGAGGAGATGTCAAATTTGGAGGAAATCAGAAAGGAAATATTATTGGTTCTGGAACCATTGGAAACGATAACCTTCCTTCTATAACTAATGTTCTGTTGGTAGAAGGATTAGTGTGTAACTTGTTGTCCATAAGTCAATTAAGTGACAACGGTTATGACATGATCTTTAATCAAAAATCTTGTAGAGTTGTTAGTAAAAAAGATGGAACAATCCTGTTTAGTGGCAAGAGAAAGAACAACATCTATAAAATTGATCTTTCTGACCTTATAACTCAGAATGTATAATGCCTTATGTCTGTTAGCGATGAGCAATGGATATGGCACAGAAGATTGGGACATGTTAGCATGAGAAGAATATCTCAAATCAACAAACTCAATATGGTCAGGGGACTTCCCAATCTGAAGTTCAACTCAGAAGCTCTATGTGAAGCATGTCAGAAAGGAAAATTTTCAAAACCTTCTTTTAAGTCAAAAATGTTGTTTCTTCCTCTAGGCCGTTGGAACTTCTTCATATTGATCTGTTTGGACCAGTTTAAACTGCATCCATCAGAGGAAAGAAGTATGGATTGTTCATTTTTGATGACTACAACAGATGGACATGGGTTAAGTTTTTAAAACACAAGGATGAGTCACATTATATGTTCTTTGACTTCTGCAACCAAGTGCAAAATGAAAAAGAGTTTAGAATTATAAAAGTTAGAAGTGATCATGGAGGGGAATTTGAAAACCATTATTTTGAAAAGTTTTTTTAAAGAAAATGGCATTTCTCATGATTTCTCTTGTTCTAGAACTCCCTAACAAAATGGAGTTGTAGAACAAAAGAATAGAACTTTGCAAGAAATGGCCAGAACCATGATTAATGAAATCAATATGGCTAAACACTTCTGGGCAGAAGCAGTGAACACATCATGTTATATTCAAAATAGAGTCTCTATAATACCTATTCTTGAAAAGACTCCTTATGAATTATGGAAAACAGAAAACCCAAAAATTCATATTTTCATACTTTTGGATGTACTTGCTATATTCTTAATACTAAAGATAATATGAACAAGTTTGATTCTAAGGCACAAAAGTGTTTTCTGCTTGGATATTCTGAACACTCAAAAGGCTATAGGGTATACAACACAGAAACTCTGATTGTTGAAAATCAATCAAAGTCAGATTTGATGATAAGCTTGGCCAGCAAAAGCCAAAGCAGAATGAAAATTTTGCAGGTACAGAAGATCATCTTACAAACTATGAAGAGTCAGAAGCAAAGGACAACTCAGAAGATCCTTCTATTGCAAATGCTCTGGACAATCTAAGAATTTCTGAACAAACCTCATAGAAAAGATTCCCCGGAATCACATCAGCACATCCAGAAAATGTGATTATTGGAAAGAAAGAAGATCCCGTCAGAACAAGATCCTCCCTCAGAAACAATGAAGAATCACTATTTGGATTGGTTTCTCTGATTGAGCCAACCTCAATAGAGGAAGCTCTGACAGACAATGATTGGATCCTAGCTATGCAAGAAGAACTAAATCAATTTTCAAAAAATGATGTATGGGATCTAGTTCCAAAAACTAAAGGATTCAATATCGTAGGAACAAAATGGTTATTCAGAAACAAGTTAAATGAGCAAGGAGAGGTTGTCAGAAACAAGGTACGACTGGTTGCACAAGTTTATAGTCAACAAGAAGGAATTGATTATAACAAAACTTTTTCCCCAGTCGCCAGGTTAGAATCAATTAGATTGTTAATTTCTTTTGTTGTTCAACATAACATCTCATTATATCAAATGGACGTTAAAAGTGCATTTTTAAATGGTTACATAGAAGAAGAAGTTTATGTCCATCAACCTCCGGGTTTTGTTGACTCAACATATCCAGAACATGTTTTTAAACTGAAAAAGTCTGTGTGGTCTGAAACAAGCTCCCAGAGCTTGGTATGAACGTCTAAATAACTTTCTTTTAGAAAAGAATTTTACCAGAGGGAGAGTGGATACTACCTTATTCTGAAAAACACTTAAAAATGACATTTTAGTTTGTCAAATATATGTAGATGATATTATTTTTGGAACTTCTAATGTCTCTTTTGGAAGAGAATTTGTTGAGTCTATGCAGGCTGAATTTAAGATGAGCATGATGGGAGAACTAAAATTCTTTCTGGGAATTCAAATAAATCTTACTCCAGAAGGTACTTACATAAATCAAACAAAGTATGTTAAAGAACTCATGAAGAAATACCAGCTATCAGAAAGTAAAGAAGAAAAGACACCAATGCATCCTACATGCATTTTGGGAAAAGATGAGGTAAGTAAAAAGTAGATTAGAAACTCTACAAAGGTATGATTGGATCTCTTCTCTATCTGACTGCATCTAGACCAGATATATTATTCAGTGTGTCTTTATGTGCAAGATTCCAATCAGATCCTAGAGAATCTTACTTAACTGTTGTTAAGCGAATTCTGAGGTATCTGAAAGGTACTACTAACTTTGGACTGTGTTACAAAAGATCCAAAGAGTTTAAACTAGTAGGTTATTGTGATGTTGACTTTGCTGGAGATAGAATAAAACGAAAAAGCACCTCTAAAAGCTGTCAGTTTCTGGGTGATAACCTTATCTCATGGTACAACAAGAAGCAAGTCATTATTGCACTATCAACAACTGAAGCAGAATATATATATGATGCTGGATGTAGCACTTAGATGATCTGGATGAAGAGCCAGTTGGAAGATTATCATCTCTATAAGAGTAAGATTCCTATCTTTTGTGATAATACCTCTGCTATTTGTCTTTCAAAAAATCCTATCTTACATTCTAAGGCAAAACATATAGAAATTAAACATCATTTCATAAGGGACTATATTCAGAAAGGAATTTTAAGTTTAGACTTCGTAGACACAGACCATCAATGGGCTAATATTTTTACTAAACCTCTTTCTAAAGATAAATTTAAATTCATTCTGAAAAACATCAGTATGGAACTTTGTCTTGAATGAAATTTCTTTTCTATATATGTTTTCAGAATGTTTTAAAATGAATATTCTGATTAACAACTCTTCAGAAGTTAGAAGAGGAGTTACTTCAGAAACCATCTATAATATTCTGAAATGTGTCTAACTTTTCATTACAAAAATGGTTCAGAAGTTCATTACATTAAAACAGTTGTCACACGCTATCCTCAGAAGTTGAACGCGTGTTTCAACTCGGAAAGGTCATGCACGCGTGCACCGCTATTGAGACGCCGTTCCTAGGTAACTGTTCAGATTTAATCAAATCTCATGCATCCCTCAAAGTCAAATCTCATTAATTTCTTGTAATGATTAATTTTTTTAATTCAATTGTTCTAAAGTCTTTAACTGTTTTATTACTTTAAAATTCTTTTTCATAAGCTATAAATACTTTACAAAATTCCTTTTTTACTTTTTACCTTCTCTCTCAAGAGGATCCAAACAAGATAAAACCAACAAAGAAATCAGAACTTGGATGATGAAACAAGAGGAATCCTCAACAGAAATCAAGAATCTTCTTCTTTCTGTTGTCTCTCGCCAATCTTAGTTTTATTTTTCCCATTTTTTGGTACTTATGTCATTTGACATCTTCTATATAAAAATCTTTTGAATCTCTTTAATTTTTTTTTTTGCTTTTTGATTATGACAAAAAGGGGGAGAAAATGTGATTTTGATCTGATCCATGATATCAGTTATGGGACTAAATCTCAAACATTCCGAACAAAATACAAAGTTTGTTCCTGTTTAACAGAAATGAAGGTACCTCAAGACTCTGAAAGACTAAGCTCTAAACATCATCTGGTAAATATCTGCTAAAGAAACTCCGAAGAAAAGATCAGGAGCTCTTAAAGAAACTCTGAAAGAAAAATATCCCAAAGCTCTAAAGAACAATCTCAGGAAGTTTCTCTTATGCATTTAAGTTCTTTTATTATTTATTTCAGAAGAAGAAATATTTATCTCAGGGGGAGATTATCAATCTCATGGGGAGATTCTCACTCTTGTACAAAAAAAAATTTAAAATCAAAATCTGAATTGTTTTGTCATCATCAAAAAGGGGGAGATTGCTAGAACAAAGTTTGGTTCTAATCATATCTTAGAGTTTTGATGATAAAAATGAAATAAATTTTGTATAATATATTTTATACTTTGATGTGCATGTGTTCTACCCCAAAATTTTCCCTCTCATTTATCAAATATTTTCTCACAAGATCTCCTTTGGTTCAAGACTACACAAGGTTTGATCAGCTCAAGACACCTCCTTAAGCACTGATGACTAAAATTAGGGTTTGATATTTCACAAGGATAATTGAACTTTAAATGCCTCATGACTTTCATGGATCATTATGGACCCCCAAAATTACTCATGTCAAGTTTCAAGCCTTGGATCACATTTTTGCTCAGTCAATTGAGCAGTTGACCTAAAAATCAGTTGTATTGGGGGAAAAGTCAACTGTGGCCAATTTACAGTCAAATTTCATAATTTTTTATCCACATCAACATTATAAACTCATATGTATCATTTTATCAAGTTTGGATCACAATTTCTCAAGAAATTTGATCAAATCATCAAAAAGGCAAAACAGTCAAAATTAGGGTTTTGACTAAGAAAAGGCATTTTTTGATTTTTGACCTAGAAAATGGTTAATTGGTTTGAGGCATGATCATAATAGTTCAATGGAACCATTTGGACTTAATGGTATGACTCAAAACATTGCTCAAGATCAATTGGATTGATAGTGAATTTTCAGTCAATTGATCAAAAGTCAATTGTACACTGAAAAGTCAAACTTTGACTTTTTGGTCAAAATCAAGTGTCAAAGATCACAAATCATCAAAACATGTCAAAATATGAAACTTATTCATCAAAAAATCAAAAAGTCAAGATTTGATTTTGAAAAGTCAAAGTTTTCAAACTTAGAAATTTTTCTAAGTGTTGAAAATTTCATGTTTTTTCACAACTTTGAGCAAATTTTTCACCATGATGCAAGATGATTCAAAAGAAACTTTCAACATGAAATTTTTAGATATTCATGATATCTACAACATTTCTTTACACAACTTCTCCTAGAAGTTCTTGGATTTCAAGTTATTAAGTCATGAAGTCATGGTCTTGAAATTAAACACTTAGTGAAATTTTGCCCTAGTTTAGGCGGGATTTTGACCTAACTTCATGGAACTTTTTCATATAGTTCCAAGGGAAATTTTCAAAAGTGATTCAAATAGGGGTTGTAGAGCACATTACAAGATTTCTAAAATGTCCAAGAACTCTTTGAGATCATTCTTGAGCAAGGAGAATCGAAGAGAGGAAGTTAGGGTTTTAAACTAAAATTATAGGTCATTTTGTGATGAACAAAGATTCAAATCTCAAACCTATGCTGCATAATCTCTACTTTACAGGCCTCAAACTTGTTAGGCACTCCATAATTAAATGCTTGCACAACTGTTAGAGGCCTCAACTCAAGCATTCAATGCAAGGCCATGCTTTAAATCCATTTTAGAAAGAAAGTGCACAATGCCATTTTGAAAAAGTAGCTTTATGCACAAAACTTGTTCTTGAGCCTTGCAATGGTTTTCTTATGATCATACATGTCCTACAACTCAAGAGAAGTTTGTCTCAAGCCTTACAATCACTCATCCCTTGCTTGTACTTCATCTTGGAACCATTCTCCCACTTTTCTTCAAAATCAAGTAATGTAGCAATCAGTCTAGAACTTGTACTTCTGACCCTCTCAAGCACAAAAACCTTTACATTACTTATGTGCAAGTCCTTGGCAACAAAATACACGCATGCTTGAGCCCCAAAACTCAAAAGAACTCAGAACTGCATCACATACTTCCATTCTTGCATAACCTGACCAAAAGTTTGAAACTCACGTCTCCCTCGTGCATTTTCAAGCCTTTTTATTCCTAACGCTTCTAAACATCATTTAAAACTCATCACTCACACTGTTACAAGACTGTAACACCATTAACACCATCCTCCATTTTCAAAAACAGAGCTTTGCACTTGGACTTTTCCAGAACTCCTCAGGCACTTTTAGCTCAAGCTAAGCATCACATTAGCTTCCGGGGAACTTGAGGAAGCTAATCCAATCATTGGAACTCACTAAAAGCTGCTCAAACTAAAAATATGATACCCTTTTGCAAGGTGAGTTTTCTGACTTTTGAACTCTTCATGCATGCATCATTAATGATTCATTTGTGAATAAGAAATGTAGGTATCATTGTCCTGAAGCTAACCATGTCTTTAGATTTCATTTATATTGCTTAAGGAGTTAGAATTTTGAATCTGAACATCCTGGAAAAGTTAGGTCAGAATTTGGTACCATTCAAAATTCATACTCATTTTTGAGAATTAGTTTAAGTTGTTCACATTTCTGGAATCGTGGTGAAATTTTACACAACTTTCATGTTTACATTTTTGCAAATGGTTGAGAAATGAACAAGTTGTAGGGCTTCTGGTTGGAGGTTGAAGATAAAGTACGTTTAGGGCAAGACTTAGATTATATATTTATTGTTTTACATAAATTAATGGATGTATCACCACCCCAGTGGTTAAAGCGCGTGTCTGTCACCATGAGGTCATGGGTTCAAGCCCCAGCGTGACCTTTTTTGCACATTTTTCACATTTGTCTTCATTTATTTGCTGAAACAGACGCTTGGGCCTTCCTCCATTGGGCTTGGGATTTTTGCTACACTTGCACACTCCTGACTATTTTTTAACCCCCCTGACTTTATTTTTATTTTGTTTTATTTTTACCTTTTTTTATCTTTTATTTATTATTATTATTAATATTATTATTATTATTATTATTATTATTATTATTATTATTATTATTACTATTGTCATTAATAAGAAAAATCCAAAAAAATATTTATATTTTATTTATTTAGTTTATTTTTCTTTACAAAAATAAAAGAACAAAAACCTTTTCTTTAATTAATTTCCTTTTTCACTTAGATAATTTAATTTTAATTATTATTATATTATATTATTTACTTTTCTTGTAAAATTAAAATCAGTTTAGAACTTAGGATTTTTATTTAATTATTTTATTCACTAGTTTAATTAAGTTCACAAAAAACCCTAAAAAAAACTTGTTTTCTTTAAATTAATTTAGTTTACTAATTTAATCTTAATTTTCTTATTTTTATCGATTAATTATTTTATTTAATTAGGTCAAAAAACCCTTTTCATAAAAACCAAACAAAAAAAATCATATTTCTTTTTACATCTACATCCTTGTATTTTATTTGTTCATTTTGTACATTTATTCAAAATTAAATATGGTTGTAATAATTATTTAGATTTAATTTCTTACAATATTTCCCATTTGTAATTTGTGCACCCCTCCCCTAGATGATGTAACAGCGTAGTAATTTTAATTTCTGCAATTTATCGCTTTATACACAATTGCTAGTAATTAGGGTTTTGTATGGAAAGACTAAAACCAACATATGGCAAATCCTAATCAAAGATAAATCAAGCATGAAAATCAATCCACTTGCACACAAACACCCCTAGGGTAAATCCACTTGGTTGCCTTACCAAAATAGCCATATAATGCATGTGAGGTATCTTAGCAAAAACAAGCAAAAATACAAGATCATAGTCCCTCGATGACGCTATCTATGTTGCCTTTTAAAATGATCTTAGTCCCTAAAGAAAAATGCTAAGATATCTTGCAACATTGCTAATCATGGTTACACTATGACCTACGCCCGTCCCTTTTACATCCAAAGATAGGGTTACTTACCAAATCAATGGTAAGATAACAATGTCAAAGGAAAAAGGAAATGAACATGAAAGACTTTTGAGTAGGTAGAGTGTTCCTAGTTACTTGCTCAATTTTAAAACAAAAACATCCTTGCTATTTTCAAAATAAATACCAACACTTTCAAAATATCTTTCAAAAAACTTGAAAACATTTTCAAAGGATCAACACCTTTGTATACATTCTTACGAACGAGAATCATTACAAAGTTTTCCTAAACAACGGCCTCTTTTAAAAATACTTTCAAAAAACCACACAAAGCACATTTTCAAACAAAAGCAAGTGATCTAGAAATTAACTAAGAGCCTATGGAAAACCATGGATGAAAAGGGTTCAAATACCTTCCTTTTTCATAATCTACCCCCCGAACTCAAGAAAACATCTCAAAGGTCTTTCCTGTGTTTTTTCACCTTTCCTTTTGGATAAAAGAAAATTCGGTGGCGACACTTGCTAACTGCAACATTTGCAATCAAACGCAAAACACCAAATTCAGTTCTTCCACCGTATCACAGAACTGGCGACTCTGCTGGGGAAAATTCTTAAAGTGGGGTTACCTTAGGGTTAGATCACATTTACTTGCTTTCATTGTTTGACTTGTATGCTTTACATTATGGTTCTTTGTTTGGGTTTGAATACTCTACCCGGATTTGGGATACCTTATAGGTAAGTAGCAATACATTGTGGAAACTGTGTGGAGTATACCGACATGGTCTAAGCAATAGCTACGTTAGTGCGACATATTTATGGGTACCGGTAGCCCTTGAGTAGTCAAGGAGAATACGGGGCCGCTGAGTGATGTCATGAAGCAATAATGAAATTTTAGAACCTTTACTTGACCAACTTGGCCTTTAGGACGTAGTGAGATGACCAGCTTTGGTGCAGTCCGAAGTTGGTAGATACTCGATACTACACTCATTGAGATTTAGTTTTTTGGGATATTTCGGTCGCCATTAAAGAGGCTTGTGCTGAAACAATGCCCGAGAAAACAAACTAGTGATATTGAGCTCCTTAGAACCCGTATACTATATATTGTACCCCAAAATTTGCCCTCTCATTTTATCAAGATTTCTCATCACAAGACTCTTTGAACTCAAGACCAGATTAGGGTTTGCTCTGCTCAAGACATCTTGTACAGGCGCGTGTATTTTGTTTGACAAAGGTTGAAGATGAAGCCGATTTGGGCTGGGCCTTGAATTGGCTTGCTTTTGACACCTCCCCCTTTGCTGACTGCACCCCCTGGCCCATTTATTTTATATTTTCATATTATTTTCATTTCTTTTTATTTCTAACTTCATTTTATTTTTTTCAAATATAAAAAATTGCTAAAAATATTTTCCTATAATTTTCACATTTTTATTATTTATTTTATTTTATTTTGACACAATATTTAGTTTATTAAGTTTACTATATTTATTTTCACAAATAAAAAACTTGTAAATAACATATAAAAATATTATATTTTTATCCTTTTTTTTATTTTAGTATCTATATACTTAAATATTATTTTCTCATATATTATTATTTTCTAAACAATTGTATGTTTTTTTTATATTTATTTTACTTGTACATAAATTAAATAACATAACATATATAAAAACAAAAAAGCTAGGGTTTCCACCCTTATTAAAAAAATAATATTTTTCCTAATATATTTTATTTTTTGACACTTGAATATATTTCCCCTTTTTTATTTATTTATTTTATTGTACATAAATAAATAATATTACAATTTTCATACATATTCTTAAACCTAAAATTAGGGTTTTAGCCTTAACAAAAATACCTTTTTTTATTTTTATTTTCTTTTTACATTAAAAATTATATTTTTACATACATAGGAATAAACAAAAATATTTCTTGCATATTCATAATATTGTGCATATTCACATTTTATTGCTTATTTAAATATTGTTTATTTATCATTTGAGCAAAGAGATTCAATTTGGTTGTAATAACTTAGGGTTTTAATTTCTTGCAAAATAATCCCCATTCAAAATTGTATCCCTCTCTCCATATCAATGTTGTAATAGCCTAGATTACTTTTACGCATTTATGCTTTCAAATATGCCATGATAGAGATTAGGGTTTGTATGCAATATCCAAAATCAAAAACAAATAGTTAGACCTAATGCAAGACATAAATGCATGAAAATTGACAACACAATGCACACATGCACCCTTAGGGTTTCATCCACTTGTTGCCTTTAAAATGGCCATGGTATGCATGTTGAGTATCTTGGCAAAACAAAAACAAAACAAAAGATCATAGTCCCTCGATGACGCTATCTTGGTTGCCTACACAAAATGATCTAGTCCCTCAAAATTTTCTAAAGATACTTAGCACAATTGCTATTATGGTCAATACGATGACCCGCGCCTGTCCCGTTTAACATCCAAATACAAGGTTGTTTACCAAATGCAATGGTAAAACAACACTGTCAAAAGGGTTAAAATATGTAGGAAAGATCTTTGAGTAAAATAGGGTAGACAACTCTTAGTTACTTGATCAAAACTTGCAAAAACATCCTTGCTATTTTCAAACACACCTCACATCACAATTCCAAAACATTTCCCAAAAACAAGCTTTCAAACACATGAAATATCTTTTCAAAAGACAAACACCTTTGTATATATTCAAACAAGAATCATTACAAAGGTTGCCTAGACAAGGCCTCTTTTCAAAACATCTTTCAAAACCACACACAAAGCACCATTTCAAACAATTGAAAAGCAAAAGCAAGTGATCGAAACAAGTAACTAAGAGCCCATGGAAAACCATGGATGAAAAGGGTGCTAGCACCTTCCCTTTTCATAATCTACCCCCCGAACCCAAGAAAACATCTCAAAGGTATTTCCTGTGCTTTTTGACCTTTCCTTTGGATAAAATAAAAAGTTGGTGGCGACTCTTGCTAAACCGAAACATTTGCAAACACAAACGCAAAACCTCAAGTCAGTTCTCCCACTGTATCACACTATACTAGGACAGGTTTGAGCCAACTAAACTTCAAGAGGGTACTTACCTATGATACTTCACGCAAGTCTAAACCTAAGGACTTGTTTTCTTTGTTTGTACATATATACTTTTACATAACATCATAAACATCATAACATCATACTCATATTCACTAACCATTTCAAGGATCTTGGGATTTATCTTTGTTCTGTTTTGTAGGACATGGATTCTATTCGCGGGAAAACCATTCAAGTCAATCTTGTAAGGATTCCTCCTCAACTTAAAGAGCTAGCATCAAGGATTACTGAAAACTCTCCATTCACCGAAAGGCATGGTCGCATACTAAACTTGGTTACCTCCAACACTGATGAAGACATGATGAAGGTGCTCTTCGAGTTCTTTGATCCTCTACATCATTGCTTCACATTTCCCGATTATCAGCTTGTACCAACTTTGGAAGAATTCTCCCAACTCTTGAGGATTCCCATTCTCAATAAACTACCTTTCAATGTTATGAAAAGAGATCCAAATCCAGAAGATATTGATCAAGCCCTACACTTACAATCATCTAATATCACAACTAATTGGGAAACAAGGATTGGTGTCAAAGGTTTCTTAGCAAAGTTCTTGTTTGAGAAATCCCAAAACTATTGGAACTCTTTGGATTTGCAAGATTTTGAGGAAATTATGTCTCTCCTCATCTATGGGATGGTTTTGTTTCCAAATCCTGACCAACTCATAGATGTGAACACCGTCAAAATCTTTATGTCTCGTAATCCATTGCCTACTTTGCTAGGAGACATCCTACATTCTTTTCACGCTCTCACTATGAGGAAAAGAGGTATCCTTATGTGTTGTACTCCTCTCTTGGAAATATGGTTTATTTTGCATCTTCCCCAATATGTATTGAAGAACGAGCAAGGTTCAAGGTGGTCACATAGGTTGATGACACTCAAACATTCAGACATACATTGGTGTTCCCGATCTATAGAGAATGTTACTATTGTCGACCGTTGTTGAGAATTCCCTAATGTCCCTTTACTTAGCATTAGAGGAGGTATCACCTACAAACCATGTTTAGCCTTAAGATAGTTTGGTTATGCCCGAAGGGATGGCCCACATGAGATGCTCATTCAAGGTTTGGTATTTGACTACGAGAACAACGATCAAGGTCACCGCCAGAGATTTATCCGAGCTTGGAGGATGTTGAACAAGATAGATAGCAATACATTGGGGCATAAGAACTCCATCCCTCTTGAGCCTTACCTCAAAAGGGTATGAGCTCGTGCTAAAAGTCTTATAATTCCTTACACCTCCATTCTCCCAGTAATCATAGAGCCTGTTGTAGAAGGAGATGTTCCATACACTATCATGCATCCTGATATGCCCAACTCTCTTTAAGACTTACAAAGGGATTGGGTACAGCTTAAGGGGGAGGGAGACACTTTTGAGGCCCAATTCTACACCATCAAGAAGAAGGTTTTGGAACTCACTAGGAAACTTCATGAGGAGCGGAGCCTGAACGCCTACATCACACCAAAGAGGATGCGTACAACTTTTTTATCTTAGAGTTTTTGTATTTCTTTGTAAGCCCAAAAGAGGTATGATGTACTCAAAGCTTTGATTTATTAATATAACGTGTGTTCCTTTTTGGTCTAAAGCAATTTTAAATCTCTAATTTCCTTAAAATCATTGCATATGCATTTACCGTTCATCATAACATAAGCAGGTTTCTTAAAACAAGTCTCCTCATCTTTCTACTATTTATTTCAGTAAGATGGATCTCGAGCAGACAATAAAAGACCTCCAGGCGCAGAATGCTCAGTTTCAACAGATGTTCCTGACTCTAGCCAAAGGACAAGAGGATTTGAAGACTTTGTTGGTTGAAGAAAAGAAGAAGAAAGCAAAGAAAATAACTGGAGTTTTAAATAAGGGAAGAAGGTTCCAAGGACAAGCCAGACGGACCCTAGACTTTGCAACGTCATCTGGTGAAAAGGATAATCAAGAAGTGAAAGGCAAGGAAGCAGTTACCCATCCAGAATCTGAAGAGGAGGAAGAAGAAGACTACTCTGAAGAGTAATATCCTCCGGCTGACGACAAATACAAACATCTGGAAGAACGACTAAGTGCAATGGAGATTCAGAAAGTGCCCGGGCTGGACTTTGAAGAACTGGGTTTGGTGTCTGGGATTGTTATTCCACCAAAATTCAAGGCACCAGTATTTGCTAAGTACAACGGAGTTTCATGTCCCAAGATGCATCTCTGATCTTATGTGAGGAAAATACAGCCTCACACTGCCGACAGAGATTTATGGGTACACTTGTTTCAAGACAGTCTATCCGGTACTCAGCTTGATTGGTTCCATCAACTAGAAAGGGCCAATATCCATAATTGGGAAGACCTTGCCACTGCTTTCTATAAACAATATCAGTACAACACAGATCTTGCTCCCACCCGTACTCAACTCTGGAGTATGGCTATGGTTTCAAGTGAAGGTTTCAAAGACTACGCTCAGAAATAGAGGGACTTAGCAGGAAGAGTCAATCCTCCCCTTTCTGAAAGAGAGTTAGTAGACATGTTTCTAGGTACCCTATCTGGTCCTTTCTTCAATCATCTAATTGGAAACTCCTCAGCAGGCTTCACTAAATTAATCTTGACTGGAGAAAGAGTGAAAGCTTGGATCAAGAGTGGGATGATCCAAAAAGACGCATTCTCTGCTGCTGTAAGAAAACCATTTATCGAGAAGAAAGAATTTGGTGTTGTGTATCCTCAAAGGAATCAAGAAATAACTGAACGCATCCAATGGTGGGGGCTGTCATGATCCCTAAGCCTGCACCTACTCAATAAAGAAGCAACCAACCTAGAACAGAAAGACCAGTAAGACAATTTACCCGGATTAATATGACACTATCTCAAGTCCTGCCACATTTGTTGAGATCTAATTTGGTAACTTTGAAAGAAGCTCCAAAGAATCCCAACACCACCTCTCCTCACTATCATCCTAATGCTCGTTGTGCTTACCATTCAGAAAGTCCAGGCCATGATACCAACAACTGTTGGGCTTTGAAAAACAAGGTGCAAGACCTTCTTGAAGCAAAAGAAATTGAATTTGATGCTCCTGAAATCCTAAATGTTATCACCGCTCCTATGCCCAAGCATGGCCATGATGTTAACACTGTTGAATATGATATGTTTGTTACTGTTGTTGATGAACTTGTTACTCCTCTCCTGACTGTAAAGAAGAATCTATTGAGGGCCAGTTTATTTCCGGGTTATGACGAAAGCTGCCACCTCTGCTTATCCCTACCAATTGGCTGTCATTTATTAAAAGCAGGTGTTTAATGCCTAATGGATGACAAAGAGATTTTGTTTGAAAAGACTCCCGTTCCAACCATTTCTTACAATGATGTTTCAATAGTAACCATTTTCGCCAATCCTTCCAGGGTCTCCACCAAAAGACCCGTTAGGATTACATCAGTTCCTAAAGTGGCACCGATGATAATTAATATGCCTGGACCAATCCCGTACTCATCAGATAAAACTGTCCCATGGAACTATGGGGGCAATGTCTACTATCATGGTGTTAAACAGGATTGGCTGGCAGACGAAGACTTAATTTTTGAGAAGGCTGATCCAGAAATCAGCAACATCGCAGGAACCAGCAAGATAACCCGAAGTGGAATAATATTCTCCCCAGATATTTCTCCTCCGAAAACTGTTACCAGTCATGTGATCATCCCTATTTATGTTCCTGTTGACATTACTACTACTACAATCCCTATGGTTACCCCTACTGACACTCTTACCACTGAGTCGACCGAGACTCAGGGCAAAGGCATTCTGGTTGAGCCTATCCATATGAAGGCGTAATCAGTATTTATCCCTGAGGCCTCCCAAACGGAGATGGAAGAAATTCTGAAAATTATAAAGAGAAGTGACTACAACGTAGTCGAACAGCTAGGGCAGACTCCGTCAAAGATTTCCATGTTGGCTTTATTGTTGTGCCCCGAGGCTCATGCAAAGGCCTTGGTGAAATTTCTTAAAACTGCCCATGTACCACAAGAAACCTCTATTGATCAGTTCCAAGACTGTGTGGCCAGTCTAACCGCTGACAATGGTTTAGGCTTTTATGATGCTGACTTGACACCCAGAGGGAGGAAGCACAACGAGGCATTGCATGTCTCTGTCGAATGCAGGGGCACAAATTTGGCCCATGTCTTGGTTGATATCGGTTCGTCTTTGAATGTGCTGCCTAAGAAGGCTCTTGATAGACTCGACTGTGAAGGTTTGCCATTAAAACCCAGCAATATAGTGGTAAGGGCCTTCGATGGTTCAAAGATAATGGTGCATGGGGAGGTGGACATCCCCATAAAAGTTGGAACTCAAACCTTTGATTTAACTTTTTACGTGATGGACATTCTCCCTTCCTATTCCTGCTTATTAGGCTGACCCTAGATTCACAATGCTGGTGCTGTTACCTCTACATTACATCAAATGATGAAGTATCCAACCAAGGGGAAAATCATTATTGTCCATGGAGAAGAGGAATATATGGTCAGTCACTTGAACTCCTTCAGATACATGGAATTGGATGGTGAATTCATTGAAACTCCATTTCAGCACTTTGAGGAAGTCCCACAAACTGTGGCAGTAACCAAGACTGTTTCCCAAATCCAGAAGATTACAAGACCTCCGCTAAATATGTCTTCATTGAAAGATGCCAACGCAATGATCGAAGAAGGTGGGTGTACTATTTGGGGCCAGCTCCCAGATATCCCATACAAATCTGACAAATTTGGTTTGGGTTTCACTTCAGGATCCCATAAAGTTGTACGCCATGCTCGTTCCAGGGGACCACCCTTGAAGATCAGCAACCATAGAGTCAACGCAGTGGAGGATGATGAGGACATCTACGACATGGAGGAATGGATTTTCCCAACTGTCAATGGAGGACTCAGCAATTGGGAAGCTAATGATTTTGTCCCAATTACTTTTATCCAACAGTAATTATCTTTAAATTTTGTTGGACCTGTCATAATTAAACAATTCAGACTTTTAAAACCTTGTGTCTTACCCAAGGCACAACGGTCAATTTGTAAGGGTTGTTACCTCATTTTCATATGTCATCAATGAATCATGGACCTTTTTGCATACAAACTTTGTGCTCTTTGTCTTTCTTTTTACATTTTTTATTTCTTTCAAAGATAGTTATACTCTTACACACACTCACATTCAAAATGCAGATCTACATCCATTCGAGATCCCATGGGTAACGATTCTGCTATGGCTTTCTGTTACTCTGAAAATCTAATCTACCAAGCCAAAGACGAAGGTGAGGAAGATTGTGAAGTGCCAGGGGAACTTGCCAGGTTATTACAACAAGAAGAGAGGACCATATAGCCCCACGAAGAACCAGTGGACACAATGAACTTAGGTACCGAAGAGGACAAGAAAGAAGTCAAGGTGGGTGCCAATCTGGAACCCAATGTCAAGAAGCGTATGACTCAGTTGCTACATGATTATGTCGAGGTCATTTCCTGGTCGTACGAAGACATGCCAGGATTGGATGCTGATATCATGGTCCATCGTCTACCAACAAAAGAAAACTTCCCTCTGGTAAAGCAGAAAGTTCGTCGCATGCGACCAGACATGTCAGAGAAGATCAAAGCGGAAGTCATGAAACAATTCAATGTCGGATTCTTAGTCGTTACCTCCTATCTACAATGGGTCACCAATGTTGTCCCCGTGCCTAAAAAGGACGGCAAAGTATGCATGTGCGTGGATTACAAAGATTTGAATAGGGCAAGCCCTAAGGATGATTTCCCACTTCCCCACATCGATATTTTGGTCGACAATACCACACAACATAAAGTGTTCTCATTATGGATGGTTTATCAGGCTACAACCAGATCAAAATGGCGCCTGAGGACATGGAGAAAACAACCTTTGTGACACAATGGGGCACATTCGGTTACAAGGTTATGCCATTCGGGTTGAAGAACGCTGGGGAAACCTATCAGCGTGCCATGGTAGCTCTATTTCACGACATGATACATCATGAAATAGAGGTCTATGCGGACGACATGATATCCAGATCTCAAACTGAAGAGGAACATCTTGACCATTTACAGAAACTCTTTGAGAGAAAAAAGAAATACAAGTTGGGGTTGAACCCGAATAAATGCACATTTGGGGAGAGGTACGATAAACTCCTAGGCTTTGTCTTTAGCGGTAAAGGTATCAAAGTGGACCCTGCCAAGGTGAAAGTGGTACAAGAAATGCCTTCTCCTCGTACCGAGAAGGAAGTCAGAGGATTCTTGGGACGTTTAAACTACATTTCCAGATTCATTTCTCACCTGACAGCTACTTGTGAACCAATCTTCAAATTACTGAAGAAAGATCAAGTGGTCAAATGGAATGATGAGTGCCAAACTGCCTTCGACAAGATCAAAGAATACCTACAAGAACCTCCTATTTTGATGCCGCCAGTCGAGGGAAGACCCTTGATCATGTATCTAACTATCTTGGAAAATTCAATGGGGGTGTGTGTTGGGGCAGCATGACGAGTCTGGCCGAAAAGAGCATGTTATTTATTACCTGAGCAAAAAGTTTACCGACTGTGAAACAAGATATTCACTGCTCGAGAAAACTTGTTGTGCTCTGGCATGGGCTGCTCGCCGGCTAAGACAATATATGCTGACCCATACTACCTTATTGATATCCAAGATGGATCCAATAAAATACATATTCGAGAAGCTGGCCCTCTCTGGGAGAATAGCGAGATGGCAGATTATCCTGACGGAATATGACATTCAGTATACTACCCAAAAAGCAATAAAGGGTAGTGTGCTAGCCAATCACCTTGCTCATCAAGATGTGGATGACTACCAGACCATGAAGTTCGAATTCCCGGATGAAGACATCATGATGGTAAACAACTGTGAAAAATTCAGACCATATGACGGACCTGAACAAGGATCCCGATGGACCCTGGTTTTTGATGGGGCGTACAACTCACTCTGAAATGGTATAGGTGTTGTACTAATATCCCCTGAAGGATGTCACGCTCCCTTCACTGCAAGACTTTGTTTCAACTGTACAAATAACATGGCAGAGTACGAAGCGTGCATTTTTGGCCTCAAAGCTGCCATAGATTTGGGGATCAAGTCCTTAAGTGTATTCGGAGATTCAGCCTTAGTCATCAGCCATATCAAAGGAGAATGGGACACGAAACACCCTAACCTTATCCCCTACAAAGAACATGTGTTGACATTAAGCCCACATTTTGAGAAGATTACCTTTGAGCATTTCCCGCGAGAAGAAAATCAACTAGCATATGCGCTAGCCACAATGTCATCCATGTTTAAACTCAATGGGATAACGAGGCTCCCCAGATCACCATTGAACGAATGGAAGAACCAGCTCACTGTCACGAGAACAATACTGAAAAAGTAGTGGACCGACCTTGGTTCCACGAAGTTAAGAGGTATCTCAAGGCTCAAGAGTATCCGGAAGAAGCTTCAATCAATGATAAGAAGTTCTTAAGGAGATTCTCTGCTAAGTTCTTCCTTAATAATGGCATTCTCTACAAGTGTAACCATGACTCTGTTTTGCTTCGTTGCGTAGACAACGCTAAGGAAGAAAAGATCATGGTTGATCTACATGAAGGGACTTTTGGCACCCATTCCAGTGGGCATACGATGGCTAAGAAAATCCTACGGGCAAGGTATTACTGGTCTACCATGGAAGCAAATTTCTATCAGCATTCACAAACCTGTCATAAGTGTCAGATCTATGCTGACAAAGTACATATACTTCTGGTTCCTCTGAATGTCCTGACTGCTCCATGTCCATTCGTGATGTGGGGAACCGATATGATTGGAGAAATCAAGTCCACAGCCTCTATTGGACACCGCTTCATCTTGGTGTCCATTAACTACTTCACAAAGTGGGTTGAGGCGGCTTCTTTTGCTTCCGTCACCAAAAATGTTATCACCCGGTTCATCAAATTGAGTCTCATCTGTCGGTACGGTATCCCGAAGAGGATCATCACAGACAATGGTATGAATCTAAACAATACTATGATCACCACATTGTGCGTGCAATTCAAGATCCAGCACCATAATTCTTCTCCTTACCAGTCAAAGATGAATGGTGTTGTCGAAGCCGCAAATAAGGACATCAAAAAGATCATACAGAAAATGGCAGTAACCTACAAGGACTGGCATGAGATGCTACCATTCGCTCTCCACGGTTACCGTACCACAGCGTGCACATCAACCAGGGAAACACCTTACTCTCTGGTATACGGCATGGAGGCTGTTTTTCCTATTGAGGTTCAGATTCCTTCTCTGAGAATCATGAAGGATGCAGGGTTAAATGAAGAAGATTGGATCCAAACTCGACTTGATCAACTGAACTTGATTGATGAGAAAAGGTTTACTGCTGTCTTTCATGGTCAAATGTATCAAAAATGGATGATAAAGGCTTTCAACAAAAAGGTCAGACGCTAAGTGTATCAAGTCGAGGATCCGGTGATCAAGCGCATCATACTGCCGCAAGGTGATCCCAGGGGAAAAGGGACTCCTACATATGAAGGACCGTTTGTGATCAAAAGCATTTTCTCTGGTGGGGCAATGATCTTAACCACTATGGATGGTGACGACCTTCCACACCATGTGAACACAGACATAGTCAAAAGATACTACGCATAAGAGATCCGCTAGGTTGACACACCTAAGCAAAACAAGGGCATCCCGGCGAACCAAAGAGGTTCAGGAAAAAAATTGGGATAAAACAAAAAAAAATTATACACCCGGCAATTGAAAACCCAAAAGGGCGACTTGGGAAAAAAAGAGTATCCTGGTGGAATGAAAACCCGAAAGGGCGGTCCAGGAAAAAGTTAGGGAATTAAAGCGTCTGACTATGTCCCGTTGGATGACCTTATAGACAACCTTTAGCTTCGACTGACAAACTCAGCGATTATGATCAATCCAATCAACTTCTGACAAGGTAGCAAGTGGACAAGATGCTCAGAGACACAAAGGCTATAGCAGAATGGGAACCCCATAGGACTATTACTGTTGTACCCCAAAATTTTCCCTCTCACTTTATCAAGTTTTTCCTCACAAGACTTCTTGGACTCCAGACAGGATTAGGGTTTGCTCAGCTCAAGACATCTCCTTGCACTGATAACTTAAAATTAGGGTTTGAGTTTGCACAAGGATTTTTGGACCATCAATGCTTCATGTGACCTTCATACACCATCTTGGATCCCTAATATTTCCCATATCAAGTTTCAAGCCTTGAATCACATTTTTGCCTAGTCAATTGGACAATTGACCTAAAAATCAGCTGTATTGGGGAAAAAGTCAATTGTGGCCAATTTATAGTCAAAACTTCATAAATTTTGATCCACATCAATATTATAGACTCATATGAACCATTTGATTAAGTTTGGACCACAACTCCTCAAGAAATTTGATCAGATCATCAAAAGGGCAAAATGGTCAAAATTAGGGTTTTTGACTGAGGAAGGGCAATTTCTGATTTTTAACCTAGCCAATAGCCAATTGAGTTCAAGCATGATTTCAAGGACTCAATAGAATCATCTTGACCTAATCACATAGTTTAAAAGATCTCAAATGCATAGGATTGACAGATGAATTTTTGCAGTCAACTGATCAAAAGTCAATTGTACACTGAAAAGTCAAACTTTGACTTTTTGGTCAAAATCAAGTGCCAGGGGTCATAATTCATCAAGATATGTCAAAATGTGAAACTTGTTGAAAAAGAAACCTAAAATTGCAAATTAGGGTTTTAATTTGAAATTTTTCATAACTTAGAATTTTTCCAAGTGTTGAAAATTTCTTATTTTTTCCCAACTTTTTCACCATGATGAAATTGGATTCAAAGAAAACTTCCAACATGAAAGTAGTCCTCCATGAAATATACAACTTTGATTCACAAAGTTTTCCCAAAAGATGCTTGGATCTCAAGTTATGATTTTGTGAATAGGGGTATCTCAAGAGGTATCTCAAAATGCATTTCAAAGATGGATTGTAGAGCATGTTACAAGCTTTCAAAAATGTCCAAGAACTCGCCAAGATCATTTATGGTTAGGGAGAATCGAAGAAGAGAAAATGGTAATTTGTCACTTTTGTTCAAGCCATGTTTACAAATGCTTCAAGTTGCAAATTTGTCCTAGCATGCTTGTACCTTGCATTACAAGTCCCAAATCCCTTCTACACTCCATAATTAAATGCAAACTCAATAGATAATGGTCTTGTTTTGACTTTTGAAGCATTGCACAATGAATTAATCCAAAAATGGCATAAAGTTCATAATACTACTTTGATAAAGCAAGCCTTTTTGCAAATTTACATTTCTTGAGCCATGGACCTGATCTTTTGTTGCAAGCAAGATCCACAAACATCAGGCAAAGTATACCAACCCTCTGCAGCTCACAAGCTAGCCTGTACATGCCTTTGGCATAGTCATGTCAACTTTCTTCAAAAGCAAGCAAACTTGCAAAAGTCAAGTTAACTTGTCCATCTGAAAAAGGCAAGGCTTGGTTTTATTTGAAACAACTTCAGAACTTTGTCACAAGCAAAAAGCATGAATTGCTAACATCCCAAACACTCTCAAACACCAAAATCACAAGTTCCTGCCCAAACAGGGCATCTTCTACAGAACCTTTCCCAAATCAATATTGGCTCGTGCGTTTTGCTTTGAAACACTTCAAACACTTTACATACATCCTACCTAAACTATCCAAGCCCTTGTCTTGCAATTGTAACCCTTGTTTCAAGCTTCACCATTTTCATTTTTGAAGGTTGCAGGTTGACTTCTACAGGAAGTTTCAAGAATCCTCAAGGTAAGCTGAGCATTGGGATAGCTTGAGGGAACTTCAAGGAAGCTCACACAATCTCCAGGCCTCACTCAAAGCCCCCACATTTCCATATCCAAACTCAACTGAACAAGGTATTTTTCAAAGTTCTATCTCCTTATTTAGGCATCCTTAAGCTTTGATTTGTGAAGCAAAAATGTAGTCCTTAACTTGCTTAAGATGTACATATGCATAGTTTTTATTTATATTAACTGAGTAGTGATAATTTGAAGCTTGAAGTTCATGAAAATTTTAGGTCAGAAATTAGGGGTGATAAAATTCTCCTTGATCTTTGAGTGTTAGGTCACAAACTTTATATCATTGGAATCGTGAGTTTACAAGCTACACTTTTTATGTTATGAGTTTTTGATTTTATGCAAGCTAGAGCAAGATACAGGATTGAAGGTGTTGTACCCCAAAATTTGCCCTCTCATATTTCTCAAGACATTGCAAGAAAAATCTCCAAGTTGCTCAAGTTTGCCCAAGAATTGATCAGACAAGCTATCTCCTTAGGCAGTCAACCCCAAATTAGGGTTTTGTGTTGCATCAAGACCTTTGAATCCAAATGACCTCAAGTTCTCCCTAATGTCCTAATATTCTCTCAAGATCATCCATGTCAAATTTCAAGCCTTGCAGAGGAAGTTTGCTCAGTCAATTGCTCAAAGGGTCCAAAATCGACTGTGTTAGGGCAAAAGTCAACTGTGACCTATAAATAGTCAAACTTCAATATTTTTTGTCAACATCCTAATTTTGAAGGATATTTCATCATTTGATCAAGTTTTGATCATGATTCATCAAGGATTGCTCAAAATTCATCAAGACTCAAAAGTTGCTAAATTAGGGTTTTGTAGGAAAAGTCAACTCAACTTTGACCAAGCATAACTTTCTCATACTTTATGAAAAATGACCCATCCAAATCTCATTTTTAAGAGAATGCAATTTCCTACAATTCATCTTCATACCCCTAGATCAAAAAATGCACTCACAAGAAGTTATAAATTTGGACATTATAGGTCATTTTTGAAAGTCAACAAAAACACCTTTTTTCCAAAGCTTATAACTTGAGCATGGAATATCAAAATGTGATGAGACAAAAAGGATTGGTTAGAGGACATCTCAATATTTCCAAAAAGTCCAAGACCACCTCCAAAGGTTCAAAATTGAAGAAGTTATGCATGGTTGAAGTTGGACATTTTTGCAAAATTGCCAAAAGTCAACTATCCCCAAAACTTCAAATTTTGTCAAATGGGCCCATTCTTTTCCACTTGATTTGAGCTTGCATCATTGCCCACGTGTCCTAGCTTCATCCATGAGCCCATATTTTATTTTTATTATTTAATTTGATTTTTAATTGAATTTATTCATTTTTAATCAAATAAAATCATATAAAATCCAATGCTTTGATAACACAAGATTTTTTGGATATTTCAGGCTTTGGTTGCAATCTTTATCATCATCAAATTCGAATCACACCAAATCATGTGAAAAAAGATTGAAATTAGGCAAAATTGGCAAGTTTGTAAAGGGAGATAAAATCAAATATGCAAGCATTGATAGAAGAAGATTTGATCCATATTTGTTACCCTAGTACACTACACAATACATAACCAAGCCAACGGGGTCGAGATCAGGGTTGGCAATTGCAGAGAGAGGCAGTACAAGATTGGAAAAATTCACTAAAAAGCTTGAGATTGAAATCATAGCTAGAGGCATTTTCAGAGGCCAAGACCTGTCCCAATCGCTTCCTGGGCATTCACTCAAGCTAAACCAATCCAAAGCAAGCTTTTTTAGACATCCAAACGCGCTGTAAGTGTCACGATACCCAGCTCTGTTCTTGAAATTGAAACTCACCATTCTTGCATCTATAATGAAAACTAACTGCATATTTGTAATCCTCACAACATTTCTAAGCTATTTGTATCATTTAATTTCGTTTATATAACCTGTAATGCAAAACACCATAGCTAGGGTTCTTGGAGCTTTTTTGGGCGTTTTTATTTTAGGGACAATTGACCATCAAGAAGGGTATGGTTGTAACCGGGAGGGTGAGACGAACATAACCATGCCCTTGGAATTCATTTTTATGGCCTGAGAAGGATTTGTGAGATGAGCAATGTTGTAGCTACGAACTTTTGTCCGTTGGTATAGGTCTATGCACTTTTAGCCACGGACGAGAGGTTGAAGACAATATGTGGCGTCCATCCATTGAGTCATTCAAATAGCACGCGTTTTTTGTAATTTTATGGCCATTGACTTGTTTTATTTTATTATATACTCTTTGTATTATACTAACAAACAAACCATCATAGCGTAATGGCAAGCGTGCATGTGCAAACTCCTTCAGGACCTGGGTTCGAATCCCAGGTCCCCCACTTTCTTATTAATTTTTCCTTTCAGGTGTTCCTGTGCATATATTGGCTTGCAGCTCACCATGCACCCTAGTCCATGCAATAGCCAGATGGCCAAAGGCCAGATCTGGTGGTCCAGGAGTGAATGTCCACCATAGTCCAAGTCCACGCATGCCCACTGGATTCCAAAAAGTCAACAAAGGCCAGCTGCATTTGGGCTTCAGGATTGCTTCCAGCACCCCCATTTCAGGCCCAATACCCTTCTCTTTTCTATTTTATTTATTTTGTTTTTATTAGTTGCTTAATTGTTATATTTAATTTCTAACCAATCAAAATTCTTTTTCTCATAAAATAAAATCACAAATATATTTTTCATATTTAATCAAATTTTAACTTTTATTTTTTTTAATAAATACTAACTAATTAATTTAGGTTTTAATTCTAGAATAATTTTAATCTATTTTGCAAATAATTAAAATTAATTGGATTTAATTAGGTTTTAACTACTAATTCAATTAATTTTATTTTCTTTCTTAAAATAACCAAAACTCCAAAAATAATTTATTTTTATTAATTAATTTAATTTAATTTAGTGATTAATTTAGGTTATTTCTTTCTTAAAATAAAAAAAAAACAACAAAAAGATATTTGCTTTAACCAAAAGGGTCAAAACCCTAATCAAGCGCTCGATTTAATTTCCCGCACGCGATTTACTTTCTTTTATCCAATAATGTACCTGCTTCCGGATTGTAATAGTAAATAGGACTTTTATTTATTTTTATCGCTTTATTTATTTTTAAAGGGTTTGTCTTTGGCGATGTAAATACCCGACGCCTTGTAATTTAAATTCCATATTTTATTTCCGCAAATTATAATTGCTAGATGTTTGATAATAGGGTTGCATGACAAGACTGAATGTTAAATCCTAAAATCAAACTAGATCACCCTTAACATGTACAAAGGTAAAAATAAACTGAAAAAACAACACACTCGCACATGCGCACTCTTAGGGAACACCCCACTTGGTTTCCTTCGTACACGGTCATTGAGTATAGGTCACTTTAGATGTCTCCCTCTTGTCTAAAAGATCATAGTCTCCTCAAAACGTTTGCCTCGGATATTGTTGCCTCAAACAAATGATCTAAGACATTAGGGTTACCGCTAAAGCGTCCTAACATTGCTTTAGTGATTGTAAGTCCCTCATTAGAATTGACCCTCAAATTCCAAAGACGGTGCTACCTACTCATTAATAGCGGGATAGCATTGTATAAAGGAAATTAACATAGAACGATACCTTTTTCGAGTAGGTAGATGGTTCTTAGATACTTGCTCTTTCAAAAATAAAAATATTTTTCACACTTACACTTTTCGAACAAAGTTTTCAAAAACACTTTGTACGCTCTTGAGGACGGAAGCAAGAGTTAAATCGAAGTTTTCAAAACAAAAACTTTTTCAAAACCCACAAGCACAAAGAAAACAATTTTTGAAAACAATGAGCAAGTACCTAAGAGCCCGTGGATAACCACGGATAGAAAGGGTGCTAATACCTTCCCTTTCTATAATCTACCCCCCGAGCCCGAGAAATATCTCGAAAAAGGAATTTTTCTATGCTTTTTTCCTTTCCTTGTTGGATAAAATAAAATTCGGTGGCGACTCTTGCTTACCGCGACATTTTGCAAACACAAGCGCAAAATGCAAACCAGCATTCCAAAAAACAGTCAATTCTTCCCACCGTATCACAGAACTGGCGACTCTGTTGGGGAGTAGTTTAATAAGTGGGGTGTACCTTAGGAATAGTTTATAATGTTTTCAATTGCTTGACTTGTATGCTTTATCTTTGTGGGTTTGAATCAGAGTTACTATAGATCCTAACCCGGATCTGGGGGACACCCCTTAGGTAAGTAGCAATAAACTGTGAGGGAATTGTACGGCGTAGACCGATACGGTTGAAACAGTAGCTACGTTAGTGTGGAACTTTAGTATGTACCGATATCCCTTGTGGCACAACAAGGAGAATATGGGTCTGATAAGGGGTCATTAAGCACCAACTGACCTTAGAACCTTTAAATTGACCAACTTGGCCATAGAACATTAGCAGTATGCTACACTCATTGAGCCCAAACTCTCGCGATGATTCCGGCCGCAAGAAAAGGTTACTAAACTGGAATTATGACCGATCGAGGGTGGTCCATGATATTGAGATCCTCTAGAACCCGGTTACTATTTCTAGGACAGGTTTTAACCAACTGAACTAAAAGAGGGTAGTACCTAAGCTCCTTGCCAGCCTGAAATCTAAGGGATATCTGTGTGACTTGTGTGCCCTTACCATGTTTGCTATTTGTGGATACTTGTGGTGTGTTTTCTATCATGACATCATGACATCGCATGCATCTTGCATTGGACTAACCTATTTCAAAGACAGGAGGGATTCATCTTTGTTCTGTTTTATAGGTCATGGCACCCATGCGTAGGAACACTATTTGGATCAACTTTGTCCAGATTCCCACTCAGCTTAAGGAATTGGTTGCAAATATTTCAGATACTTCCTCCTTTATCAGAAGACATGGTCACCTCTTGGGTTTGATCAATTCCAAATTGGATGGACAGATGATGAGTGTCTTAGTCCAGTTCTTTGATCCACAGTACCATTGCTTTACTTTTCCGAACTACCAGTTGGTCCCTACCTTGGAAGAGTTCTCTGATCTGCTTGGTATCTCTATTCTGGAGCAGACCCCGTTCACAGGTTGGGAGAAGATCCTTAGGCCGGAAGAGATTGCTTCAGCCCTCCATCTAACAAAGGCTGAGGTAATGTCTAATTTGGAAACTCGTAGTGGAGCAAAGGGTTTCTTGACTAAATTCTTGGTTGGTAAGGCTAATCAGTTTTGGGACAGTCTAGACTTCCAGGAATTTGAAGACATTATAGCTCTTCTCATATATGGTTTGGTGTTGTTTCCTAACTCAGATGCTTTCGTCGACGTGAATGCAGTGAAGATTTTTATGTCCGGTAATCTTGTGCCCACTCTCTTGGGTGACATTCTTCACTCTCTTTATGCCCGTACTGCTCGAAAGCGGGGAACCCTTATGTGTTGTGCGCCATTCACTACGCCAAAAATAAGTTTTAGCAACACATAAAAGAAAGCGCTTTTGGAAAAAAGCGCTACTATAGGTTTAAAAAAATCGCTTAAAAAAGCGCTTTCAAAGGGTGCCTTAAGAAAGCGCTTTTCAAAAGCGCTTCTAAAGGTCACCCTTAGAAAGCGCTTTTTGGGAAGTGCTACTAAAGCTGGCCTTTCAGAGGGTACCTTAAGAAAGCGCTTTTCAAAAGTGCTGCTAAAGGTCAGCCTTAGAAAGCGCTTTTCCAAAGCGTTGCTAAAGCTGGCCTTTAGAAAGCGCTTTTAAAAGCGCTGCTATAGGATATGCTACGAAAGCGCTTTTTGATGTAAAAGCGTTGTTATAGATGACCTTTAGAAAGCGCTTTTAAAAGCGCTTTCGTAGGTAGTTTTATAATAAATATCAAAACACAATTCATATCACTTTTCTATTCTCACATAAAATCGTAGGGATGATATATCACTTTTATACATTTTATATTTTCATTTTTGTTCATTCGTTCCGTATTCCTCTAAGTTTTTTCTTCTTTTCTGCTCCGTCTTCAGATCTTCCCCCCTTTTATGTATTCTTCTTTAGTTATTTATAGGGCTTAGGGTTTCAGATTTTGCAAAACATCGTTACAAGTTTGATTAGAGCTTAGATTTAGAGTGATTAGGAAAATTAGGGGTTGAATTCGTTTGTAATTGATTCGATTCTATAATGTATTGATTTTATTTTATTTGTTCTGTAAGATTTGATTTATTTTCTATACATTCTGAGATTCATTTGTAAAAAACATTGATTCTATTTGTTTTAGATCCCAACAGTGTTTGTTGATTGTTCCAGAAAAAAGCGTTGCTAAAAGCCTACCTAAGACAGCACTTTTCCAGAAAAAAGCGCTGCTAAAAGAAAACTTATGAGAGCGCTTTTCTAGAAAAAAGCGCTGCCTTAGGTAGACCAATGAAAGCGCTTCTTCATAAAAAAGCGTTGCCAAAAGCCTACTTAAGAGAGCGCTTTTTAGAAAAAGTGTTGTATTAGGTAGACCTACGAAAGCGTTTTTCATTAAACAAAAAGCGCTGCTAAAACCTATAGCAGCGCCACCTACGAAAGCGCTTTTAAGCGCTTTTAAGCGTTTATTTCTGACCTCCCCAAATCAGTTTTGAAGAACAAGGAAGGCATGGGCTGGGCCTATAGGATTATGTCTCTCTCTCATAATGACATCATTTGGACTATCAAGGGTATGGAAGATATGGCTATTATTGATCGCTGCGGGGAATATCCCAATGTTCCGCTGATAGGAACCAATGGAGGGATCACTTATAATCTGTGTTTAGCCTTACGTTAGTTTGGGTGAGCAAGGAGGGAAGGACCTCATGAGTTGCTGATGTCGAGCATTGTCTTTGACTTCCAAGGGGATACTGACGAGCAACGCCGCAGATTCATAAGAGCTTGGGATAGAGTACACAGGTCGGATCCGCACGAGTTGGGTGCAAAGACTTCTCTTCCGATGGGGCCATATCTCCGATGGGTTCGTATCCGTGCCCAAAAGCTGGGAATGCCGTACGAAGCCAACTTGCCTATAACTGTTGAGGTTACTGATGAAGAAGGGGTTCCTCCTACCATCCTCCATCCATACATGCCTACCGACATTGGGGCATTAAAGAGATCGTGGATGCAGCTGAGAGAAGAGAGGGATACTTATAGAGAAAAGTATCACGAGCAAGAGCAGAAGATCCAGAAGTTGACAAGGCAGTTGGAGAACGAGCGGATCCTCAATGACTATGTCTGCACCGACAAGAAACGACCATGGGAGCACTGATTGTCTTTTTGATTATTTCTAATTTTGATTTACTTTTCAGTTTTTCTTTCTTGTAGCGCCTTAAAGGCATCTGTTGAACAATTGAATTTCAAGTTTATCTAATAAAAGTGTGTTTCATTGTGATTTACGAATTTGAATCCCTAAAGTCTTTGAAATCATGTCTAACACATATCATTCCCATGCACCTCATAACAGGTACCCTTACAGGTTTTTCTCATCTTCTTCGCTGTTTATTTCAGCATCATGTCTTCTGAACAATCAACTGAACAAGCGATCAAGGCTCTGCAAGACCAAAACGCCCAGTTCCAGGAATTGTTCATGAGTTTGGCTAAGGGTCAGCAAGATCTGAAGACCCTTATCTTGAAAGAGAAGAAGAAGAAGAAGAAGAAGAAGAAGAAGACGGTCCTGTTCAATATGGGTCGCAGATTCGGAAATGATTTGTGAGAAGAGGTTGATTTGACCCACTCATCTGGAGGGGGAGATAATCAGGAAGAAAGGAGGGCTCCTAGCCCTGTGGTTTCAGACAACGAGACTGACTTTGACGAATATAAATATCCTCTGGCTGAGGATACATATAAACAACTGGAAGACCGATTGAGTGTGATGGAAGTTCAGAAAGTGCCTGGTCTGGACTTTGGTGATCTGGGTCTGTCATCTGGGGTGGTAATTCCCCACAAGTTTAAAGCACCGATCTTTGCTAAATACGACGGGGTTTCCTGCCCAAAGTTGCACCTTCGTTCATATGTTAGGAAGATTCAGCCATACACCACTGACAAGAATCTCTGGATCCACTTCTTTTAAGACAGTCTCTCAAGGACTCAACTTGAATGGTTTTACCAGCTGGAAGGAGCTAGTATTCGTAATTGGGAGGATTTGGCCACTGCTTTCTACAGGCAGTACCAATACAATGCTGACCTCGCTCCCACGCGTACCCAACTCCAGGGTATGTCCATGGGTGCGGGCGAAGGTTTCAAAGATTATGCTCAGAAATGGAGGGACCTTGCTGGCAGAGTGCAACCACCCTTGGTTGATAGGGAGCTAGTGGATATGTTTCTGGGGACCTTGTCTGGTCCATATTTCAACCATCTAATTGGAAGTTCTTCGTTCGGGTTTACGGAGCTGATTATGACCGGGGAAAGGATCGAGGCCGGTATCAAATCCGGTAAAATACAGAAGGGTGCTTCATCAGGCACCAAGAAGAAGCCTTTTAAGAAGGAGTCCAGTGCTGTTTACAGTTCAAAAAGTCAGAATAGACCTGAACGCCGCCAGGCTATTAATACGGTGGTTATATCAAGACCTGCTGGTGCTCCTCAGTGCAACAATCAGTCAAGGGCCGAAAGGCCACAGAGACAATTCACTCAGCTCAACATGACTTTATCCCAAATTTTGCCACAATTATTGAAAACCAACTTGGTGATTCTGAAGGAGGCCCCGAAGACTCCCAACACTACATCACCCATGTACGATTTGAATGCCCGCTGTGCTTTCCACTCTAAAAGCACGGGGCATGATACGGATAACTGATGGGTCCTGAAGAACAAAGTACAAGACTTGATTGATGCGAAGGAGATTGAATTCGAAGCACCTGAAAGACCTAATGTTGTGACTGCTCCTATGCCCAAGCATGGAGTAAATGCTGTAGAGGAAGACTCGTTTGTGGTTTCTGTGAAATACATTGTTACCCCATTGATGACTGTAAAGAAGAACCTTCTGTTAGCCAGTTTATTTCCGGGCTGTGACGAAGGTTGTCGTATGTGTTATGTCCTACCTACCGGCTGCCATCTTTTGAAGTCAGGTGTCCAACGCCTGATGGATAGTAAATAAATTTTGTTTGAGAAGACTCTTGTTCCTTTGGTTCCTACTGAAGAAGTTGCTATAATCACCATTTTCTACAATTCTTCCAAGGCTTCTTCGAGATAGCCTGTTAGAATTACATCCGTTCCAAGAACCGCTCCCTTGATCATCACCATTCCTGGGCCTATCCCCTATATGTCCAATAAAGATGTCCCTTGGCATTACGGGGCTGACGTATATTTTCACGGAGTTCAACAAGATTTGGATGCTGATACTGACATCAACAATATTGTTGGATCTAGTAAAGTCACCCGCAGCGGAAGACTTTTCTCCCCTGAGATCTCTCCACCAACTATCCGGAAGCCTTTTGTTATTACACATGCCAGTGTACCTACTATTGTTCTTGTTCAAGTTCCAATTCTTACCCCTGTTGCTGAGTCATCTGACACTCGGGGCAAAGGGGCCACCGGTGAGCCTGCCCAGACGGAGGCACCGAAGACGATTACTGTTGAAGCCTCTATACAAGAGATGGAGGAAATTTTGAAGATCATCAAAAAGAGCGACTATAATGTAGTCGAGCAGTTGATGCAAACCCCATCCAAAATCTCTATGTTGTCTCTGTTGCTATGCTAAGAAGCCCATGCCAAGGCTCTGATTACTTTCTTGAAGACTACGCACGTGCCGCAAGAAACATCAGCTGATCAGTTTAAAGATTGCGTGGCTAGTCTGACAGCAGATAATGGGTTGGGTTTCTCCGACGCTGATTTGATTGTTAAAGGGAAGAATCACAATGACGCTCTACATGTCTCTATTGAGTGTAGGGGAACTACTCTTGCTCATGTATTGGTGGACATCGGGTCTTTGTTTAATGTGTTACCCAAGAAAGCTCTAGACCGGTTAGACTGTGAAGGGTTAGAGCTGAAGCCGAGTAACATTGTAGTCAGGGCTTTTGATGGCTCCAAGAGGATGGTACACGGAGAAGTGGATATTCCTATTAAGGTTGGTTCTCAGGTATTCGCATCTACATTCTATGTGATGGACATTCGGCCATCTTATTCTTGTTTGCTGGGTCGCCCGTGGATCCACAAAGCTGGGGAAGTAACCTCAACGCTCCACTAGAAGCTAAAGTACCCAGTGAAAGGGAAAATTGTGACAGTACAGGGAGAAGAGGAGTACATGGTGAGCCACCTCAACTCTTTCTGATATGTAGAGATGGGTGGGGAGTTCATTGAGACCCCATTTCAACATTTTGAAGAGGTTCCCCAGACGCTGGCATCAACTGAGACTGTTGTTGAAGATCCTCCAATGAAGATGGCTTCCTTCAAAGATGCCTGGGCTGTTGTAGAGAAAGGTGGGTGTGCAAATTGGGGCCAACTCCCTGATTTTGCATATAAGACTAACAAATTTGGTTTGGGTTTCACTGCAGAAGCTCAAAGGGCTGTTCGGAATGCACGGATCGGAAGACCTCCCCTGTTCATCAGCAATTCAGGAGTGAATGCCATTAAAGACGATGTTGAAGAGTCTGAGTTTGACAGTTGGATCTACCCGACTGCCGATGGTAGATTAAGCAATTGGACGGCAAAGGACTTCGTCCCAATTTCTTTTATTACCCAGTAATGAGACTTTTGTTTTGAATTTGTAACAGAAAATGTTTTATACTTTACGGCCTGGTGTCTTACCCGGGGCACCGTGGCTTCATTTGTGAGGGCTTTATGTGTGTCATCTACATATATCATTAATAAAAGCATTGGACGTTTTTTGCATTTCAAATTTTGTGCTCCTTGTTTTTCTTTTATTATATATTGCAAAACAGCTATTTTACACACACTCACATATACAGGTCTACATCCACTCTGGATCCCACTGATAACGACTCTGCTACTGCCGGATATGACTTCGAAAGTCCAATCAACTTAGCCGAAAACGAAGGTGAAGATGATTGCGAAGTGCTTGGTGAACTTACTAGACTGTTACTTCAGGAAGAGAGGGCCATATAGCCGCATTAGGAGACCGTGGAATCGGTAAATCTGGGTACAGAGGTAGACAAGAAAGAGGTTAAGATCGGTGCAAATCTGGAGCCTAGCATTAAACAACGGTTGATTCAGATGCTGGGAGACTATGTTGAGATCTTTTCCTGGTCTTATGAAGATATGCCTAGGTTGGATACCGATATTGTGGTTCACCGCCTGCCTACCAAGGAAGACTGTCCTCCAGTAAAATAGAAGGTCCGCCGAATGCGCCCGGATATGTCTGAGAAAATCAAGGCTGAAGTTATGAAATAGTTTGACGCCGGTTTTCTAGCAGTTACTTCTTACCCATAGTGGGTGGCCAACGTGGTTCCAGTGCCGAAGAAGGATGGTAAGGTTCAGATGTGTGTCGACTATAGAGATCTGAACAGGGCGAGTCCCAAGGATGATTTCCCTCTACCTCATATCGACGTTCTGGTTGACAACACCGCTCAACATAAGGTATTCTCCTTTATGGATGGTTTCTCTGGTTACAATCAGATTAAAATGGCTCCCGAAGACATGGAGAAGACAACCTTTGTTACTCAATGGGGTACCTTTTGCTACAAGGTCATGCCTTTTGGATTGAAGAATGTCAGGGCAACGTATCAGCGCGCCATGGTCGCTTTGTTCCATGATATGATCCATCATGATATTGAGGTATATGTTGACGACATGATTGCAAGATCCCAGACTGAAGAAGAACATCTTGACCATCTTCAGAAGCTATTTGACAGGTTGAAGTTGTACAAACTGAGGTTAAACCCGAACAAGTGCACCTTCGGGGTGAGATCTGGTAAGCTGTTGGGTTTCGTCGTTAGCGATAAAGGTATTCAGGTGGATCCTGCAAAGGTGAAGGCTATACAGGAAATGCCAACTCCCAGAATAGAAAAAGAAGTCAGAGGCTTTCTGGGACATCTGAATTACATTGCCTGATTCATCTCACACCCGACTGCTACTTGTGAGCCAATCTTCAAATTACTGAAGAAAGATCAAGTGGTAAGATGGAATGACGAATGACAGGCCGCTTTCGAAAGGATCAAAGAGTATCTCCAAGAGCCACCCATTCTGATGCCTCCAGTTGAAGGGAGACCTTTGATCTTATACTTGACAGTACTCGACAATTCAATGGGGTGTGTGCTGGGGCAGCATGACGAGTCTGGCCGAAAAGAGCATGCTATTTATTACCTTAGCAAAAAGGTTACCGACTGCGAGACCCGATACTCGTTGCTTGAGAAAACTTACTACGCTTTGGCATGGGCTGCTCGCTGACTGAGACAGTATATGCTGACTCACACTACTCTATTGATATCAAAGATGGATCCAATCAAGTATATCTTCGAAAATCCTGCCTTGTCCGGAAGAATAGCGAGATGGCAGATGATCTTGACTGAGTATGACATCCAATACACGACCCAAAAGGCAATTAAGGGAAGTGTGTTGGCAGACCATTTGGCACATCAGGAAATGGATGATTACCAGTCTATGAACTTTGAATTTCCGGATAAGAATATCATGATAGTAACTGACTGTGAAGAACCTGGACCGGATGAAGGACCTGAGGAAGGATCCCGATGGTCTATGTACTTTGATGGAGCTTCGAACGCTTTGGGTAATGGCATTGGCGCCGTGATCATATCTCCTAAAGGCTCTCATACTCCGTTTACCGCCCGATTATGTTTCAACTACACCAACAACATGGCGGAGTATGAAGCGTGCATCATGGGTCTTCGAGCAGAAATTGACCTAAGGATTAAGTTCTTGAGTGTTTTCGGAGATTCCTCTCTCGCGATCAGTCAGATCAAAGGGGAGTGGGATACGAAACACCAAAATCTCATTCCTTACAAGGAGTATGTATTGACGTTGCTTCCCCATTTCGAGGAGATAACCTTTGAACATTTCCCTAGAGAGGAGAATCAGTTGGCCGACGCGCTGGCTACGATGTCTTATATGTTTAAAGTCAATTGGGACAACGAAGCTCCCCGGATTATCTTTGAAAGATTGGACGAACCTGCACATTGCTATGACATTGAGACTGAAGAGGTAGCAGATAAATCCTGGTTTCACGAGGTAAAGAGGTATCTCGAGGTTCAGGAGTACCCTGAGGGTGCATCTGTTAATGACAAGAAGTTTCTGAGGAGGTTCACGGTGAAGTTCTTCATCAACAATGGTATTCTTTACAAGCGTAACCATGATTCAACCTTACTGCGATGTGTGGATAAGAACGAGGCAGAAAGGATTATGGTAGATTTACATGAAGGTACTTTCGGAACTCATTCCAGTGGACACACCATGGCAAAGAAAATCCTTCGGGCAGGATATTATTGGTCCACTATGGAAGCCGACTGTTATCAGCATTCTCGGACTTGTCACAAGTGCCAGGTCTATGCTGACAAGGTGCACATACCTCCAGTACCTCTAAACGTCTTGACAGCTCCTTGGCCTTTTGCAATGTGGGGCATTGATATGATCGGCGAGATCAGACCTACAGCATCCAACGGGCATCGTTTCATCCTGGTAGCTATTGATTACTTCACGAAGTGGGTTGAAGCAGCTTCCTTTGCTACTGTAACCAAGAACGTCGTAGCACGGTTTATTCGGCACAATCTGATTTGTCGATACGGTGTACCAGAGAGGATCATTACGGACAATGGTGCCAATCTCAACAATAAGATGATCACCGAGCTCTGCAAGCAGTTCAAGATACAGCATCACAACTCTTCTCCCTACCGGCCGAAGATGAATGGGGTTGTGGAAGCGGCTAATAAGAATATTAAGAAGATTATGCAGAAGATGACGGTGACATACAAAGACTGGCACGAGATGTTACCATTTGCTCTTCATGGGTACCGTACCTCAGCACGGACGTCAACAGGGGCAACACCCTATTCCTTGGTATATGGCATGGAGGCAGTCTTGCCCATTGAAGTTCAGATACCCTCTCTTCGGATTATGAAGGACGCAGGTTTGAGCGAAGATAACTGGATTCAGACCCGGCTTGATCAGCTGAACCTAATTGATGAAAAAAGACTTACTGCTATTTATCATGGTCAAACGTATCAAAAACGGATGATCAAGTCATTTAACAAGAAAGTTAGATGACAAGAGTATCAAGTTGGGGATCTGGTGATCAAACGCATCATACTACCTCAAGATGATCCCAGGGGCAAATGGACCCCTACTTACGAAGGGCCATTTGTGGTTAAGAACATTTTCTCAGGAGGAGCTATGATTCTAACCACCATGGATGGTGACGACCTTCCTCACCCCGTTAATGCAGACATAGTGAAAAGATACTACGCATAATCAAAGACCGGCTAGGTCGACTGGCCTAGGCAAAAATAAGGGCTTCCCGGCGAACCAAAAGGGTTCGGGCAAAAATAAGGGATGAAAACAAAAATTGTACACCCGGCAAGTCGAAAACCTGAAAAGGCGGCTTGGGCAAAAAAGGGTATCCCGATGGACTGAAAACCCGAAAGGGCGGTCCAGGCAAAAATTAGGGATCAAAGCGTAACACTATGTCTCGATTGGATCACCTTACAACCAGACTTTGTTATCGACTATCAAGCTCGGACGGCACTAATCAATATGTTCTACCTTCAACCAAGTAGCAAAGTGATGAGATGCTCGAGGACATAAAGACAATAGCAGAGTTGGAACCCAGTGGGATTGTTCACATAGCTATTTTGTTTTCTTTTTTCACAAATTATGTTTGTCCGGCGGCGTTCTCTTACTAGGATGTCAGCCCCTTTGTACAAAAACGCTTATTTACAGGCCAAACTTCAAATCAATACAATTCATTTTCAGAGAAATTTCAAACTATTTTTCCTTTATCTGTTTTGTTTTGTAAAGAACGTCCAATGTTCATTTTTTATATATGCATTTTACATTCATTGCTACTCATGAATATTTACATGCGAAACAAAAAACGATCACTGGTAATATCAGAAACAGGGGCAATAAGAATTGTCCAAACTATACAGTTGCTCTATCCACCAGTTACACGGGTAGATTTAGCTGAAGAATATGGCTAAGGCACTTTCATTCCCCGTAGAGTAAGAAAAAGACAGTAATGATACCTCTCCCCAGCTGAGACTTGCAACTGTGAATGAATCGGTAATATTCTCCCCAAGCAGAGTTTATCTACCATCAACACTGAAAAGGCTTAATATCCCCGGCAGAACACAAAAATCCCCAGTGGGGTTTGAAATTTTTCCCAGCGCAATCTGAAAAAGTTTCCCCAGTGGAGTTGAAGAATCATCCCCAATAGACTTTGGAGGATTATCCCTAACACAACTCAAAGGATTATCCCCATTATAGTCTAAAAGGTTATCCCCAGTGAAGTCGCAACTGAAAGATCATCCCCGGTGGAGTTCTTTCCTTTCACAAACAGAAGTCAATCCCCAACAGGATTCAGTATCACCAGAAACGGTAATTCATCCCCAGCAGAATTTATCGGTGGAATCCTCAGCGGAGCATCTCTTCCCCACAGAGTAATCTCCTCATCAGTTTATTCCCCAACGGAGTTATCCTCTCCTGCAGGTTTATTCTCACAATCATCTTCGTTCTCCATCCCCAGCGGAAACGAAGAATTCAACTCTTTTCTCCAGCAGCTATCCGGGATTTATTTCCCCAGCTAAAAGCATTACATTTCCATACATCATGACACATGCATAGACGCATCATACAACACAATCTCATTTATTTTGAGAACATCATTGCGTGATACATTTCATGCATTGCATACAGCTAACCTTTACCTTTCAGGAAGGATGCGGTTAATTCTCAGTTATGAAGCTTTTATCCAGGTCGAATTACTGACCAGTTCTTAAATCTCAACAGAATTATCCTCAGTTGAATTACAGATAAGGTTCTGAATCTCGACAATCTTCCTCCATCAAAGTATGGAAGAGTTCTTAAATCTCAACAGAATTATCCTCGGTTGAATTACAGACAGTTCCTAGATCTCGATGAAGATGTTTCCCTCAGTCGAAGTACTGACCGGTTCTTAAATCTCAACTGAATTATTCTCAGTTGAATTACAGATAAGGTTCTAAATCTCGACAATTTTCCTCCGTCGAAGTGTGGACGAGTTCTTAAATCTCAACAGAATTATCCTCGGTTGAATTATAGACAGTTCCTAGATCTCGATGAAGACGTTTCCCTCAGTCGAAGTACTGACCGGTTCTTAAATCTCAATTGAATTATTCTCGGTTGAATTACAGATATGGTTCTAAATCTCGACATTTTTCCTCCGTCGAAGTGTGGACGAGTTCTTAAATCTCAACAGAATTATCCTCAGTTGAATTACAGACAGTTCCTAGATCTCGATGAAGATGTTTCCCTCAGTCGAAGTATTGATCGGTTCTTAAATCTCAACTGAATTATTCTAGGTTGAATTACAGATAAGGTTCTAAATCTCGACAAATTTCCTCCGTCGAAGTGTGGACGAGTTCTTAAATCTCAACAGAATTATCCTCCGTTGAAGTACAGACAGTTCCTAGATCTCGATGAAGATGTTTCCCTCAGTCGAAGTACTAACCGGTTCCTAAATCTCAACTGAATTAGTCTCGGTTGAATTACAGATAAGGTTCTAAATCTCAACAATTCTCCTTAGTCGAAGTACTGACCGGTTCTTAAATCTCAACTGAATTAGTCTCGGTTGAATTACAGATAAGGTTCTAAATCTCGACAGATTTCCCCATTTGAATTACGGACAAGTTCTTAAAACTCAGCAGAGCTATTCTCTCAGTTGAAGTACAGGTAAGTTCCTAAATATCAACAAGATCAGACTTCCCCAGCGGAATCTTCCACAACAACAACTATACAAGCTCTCGCTAAGGAATCTCTTATGCGATCGACACCCCTTCATATGGCATCTTTAAGCCCATCCTCCCGCCAAAAATCTCCAAATGGAATCTATAAGCCCATTCCCGACATCACAAGGCTGATACCATTTCATGCGAGTGCAAATTTCTGGGCACTCTAGTGTTCAATCATCTTCCACCTTCGGATCACGAAAGGCACGGAAGCCAATCTACATCCTCATGTTTAAGAAGATTGAACAGGGGAAGTTGTTGTACCCCAAAATTTTCCCTCTCATATTTCTCAAGACATTGCAAGAAAAATCTCCAAGTTGCTCAAGTTTGCTCAAGAATTGGTCAGACAAGCTATCTCCTAAAGCAGTCAACCCTAAATTAGGGTTTTGTGTTGCATCAAGACCTTTGATTCCAAATGACCTCAAGTTCTCCCTAATGTCCTAATATTCTCTCAAGATCATCCATGTCAAATTTCAAGCCTTGCAGAGGAAGTTTGCTCAGTCAATTGCTCAAAGGGTCCAAAATCGACTGTGTTAGGGCAAAAGTCAACTGTGACCTATAAATAGTCAAACTTCAAGATTTTTTGTCAACATCCTCATTTTGAAGGATATTTCATTATTTGATCAAGGTTTGATCATGATTCATCAAGGATTGCTCAAAATTCATCAAGACTCAAAAGTTGCTAAATTAGGGTTTTGTAGGAAAAGTCAACTCAACTTTGACCAAGCATAACTTTCTCATACTTTATGAAAAATGACCCATACAAAGTTCATTTTGAAGAGGATACAATTTACTACAATCCATATTCATACCACAAGATCAAAAAATGCACTCACAAGAAGTTATAAATTTGGACATTATAGGTCATTTATGAAAGTCAACAAAAACACCTTTTTTGCAAAAGCTTATAACTTGAGAATGGAATATCAAAATGATATGATACCAAAATGGTTGGTTAGAGGACATATCAAGCTTTCTAAAAAGTCCAAGAACACCTCCAAAAGTTCAAAATTGAAGAAGTTATGCATTGTTGAAGTTGGAAATGTTTGCAAAATTGCCAAAAGTCAACTATCCCCAAAACTTCAAATTTTGTCAAATGGGCCCATTCTTTTCCACTTGATTTGAGCTTGCATCATTGCCCACGTGTCCTAGCTTCTGCAATGAGCCCATATTTTATTTTTACTATTTAATTTTATTTTTAATTGAATTTATTCATTTTTAATCAAATAAAATCATATAAAATCCAATGCTTTGATAACACAAGATTTTTTGGATATTTCAGGCTTTGATTGCAATCTTTATCATCATCAAATTTGAATCACACCAAATCATGTGCAAAAAGATTGAAATTAGGCAAAATTGGCAAGTTTGTAAAGGGAGATAAAATCAAATATGCAAGCATTGATAGGAGAAGATTTGATCCATATTTGTTACCCTAGTACACTACACAATACATAAGCAAGCCAAAGGGGTCGAGATCAGGGTTGGCAATTGCAGAGAGAGGCAGTACAAGATTGGAAAAATTCACAAAAAAGCTTGAGATTGAAATCATAGCTAGAGGCATTTTCAGAGGCCAAAACCTGTCCCAATCACTTCTTGGGCATTCACTCAAGCTAAACCAATCCAAAGCAAGCTTTTTCAGACATCCAAACGCGCTGTAAGTGTCACGATACCCAGCTCTGTTCTTGAAATCGAAACTCACCATTCTTGCATCTATAATGAAAACTAACTGCATATTTATAATCCTCACAACATTTCCAAGCTATTTGTATCATTTAATTTTGTTTATATAACCTGTAATGCAAAATACCATAGCTAGGGTTCTTGGAGCTTTTTTAGGCGTTTTTATTTCAGGGACAATTGACCATCAAGAAGGGTATGGTTGTGACCTGGAGGGTGAGACGAACATAACCATGCCCTTGTAATTCATTTTTATGGCCTGAGAAGGATTTGTGAGATGAGCAATGTTATAGCTATGGACTTTTGTCCGTTGGTATAGGTTTGTGCACTTTTAGCCTTGGATGAGAGGTTGAAGACAATACGTGGCGTCCATCCATTGCGTCATCCAAATAGCGCGCGTTTTTTTATAATTTTTCTGGCCATTGACTTGTTTTATTTTATTATATACTCTTTGTATTATACTAACAAACAAACCATCATATCGTAGTGGCAAGCGTGCACGTGCAAACTCCTTCAGGACCTGGGTTCGAATCCCAGGTCCCCCACTTTCTTATTAATTTTGCCTTTCAGGTGTTCCTGTGCATATATTAGCTTGCAGCTCACCATGCACCCTAGTCCATGCAATAGCCAGATGGCCAAAGGCCAGATCTGGTGGTCCAAGAGTGGATGTCCACCATAGTCCAAGTCCACGCATGCCCACTGGATTCCAAAAAGTCAACAAAGGCCAGCTGCATTTGGGCTTCAGGATTGCTTCCAGCACCCCCATTTCAGGCCCAATACCCTTCTCTTTTCTATTTTATTTATTTTGTTTTTATTAATTGTTTAATTGTTTTATTTAATTTCTAACCAATCAAAATTCTTTTTCTCATAAAATAAAATCACAAAAATATTTTTCATATTTAATCAAATTTTAACTTTTATTTTTTTTAATAAATACTAACTAATTAATTTAGGTTTTAATTCTAGAATAATTTTAATCTATTTTGCAAATAATTAAAATTAATTAGATTTAATTAGGTTTTAACTACTAATTCAATTAATTTTTATTTTCTTTCTTAAAATGATCAAAACTCCAAAAATAATTTATTTTTATTAATTAATTTAATTTAATTTAGTGATTAATTTAGGTTATTTCTTTCTTAAAATAAATAAAAAACAACAAAAAGATATTTGCTTTAACCAAAAGGGTCAAAACCCTAATCATGCGCTCGATTTAATTTCCCGCACGCGATTTACTTTCTTTTATCCAATAATGTACCTGCTTCCGGATTGTAATAGTAAATAGGACTTTTATTTATTTTTATCGCTTTATTTATTTTCAAAGGGTTTGTCTTTGGCGATGTAAATACCTGACGCCTTGTAATTTAAATTCCGCATTTTATTTCCGCAAATTATAATTGCTAGATATTTGAAAATAGGGTTGCATGACAAGACTGAATGTTAAATCCTAAAATCAAACTAGATCACCCTTAACATGTACAAAGATAAAAATAAACTGAAAAAATAACACACTCGCACATGCGCACTCTTAGGGAACACCCCAGTTGGTTGCCTTCGTACACGGTCATTGAGTATAGGTCACTTTAGAGGTCATCCTCTTGTCTAAAAGATCATAGTCGCCTCGAAACAGTTGCCTCGGATATTGTTGCCTCAAACAAATGATCTAAGACATTAGGGTTACCGCTAAAGCGTCCTAACATTGCTTTAGTGACCGTAAGTCCCGCATTCGAATTGACCCTCAAATTCCAATGACGGTGCTACCTACTTATTAATAGCGAGATAGCATTTTCTTAAGGAAATTAACATAAAACGATTCATTTTTCGAGTAGGTAGATGGTTCTTAGATACTTGCTCTTTCAAAAAACAAAATCTTTTTCACACTTACACTTTTCGAACAAAGTTTTCAAAAACACTTTGTACGCTCTTGAGGACGAAAGTAAGAGTTAAATTGAAGTTTTCAAAACAAAAACTTTTTCAAAACCCACAAGCACAAAGAAAACAATTTTTGAAAACAATGAGCAAGTACCTAAGAGCCCGTGGATAACCACGGATAGAAAGGGTGCTAATACCTTCCCTTTCTATAATCTACCCCCCGAGCCCGAGAAATATCTCGAAAAAGGAATTTTTCAGTGCTTTTTTCCTTTCCTTGTTGGATAAAATAAAAGTCGGTGGCGGCTCTTGCTTACCGCGACATTTTGCGTACACAAACGCAAAACGCAACCCAGCATTTCAAAAAACAGTCAGTTCTTCCCACCGTATCACAGAAGGAAAAATGCGCGTTTGGATGTTGGCTGGAGGTCAGGGACGAAGGCTGGTTGGGCCTGGCGCCTTGGGCCTGTTGCTTTTCACACCCCCTTGTTTCCTATCTGCACCCCCTTGGCATATTTTGATATTTTTCATATTTTATTTTTATTTTTGTGTTTATTGACTTAATTATTTATTTTTTTTAACATTAAAAAATCCCAAAAAATATTTTCTTAATTTTTTGCATTTTATTTTATTATTTTTATTATTTTTTGGCATAAAAATAGTTTATTAGTGTGATACGGTGGGAGAAGTGACTTGAGGTTTTGCGTTTGTTTTCGCAAATGTTTCGGTTGAGCAAGAGTCGCCACCGACTTTTTATTTTATCCTAAGGAAAGGTTAAAAAGCACAGCAAAAACCTTTGAGATGTTTTCTTGGGTTCGGGGAGTAGATTATAGAAAGGGAAGGTATTAGCACCCTTTCTATCCATGGTTATCCATGGGCTCTTAGTTACTTGCTTAGATCAACTTGCCTTTATTTTCAATTGTTTGAAATGGTGCTTTCAATTGTTTGAAATGGTGCTTTGTGTGTGGGTTTGAAAATGTTTTGAAAAGAGGCCAATGTTGTGGCAACCTTTGTAATGATCCATGTTGGGATGTATACAAAGGTGTATGTCTTTTGAAAAGTTTTCAATTGTTTTTGAAAATTGTTTTGAAAGTGTGTTGTGATGTGTGTTTTGAAAAATAGGCAAGTGTTTTTGTTTTGCAAGTTGGCAAGTAACCAAAAGCTATCTACCCTAAATTTCTCAAAGATCTTTGATATGTTTTAACCCTTTTAACAATTTTGTTCCACCATTGTATTTGGTGGACAATCTTGTGTTAGGATGTGAACAGGACGGGCGGGGGTCATCGTTTAGACCATGATTGTAATGGTGCCAAGTATCTTTGGGCAATTTTCCTTTAAGGGGCTATGATCATTTTTAGGCAACTTTTGAAAGCGTCATCGAGGGACTATGATCATTTGAATTGTTTTGTTTTTTGCCAAAGATACCTAACATGCAATATGGCCCATTATTGAAGGCAACAAGTGGAGTAACCCTAAGGGGTGCAAGTGTGATTTGTGTTTGTTCATTTTCATGCTTTTATCTTTGAATTAGGTTAAGCTATTTTGTTTGGTTGATTTTTGCATACAAAACCCTAATTCTATCATGGCATATTTAGAAAGCTTTTAAATGCGAAATTAAAAGTCCTTAGTTATTACACAATGATCATGGGAATGGGGGTACAAATGTTCAAATGGGGATGAGACTTCATAGGAGGATAGTGTCCAATATTTACAACCAAATCGAATTGCGCAAATATAAAGATGTATAAGAATAAAGCAATATACTAATAAATATATAAGTTTTTTATATTATTTACTAAATATATTAAATGTGCATAAAAAATAAAATATTAATTATTTTACCAAAAAAGTATATTTTTAGAAAATGTTTTCAAAAGGTAAAATAAAATAAAATCAGAAAATAAAAGTGTTTGTATTATTTTTTGTATTTTTAAATAAAAGTATCTATGTTTATTTATTTACATATATCAAGTTAGAACAAATAAATACCTAAAAAATGCAAAAAAATGTGAGAAAAATAATTTTAATGTTTTTTCATGTTTAAATAAAAATATAGAAACAAAATCAAAAGGAAAAAATAAAAAATGACAAATATATCTCAAAATGGGTCAGGGGGGTGCATGTGTGAGAATGTGGTGCAAAGAGGAAAAATATCTCAGGCCCAGCCCATAGAGGTTGTCTTCAACCTCCAGACAATTCAAACAACAAAAACGCGCGTTTTGCCTTATCCCTGCTATCTCCTGATTCCTTGATTTTCAGCACAAACTCATAACATGAAAAATGTCAAGCATCAAACCACGAATCCATACATATAAAAAACTTAACTTAACTCTCAGAAATGAGAGAGAATTTCTCCATTCCTAATTCTTGACCTAGTTTTTTTCTAATATTCAGGTCTTAAATTCTCTCAGCATATGCAATATAAATGGAAAGTGAGGATATGGATGGCTTCAGGGACATGAACATGACATTTTTCATTCATAAATCTAAACCTAACTCTTCCTAGATTGAGAGATAGAAGTACATGAACTTACCTATTCATCTTGGATCGTATCCGACAATGGAGGTACTTTCAAGGCAAGGTGAAGACTTGTACAGCTTACTTGAAGTCCAGGGATGCTATTCCAATGCTTGGTATGCTTTGAAACTTGCTATATCAAGCTACAGAAGTTCACCTGCAAAACAGAAAAAGTGAAAATGGTGAAGTTGGTTAGAGGTGTTACAGGTCGTGTCCAATGCTTGGGATAGCTTCAGTGGGTGATAAGGAATGTGTTGGCAAAGGTTTCAGCCAAAATGCACGAGTGGAAGTGTTTGTGGAAGTCAAGTTGCAGGGATGCCCTGTTTTTGTGCAGTACAATGGTGTTTTTTTGAATGGTGAGGTTTGGAAGGTGTTTTGGTCGTGCCTTAGCTCAGTTATGTTGTTTGGAATGTGTCTAACAAGTTTTTCTAAGCTAGTTCTTGCAGCAAATGAGAGTTGGATGTCAATATGCCAAGTTTCTTCTAATGTAAGTCAAAAATGCCAAGTGTTGTTACAAGCATCTCTAGGCCCCTCAAATGTGCTGCAAAGCTTTGTCTTGATCAGTGGGATATGTTCCTGAACTTGTGCCAAAAGGATTTGCATTGTACTTCTTGATTTTCAAACTTGACATAAAGTTCACCTTTTCAAAAATGGATAATGTGCTTTTTCCATTTATGGCTCAATCTTGTATGCAATGGTTAAACACACAAGATAAGGCTTAAACACAAAGGATTGGCATTAAATTTATGAGTGTAAATGAGATTAGAGGCCTGTAATGTAGCTTGCATATGCTGAGTTTGAAAATGCACAAGTTATGAACATGCCTTTGGCCATGAATCAAAGTGACTTTTGCTCATATTGCCAAATTCGATTCTCCCTAACCACAAGGTTGTTTGATGAGTTCTTGGATATTTTGGAAAACTTGTAATGTGTACTACAATCCATCTTTGTAATGAAAGTTGAAATTCCAAGGGGAAGCATATGAAAAGTGGCCATGAAGTTAGGCAAAAATCCTGCCTAGAATAGGTCAAAAAAATTTCTAAGTTAAGAATGTTTTGCACCCTTGTTCCAAAAATCATAACTTGAGCTACAAGCTTCTTTTGGGGAAACTTTGTGAATAAAAGTTGTATATTTTGCAATGGACTATAACTTTCATGTTTTGAGTTTTCCTTGAATCCAAATGTATCTTGATGAAAAAAATGGGACAAAGTTAGGAAAAAATTAGGGATTTTCATAACTTAGAAAATTTCTAAGTTATGAAAATTCTTCATTTTAAACCCTAATTTGCAATTTTTGATTTCTTGATGAACAAGTTTCATAATTTGACATGTTTTTATGAAAAATGAATCTTGACACTTGATTTTGACCAAAAAGTCAAAGTTTGACTTTTCAGTATACAATCAACTTTGGCTCAGTTGACTGGAAAATTCATCTGTCAATCTTGTGCATTTGGGATCTTTTGAGCTTGTTGAACATGTAAAGACAATTCCATTGATTCCTTGAGTCCATATGTGAGCTAGGTTTGCCATTGGCTAGGTCAAGCAGTCAAAAATTGCCTTTGTGCAGTCAAAACCCTAAAAATGACCATTTTGCCCTTTTGGTGATCTGATCAAATTTCTTGTGGAATTGTGATCCAAACTTGACCAAATGGTTCATATGAGTTCATAATGTTGATGTGGGTCAAAAATCATGAGGTTTGACTGTCAATTGACCACAGTTGACTTTTTCCCCAATACAACTGATTTCTAGGTCAACTGTCCAATTGACTGGGCAAAGATTGGAATCAGGGCTTGAAACTTGGTATGGATAAACTTGGGAGTCCAATATGAAGCATGAAAGTCATCTTGGGCATTTTAGGTCAAAACATCTTTGTGCAAACTCAAACCCTAATTTGGGTCAACAGTGCAAGGAGGAGTCTTGAGCAGAGTAAACCCTAACTTGACCTTGAGCCCCAAGGGTCTTGTGGTGAGAAAATGTTGAGGAAATGGGAGGGCAAATTTTAGGGTACAACAGTTGCCCCTGTTCAATCTTCTTGAACCTGAAGAGTTAGATTGGCAAGTTTGACTTTCGCGGCTCGAAGGTAAAAGGAGATTGGACACTAGAGTGCCCAGAAATTTGCACTCGCATGCTGGAGTATCAGCAATGTGACGGCGTGAATGGGCTTATAGATGCCATTTGGAGAGATGGTGGATAGGGGGATGGGCTTATAGATGCCATCTGGAGACGTGACAGAACCTTGTCGGGAATGGGCTTATAGATGCCATTTGGAGGTGTTGATCGCGTAAGAGATTCCTTAGCGAGAACTTGCGTACTTTGAGAAAGGAAGATGTTTCCTGGCTTGTTACAGGTGTTGATATTCATTCTCTTCATGTATATGTGCCCTGGCTAGATACAGGAGTCGAATATACAATTAGTTGCTCACAGATGTGCCCTGGCTAGATACAGAAGTCGAATCTGGAACTTCAAAAGGTTGTTTACAGACGTGCCCTGGCTGGATACAGGTATCGAATCTCTAAACTCTTCATGAAGATATGCCCTGGCTGGATACAGGTATCGAATCTACAATTAATGACTCACAGATATTCCCTGGCTAGATACAGGAATCGGATCTGGAATTGGTTGTCTACAGATATGCCCTGGCTGGATACAGGAATCGAATCTGGAAGTTGTCGCATACAGATATGTCCTGGCTGGATACAGGAATCGAATCTGGAAGTTGTCGCATACAGATATGCCCTGGCTGGATACAGGAATCGAATCTGGAATTGTGATAGTTGATAGTAATCATCTTTGGATTGACCTTTTCCTAAAAAGGCGAAACATTAGTTGTATGCAATGTCATGATGTATGAAATGCATGATGTCATGATGCTCAAAATGAGATAGTGTTGTATGCACTTTATCATATATGTATGAAACGTGAAACGTCTATGAATGTATTTTCGTCTAGGAAAATAAATCCTTGACGAGTGCCGGGAGTTTGTGGAATCCTGGGCTGACGTTGAAGAGTAAAGTTCTTCGCTTCCGCTGGGGATGATGGTTGCAAGAATAAACCAGTAGGAGAAGATGACTCCGTTGGGGAATAAACTTGTTGGAGAGATTACTCTGTGGGGAATTACTCTGTGGGAAGAGATACTTCGCTGAGGTTTTGATGAGGGCTCCGCTGGGGGATCCCACTGATAAGTTATGTTGGGTGTTCCGTTGATAAGTTATGTTGGGGAATTTGATGAACTCCGTTGGGGATAGGAATAACTTTGCCGAGGACGAATTTTCCGTGATAATTAGCTGAGGATAACCCAGTTATACCCTGATGGGGAAATAACCTTTGAATAAAGTCGGGAGAGACGTACTCTGCAGGGGATAAGCTTCCAGAATCTACTGGGGATATGGATTCCACTTTCCTGGGGAAACTTTTCATACTGTACTGGGGTGTTGGTATTCCACCGGGGAACAATCTTATATTAAGACTACCGGGGATGCTTGCTGAGGAATTTCTATACTCCGCTGGGGAACGTTGAGATCTTCTGGGGATACCCAACTTCCTTTAGGCTGACAGACTAACTCTGCTTGAGGAGAGTACCGCTGACTTGCTAGGGGAACAATGTGCCTTTTCAGGGCTGATGGGAGACCAACTCTACTCGAGGAGAGTATTGCTGAATCTCACCTTACTCTGTGGGGAGTTGAAGTAACTTGGTTACATTCTTCAGTCGAGCCTACCTTGGTACCTTGGTGGACAGAGCAACTAGACCGCTTGGACAATTCTAAATTTCCCCTGTTTCTGATGTCTCCTGCAATTAGTCCTTTGTTTCACATGCAACTATTCATGATTAGCAATTAATGTCAAATGCATATATCAAAAAATGAACATTGGACGTTCTTCGCAAAACAAAACAGAAAAAGGAAAAACAAATGGATAATTTGTCTGAAAAATTGAGCTTGTATTGATTTTGAATTTGCCTGAAAATAGGCGTTTTTGTACAGGAGGCTGACGTCCTAGTAAGAGAACGCCGCCGAACAACATAGAGTTTATACAATTTTGAAAAGGAAACAAAACAGCTATGTGAAAAATAATCCCACTGGGTTTCAACTCTGCTATCGCCTTTATGTCTTCAAGCGTCTCATCACTTTGTTGTTTAGTTGAAGATGAAGTTGATTGATCGATGCCGAAGTCTGATGGTTGATGCCGAATTCTAGATGCAAGGTGATCCAATGAGACATAGTATTACGCTTATCCCTAACTTTTTCCTGGACCGCCCTTTCGGGTTTTCAGTCCACCGGGATACCCATTTTTGCCCAAGACGCCTTTTCAGGTTTTCGACTTGCCGGGTGTACAGATTTTTTTTATTTCATCCCTTATTTTTGCCCGAACCCTTTTGGTCCGCCGGGAAGCCCTTATTTTTGCCTAGGTGTGTCAACCTAGCGGGTCTTTGATTCATGCGTAGTATCTTTTTACTATGTCTGCATTGGCAGGGTGAGGGAGGTCGTCACCATCCATGGTGGTTAGAATCATAGCTCCTCCTGAGAAGATATGTTTAACCACAAATGGCCCTTCATATGTAGGGGTCCATTTTCCCTTGGGATCACTTTGAGGGAGAATGATGCGCTTGATTACCAGGTCTCCGACTTGATACTCTTGTCGTCTGACCTTCTTGTTAAATGCCATGATCATCCGTTTTTGATACGTCTGACCATGACAAATAGCAGTAAGTCTCTTTTCGTCAATTAGGTTTAACTGATCAAGCCGAGTCTGGATCCAGTCGTCTTTTCTCAAATCGGCATCCTTCATTATCCGGAGAGAGGGTATCTGGACCTCAATAGGCAAGACTGCCTCCATGCCATAGACCAAGGAAAAGGGAGTTGCCCCTGTTGACGTCCGTGCTGAGGTACGGTACGGATGAAGAGCAAACGGTAACATTTCGTGCCAATCTTTGTAGGTCACTGTCATCTTCTGCACAATCTTCTTGATATTCTTATTCGCTGCTTCTACGGCCCCATTCATCTTCGGCCGATAAGGAGAAGAGTTGTCGTGATGTATCTTGAATTGCTCGCAGAGCTCAGTGATCATTTTGTTGTTAAGATTAGTACCATTGTCCATAATGATCCTTTCAGGTATACCGTATCGATAGATCAGGTTGTGCCGAATGAACCGTGCCACGACGCTCTTGGTTACGGTGGCGTAGGAAGCTGCTTCAACCCACTTCGTGAAATAATCAATTGCTACCAAGATGAAGCGGCGCCCGTTGGATGCCGTAGGCCTGATTTCGCCGATCATATCAATGCCCCACATTGCAAAAGGCCAAGGTGTTGTCAAGACGTTCAGAGGAACCGGAGGAATGTGCACCTTATCAGCATAGATCTGGCACTCATGACAAGTTCGCGAATGCTGATAACAGTCGGCTTCCATTGTGGACCAGAAATATCCTGCCCGAAGGATTTTCTTTGCCATGGTATGTCCACTGGAATGTGTTCCGAAGGTACCTTCATGTAGTTCTGCCATGATCCTTTCTGCTTCAGTCTTATCCACACAACGCAGTAAGGTGGAATCATGGTTTCGCTTGTAGAGAATGTCGTTGCTGAGGAAGAACTTTGCCGCAAACCTTCTCAGGAACTTCTTGTCATTTACAGATGCGCCTTCGGGGTATTCTTGAGCTTCAAGGTACCTCTTCACTTCATGATACCATGGTTTTTCTGTTACCTCTTCGGTCTCGAGATCGCAGCAATGGGCAGGTTCATCCAACTTCCAAATAATGATCCGGGGAGCCTCGTTGTCCCATTTGACTTTGAACATAGAAGACATCGTAGCCAACGCATCCGCCAACTGATTCTCCTCTCTTGGGAAGTGTTCAAAAGTTATCTCCTCGAAGTGGGGAAGCAACATCAGCACATACTCCTTGTAAGGAATAAGATTTGGGTGTTTCGTATCCCACTCGCCTTTGATCTGATTGATCACGAGAGCGGAATCTCCGAAGACACTTAGAAACTTGATCCTTAAGTCGATTGCAGCTTGAAGACCCATGATACATGCCTCATACTCTGCCATGTTGTTGGTGCAGTTGAAACATAGTCGGGCAGTGAGTGGAGTATGAGTGCCTTTGGGGGATATGATCACAGCGCCGATACCATTACCCAAAGCGTTTGAGGCTCTGTCAAAGTGCATAGACCATCGGGATCCTTCCTCAGGTCCTTCATCCGGTCCAGGTACTTCACAATCAGTTACTACCATGATATCCTCGTCTGGAAATTCAAAGTTCATCGACTGGTAATCATCCACTGCCTGGTGTGCCAGATGGTCTGCCAATACACTTCCCTTGATTGCTTTTTGAGTCGTGTACTGGATGTCATATTCCGTCAAGATCATTTTCCATCTTGCTATTCTTCCGGACAGAGCAGGCTTTTCGAATATGTACTTGATTGGATCCATTTTTGAAATCAACAGAGTAGTGTGAGTCAACATATACTGTCTCAGCCGGCGAGCAGCCCATACCAGAGCGCAGCAAGTTTTCTCGAGCAGTGAGTACCGGGTCTCACAGTCGGTAAACTTTTTGCTCAGGTAATAAATGGCGTGTTCTTTTCAGCCAGACTCATCATGCTGCCCTAGCACACACCCCATTGTGTTGTTAAGTATTGTCAAGTATAGGATTAGTGGTCTCCCTTCAACCGGCGGCATAAGAATGGGTGGTTCTTGGAGATACTCTTTGATCTTTTCGAAAGCGGCCTGACATTCATCATTCCAACGTACTACTTGATCCTTTTTTAGCAGTTTGAAGATTGGTTCACATGTAGCAGTTAGATGCGAGATGAATCGGGCAATGTAATTCAGACGTCCTAGAAAGCCTCTGACTTCTTTCTCTGTCTTGGGAGCTGGCATCTCTTGTATGGCTTTTACTTTGGTAGGGTCCACTTGAATACCTTTGTCACTTACGATGAAGCCTAGCAATTTTCCAGATCTCACCCCAAAGGTGAATTTGTTCGGGTTCAACCTCAGCTTGTACAACTTCAGACGGTCAAACAGTTTCCGTAGATGGTCAAGGTGTTCCTCCTCAGTTTGGGACCTTGCAATCATATCGTCGACGTATACTTCTATCTCGTGATGGATCATATCATGAAATAAAGCAACCATGGCACGTTGGTAAGTTGCCCCAGCATTTTTCAACCCAAAAGGCATAACCTTGTAGCAAAAGGTGCCCCACTGAGTGACAAAAGTGGTCTTCTCCATGTCTTCAGGAGCCATCTTGATCTGATTATAATCGGAGAAGCCGTCCATGAAGGAGAAAACTTTATGCTGAGCAGTATTATCAACCATAACGTCGATATGAGGCAAAGGGAAATCATCCTTAGGGTTGGCCCTGTTCAAATCCCTGTAATCAACACACATTCGGACCTTACCATCCTTTTTCGGCACTGGAACCACGTTGGCAATCCACTGAGGGTAAGAAGTTACAGCTAGAAACCCGGAATCAAATTGTTTCATAACCTCAACTTTGATTTTCTCGGACATCTCTGGACGCATACGGCGGACCTTTTGTTTTACCGGAGGGCAGTCTTCCTTGGTAGGCAGGTGATGAACCACAATGTCGGTATCCAACCCAGGCATGTCTTCGTAAGACCAGGCAAAGATTTCCACATAGTCATGCAGCATCTGAATCAACCGTTGTTTCACACTGAGCTCTAGGTTGGCACCAATCTTGACTTCCTTTCTGTTTGTCTCAGTACCCAGATTTACCGTTTCCACTGGCTCTTCATGTGGCTGAATGGCCCTCTCTTCCTGGAGTAGCAGTCTTGCAAGTTCACCAGGCACTTCGCAATCATCTTCACCTTTGTCTTCGACTAAGTTGATCGTATTTTCAAAATCATAACTGGCAGTAGCAGAGTCGTTACCAGTGAGATCCAGAGTGGATTGGAACCTGTATAAGTGAGTGTGTGTAAATATAGCTGTTTTGCAATATATAATAAAGAAAGAAAAGGAGCGCAAGATTTGAAATGCAACAAACGTCCAATGTTTTGATTAATGATATATGAAAATGTCATACAAAAGCCCTCACAAATGGAGCCATGGTGCCCCGGGTAGGACACCAAGCCATAAAAGTTTCAACATATTGTTTGTTACAAATTGAAAACAAAAGAGTTCATTACTGAGTGACAAAAGTAATAGGTGTGAAGCCTTTGGCAGTCCAGTTGCTTGGTCCACTGTCGGTTGTTGGGTAGATCCAGCTGTCAAATTTCGATTCCTCTACATCGTCTTCAATAGCATTCACTCCCGGGTTGGTGATGAACACAGGAGATTTTCCAATTCTTGCTTTGCGAACAGCCCTCTGAGCCTCTGCAGTGAAGCCCAAGCCAAACTTGTCAGTCTTCGGAGTAAAGTCAGGAAGTCGGCCCCAGTTTGCACACTCACCCTTCTCAATCACAGCCCGGACATCCTTTAAGGAAGCCATCTTCAAAGGAGGGTCTTCAATCACAATTTCAGTCGACGCCTAAGTCTGAGGCACCTCTTCAAAGTGTTGAAATGGGGTTTCAATGAATTCCCCATCCATCTCTATATATCGGAACGAGTTAAGGTGGCTGACCATATATTCTTCTTCCCCCTGCACTGTCACAATTTTCCCTCTAACCGGGTACTTAAGCTTCTGATGTAGTGTGGAGGTCATAGCTCCAGCCTTATGGATCCATGGACGACCCAGCAAACAAGAGTAGGATGGACGTATGTCCATCACATAGAAAGTTGAATCAAAAACTTGAGAACCAACCCTGATTGGAATGTCAACTTCACCATGTACCATTCTTTTCGAACCGTCAAAGGCTCGGACAACAATGTTACTGGGTTTAAGCTCCAGACCCTCACAATCTAATTTGTCTAGGGCCTTCTTGGGTAATACATTCAATGAAGAACCGGTGTCTACCAACACATGGGCAAGAGTAGTTCCCCTGCATTCAATGGAGACATGCAGGGCGTCGTTATGGTTCTTTCCTTTGGCAGTCAGATCGGCGTCAGAGAAGCCCAAACCATTATCGGCAGTCAAGTTGGCCATGCAATCGGTAAATTGATCAGCAGACGTTTCTTGCGGCACATGAGCCGTCTTCAGGAAGGAGATCAGGGCCTTGGCATAGGCCTCTGAACACAATAACAGTGATAGCATAGAAATCTTTGATGGGGTGTGCCCCAACTGCTCAACAACATTGAAATCACTTTTCTTGATAATCTTGAGGATCTCCTCCATCTCTTGCTGGGAGACTTCAACAGTGGTTGTCTTCGGTGCCTCCGTCAGGGCAGGCAAATCAGTAGCAATCCCTTTGCCCCGAGCGTCAGAGGGCTCGGCGGCAGGGGGAGAAACAGGAACTTGATTAGGAGGTGGAACATGCACACTTGCAGGTGTGATGATAAGGGGTTTCTGAATAGCTGGTGGCGAAATATCTGGTGAGAATAGCCTACCACTGCGAGTAATTTTGGCAGGCCCGGTGATGTTACTGACACCAGTACTTGTATCAAACTCTTGCTTCACTCCAAGCACATAAACATCTGCCTCATAGTGCCACGGGATAGCTTTGTCGGACGTATAGGGGAGGGGCCCCGGAACAGTGATGATGATAGGAGCCATCTTCTGAGTGGACATGATTTTGACAGGCTTCTTTGAAGGAGCCTTGGGAGGTTTGTTTAAAATAGTGACAATAGAAACTTCTTCGGCGGGGACAGCAGGAACAACAATCTTCTCGAACAAGATTTCTTTGCTATCCATCAGGCTTTGGATGCCTGATTTCAGCAAAGGACAACCAAAAGGCGAAACAGCACATAGAAGGCAATCTTCACCACATCCCGGAAATAAACCGGCTAGCAACAGATTCCTTTTAACAGTTGATAACGGAGTAACAATCTCTTCCACGGAGGCTACATATCGGTCTTCTTCCACAGCATTCACTCCATGCTGGGGCATGGGAGCAGTCACAACATTGGGCCTTTCGGTCACCTCAAACTGTATTTCCTTAGCATCAATAAGGTCTTGAACCTTATTCCTCAGAGCCCAACAATCGTCCGTAGTATGCCCGGGGCTATCAGAGTGATAAGCGCAACGGCCGTTGGGGTTGTACTTTGGAGAAGTTGTGTTCACTACCTTCGGAGCTTCTTTGACAGTTACCAAATTGGTTGACAGTAGTTGCGGCAAAATCTGAGACAGGGTCATGCTAAGCCGAGTGTACTGCCTTTTGGGCCTCTCACCCCTTTGTTGATTATATTGCTGAGGAGCAACAACAGTAGGCTTTGAAATTACCAATGCATTGACAGCTTGGCGGCGTTCCAGCTTAACTTGTCTTCTAGGACCATAAACAGCACTAGCTTCCTTCTTGAAAGGCTTCTTCTCAGTACTCGCGGAGGCACCTTTCTGTATCTTCCCCGACTTGATACCAGCTTCTATCCTCTCACCAGTCAAGATCAAATCTGTAAACCCAGCAGAAGAATTACCAATCAGATGGTTGAAGAACGGACCAGACAGGGTCCCTAGGAACATGTCAACAAGTTCACGGTCAGTCAAAGGAGGCTGCACCCTACCAGCCAGGTCTCTCCACTTTTGTGCATACTCCTTGAATCCTCCGCCCGTTCCCAGTGACATACCCTGAAGTTGGGTACGCGTGGGAACGAGGTCAGAATTATATTGATACTGCCTATAAAACGCAGTAGCCAAGTCCTCACAGCTTCGGATACTGGCTCCATCTAGCTGATAGAACCATTCGAGTTGAGACCCCGAAAGGCTATCCCGAAAGAAATGGATCCATAGGTTCTTGTCTGTAGTGTAAGGTTGGATCTTCCTTACATATGATCTGAGATGCAGCTTAGGACAGGAAGCCCCGTCGTACTTCGCAAAGGCAGGCGCCTTGAACTTGTGTGGGATCACCACCCCAGAAGATAAACCTAGATCTCCGAAATCCAACCCCGGCACATTTTGAATCTCCATGGCACTTAAACGGTCCTCTAGTTGCTTGTATCTGTCTGCAGCAGGAGGGTACTGTTCATCATTGTAATCCGTCTCGTTGTCGGAGACTGCAGGACTAGGAGCCCTTCCCCCTTGGGGACTGTCTTTCTCTACAGAGGAAGTATCCTGATCATCCTCATTGTGTAGTGTATTCCCAAACCTCTGTCCGGTGTTGAACAGCGCAGTCCTCTTCTTCTTCTTTTTCTTCAAGAGCAGAGTCTTCAACTCTTGTTGACCTTGGGCTAAGTTCATGACCAACTCTTGAAACTGGGCGTTCTGGGCCTGGAGGGCCTTGATAGCTTGCTCATTGGATGATTCAGGATTCATGATGACTGTTCAAATAAACAGCGAAGAAGATTAAGCAACCTGTGGAAAAAAGGGTACCTGTTATGCATATGATGCAATGAGATGTGTATGTTTTATGTTTTCAAAGACAATCGGGATTCAACTTTGTAGACAAAAAGAAACATACTTCATTAGATTCAAACTTTTAAATTGTTCAACAACTTGCCCTTGGGCATTACAAGAATGAAAATACTGAAAATGAAATAAAAACTGTAAAAGAAATCTCCTAAGCTCATCAGTGCTCCCATGGCCTCCTCTTCTCAGTACGGATATAGTCATTCAGGATCCGCTCTTCCTCCAATTGCTTAGTCAGCTTCTGGATCTTCCGTTCTTGTTCGTTGAACTTTTCCCGATAAAAATCCCGTTTTTCCTTTAGCTGCGCCCAAGATCTCTTTAGTGTATCAACATCAGTGGGTATCTGAGGAGGGAGGACAGTTGGAGGAACCCCGTCTTCATCAGGAGATTCAAGAATGATAGGCATGACAGCTTCGTATGGCATACCTAACTTCTGAGCACGGATGTGGACCCATCTGCAATAGGATTCCAATGGTAGAGAAGTCTTCGGTCCCAACTCATGTGGGTCAGCCTTGTGAATTCTGTCCCAAGCCTTAATGAATCCATGGCACAGTTTATCACTGCCTACCTGAAATTCAAAATGGAAGTGAGGAACCAACATCTCATGAGGCCCTACTCTTATGGCTCTTCCAAACTGACGGAGAGCTAAACATGGATTATAAGAGATTCCTCCCTGGGTACCGATCAATGGAACATTAGGGTATTCTCCGCAGCGATCAATAACAGCTACCTCATCCAAACCTCTGAGAGTCCAAGTGATGTCATTATCAGTGAGAGATATTAACCTATGAGCCCAACCCTTTCCTTCTTCATTCTTCAGCACGAACTTAGGAAGGTGAGAAATAAACCACCTCACTAGCAAAGGAGCACAACACCATGGAGTTCCCCGTCTTCGGGCAGTACGAGCATAGAGTTGTTGCAGGATATCACCTAAAAGAGTGGGTACAGGGTTCCGAGACATGAAGATCCTTATGGCACAGATATTGATAAAGGTATCAGGATTTGGAAACAATACCAGACCATATATTAGAAGAGCCAGAATGTCTTCGTACGCCTTGAAGTCTAAGTCATTCCAGAAACTATTAGCTTTGCCAACCAGAAACTTAACCAAAAAGCCCTTAACTCCACTTCTAGTTTCCCAGTTAGACACTACCTCTTCTTTGGTTAAGGGAAGGACTGCAGCAATCTCTTCAGGCCTAAGAGTCTTCTCCCAACCAGTGAATGGAGTCTGCTCCAAAACAGGGATACCAAGCAAATCAGAGAATTCTTCCAGGGTAGGGACCAGCTGGAAGTCTTGAAAAGTGAAGCAATGATACAAGGGATCATAAAACTGGACCAAAACACTCATCAGCTGTTCGTCCCACTTTGAAGTGATCAAACCAAGGAGAGAACCATGCCTCTTGATGAAGGAAGTAGTGTTTGGAATCCTACCAACCAATTCCTTGAGCAAATTAGGTGGTTGAACAAAGTTGAGCCGGATAGTATTCCTACGCACGGGCATCATGATGTCCTACAAAACAGAGCAAAGATGAAACCCTCTTGTCTTTGAAATGGGCCAGTCCTTATGCAGGATGCATGAAATGGTATGATGGTATGATGCTATGATGAAGCACACCACAAGTATTCACAAAGGCAAACATGATAAGGCACACAAGTCACACAAGACAACCCTTAGGGTTTAGGCCAGCATGAAGTTTAGGTATTACCCTCTTTTAGTTTCGTTGGTTAAAACCTGTCCTATCAAAGGTAACCGGGTTCTAGAGGATCTCAATATCATTGACTACCCTCAATCGGTCATAACTCCAGCATCGCAAACTTTTCTTGCAGCCAGAACCATCGCGAGAGTTTAGCCTCAATGAGTGTAGCATACTGCTACTGTTTTATGGCCAAGTTGGGTCAATTTAGGGTTCTAAGGTCGGTTGGTGTTTAATGACTCCTTAGAAGACCCATATTCTCCTCGTTGCAACACAAGGGATATCGATACAGACCAAGGTGTCACACCAACATAGCCACTGCTTCACCCATGTCGGTCTACGCCGGACAGGTCCCTCACAGATTATGCTACCTAATAGGGTATTTCCCAGATCCGGGTTAGGATCTATGAAACTCCGATGCAAAGCCCCCAAATATAAAAGCAAACAAAGCAAACAATTGAAAACAAAGGTGATCTAAGCCCTAAGGTTACTCCACTTTTAAGTTCTCCCCAGCAGAGTCGCCAGTTCTGTGATACGGTGGGAGAACTGACTTGAGGTTTTGCGTTTGTTTTTGCAAATGTTTCGGTTGAGCAAGAGTCGCCACCGACTTTTTATTTTATCCTAAGGAAAGGTTAAAAAGCACAGCAAAAACCTTTGAGATGTTTTCTTGGGTTCGGGGAGTAGATTATAGAAAGGGAAGGTATTAGCACCCTTTCTATCCATGGTTATCCATGGGCTCTTAGTTACTTGCTTAGATCAACTTGCCTTTATTTTCAATTGTTTGAAATGGTGCTTTCAATTGTTTGAAATGGTGCTTTGTGTGTGGGTTTGAAAATGTTTTGAAAAGAGGCCAATGTGGTGGCAACCTTTGTAATGATCCATGTTGGGATGTATACAAAGGTTTATGTCTTTTGAAAAGTTTTCAATTGTTTTTGAAAATTGTTTTGAAAGTGTGTTGTGATGTGTGTTTTGAAAAATAAGCAAGTGTTTTTGTTTTGCAAGTTGGCAAGTAACCAAAAGCTATCTACCCTAAATTTCTCAAAGATCTTTGCTATGTTTTAACCCTTTTAACAATTTTGTTCCACCATTGTATTTGGTGGACAATCTTGTGTTAGGATGTGAACGGGATGGGCGTGGGTCATCGTTTAGACCATGATTGCAATGGTGCCAAGTGTCTTTAGGCAATTTTCCTTTAAGGGGCTATGATCATTTTTAGGCAACTTTTGAAAGCGTCATCGAGGGACTATGATCATTTGAATTGTTTTTTTTTTGCCAAAGATACCTAACATGCAATATGGCCCATTATTGAAGGAAACAAGTGGAGTAACCCTAAGGGGTGCAAGTGTGATTTGTGTTTGTTCATTTTCATGCTTTTATCTTGGAATTAGGTCAAGCTATTTTGTTTGGTTGATTTTTGCATACAAAACCCTAATTCTATCATGGAATATTTAGAAAGCTTTTAAATGCGAAATTAAAAGTCCTAAGTTATTACACAATGATCATGGGAATGGGGGTACAAATGTTCAAATGGGGATGAGACTTCATAGGAGGATAGTGTCCAATATTTACAACCAAATCGAATTGCGCAAATATAAAGATGTATAAGAATAAAGCAATATGTATGTGTAAATATTTCTATGTAAGTGTATGTTTTATTCACAAGTAAAATAAAAATTAAAAGAAGGTTAATTTTTGAACGGTAATTCAGTATCACCAGAAACGGTAATTCATCCCCAGCGGAATTTATCGGTGGAATCCTCAGCGGAGCATCTATTCCCCACAGAGTAATCTCCTCATCAGTTTATTCCCCAACGGAGTTATCCTCTCCTGCAGGTTTATTCTCACAATCATCTTCGTTCTCCATCCCCAGCGGAAACGAAGAATTTAACTCTTTTCTCCAGCAGTTATCCTGGATTTATTTCCCCAGCTAAAAGCATTACATTTCCATACATCATGACACATGCATAGACGCATCATACAACACAATCTCATTTATTTTGAGAACATCATTGCGTGATACATATCATGCATTGCATACAGCTAACCTTTACCTTTCAGGAAGGATGCGGTTAATTCTCAGTTATGAAGCTTTTATCCAGGTCAAATTACTGACCAGTTCTTAAATCTCAACAGAATTATCCTCAGTTGAATTACAGATAAGGTTCTGAATCTCGACAATTTTCCTCCATCGAAGTATGGACGAGTTCTTAAATCTCAACAGAATTATCCTCGGTTGAATTACAGACAGTTCCTAGATCTCGATAAAGATGTTTCCCTCAGTCGAAGTACTGACCGGTTCTTAAATCTCAACTGAATTATTCTCAGTTGAATTACAGATAAGGTTCTAAATCTTGACAATTTTCCTCCGTCGAAGTGTGGACGAGTTCTTAAATCTCAACAGAATTATCCTCGGTTGAATTACAGACAGTTCCTAGATCTCGATGAAGACGTTTCCCTCAGTCGAATTACTGACCGGTTCTTAAATCTCAACTGAATTATTCTCGGTTGAATTACAGATAAGGTTCTAAATCTCGACATTTTTCCTCCGTCGAAGTGTGGACGAGTTCTTAAATCTCAACAGAATTATCCTCAGTTGAATTACAGACAGTTCCTAGATCTCGATGAAGATGTTTCCCTCAGTCGAAGTATTGATCGGTTCTTAAATCTCAACTGAATTATTCTCGGTTGAATTACAGATAAGGTTCTAAATCTCGACAAATTTCCTCCGTCGAAGTGTGGACGAGTTCTTAAATCTCAACAGAATTATCCTCCGTTGAAGTACAGACAGTTCCTAGATCTCGATGAAGATGTTTCCCTCAGTCGATGTACTAACCGGTTCTTAAATCTCAAATGAATTAGTCTCGGTTGAATTACAGATAAGGTTCTAAATCTCAACAATTCTCCTTAGTCGAAGTACTGACCGGTTCTTAAATCTCAACTGAATTAGTCTCGGTTGAATTACAGATAAGGTTCTAAATCTCGACAGATTTCCCCATTTGAATTACGGACAAGTTCTTAAAACTCAGCAGAGCTATTCTCTCAGTTGAAGTACAGGCAAGTTCCTAAATATCAACAAGATCAGACTTCCCCAGCGGAATCTTCCACAACAACAAGTATACAAGCTCTCGCTAAGGAATCTCTTATGCGATCGACACCCCTTCATATGGCATCTTTAAGCCCATCCTCCCGCCAAAAATCTCCAAATGGCATCTGTAAGCCCATTCCCGACATCACAAGGCTGATACCATTTCATGCGAGTGCAAATTTATGGGCACTCTAGTGTTCAATCATCTTCCACCTTCGGATCACGAAAGGCACGGAAGCCAATCTACATCCTCATGTTTAAGAAGATTGAACAGGGGAAGCTGTTGTACCCCAAAATTTTCCCTCTCATATTTCTCAAGACATTGCAAGAAAAATCTCCAAGTTGCTCAAGTTTGCTCAAGAATTGGTCAGACAAGCTATCTCCTAAGGCAGTCAACCCTAAATTAGGGTTTTGTGTTGCATCAAGAACTTTGATTCCAAATGACCTCAAGTTCTCCCTAATGTCCTAATATTCTCTCAAGATCATCCATGTCAAATTTCAAGCCTTGTAGAGGAAGTTTGCTCAGTCAATTGCTCAAAGGGTCCAAAATCGACTGTGTTAGGGCAAAAGTCAACTGTGACCTATAAATAGTCAAACTTCAAGATTTTTTGTCAACATCCTCATTTTGAAGGATATTTCATTATTTGATCAAGGTTTGATCATGATTCATCAAGGATTGCTCAAAATTCATCAAGACTCAAAAGTTGCTAAGTTAGGGTTTTGTAGGAAAAGTCAACTCAACTTTGACCAAGCATAACTTTCTCATACTTTATGAAAAATGACCCATCCAAAGTTCATTTTGAAGAGGATACAATTTACTACAATCCATATTCATACCACAAGATCAAAAAATGCACTCACAAGAAGTTATAAATTTGGACATTATAGGTCATTTATGAAAGTCAACAAAAACACCTTTTTTGCAAAAGCTTATAACTTGAGAATGGAATATCAAAATGATATGAGACCAAAATGGTTGGTTAGAGGACATATCAAGCTTTCTAAAAAGTCCAAGAACACCTCCAAAAGTTCAAAATTGAAGAAGTTATGCATTGTTGAAGTTGGAAATGTTTGCAAAATTGCCAAAAGTCAACTATCCCCAAAACTTCAAATTTTGTCAAATAGGCCCATTCTTTTCTACTTGATTTGAGCTTGCATCATTGCCCACGTGTCCTAGCTTCAGCAATGAGCCCATATTTTATTTTTACTATTTAATTTTATTTTTAATTGAATTTGTTCATTTTTAATCATATAAAATCCAATGCTTTGATAACACAAGATTTTTTGGATATTTCAGGCTTTGATTGCAATCTTTATCATCATCAAATTTGAATCACACCAAATCATGTGCAAAAAGATTGAAATTAGGCAAAATTGGCAAGTTTGTAAAGGGAGATAAAATCAAATATGCAAGCATTGATAGGAGAAGATTTGATCCATATTTGTTACCCTAGTACACTACACAATACATAAGCAAGCCAAAGGGGTCGAGATCAGGGTTGGCAATTGCAGAGAGAGGCAGTACAAGATTGGAAAAATTCACTAAAAAGTTTGAGATTGAAATCATAGCTAGAGGCATTTTCAGAGGCCAAAACATGTCCCAATCACTTCTTGGGCATTCACTCAAGCTAAACCAATCCAAAGCAAGCTTTTTCAGACATCCAAACGCGATGTAAGTGTCACGATACCCAGCTCTGTTCTTGAAATCGAAACTCACCATTCTTGCATCTATAATGAAAACTAACTGCATATTTGTAATCCTCACAACATTTCCAAGCTATTTGTATCATTTAATTTTGTTTATATAACCTGTAATGCAAAATACCATAGCTAGGGTTCTTTGAGCTTTTTTGGGCGTTTTTATTTCAGGGACAATTGACCATCAAGAAGGGTATGGTTGTGACCGGGAGGGTGAGACGGACATAACCATGCCCTTGTAATTCATTTTTATGGCCTGAGAAGGATTTGTGAGATGAGCAATGTTATAGCTATGGACTTTTGTCCGTTGGTATAGGTTTGTGCACTTTTAGCCACGGATGAGAGGTTGAAGACAATACGTGGCGTCCATCCATTGCGTCATCCAAATAGCGTGCATTTTTTTATAATTTTTCTGGCCATTGACTTGTTTTATTTTATTATATACTCTTTGTATTATACTAACAAACAAACCATCATAGCGTAGTGGCAAGCGTGCACGTGCAAACTCCTTCAGGACCTGGGTTCGAATCCCAGGTCCCCCACTTTCTTATTAATTTTTCCTTTCAGGTGTTCCTGTGCATATATTAGCTTGCAGCTCACCATGCACCCTAGTCCATGCAATAGCCAGATGGCCAAAGGCCAGATCTGGTGGTCCAAGAGTGGATGTCCACCATAGTCCAAGTCCACGCATGCCCACTGGATTCCAAAAAGTCAACAAAGGCCAGCTGCATTTGGGCTTCAGGATTGCTTCCAGCACCCCCATTTCAGGCCCAATACCCTTCTCTTTTCTATTTTATTTATTTTGTTTTTATTAATTGTTTAATTGTTTTATTTAATTTCTAACCAATCAAAATTCTTTTTCTCATAAAATAAAATCACAAAAATATTTTTCATATTTAATCAAATTTTAACTTTTATTTTTTTTAATAAATACTAACTAATTAATTTAGGTTTTAATTCTAGAAAAATTTTAATCTATTTTGCAAATAATTAAAATTAATTGGATTTAATTAGGTTTTAACTACTAATTCAATTAATTTTTATTTTCTTTCTTAAAATGATCAAAACTCCAAAAATAATTTATTTTTATTAATTAATTTAATTTAATTTAATTTAGTGATTAATTTAGGTTATTTCTTTCTTAAAATAAAAAAAAACAACAAAAAGATATTTGCTTTAACCAAAAGGGTCAAAACCCTAATCATGCGCTCGATTTAATTTCCCGCACGCGATTTACTTTCTTTTATCCAATAATGTACCTGCTTCCAGATTGTAATAGTAAATAGGACTTTTATTTATTTTTATCGCTTTATTTATTTTCAAAGGGTTTGTCTTTGGCGATGTAAATACCCGACGCCTTGTAATTTAAATTCCGCATTTTATTTCCGCAAATTATAATTTCTAGATATTTGAAAATAGGGTTGCATGACAAGACTGAATGTTAAATCCTAAAATCAAACTAGATCACCCTTAACATGTACAAAGATAAAAATAAACTGAAAAAATAACACACTCGCACATGCGCACTCTTAGGGAACACCCCACATGGTTGCCTTCGTACACGGTCATTGAGTATAGGTCACTTTAGAGGTCATCCTCTTGTCTAAAAGATCATAGTCGCCTCGAAACAGTTGCCTCGGATATTGTTGCCTCAAACAAATGATCTAAGACATTAGGGTTACCGCTAAAGCGTCATGACATTGCTTTAGTGACCGTAAGTCCCGCATTCGAATTGACCCTCAAATTCCAACGACGGTGCTACCTACTTATTAATAGCGGGATAGCATTTTCTAAAGGAAATTAACATAAAACGATTCCTTTTTCGAGTAGGTAGATGGTTCTTAGATACTTGCTCTTTCAAAAAACAAAATCTTTTTCACACTTACACTTTTCGAACAAAGTTTTCAAAAACACTTTGTACGCTCTTGAGGACGAAAGCAAGAGTTAAATTGAAGTTTTCAAAACAAAAACTTTTTCAAAACCCACAAGCACAAAGAAAACAATTTTTGAAAACAATGAGCAAGTACCTAAGAGCCCATGGATAACCACAGATAGAAAGGGTGCTAATACCTTCCCTTTCTATAATCTACCCCCCGAGCCCGAGAAATAAAAGTCGGTGGCGGCTCTTGCTTACCGCGACATTTTGCGAACACAAACACAAAACGCAATCCAGCATTTCAAAAAACAGTCAGTTCTTCCCACCGTATCACAGAAGGAAAAACGCGCGTTTGTATGTTGGCTGGAGGTCAGGGACGAAGGCTGGTTGGGCCTGGCGCATTGGGCCTGTTGCTTTTCACACCCCCTTGTTTCCTATCTGCACCCCCTTGGCATATTTTGATATTTTTCATATTTTATTTTTATTTTTGTGTTTATTGACTTGATTATTTTTTTTCTGAACATTAAAAAATCCCAAAAAATATTTTCTTAATTTTTTGCATTTTATTTTATTATTTTTATTATTTTTTGGCATAAAAATAGTTTATTAATGTGATACGGTGGGAGAACTGACTTGAGGTTTTGCGTTTGTTTTCGCAAATGTTTCGGTTGAGCAAGAGTCGCCACCGACTTTTTATTTTATCCTAAGGAAAGGTTAAAAAGCACAGCAAAAACCTTTGAGATGTTTTCTTGGGTTCGGGGAGTAGAGTATAGAAAGGGAAGGTATTAGCACCCTTTCTATCCATGGTTATCCATGGGCTCTTAGTTACTTGCTTAGATCAACTTGCCTTTATTATCAATTGTTTGAAATGGTGCTTTCAATTGTTTGAAATGGTGCTTTGTGTGTGGGTTTGAAAATGTTTTGAAAAAAGGCCAATGTTGTGGCAACCTTTGTAATGATCCATGTTGGGATGTATACAAAGGTGTATGTCTTTTGAAAAGTTTTCAATTGTTTTTGAAAATTGTTTTGAAAGTGTGTTGTGATGTGTGTTTTGAAAAATAGGCAAGTGTTTTTGTTTTGCAAGTTGGCAAGTAACCAAAAGCTATCTACCCTAAATTTCTCAAAGATCTTTGCTATGTTTTAACCCTTTTAACAATTTTGTTCCACCATTGTATTTGGTGGACAATCTTGTGTTAGGATGTGAACGAGACGGGCGCGGGTCATCGTTTAGACCATGATTGCAATGGTGCCAAGTATCTTTGGGCAATTTTCCTTTAAGGGGCTATGATCATTTTTAGGCAACTTTTGAAAGCGTCATCGAGGGACTATGATCATTTGAATTGTTTTGTTTTTTGCCAAAGATACCTAACATGCAATATGGCCCATTATTGAAGGCAACAAGTGGAGTAACCCTAAGGGGTGCAAGTGTGATTTGTGTTTGTTCATTTTCATGCTTTTATCTTGGAATTAGGTCAAGCTATTTTGTTTGGTTGATTTTTGCATACAAAACCCTAATTCTATCATGGCATATTTAGAAAGCTTTTAAATGCGAAATTAAAAGTCCTAAGTTATTACACAATGATCATGGGAATGGGGGTACAAATGTTCAAATGGGGATGAGACTTCAGAGGAGGATAGTGTCCAATATTTATAACCAAATCGAATTGCGCAAATATAAAGATGTATAAGAATAAAGAAATATGTATGTGTAAATATTTCTATGTAAGTGTATGTTTTATTCACAAGTAAAATAAAAATTAAAAGAAGGTTAATTTTTGAATATTTTCATGTTTAGGGTAAAAACCCTAATTTTGCTAAATAAAAGGTATTAATTATCTATTATGTATTATATACAATATTTATTAATCATGTACAAAAAATAAATAAAAAGAAAGTATATTGTAAAAAAAGGTGATTTTTGAGGTTAAATATTAAATAAAATAAAAATGTATTATTTTGTATTTTTAACCTAAATATACTAATAAATATATAAGTTTTTTATATTATTTACTAAATATATTAAATGTGCATAAAAAATAAAATATTAATTATTTTACCAAAAAAGTATATTTTTAGAAAATGTTTTCAAAAGGTAAAATAAAATAAAATCAGAAAATAAAAGTGTTTGTATTATTTTTTGTATTTTTAAATAAAAGTATCTATGTTTATTTATTTACATATATCAAGTTAGAACAAATAAATACCTAAAAAATGCAAAAAAATGTGAGAAAAATAATTTTAATGTTTTTTCATGTTTAAATAAAAATATAGAAACAAAATCAAAATGAAAAAATAAAAAATGACAAATATATCTCAAAATGGGTCAGGGGGTGCATGTGTGAGAATGTGGTGCAAAGAGGAAAAATATCTCAGGCCCAGCCCATAGAGGTTGTCTTCAACCTCCAGACAATTCAAACAACAAAAACGCGCGTTTTGCCTTATCCCTGCTATCTCCTGATTCCTTGATTTTCAGCACGAACTCATAACATGAAAAATGTCAAGCATCAAACCACGAATCCATACATATAAAAAACTTAACTTAACTCTCAGAAATGAGAGAGAATTTCTCCATTCCTAATTCTTGACCTAGTTTTTTTCTAATATTCAGGTCTTAAATTCTCTCAGCATATGCAATATAAATGGAAAGTGAGGATATAGATGGCTTCAGGGACATGAACATGACATTTTTCATTCATAAATATAAACCTAACTCTTCCTAGATTGAGAGATAGAAGTTCATGAACTTACCTGTTCAGCTTGGATCGTATCTGACAATGGAGGTACTTTCAAGGCAAGGTGAAGACTTGTACAGCTTACTTGAAGTCCAGGGATGTTATTCCAATGCTTGGTATGCTTTGAAACTTGTTATATCAAGCTACAGAAGTTCACCTGCAAAACAGAAAAAGTGAAAATGGTGAAGTTGGTTAGAGGTGTTACAGGTCGTGTCCAATGCTTGGGATAGCTTCAGTGGGTGATAAGGAATGTGTTGGAAAAGGTTTCAGCAAAAACGCACGAGTGGAAGTGTTTGTGGAAGTCAAGTTGCAGGGATGCCCTATTTTTGTGCAGTACAATGGTGTTTTTGTGAATGGTGAGGTTTGGAAGGTGTTTTGGTCGTGCCTTAGCTCAGTTATGTTGTTTGGAATGTGCCTAACAAGTTTGTCTAAGCTAGTTCTTGCAGCAAATGAGAGTTGGATTTCAATATGCCAAGTTTCTTCTAATGTAAGTCAAAAATGCCAAGTGTTGTTACAAGCTTCTCTAGGCCCCTCAAATGTGCTGCAAAGCTTTGTCTTGATCAGTGGGATATGTTCCTGAACTTGTGCCAAAAGGATTTGCATTGTACTTCTTGATTTGAAAATGTGACCGGTGGAAATAGAACTGACTGTTTTTTAGCTGGTTCGCGAAATGTCGCGGTAAGCAAGAGTCGCCACCGTCTTTTATGTTATCCAACATGGAAAGGACAAAAGCACAACAAAATTCCTTCTTTGAGAATGTTTCTCGGTTCGGGAGGTAGATTTATAGAAAGGGAAGGTGTTAGCACCCTTTCTATCTGTGGTTATCCACGGGCTCTTAGGTACTTGCTCTTATGTTTTCAAAAGATGTTTGCTTTTCAAATGTGAGTGGGTTTGAAAAAAGTTTCATTTGAAAGATTTCTAAGTGACTCTTGTATCTGTCCTCAAGAGTGTATGAAAAATTTGTTTTGAAAGCTTTTGAAAGTGTCAGTGTGAAAAGATGTTTTGTTTGTTTTTGACGAGAGCAAGTACCTATGAGTCATCTACCTACCCTAAGGAATTAGGCTGTGTAAGTCCTTTAGATAGTGCTATCCCACCATTGAGAGGTAGGTAGCACCATCGTTGGAGGTATTCGGGTCATTTCGATAATTAGGGATAGTGTGGTCACCGAAGCAATAGCAGGACACCTTAGAAGTAACCCTAATGTCCTAGATCCTTTTTATCCGAGGCAACCGTTTCGAGGCGACCGGATCTTAGACAGGAGGGCGACCTCTAAGACACCCTATACTTGATGACCACGTTCGAAGGCAATGAGTGAGGCGTACCCTAGAAGTGGCATGTGCTTTGTATGTTGTTTTCATGTTAACATTTATCTTTGATCATGCAATTGTGAGCTACGGATTAGTTTTATTTACATACATTCTTTCATGCATTGTTAACAGTTAGGGATGCGGAAAGTAAATTGCAAAAATGTAAATTCTAACTATTACAAGGCGCGGGTCTATACATCGCCAAAAAAACAAAGACCCGTTTTGTAAAATAAAGTGCGAGAAATTTAAATAAAGCGGTAAAATTCCTAATTAACTATTACATAGCTGGAGACAGTTACATAAATAGTCAAAATAAATGCGCGCGAAAGAATTAAATCGGGAACGTCTTAAGGGTTTTGACCCTTTTAAGAAAAGAAATGAATTTTTTGTCCTTTTTTGTGATTAAATGGAATTAAAACTAATTATTTAATTTATTAAAAGAAAAATGTTTTTTGTATTTTTATGTTTTTAATGAAAATAAAATAAAAGAATTAAAATTAAAAGTTAATAAAAACCTAATTCTAAATTTATTTTAGTTATTAAAAAAAAGGTTAAAGTTGCCTAATTAAAACTAATTCAATTTATTAGTATTTATTTACAAAGTAATTACCTAAATGAAATTAATAAAGTATTTACATTTTTGTTTTTTTGATTTTGTTGTGAAAAAATATTAATTGGTTAATTTTGGTGATAATAATAATAATTAAAAAAAAGTTAACTAAATTAAAAAAATACAAAAAGAAAAAGGAAAAGAATAAACCAAGGGAGGGGGTCTGGGCCCAATATGGAGGTGAAAATTGGAATCTGAGGCCCATTAACACAAAGCCATGTTTGACTTTTCGAGATTGTCCATGGTGTAGGTTGACCAGGAGTATGGTGCTCGTTCAATCCAGGCCTTTGGATCTGCTTCTGAGGGACACTTGGCAAGCTGAGATGTGAGGTTTATGGTGCTCATCATTTGGGAATCTACACAAGAATGCATTAGAAAAATAACATTCAATTATGGGGGGACCTGGGAATCGAACCCAGGTCCCAATGGTTGCAAGCCACGCCACCTTCCACTGGGCCACTTGAGTGTTTTTGTTAATATAACAATCAAAGAAAATTAAATATGAAAACAAACATTATTCTGGAAATTAAAAAATCCGCGCGTTTATTTGAACCAGCCAGCCATGCATGGACACCTCATCATCATCTTCATTTATCTGCAAAATAAAAACAAAATAGCGGGGGTTTTTAACCCCCACAATGCAAAACTGTGGAAAATAGCGATTAGCTATATAGTGAACATAAAAAAGGCGTGATGGTTGGGTTGTGTTTGTTTCGTCCTTCTGAGTTCAACCATGGGTCTTGGAGGTTCTGATTTTACAGTATGTGCAAAGCCCCAATTCGAAAGCTCTGAAACCCTAGAACTTAACAATGGCAACTTTCATTTTAGAGCACCAAAATCAAATTAAATTATATCAACAGCTTCATAACAATGTTAGAAATGCAAAGCAGTAATCAAAGTGTGTTAATGATGCGTAAAAAATGAATTTCGATTATGGAAAAAGATGATGAACCGTGTGACTGTATTGAGCGATTCTTCAAGGTATTTGGCTTATTGATGATTGCAAATCGTTCCTGGCAATGCTGGGAATGTGTTTGGATCAAGAGGAATGCTTGAATTACACTGGAAGATTGAAAACAGTTTTTGGTTTTTTCTTCCAATTTTTGAATTTGGTTATGCCGTTTTAGGTGTCTCTCGGTCGTGAATGAGGTATGAGAGGCTTGCATATATGTGTATGAATGAGAATCAGATCATATCATGAGCCTTTAATCATTGCAATTATGTTTTGAGATTTCTCCACAACCACCATTAAAGCAACTTGCCATGTTTGTTCAATTTTGAATTTCATGCTTGAAATGGACTTTACACGAATTTGGTATGTGAAATATGCTTCATGAAGGCTAATCAAACCACAAGATACCATTTAATCAATTTTTTTGATTTTACTTGAATTAATATGGATTAAAATGAATTAAATCCATAAAAATTAAATAAAAATAGAAAAATAATTATTTGGTCTTGAAATTGATCATGGGACACGTGGGTGGCATGACAAGGATGAATCAAGTGCAAAAAAGTGGGCCCTTTTGTCAAAAATTGAAGTTTCAAGGATAGTTGACTTTTGCCATTTCACAAAAATTTCCCAACTTCTCCAATGCATATCTTGCTCAATTTTGATCATATGAACATGTTCTTGGACATTTTGGAAAGGTCTTGAAGTCCTCTAACCAATGCCTTTGGTCCCATGTCATTTGAATTTACCAATCTCAAGTTATGGTCTTTGACTTAAAGTTCCTTTTTGTTGACTTTTGAAAATCACCTATAATGTTGAAATTGATAACTTTTTGTGAGAGCATTTCTTGGACTTGGAATGTGAAGATGAGTTGTAGGAAATGTCATACCCTTCAAAATGAGCATTGGATGAGATTTTTCTGATGAACCATGAAAAAGTTATGCCTTTGTCAAGTTACAGTTGACTTTTCAGCTGTCCAAAAATAGAAACTTTTGCATCTTGATGATTTTTGAGCCATTCTTGTGAAATCATGGTCAAGATTTGACCAAATTATGATTGTGGCTTCAAAATAAGATTTTGACCAAAATTTTTGACTTTTGACTGCCAAATGACCATTTTGCCCCTACAGTTGATTGTGAAGCAATTAATGTTTTTGACTGTGCAACTTGACCTTGTGAGCCTTGAAACTTGACATGTAGGTGCTTGACAATGTATATGAGCATATGGGACTTGATTGAGCCCTTGAAAACCTCAACTTCCTTGTAAGAACCAAAACCCTAATTTGACTGGCTTAGGAGGATGGTTTGACTGTGCAACCCTTGAGTAGACTTGAGTAAGTTGAGATGATGCTTGTCAAAACTTTGAAGAATATGGGAGGGAAAATTTTGGGGTACAACAGTTTCCCCTGTTTAATCTTCTTAGACCTGAGGATGTAGATTGGCTTGTGTGCCTTTCGTGATCCGAAGGTGGAAGATGATTGAACACTAAAGTGCCCAGAAATTTGCACTCACATAGTAGGGTATCAGCAGTGTGATGGCGGGAATGGGCTTACAGATGCCATTTGGAAAGAGGATGGATAGGGGGATGGGCTTATAGATGCCATCTGGAGATGTGACAGAACTTTTTTGGGAATGGGCTTATGGATGCCATTTGGAAGTGTGATGGGTAGGAGGATGGGCTTATAGATGCCATCTAGGTGTCAATCGCGTAAGAGATTCCTTAGCGAGACCTTGCGTACCTGAGAAAGAAAGATAATTACCTGGCCTGTTACAGGGGTTGATCTTCAAACTCTTTATGTAGATATGCACTGGCTGGATACAGGTATCGAATCTACAAACAATCGCTCACAGATATGCCCTGGCTGGATACAGGTATCGAATCTACAAACTCTTCAGACGTGCCCTGGCTGGATACAGGAATCGAATCTGGAATTAGTCGTCAACAGATATGCCCTGGCTGGATACAGGAATCGAATCTTCAAACTCTTCAGATGTGCCCTGGCTGGATACAGGAATCGAATCTGGAATTAGTCGTCAACAGATATGCCCTGGCTAGATACAGGAATCGAATCTTCAAACTCTTCAGACGTGCCCTGGATGGATACAGGAATCGAATCTGGAATTAGTCGTCAACAGATATGCCCTGGCTGGATACAGGAATCGAATCTTCAAACTCTTCAGATGTGCCCTGGCTGGATACAGGAATCGAATCTGGAATTAGTCGTCAACAGATATGCCCTGGCTGGATACAGGAATCGAATCTTCAAACTCTTCAGACGTGCCCTGGCTGGATACAGGAATCGAATCTGGAATTAGTCGTCAACAGATATGCCCTGGCTGGATACAGGAATCGAATCTTCAAACTCTTCAGACGTGCCCTGGATGGATACATGAATTGAATTTGGAATTAGTCGTCAACAGATATGCCCTGGCTGGATACAGGAATCGAATATTCAAACTCTTCAGACGTGCCCTGGCTAGATACAGGAATCGAATCTGGAATTAGTTGTCAACAGATATGCCCTGGCTGGATACAGGAATCGAATCTTCAAACTCTTCAGACGTGCCCTGGCTGGATACAGGAATCGAATCTAGAATTAGTCATCAACAGATATGCCCTGGCTGGATACAGGAATCGAATCTTCAAACTCTTCAGACGTGCCCTGGCTGGATACAGGAATCGAATCTGGAATTAGTCGTCAACAGATATGCCCTGGCTAGATACAGGAATCGAATCTTCAAACTCTTCAGACGTGCCCTGGCTGGATACAGGAATCGAATCTGGAATTAGTCATCTACAGATATGCCCTGGCTAGATACAGGAATCGAATCTTCAAACTCTTCAGACGTGCCCTGGCTGGATACAGAAATCGAATCTGGAATTTGTCATGCAGATATGCCCTGGCTGGATACAGGCGTCGAATATACAATTAATCGCTCACAGATATGCCCTGGCTAGATACAGGAATCGAATCTGGAATTGCGACAGTTGATAGTAATTATCTTTGGGTTGACCTTTTTCCTGAAAAGGCAAAACATCAGTTGTATGCAATGTCATGATGTATGAAGTGCATGATGTCATGATGTTCTCAAAAATAGATGAGATTGTGTGATATGATGCGTATGTGCATGCATTGTGTATGTAAGCAGGATGTATGAAATGTGATATGTTTATGAATGTATTTTCGTCTAGGAAAATAAATCCTTGACGAATGTCGGGAAGTTGAATCCTGGGCTGATGTTGGGGAGTAGCGTTCTTCGTTTCCGCTGGGGATGATGGTTGCAAGAATAAACCGGTATGAGAAGATGACTCCGTTTGGGGAATAAACTTGTTGGAGAGATTACTCTGCGGGGAATACTCTGGGAAGAGATACTTCGCTGAGGTTTTGAAATTGATGATAACTCCGCTGGGGATACCGTTGATATGTTATGTTGGGGAACTTTGATGAACTCCACTGGGGGTAGGAAGAACTTCACCGAGGACGATCCTTCCGTGGTAATTAGCTGAGGATAACCCAGTTATAAGCTCTGGTGGGGAATAACCTTTGAATAAAGTCGGGGAGAGATATGTACTCTGCAAGGATAAGCTTCCAGAATCTACTGGGGATAAGCTTCCAAAATCTACTGGGGAGATTGATTCAACTCTCCTGGGGAGACTTTTGAGACTGTATTGGGAAATGGCTCCGCTGGGGTGTCCGGTATTCCGCCGGGGAACAATCTTATACCAAGACTGCCGGGGATGCTTGTAGAGGAATATCTGTACACTCCACTGGGGAATATTGAGATCTTCTGGGGATACTCAACTTCCTTAAGGCTGACAGTAGGCTAACTCTGCTTAGGGAGAGTATGGCTGACTTGCTGGAGATACTGTGTCTTTTTAGGGCTGATTAGGAGACCAGCTCTGCTTGGAGAGTATTACTGATTCTGGTCATACTCTGCGGGGAGTGAAGGTATCCCGGTTACATTCTTCAGCCGAACTTACCTTGGTACCTTGGTGGACGGAGCAACTAGATTGCTTGGACAACTCATTATTGCCCTTGTTTCTGATGTCACCTGTAATTAATCCTTTGTTTCGTATGCAAATATTTACGAGTTAGCAATTAGTGTCAAATGCATATATCAAAAAAATGAACATTGGACGTTCTTCGCAAGACAAAACAGAAAAAAGGAAAAATAATTGGCAATTCGTCTGAAAAAGTGAATTTGTATTGATTTTTGAATTTTCCTGTAAATAGGCGTTTATGTACAAGAGGCTGACGTCCTAGTAAGAGAATGTCGCCGAACAAAATAGAGTTTATACAATTTTGAAAAAGAAAAAGAAAACAGCTATGTGAAAAGTCCCACTAGGTTCCAACTCTGCTATCGTCTTTATGTCTTCAAGCGTCTCATCACTTTGCTGCTTAGTTGATGATGAAGCTGATTGATCGATACCGTCTGAACCTGATAGTTAATACCGAATTCTGGATGCAAGGTGATCTAATGAGACATAGTATTACGCTTATCCCTAACTTTTGCCTGGACTGCCTTTTTGGGTTTTCAGTCCACCGGGATACCCATTTTTGCCCAAGCCGCCTTTTCAGGTTTTCGACTTGCCGGGTGTCCAGATTTTTTTTATTTCATCCCTTATTTTTGCCCGAACCCTTTTGGTTCACCGGGAAGCCCTTATTTTTGCCTAGGTGCGTCAACCTAGCGGGTCTTTTATTCATGTGTAGTATCTTTTTACTATGTCTGCAGTGGCGGGGTGAGGAAGGCCGTCACCATCCATGGTGGTTAGAATCATAGCTCCTCCTGAGAAGATATGTTTAACCACAAATGGCCCTTCGTACATAGGGGTCCATTTGCCCTTGGGATCACTTTGAGGAAGAATGATGCGCTTGATTACCAGGTCTCTGACTTGATACTCTTGTCGTCTGACTTTCTTGTTAAATGCCCTGATCATCCGTTTTTGGTACGTTTGACCATGACAAATAGCAGTGAGTCTCTTTTCGTCAATTAGGTTTAATTGATCAAGCCGAGTCTGGATCTAGTCATCTTCGCTCAAACCTGCATCCTTCATTATCCGGAGAGAGGGTATCTGGACTTCAATAGGCAAGACTGCCTCCATGCCATAGACCAAGGAAAAGGGTGTTGCCCCGGTTGACGTCCTTGCTGAGGTACGGTACCCGTGAAGAGCAAACGGTAACATCTCGTGCCAATCTTTGTACGTCACTGTCATCTTCTGCACAATCTTCTTGATGTTCTTATTTGCTGCTTCGACAGCCCCATTCATCTTCGGCCGGTATGGAGAAGAGTTATGGTGTTGTATCTTGAATTGCTCACAGAGCTCAGTGATCATCTTGTTGTTGATATTGGTACCATTGTCTGTAATGATCCTTTCCGGGACTCCGTATCGACAGATCAGGTTATGCCGAATGAACTGTGCCACGACGTTCTTGGTTACAGTGGCATAGGAAGCTGCTTCAACCCACTTCGTGAAGTAGTCAATCGCTACCAGGATGAAGCAATGCTCGTTGGATGCCGTAGGTCTGATCTCGCCGATCATATCAATGCCCCACATTGCAAAAGGCCAAGGTGCTGTCAAGACATTCAGAGGAACTGGAGGAACGTGCACCTTATCAGCATAGATCTGGCATTTATGACACGTCCGAGAATGTTGATAACAGTCAGCTTCCATTGTGGACCAGAAATATCCTGCCCGAAGGATTTTCTTTGCCATAGTGTGCCCACTGGAATATGTTCCGAAGGTACCTTCATGTAGCTCTGCCATGATCTTTTCTGCTTCAGTCTTATCCACACAACGCAGTAAGGTTGAATCATGGTTTCGCTTGTACAGAATGCGGTTGCTGAGGAAGAACTTTGCTGCGAACCTTCTCAGAAATTTCTTGTCGTTAACAGATGCGCCTTCAGGGTACTCTTGAGCTTCCAAGTACCTCTTCACTTCATGATACCATGGTTTTTCAGTTACCTCTTCAGCCTCAAGATCACAGCAATGTGCAGGTTCATCCAACTTCCAGATAATGATCCGGGGAGCCTCGTTGTCCCATTTAAATTTGAACATAGAAGACATCGTAGCCAGCGCGTCCGCCAACTGATTCTCTTCTCTTGGGAAGTGTTCAAAAGTTATCTCCTCGAAGTGGGGAATCAATGTCAAAACATACTCTTTGTAAGGAATAAGATTTGGGTGTTTCGTATCCCACTCGCCTTTGATGTGGTTGATCACGAGAGTGGAATCTCCGAAGACACTCAGAAACTTGATCCTTAAGTCAATTGCAGCTTGAAGACCCATAATGCATGCTTCATACTCCGCCATGTTGTTGGTGCAGTTGAAACATAGTCGGGCAGTGAGTGGAGTATGAGTGCCTTTAGGGGATATGATCACGGTGCCGATATTGTTACCCAAAGCGTTTGAGGCTCCGTCAAAGTGCATAGACCATCGGGATCCTTCCTCAGGTCCTTCATCCGGTCCAGGTACTTCACAATCAGTCACTACCATGATGTTCTCGTCCGGAAATTCAAAGTTCATAGATTGGTAGTCATCCACTGCCTGGTGTGCCAAATGGTCTGCCAATACACTTCCCTTGATTGCTTTCTGAGTTGTGTACTGGATGTCGTATTCTGTCAAGATCATCTGCCATCTTGCTATTCTTCCGGACAAGGCGGGCTTTTCGAAGATATACTTGATTGGATCCATTTTTGAAATCAATAGAGTAGTGTGAGTCAACATATACTGTCTCAGCCGGCGAGCAGCCCATACCAAAGCGCAGCAAGTTTTCTCGAGCAGTGAGTATCGGGTCTCACAGTCGGTAAACTTTTTGCTAAGGTAATAAATGGCATGCTCTTTTCGGCCAAACTCGTCATGCTGCCCCAGCACACACCCCATTGAGTTGTCAAGTACTGTCAAGTATAGTATTAGAGGTCTCCCTTCAACCAGTGGCATAAGAATGGGTGGTTCTTGGAGATACTCTTTGATTATGTCGAAAGCGGCCTGACATTCATCGTTCCAACGTACTACTTGATCTTTCTTCAGCAGCTTGAAGATTGGTTCACAGGTAGCAGTTAGATGCGAGATGAATCGGGCAATGTAATCCAGACGTCCTAGAAATCCTCTGACTTCTTTCTCTGTCTTGGGAGCTGGCATCTCTTGTATGGCTTTCACTTTGGCAGGGTCCACTTGAATACCTTTGTCGCTCACGACGAAACCTAGCAGTTTTCCAGATCTCACCCCGAAGGTGCATTTGTTCGGGTTCAACCTCAGCTTGTACAAATTCAGACGGTCAAACAGCTTCCGTAGATGGTCAAGGTGCTCCTCCTCAGTTTGGGACCTTACAATCATATCGTCGACATACACTTCAATCTCATGATGGATCATGTCATGAAATAAAGCAACCATGGCACGTTGGTAGGTTGCCCCAGCATTTTTTAACCCAAAATGCATGACCTTGTAGCAAAAGGTGCCCCACTGAGTAACAAAGGTGGTCTTGTCCATGTCTTCGGGAGCCATCTTGATCTGATTATAACCTGAGAACCCATCCATGAAGGAGAATACCTTATGCTGAGCCGTTTTGTCAACCAGAACGTCAATGTGAGGCAGAGGGAAATCATCCTTGGGGCTTGCCCTATTCAAATCTCTATAGTCAACACACATTCTGACCTTACCATCTTTCTTCGGCACTGGAACCACGTTGGCAACCCACTGAGGGTAAGAAGTCACTGCAAGAAAACCGGCATCAAATTGTTTCATAACCTCAGCTTTGATTTTCTCGGACATCTCTGGACGCATACGGCGGACCTTCTGTTTTACTGGCGGGCAGTCTTCCTTGGTAGGCAGGTGATGAACCACAATATCGGTATCCAACTCATGCATGTCTTCGTAATACCAGGCAAAGATTTCCACATAGTCATGCAGCATATGAATCAACCGTTGTTTCACACTGAGCTCCAGATTGGCACCAATCTTGACTTCCTTTCTGTCTGTCTCAGTACCCAAATTTACCGTTTCCACTGGCTCTTCATCTGGCTGAATGGCCCTTTCTTCCTGGAGTAGCAGTCTTGCAAGCTCACCAGGCACTTCGCAATCATCTTCACCTTCGTCTTCGGCTAAGTTGATCGGATTCTCGAAGTCATAACTGGCAGTAGCAGAGTCGTTACCAGTGAGATCCAGAGTGGATTGGAACCTGTATAAGTGAGTGTGTGTAAATATAGTTGTTTTGCAATATGTAAAGAAAAAAAGGGAGCACAAGATTTGAAATGTAAAAAACGTCCAATGCTTTTAGTAATGATATATGGAAGTGACACACAAAAGCCCTCACAAATGAAGCCACGGTGCCCCGGGTAAGACACCGGGCCATAAAGTTTAGTAATATTGTTCGTTACAAATTCAAACAAAGAAGTTCATTACTGAGTGACAAAAGTAACAGGTAAGGAGTCCTTGGCAGTCCAGTTGCTAGGTCCATCGTTGGTTGCCGGGTAGATCCAGCTGTCAAATTCGGATTCTTCCACTTCATCATCCATCCTGATAGCATTTACTCCATGATTGGGCATGGGAGCTGTCACCACATTAGGCTTCTCGGGTGCCTCAAACTGTACCTCTTTAGCATCAATAAGGTCCTGAACCTTATTCCTCAGAGCCCAACAATCGTCTGTGTTATGCCCCGGGCTATCAGAGTGATAAGCACAACGGGCGTTGGGGTTGTACTTCGGAGAGGTTGTGTTCACAACCTTTAGAGCTTCCTTGATAGTTACCAGATTGGTTGACAGCAGTTGCGACAGAATCTGAGACAGGGTCATGCTGAGCCGAGTATACTGTCTTTTGGGCCTCTCAACTCTTGGCTGGTTGTATTGCTGAGGAGCAGCAGCAGGCTTAGAAATTACCACCGCGTTGACAGCTTGGCGGCATTCCGGTTTGTTTTGTCTCCTGGGACCATAAACAACACTAGCTTCCTTCTTGAAGGGCTTCTTTTCAGTATTTGAGGAGGCACCCTTCTGTATCTTTCCCGATTTGATACCAGCTTCGATCCTCTCACCAGTCAGGATCAGGTCTGTAAACCCAGCAGAGGAATTACCGATCAGGTGGTTGAAAAATGGACTAGACATGGTCCCCAAAAACATGTCCACGAGTTCACGATCAGTCAACGGTGGCTGCACCCTGCCAGCCAGGTCTCTCCATTTCTGCGCGTACTCCTTAAAACCTTCACCCGTTCCCAGTGACATACCCTGGAGTTGGGTACGCGTGGGAGCGAGGTCGGAATTGTACTGATACTGCTTGTAAAAAGCAGTAGCCAAGTCCTCCCAGTTACGAATGTTGGTTCCATCCAGCTGATAGAACCATTCGAGATGAGTCCCTGAAAGACTCTCCTGAAAGAAATGGATCCATAAGTTCTTGTCTGCAGTGTAAGGCTGGATCTTCCTTACATAAGAGCGGAGGTCCAGTTTAGGACAAGAAGCCCCGTCGTACTTTACAAAGGTCGGCGCCTTGAACTTGTGTGGGATCACCACCCTAGAAGATAACCCCAAGTCTCCAAAATCCAACCCAGACACGCGTTGAATCTCCATAGCATTTAGTCGATCCTCCAGCTATTTGTATCGGTCCTCAGCAGGAGGGTACTGTTCATCATTGAACTCTGTCTCGGTGTCAGAGACCACAGGACTATGAACCTCTCTCCCTTGGTGACTGCCTTCCCTAACAGATGGAGTAGTCCTCTCAGCTTCATTCTGCAGTGTATTCCCGAGTCTGCGCCCAATGTTGAACAACACAATCCTCTTCTTCTTCTTCTTCAAGAGCAAAGCCTTCAACTCCTGTTGTCCCTGGGCCAAGTTCATGACCATCTCTTGAAACTGAGCATTTTGGGCCTAGAGGGCCTTGATAGCTTGTTCGGTAGTTGATTCAGGATTCATGATGATTGAGTGCTGAAATAAACAGCGAAGAAGATTAAGCAACCTGTAGAAAAAGGGTACCTGTGATGCATATGATGAATGAAATGCGTATGAATTATGTTTTCAATGACAATCGGGAATCAACTTTGTAGACAAAAGGAACACACTTTATTAGATTTAAACTTTGGAATTTAAATTGTTCAACAAATTGCCCTTAGGCGTTACAAGAATGAAAATATTGAAAAGGAAATAAAAGCTGTAAAGGAAACATCCAAAGCCCATCAGTGCTCCCATGGCCTCCTCTTCTCAGTACGGATATAGTCATTCATGATCCGCTCGTTCTCCAATTGCTTGGTCAGCTTCTGGATCTTTTGTTCCTGTTCGTTGAACTTTTCCCGATAATAATCCCACTCTTCATGTAGTTGCGCCCAAGATCTCTTTAGGGTATCAACATCAGTGGGTATTTGAGGAGGGAGTATGGTTGGAGGAGCCCCGTCTCTATCAAGAATTTCAAGAATGATAGGCCTGACAGTTTCATATGGCATACCTAACTTCTGAGCACGGATGTGGACCCATCTGTAATAGGGTTCCATTGGTAGAGAAGTCTTCGGTCCCAACTCATGTGGGTCAGCTTTGTGAATTCCATCCCAAGCTTTGATGAATCTACGGTGCAGTTCGTCACTATCTACCTGAAACTCAAAACTGATGTGAGGTACCAACATCTCATGAGGCCCTGCTCTTCTGGATCTTCCAAATTGAGGGAGAGCTAAAAATGGATTATAAGAGATTCCTCCCTGGGTACCGATCAATGGAACATTAGGATACTCTCCGCAACGATCAATAACAGCCACCTCATCTAAACCTTTGAGAGTCCAAATGATGTCATTATCAGTGAGAGACATTAACCTATGAGCACAGCCTCTTCCTTCTTGGTTCTTCAGCACGAACTTGGGGAGGTGCGAAATAAACCACCTCACTAACAAAGGAGCACAACACCATAGAGTTCCCCATCTTCGGGCAGTACGAGCATAGAGTTGTTGCAGGATATCACCCAAGAGAGTGGGTACAGGGTTCCGAGACATGAAGATCCTTATGGCATTGATATTAACAAAGTTATCAGGATTTGGAAACAATACTAGACCATAGATTAAGAGAGCCAGAATGTCCTCGTACGCCCTGAAGTCTAAGTCATTCCATAAATTGTTAGCTTTACCAATCAGAAACTTTGCCAAGAAGCCCTTAACTCCGCTTCTAGTCACCCAGTTGTCCATTACCTCCTTGTTGGTCAAGGGAAGGGCTGCAGCAATCTCCTCAAATCTAAGAGCCTTTTCCCAACCGGTGAATGGGGTCTGATCCAAGATAGGGATACCAAGCAAATCAGAGAATTCTTCCAGGGTAGGGACCAGCTGGAAGTCTTGAAAGGTGAAGTAATTGTACAAGGGATCATAAAACTGGGTCAAGACACTCATCAGTTATTGGTCCCACTTTGAAGTGACTAAACCGAGAAGAGAACCATGCCTCTGGATGAAGGAAGCAGTGTTTGGAATTCTGTCAACCAACTCTTTAAGCAAATCAGGTGGGTGAACAAAGTTAAGCCGGATAGTGTTCCTTCGCACAGGCATCATGATGTCCTACAAAACAGAGCAAATGTGAAACCCTCTTGTCTTTGAAATAGGTCAGTCCTTATGCAGGATGCATGCAATGGTATGATGGTATGATGTTATGGTAAAGCACACCACAAGTATTCACAAAGGCAAACATGATAAGGCATACAAGTCACACCAGACAGCCCTTAGAGTTTAGGCCAGCATGAAGTTCAGGTACTACCCTCTTTCAGTTTCGTTGGTTAAGACATGTCCTATCAAAAGTAACCGGGTTCTAGAGGATCCCAATATCACTGACTACCCTCAATCGGTCATAACTCCAGCGTCACAATCTTTTATTGCGGCCAGAAACATCGCGAGAGTTTAGCCTCAATGGGTGTAGCATACTGCTACTGTTCTATGGCCAAGTTGGGTCACATTAGGGTTCTAAGGTCGGTTGGTGCTTAATGACCCCTCAGAAGACCCATATTCTCCTCGTTGCAACACAAGGGATATCGGTACAGACCAAGGTGCCACACCAACGTAGCCACTGCTTCACCCGTGTCGGTCTATGCCGGACAGGTCCCTCACAGCTTATGCTACCTAAAAGGGTATCCCCAGATCCGGGTTAGGATCTATGAATCTCCGATGAAAAGCCCATAAATATAAAAGCAATCAAAGCAAAGCAATTGAAAACATAAGTATGATCTAATCCTAAGGTACACCTCACTTTTATTGTCCCCAGCAGAGTCGCCAGTTCTGTGACCGGTGGAAATAGAACTGACTGTTTTTTAGCTGGTTCGCGAAATGTCGCAGTAAGCAAGAGTCGCCACCGTCTTTTATGTTATCCAACATGGAAAGGACAAAAGCACAACAAAATTCCTTCTTTGAGAATGTTTCTCGGTTCGGGAGGTAGATTTATAGAAAGGGAAGGTGTTAGCACCCTTTCTATCTGTGGTTATCCACAGGCTCTTAGGTACTTGCTCTTATGTTTTCAAAAGATGTTTGCTTTTCAAATGTGAGTGGGTTTGAAAAAAGTTTCGTTTGAAAGATTTCTAAGTGACTCTTGTATTTGTCCTCAAGAGTGTATGAAAAATTTGTTTTGAAAGCTTTTGAAAGTGTCAGTGTGAAAAGATTTTTTGTTTGTTTTTTACGAGAGCAAGTACCTATGAGTCATCTACCTACCCTAAGGAATTAGGCTGTGTAAGAGTCCTTTAGATAGTGCTATCCCACCATTGAGAGGTAGGTAGCACCATCGTTGGAGGTATTCGGGTCAATTCGATAATTAGGGACAGTGTGGTCACCGAAGCAATAGCAGGACACCTTAGAAGTAACCCTAATGTCCTAGATCCTTTTTATCCGAGGCAACTGTTTCGAGGCGACTGGATCTTAGACAGGAGGGCGACCTCTAAGACACCCTATACTTGATGACCACGTTCGAAGGCAACGAGTGAGGCGTACCCTAGAAGTGGCATGTGCTTTGTATGTTGTTTTCATGTTAACATTTATCTTTGATCATGCAATTGTGAGCTACGGATTGGTTTTATTTACATACATTCTTTCATGCATTGTTAACAGTTAGGGGTGCGAAAAGTAAATTGCAAAAATGTAAATTCTAACTATTACAAGGCGCGGGTCTATACATCGCCAAAAAAACAAAGACCCGTTTTGTAAAATAAAGTGCGAGAAATTTAAATAAAGCGGTAAAATTCCTAATTAACCATTACATAGCTGGAGACAGTTACATAAATAATCAAAATAAATGCGCGCGAAAGAATTAAATCGGGAACGTCTTAAGGGTTTTGACCCTTTTAAGAAAAGAAATGAATTTTTTGTCCTTTTTTTGTGATTAAATGGAATAAAAACTAATTATTTAATTTATTAAAAGAAAAATGTTTTTTATATTTTTATGTTTTTAATGAAAATAAAAGAATTAAAATTAAAAGTTAATAAAAACCTAATTCTAAATTTATTTTAGTTATTAAAAAAAAGGTTAAAGTTGCCTAATTAAAACAAATTCAATTTATTAGTATTTATTTACAAAGTAATTACCTAAATGAAATTAATAAAGTATTTACATTTTTGTTTTTTTTGGTTTTGTTGTGAAAAAATATTAATTGGTTAATTTTGGTGATAATAATAATAATTAAAAAAAGTTAACTAAATTAAAAAAATACAAAAAGAAAAAGGAAAAGAATAAACCAAGGGAGGGGGTCTGGGCCCAATATGGAGGTGAAAATTGGAATCTGAGGCCCATTAACACAAAGCCATGTTTGACTTTTGGAGATTGTCCATGGTGTAGGTTGACCAGGAGTATGGTGCTCGTCCAATCCAGGCCTTTGGATCTGCTTCTGAGGGACACTTGGCAAGCTGAGATGTGAGGTTTATGGTGCTCATCATTTGGGAATCTACACAAGAATGCATTAGAAAAAATAACATTGAATTATGGGGGGACCTGGGAATCGAACCCAGGTCCCAATGGTTGCAAGCCACGCCACCTTCCACTGGGCCACTTGAGTGTTTTTGTTAATATAACAATCAAAGAAAATTAAATATGAAAACAAACATTATTCTGGAAATTAAAAAATCCGCGCGTTTATTTGAACCAGCCAGTCATGCATGGATACCTCATCATCGTCTTCATTTATCTGCAAAATAGAAACAAAATAGTGGGGGTTTTTAACCCCCACAATGCAAAACTATGGAAAATAGCGATTAGCTATATAGTGAACATAAAAAAGGCGCGATGGTTGGGTTGTGTTTGTTTCGTCCTTCTGAGTTCAACCATGGGTCTTGGAGGTTCTGATTTTACAGTATGTGCAAAGCCCCAATTCGAAAGCTCTGAAACCCTAGAACTTAACAATGGCAACTTTCATTTTAGAGCACCAAAATCAAATTAAATTATATCAAAAGCTTCATAACAATGTTAGAAATGCAAAGCAGTAATCAAAGTGTGTTAATGATGCGTAAAAAATGAATTCCGATTATGGAAAAATATGATGAACCGTGTGACTGTATTGATCGATTCTTCGAGGTTTTTGGCTTATTGATGATTGCAAATCGTTCCTGGCAATGCTGGGAATGTGTTTGGATCAAGAGGAATGCTTGAATTACACTGGAAGATTGAAAACAGTTTTTGGTTTTTTCTTCCAATTTTTGAATTTGGTTATGCTGTTTTAGGTGTCTCTCGGTCGTGAATGAGGTATGAGAGGCTTGCATATATGTGTATGAATGAGAATCAGATTATATCATGAGCCTTTAATCATTGCAATTATGTTTTGAGATTTCTCCACAACCACCATTAAAGCAACTTGCCATGTTTGTTCAATTTTGAATTTCATGCTTGAAATGGACTTTACACGAATTTGGTATGTGAAATATGCTTCATGAAGGCTAATCAAACCACAAGATACCATTTAATCAATTTTTTTGATTTTACTTGAATTAATATGGATTAAAATGAATTAAATCCATAAAAATTAAATAAAAATAGAAAAATAATTATTTGGTCTTGAAATTGATCATGGGACACGTGGGTGGCATGACAAGGATGAATCAAGTGGAAAAAAGTGGGCCCTTTTGTCAAAAATTGAAGTTTCAAGGATAGTTGACTTTTGCCATTTCACAAAAATTTCCCAACTTCTCCAATGCATATCTTGCACAATTTTGATCATATGAACATGTCCTTGGACATTTTGGAAAGGTCTTGAAGTCCTCTAACCAATGCCTTTGGTACCATGTCATTTGAATTTACCAATCTCAAGTTATGGTCTTTTACTTAAAGTGAATTTTTGTTGACTTTTGAAAATGACCTATAATGTTGAAATTGATAACTTTTTGTGAGAGCATTTCTTGGACTTGGAATGTGAAGATGAGTTGTAGGAAATGTCATCCCCTTCAAAATGAGCATTGGATGGGATTTTTCTGATGAACCATGAAAAAGATATGCCTTGGTCAAGTTACAGTTGACTTTTCAGCTGTCCAAAAATAGAAACTTTTACATCTTGATGATTTTTGAGCCATTCTTGTGAAATCATGGTCAAGTTTGACCAAATGATGATTGTGGCTTCAAAATAAGATGTTGACCAAAAAATTTGACTTTTGACTGCCAAATGACCATTTTTCCCCTACAGTTGATTGTGAAGCAATTAGGGTTTTTGACTGTGCAACTTGACCTTGTGAGCCTTGAAACTTGACATGTAGGTGCTTGACAATGTATATGAGCATATGGGACTTGATTGAGCCCTTGAAAACCTCAACTTCTTTGTAAGAACCAAAACCCTAATTTGACTGGCTTAGGAGGATGGTTTGACTGTGCAACCCTTGAGTAGAGTTGAGTAAGTTGAGATGATGCTTGTCAAAACTTTGAAGAATATGGGAGGGAAAATTTTGGGGTACATCAGCAAACTTGACATAAAGTTCACCTTTTCAAAAATGGATAATGTGTTTTTTCCATTTATGGCTCAATCTTGTATGTAATGGTTAAACACACAAGATAAGGCTTAAACACAAAGGATTGGCATTAAATTTATGAGTGTAAATGAGATTAGAGGCCTGTAATGTAGCTTGCATATGCTGAGTTTGAAAATGCACAAGTTATGAACATGCCTTTGGCCATGAATCAAAGTGACTTTTGCTCATATTGCCAAATTCGATTCTCCCTAACCACAAGGTTGTTTGATGAGTTCTTGGACATTTTGGAAAGCTTGGAATGTGTACTACAATCCATCTTTGTAATGAAAGTTGAAATTCCAAGGGGAATCATGTCAAAAGTGGCCATGAAGTTAGGCAAAAATCCTGCCTAGAATAGGTCAAAAAAATTTCTAAGTTAAGAATGTTTTGCACCCTTGTTCCAAAAATCATAACTTGATCTACAAGCTTCTTTTGGGGAAACTTTGTGAATCAAAGTTGTAGATTTTGCAATGGACTATAACTTTCATGTTTTGAGTTTTCCTTGAATCCAGATGTATCTTGATGAAAAAAATGGGACAAAGTTAGGAAAAAATTAGGGATTTTCATAACTTAGAAAATTCTAAGTTATGAAAATTCTTCATTTTAAACCCTAATTTGCAATTTTTGATTTCTTGATGAACAAGTTTCATAATTTGACATGTTTTGATGAAAAATGAATCTTGACACTTGATTTTGACCAAAAAGTCAAAGTTTGACTTTTCAGTATACAGTCAACTTTGGCTCAGTTGACTGGAAAATTCATCTGTCAATCTTGTGCATTTGGGATCTTTTGAGCTTGTTGAACATGTCAAGACAATGCCATTGAGTCCTTGAGTCCATATGTGATCTAGGTTTTCCATTGGCTAGGTCAAGCAGTCAAAAATTGCCTTTGTGCAGTCAAAACCCTAAAAATGACCATTTTGCCCTTTTGGTGATCTGATCAAATTTCTTGTGGAATTGTGATCCAAACTTGACCAAATGGTTCATATGAGTTCATAATGTTGATGTGGGTCAAAAATCATGAGGTTTGACTGTCAATTGACCACAGTTGACTTTTTCCCCAATACAGCTGATTTCTAGGTCAACTGTCCAATTGACTGGGCAAAGATTGGAATCAGGGCTTGAAACTTGGTATGGATAAACTTGGGAGTCCAATATGAAGCATGAAAGTCATCTTGGGAATTTTAGGTCAAAACATATTTGTGCAAACTCAAACCCTAATTTGGGTCAACAGTGCAAGGAGGAGTCTTGAGCAGAGTAAACCCTAACTTGACCTTGAGCCCCAAGGGTCTTGTGGTGAGAAAATGTTGAGGAAATGGGAGGGAAAATTTTGGGGTACAACAATTAGGTTTATAGAATTTATTTTCTTAAATACACTTGTAAATAATAATAAAAAAACTTAATATTTTATTTCATTATTTTATACACATTAAACATTTATTTTTCATACATATTTAATTTTTAATATTGGTACATAATATTATTATTATTTTTCTTAAACAAAAAATGAATAAAATAATAATAGAAAGCATATTTTCTTTTAAAACAAAATTAGGGTTTCCCCTTTCAAAAATAATAATATTATTTTTTCTTATTTTTAGGACTTAGATAATTTTGTTTTCTCATACATAAAACAATTACAAAACATTTTTTTGCATATTTACAATTTTATTGCATATTTAAATAATTGTTTATTTATTTATTGTACAATAGATTCAATTAGGTTGTAATAGTGAATTAGGGTTTTATTTTGAGCAATATTCCCCATTCAAAACTTGTATCCCCCTCCCATAATATTGTTGTAATAGCTTAGATTTACTTTACGCAATTTATCGCATTATATACATGTTTAGTAAAAACTAGGGTTTTGTATGATAAGACAAAAAATCAAACAAATAGCAAGACCTAATACAAGACAAAATGCATGAAAAATGACAACACATTGCACACAATCACCCCTAGGGTTTCACCCACTTTGTTGCCTAAAAAATGAATATGGTATGCATGTTAGGTATCTTGGCAAAACAAAACAAAATAAAAGATCATAGTCCCTCGATGACGCTATCAAAAAAAGGTTGCCTAAACAAATGATCTTAGTCCCTCAAAATGCTAAAGATACTTGGCAACATTGCTATCATGGTCATACGATGACCCACGCCCGTCCCGTTTAACATCCAAAGATAGGGTTGTCTACCAAAGCAATGGTAGGTCAACAATGTCAAAGGATTAAAAATGTATAGGAAAGACTTTTGAGTAGGTAGATAGCTTCTAGTTACTTGATCAATTTGCAAACAATCCTTGCTATTTTCAAACAAACACACACATTTTCAAAACATTTCCAAACAACTTTCAAAACATTGAAACATTTTTCAAAAGACAAACATCTTTGTATACATTCTTACGAATGAGAATCATTACAAAGATTGCCTAAACGATGGCCTCTTTTCAAAATACTTTCAAAACCACACAAAGCACCATTTCAAACAATTGCAAAAGCAAAGCAAGTGATCTAAAACAAGTAACTAAGAGCCCATGGAAAACCATGGATGAAAAGGGTGCTAGCACCTTCCCTTTTCATAATCTACCCCCCGAACTCAAGAAAACATATCAAAGGTATTTCCTGTGCTTTTTTACCTTTCCTTTTGGATAAAATAAAAGTCGGTGGCGACTCTTGCTAAATCGAAACATTTGCGATGAAACGCAAAACCTCAAGTCAGTTCTCCCACCGCATCACAGAACTGGCGACTCTGCTGGGGATAATTATAAAAGTGGGGTTACCTTAGGGTTTAGATCACCTTTATTTGTTTACCATGTTTGCCTTGTTTGCTTTACACTTTGGTTCTATTGTTTGAGTTTGAATCCTCTACCCGGATTTGGGAAACATTCATAGGTAAATAGCAATACGTTGGGGAAACTGTGCGGGGTATACCGACACGGTCTAAGAAATAGCTATGTTAGTGTGACATATTTGTGGGTACCGGTAGCCTTTGAGTCAATCAAAGAGAATACGGGGCCGCTGAGTGATGTCATGAAGCACTAACGAACTTTTAGAACCTTTACTTGACCAACTTGGCCTTTTAGGATGTAGTGAGATGACCGACTTTGGTGCAGTCCGAAGTTGGTAGATACTTGATACTACACTCATTGAGGGTTGATTCCTTGGAATATTTCAGTCGCCAGTAAAGAGGCTGAATTGAAACAATGAACAAGGAAACAATCCAGTGATATTGAGCTCCTTAGAACCCGATTACTATTTCTAGGACAGGTTGAGCCAACTAAACTTCAAGAGGGTACTTACCTATGAAACCCTATGCAAGTCTAAGATAGGAACTTGTGTGATTTGCTTGTACATATATACTTGTGCATAACATTATGGACATTATGAAGCATCATATGCATCCACTAACCATTTCAAGGATTTTGGAAATTCATCTGTGTTCCTGTTTTGTAGGTTATAGATTCACTTCGCAGGAAAACCATCCAAGTTAACCTTGTAAGAATTCCTCCACAACTCAAGGAGCTAGATTCAAGGATTCCTGAGAACTCTCCATTCACCGAGAGGCATGGTCGTCTTCTCAACTTAGTCACTTCCAACACAGAGGAAGACATGATGAAAGTTCTTTTCCAGTTCTTTGACCCTTTGCATCACTGCTTCACATTTCCTGACTACCAGCTTGTGCCCACTTTGGAGGAATTTTCTCAACTCTTGAGGATTCCTATTCTCAATCAACTACCCTTCAACGGTACGGAAATAGATCCAAAGCCAGAAGAGTTTGCTCAAGCCCTTCACTTGCACTCATATGATGTCACAACCCATTGGGAAACTAGAAGTGGTGTCAAAGGCTTCTTGGCAAAGTTCTTGTTTGAGAAGGCCCAAAGCTGCTGGAATTCCTTGGACTTAAAAGCTTTTGAGGAGATTGTAGCTCTTCTCATCTATGGGATGGTCTTGTTCCCTAATCCTGACCAACTCATAGATGTGAGTGCTGTCAAAATCTTCATGACTCGCAATCAAGTGCCTACATTGCTTGGAGATATCTTACACTCTTTTCACACTCGAACAATGAGGAAAAGAGGTGTTCTCATGTGTTGCACTCCTTTACTGGCAAGATGGTTTATTTCTCATCTTCCTCAATCAGTATTGAAGAATGAGCAAGGTTTGAGGTGGTCACAACGATTTATGATTCTTACACATTCAGATGTTCATTGGTGTTCTCGATCCAGAGAAAATGTTATCATCATCGACCATTGTGGGGAATTCCCTAATGTCCCTCTACTTGGAATTAGGGGAGGCATCACCTACAACCCCTGCTTGGCTCTAAGACAGTTTGGGTATGCCTGAAGGGATGGCCCACATGACATGCTGATTCCAGACTTGGTTTTTGACTTCGACAACAACGATCAAGGACTTCGACAAAGGTTTATCCGAGCTTGGAGGATGCCAAACAAGGTAGATAGTAAGACTTTAGGACACAAGAATTCCATCCCTCTTGAGCCTTACCTCAAGTGGGTACGAACCCGCGCCCAAAGTCTTATGATGCCTTACCCCTCTATTCTCCCAGTGATTATAGAGTCTATTGAGGAAGGAGAGGTTCCATACACCCTCCTACATCCTGACATGCCAACATCACTCGAAGATCTACAAAGGAGTTGGATACAGCTCAAGGGAGAATGCGATACTTTTGAAGCTCAATTCTATGTAAGCGAGAAAAAGGTTTTGGAACTCACTCACCAACTTTACAAAGAGCAGACTCTCAACACCTACATTGAACCAAAGAAGATGCGCAATGTCTTTTTATCTTAGAATTTTGTACTATTTTGCCCTAGGGGCATTGATGTAAACAAATTCTATTTTATTAATATAACGTTTGTTCCTTTTTGTTTAACACAAATTTGAATTTTCTAAATCCTTGAAAGCATTACATGAATACATATCATTCATCATATGCATAAACAGGTCTTCACACCAAGTTTCCTCATCTCTCTGCTGTTTATTTCAGCAAGATGGATATTGAACAAACGGTCAAAGACTTGCAAGCTCAGAATTCACAATTCCAACAGCTACTCTTGACCTTGGCTAAGGGGCAGGAGGAGCTCAAGACTCTACTATAAAAAGAAAAAGAGAAAAAGAAGAAGAAGCGAGCTGGGGTGGTTCTTATGGGCAGAAGGTTTGAAGGACAAGCCAGACGGACCTTGGAATTTCCATCAACCTCTGAGGAAGGAGAGAGAAAAGGTAAAGAGACTGCAGTACCATCTAAATCTGAAGCTGAAGAAAAGGAAGATGAGGATTACTCCAAACAACAGTACCCTCCGGCCGATGACAAATACAAAAACTTGGAAGAGCGTCTAGCTGCTATGGAGATACAGAGAGTGCCTGGGCTGGACTTTGAAGAGTTAAGGCTGGTATCTGGAATAGTAATCCATCCTAAGTTTAAAGTACCTTTGTTTGCTAAGTATGAAGGGGTGTCTTGTCCCAAGATGCACCTTCGTTCTTATGTCATAAATATACAGCCACATTCTGCAGACAAAGATTTGTGGGTTCACTTTTTCCAGGACAGTTTGTCGGGGACACAGCTAGATTGGTTCTACCAATTAGAGAGGTTTGATGTGCATAATTGGAAAGATTTGGCGGCCGCCTTCTATAAACAGTATCAATACAACACCGACTTGGCACCGACCCGTACTCATCTACAGAGTATGGCTATAATGTCCAATGAGGGTTTTAAAGACTACGCCCAAAAATGGAGGGATTTAGCCGGAAGGGTGCAACCACCTTTATCTGAAAGAGAGCTAGTGGACATGTTCATGGGGACTCTGTCAGGTCCTTTCTTTAATCACCTGATTGGAAGCTCCTCTGCAGGTTTCACTGAGTTGATTCTAACTGGCGAAAGGGTGGAAGTCGGTATTAGAAGCGGCAAAATTCAGAAAGATGTGTCTACCTCTGCTGCTGCCAAAAAGCCCTTCACTGGAAAGAAGGAGGTGTATGCTGTCTACGCACAGAGGAATCAGGGATGAACTGAAAGACGACCAACAGTGGGGGGGCGTTATGATTCAAAAGTCTGCTTCAGACCAGCCAAGAAACAATCAACCTAGAAATGATCAGCCGAGGAATAACCAGCAAAGGGTGGAAAGGCCTGTAAGGAAATTCACCAAGATAAACATGACTCCTACTCAAGTCCTACCACATCTCTTGAATTTGAATTTGGCCATGCTAAAAGAGGCCTCTAAAAACCCTAATACTACATCTCCACACTACCATCTGAATGCCAGGTGTGCTTACCATTCAGAAAGTCCAGGGCACAACACCAATAATTGTTGGGCCCTAAAGAACAAGATTCAAGATCTGATCGACGCAAAGGAAGTTGAATTCGAAGCTCCCAAAAAACCGAATGTTATCTTCTCTCCAATGCCTAGGCATGGACACAATGCCAATGTTGTGGAAGAAGATCTGTTTGTTTCTATTATGGATGAACTGTTGACTCCTCTCCTAACCATCAAGATGAATTTGTTGAAAGCTGGGGCATTCCCAGGTTGTGACCAAGATTGCCATGCTTGCTTATCCTCCCCATTTGACTGTCCTCTATTGAAGAAAAGAATCCAAAAATTGATCGATAACAATGAAATTTTGTTTGAGAAAGCTCCCATCTCACCCATTCCAGTTCCAGAAGTTTCAATAATAACCATATACGCCAATCCTTCCAGGGTTCCAAAAAAACCCGTTAGGATTACATCCGCTCCAATGACTACTCCGTTGAAGATAACAATGCCCGGGCCAGCCCCATACAAATCTGATAAAATGGTACCATGGAACTATGGTGGAGAAATCTACTACCATGGTGTCAAACAGATTGAACAGATTGCAGAAGAAGAAAGCTACAAAGAGGATACTCCCAACATCAGTAACATTGCCAGAATAAGCAAGGTTACTCGTAGCGGAAGAATCTTTTCTCCAGAGATTGCTCCTCCAACAGCAGTCTTTGGACCCGTGGCCACTCTGAAGATTACCCCTGTGATTGTACCTGCAAGTGTACCCGCTGACAATAACATTACAATTCCCATCCCTGTTTCCGCTACTGAGAAAAGAGGAAAGAATGTTCAAGAGGATCCTGTCTTGATGAAGGCTCAATCACTAGTCATTCCTGAAACATCCCAGAAAGAGATGGAAGAGATTCTGAGGATCATTAAGAAAAGTGATTATGATGTTGTTGAGCAATTGGGGAAGACCCCCTCCAAAATCTCTATGTTAGCCTTGTTGTTGTGCTATGAGGAACATGCTAAAGCTTTGGTCAAATTTTTGAAGACGACCCACGTGTCGCAAGAAACCTCCGCTGATCAGTTCCAGGAATGTGTGGCTAGTTTAACAGCTGACAATGGTCTAGGATTCTCCGATGTAGATTTAACTTCGAAAGGGAGAAAACATAATGATGATTTGCATGTCTCGGTGGAATGCAGAGGGACAACCCTAGCACATGTTCTGGTAGACACTGGTTCGTCTTTAAACGTCTTGCCGAAGAAAGCCTTGGATAGACTGGATTGTGAAGGCTTAACCCTGAAACCCAGCAATATAATTGTCAGAGCCTTTGATGGTTCTAAGAGGATGGTCCATGGAGAGGTGGACATCCCGATCAAGGTGGGTACCCATACGTTCAGTTCAACATTCTACGTGATGGACATCCGTCCTTCCTACTCTTTCCTGTTGGGACTCCCCTGGATTCACAATGTCGGAGCTGTCACATCCACCTTGCATCAAATGCTCAAGTACCCCATCCAAGGGAAAATTATAATTGTCCATGGGGAAGAGGAATATATGATTAGTCATCTGAATTCCTTCTGTTATGTGGAGTTAGATGGAGAATTCATAGAGACCCATTTTCAACACTTTGAAGAGGTTTCTCCTGAAATAGCAGCGACCAAAGCGGTATCTTCAACTCCTGTGATCACAAAACCTGTGCCTCGGATGTCATCTCTCAAGGATGCTAGGGAAGTAGTGGAAGAAGGCGGATCCACAATCTGGGTGCAGCTTCCCAACTTTCCTTGCAAATCAGACAAATTCGGCTTAGGGTTCACTTCGACTGGTCAGAAGGTTGTGCGTCGCTCCCGTGCCGGAGGGCCACCTGTGAAGATCAGCCACCAATGGGTTTGTGCACTGGAGGACAGTGAAGAGGAGGGCAGCCTGGAAGACTGGATTTTTCCTAGTGCTGGCGGAGGACTGTGCAACTGGGAAGCAAAAGACTTTGTTCCGATTACTTTCATACCGCAGTAATTTATCTTTTCCATTTCTGTTGGATCTGTAATAATTCACAAACAATTCGTACTTTTTCAACCTTGTGTCTTACCCGAGGCACATAGGTCCATTTGTAAGGGTTCTTATTTCATTTTCATATGTCATTTTAATGAATCATGGACGCTTTTCATATATAAACCTTTTGTGCTCATTGTCTTTCTTTTACATTTTGTTGTTTTAAGATGGTTATGCCCTTACACACACCCACACTCACAAATACAGGTACCCTTCCACTCTGGAACCCATGGGTAACGATACTACTATAGCCTTCAGTGACTCTGAAGATCTGATCTACCAAGCCGAATACGAAGGTGAGGAAGATTGTGAGTTGCCAGGGGAATTGGCCAGATTACTTCAACAAGAAGAAAGAGCAATTTTGCCTCATGAGGAGTTGTTGGACACAATCAACTTGGGGACTGAGGAAGACAAGAAGGAAATCAGAGTGGGTGCCAACCTAGAACCGAGTGTCAATGAGAGCCTAATTCAGTTGTTACATGAATATGTGTAAATCTTTGCCTGGTCATACAAAGACATGCCGAGACTCGATACAGACATTGTGGTACACCGTCTACCCACAAGAGAAGACTGTCCACCAGTTAAACAAAAGGTCCTCCACATGAGACCTGACATGTCTGAAAAGATCAAAGCAGAAGTTATGAAATAGTTTAATGCTGGGTTTCTGGCTGTTACTTCCTATCCACAATGGGTTGCTAACATTGTGCCCGTGCCTAAGAAGGACGGCAAAGTGAGGATGTGCGTGGATTATAGAGACTTAAATAGGGCCATCCCTAAAGATGACTTTCCACTTCCGCACATCGACATCCTGGTTGACAATACAGCTCAGCATAAAGTATTTTCTTTCATGGATGGATTCTCAGGCTATAACCAGATCAAAATGGAACCTGAGGACATGGAGAAAACTACTTTTGTTACACAGTGGGGTATGTTCTGCTATAAAGTGATGCCATTCAGACTGAAGAATTCCGGGGCAACCTATCAACGCGCCATGGTAGCTTTATTTCATGATATGATACATCATGAGATAGAGGTCTACGTAGATGACATGATAGCCCGATCACAAACTGAAGAAGAACACCTTGATCACTTACAAAAGCCGTTTGTCAGGTTGAAGGAGTACAAGCTCAGGTTGAATCCTAACAAGTGCACATTCGGAGTCTGATCCGGTAAACTCTTGGGTTTCATTGTCAGCAACAAAGGCATCGAGGTTGATCCTGTCAAAGTCAAAGCTATACAAGAAATGCATGCTCCTCGCACTGAGAAGGAGGTCAAAGGTTTCTTGGGACACCTAAACTACATTGCTAGGTTCATTTCTCACCTAACATCTACTTGTGAACCAATCTTCAAGCTGTTGAAGAAAGATCAGGTAGTTAGATGGAATGATGACTGTAAAATTGCTTTCGATAAAATCAAGGAGTATTTGCTAGAACCTCCTATCTTGATGCCACCCGTCGAGGGAAGACCGCTAATCATGTATCTGACCGTCCTAGAGAATTCAATGGGGTGCGTACTGGGGCAGCATAATGAGTCTGGCCGAAAAGAGCATGCCATTTATTACCTTAGTAAAAAGTTTACCGACTGTGAGACCTGATACTCACTGCTCGAGAAAACTTGTTGCGCTTTGGTATGGGATGCTCGCCGGCTAAGGCAGTACATGTTGACTCATACCACTTTGCTGATATCAAAGATGGATCCGATAAAATACATCTTCGAGAAGCCTTCTTTGTATGGAAGAATAGCTAGATGGCAGATGATCCTGACAGAATACAACATACAGTACACGACCCAAAAAGCTATAAAGGGGAGTGTGCTAGCTGACCATCTGGCTCATCAAGCTGTCGAAGATTACCAATCCATGAAATTCGACTTCCCTGACGAAGACATCATGACATTGGACAAAGTTGAAGTTTTCAGGCCATGTGACAGACCTGAACAAGGATCCCGATGGACCCTGTACTTTGATGGGGCTTCCAATACGCTTGGCAATGGTATCGGCACAATACTCATCTCCCCAGAAGGTTGCCATACTCCTTTCACTTCCAGACTCTGTTTCAACTGTACGAACAACATGGCAGAGTATGAAGCTTGCATCTTTGGACTCAAGGCTGCTATAGACTTAGGAATCAAATCTTTGATTGTGTTTGGGGACTCAGCTTTGGTCATTAGTCAGATCAAAGGAGAGTGGGATACTAAGCATCCAAACCTCATCCATTACAAAGAACATGTCTTGACATTGTTACCACATTTCGAGAAGATTACCTTCGAGCACTTCCCGCGAGAAGAAAATCAGCTAGCAGATGCTCTAGCTACAATGTCATCCATGTTTAAACTTAACTGGGATAATGAGGCTCCCCAAATCACCATTGAACGGATGGAAGAACCGGCACATTGACACGAGATTAATACCGAAGAAGTAGTGGGCCAGCCATGGTTTCATGAAGTCAAAAGGTATCTCGAGGCTCAGGAATACCCTGAAGGAGCTTCAGTCAATGACAAAAAGTTCTTAAGGAGGTTCTCAGCTAAGTTCTTCCTAAGTAATGACATCCTGTACAAACGCAGTCATGATTCTATTCTGCTCCGTTGTGTGGACAAGTTTGAAGCTGAAAAGATCATGACTGAATTGCATGAAGGTACCTTTGGCACTCACTCTAGCGGGCATACGATGGCTAAGAAGATTCTAAGGGCAGGCTATTACTGGTCTACCATGGAAGCTTACTGCTATCAACACTCTCGTACTTGTCATAAATGTCAAATCTATGCAGACAAGGTACACGTGCCTCCGGTTCCTCTAAATGTCTTAATAGCTCCTTGGCCATTCGCTATGTGGGGAATCGACATGATTGGAGAGATCAAGCCTACAGCATCCAATGGACACCGCTTCATTCTGGTGGCCATTGACTATTTCACCAAGTGGGTCGAAGCAGCTTCCTTCGCATCTGTTAGTAAGAATGTTGTTGCCCGCTTCATCAAGTAGAATCTTATTTGCCGGTATGGTATCCCCGAAAGGATCATCACTGATAATGGTACAAACCTTAACAATACTATGATCACTGCTTTGTGCGAGAAGTTTAAAATTCAACATCACAATTCATCTCCCTATCGGCCAAAGATGAACGGTGTTGTCGAAGCTGCGAACAAAAATATCAAGAAGATCATACAAAAGATGACAGTCACCTACAAGGACTGGCATGAGATGCTACTGTTTGCTCTCCACGGGTATCGTACCACGGCACGCACATCAACTAGGGCAACACCTTATTCCTTGGTATATGGCATGGAGGCTGTTTTACCTATCGAGGTTCAAATTCCCTCTCTGAGAATCATGAAAGATGTTGGTTTGAGTGAAGACGATTGGATCCAAACCCGGCTTGATCAGTTGAACTTAATTGACGAGAAGAGACTTACTGTTGTTTTCCATGGTCAGACGTATCAAAAGCGGATGATCAAGGCTTTCAACAAGAAAGTTAGACGACAAGTGTATCAAGTTGGAGATCTTGTGATCAAGCGCATCATCTTGCCACAAAGTGATCCCAGGGGAAAATGGACTCCTACCTATGAAGGACCATTTGTGATCAAAAACATCTTTTCTGGTGGGGCAATGATTTTAACCACCATGGAGGGCGACGACCTGCCGCACCCTACGAACGCAGACATAGTCAAAAGATATTACGCATAAATGACACACCTAGGCAAAACAAGGGCATCCCGGTGAATCGAAAACCCGAAAGGGCGATTCAGGAAAAAATTAGGGATAAATAAAAAAATTTGTACACCCGACAAGTTGAAAACCCGAAAGGGCGACTTGAGCAAAAAAGGGTTTCCCGGTGGATCGAAAACACGAAAGGGAGGTCCAGGAAAAAGTTAGGGAATTAAAGCATACGACTATGTCTCGTTGGATCACTTTAAGGATAATCTCTTCACTGACAAACTTGGAGCTTCTGATCAATCCAATCATCTTCGGACGAAGCAACGAATGGACAAGATATTCAGAGTTACGAAGGCTATAGTAAAATGGGAACTCCATGGGATTTTTTTTTACACATAGCTATCTTTCTTTGTATAAATTTTTCTCATTTTTTATGACACCGTCCTCTTACTAGGATGTCTGTCTCCTTTGTACAAAACACTTACTCAAAGTTAATACAAAGATATCCCTTTAAAAGTACAGAAAACTATTTGCCTTTTTCTTTTTTATACTTGTGTTTTATTTGCAAAAACGTCCAATGATTCATTAGTGAACATATGCATTTGAACATAATTACTGTTTACAAATAAACAAAGTGGAAAAGAACAATTACTGACAGGTGGAAAGGATAGAAAAACGTCTTTCAGCTATTCCATGAGCAATCCCTATTGTACATCATCTAGATCCCCAGTGGAGCTAAATTTCAAATTCCCATCAGAGTCAAAACTTCAAACTCCCAATCCCCAGCAGAGTAAAAGCTTTGAATTACAGATCTCCAACGGAGATGAAACCTTCTTCCCCAGTCGAGTCAAAACTTCGAACTATCAATCCACAGCAGAAACCATTCAGTTTCTCCAAACTCCCCAGCAAGTTGTCTTGAAGTATGAGAGTCATCCAAATAAAAATTAACTTTTGTCTCTCCCCAACCTAGGATAACTTCCCAGTAAAGTGGGAGACAACCCAAACTCCTGAACCTTTTTCCAAACAGGAATAAGCTTTTTCCCACAGAGTCCTGAACTTACTCCCTAGCAGTAAGCCTTCTTCCCCGCAGAGCTTTATTATTCCCCAGTGAGTTCGCCAGAATGAAGATTCTCGTTCTTACTTCCCCGCAGAAGTCCTCAGAGTTTTCTATATTCCCCAGCGGAGCAAGGTTTCCCATTGTGTAATCCCCAGGAGACATCAACAAAGTTCTCTGGATTTCCCCAAGCAGATTATTCAAGCGGTTTAGCATTACTCTCACAACAAATTTTTGTCAATATTCCAACTTCAAGATATGAAGGATCCTCATATCCCCACCGAAGTTGTCGAGGATTTTAATCCCCAACAGTCGCCAAGGATTTCTCATCCTCAACAATCAAAGATTTTGAATCTCCAGCAGCGGTCAAGGATTTATTTTCCCGACGGCGGTCAAAGATTTCATTATCCCCAGCTGTCAAGGATTCATTTTCCCCAGCAATACAGCAAATCAGCTTACATGCGCATACATTACATGTATATATCATAAACATTGATAAAGCACGTATATTGTATCATACATTAAAAACAGCATAACTTTGTGTTTCAGCTAATATTTTTACCCTTTTCAGGATAATATTAATAGCTACCATTAACAATGTTCAAAGATTTCAGATACAGTAAAGCTACGCTCCAGACACGGAAGTCATTCTATTACTCATTCAGATTTCAGCTTCAGATACAGTAAAGATACGCTCTGGACACGGATGCCATTCTGGTACTCATTCAGAATTCAAAGTCAGATATAGTACAGATAAACTCCAGACACGGAAGTCATTTTGTCACTTATTCAGTTTCTAGTTCAGATACACTCCAGACACGGAAGTCATTCTTCTACTCATGCAAATCTCAACCTTCAGATACAGTACAGATACACTCCAGACACGAAAGTCATTCTGATACTTATTTAGATTTCAAGTCACGATACAGTCCAGATACGCCCCAGACACGGTTGCCATTCTGTCACTTATTCTTACTTTTCCCCCAGCCCAGAGACGCTCCAGACGCGGATGCCATTCTGTCGCTTATTCAAATTTCAGACTCAGATACAATACAGATACACTCCAGATACGGAAGTCATTCTGTTATTCATTCAGATTCAAGTATAGTTACAGCTCGGATACGCTCCAGACACGGCTGCTATTCCCTTGCTCATACAGATTCAGTCTCCAGATATAATTCAGATACGTTCCAGATACGGACACCATTCTGATACTCATCCTCTTGACTTACAACAAACACTCTAGGATGGCATCTACAAGCCCATCTCCAACAATATTCTATCACCTCTCCAAATGGCATCTTTAAGCCCATTCCCTCAACTACACTTTGACGAGTGCAAATTTACGGGCACTCTAGTGTCCAATCATCTCTTACCTTCGAGTCACGAACGGCAAAACTCGCCAATCTAACTCTTCAGGTTCAAGAAGATTGAACAGGGGCAGTTGTTGTACCCCAAAATTTTCCCTCTCATTTTATCAAGTTTTTCCTCACAAGACTTCTTGGACTCCAGACAGGATTAGGGTTTGCTCAGCTCAAGACATCTCCTTGCACTGATAACTTGAAATTAGGGTTTGAGTTTGCACAAGGATTTTTGGACCATCAATGCTTCATGTGACCTTCATACACCATCTTGGATCCCTAAGATTTCCCATATCAAGTTTCAAGCCTTGAATCACATTTTTGCCCAGTCAATTGGACAGTTGACCTAAAAATCAGCTGTATTGGGGAAAAAGTCAATTGTGGCCAATTTACAGTTAAAACTTCATAAATTTTGATCCATATCAATATTATAGACTCGTATGAACCATTTGATCAAGTTTGGACCATAACTCCTCAAGAAATTTGATCAGATCATCAAAAGGGCAAAATGGTCAAAATTAGGGTTTTTGACTGAGGAAGGGCAATTTTTGATTTTTAACCTAGCCAATGGCCAATTGAGTTCAAGAATGATTTCAAGAACTCAATAGCATCATCTTGACCTAATCACATAGTTCAAAAGATCTCAAATGCATAGGATTGACAGATGAATTTTTGCAGTCAACTGATAAAAAGTCAACTGTACACTGAAAAGTCAAACTTTGACTTTTTGGTAAAAATCAAGTGCCAAGGGTCATAATTCATCAAGATGTGTCAAAATGTGAAACTTGTTGACCAAGAAACCTAAAATTGCAAATTAGGGTTTTAATTTGAAAATTTTCATAACTTAGAATTTTTCTAAGTGTTGAAAATTTCTTATTTTTTCCCAACTTTTCCCAACTTTTTCACCATGATGCAATTGGATTAAAAGAAAACTTCCAACATGAAAGTTGTAGTCCTCCATGAAATATGCAACTTTGATTCACAAAGTTTTCCCAAAAGATGCTTGGATCTCAAGTTATGATTTTGTGAATAGGTGTCCATAAACTTTTTAACTTAGTGAAATTTTGCCCTAGTTTAGGCAGGTTTTTGACCTAACTTCATGGCAACTTTTCACCCAGTTCCAAGAGGTATATCAAAGTGAATTTCAAAGATGGATTGTAGAGAATGTTACAAGCTTTCCAAAATGTCTAATAACTCTCCAAGATCATTTATGGTTAGGGAGAATCGAAGAAGAGAAAATGGCAATTTGTCACTTTTGTTCAAGCCATGTTTACAAATGCTTCAAGTTGCAAATCTGTCCTAGCATGCTTGTATCTTGCATTACAGGTCCCAAATCACTTATAAACTCCATAATTAAATGCAAACTCAATGGATAATGGTCTTGTTTTGACTTTTGAAGCATTGCACAATGAATTAATCCAAAAATGGCATAAAGTTCATAATACTACTTTGATAAAGCAAGCCTTTTTGCAACTTTACATTTCTTGAGCCATGGACCTGATCTTTTGTTGCAAGAAAGATCCACAAACATCAGGAAAAGTATACCAACCCTCTGCAGTACACAAGCTAGCCTGTATAGACCTTTGGCATAATCATGTCAACTTTCTTCAAAAGCAAGCAAACTTGCATAAGTCAAGTTAACTTGTCCATCTGATAAAGGCAAGGCTTGGTTTTATTTGAAACAACTTCAGAACTTTGTCACAAGCAAAAAGCACGAATTGGTAACATCCCAAACACTCTCAAACACCAAAATCACAAGTTCCTGCCCAAACAGGGCATCTTCTGCAGAACCTTTGCCAAATCCATATTGGCTCGTGCGTTTTGCTTTGAAACACTTCAAACACTTTACATACATCCTACCTAAACTATCCAAGCCCTTGTCTTGCAACTGTAACCCCTGTTTCAAGCTTCACCATTTTCATTTTTGAAGGTTGCAGGTTGACTTCTACAGGAAGTTTCAAGCATCCTCAAGGTAAGCTGAGCATTGGGATAGCTTGAGGGAACTTCAAGGAAGCTCACACAATCTTCAGGCCTCACTCAAATCCCCCATATTGCCATATCCAAACTCAACTGAACAAGGTATTTTTCAAAGTTCTATCTCCTTATTTAGGCATCCTTAAGCTTTGATTTGTGAAGCAAAAATGTAGTCCTTAACTTGCTTAAGCTGTACATATGCATAGTTGTTATTTATATTAACTGAGTAGTGAGAATTTGAAGCTTGAAGTTCATGAAAATTTTAGGTCAGAAATTAGGGGTGATAAAATTCTCCTTGATCTTTGAGTGTTAGGTCACAAACTTTATATCATTGGAATCGTGAGTTTACAAGCTACAATTTTTATGTTATGAGTTTCTGATTTTATGCAAGCTAGAGCAAGATACAGGATTGAAGGCAAAATGCGTGTTTGGATGTTGGCTGGAGGTCAGGGACGAAGGCTGGTTGGGCCTGGCGCCTTGGGCCTGTTGCTTTTCACCCCCCCCCCTATTTCCTATATGCACCCCCTTGGCTTATTTTGATATTTTTCATATTTTCTTTTTATTTTTGTGTTTATTGACTTGATTTTTTTTTTCTGAACATTAAAAAATCCCAAAAAATATTTTCTTAATTTTTTGCATTTTATTTTATTATTTTTATTATTTTTGGGCATAAAAATAGTTTATTAGGTTTATAGAATTTATTTTCTTAAATAAACTTGTAAATAATAATAAAATACTTAATATTTTATTTCATTATTTTATACACATTAAACATTTATTTTTCATACATATTTAATTTTTAATATTGGTACATAATATTATTATTATTTTTCTTAAACAAAAAATGAATAAAATAATGATAGAAAGCATATTTTCTTTTAAAACAAAATTAGGGTTTCCCATTTCAAAAATAATAATATTATTTTTTTATTATTTTTAGGACTTAGATAATTTTGTTTTCTCATACATAAAACAATTACAAAACATTTTTTGCATATTTACATTTTTATTGCATATTTAAATAATTGTTTATTTATTTATTGTACAATAGATTCAATTGGGTTGTAATAGTGAATTAGGGTTTTATTTTGAGCAATATTCCCCATTCAAAACTTGTATCCCCCTTCCCATAATATTGTTGTAATAGCTTAGATTTACTTTACACAATTTATCGCATTATATACATGTTTAGTAAAAACTAGGGTTTTGTATGATAAGACAAAAAATCAAACAAATAGCAAGACTTAATACAAGATAAAATGCATGAAAAATGACAACACATTGCACACAAGCACCCCTAGGGTTTCACCCACTTTGTTGCCTAAAAAATTACCATGGTATACATGCTAGGTATCTTGGCAAAATAAAACAAAATAAAAGATCATAGTCTCTCGATGACGCTATCAAAAAAAGGTTGCCTAAACAAATGATCTTAGTCCCTCAAAATGCTAAAGATACTTGGCAACATTTCTATCATGGTCATACGATGACCCACGCCCGTCCCGTTTAACATCCAAAGATAGGGTTTTCTACCAAAGCAATGGTAGGTCAACAATGTCAAAGGATTAAAAATGTATAGGAAAGACTTTTGAGTAGGTAGATAGCTTCTAGTTACTTGATCAATTTGCAAATAATCCTTGCTATTTTCAAACAAACACACACATTTTCAAAACATTTCCAAACAACTTTCAAAACATTGAAACATTTTTCAAAAGACAAACATCTTTGTATACATTCTTACGAACGAGAATCATTACAAAGATTTCCTAAACGATGGCCTCTTTTCAAAATACTTTCAAAACCACACAAAACACCATTTCAAAAATTGCAAAAGCAAAGCAAGTGATCTAAAACAAGTAACTAAGAGCCCATGGAAAACCATGGATGAAAAGGGTGCTAGCACCTTCCCTTTTCATAATCTACCCCCCCGAACTCAAGAAAACATCTCAAAGGTCTTTCCTGTGCTTTTTTACCTTTCCTTTTGGATAAAATAAAAGTCGGTGGCGACTCTTACTAAAACGAAACATTTGCGACGAAACGCAAAACCTCAAGTCAGTTCTCCCACCGTATCACAATTACACATAGCTATCTTTTCTTTGTATCAAATTTTTATTTTTTACGACGACATTCTCTTACTAGAATGTTCGCCTCATTGTACAAAAAATACTTATTCAAGTTAATACAAAGATACCCCTTTGAAAGTGCAAAGATATCTGTTCTTTTCTTTATTTCTGTGTTTTATTTACAAAAAACGTCCAATGATTTATTTTTAAACATATGCATTTGAATGTAACTACTGTTTACAAATGAACAAAAAGGAACAGAAAATAGCAAGACAATTACTAATGGCTTTAAGAAATAGGATAATATCTTTAGACTATTCCATAAAATCCCCCACAGTGTGCAGCTTAATGATATTAATCACTCTCACATCCCCGGTAAAACAAAACTTCCAGTTATCACTCCCCGCTAGATGTCACCCGACTTCTCAGGATTTCATAAGCAATACACGTCGTTTCCCTTTCAACAGAGTTTATTTCTCTAACAAATAGAAACTCATCAACTCGTCAGCACTTCAAAACATGAAGACTTACACTCCACGTCCCCAACAGCAATCAGGGATTTATTTTCCCTAATCCAACAGTATTACAGCAGCACAACTTACATGCCTATACATCGCATTCATACGTCATTGACAACATGAATGCATACAACATAATCTCATTCATTTTATTGAGAACATCATTGTACAATGCATTTCATACATCATGACATTGCATATAATTAATCTTTCATCTCTTCAGGAAAGATCAGTCAACAGATGGCTATCATCAACAATTTACAAAAAGGTCAGAGATTGATACCTGAAACAAGCAAGGACAATTATCTACATGACCAGCTGAACCTTCAGATAAAATTCAGATGCGCTCCATATACGGATGCCATTCGGATACTCATTCAGATTCTCTTTCAGATACAGTTCAGATACGCTCCAGACACGGATGCCATTTTGATACTCATTCAGATTCAGCTTTCAGATACAGTTCAGATACGCTCCAGACACGGATTCCATTCTGATACTCATTCAGATTTAGCTTTCAGATACAGTTCAGATACGCTCCATATACGAATGCCATTCTGATACTCATTCAGATTCTCTTTCAGATACAGTTCAGATACGCTCCAGGCACGGATGCCATTTTGATACTCATTCAGATTCAGCTTTCAGATACAGTTCAGATACGCTCCAGACACGGATGCCATTCTGATACTCATTCAAATTCAGCTTTCAGATACAGTTCAGATACGCTCCAGACATGGATGCCATTCTGATACTCATTCAGATTAAGCTTTCAGATACATTTCAAATACACTTCAGATACGGATGCCATCCTGATACTCATTCAGATTTAACTTTCAGATACAGTTCAGATATGATCTAGATTCAGATGTTATTTTGTCACTTATTCAAATACAGTCTAGAAACAAGTCAGATTACAGTCCATTTACGGATGTTATTCTGGTACTCAGCCCAAAACATCCACTATTTCAGTATAAATCAATCAGAGATTTATTCGGACACTTCTTCTATTCCTACCAACAATCATTTTTGGATGGCATCTGTAAGCCCATCTTCGATAACTTTCAATCATCTCTCTAAATGGAATCTTTAAGCCCATTCCCTACACCATCAACCATCACATCCTCGAGTGCAAATTTTTGGGCACTCTAGTGTCCAATCATCTTCCACCTTCAAGTCATGAATGGCGGATCCACCAATCTAACTCTTCAGGTTTAAGAAGATTGAACAGCGGAAGCTTTTGTACCCCAAAATTTTCCCTCTCATTTATCAAATATTTTCTCACAATATCTCCTTTGGTTCAAGACTGCATAAGGTTTGATCAGCTCAAGACACATCCTTAAGCACTGATGACTAAAATTAGGGTTTGAGATTTCACAAGGATTATTGAACTTTCAATGCCTCATATAACTTTTATGGATAATTATGGACCCTCAAGATTACTCATGTCAAGTTTCAAGCCTTGGATCACATTTTTGCTCAGTCAATTGAGCAGTTGACCTAAAAATCAGCTGTATTGGGGGAAAAGTCAATTGTGGCCAATTTACAGTCAAACTTCATAATTTTTTATCCACATCAACATTATAAAATCATATGTATCATTTGATCAAGTTTGTATCATAATTTCTCAAGAAATTTGATTAAATCATCAAAAGCGCAAAATGGTCAAAATTAGGGTTTTGACTGAGAAAAGGCAAATTTTGATTTCTGACCTAGAAAATGGTTAATTGGTTTGAGGCATGATCTTAAGAGTTCAATGGCACAATTTTGACCTAATGGCATGACTCAAAACATTGCTCAAGATCAATTGGATTGATAGTGAATTTTCAGTCAATTGTACACTGAAAAGTCAAATTTTGACTTTTTGGTCAAAATCAAGTGTCAAAGATCACAATTCATCAAAACATGTCAAAATATGAAACTTATTCATCAAGAAATAAAAAATTCAAGATTTCATTTTGAAAATTCAAAGTTTTCAAACTTAGAAATTTTTCTAAGTGTTGAAAATTTCATGTTTTTTCACAACTTTGAGCAAATTTTTCACCATGATGCAAGATGATTCAAAAGAAACTTTCAACATGAAAGTTGTAGATATCCATGATATCTACAACATTTATTTATACAACTTCTCATATAAGTGCTTGGATTTCAATTTATTAAGTCATGAAGTCATGGTCTTGAAATTAAACACTTAGTGAAATTTTGACCTAGTTTAGGCAGGATTTTGACCTAACTTCATGGAACTTTTTCATATAGTTCCAAGGGAAATTTTCAAAAGTTATTCAAAGAGGGGTTGTAGAGCATATTAAAAGATTTCTAGAATTTCCAAGAACTCCTTGAGATCATTCTTGAGCAAGGAGAATCGAAGAGAGGAAGTTAGGGTTTCAAACTAAAATTATAGGTCATTTTGTGATGAACAAAGATTCAAATCTCAAACCTATGCTGCATAATCTCTACTTTACAGGCCTCAAACTTGTTAGGCACTCCATAATTAAATGCTTGCACAGCTGTTAGAGGCCTCAACTCAAGCATTAAATGCAAGACCATGCTTTATATCCATTTTAGGAATAAAGTGCACAATGTCATTTTGAAAAAGTAGCTTTATGCACAAAACTTGTTCTTGAGCCTTGCAATGGTTTTATTTTGATCATACACATCCTATAACTCAAGAGAAGTTTGTCTCAAGCCTTACAATCACTCAGCCCATGCTTGTACTTCATCTTGGAACCATGCTCCCACTTTTCTTCAAAATCAAGTAACATAGCAATCAGTCTAGAACTTGTACTCTTGACCCTCTCAAGCACAAAAACCTTCTCATTACTTATGTGCAAGTCCTTGGAAACAAAAAACACACATGCTTGAGCCCCAAAACTCAAAAGAACTCAGAACTGCATCACATACTTCCATTCTTGCATAACCTGACCAAAAGTTTGAAACTCACATCTACCTCGTGTGTTTTCAAGCCTTTTTATTCCTAAAGCTTCTAAACATCATTTAGAACTCATCCCTCGCCCTGTTACAATACTGTAACACCATTAACACCATCCTCCATTTTCAAAAATAGAGCTTTGCACTTGGACTTTTCCATAACACCTCAGGCACTTTCAGCTCAAGCTAAGCATCACATTAGCTTCCTGGGAACTTGAGGAAGCTAATCCAATCATTGGAACTCACTAAAAGCTGCTCAAACTCAAAACACGATACCCTCTTGCAAGGTGAGTTTTCTGACTTTTGAACTCTTCATACATGCATCATTAATAATTCATTTGTGAATAAGAAATGTAGGTATCATTGTCCTGAAGTTAACCATGTCTTTAGATTTCATTTATATGGCTTAAGGAGTTAGAATTTTGAATCTGAACATCCTGTAAAAGTTAGGTCAGAATTTGGTACCATTCAAAATTCATACTCATTTTTGAGAATTAGTTTAAGTTGTTTATATTTCTGGAATCGTGGTGAAATTTTACACAACTTTCATGTTTACATTTTTGCAAATGGTTTAGAAATGAACAAGTTGGAGGACTTCTGGCTGGAGGTTGAAGATGAAGTACATTTAGGGCAAGACTTAGATTATATATTTATTGTTTTACATAAGTTAATCGATGTATCACCACCCCAATGATTAAAGTGTGCGCCTGTCACCATGAGGTCCTGGGTTCAAGTCCCAGCGTGACCTTTTTTGCACATTTTTCTTCATTTTTTTGCTGAAACAGGCGCTTGGGCCTTCCTCCATTGGGCTTGGGATTTTTGCTACACTTGCACACTCCTGACTATTTTTTAACCCCCCTGAATTTATTTTTATTTTATTTTATTATTACCTTTTTTATCTTTTATTTATTATTATTATAATACTATTATTATTATTATTATTATTATTATTATTATTATTATTATTATTATTATTATTATTATTATTATTATTTACTATTGTCATTAATAAAAAAAATCCAAAAAAATATTTATATTTTATTTATTTAGTTTATTTTTCTTTACAAAAATAAAAGAACAAAAATATTTTCTTTAATTAATTTCCTTTTTCACTTAGATAATTTAATTTTAATTATTATTATATTATATTATTTATTTTTCTTGTAAAACTAAAATCAATTTAGAACTTAGGATTTTTATTTAATTATTTTATTTACTAGTTTAATTAAATTCACAAAAAACCCTAAAAAACTTGTTTTCATTAAATTAATTTAGTTTACTAATTTAATCTTAATTTTCTTATTTTTCTTAGTTAATTATTTTATTTAATTAGGTCAAAAAACCCTTTTCATAAAAACCAAACAAAAAAGTCATATTTCTTTTTACATCTACATCCTTGTATTTTATTTGTTCATTTTGTACATTTATTGAAAATTCAATATGGTTGTAATAATTATTTAGATTTAATTTCTTGCAATATTCCCCATTTGTAATTTGTGCACCCCTCCCTTAAATGATGTAATAGTGTAGTAATTTTAATTTCCGCAATATATCGCTTTATACACAAATACTAGTAATTAGGATTTTGTATGGAAAGACTAAAACCAACATATAGCAAACCCTAATCAAAGATAAATCAAACATGAAAATCAATCCACTTGCACTTCAACACCCCTAGGGTAAATCCACTTGGTTGCCTTACAAAAATATCCATATGATGCATGTGAGGTATCTTAGCAAAAACAATCAAAAATACAAGATCATAGTCCCTCGATAATGCTATCTATGTTGCCTTTCAAAATGATCTTAGTCCCTAAATAAAAATGCTAAGATATCTTGCAACATTACTAATCATGGTTACACGATGACCCACGCCCGTCCCTTTTACATCCAAAGATATGGTTACTTACCAAATCAATGGTAAGATAACAATGTCAAAGAAAAAAGGAAATGAACATGAAAGACTTTTGAGTAGGTAGAATGTTTCTAGTTACTTGCTCAATTTCAAAACAAAAACATCCTTGCTATTTTCAAAACAAAGACAACCACTTTCAAAACATCGTTCAAAAAATTTGAAAACATTTTCAAAGGATCAACACCTTTGTATACATTCTTACGAACGAGAATCATTACAAAGTTTGCCTAAACAATGGCCTCTTTTCAAAATACTTTCAAAAAACCACACAAAGCACATTTTCAAACAAAAGCAAGTGATCTACCAAGTAACTAAGAGCCCATGGAAAACCATGGATGAAAAGGATGCTAATACCTTCCCTTTTCATAATCTACCCCCCGAACTCAAGAAAATATCTCAAAGGTCTTTCTTGTGCTTTTTCACCTTTCCTTTTGGATAAAAGAAAAGTCATTGGAGACTCTTGCTAATCGCAACATTTGCAATCAAACGCAAAACAACCAAGTCAGTTCTCCCACCGTATCACAACATGTTTTATAATTCAGATGATATTCTGACTCAAGCATTCTTAAAAGTGAAACATCATTCTATGCTGAGCAGAACAAGGATAAAGAAGTTCCTAAGAAATCTTATGTAAACGCAAGTCTGAAGCAAACTCTGAAGGAAGCACTCCAAGGCAAACTCTGATAAAAAGTAATCTTAAGCAACCTTTGATAAAGCTAGCTGAAGAAAAGATTTGAAAGAAGCACGCTGAAAGTAATATCTGATAATGCAAGCTGAAGCAAACTCTGATGAACACAAAATTAAGAAAACTCTGACAGAAGAAGTGATATAGCAAACTCTGATAAAAGAAAAGTTAAAGCAAACTCTGATGTTGCAACACTGCAAGAAAACTCTTAAACTTCCAGAGACAAACTCTGACAGTACCATTGATCATTTAATGCTAAGACGGCTAACGCACTCAAGTGGTACTACGCACGAGAGCATTGGAAACATAAAGGTCAAGCTAACACGCATCATTAATGCATACTCTCCCTTCAAGGCAGTAACAGCCAAAATTTGAAGTTATATATAGAAGACCATTTATTTCAAATCAAGGTTACTGATCCATGCAAAATATACTGAAGCTCATTATTTTCATTCTTGTAAACTCTTTGTACATAGTGGGTAATTCTTAAGTACTGGGCTAAGATCTTAGTGATAAATCACAGTTTGTGATATAGCTTATTAGAAGCATTCTGATTCACTACTGTTAAGAGATAATCTTTGTAATTGTTCCTTGAGAGACTAGTTGGGTCAGATTTCTCAAGAGGGATAGGACTAGTTGAGTCTTAGAGGTGTTAGTCACTTGCAGTTGGCTTGTGCATTGCATTGTTAGTCATAACAATTTGGTTGTGCATTGTAATTGTTCCTTGAGAGACCAGTCGTGTCAGATTTCTCAAGAGGGCTAGGACTAGTTGAGTCTCAGAGGTGTTAGTCACTTGTAGTTGGCTTGTGCGTTGTATTGTTAGTCACAACAGTTTGGTTGTGCATTTGTAATCAGTTTTGATTATAGTGGATTAAGTCCTCGTTGAAAGAGGCGAAATCACCTTGGCGGGTGGACTGGAGTAGTTTGAGTTTCAAATGAACCAGGATAAAAATACATGTGTCCTTCCATTATTATTGCGCGAGAAAAAGGAAAAACTTATTCAACCCCCCCCCCCTTCTAAGTGTTTTCTCACCCTTCATGCTTGTTGTTTCTTTCTAGATATGATAATTTATCTTCTTGCCACATATATAATAGGATTAGAATATGTTCATATGCCTTGAGCCACCATAAATGAGAACCTATATTCTATTCATAGAGTCAAGAAAATTCTCCTACAAAATCAACAAGACAAGTTAGGTATCCAATCATCATTGGGTCCTTGGGGATTAGTGAAAAATTGGTTGCATTTGGACAACCATTGAAAAACACCTTTAGGAACCAAAAACTGCTAAATTTACATTTTTCAATAGTGTGGCCTTTCTTGCAACCATAGTAATAATTTAAATCTTCACCATCACTAGAATCACTATTAATGTGCTCATCTTTTGAGAACCTTGAACGAGAAGTCCTAAGAGCTTTAGACTTTGTTCCTTCCTTTTTATTCGTGACTTTTTCTTTTTTATTCTTCTTCTCAAGCTTTTTCTCAGGCTTGTCTAAGCAAGTAAGTTCTTGCTCATGTTCTTCAAACTTACCAAGCAATATAGTAAGATCAAGTGTTGTAAGACCATTAGCTTCTTTGATCATGGTGACCTTCGGTTTCCCATTCCTAGTAAGACCTCTCAAAACTTTGTTAGTAGCATTGCATTGGAAATAAGCTTAGCAAGTGCATTCAAATAATTAATGAGATTTAATGAATTTTTCTTATCATCAGTATTCCATAGTACTTCCGGCTTAGGTGTGACAACACGATTAAAATCGAATTGAATAATAGTGTCACACATACTCTTGTCATATGAATTAATATTAATTTACATACAAGCTTTCCAATAACTATAGTATTCTCCTGAAAAGATTGGAGTTGTTTTGTAATCCCCTTTAGGTTCGTACATCATTTTCTAGTAAGAGTTTCGAAGCACGGAATTAACTGGAGCTCTGATACTACTTGTTAGACTATGACGACTTATCTAGAGGGGAGTGAATAGATCCTCAATTAAAAATAACCTTTCAAATATAGATATTTAAAAAACTTCTTTGAAAAACAATGTTGAGCAGAAGGTTTTTGGCCTAGATCAAAAATAATAGTCTAAACAAACCTAGTTATTAGAAACTCGGATATGCACAAACCGTATGGAATTAAGATAATGATAAAACCAATCACATAATAATATCTCAATTAATAGTTTAATGTCAAATACAACAGTTTCCTATTGCTAATAAAATTTAAACAAAAATATAGAACATTGCAGTTTCTCAAACACTTAGTGTGCGTTCGAATTTTCAGAATTTTTCCTTTGAGTTGTGTTGATATGAAAATGACTTATAATCAATGTGATTATAAGCTAATTAACACACCACTTTAAACAAAACAATTGCAGAAAAATTCTTACGAGTCAATCGACCAAACAATGTTATTCGACAAATTACGTAATGAAAATAAAAGCGAGTAAAGAGATAATAGAGAGCGACACAAGGATTTGTTTATACAGTTTCTCACTTTCGCCATCGTGTGTCGGTACGTTTGTGCCCAATTCCAATTTGAAATTAGGATACTTTCTTACTTTGCAAAAGTATGATTACAAGATAAGTGTTCAAGAGAAACCCTATAAACCATTACCGTTTGATATTGATTCAATCAATTCTCTTCCTTTGATCTTCAACAAGACCAAAACACAATAGTTGTCAAATGATTATTTGGATCTTACTACTCCTTTGCATAATTTATCTCCAAAGCTTTCGTGCACCATCAATTACACATATTACAACACAAGACTTCAATTTGATTCGTCGTTCTCGCGCTACTTCCTTTGTGTTCTTTATCTCTAAAGGATCATTTGCATTCTTTATCTCCAAATACTTTCACTAGGTTGTAATCCTCTCTTGAAAGTCTTGCACGAAAACTCTCAAATCAATCAATGATCTTGGATGACAAACTCACAGTTTTTCCAGATGAAGACCCCTGCAAATCTCAACCCAATATTTTTGGCTACATAAGAACCTAATTAGACGTTATCGAACCTCGTTTAGATAGCACCCCAATAAAAAATTATTATGTGTGATTTGTTTGTGTGTATGCATAGGTTGGAGGTTGGAGGTGAAGAGAAATTACAGGAAATTTTTATGGTATCATCAAGTTGGAATGATGCATGAATGATGTATTTATTATTGTGGAAATTTAGATGCAAAAAGGAGATTTTGGAATTAAAAAGAATTGAAAAATTGACACAATCAAACATTATGTGTCGACCTGAAATTCTTATGTGTCGGCACATAAGTCACGTTTCAACTGTATGTGTCGACCTGAAAAATGAATGTGTCGATCGAAGCATGGCAGTAGTTTTAAGCTTTTGAAAAAAAGGTACATGTGTCGACCGAAGCACGGCAGTAGTTTTAGGCTTTTAAAAAAGAGGTACATGTGTTGACCTGAAATTCGTATGTATCGACACATAAAATAGGAATTTCTTCAATTTCTTAAAAGCTTCAGTATGTGTTGATTTGAAATAGTATGTGTCGACACATGCAAGCAAAAATTATGCAAAAATTATTTTTCAAATTTTTGATCAATTTCAAAATGGTTTTTAATGGTTCCTGTTCTGGACTGGGCCCGACTGGCCCAATAGCGTTGATAAGGCCCAATCCAAACGGACTTGTTGGGGGCCACGCCGACCAAAGGATCACAGTCGTGCCCGACGTGCTCCCTGGGGCTACTTGCTCGACCTCCTACTGTCCAGCTCGACCTCACCTCCAGCACCCCTCTTAGGGCAGACTTAGTCCACTGCACTCTCAACGGGACTCCGAAAAGACCGCGTCTCTGTCCGCCCTCACTTCACGCAGAACATCCAGGGAGGGGACCACGTGCGGGTCTCCACTACGCACGTAGAACCTAGCAGTTCCTCCATTGGGCCAAACCTGCCCGGCCCAATGAAGGAACCTTGGCCCAGCGCTGGGGGCTATAAATACCCTCTGTTTCCAGAGGGTCAGGTATTCATCATTCTACCCATACTCTTACTATTGCCTGCTCGTGCTCTTACTCACTTCAGCATTGGAGTGTCTTGCAGGTACCCCTCCCCCCCCCCCCCCCCCACCTCGTTCAAAACTTCAGCTCGGAGCCAGCCGTGACGGTCCAAGTCTGATCAGGTTAGATCAGTGGCGCCGACTGTGGGGATCTAGCTTCCCCGTCTTGCAAACTCAAAGACCAAAGCTCAAATTCAACTACCTGTCATGGCTGATCAAGCTCGTGATGAGCAGAACGTCCGTGTCTCTGACACTAATAACGGCACCGCGGACAAAAACGGACATCTTGACAACGCCGGCAATCCCGGCCACAACACCATTCCTGCAACAACCGCCCCCGGAACTTCCTCCTACAGGGACGGAGCTACTGCATCATCCTCCTCGCTCCCACCACCACTCGAGGACGACCCGGCGGCCCTCGCGCACTACAGAGCCGCCCGGTTCCAGGAAGTCCCCGTCCCCTCCGGGGCGGATGCCACAACACAAGCGCTGTTCGCAGCAATTAATCAAATGAACTATCTCATCTTCGCCCAAGGAGAGAGACTAAAGGCGCTTGAAGACGAGCGAAGACCCTCGAGGAGGCATCGGAGACCACATACTCCCCCTCCTCGAGTGACTGAAGCTCGACACCCTTCTACCCCGCGGAGACATTACAGGGAGACTTCTCGAAGCCCATCTCCCCAGCCAAAACAGAAACGGCCTTATCTGGAGAGGCAGCCCTTCATTCAGGCCGGAGAGCCCAGTCGCGACCCGGCAATACTAGAAAGAAGGCACTCCGGAGAGGGCCGTGTGAAATTCAACAGCCGAGCATCCCGCTCGAGAGAAACTCAGCACGATCTGGACCGTCGTGCCAGACAATATTACAGGTCCCCATCTCTGTCTCCGGAGAGAAGCGACGAGGACGACCCCCGCGGTCCCCTGTCACAGGCTATTATGGAGGCACTCATCCCCCCGGGCATGGAGAAGCCCCCTCACTTGAAGGAGTACGATGGAGTCGCGGACCCGGTCGACCACATAGACGGGTTCGAGGCTATGCTTCATTATCACAATGTCGGGGGCCCCATCAAGTTCCGTCTATTCCCCACGACTCTCAGGAAGGCGGCAATGGACTGGTACAAAGGACTCGCCCCGGGCTCAATCACGTCGTGGCGGAACCTGAAGAACCAGTTCATCAGTTCCTTTACAGCTTCTCGGCGCCATCCGAAGACCGAGGCGGCCCTCGAGGCCATCATCCAAAGACAGGATGAAACCTTGAGGGAATTCATCAACCGCTTCAACTGGGAAGCAATACAGGTCTCCTGCGCGGACCATATGAAAAGATACTTGCTGGAGAGAGGGCTCCTCCCCGGCACAGAATTCAGAAAGGCCGTGGGTATCGAGCCACCTCGGACATTTGATGCCCTCCTCGAAAATGCCCGAGCATACATGGACTACGAGGAGAGGGAGGCGGCCAACAGAGCCCGAGATTCCAGGACTCGTGGTCCCAATAGCAGCTCGCGCCAATAGGCTCCTCCTCGACGAACTGGGGAGAAAAGGAAGGAAGACAGACCCTGGGAAGTCCGGGAACAAAGAGGACCTTCGGGGCGTTTCACCGAGTACACTCCGCTCACGGCTTCCCGCGAGCGCATTCTGGCGGAGTGTGCCAGCACTGATTTCAAGGACGGCGGTGTCAAACGTCCCCGACCTGCTCCCACTAAGCCCGGAGCAGACAAAAATAAATATTGTCAGTACCATAGGAGCCATGGTCACCTGACTGAGGATAGCGTCCACCTCAAGGACGCCATTGAAACCCTCATCAAGGGAGGGAGGCTCGCGCAGTACCGGCGAAGAGACGCTCCTCGTTGTGACGCCCAAGAAGCCAGGGAGCCAGAAGAAGACGCCCGACCATCTGACGAGTCGGTGCCCATCCAAACTGCCTTCTCCGTGACCAGGCCCGAGGATTTCGACTTCCCCGAGCACCTGCAAGAGCCACTTACAACGCACAGCAGGTGGGAATACTTCCCCTCCGCCCTGGTCATCAACGGCGGCGGATTCAACGACTTGACCATCAATTCAGCCAAAAGGAAGCTGGACGAACTGGTCGACGCGGCTCCCCCGCAAACAGTGACGTTCGAAAGGGTGAAGGGCAGGTCAGAGCCCATCACCTTCTACCTGGAAGAACTCCCCGGCGGAGCCCCGAACGCGGTCATCCCCTTACTGATAAGAGCAAGAATGGCCAATTTTGATGTACATCGCATCCAGGTCGACGAAGGGAGTTCCGTCGACGTCATGTACAGCCAACTGTTCCGGACCCTTCAGCTGGACGACTCACATCTTTCGCCATATGTGGGTTCGGACTTACAAGGCTTCAACGGCTCGACCTCCAAACCCTGGGGATATGTCGAGCTTCTAGTTACGTTCGGGGAAGGGACGACTACAAGGCAAGTCAAAGTACGCTTCCTTGTCATCGACTTCCCGTCTCTATACAACTGCATCTTGGGGAGACCGACACTGGCAGAGCTGACGGCGGTACCCTCGACCGTCCACCTGAAGATGAAGTTCTACACCAAGAGGGCACGGGTAGCCACTATCCAAGGAGACCTAGCCGCTGCCCACAGGTGCTTCAACGCTGCTTCTAAGGGACGTGATATTGTCGACATAGGGACCAGACCCGCCAAAAGAACAAGACAGGAGCCCGACAGGAAAGCATCCCCCGAGGAAGAAGTCCAGAAAGCTCCACCAAAAGTCGATTCCATAGCTCTGGACACCCGCTTCGACCAGGACGAGCCATCCAGCAGCGAGCAAATCCCACTCCGACCAATACCGGACGGGGATTTTGAACTCGTTCCCCTCGGCACAGATCCGACCAAGGGAGTGAAGATTGGCAAAGACCTCCCCGACTTGGCCAGGAAGCAAATCAAGGCCTGTTTGCGCGAGAATGCTGATCTGTTCGCCTGGAGCGCCGCGGAGATGCCCGGACTCGACCCTGAGGTCGCCTGTCACCACCTCGCCATTGATCCTGGACGAACTGGTCGACGCGGCTCCCCCGCAAACAGTGACGTTCGAAAGGGTGAAGGGCAGGTCAGAGCCCATCACCTTCTACCTGGAAGAACTCCCCGGCGGAGCCCCGAACGCGGTCATCCCCTTACTGATAAGGGCAAGAATGGCCAATTTTGATGTACATTGCATCCTAGTCGACGAAGGGAGTTCCGTCGACGTCATGTACAGCCAACTGTTCCAGACCCTTCAGCTGGACGACTCACATCTTTCGCCATATGTGGGTTCGGACTTACAAGGCTTCAACGGCTCGACCTCCAAACCCGGGGGATATGTCGAGCTTCTGGTTACGTTCGGGGAAGGGACGGCTACAAGGCAAGTCAAAGTACGCTTCCTTGTCATCGACTTCCCTTCTCTATACAACTGCATCTTGGGGAGACCGACACTGGCAGAGCTGACGGCGGTACCCTCGACCGTCCACCTGAAGATGAAGTTCTACACCAAGAGGGCACGGGTAGCCACTATCCAAGGAGACCTAGCCGCTGCCCGCAGGTGCTTCAACGCCGCTTCTAAGGGACGTGATACTGTCGACATAGGGACCAGACCCGCCAAAAGAACAAGACAGGAGCCCGACAGGAAAGCATCCCCCGAGGAAGAAGTCCAGAAAGCTCCACCAAAAGTCGATTCCATAGCTCTGGACACCCGCTTCGACCAGGACGAGCCATCCAGCAGCGAGCAAATCCCACTCCGACCAATACCGGACGAGGATTTTGAACTCGTTCCCCTCGGCACAGATCCGACCAAGGGAGTGAAGATTGGCAAAGACCTCCCCGACTTGGCCAGGAAGCAAATCAAGGCCTGTTTGCGCGAGAATGCTGATCTGTTCGCCTGGAGCGCCGCGGAGATGCCCGGACTCGACCCTGAGGTCGCCTGTCACCACCTCGCCATTGATCCAGCCGCTAGGGCCGTAGTACAACGTAGGCGTAGGCAGTCTCCAGAAAAAACGGAGGCTGCTGAAAAAGCTGTAAAAGACCTCCTAGAGGCAAATTTTATTTCTGAAGCTCGATATTCCACCTGGCTGTCAAATGTTGTACTCATGAAAAAGAATAATGGAAAATGGAGGATGTGCGTTGATTATACCAATCTCAATCGGGCTTGCCCGAAAGATGCTTTTCCTTTGCCTAACATAGATATGCTGGTCGACAACTCGGCCGGCTACAAAACGTTGTCGTTCATGGACGCCTACTCGGGCTATAACCAAATCCCGATGGCCCTGGGCGACAAACACTGCACGGCATTCATGACCAGCTCGGGCAACTATTACTACAACGTAATGCCCTTCGGACTGAAAAATGTCGGGGCAACTTACCAGTGCATGATGAACAGAGTTTTCAACAAACAGATCGGCGACATGCTCGAGGTATATATGGACGACATGATCGTCAAGTCCCGAGCAGACACCGACCATGCAGCACACCTCAAGACAGTCTTTGCCCAAGCAAGACAATGTAAAATGAGGTTCAACCCCGAGAAATGTACGTTCGTGGTTAAGGCAAGAAAATTCCTTGGATTCTATCTAACAGAACGGGGAATCGAAGCCAACCCCGACAAATATCGGGCGTTCTCCGACCTCCCAACACCAACGTCGAAGAAGTCGATACAAATCATGAACGGCATGCTCACGTTGCTATCCCGATTCGTCGCGAGATCCGCTCAGCACGCCCTCCCCTTCTTCAAACTCCTTCGAAAGGAAGCAGCCTTCGAATGGAATGAGGAATGCGAGCAGGCACTACGCCACCTAAAGCAAAGTCTGTCTCAGCCGACCGTGCTATCTCGCCCAGACGACGGGGAGCCACTGTATTTGTACTTGGCCGTTTCGAACGAAGCCATCAGCGCGGCCCTCGTCCGCGAGACCACCGACGGACAGAAGCCCGTCTACTTCACGAGCAAAGCCCTGCAAGGACCCGAAAGCAGATACCAACAGATAGAAAAGGTGGCCCTGGCCCTCGTCAACGCGGCGAGGAGGCTCAAACATTATTTTCTGGCCCACACGATCATCGTGCGAACCGACCAACCGGTGAGACAACTCCTGGGTCGTCCAGATATGGCGGGCAGAATGTTGAAATGGTCCCTGGAACTCTCTGAATTCGACATTCAATACGAGATTAGGAAAGCCTTGAAAGCGCAGGCCCTGGCCGACTTCGTCGCGGAGATGACCACTTATGACCCACCCCCGGAGAAGGAACACAAGTGGATCATCTTCGTCGACGGAGCATCCAGCTCGTCCAGAAGTGGCGCAGGAATCCTTTTGGAAAATGAAGAGGGCGTAGTGATCGAGCACTCCCTAGCTCTTTCCTTCCCGACATCAAACAATCAAGCAGAGTATGAGGCCCTGCTCGCAGGATTGAGGTTAGCCGAGGACCTGGGAGCCCGCGAGGTACAGATCTACATCGACTCCCGACTCGTCGCCTCCCAAGTCCAGGGGAATTACCAAGCCAAAAACGACAACCTCATCGAGTACTTGAACTTGGTCAAAAAACACATGACAAAGTTTGTACGGGCGGAAATCTCACATGTTCCCCGCGAGCAAAACACAAGGGCAGACATATTGTCCAAACTCGCGAGCACGAGGAAGAAAGGCGGGAACAAATCCGTCATCCAAGAATCTCTGGCACGCCCGAGCATCGAAAGATCCTCGACGCCGGTCGAGGTGCACGCCATTGGAGACGCCTCGTCCTGGATGACCCCGGTCTATAATTTCTTGACAAAGGGCGAACTTCCATCAAACCAATCCGAGGCGACCGTCACAAAACGGAGAGCATGCTCCTACATGGTGCTCGAGCACAAACTGTACCGCAGGGGATTCTCCATCCCCCTCCTAAAATGCATAGACGAATCCACAGTCCCCGAGGTACTACGGGAGATACACGAAGGGATCAATGCCCAGCACATGGGCGGTAAGTCATTGGCGAGGAAAGCCCTTCGAGCAGGATATTACTGGCCGACGATGCAGCAGGATGCCAAGGAGCACGTCAAGAAATGCGACAAGTGCCAGAAACACGGCGACATGCACCTCGCCCCGCCTCACGAGCTGAGCATACTATCGTCCCCATGGCCATTCGCGTGGTGGGGTATGGATATCCTCGGACCCTTCGTGCAAGGGACTTATCAAAATAAGTTCCTAATCATGGCGGTCGATTACTTCACGAAGTGGATCGAGGCCGAGGCCCTCGTGAAGATCACCTCGCACAATATCCTCCGCTTCTACAAAAGAAACATCCTCGCCAGATTTGGGATTCCGAGTGCACTGGTGACCGACAACGGCACCCAATTTACCGACCACGGTTTCCAAGACTTCATCACCAAACTAGGGACAAAACAACAATTCACTTCGGTCGAGCACCCTCAAACCAACGGACAGGCCGAGGCCGCGAACAGAGTTATCCTCCGAGGACTCAAACGCCGACTCGGCGAAGCGAAGAGGGGATGGGTCGAGGAGCTCCACAGCGTCTTGTGGGCTTACCGCACCACGCCCCACTCAACGACGGGCGAGACCCCATTCCGACTAACATACGGGACCGAAGCCGTCATCCCGGTCGAAATCATGGAACCATCCAGACGGACAGAGAGCCCCCTCGACGAAGAAATGAACGACGAGGCGCTAAGGGACGAGCTCGACTTAGTCGAGGAAATCCGATCTGGTGCAGCCCTGCGTGAAGCCACCCTGAAACAACGAGTGGCTCTGCGCCACAACGACAAGGTCATCAAGCGCGAGTTCGAAATCGGCAGCCTGGTATTACGAAGGAACCAGAAAGACTCCCGCGAAGGGAAGCTGGCCGCGAACTGGGAAGGACCTTATCGTGTCCACGGCGCCACCGGTACCGGGGCGTACTACCTCGAGCAATTAGACAGAGAGCCATTACCACGACCCTGGAATGCTGCTAAACTAAAGCAGTACTATAGTTAAAAACTACCAACGACACCTAGGACCCTCGACCGTCGGCACCCGCGCTCGGTTAACGAGAAAAACGTCCGACCCTGTAGAGAGGCTGAGGTACAGGCCCGACCTATGTCTAAACCGCACAACATCGTTCAACAAACGAGACCAATCGATAGCGCCCGACGTGGACACCAACATCGAGCTCCACCATCGTAGTACCTGTAAGGCAGAACACCCAGCTCGCGATGGGCAGTTCACGCCAAGGGCAAATAGTCCCTACCGGGCCGCGCGCCCGACTGAGCGACTCTGCTCCATCTGCCCGACAAATCGTCAAGAATGACAGACCATCTAAAAAAGGGTCGAAAACAAATCTCTCCTCTCGAGGTCATCACTCCGATAAATTTGGTCATCGAGTGGGGCCCGAACGAAAGACTTAGGCAAGTTTGCCAACAAAGTCACAGCCATACACGGGCACGACCCAGGCACATAACTCGGACCAATTATATCGCAAAATACATAAAATACATACACGGGCAAACAGTCAAATGGAAATAAGTTCATTCAATACGCCCGTAGGCAACAAAGCAAATAAAAATAAACCGACCAAGAAGGCCGGCGATGTTCAGGAAGTACAACCAACGGGCACGCAGGCCCAAAAAAATACGAACGGGCACGCAGGCCCAAAAAAATACGAACGGGCACGCAAGCCCAAAACAAATATCAATAAGGCACGCAGGCCCATCATCATCTTACAATCCAGTTTCCCCAGAGCCATCATCACCGACAACAGGAGAGTCGAGCGGGGGCACGATCGCGCCATCCACGATCTGAGACATGTAACCCGTCCCTTCAGTGATCAAACCGGGATTCAGCAAGGAAAGCTGGCTGACCGCGGAGTCGAAACCCTCCTCCATAGCGCCGACACAATCCGCTTCGAGGAGCCGGATGTGGGCGACCAACTCCGATCGACTCCTCAAAGCGGCTATATCCTTCGGCTCATCCTCGGCAGGAAGTATGGCGACTTTCAGGTCCTCGATCTCTTGGGTTAGGCGCCCGATGTCGGTTTCCAAACGCTCTCGGTCTGCACAGAGAAGCTCTCTCTCCTCGGCTAGCTTCCCCGAGTTCTCCTTCTCCAGAGTCAACATCTCTCTCTCGGTAGCCAGCAGCGATGCTTGCTCGCGGAACATCTCTTCGGAGCGCTCCAGGGCAGTCCTTAACTTTTGCGAACTCGAGGTGAGGGCCGCTTTCTCCTATTCCAATTCTTCAATACGGATAGGATCCTCCCCTTCCTCAGACAGCACAACGGCCATTTCAGCCATTTTCACCAGCCCGGCCATATTGGCGGCCAGGTGCCTCCTCCGGTCCTCCTTACTCATCCTCCTGATAACCTCAGCCTCATCGGTGGTCACAGACAAAGGGAACCCCTCGAAGAAACCCTCCTCTTTGAAGCAAGGGGGCAACCCGAAGGACCTTACGGCGCTGGAATCCTCGCCGACCGTCGGCCCACTTTCCACCCGGTTCCTTTTTCTCGGTATCAGGTCGGCATGTGGCTCGACCTCCTGGACCTCTGGGGTCTCTTCCGATGCAGCCCCCGAGCTAGGCGACGAATCCACCCTCACCACATGAGGAGCGCCCGGACTATGCGGCGGGCCCATCCTCGTTGCTTGAGGAGCCTTCACCACCCTCTTGCTCGGCCTCCGGTCACAAGACAGCTTCAAGAGTCTCTCCCGTCGCCCGGCCATCGAACCTGCACAAAATAAAAAACAGGGTTAGTGTCGAGCAAATACGCAGACAAATGACAAGCAAAGAAATTCAAACAATAAACGACCTAGCAGACGCGCAGCCTTCCCAAACGACCGGCACTCCACGAGTGCCTTCGTGTCAATCGGTCGGGCCTCAAAGGTCGGATAACCCTCCTCGTCCAGGACATCTTCCCCCTCCCTCGTAGCCCACCTGGCGGGGTGGAAGCTATCAACGTACCGACAAAGGGTGTCGTAAGCCTTCTCATCCTCGGAACCCATGTCGCCCGCAGAAGTATGATAATACCCAGTACCGTGCTTATAATGCCTAGAAATCCAATGCACGGGGAACTTGGCAGTGCGTCCCAACACCGGATACCCGTCGTTGTCTAAAAGTGCCTCCCCGTCATCGTCGCTTATCGGCGCTTCCTCCTCGTACAGGGACTCTAAAGCGGCTGTGGTAACCGGCCTCACGACATACCACTTGTCTTTAAAACCCCGCACGGAGTCCATGTACATCCTGAAAAGTCTCTTCGACTGTTTCAGGGAGACCCAGCTGTGCTTTCCTCCCCGGGACTGGCGCTGCAGATGAAAGATTCTGAAGAAGAGAGGTATAGTCGCCCCAATCCTCAGAAAATGACAGGTCAGCTCAAACGCCCGGATAAAGGCGAGCGAATTCGGGTGTAGCTGCGACGGGGCCAGCCCCAAATGGGCGAAGACCCCCGCCTGAAAGTCGCTGAAGGGCAGCTGCAACCCAAGGTCTTTGAATGCAATCTCGTACATAGGGAAACTGTACTCGGGGAACACCGAGCAAATCCGAGCAGTGAAGGTCGGTCGAGTAACAACGAAATTCTTTTCAAAATCAGGCTGGCCGTAGCCCGCCTCAAGGACAGTGTATGGCCTTCGGCTACGCCGACTATAGACCAAGGCGATTCCTCTAGGCTCGGCGCCCACCCAGTCCAACAGAGGGTCTTCTACGGTGTCGATCAAACTCACAGTCTCATCGGCACTTTGTTCCTCCCTTTCGGGGCGTCCAGAAGAGCACGGCTCGTCCGCCATGGTTACCTACAGAGCACGGGAAACCAGTCAATTGGGCACGAAACCATACGCTCGTCGTAACGGACAAGATGGAGTGCGCGACAAACCACGCCGCTCCACGCACGACCACAAAGTTGGTTCGAAACAAAAATAGCAGTCGCCTCCCCGACTTCCAGATACCTCGACGGGTCCTTCTGCAAGCCGCCTAAACAAAATGACAACACGGTCACTCATGAATACGCCGATCCGGGGTATGAACATGGCGAGCAACATCATAAAGCCTAAAGCCAGAGTCATGAGCATACCGGGCACGATCATGAATTAGGCGCCCTGGATCATGAAGACCCCGGGCAGCACTGCAGATTATAACCTAAACCATGTATCTACCGGCCACGAGCATGTGTTTGCCGACCCTAAGCATGAATTTGTCGAGCTAAACATGAATTTATCGGGCTAGTCCCACGCGCACAGCCTCTAAAAACGTCTAAAACGATGAAACTCATGCATCACAACAGAAAAACAGAGAAGATAAGTCACTTACTTGGAATCAAGGAGTGGACTCGGCAACGGAGGAAAGGAATCAGTGACGGAGATCGCGGCGATGCTATGAGAATCTGGAAGAACAACAACAGCAGAAGCGCGAAGAGTAGTAACGCGTTATGGGGCCCAAGGATCCTATTTATAGTGATGACGTGGAATACCAAACGTCACCTCGGGCAACCACAGAGTTTCTCTCCTCGACGCACGGCTCCCTAAGCAATAATGACCTTATCCTCATAGGGTGGCGGCACAGTTCCCAAAAGATACCTCGCGTGCTCGACAGACGCGTGCCGTTGAGGAATTCCCGAGCATTCCCCGCGAGGAGCACCCCCACGAGGAGCTGCGTCTCTGACCCGGGCACGAGGCCCCGAAACGGAAGCAACCTAAGATCAAGCCATGGCTCCTAACCCAAGGAACCACGACTTGGGGGGCTCCTGTTCTGGACTGGGCCCGACTGGCCCAATAGCGTTGATAAGGCCCAATCCAAACGGACTTGCTGGGGGCCACGCTGACCAAAGGATCACAGTCGTGCCCGACGTGCTCCCTGGGGCTACTTGCTCGACCTCCTACTGTCCAGCTCGACCTCACCTCCAGCACCCCTCTTAGGGCAGACTCAGTCCACTGCACTCTCAACGGGACTCCGAAAAGACCGCGTCTCTGTCCGCCCGCACTTCACGCAGAACATCCAGGGAGGGGACCACGTGCGGGTCCCCACTACGCACGTAGAACCTGGCAGTTCCTCCATTGGGCCAAACCTGCCCGGCCCAATGAAGGAACCTTGGCCCAGCGCTGGGGGCTATAAATACCCTCTGTTTCCAGAGGGTCAGGTATTCATCATTCTACCCATACTCTTACTATTGCCTGCTCGTGCTCTTACTCACTTCAGCATCGGAGTGTCTTGCAGGTACCCCCCCCCCCCCCCCCACCTCGTTCAAAACTTCAGCTCGGAGCCAGCCGTGACGGTCCAAGTCTGATCAGGTTAGATCAGTTCCTAAGACCCCTAATACAAAGAAGTGTCATAAAATATAGAGATGTCGTTCAATATATAAAAATATTTAAAAAAAATTATTTTAACATCATATAAAATATTTAATAGTGAAATTGAACTCACATCATAGGCACTTGCGGGTGTTCAAAACCAAACCGGTCCAATAGAAAACCGCAAAACCGAATCGAACTAAATCAAAACCGCAAAAAACCGCATTTGGTTCGGATGTGTTTGGATTATTTTCTCACGGAACCGCACAATTCGGTTTAGTTTGTGGTTTGTATTTTACAAACCAAACCAAACCAAATAAAACTGCATTATGTTATAAAATTTTACTAACCAATATATATTTATTTAATTCTTTAGAGAAATCAACATGTATTATGTGTATATTTTATCATACTTTGTATTATATTTATTTTAATTTACATATTATAAAAAAAAAATATTATTCATTTATAAATACTATTTTCACAAAATATATTTTATCGTATTCTTTATATAATATTTATTTAAGAATGCAATTTTGTCTATATCATTCTTTAGATTTATATAAAATTATAATACGTAATTTATGTATCAAATTATAAACTTATTTTGACAATTATAAAATTTTTTATGGTAATGTATGAACAATTAAATATAAAATTATATTTCCCTTTATATTTGTATGTATGACTTAATAATTTTTTTTTTTAAAAAACAGAATCAATCTAAACCGCATTAGCTTGATTTGGTTTGATTCGGATTTGTTTTTAAATGTCAACCGAATCAAATTAAACCACATTTTTTTCTTGCGATTCGAGTGATTTTTTATTTCAAAACTGTCCAAACTAAACCGCAAATACCCCTACTTACGTTAGGGTTGATGAGTTGCTAGCATCTCTCGCACTTGCCTTTCGATTTCATTTTAATGAAGGTGAGAATAACGATAAGGTCTTACATTAATGAGACCTTGACCTTCTTTAATGTTAATCACATGCTCCCTGCCTCTATTAGGAGGTAACTCGGCCACCTCTTGGAATACACCTTCATAGCTGCTCAACAGCCACTAAAACTCCCTTTGTCGAACCTCTGTAATACAAGGTGCACCCATAGCTTCCTTCTTCCTCGTATCATATATTCTCTTTATCTCAAATTATAAAAAGTTTTAGACATTTCAAATGAATTAGTAAATATAATTAATTTTGCATAAGAAATATAAAAAAATTGAAAGAAAAAATAATAACAAATATTAGAAAAATATCACTCCATTGAAATTTTAAAGTGATTTATAATTTAAAATAATTTTTTTACTAATTTACAATCTAAGACCAACGGATGGAGTATCCTTGAAGTTACCACCATGTGTATTTAAGATTTTCATTTATTCCAATAATTATATTTAAAGTTTCAAACATTTACCGTAGGCCATCTTTGAAGTTGATTTACTTCATTTTGCAAAGTTGGTTAACTTACCTAAATCACTATGCCACCAACTTGTTTTCTTTACCTCTAAAAAAGAACATTACTTTTCCTGCATAAAAGTCAACCGTGTATCTATGCGCCAATCCTTCCGGAAAGCACAGTGATTATCCGTTAGAGGGAAACAAGTGAAGTTAATCATCACACATCACATGGCATCTCAAACCGAACCAAAGAAGATCATAATTGATACCGACCCTGGAATCGGTAATTACACACTTTTTTATTTCCGATTCAATTTCTTTCATTTCAGATTTCACTGTTTTTCAGTCGTTTTTTTTATGTGTGTAGATGATGCTATGGCTATATTCCTTGCTCTGCGATCACCAGAGATACAAGTTATTGGACTTACAACTATCTACGGAAACGTTTATACTACTCTTGCAACCAGAAATGCCTTGCATCTCGTAACGTTTTTGTTTTTTCTCATTGTTTCAGTTTCTATAGCTCCACTTTTTGATGAAATTGTGTTTTGAATTTTGATACAAAATCTGTATGTGTAGTTGGAGTATGCCGGAAGAACTGATATACCAGTTGCTGAAGGATCTCATGTCACGTTAATGGTAAGTTTTGTTACAACTCATCTCTATTTTGATCCGAGTATTATTTATAAAGTCCTTGTGACGAGGTTTTTGTTGTCTTAGTAACACAATATTTATATGACTATGGTTATCAGTGTATTCACCACAGTTATTCTTAACAATATTGAGGATTGTGATGGACGAAGAGAAACTTAGGTTGTGTTTGGTGGCGAATACACCTTAAGTAGATTGGAGGCGCAACCCTCAAAAAACACAAATCCGTTTTAATAATATTATTATTATCTTTAATTTAACTAGAAATTAACTAAAGAAAATAATTATTATGTATTGTAAGTGTAAAAATTTTTACACAGTCATTACATAATTAAAATAAATATTTAATGGTCACGATTTATTGTCAATATAAAATTGATTTAGACTGTGGATGCATGCCAATTAAATTTTTAATTAAATCTGTTAAATTATAAATTTAATTAAATATTTAGTTCTCCGACTTAATTCATAATTTTAGTTTGATCCCTTAGTTTTTATATAAAAAATTAGTATATTAACGTGAGTAAAGGGGGTACTCTACCCTAATTCAAAAGGAGATTAAAGGTTCATAAATCCCAATCAAAATTAACGAGAAAGGGGATTTAAAAATCAATATTTCTTATCACAAACAAAAACTCATTTATATCTCGCGTCAACCCATTCTCAAAAGAGAGAGATTTAGAAAAGAAAAAAAAAAACTATATCATTTACATCCTAGTGCCCCTTCTATTAAATAGAATATTATTTCTCATTAACCAAGTGGACCAAACTGTTGCAAACCAAAATATCAGTCTAAAGTCTTTTTTGATATTGCCCTTCAATTTCCTTTCAAACATCTTTAGCTGATCAAGGATGTTGTCACAAGCAGTAAGCTTCCAAGACCAATCAATCATAATCTCAAGACAAACTTGTGTTGACTTTGAACACAACAAAAAGAAATGAAGATGCGTTTCGTCTGGACCTAAACACAAAGGGCAGACTAGATTGTGTAATCCCAAAATGATACAATGCTTTGCAAAGTTCATCTTTTGTTTGAAGTCGATTGAAAAGGAGTCTCCAAGTCGATTGAAAAGGAGTCTCCAAACAAATATTTGTATGTTTTAAGGAACATTTGAGGTCCACAAACTTCTTAAAGCTAAGGACAATTCCGCTTAAATTGGAGAACTTGTGCAAGAAAGAGCTTGCAGCCTTAAAAATATTGATTTTATGATGAAATTACTAGCATGGCGCCACAAATCAAATGCACCATTTGCAACAGAAGGGGGTTTGGCATTGGCTAATATGCTCTGAAGATCCTCCCATTCAATTGATGTTGGACCAATAAGGAGAACCATGTCTATGTTAATGTTCCAGTTCTAAAATCCCTCACACCAATGGCCTAAGTTGTAAATATTGGAACCATTTCTTAATTTACAGGAGGTGTTATTACGGAACCAGTTGGGGTCCTTACCATAAACTCCCATAGAAATCCTTAAATCTCTCCACCTAATAGACCATTTTATCATGTTGACTGAAGGTGTCGAGAATCATACCCTTTATGTCACCATATTTGTTCATAGAAAATATTCCCCTTTAATAAATTCTAAGCACTCAAATAATATAGCGAAAAAGACAATAAAGATAAAGGAAACAAGTGATTTATCCATGTTCGTCGTTAACTAGGATACTCATGTCCACCCCCTCAAGGATGATTTCTCCTTATCCAAGGACTTAATCCACTATAACTAAACTGATTACAAGTACACGAGCAATAACCGGTGACTAACAAACAATGACACATTCAGTGATCCGATTTAACGAATATAACGTTCATTGACTTTCAATGATATCCATCAGTGATCTCACAAGAGTCTGAACTTCACTCTATCCCTTTGAGATTTGACTACCATTGATCCAACAGAATCCGATCATGCAGGATCTCCTATCAGGATTTCCTATAATGACCGCAACCATTATCTTCTTGAGATCCGACCTTCACCAAGTCTCTTAAGGAATCAATCAACAACAGTTGATGGGGCTCTTGTGTTTACATGGTTGCTTATTCTAAGCAGATTACACAAGTGTTTTAAGCACATATTGTTTCACACTTTTCTGAGCAACAACTCAAGTGTTAAAACAATTTACATGAAGAGATTTGAACTGAAACACAATATGAGCAACAACTCTTGTGTTCTACAAAGATGAATATGATCAGAAGATTGAGTATCATCTTGTAGTGTTCTTCTTCTTCATTGAGCAAGTTCTGAGCAACAACTCCTTGCTTCTTCTGAGATCTACCAAGATGTATATGATGATAATTGGTTAGCATCTTGTAGAATCTTCTTCTTCTTTGAGCAACCCACGAGCAACAACTTATTGCTTCTTCTGTTTCATCCAAGATGTATATGATGATAGTTGAATGACATCTTATTGAAATCTTCTTTCTTTATTTTCTTTTCTCTCTTTTGTATAGTGGTCTTCAGAATGTGTAGCATTATAGCTTTTACATCTTTAACATCCACAACATTTTAGTTTGATGGGCAACGACAACTTTTCTTTGAATCTTCGATCTTCTTTTGTAGACTTGAGAGAGAGAGAGAGAGAGAGATTGTGAGGATAGAAAAGTCTTTATCTGCAACAACAGTTAGTTCCCAACGGATAGAATAAGGTGTAAGAGTTTAGACAGTATAAAGTAATATATTATGTATCTTGTCACTATTCAATGATAGCTTTCTAACTTTTCTCTGAATAACGTTTTTCTAATAAGCTTGTAAACAAAGATCCATTAAGTAAAGAAAGATTGTTGTAAATCTAGCCATTTGTTCCCAACGGTCACAATGAGAGTGGTTGATAATACAATATAAAGGACTGTCCTTACGTCACCCTAGAGGGTAAAGGTCACAGACACTTTATGTACCTTTTGTACAATATCACACGTTAACCTTTTTGAGCTTCTTCTTATCATCAGAGGCTTCAAATATTTTAATGTTGAACGTTGAATCTTGTTGTAGAAGAATTACTCTTAATTCTTAGAACCTAAATCTTGGAGTCTTCAGAACTTGTCATATCAGAACCCTGTCTTCAGAGTCTTCAGCACTTGGTTGTAAGAACTTGCTTTTCTTCAGATCATCAGAACTTGTTCAGCGGAACCTCGTCTTCATAATCTTCAGAATTTGCAACACACAGAAGTAAAGCTTTAGAAGGCCTCCAAAGCTTAACCAGAAAGTCACGATCAAAACCTCTTGTACTAACGCTCCTTAAACACGTTGCAGAAGATGAGCTCAGAACCTTGACTTCAACTATAACACTTAATCACATGTTTTCTTCCAATAGTGTATGTTCAGAACCTGATGATGTCACACGCCTTTATATCAGAGTCAGAACATTATAACATCAGCTACACACTAGAACGAAATCATTAGTGTATACAATTGTTCTCTAAGATAACATGTAAAGTTATCATCAAAATATTAAGGCCAGGTGTAGAAACACTTCTTGTTCTTACACGACCTTCCAATGATAAGAATTTACATTTCTAAGAAGCAAGTATATTACGAAGTTGCAATAAGTCAGGTTCCCATGAGGTCCGCCTGCAGGGATTTATCCCAATGGGGAGGCCAAGGAATACAAATGGGAATAGATTGATTGAGCGGGAAAGAAAATCAAAGGCACCCACCAAGAAATCAAGATATGTGTTGAAACCCATGATTTTCCTCTTGTGGGAGTTCACTCGAAGTCCATATGCTAATTTGAACCCACGTAACACCATTTTTATGGCCCGGATATTATCCCATGTTGCTTGGCCCAGAATGATGGTGTCATATGCAAATTACAATATATCAAATTCTAGGATGGCATGCATCTTGGACGATTTAAATCTCAATCTAGAACTTATATTTTTTGACAAATTTGTAATGCCTTCAGAAGCAAGAATGAAGAGGAATGCAGAAATTGGATCGCCTTATCGAAAAGAGTTGTTAGTTATAGGCAGTTATTTATTTTCATTGACAGTTTCTGGTTTTTAATAAATAGTTAGTAGCAGTTATGGGGCAGTTATGAGGCAGTTATGGGTCAATTATGGGTGATATGAATATAAAATAAGGAAATCACATGTTAGACGAATATTTAGGAAATATTTGAGTGGTTAATTGGTTTGGAAGAGACTAGGCTCTCTAATTCCTAGAGGTTGGTTTATTTGTCAATTGTTGATTATAAATAGTTTGTATTTTGGTATCGATTCCTATCATCTGGTATTAGAGAAGTTCTGATCCGAAGCAAGAAAATCACAATAGAAGAAAATGGACATGCCTCAATTTGATGGCAACGAAGATACCTATTGGTGGTTGATTTGTATTGTGAAGCATTTTGATGTTGTGGGAACATCGAAAAGTGAGAAATTGGCCGAGGCAGTGAAAACCTTGAGAAATTGTGCTCTCAAATGGTGGCAGGGGTGGAGTCTACGCCATCTACAAGCGAATTAGAAAATGTTTCCGGTTGCGCTACTTTGGCATTTTAAGCCAAAGTATAGAGACCTCATTCTTATATCATATGAGGAAGAGGAACCTAAATTGGAATCGGAATCGTCAATGACTCACACATTCAATGTTCAACAAGAAGAAACGACCTTAGAAATTTCGCACTCATTCATATAGTGGAAGAAAGAAATGAGGAAAAGGTAGAAACTGCAAGAGTAGAGGATGTCAGAAGTTCTGTTATGAATGTCATTGTCGAAAAGCAACAAGTGATAACAGCATACTTTTGCAAATTTCTTGGTATTAACATAAACTTTGATGAGCATGGTGTGAATATGGTGTTTGAAACGAGGACTAGATTGTCTAGAATAACTATCAGAGAGAGAAGGGCTTCACTCAAGTCTCACAGCCTACCGCCACCGCTGTTAAAGCTGCCACGTCTAGATGGGTCCTTGGTGAAGGGTGGTGTGATCGGTGGATCTGGAACTGACTGTTTAACGCTGGTTCGCGAAATGTCGCGGAAGCAAGAGTCGCCACCGTCTTTTATTTTCTCCAAATGGAAAGGACAAAAGCACAGAAAAATTCCTTAAAGAGATTGCTCTCGGTTTGGGAGGTAGATTATGGAAAGGGAAGGTGTTAGCACCCTTTCTATCTATGGTTATCCATGGGCTCTTAGATACTTGCTCATTTGTGTTTTCAAAAATGGTTTGTTTGCTTTTCAACTGTGGGTTTTAAAAAAGTTCCTTTGAAAATTCCAGTTCGACTCTTGTATCGGTCCTCAAGAGTGTTTGAAAAGTTGCTTTCGAAAGCTTTTTGAAAAGGTGTCGGTGTGAAAAGTATTTTTGATTTGTTTTGAAATTTAGAGCAAGTATCTAGAGTCGTCTACCTACTCTAAGGAATTCGTCTGTGTAAATGTCCTTTAAAGTAGTGCCATCCCACCATTGAGAGGTAGGTAGCACCACCGTTGGAGGTGTTCGGGTCAATTCGAGGTTCGGGACATGGTGATCACCAGAGCAATGGGAAGATACCTTAGAAGCTACCCTCATGCCAGGTTCCCGGATCATGAGGACTTACTAAGACATCCTCTACTCGACGATCACCTTTCGAGGCAAGGCAACAGTGAGGCGTACCCTAGGGGTGGTGTGTGATTTGTGTGTCAGATTCATTTATTTTTGTCTTGTCATGTCATGGGTGATCTACGCTTTTGTTTTTATTTTAGTCATCCATTCTTGCATGCAATTATTAACAGTTAAAAAGTTGCGAGAAATATAAAGTTCCTAAACTATAACAAAGGCGCGGGTCCACATCGCCAAATTTAATCCAGGACCCGATTTGACATAAAATAAAGAAATAAAGTGCGAGAAGTATAAAGTTACACGGCTTTGGGAGAATTACATTAATATTATAAGAAATAAAATGCGCGAATTGAATTAAAATTGAAAGCGAGGGCGTTGGACCCTTTTTAATGAAACCAAATTATATTTTAAATTAATGAAATTAAAATGAAAAAAGAAATTATTTTTGAGGTTTTTTGTATTTATGGTTTTTTATGTGAATTAAGTGAAATTTAAACCTAATTCTAGCTATTTTTTAATTTATTAGAAAAATATGAAAATTACCTAAAATTAAACCTAATTAATTAATGCAATTTTGACTTATAAAAATAAATAATTAATTATTAGTGATGAGAAAATAAAAGAAAAAGTAATTAAAGTGATTAAAACCTAATTCTACAAATTTTAATTTATTAAGAAAGGATATTAAAATTAACCCTAGAATTGACAACTAAATTAAATGATATAATTTATTTACAAAAATACTAAATCAAATATAATTACTTTTTGTCTTTTCTGATTTTTTACTATTTTTATATTTTATGAAAATAAATTAAATTAAAGAATTCAAAGGAAATTAATTAAAACAAATAAAAATAGCAAAATATAAAAAAAAAGAATAAAAGCAAACCATGGGGGGTTCTGTCCCCAAACTGGAGGTATAACTCAGCATTTTTGGCCCAATAGATCCTGGCCCTTCTGACTTTTTCAGGAAGCATGTGGCATGTTTGACCAACGTCCCGGGTGTTCTTCCAATCAGTACCCTTGGATTGAGGTTACAGGCCATGTGGCGCGTGGAGATTGTGGAGTGTACGCTGGAACTCAGGAAGCGAACTACACATAAGCGTGATTAGAAAAATAATATGGAAAGGGAAGGGGACCTGGGATTCGAACCCAGGTCCTAGAGGTTACCAATCACACGCCTGCCAGTTGAGCTACCAATGCACTTTGTATGTTATATGACCAATAAATATTATAAGATAAAACAAGCGTTAGTGGCCTTTTTCCGCGCGCAATTCAAATGAACCAACCATCGCTTTACACCTCATCTTCTTCTTCCTTGTTGCGCTTTACCTGAAATAAAAAACAATTGAATAGCGAGGGTTTTAAACCCCCACTAAATGGTGCATATGAAAATAGCGAATAGGAATCCCTGCATCATAAATTAGGCGCGATATGTGTTTTCAAATCGTCCAAGTGTCCTGATTTTGATCATGGTATTGGGAAGTCCCAATTTTACAGCATATGAAAATACCCAATTCGAAGCTTGAAGAACCCTAGTTAGCATCAATGGTGAAATCGTGTATGACGCATAAAAATTCAATCAAACTGTATGGTTAGCTTCAGCATGAATCAATTAGTATGAATCCAAAAAAAAATGCAATGGGAATGCTTGAAAATTGAAATACGAATATGCATAAAATTGGAAACAGTTTGAGTTTTGTATACCAATTCTGGGCGTGTAAGGGTTGAAAAATAATGCAGTTAGGTTCAGTGAAGTTTTTGCAAGCTATTGCAATTGGTATTTTGCCTTGAAAAGCCTTGGAACCACGATTTCAGTTTTGAAATTTTAGCCAAAAAATGCAAACTTGTTTAGGGTGTTTCTGCGCAGCTTAGAGGTTATGAGCACTAGGGTTTGCATGAGTATATGTATTGGAATGATTAGGGTTGAAAATTGGATCAAAAAACCTTTTGCATTGATGTAGAGAATATTGGATTTCCATGCATATATTTTTCAATCTTTTCATGCATATTTGATACCAATCATGTCCAATTACATTGATTCTTTCTATATCTGATCATGCACGAAATCCTTGAGTTATTCCATGCATAAAAAGATTTGATTGCATTGGTTTGGTATTTTTCACATATTTTAATTAATTAAATGAATTATTAGCAATTAAAAATTCAAATAAATAAATAAAAATGATGAATAACTTCCCTTTGGGCCAAATGGTCGTGCACATGTTTTGGATGATGGATTTTGGAAGAAAAAGAGGCCCATTAGCATTTTTAAGGCATTTGAAGCAATGTTGACTTTTCAAAATACCCAAAACTTTCCCAACTTCCACAAGGCATATCTTGCTCAATTTGCAAGCTTTGCTCATGTTCTTGGACATTTTGGAAAGGTCTTTAAGTCCTCTAACCAATGCCTTTTGTCTCATGTCATTTTGATTTACCAATCTCAAGTTATGGCCTTTGACTTAAAGTCCCTTTTTGTTGACTTTTGAAAATGACCTATAATGTTGAAATTGATAACTTTTTGTGAGAGCATTTCTTGGACTTGAAGTATGAAGAGGAGTTGTAGGAAATGTCTTTCTCTTCAAAATGAGCTTTGGATGGAATTTTTCTGATAATCCATGTGGAAGTTATGCCTTGGTCAAGTTACAGTTGACTTTTTCAACTGTCCAAAAATGGATACTTTTGCATCTTGAGACTTTTTGAACCAAGCTTTGAGAATCATGATCAAGAATTGATAAAATGATGTTTGTGGCCTCAAAATAAGATGTTGACCAAAAATTTGAACTTTTGACTGTCAAATGACCATTTTGCCCCTGCAGTTGACTGTAAGGCAATTAGGGTTTTTGACTGTGCAATTTTGTGCTGTAAGTCTTGAAACTTGGTATGAGGATGCTTGACCATGTTTGTAGGCATGTGGGACTTGTTTGGACCCTTGGAAACTTCAATTTCTTTGTCAGAACCAAAACCCTAGTTTTTGACTGTTAGGAGGCCCTTGAACTGTGCAACCCTTGGGGAATTTTGAAGCATGCCCTTTGCAATTCTTGAAGAATATGGGAGGGAAAATTTTGGGGTACAACAGTTGCCCCTGTTCAATCTTCTTAAACCTGAGGATGCAGATTGGCTGACGTGCCTTTCGTAATCCGAAGGTGGAAGATGATTGAACACTAGAGTGCCCAGAAATTTGCGCTCACATAGTAGCAGTGTGATGGCGGAATGGGCTTATAGATGCCATTTGGAGATTTGGATAAGATGATGGGCTTACAGATGCCATGCTAAGAAGTGATGGATAGGTGGATGGGCTTATAGATACCATCTGGATGTTGATCGCGTAAGAGATTCCTTAGCGAGAGTTTGCGTACCTGCGCAAGAAAAGGATTACCTGACCTGTTACAGGAGCTGGTCTTCAGATTCTTTGTATAGATGTGTCCTGACTGGTTACAGGAGCTGGATCTGGATCTTCAAAAGGTGATGAATGAACCAGGGATGGTTACTACCTCAACAGGAACGGTGAGAGAACCTTGGACGATTACTACCTCAACAGGAACGTTGAGAGAATTTTGGGCGACTTCAACCTCAACAGTAATGTTGAGAGAATCTGGGGACGATTACTACCTCCGCAGTAACGGGGAGAGAACCATATGCGACTTCAACCTCAACAGTAATCATTGAGAGAATCTTGGACGACTTCTAGTTCAACAGTAATGCTGAGAGAATCTTGGGGCGATTACTACCTCCGCAGTAACAGGGAGAGAACCACAGGCGACTTCAACCTCAACAGTAATCATTGAGAGAATCTTGGATGACTTTAACCTCAACAGTAACGCTGAGAGAATCTGGGGACGATTACTACCTCCGCAGTAACGGGGAGAGAACCATAGGCGACTTCAACCTCAACAGTAATCATTGAGAGAATCTTGGATATCTTCTACTGAGTATTCATCGGGAAAATCTGTTAGGGGTCGATTTAGCTGGACTAGAGAAGGCCTTTGACTGGATAAGAAACAGAAAAATCTTAGGGTCGATTTAACTGAACCGGTCTAGGTCTTGAAATCTTCAACTGGATAAGAAACAGGGAGATCTTAGGGTCGATCTGACTGAACCAGAGAAGGCCTTTGACTGGATAAGAAATAGAAAAATATTAGGGTCGATTTAACTGAACCGGTCTAGGTCTTGAAATGTCTTCAACTGGATAAGAAACAGGGAGATCTTAGGGTCGATCTGACTGAACCAGAGAAGGCCTTTGACTGGATAAGAAACAGGAAAATCTTAGGGTCGATTTAACTGAACCGGTCTAGGTTTTGAATATAGCTGAGAACTTAACTGAATTCTTCCTGAAAGGTAAAGGTCTGTCATATGCAAGGCATGATATGAATCAAGCGATGATGTTCTCAACATAAATGAGATTTGTGAGATATAATGCGTATATGCATGCTATAATGTATGAAAATATGATATTTATGAATGTATGTTTTTGTCTTAGGAAAATAAATCCTTGACGGGTGCCGGGAAATCATATCCTGGGCTGATGTTGAAGAATAGATTTTTGCCTCCGCTGGGGATGATAGTTGCAAGAATACCAGTAGGAGAAGATAACTCCGTTGGGGAATAAACTTGGCGAATGGATTACTCTGCGGGGAGAAAAGTACTCTAACGATCTTGCTGGGGAGCAATATTCTGTGGGGAGAGAAGTACTTTGCTGAAATGTTGATGGTAACTTTGCTGGGGATACCCTTGTTGTGTTGGAAGTGTTAATAGACTTCGCTGGGGATAAGAAGACTTTGCCGAGAACACTCTTTCCGTGGCTTTTGGCTGAGGATAACCCAGTTATATCCTGGTAAGGAAATAACTCTTGAATAAAGCCGGGAGACGCGTTCGTGTTCTGCGAGGATAAGCTTCCGGAATCTACTGGAGATAAGCTTACTGCTTGGGGAGATGGATTCCAACTTTTCCGGGGAAGCTGGATTGGACTCTCTTGGGGAAGTTTTTGAACTGTAATTTTTGTAAGCTGAAAGAGGGGAACCTATGTAGGGTTGCCTGATGATGAGCTCGTGTAAAACCGCATCTTGGCAAGAAGGACACCTGTGTAGGGTTACTTTGAAGTTAGGCTCGTGTGGAGCTGCATTTGGAGTTGAAGGAAACCTGTGTAAGGTTACTGACAATGAGTCCGTATAAAACTGCATCTGAAATGGAGAAGGAACCTGTGTAGGGTTTACTGATGACGAGTCCGTGTAAAACTACGTCTGGAGCTTGAGAAGGGAACCTGTGTGGGGTTACTTTGACGATGAGCTCGTGTAAAACTGCATCCTGGAAGAGGCAAAACCTGGGTAGGGTTTCTGATGACGAGTCCGTGTAAAACTGCATCTTTGGGGAGATAAAACCTGTGTAGGGTTTCTTCGGGATAAGTTCGTGTAAAACTTTGGCGTAACCGGAGTAAGGTTACTGCGGGGTAAGTTCGTGTAAAACTTCTTGATGAACCGGGGTAAGGTCATCTTGAGATAAGTCCGTGTAAGACTTCTGGAGGAACCGGGGTAAGGTTACTGTAGGATAAGTCCGTGTAGAACTTCTTGATGAACCGGGGTAAGGTCATCTTGAGATAAGTCCGTGTAAGACTTCTGGAGGAACCGGGGTAAGGTTACTGCAGGATAAGTTCATGTAAAACTTCTTGATAAATCCGTGTAAGACTTTAGGAGGATGAGTCCGTGTAAAACCTTGTCTGAAAGTTGAGAAGGAACCGGTGTATGGTTGCCTGATGGTGATTAAGTGGATGATTGTCCTGTTTGGTTTCGGATATTAACCCATGATCTGGAATTTGTAAAGGTAGATGGTAATCATCTTTGTATTAACCTTTCCTTGGTACTTTGATTGATAGAGCAACTGGATCGCCTGGGCGACTCATTATTGCCCCTGTTGCTGAGGTGAGGGAAGAAGATACCTGTGGAGGTGCTTGATGACGGCCGATTGACAACTCTTCCTCTGGTAGCCAAGTGACGAGATGCCGGGACATAGTCGTACGCTTTGATCCCTAACTTTTCCCTGGACCGCCCTTTCGGGTTTTCAGTCCACCGGGATACCCATTTTTGCCCAAGCCGCCTTTTCAGGTTTTCGACTTGCCGGGTGTACAGTTTTTTTCCATTTTCATCCCTTGCTTTTGCCCAAACCCTTTTGGTTCGCCGGGAAGCCCTTATTTTTGCCTAGGTATGTCAACCTAGCGGGTCTTTGATTTTGTGTAGTATTTTTCGACTATGTCTGTGCTCTCAGGATGTAGGGAAGTGCCCCTGTTGAAAGTATTTTGCCATGCCCCAGATAATGGACAATGCTCATGCCATGCCCCTTGATTGGAAGTGTTCTTTCCACATGAGGTGACCCTTTTGTTGATAAGACCTTTGTTCATCAGATATTCGTCATGCGAATTTCTTTGCTGTTCAAACAAATGGTCATATGCAAACAATGTTATATCAAAAATGCAAAGCTTATGTCTGTCTTGAAGATTTTGAAAATGCATTCTTTTTCATAAAACAAGTGAATGTTTGTAAAACGTGATGTCAACTCCGTATTTACCGTAAGCCTTAAGGAGTCAGGATACCTTTCGTAACAATATGCTTTCGAACCACCCATGCTTCAGCTAGGACTTTTTAAGGGTTATAACGTGGCCTGGTTCACGGTTTAAGAAACAAAAGATAAAGGCTCAAATTATTTGTACCCACCCGCTCTTCGTGATGTTCTCCAAACCTAAACTCAGTTGATCATACGTTAGACCTTGTTTGAGTCTTTGCTCTGATTTTCTGGTGATGATTCGGATGTTGATAACTTATTTTGAATGGGCAGTCATTTTTTTGTCGAGGGTTTGTGGGACCTCTTTCTTTTTCTGATTTTGTTATCCCTATTTTTTGCCTGAACTGTTTCCTTTTTTGGAATTACAGTCAGCGGGATGCCCCAGCTTCGTAAGTCTCCTTCATAGGTTTTTTTGACTTATTGGGCTTTAGTTTTTGAGATATAATGACTGCCTATCCTTAGGATTGTTCTGAACCATCACTGTCTTTTGTTTTGTAAGGACCTCTTTGGTGCCATTTGTTATGCACTTGGATCAACTGAGAGACTACCCTGCCCCAGGTTATGATTAAGGGTTTTAAATTTCGAAAAGAAAAACTCCTACTTCTTTGGCTCAGAGGGGTTGATGAGGGATTATCTTCCTTATAACTCCAGTGTTTAGGAATTGAAACAATGCATGTACCTCATAAGCGGGGTCTGTTCAAAAGCATATTGTAGATTGTGGTAGCGTTTTCGTCATCCTCCCTCAAGAGGCTTAGCATTATTAACCAAGAGTTGATCATCACAAAAATATGAAAACAGTTTTAAGTATGGTAAACATAATTAATTCAAGACAGACATGTGTAATGCATTCATGAAATAAAAGAGTTTAACATGACAATTGTTTATTTGAACAAGAAAAGAAAAATACAACTTGAATTCAAATGAACAAAAATCTCTCAATCCTAGCCATGTTTTGGCAAGGGAGCAGTGGTCACGTTGGGAGTCTCAGCAGGCTCGAATTCAATCTCCTTAGCATCGATCATATTCTGGATCTTATATTTCAGCGCCCAACAGTCCGCAGTGTCGTGCCCTGGGCTATTAGAATGATAAGCACACCTCGCCTCTGGGTTGTAGTTTGGAGAGGAGGTCTTGGGATTTGCAGGAGGGTTGATCACCGCAATCAGATTCATTTTCAACATGTGCTGCAATGCTTGTGACCACGACATGTTGATGTTGGTGAATTGTCTTTTAGGCTCGTCCGGCCTTCGCTGATTTCCTTTTTGTGGTTGTCGGCGTGGTGCAGAACCAGAGATCATGACTGCCCCTGCCTGTTGGTCACGACGACTCTTTTGACCGTATGCAGCATTAGACTCTTTCCTGCCCGTGTAAGGCTTTTTGTGAGTATCAGAAGGTGTGGCCTCTTGAATTTTCCCACTCTTGATACCAGCTTCAATTCTTTCCCCAGTCAGAATGAGGTTGGTAAATCCTACAGATGAATTACCAATGAGATGATTGAAGAACGGCCCGGACAGGGTCCCCAAGAACATATCAACGAGTTCCCGGTCAGTTAATGGAGGCTGCACCCTGCCAGCCAGGTCCCTCCACTTCTGTGCGTACTCTTTAAAACCTTCACTTGATCCTAGCGACATACCCTGGAGTTAGGTACGTGTAGGAGCAAGGTCGGCATTATATTGATACTGCTTGTAAAAAGCAGTAGCCAACTCCTCCCAGTTACGAACTTTGGTCCCACCCAGCTGATAGAACCATTCGAGGTGAGTCCCTGAAAGACTCTCCTGGAAGAAGTGGATCCACAAGTTCTTGTCCACAGTGTATGGTTGAATCTTCCGCACGTAAGATCTGAGATGCAGCCTGGGACAGGATGCCCCATCATACTTAGCAAAAGAAGGAACCTTGAATTTATGTGGGATCACCACACCAGAAGACAGACCCAGGTCTCTGAAATCCAACCCCGACACTTGTTGAATTTCCATGGCATTCAGACGATCCTCTAGTTGTTTGTACCGGTCTTCAGCTGGAGGGTACTGCTCATCATTGAACTCCGTCTCGTTGTCGGAGACCACTGGACTAGGAACCTCTCTCTCATGGGGACTGCCTTTCCCCACAGATGGAGTTGTCCTTTCAGCTTCATCCTGCAGTGTGTTCCCAGATCTGCGTCTAGGGCTGAACAAAACAGTCCTCTTCTTCTTCTTCTGAATCAGAGTCTTCAATTCCTTTTGACCCTGAGCTAGGCTCACAATCAACTCCTGGAACTGGGCATTCTGGGCCTGGAGAGCCTTGATGGATTGCTCAGTAGACGATTCAGGATTCATGACGATCGGCTGAAATAAACAGCGAAGAAGGTAAGCAACCTGTCAAAAGGGTACCTGCAATGCAATGATATGTATGATATGCATGCGATGTTTTCAAGGATCTCGCGGGGTAAACAAGAAAATTGTTAGAGTTGGGTCCGGTAGCTTGATTGAAGGAACGTCCTGTTGTTGAGAGTCCTTCTTCAAGGGTCAAAGGCTCACCATACCTAGTGGGTCATAGCCCCTGACAACCTTGGCTAGAGGAAAATAAATCCTCCTTGCCCCTTGCTGGGATAGTTGATTCACCATGACCTACATCACAAGCCCTTGAGATTCTTGAAATGGGTTAGGATGTATGCAATGGTATGATGTTATGGTATGCATGGGATAATGTAGGTAAACCCTGTTATGAGTCCCAATTAAGGACTATAAACAAAACCTGCAAGAAACTCAAGTGTCAGATAACAAGCATGTAAGTAGTCAAGTATGAAAGCACACAAGTCACACCACAGCCCTTAGAGTTTAGGCCAGCATGGGGTCTGGGTATTACCCTCTTGAAGTTGGTGGGCTCAACCTGTCCTATTAGAAGTAACCGGGTTCTAAAAGGATCCCAATATCATTGACTACCCTCAATCGATCATAACTCCAGCATCGCAATCTTTTCTTGCGGCCAGAACCATCACGAGAGTTTAGCCTCAATGGACGTAGCATACTGCTACTGTTCTAATGGCCAAGTTGTGTCATTTAAGGTTCTAAGTTTGTTGGTGCTTAATGACTCCTCAGAAGACCCATATTCTCCTCGTTGCAACACAAGGGATATCGGTACAGACCAAGGTGCCACACCAACGTAGCCACTGTTTCACCCGTGTTGGTCTACGCCGGACAGGTCCCTCACAGCTTATGCTACCTAAACAGGGTATCCCCAGATCCGGGTTAGGATCTATGTAACTCCCATGCAACCCACAATAGTAAAGCAAGCAAGTCAATACAATTGAAAACATAGTGATCTTAGTCCTAAGGTACACCTCACTTTAAGTTTAGTCCCCAGCAGAGTCGCCAGTTCTGTGATCGGTGGATCTGGAACTGACTGTTTAACGCTGGTTCGCAAAATGTCGCGGAAGCAAGAGTCGCCACCGTCTTTTATTTTCTCCAAATGGAAAGGACAAAAGCACAGAAAAATTCCTTAAAGAGATTGCTCTCGGTTCGGGAGGTAGATTATAGAAAGGGAAGGTGTTAGCACCCTTTCTATCCATGGCTATCCATGGGCTCTTAGATACTTGCTCATTTGTGTTTTCAAAAATGGTTTGTTTGCTTTTCAACTGTGGGTTTTAAAAAAGTTCCTTTGAAAATTCCAGTTCGACTCTTGTATCGGTACTCAAGAGTGTTTGAAAAGTTACTTTCGAAAGCTTTTTGAAAAGGTGTCGGTGTGAAAAGTATTTTTGATTTGTTTTGAAATTTAGAGCAAGTATCTAGAGTCGTCTACCTACTCTAAGGAATTCGTCTGTGTAAATGTCCTTTAAAGTAGTGCCATCCCACCATTGAGAGGTAGGTAGCACCACCGTTGGAGGTGTTCGGGTCAATTCGAGGTTCGGGACATGGTGATCACCAGAGCAATGGGAAGATACCTTAGAAGCTACCCTCATGCCAGGTTCCCGGATCATGAGGACTTACTAAGACATCCTCTACTCGACGATCACCTTTCGAGGCAAGGCAACAGTGAGGCGTACCCTAGGGGTGGTGTGTGATTTGTGTGTCAGATTCATTTATTTTTGTCTTGTCATGTCATGGGTGATCTACGCTTTTGTTTTTATTTTAGTCATCCATTCTTGCATGCAATTATTAACAGTTAAAAAGTTGCGAGAAATATAAAGTTCCTAAACTATTACAAAGGCGCGGGTCCACATCGCCAAATTTAATCCAGGACCCGATTTGACATAAAATAAAGAAATAAAGTGCGAGAAGTATAAAGTTACACGGCTTTGGGAGAATTACATTAATATTATAAGAAATAAAATGCGCGAATTGAATTAAAATTGAAAGCGAGGGCGTTGGACCCTTTTTAATGAAACCAATTTATATTGTTAAATTAATGAAATTAAAATGAAAAAAGAAATTATTTTTGAGGTTTTTTGTATTTATGGTTTTTTATGTGAATTAAGTGAAATTTAAACCTAATTCTAGCTATTTTTTAATTTATTAGAAAAATATGAAAATTACCTAAAATTAAACCTAATTAATTAATGCAATTTTGACTTATAAAAATAAATAATTAATTATTAGTGATGAGAAAATAAAAGAAAAAGTAATTAAAGTGATTAAAACCTACTTCTACAAATTTTAATTTATTAAGAAAGGATATTAAAATTAACCCTAGAATTGACAACTAAATTAAATGATATAATTTATTTACAAAAATACTAAATCAAATATAATTACTTTTTGTCTTTTCTGATTTTTTACTATTTTTATATTTTATGAAAATAAATTAAATTAAAGAATTCAAAGGAAATTAATTAAAACAAATAAAAATAGCAAAATATAAAAAAAAGAATAAAAGCAAACCATGGGGGGTTCTGTCCCCAAACTGGAGGTATAACTCAGCATTTTTGGCCCAATAGATCCTGGCCCTTCTGACTTTTTCAGGAAGCATGTGGCATGTTTGACCAACGTCCAGGGTGTTCTTCCAATCAGTACCCTTGGATTGAGGTTACAGGCCATGTGGCGCGTGGAGATTGTGGAGTGTACGTTGAAACTCAGGAAGCGAACTACACATAAGCGTGATTAGAAAAATAATATGGAAAGGGAAGGGGACCTGGGATTCGAACCCTGGTCCTAGAGGTTACCAATCACACGCCTGCCAATTGAGCTACCAATGCACTTTGTATGTTATATGACCAATAAATATTATAAGATAAAACAAGCATTAGTGGCCTTTTTCCGCGCGCAATTCAAATGAACCAACCATCGCCTTACACCTCATCTTCTTCTTCCTTGTTGCGCTTTACCTGAAATAAAAAACAATTGAATAGCGGGGGTTTTAAACCCCCACTAAATGGTGCATATGAAAATAGCGAATAGGAATCCCTGCATCATAAATTAGGCGCGATATGTGTTTTCAAATCGTCCAAGTGTCCTGATTTTGATCATGGTATTGGGAAGTCCCAATTTTACAGCATATGAAAATACCCAATTCGAAGCTTGAAGAACCCTAGTTAGCATCAATGGTGAAATCGTGTATGACGCATAAAAATTCAATCAAACTGTATGGTTAGCTTCAGCATGAATCAATTAGTATGAATCCACAAAAAAAATGCAATGGGAATGCTTGAAAATTGAAATACGAATATGCATAAAATTGGAAACAGTTTGAGTTTTGTATACCAATTCTGGGCGTGTAAGGGTTGAAAAACAATGCAGTTAGGTTCAGTGAAGTTTTTGCAAGCTATTGCAATTGGTATTTTGCCTTGAAAAGCCTTGGAACCACGATTTCAGTTTTGAAATTTTAGCCAAAAAATGCAAACTTGTTTAGGGTGTTTCTGTGCAGCTTAGAGGTTATGAGCACTAGGGTTTGCATGAGTATATGTATTGGAATGATTAGGGTTGAAAATTGGATCAAAAAATCTTTTGCATTGATGTAGAGAATATTGGATTTTCATGCATATATTTTTCAATCTTTTCATGCATATTTGATACCAATCATGTCCAATTACATTGATTCTTTCTATATCTGATCATGCACGAAATCCTTGAGTTATTCCATGCATAAAAAGATTTGATTGCATTGGTTTGGTATTTTTCACATATTTTAATTAATTAAATGAATTATTAGCAATTAAAAATTCAAATAAATAAATAAAAATGATGAATAACTTCCCTTTGGGCCAAATGGTCGTGCACATGTTTTGGATGATGGATTTTGGAAGAAAAAGAGGCCCATTAGCATTTTTAAGGCATTTGAAGCAATGTTGACTTTTCAAAATACCCAAAACTTTCCCAACTTCCACAAGGCATATCTTGCTCAATTTTTAAGCTTTGCTCATGTTCTTAGACATTTTGGAAATGTCTTGAAGTCCTCTAACCAATGCCTTTGGTCCCATGTCATTTTGATTTACCAATCTCAAGTTATGGCCTTTGACTTAAAGTCCCTTTTTGTTGACTTTTGAAAATGACCTATAATGTTGAAATTGATAACTTTTTGTGAGAGCATTTCTTAGACTTGAAGTATGAATAGGAGTTGTAGGAAATGTCTTTATCTTCAAAATGAGCTTTGGATGGAATTTTTCTGATAATCCATGTGGAAGTTATGCCTTGGTCAAGTTACAGTTGACTTTTTCAACTGTCCAAATATGGAAACTTTTGCATCTTGAGACTTTTTGAACCAAGCTTTGAGAATCATGATCAAGAATTGATCAAATGATGTTTGTGGCCTCAAAATAATATGTTGACCAAAAATTTGAACTTTTGACTGTCAAATGACCATTTTGCCCCTGCAGTTGACTGTAAGGCAATTAGGGTTTTTGACTGTGCAATTTTATGCTGTAAGTCTTGAAACTTGGTATGAGGATGCTTGACCATGTTTGTAGGCATGTGGGACTTTTTTGGACCCTTGGAAACTTCAATTTCTTTGTCAGAACCAAAACCCTAGTTTTTGACTGTTAGGAGGCCCTTGAACTGTGCAACCCTTGGGGAATTTTGAAGCATGCCCTTTGCAATTCTTGAAGAATATGGGAGGGAAAATTTTGGGGTGCAACAGGTGGATTAACCTCTGATTTGATCAAATTGGTGTTGTTAATGCCCATCGTTGCCATGCAATGTTTTTGTGTCAAACATACCACTCAAAACAGAATGTATGGTCCAAGCATAAGTTATCATGTTTCACGGCTCGCTCTATCACTCTACTTCAAGTTATGGGACCCTGGGGGGACATTTATGTTATCCTTCGTCTTCACCTTGAGGACAAGGTGATAGTTTAAGGGGGGAGTATTATTAATTATAGGCAGTTATTTATTTTCATTGTAAGATTCTGATTTTTTAACTAATAGTTAGTAGCAGTTATGGGTGATATGAATATAAAATAATGAAATCACATGTTAGAGGGATATTCAGGAAATATTTGAGTGGTTAATTGGTTTGGAAGAGACTAGGCTCTCTAATTCCTAGAGGTTAGTTTATTTGTCAATTGTTGATTATAAATAGTTTTAACTTTGGTATCGGTTCATATCAAGAACATGTCTTGCTTGAAAGTCAGATATTTGGCTACCATTAATCAGGATTGAAAAGGAACTTGAAAACACGCCTGCCAGAATCCAGTTGATCTAATTCCTATCAAATTTCATTCTTTTGAGCACATACAACAAATAATCCCAAGATACTGAATCGAAGGCCTTCTCAAAATCCTCTTTGAAGGCGAAAAGGTATTTCTTATTCCTTCTAGCGCAATTCACTATCTTGTTGACCACCAGAACTCAATCCAACATGCTTCTGTTAAGAATAAACATCGTTTGATTTATTAAGGCAGGATTACAAATGATATTTTTCAATGTTCTTGCTAGGAGTTTGTAGATGAGACAAATAGGGTGAAAATCATTAATGGACTATAGGTTACGAGACCTAGGTATTAATGAAATAAATTTGGCTGAGAAGACCTTGGGGAGATGGGCTTTAGAGAATAATTCATTAACATATTCAAGGAGATCGGCGTAAATTATCTTCCAGCTTTCTTTATAGAATGACATTGTGAACTCATTCAAACCAAACTGTTGTCCACTACTGAGTTCTATATCACATCCTTAATGTTTTGCAATGATAATGGAAGCTCTAAGCCAACACTTTCATTTGGAGATAATGTTTTGAAGTTCACTTCATCCAATATAGGGCACCTAAAGTTTGGTTCCCTGGAACCTCTCTTTTAAATGAGTGAGAGCCAACGCCTTGATGTCGTCTACATCCACTATTAGAGAGTTAGATGTTCTTAAGGCCATTATTCCATTGCACCTAAATCTTGCTTTCATAAAAATTTATTTCCAATAAAAATATTATAAAGCTTGATGGAAAGCAACACTTTGTCTTTCACATCAAAATACCTGACGAATCTGTAACGCTTTCCTCTAATATACCTCTTGAAAGGGATAACCACTTCATTAATATCCCCTAAGTATCGAAATTCCTCATACATCTATTTTGTACTATAGTGATCTGAAGAATGGCGAAGAACGTTTGTTAACAACTTTCTCACTTTGAGTGTGTGATCTTCCTTTGTTGCTGCATTGTGTCTTTCATGGAAGAACTAAGCATCTAGACATTGATTGTCATATTGTTCGACTAAAGTGTTGGTGCACAAAATGTTAAAGATGAAAATAAATATGGAAGAAGAGAGAAAAAGAAATGACGGCTACAACAAACTTGTTGAGGTAGAAATTATATATAAAATCTCTTATAAAATCCTAGTTACAAAGTTGCTTATATACACAAAATAAACTGCCACGTAGGCCTTAACAAAAGTAAACTTAATAGCTAAGCTATCAAAACAAACAAAACTTAATAGCTAAGCTAACAAAATAAACTCAACTCCATAAGCTAACCATACTTCTAGAATAGTCACCTTAGAAACTTCAGCTTCTGAGCAACACTGCTTATGAGTAAAGACCACAAAAACTTTTGACTCTAACAACAACTTCTGAGTATGAATTACTTCTAACACTATCCCTTAATTCATATTCGGCTAACCAAAATCTACAACACCAGTTTCATCCCTCAAATGGATAAATTGTCTAGTCTTGACAACTTAACAGGTTGACAATGCAACCACCAGTTGCTTCTTGGAGAACCAAGAAATAAAACTTCCCAGATACTTGAAAAAATATCCAGAAGTACGTCTTTTGTCAACCCTGTCTCCACACCAATCAGAGTATGAATATCATGTCGGCTCTGAGTCGGATTTAACACCAGAAGGGAACACACTTCATTCCTCAAAGTCCCTTCAGTATCTTGCAACGTGTCAAATTCTGAAAACCTTCTTGGTATTTGTCTAATTCTTCTTGGCCTCTAGACTTGTTCAGAATCTCCTTCTGATTCTGGAACCATATCTCCTTTTAAACTTTTTCATAAGTTCGACTACCACTAGAAGCTCCACCTTCAGAAACATGATCACCACCAGAAGCTTGTCCTCTAGAACCTACGTCTTTAGAGTTTTTCCTTTCAAAAGTATGATCACCACCAGCTTCTGGATCATCATCAGAGTCTGGATCAGAATCAAATTCACCATCAGAATCATCTTCAGATTCTGAAACATCTTCAGAGTCGCCAGAGTCATCTTTTGACTCTGAATCTTCTTCAGAACTTTCTGAATCATCTTCTAATTCTAATTCATCTTCAGAGTCACCTTCCGACTCTGGCTCATATTCAGAGTCTCCTTCTAACTCTGACTCATCTTCAAAATCACACTTAACTTCAGATTCAGAGTCAACTTCTGACTCAGACTCATATTTAAAGTCTCCTTTAGAATCATAAAATGTCAATCGCACGGGTTCCTCATCAGATTCATAAGCCATTAACAACACATGTTCATCATCGGAATCTCCTCTGGCTATTTTTGCTTCTTCTTTGTTTGACCAACAATCTTTAGCAAAGTGGCCAAACCTATTACAATAATAACATTGAACCATTCTCTTGCCAAACTTATCCTTTCCCTTATAATATTTCTTCTCATCATAATAGAAGGTTCCTGACTTATGAGAACTACCATCATGTCTCTTCTTGGCTTCTGACCGAGAATTCTTCTGGTCCTTCTTGACAAAAGAAGCTTTCAGAGCCTACTCAACCTCTCTTTTAAAGGTTCTTTCAGTTAGACACAACTTTTGCGCCTTCAGACTGCTTTGCAACTCTTCAATTCTCATGGTGATCGGATCTTTAGAATGTTCAATTGCTACAACAATGTAATCAAACAGAGGAGTATCAGACCTCAATATATTTTCAATGACTACTTGTTCAGAAATAATTTCTCCACACGATATCATCTCATTTGTGATCAGAATCATTCTAAAGATGTAATCTGGTACCTTCTTATTGTGTCCTAATTTTTTTTCCTAAGATCCCACCTCATTTTTTACATCATTTATAAATCATATCATTTATCTATGCATCACTAACCTCATAAGAATACAAAGGTTTGTCTTGTTGTGTTTGTTTCTTATACAAGATAAGTGTGTCGGAGAAAGAGGTCTTCGATTGTGCATCACTCAAGTCTTCATCATATCATCATCTCATGGACTTCAAAGATATCTTGGCATGCTAAGGGTTGCATCATGATCACAAGATTCCTTTGAAATTGGAAGATTTGAATTCATTTGGAAAAGTCAACCGCCCAAAGTCAAACTTTGACTTTTGAGATTTTTGGTCAAATATGAGCTCTTCAAGTTAAATTTCATGAAAATGTGATTGATGCGTGAATTTGATTAAGAGAAATCAAGAGATTTGAAATTACTTGCAAAAATGGCAAAGATAGAAGAAGTTAGAAATTTCACTAAGTGTCAAAAATTCATGTTCAAGTGCACTACTTTGCAAGCTTATAACTTTTTCATCAAGTCACCATTTTTCTTGCTCCAATAATCAAAATGAAGATAATATTTTATACTGCAACTTTGCCATAGGGTATGATTTCCAAAAAATGCATGGATAAGAAGATATGAGCTCATAAAGTCATGACTTCATTAACCAACACTTAGAGAAAATTTTCCAGCATCTTGACCATGTCAAGTAGCTGACTTTATGGCTATTTTTCTCCATGATCCCAATTGATTCAGTCCAAGTGCTCAACATGAAAGTTATAGAGTATGTTTTAATCTTTCCAAAATATCCAAGAGCATGAATTTATCATATTTGAGCTAAGAATTTCGAAGGGTTGAAGTTGGCATATGAAGTTGAATTTATAGGCCCATTTTGTGACAAGTTCATATGCAATCTCCAACCAAATCCCACATGATCTTGTTTTGAAGGTCTCTTTACCTCTAAATCTCTCCTTAATCGGAAACTTACACAAACCTTTGATGCATTACACAAGAGCTTGAAGCATTACCCAATTCACATACTATCTTTGGAGCATTTTGCAAAAGCTACATTTCCATTTTTGATAAAGCAAGCTTTTTTCCAACTACTCTCTTCTTTCAAGCTTGTAACTTGTTCTAAAGGATCACAAGAAATCTCATGGCCAAGAAGCAATCCCCTAAGCTAAGGAAAAGCATGACAAACTCCTTGTTTCACTCCACTTTTTCATCATAACCAAACATGCATTTTTGTGCAAAATAAAACTAATTGATCAAACTACCATTCCATGTGAACTAAAGACCAATTTCTACAATTTAGAGAGACCATTTGAAACCTATATAAATAGATAACCAAGTCTCAAAGCAACACACACCAAAATTTGCACAAAAACTTCATTGTTGCAAATTTTCATGCCACAAACTCTAAACTTCCAACCCTTGCAAGTTCTTTGCAAATAAATCATTCAAACACCTTCCATACATCACATAGAAGCTACCATTATCTTAAAATTGCTTCTATAACCACCCAATCAATATCCATTTCTCATTTTTTGAGTTTGCACTTTGAGTTGGTTATAAAGTTTGAGCTTGTTTCAAAGTAAAGTAAGCACATAAAAAACTTAAGGGATGTTCAAGAAAGCTAACATAATCATCCACTTGCTTATGTAATCACATTTGAAGGTGCAACTGACTCATTCTGTTTGGTTAATTTTCTTAACTTTGAACTCATGTTTTAAACAACCATTTGTATTCATTTTTGATATATTTATGTTCATATGATTGGTGTGATTTGAAGCCCTATGAAAATAGGCATTGGTTGAGCTTATATGACATTCAATTTAACTTTGAAAAATGTTAGCTTTTCTAGTTTTATCAAAAATTCATGAGCTACAACCAATATTAATTTATGATATTTACATTTTTGAAATCCTTGTGAAAAACTGAGCAACTTTGATGTTTACACTTTTGCATTTGGTTGAGAAATGAGAAAGTTATCATTTTTTAAAATTTGAGGTTGAAGGTGATGTCTTTTGAAAAACCAGAAAAAACAGATTTCGGTACAGAGTAATCAATTTCCACAACTAATTTTTGTTTTTTAGCGCCTCTGTTTTTGGTCTGCACAGAAGAGGAAATCGATTATCCCATTCTGAGAAATCGATTTCTTGAGTCAATTTTTGTTTTTCTTGTTTGTTTTCTTTTCTCTTTTGGTCTATGTTATTTATTCATTTCATTTTTCCTTTCTTGACTTTATTATGCCAATTATTAAAAAAAAACATCAAAAATATTTTATTATTTTTTAATCATGTCTTGATTTTATTTTGTTTAAGTATTGAAAAATTAAAAAAATAGTATTTTTAGTTTGATTAAATCTCAATATTTTCTTTTAAAAACTTTTGTGAACATTTTTTTTTCTTAAAAGGCCCTTTTAAAGTCATACTACCTTTGTGATTTTGTCCTCTCATTTGTGATGTGTGTTTGTCCTTTTGTTAGTGTTTAATGTTTATATTTTCTTTGTCTTAATACTAATGTTCAAATCCAAGGAAATGATAGTATTGTTGACTTTATAAGTCATTTGCATGTGCCTTGTCCTTTGTGTAAAACTCTTTTGAATATTTTCCTTATGTATTCTCATGTACTCTAAAACCTTTTAACCTTTAAAGTCAATTTTCAAACTCTCACCACTTTCATATAAAAACCTTGACTTTATGTCATTGCATTTTCAAACTTTCTTTTTAATCAAATGTTTCAATATACTTAAGCATATCAAAACAATTTCAAAAGACTAAAAGTGATTCAATCTCATTCAAATCTTTTTACTACTTGGCTTTTCAATTTAAAACATTTTCTCAAAGATATTAGATATAAGTCCTCTTCATAGTTGAGACAATAGTAATGATTAAAGTAAATGTCGATTCTTTTCACATAAGAAAATTAGTGGCGACTTATTGATCTTATATCCAAGTTAGTAGCCCTTTCTTTATGATGATGCAAGATCCATCTTCTCATGTTTGTGGTGGTATTAGTTGAGCATTCCCTTTAAAGATGATGAAATATCTTTTCTCCTAAAATCAACCACAACAAACCCTTTTTGTAATTTTAACATGAACTACGAGATTTTGATCCTTCATTGATACGTAGGTATAAGACTATGTCTTTCCAAGTAAAAATATAATAAAGAAACACTTCTTTTCCCATCACCACAATCATTTAGCAAGCAAGCAATTTTAACAATATATATATATATATATATATATATATATATATATATATATATATATATATATATATATATATATATATATATATATATATATATATATATATATATAATAAAAGGTTCATGTAGAGTACTACAAATACATAGGGTGTTAATACTTTCCCTTTGTATAAATTAACCCATGTACCTTAGATCTCTTCTTTGTGCTTTACTTTTAGTCTTTACTTCTTGCATTGAATATTAAACAATAGGGTTTTGATCTTTTCCATTTTCCTTGGAAACAATAGAGTTCGGTGGTGACTTCTTAAAGTCTTTGGGAGTCAAGTTTCTCAATAGCTTGGTCTCCTCGATTTTTCACCGTGAAACTTCTCATTGTTTTTCATGTTAAGATTCTCATACTACTTACGTAAGGATTGAAACTTCACCTTCTTCACTAACACATCATTCGTCGTAGCACCATGTCGTCATCCCACGCAGCCTTCACTATCGTCGAATCGAGGATTTTCTCAAACACATTTGCATCCACACACTGATGGATATAGAACAATGCATTTTGGTCATTCTTCCCTGTATCTCTTTACGCGGTTCTCTGTTCCTCCGTCGCATCTGCTGCAACCGAAACATAACCTTCAGTGACAAGACCAAGCACATCTTGAGCACCGAACAACACACACATTTGAATCATCCACCGATTCTAATTCTTTCCATCAAACATAGGAAGTTTAGTATTTAAATTGCTCCCGCCACTCATCTTTGTTTTTATGCACTAAAACTCAAACAGACCACTGATCTCACCAAACACTCTTGTTTCTCGACCCGTAAAATTAAGAAATACAATCTTGTTACGATTTCGACCGTGAATTCAACACGAATTCATGAACAACAAAATCAATTACACACACCTCACGTGCACTCGTGTTTCCCTGTGAATCTAATCGGAGCTCTAGATATCAATTGTTGGTGCACAAAATGTTAAAGATGAAAATGAATATGGAAGAAAAGAGAAAGAAAGAAGTGACGGCTACAACAAACTTGTTGAGGAAGAAATTGTATATAAAATCTCTTATAAAACCCTAATTACAAAGTTGCTTATATATACAAAGTAAAACTTCCACGTAGGCCCTAACAAAAATAAACTTAATAGTTAAGCTAACAAAACAAATTAAAATTAATAGCTAAACTAACAAAATAAACTCAACTCCAAGAGCTAAACACACTTTTGAAATAGTCACCTCAAAAGCTTTTACTTCTAAGCAACATTGCTTATGAGTGAAGACCACAAAAGTTTCCGACTCTAATCACAACTTCTTAATATAAATTACTTTCAACATGAAAGTCCAAGAAGGGCTCATGCAACTTCTCCATGTTGCTTCCAGATCACAAGTTGCTGATATTTTTATTAAGGCTTCCAATCTTAGGCCTTATAGTGCCCTTATTGTCAACATCCTAATAATTAACATGCACAGCATACTACCATTTTGTAAATAAATGGAAGTTTGAACAACCACTTAAAACTTTTTTCAAATCAACAATCTTTGGTTAAGGAAACACTTAAAAATCTCACATTTCTTTCCTCTACTACTAAAAGGTCTTGAAAGACGATGCCAGTAACGATGCCAGTACCACATGCAATAATTCGAAATTGTCATATTTAGAAAATTTGGGGCTTAGAGTTTTGATACAAATGGGAAAAAGATAGGAGAAAAATGAAAAATTTAAGAATTTATGATAATGAGTCAAGTTTTTTTGAAATATCATGCCTGAATCATCGTTTTTGGTTAAGATTTGAAAGTTGAGAATTTGACTATGGATGAGATAAAGGTTTTGTTGAGGTGGAAGAAGAATAAGAATTTGATTTTGATCCAAATGTGAGTAATTTGCCCAAATATTAATGTATTTCTCCACTTAATTACAAAAATGTCACTCATCTTCACTTGCTCATAATTACACATACGTCACTCCTTACTAATTAATCTAAATATACTCCCTTTTAACAACCTAATTTAATTTAAGGGGAGGGGGTAACAAGAGAAGATGGTAAAAGAATTATGACTTGCTGAGCAAGTCATCATAGTTGGGTTAAACATTGAAGGCTAGCTTTGATGGTTACTTGTTGTTCAAGTTAACCAATTCCAAAGTTTATTGTTGAGTTAGATAGAAGTTACTTTTTCTGTTTTAGCATCTCTAACCAATTTTTAACTGACTCTAGCTTCTATATAAGCTAAACTTATACTCTTTGTATAGTAATGAGATTATGATTTCTCTCATTCTATATTCATTTGCTAGAACTACTGTTAGAGATCACTTTGAAATTACAGTATAAAATAATTAGATCTGCAGTATATCTTAGTATTTGATTTGACTAATTAGTGTAATCCATCTCAATTTTATAGAAAGAGACGAAACTTGGCGTTGTAGATTTTGTTCATGGGACTGATGGACTTGGCAACCAAAATTTTCCTCCCCCAAATGGGAAACCCATTGAAGAATCAGCTGCTGAATTTTTGGTTAACCAAGCGAAAGCTAACCCTGAAAAAGTCACCGTGGTGGCATTGGGCCCTCTCACAAATATTGCTTTGGTATGATATGTCTGCAATTTTCTATATGCCATTATTGTATTACCCGCTCTTCATACTGTTTTAGACGACAATATTCTGTTTGACAGGCTATACAGATGGACCCCGAATTTGCTAAAAACATCGGGCAGATTATTCTGCTTGGTGGAGCTTTTGAAGTAAATGGAAATGCGAATCCAGCTGCTGAAGCAAATGTAAGTATTACCATTTTGTATTCAAAACGGTTCGCTGCTCGATCTATCTAAATCTCCAGTTGGATTTGATTCCAGATATTTGGTGATCCAGATGCTGCTGATGTTGTATTCACAAGTGGCGCAGATATATTGGCAGTTGGAATAAATGTTACTCACCAGGTCGTATTGTCAGGTTCTGATCGAGAAAAGTTAGCAAGTTCAAAAGGAAAATTTGCTCAATACCTTACCGGAATCTTAGAGGTGTATTTCTCTTACCATTGTGACGCATACAACACCAATGGTATGTCTTCATTCTGCATTAAAGAGATAAAAGAGGCCTAATCATCTGAATTATTAATAGTTTTTTTATACAGGAGTTTACCTTCATGACCCTACAGCGTTGCTTGCAGCCGTTGATCCTTCACTTGTAACTTGCACAGAGGGTGCTGTTAGAGTTCAAACCAGTGGGATAACAAGGGGACTTACATTACTCTACAATAAACAGAAAAGGTAGAAAGCACTAGGAGTTGATAGCCCTGAAATTTATCTATATGAATGTTAATGCCATTTTATAGCAGTTCTGTCTCTTTCCAAAATTTCCAGAATAGTTTGTTAAGATGCTATGGGATTGCATTTTGTCCTGAAATTGTGTATTTAACCAGGTTTGAAGAAGTCACTGAATGGTCCAATATGGCAACAGTAAAAGTAGCTGTGACAGTTGATGCTCCTAGAGTTGTGAAATTGGTCATGGATCGTCTTGTGGCTTGAAGTAGCTATGAAGCAGTTCAATTAACATTATTGATTATTGTCCATCTACTTAAATCGGGTTTCAATGTTTTAAACACATGACTATGCTTATTTCTATTGGGATATGTGCACAATGTATATTTTATGTGTTTATTGAACATCAGAACAAAGCTTTATTTATTTAACAAAGATTCTCAAGCACCTTCAACTCAAGAAATCTTACTTGAATTATATCTCACTTGTTAAAGCGTTCACCAATCCAAAGTTTTCTTCAAATAATCAAAACACACTTTACTATATTAATGCATCAGTCCTATTAAGTGTATTACTAAAAAAAAAAATTCTTATTCCATCCTTCCTATACTCAAAAGAAAGAATTTTTGTAATTTTGAAAATATCTCTCGAACTGATTCACACCATTTATTATAAAAATAAGTCAAATGTGATTTTACCCTTCAAAATGTAAAAAACAAAACCCGAGATATACTTCCGATTTTGTATCGGTATTATATTTTCAGTTTTTAGAACGGGAAGATTAATTTTTTCTGCCACCTTGTCACTTCGTATATAATCAGAAGTATACTTTCGGTATTATAGAAAATTCATAATGCTTAAAAAAGTAACCAGTATTGTCAACTTTGATCAAATCATTTCTTCTTCTTTCAACAAAACCTCTCAAAAACCCTTCCATTCTCAATCTATTTTTCCACTCTAAATCTTCATTTTTGTGGTTCATCATATCAAAAGGTGCTCAAGGAAATGGAATTTAAAGTAAAGTTTATTCATTTCAATCCACATTCATTACATTAATCTGTTTTTCACTGTGGAAAAAGGTTACGCAAAACCGAATGTATATTTCCAGTTTGTAGTTGAATGTAACCGGAAATGTATTTTCGATTTATGTCTGTGTCTAATTGACATCAGTTTCTGCCATGTTCTATGTAAGTGTTAATAAGTTTTATATTTTTTATAATATTATGTATGGTGCATCCCGATAACATTCCCAAAACTAATGTGTCTCAAGTTGTCTCATCTCTTGTATCTCCTATCGTAACTAAGGTGGTAGATATTCGTGCGTATTCTGAAAATGGAAAAGAGTTTGAATTACGTGAAGACATATTGTAGTGGATTTGTATAAAGGCTACAAAACTAGGATTTAGTGTTGTGATTGGAAGGTGCGATTATGGTACAGATAGAAGAAATACATTTGTGACTTTGATATACGAAAGAAGTGGGAATTATATCCGTTGTATCCAAAAATTGAAACACAACGACACCGGTTCAAGAAAATGTGAATGCCATTTAGGTTATCTGGTTACCTTTTGGCAAATAACAAATGGAGATTTGATGTGATATGTGGTTTACACAACCATGATTTAAGTCAAAAGTTAGTCGGTCATGCAATTACACGTCGGCTCCTTCTGGATGAGAAGACATGTGTTTCTGACATGACTTTGAACTTGGTATTGCCCAAAAACATACTTGCAACCTTGAAGCGCAGAAGACCCGGTAATACATCAAATATCAAGAAAATTTACAATATGCGCTATCAGTCTAAACTAGCGATCAGGGGAGATCGAACTGAGATGCAACACCTCTTGAAACTTCTAGATGAAAACAATTATATTTGTAGGCAGCGACGAGGTGATGATGGGATAACAATAAGAGATATTTATTGGACTCATCCTGATTCCATTAAAGTGTTCAATACATTTCCCACCGTTCTCATAATTGATTCAACGTATAAGACCAACAAGTACAGGCTTCCATTATTGGAAATTGTTGGGGTTATGTCGATTGAGAAGACATATTCTGTTGGTTTTGCATTTCTAAAGTGCGAAAAAGAGGACAACTTTGCATGGACATTAGAGGTTTATAGGTCAATGTTTAAGGATCAATAAGATGCACCAAAAGTCATTGTTACCAACCGAGATACAACATTAATGAATTCAGATGCAACGGTATTTTCCACTTCTTATGCATTACTTTGTAGGTACCATATTACTAAAAATGTGAGAAGTCGGGTTAAACCCGTGGTGGGGACAAAATAGATTGCAGGGGAAGATGGAAAACTGGTCAAGGCGGATATTATTGTGGAGAAAATTATGGATGTATGGAATGTTATCATAAGTTCATCTACAAAAGAGATATACGCGGATGATGTTTTATAGTTCAGGAAGGTTTGTGAGAAATATCCCGATCTATTAAAATATGTTGAAAGCACAATACTGGATAAGGTAAAGGAGAAGATTGTTTGTGCCTGGATCGATCAGGTTATGCATATCGGAAATACAACAACAAACCGAGTTGAGTCTGCTCATGCTTGTTTGACGAATTGACTGGGAAATAACAAGGGTGTTTTGATTACGGGTTGAGATTATGTGAGCCAGATGATACTAAACCAGCATAACAAGATACAGACAATATTTGGTCATAATATCACAGTGTTGGAACACATGCTCAAAGACAACATCCTATATTCTCAGTTGGTCAGTAATTTGTCTCGGGCAGCTCTGAATTATATTTTTCACGAAGTCAAACGAGCTTCTGATGTCGGTTCTGCCATCTCAAAGTGTTGATTGCCTGATACGTATGGACGAGGTCTCTAGTCATTGGAAGAGACCCAATTTTGAAGATGACGGTAAAATGAAAAATGATAAATCAAGTATTTCCTTCTTGACTGAGTGGCAAGCGATACAAGAAAGATTTTTGAAAACCGATGACGCCACCAAACTCCACATTAAAGAGTAGTTGAGGAAGATTGCATTCCCGGAGACCACATACTTGAAACCACCATCTCAACCGGTAAAAACTAAAGGGGCACCTAAGAAGGTGAAACCGACATCGGGCGACAATTCAACTACAGGAGTCCTTCATATTTTGAACATGTTGACAAATTTTTCCTGATTCACCTACTCTGAAATCTCAGAAAAGTGCTTTCAAAGGTGTCTGTATTAGAAAACCACCTCCTGCACTGACTCCATCCAAAATACCATTCATCGATCACATGCCGGTTTTTATGCACAAGTACATTGAAAGGATCATCAATGTCGAAGGTGACGGTAACTGTGGTTTTCAAGTTGTTTATGGTTTTCTCGGTAAAGGGAAAGAGGATCACTAACTTGTTCGCGATACTCTTATTTGAGAGTTGAGGGGCAATAGATATTTATACACACGGGTGCTCGGGACTAAAGAGAAAGTTGAAGAGATTTATAACGCTCTTGTACCTTGCGTCAGTGGAGATGCACTAGATCATAAATGGACGCGCTTCCCTAAAATGTTTCATCTCATAGCAATTGCTTATGAGAAGGTGTGTATTAATCTTACAAGATACAAATTCTCATAGAATTTTTTCCTATTGCGCACTGCTCCAACACAAAATCCCAATGATCGTATCATATGTATTGGAGGGTGTTGTACCCCAAAGTTTTCCCTATCTATTCTCAAGACATTTCTCATAAAATATCTTAAATGCTCAAGAAGTTCCACGAGTTTGATCAGATAAGCTCATCTCTTAAACACTAAGCCTCCAAATTAGGGTTTTGTTTTTCTCAAGGACAATTGGAATTTTTATGCCTCAAATGACTTTCATGGTTCATTATAGATCTCTAAGATTTCTCATACCAAGTTTTAAGTTTTGCACCACAAATTTTCTCAGTCAATTGCTCAGATAACTGAAAAATCAACTATATTGGATAAAAAGTCAATTATGGTCAATATATAGTCAAACTTCATAATTTTTGGCCAACATAAACATTTTTAAGTCATATCCATCAATTTATAAAGTGTTTATCACAATTCCTCAAGAAAAGCCCTCAAATCATCAAAGGGGAAAAATTGTCAAAATTAGGATTTTGATTGAGAATGACTGATCATTGACTTTTGACCTAGTACATGAACTAATGGCTTGAGGCATAATCTCAAGAACTCAAACATAAAATCTTGACCTAGTTTTGGCTCAAATTATTTCTCAATATCATTGGATTGATAATTGAAATTTCATCAACTGATGAAAAGTCAATTGATACACAAAAAGTCAAACTTTGACCTTTTTTATCAACATTGAATTTCAAAAATCAAGATTCATCAAGACATTCAAAAATATCAAACTTGATCATTAAGAATCAAGAAATTAAAAAATTCAATAAAAAGTCAAGATTTCTAAGACTTAGAAAATTTCCAAGTGTTTTTATACTTGATAAATCCATTACTTCATGACAGTTTTTCACCAAGATACAAGATGATTCAAGGAAAAATTTCAACATGAAAGTTTTAGATTTTGATGAACTCTGCAACTTTGTATTATGGGGTTAATATCCAAAAAATGCTTAGATTTGAAGATACAAGCCCATAAAGTCATGACATTTTTCATAAAACACTTAGTGAAAATTTCAACAAGTTTAGGCAGATTTTTGACCTAACTTCTTGACCAATTTTCACCTAGTTCCAATTTGATTTTGTCAAAATGGTCAACATGAAGGTTGTAGACAATTTTTCAAGATTTCCAAAATGTTCAAGAAATTGAAGAGATCATGCTTGAGCTAAGAGAATCGAAGACAAGAAATTGGGCATCCATTCTTGAATTACAAGTCATTTTCTTGATGAACACTTGATCAAATCTCAAACTTATGCTGCACAATCTTACTTTGCGGGCTTCTAACTTGTAAATCACTCCATAATTAATTGTTTACACAATTGATTAAGGTATGATCCAAGTGATTGAGCCATTGTCCACGTGATTTTTTCATTTATGGCACAAAGGCACCATTATCATTCTTGAAAAGTTGCTTTAGTCAAAGTCAACTTGTATTGAGCCTCTAACTTATTCCCTTTGCACACACTCAACATACAAAGTCATATAAACATGTTTAAAGCTTCTAACCACTCTAGATAGCTGTGTACCATGCCTTGGAATAATGTTTGTCAAAGCTTGCTTCAAAAATAAGTCATGTATGCATAACACTATAACTTGCAAATCTGATGTTATCTTTCCCTCAAATCTTTTCCTATAAATAGAGGCATTGTTTACAAGTCAAGATATGAATTCACAAGCCCTAAAACTCTCTCAAACTCCCTCAATTCAGAACTTGCACCAAAACTCCATTTTTGTGGCATTTCTGACCTTGAACCTCCATCTCACAATCCACTCATGTGTTTCCTCTCCAAATCAATCACAAAGCATCTATACATCAAATATAACTCATCCACATCCCTGTTTAACAATTGTAACTTCATCTTCATCATTTTCCAAACAAAAAAACAAAGCTCTGCATATTGACTTCTACAAGAAGTTCCGGCCACTCTCAATCTAAAGTAAGAGTTGCATTAGCTTCATAGGAGTTCATTGAAGCTATTCAGATCATCACAACACATCCAGGAGTGCTCAAACCCAAAATATGATTTCGAATTTTGAGGTAAGTTTTCTTAACTTTGAACTCTCTCTGCAAGCATCATTAATGGTTATTTTGTGAATAAAAAATGTAAACATCATAGCCCTAAATCTAACCATGTCCTTAGATTTCATTTATGTTTCCTGAATGATGTAAATTTTAAGTTTGAAGTTACATAAAAATTAGGTCAAAATTTGGTACCAGATAAAATTCGTGTTCATCTTTGATCTATAACTTTAGTTATTCACATGGTTGGAATCGTGATGAAATTTCTAACAAGTTTGATGTTTACAATTTCTGAAATGGTTGAGAAATGAGCAAGTTACAAAATTCAAATATGTAACAATGGCTTCTGGAGCGAGGAAGAAGAAGATGGCATGTTTAGAACTTGGTTTATTATTGTTCTAATACCATATGTATAAGCCATCCCAGTGGCAGAGCATGCGCGTATAAGACATTAATCTATAGGGACTTGGGTTTGAGCCCCAGCGGTACCCTTTTGATTTTTTCTATATTATTTTCCTCCTTTTCTCACTCACAAACGCGCCCGGGCTCTCCATATTTCGACCTCAGTTGTGATCGGTGGGAACGAGAACTGACTGTTTTTTAATGCTGGTTCGCGTTTGCGTTTGTTTTTGCAAAATGTCGCGGTAAGCAAGAGTCGCCACCGTCTTTTATTTTATCCAACAAGGAAAGGACAAAAGCACAGAAAAATTCCTTTTCGAGATGTTTCTCGGGTTCGGGAGATAGATTATAGAAAGGGAAGGTGTTAGCACCCTTTCTATCCGTGGTTATCCACGGGCTCTTAGGTACTTGCTCACTATGTTTTCAAAAGTTTGCTTTTCTTTGTGTTTGTGGGTTTTGAAAAGAGTTTTGTTTTTTGAAGAAAGTGTAAGTGCGAAAAGTTTTTGTTTTGTTTTAAAAGGAGCAAGTACTTAAGAACATCTACCTACTCAAAAAGGAATTAAATTGTGCAAATGTCCTTTAGACAGTGCTATCCCACTATTGAGGAGTAGTAGCACCGTCGTTGGAGTTTTCGGGTCAATTTGATTTAAGGGACGTGTGGTCACTAAAGCAATGTTAGGATGCTTTAGTGGTAACCCTAATGTCTTAGATCATTTTTATCGAGGCAACCATTTCGAGGCAACTTTTGATCTTTGGACAGGAGGGCGACCTCTAAAATATCCTATACTCAATGACCACGTTCGAGGCAACCAAGTGAGGTGTACCCTAGGAGTGACATGTACGAGTGTGTCAATTTTCAGTTTATATTATCTTTGTACATGTTATGGTGAGCTACTGTTGATTTTAAGTTAAGAGTTAATCTTGCCATACAATCCTAGTTATCATACATCTAAGCAGTTAATATATGTACAGGAATTTAAAGTGCGGGAATTGTAAATCCTACGCTATTACAAGGCTTCAGGGAGGGGGATTATTTACATGTCCAAAAATTGGGGAATAAAAAGCAGTAAAAGGTCTTAGTTAAGCTATTACAAACCAGTAAGCAGTTACAATAAAATAAGCGCGCGCGGAAAAAAAATGAATCGGAGTGTCCTTGGGTTTTGACCCTTTTTTTATTAAATAAAACATATTTTTTGTCATTTTTGATTTAAGAAATAAGCATAACTAATGATTAATTAATAAAAAAAGAAATTATTTTTTTGAGTTTTATTTTATTTTGAGAAAATGATAAATGTTCAATTAAGTCAAATTTAATTAATTAAAAAAACTGATTAAAATTAACTCCAAAACATACTTAATATTTTTTGCATTTTTTGTTTATGAAAAGGATTGAATTTAAATAAATCATAAGTCTACTGATTTTAAAATTGGAGAAAATAAGTTAAAATAATTAACTAAATTAAATCCTAATTCTAAGTTACTTATTTTTATGATTTTTATGTTGATTAAAAAAAACTAAAGGAAATAAACAAAAACAAAGTAAACAAAGTACAAATGTGTCAGGCAGCAAATCAAGAAAAAATATAATTCTGGAGGCCTGGGTCGAAAGAGGTGCAGGCTGTCTTTCGACCCAGTGAAGAAGTTGGATCGAAGGTGCATGAGGGGCTGCACTCTGAGGGTGTTCGATCTGGGTATGTCATCCTTCGATCTGGAAGTCCTGGGTCCAGTTCGAAGCTAAGCTGCTGAGCTTCGAAACTCTGAACAGGATCCTGAGAATAAATTTCTTGCAAAAACGAAACACATATTAAAGGTCCAGGGGGGACTTTACCCCCCTGATTCGAATCTCCTCCCTATTGGCACCTGCTAAATCTGGATCTGGGTTTGTTTTATCCTGGGATTCGAAGGAGAAACTCAGATTGTGCCCAAGCAATGGCACAATCTCCTCCCTGCGTTGTAGCTTATATGTAGCACGTTAAATCATTCACAAACAGCAGTAATAACATGAATATGCAATCAGAGATCAAAATGAGTTTGAGATTAGATTTCGTTTTACCAAACAGAAGTGCTTTGATCTATGATTCTGAGGGTGGAGGCGTTCGCTGGGTGGCAGCTTTGGCTTGTGCAAGGATTGGGTATGGCTTCCTGGAAGTGCTGATGACTTTTGGCAGCGTATCTCCAAGTTCTCCCTGCTTCTTTTCTCTATTTTTTTCTGTATATTTTCGTGTGTGTTGTGTTTTTTGTGTTCTCTTTATATAGAGGGGTGGAGGGGAAAGGAAGACAAAGGTTTAAATGACCTTGATTATGTGTTTGACAGCCATGAATGAGAATTTGTAACATTGGCTAAACACATGGGATCTTGTCCCTTTTTGAATTTTGAATGACATGTAACTGGCCTTCGAATGCTCCCTTTCAAATGGGCTTATGGCCTCCTTCGAATGCTCCCTTTCGAATGGGCTGATGGCCTCCTTCGAATGATTTTCGAAAGCTTCTTCGAATGGACCCTTTGAATGCTTCTTTGAATGGACCTTTTTGGAACTCCAATCGAAGGACACTGTTATAATGCCAATCGAAGTACTTGTCCATAATGCCAATCGAAAGGCTCCTTCAGAATACCAATCGAAGGGTCTTTCTGAATGCCAATCGAAGGGCTCCTTCAGAATACCAATCGAAGGGCTCCTTCAGAATGCCAATCGAAGGGTCTTTCAGAATGCCAATCGAAGTGCTCCTTCAGAATGCCAATCGAAATGCTCCTTCAGAATGTCAATCGAAGGGTCTTTCAGAATGCCAATCGAAATGTACTTAAAGCACCACTCAAAAATTTTCCTTTTCCTTAGGCAAGAGTTTGTGATCAACCATGCAGGGGGGAGACTTTGGAAAATATGAGAAGGCAAATTTTGGGGTACAACATCAGCCTTTTCTCTTCAGCACACCCCCTGATTACTCACAGCAACAAGCCCATTTCCATTTTTATTTTATTTTTCTGATCAAACAAAAAAAATTATGTTTGGGCCTAAACCAAAAAATACTTTTCCACCCCTTGTTTACTTTCCAACATCACATGCCCAAATTTTTATTTATTTATTTATTTCTTTTATATTTTTATTTTATTTAAATAAAATACAAAAAATATATTTTTCTTAAAAAATTAGACTAAAAAACCTTTATTTACTTTATAAATAAAACACTAAAAAAAAATTTCTAACTAATTAATATCACTTTGAGAATTAAAAATAATTAGACTTAGGTTTTTATTTAATTTTTCTTTTTTAATTAAATTAGATTTAAGGTTTTGTTAAATAAATTAATTAACTTCTCTTATAATTAATTAGTTTAATTAGGAAACCTCTCCTATCAAAAAATATTTTTCTTCTCTCTTTTCTATACTTTACATTTCTTTGCGCATTTTACTATTTCGCATTATAATTTATGTAACTGTCAAAGTTTTGTAATAGTAATTAATATTTATTTTACTTGTCATCCCCATTTGTAAATTTGTACCCCCTTCATTCCCAAAGTATTGTAATAGCGTAGGACATTTAAATTACGCAATTTGTCGCTTTCCATATTATTGCTAGTAATTAGGGTTTGTATGGAAAGATTTTAAATCAACATTAGACAACCCTAATTCAAGATAAAATAATTTTAAACAACACACTTTGCATACTTGCACCTCTGGGGTAACCCACACTTGTTTCCACGGATATAAACAGTTATGTCCCTCAAACATGGGATGTTTTAGCAAAGACCCTCGATTAAAAGATCATAGTCCATCGATGACCCTTCAACGTTGCCTTAGGTAAATGATCTTAGTCCCTTACGAAAATTGCTAAAACTTCTTACAAGTTTCTGTTGTACCCCAAAATTATCCCTCTCATTTATCAAGATTTTTCTCACAAGACATCTTGGACTAAAGACAAGATTAGGGTTTGGTCAGTTCAAGACACTTCATCTTGCACTAATAACGCAAAATTAGAGTTTGAGTTTGCACAAGGATTTTTGGACCATCAATGCTTCATGTGACTTTCATACACCATCTTGGACCCCTAAGATTGCTCATGATAAGTTTCAAGCTTTGAACCACATTTTTGATCAGTCAATTGGACAGTTGACCTAAAAGTCAGTTGTATTGGGGGAAAAGTCAACTATGACCAATTTACAGTCAAACTTCATAATTTTTGATCCACAACAACATTTTAGACTCATATGTACCATTTGATCAAGTTTGGATCACAACTCCTCATGAAATTTGATCAAATCATCAAAAGGGCAAAATGGTCAAAATTAGGGTTTTGACTGAGAAAGGGCAATTTCTGATTTTTAACCTAGACAATGACCAATTGAGTTCAAACATGATTTCAAGGGTTAAATGGAATCACCTTGACCTAATTACATGGTTCAAAAGATCTCAAGTTCATTGGATTGACAAATGAATTTTGCAGTCAACTGATCAAAAGTCAATTGTACACTGAAAAGTCAAACTTTGACTTTTTGGTCAAAATAAAGTTCCAAGGGTCATAATTCATCAAGATATGTTAAAATGTGAAACTTGTTGACCAAGAAAACTAAATTTGCAAATTAGGGTTTTAATTTGAAAATTTTCATAACTTCAAATTTTTCTAAGTATACAAATTTTCTTATTTTTTCTCAACTTTGCACCACTTTTTCACCATGATGCATTTTGATTCAAAGAAAACTTCCAACATGAAATTTATAGTCCTCCATTAAATATACAAATTTTCTTCACAAACTTTTCCAAAAAGATTCTTGGATCTCAGGTTATGAATTTGTGAATATAGGTCCATGAACTTCTTAACTTAGTGAAATTTTCCCCTAATTTAGGCAGGTTTTGGACCCAACTTCATGGACATTTTTCACCTAGTTACAAGAGGTATCTCAAATTTCATTTCAAATATGGATTATAGAGCACATTGCAAGATTTCCAAAATGTCCAAGAACTCTCCAAGATCATTTTTGGTTAGGGAGAATCGAAGAGAGGAAGTTGGCATTTTCTCACTTTTTGTTCAAGCCATTTTCACATAGCATCAAGTTGCAAATCCAATCCATGTTGTTTGTATCTTGCTTTACAGGTACTAAGATAACTTTACACTCCATAATTAAATGCAAACTCAGTTGACAAAGGCATTATCTTTGCTTTTGAAGCTTTGTACAAGAGATAATTCCATTTTAGGCATAAAGTTCACATTGCCATTTTCATGAAGAGAAGCTTTTGCAACTTTGTCAATATTGAGCATTGAACATGTTCCCTTGGTGCAAGCAATGTACACAGGTCTTAAGCAAATTGTACAAGTTCATTTCAGCTCTCAAGCAAGCAGGGACATGCATGTTAGTATGGTCACTTCACTTTATTTCAAATGCAAGAAAAGTTGCCAAAAGGTCAAAAACTTGTACTGCTAGTAAGGGCTGACCTTTGTATCATTTCTATACAAATACACAAACTTATGGAAAGGCATAACACATTTGATTTGAAGCTGAAACTTTCTAAAACTTAAAAACTCCACAAAACTGCCAAAACTCAGAACTTCTGCAAAATCACAGCCAACCAATTTTTGGCTCGTGCGTTTTGTGTTTCAACACTTGAAACATCTCATATACATCATACCAAAGCAATCCAAGCCATCACCCTGGTTTTGTAATCCTTGTTTCAGCATCCACCATTTTCACTTTGGAAGCTTGCAGCTTGACTTGTCCAGAGATTTTCAGCCATCCTCAAAGCAAGATAAGCATTGGATTAGCTTCAGGGAAGTTCAAGGAAGCTCAAACAATCCTCAGGCCTCCATTAAAGTCCCTACATTGCTCTACTCGAATCCAGCTGAAGGAGGTATATTTCTTAAACTCTATCTCTCTGAATAGGCAACTTCAAGCCACAATTTGTGAAGAAAAAATGTAGTCCTTATCATAACGAAGTTGTACATATGCATACTTTTCATTTATATTAACTGTGCTGAGAGAATTTGATTATTGAAAATGCTGAAAAAGTTAGGTCACGAATTAGGGCTACTAAAATTCTCTCTGATCTTTAAGAGTTAGGTCACATAATTTATATTGTTGGAATCGTGAGCTCAAATGCCACATGTTTCATGTTATGAGATTTTGTTTTTATGCAAGCATTAGCAAGTTACAGGTTTGAACTAGAAGCACGCGCAGAAGAGAGGGACGAAGGTCAGGGATGAAGTCCCAGGCTTTTTGGCGCCTTGGGCCTTTTTGTTTTTACTAATCACACCTCCTGACTTGTTATTTGCACCCCATGGCTGAACTTTTTATATTTTTTTTCATATTTCTTCATATTTCTATATTTATTGCTTTTGATTATTTTTTCTGAATAATAAAAAATCCCAAAAATAATTTCTTTATTTTTTACAATTTTTATTTTATTATTTTATTATTTTTACATAAAATTAATATATTTGAATAAGATAGAACTTATTTTCTTAAATAATTTGTAAATACAATAAAAAAATACTTAATATTTTTATTATACTATTTATACTCATAAGTACTTATTTTTACACGTATTTAATTTTTAATATTTATATATAATATTATTTATTATTTTCTTATACAAAAATGTACAAAATAATAAACATGAAGTATTATTTTCTTTTAATTTGAAAACTAGGGTTTACCCCTTTCAAAAAGAATTATATATTTTTTCCTTATAATTTTTAGGGTTTAAATTAAATATATTTCTTACACAAAAATAAAACACAAAAACATTTTTAACATAAACATTGCATTGCATTTTAAATACTTGTCTTATTTATTAAATTCGCGCAATATTCGATTTGGTTGTAATAATATATTTAGGTTTATATTTGTGCAAAATCCCAATTCAAAACTTGTATCCCCCCTCCCATAATAATTGTTGTAATAGCTTAGTTTATTTTACGCAATTTATCGCTTTATATACTATGTTTAGTAATTAGGGTTTTGCATGACAAGAACAAAAACAAAGCAAAATAGAAAAAACCTAATGCAAGACAAAGGCATGAAAATGTCACACTTTACACACAAGCACCCTTAGGGTTTCTCCCACTTGGTTGCCTAAAATAAAATGGCCATGTTACGCATGCGAAGTATCTTGGAAAAACAAAACAAGTATAAGATCATAGTCCCTCGATGACGTTATTCAAAGGTTGCCTAAACAAAATGATCTTGGTCCCTCAAAATGCTAAGATACTTGGTAACATTGCTATCATGGTCATACAATGACTCACACCCGTCCCGTTAACATCCAAAGATAGGGTTGCTTACCAAATCAATGGTAAGTCAACAATGTCAAAGGAATATAAAATGCACAAGAAAGACATTTGAGTAGGTAGATAGCTTCTAAGTTACTTGCTCCTTTTCAAACAATCATTGCTATTTTCAAAAACAAACACACACACATTTCCAAACATTTTACAAAACATTGAAACATTTTTAAAAGACAAACATCTTTGTATACATTCTTACGAACGAGAATCATTACAAAGATTTCCTAAACGAATGGCCTATTTTCAAAATACTTTCAAAATCACACCAAACACCATTTCAAACAAAGCAAAGCAAGAGATCTAAGCAAGTAACTAAGAGCCCATGGAAAACCATGGATGAAAAGGGTGCTAGTACCTTCCCTTTTCATAATCTACCCCCCGAACTCAAGAAAACATCTCAAAGGTCTTTCCTGTGCTTTTTTACCTTTCCTTTTGGATAAAAGAAAAGTCGGTGGTGACTCTTGCTAACCGCGACATTTGCAACAAAACGCAAAACCTCAAGTCAGTTCTCCCACCGTATCGCAATTTCCTTTTATGACTGTACGATGACCCACGCCTATTCCTCATATCCAATTATATGGCTTCCTACTAACTAATGGTAGACAAGCACTATCCTAAGGAAGAGGAAAATAAAAAATACCTTTTTAGTAGCTAGATTGCTCGTAATTGCTTGCTCATAAACAAAACCATTTACACCTCACACTTTCAAAACAAACATTTTGTATACATTCTCAACACGAGAATCATTACAAAATTGCCTTACATTGGCATTTTCAAATATCTTTCCAAACACTTCCTTTTAACAAATATTTTTTCAAAACCAACACTTTGTATACATTCTCAACGATACGAGAATCATTGCAAAGTTTTCCAAACTTAGGCTTTTTCAAAATATTTTCAAACTTACACAAACATAAAAGCATTTCAAAGTGATCAAGCAATTAAGAGCCCGTAGATAACTATAGATGAAAAGGATGCTAACACCTTACCTTTTCATAACCTACCCCTCGAACTCAAGAAAATTCTCAAAAGGTCTTTCTTGTTCTTTTCACCATTTCCTTTATTGGATAAAAGAAAAGTCGATGGTGACTCTTGCTATCTGCAACAATTGCGATAAAATGCAAAACAAACCTAGTCAGTTCTCCCACCGTATCACAGGGGGGTTTCAAATATGCGATATTTTGTTCAAGTGTATTTGAAACCGTGATACCCTACACCACCAGAGTGGGCGCTTCATTTCAGAATCTCATCTGAGACCTAGCTGAATCAATTTATTAAAATGATGCAAGAATGCAACAACTTAAACAACATTGAAATAGAATGAAAAAAATAGATAAAAGTCAAAGGAGTGCCAGTAGTGGATTTGGACGGTGACAAATTTTTAGACTCATTTAAGTAGTTTGATATCATTTTATTGTAAATGTCATTTTGTTCATGTATTATATTATGGAAATATAGCCATTTTGTAGTTTGACCAAAATACAATATTTGAATACATGAGGTTTTTTGAATGATAATATATGTTTCTCGTTTTTGAATGATAATATATAGCCATGTTGTTTCTGTTTTGTTTCTGGTTTTTCACTCTCAGAGGACTAATCAAAAATATATTTCCGATTCCAATTTATTGAAAACTGGAAGTGTAATTTCGGTTTTAACCTTGACATATGGATAGGATTTTTATGATTCATGTTTGCCTCCAACTATTATAAATAACCTCACTTGTCATATTGTTTCATACCACAACATCAAAAACCAGAAATGAACATCAAATGGCATGTTGGAGTTGTCCATTTTATCGATGCTACACCATCACGCGAATTTAAGTTTACTGAGTACTCGCCCCTCGAAGATCTGCAAGACATATTGCAGGACATGTTACCATATGGCGACAATCGTAAAGTTGTGAATATGAAGTACCGCTCGCCATATGTTGACAAAGATGGGAAGCTTGTGTTCAACAACCGTGAGCTGAAAAACGACGTTGATATATGGGTTATATGGAATACTTTTACCAATTTTGAGGAGAAAGTTTTGATCGAGCTACATGCAACTATTTCAATATCGGTTGATGATCTTATCATGATGTTGCAACGTCCATGTGGATGTTGATTTGTAATGTTTGATTTATGTTAAAATCCTTAATGTATTTCCTATGTTTATGTTATTCATTGTATTTTGAGTTTGTGCTATTGAAGGAAAATTGCGATCAAAAGCGCAGCGGAATTTAAAATTTTCCTTTAGCGATCCTTACGAATGAGCATGGTCAGTGATAGAAATATTTACCTCTTGTGGTGATTCAGACCTTTGATGTTGTGATCACGAGCGTTGATGAAGAACAACGCCTCTACTCAGTCCACACTAACAGATCGCTTTCGGTCATAGTGCTAGCTGATCACGAACGGAAACCTTGAGTGAGAGAGAGAATCAAAAACGAAATTGCATCAAGTGAAATTGCTTCATCACAAGGGATCTATTTATAGAATCACTCGTGTGGGCTACAAGCTAAAAGCCCAATTAAGGCTATAAGCTAAAAGCCCAATTAAGCTTATGGACATCATACCTTATGATGTACCATATATCACTTATCCACGTGGTACCTTACCACTTTCCGTATTACACTTAAGTGCACTGTACCTTACGGTGTTCCTTATTTATTCTATCTCTCATCAACCTGTCCTTATGTGTGTGACCCTGTAGGTTTTCGTGGCGTTGGCAATTATATTAAATCACACATTTAATATAATAAACAGTGAGCGGTATCTAGCAACACATCATTGTTACCCAAGTCACGAAAATATCATGTGATCTGACCAAACCTTTTCCGTGATAATATTTGTGTTGTACAATTACCCTTTTGCCCTCATGTCTATATTGAACACAAGGCATACACTGTGTCACCCTTGTCCAGTTCAATATTGGGCCCTTAGACATTTATCCTGTTATGCAGGATGAGAAAATTCCATCTAGGTCACTCATGTCCCTTAGCATGCTTTGTGAAGTACCCATCAACCGTCTTTATAGTCATCCAGTTACGGATGACGTTTGATCAGCAATAAAGTACTTGACTCTACATCTAGGGTCCATAGTGGTTTCAGGTCGAAGGGTGGTATACACCATTATCATCATGAGAATAACTTATGACACTTTGCATAACATTCTATGTAGTATTCTCATAGCGGGTCAATCCAGTATAAATATTACTCCTAATATTCATACCTATGTCAAGACTTGATAAGTCCTTATCTATGATCCATGAGATGTGATCATCAATCTATCTTCATAATAATCTTAATGCTTTAATGTTATCCCACTTCACATTAAATCTTGACTACGGATACTTTAAGAATAGTGTCTTATGTTTAATGGGATCTCATGATTAAGTCACACTTAACATTTCATTAAACAAATAAACCATTCTAGGGACTTTATTATTTTGGAAAGCAAACATAATAAAGAAATGCCTTTTATTATTAATAAATAATTCGATACAAGTACCAAAAGTATTGGCCTATAGGGCTTACACCAACAATCTCCCACTAGCACTAGAGCCAATCATGCATACCCCTAATACCCATAGATCTAGTATGTCCATCATGCTTCAGCTGTGCAAAAGGCTTTGTTAATGGGTCAGCAACATTGTCAAGTGTAGGTACTCTGCATATTTTCACATCTCCCCGATCGATTATCTCTCGAATGAGATGATAACGCCTAAGTATGTGTTTGGATCGTTGGTGAGATCTAGGCTCCTTAGCTTGTGCGATAGCACCATTGTTATCACAATAGAGATCAATGGGATCCACAATGCTATGGACTATGCCAAGTTCACTAATGAACTTCTTGATCCAAACAGCTTCCTTTGCTGCAGTTGAGGCATCAATATACTCAGCCTCGGTTATAGAATCAGCAACTGTATCTTGCTTTGAACTTTTCCAGCTCACATCACCACCATTTAAACAAAACACATAACCAGATTGCGATCTAAAGTCATCCTTATCTGTCTGGAAGTTAGCATCGGTGTATCCAATTACAGCAAGCTCTTCCTGACCTCCATATATCAAGAATGAGTCCTTAGTTCTTCTCAAGTACTTAAGGATATTCTTGACAGCTACCCAATGAGCATCACCGGGATTAGACTGGTACCTACTCGTTGCACTTAAAGAATACGAGACATCTGGTCGAGTACATAGCATGGCATACATGATAGATCCTATTGCAGATGCATATGGAATCTTATCCGTGCGATCCCTTTCTTCCTTACTTGAAGGGGATTGTGTTTTTGACAGACACATGCCATGTTGCATAGGTATGAATCCTTTCTTGGAATCATGCATATTAAAGCGTCTCAACACATTTTCTATGTATGTACTCTGACTTAGGCCAAGCAGTTTTTGTGACCTATCTCTATAGATCCTGATTCCTAATATATAGGTTGCTTCACCTAGGTCCTCCATTGAAAAGCATTTCCCTAACCAAGTCTTCACTTGTTGCAAGGTAGAGACATCGTTTCCAATGAGTAATATGTCATCTACATATAATACCAGGAATACGATCATGCTCCCACTAACCTTCTTGTAGACACAAGGCTCATCTTCATTCTTGATGAATCCATATTGTTTTACTGTTCCATCAAAACGAAGATTCCAGCTTCTGGAAGCTTGCTTCAATCCATAAATTGATCGTTGTAACTTACATATCTTTTAGGCTTCTTCTGGTATGTCAAATCCTTCAGGTTGTGTCATGTACACATCCTCAAGAAGATTCCCATTAAGGAAAGCAGTTTTGACATCCATCTGCCATATTTCATAATCATGATATGCAGCGATAGCAAGTAAAATCCGAACAGATTTAAGCATTGCAACTGGTGAAAAGGTTTCATCATAGTCAACCCCATGAATTTGTTTATAGCCTTTTGCAACCAGTCTTGCCTTATAGGTATGTACCTTACCATCCATGTCAGTCTTCTTTTTGAAGACCCATTTGCATCCTATAGGGTTAACTCCTATAGGAGGCTCTACCAAGGTCCAAACCTGGTTTGTGTACATGGAATCCATTTCAGATTTCATGGCTTCTAGCCACTTCTCAGACTCAGGACCAGTTATAGCCTCTTGGTAGGTCACAGGCTCATCTTGATCCATGAGTAATACATCACCCTGATCACTTATGAGATATCCATATCTCTCAGGTTGTTGACGTATCCTGCTTGACCTACGCTGGTCTTGTTCTACTTGAGCAGGTTGCTCTTCCATAACTACTTATGTTTCCTGCTCTAATTCCTCCATAGGTGTATCAATGCTTTGTGGTTCTTGAATTTCTTCAAGCTCTATTTTCCTCCCACTGATTCTTTTGGAAATAAAATCCCTTTCCAGAAAAACTCCAGTTCGAGCGACAAACACTTTTCCCTCAGAAGGATTGTAGAAGTAATACCCTCTTGTTTCTTTAGGATACCCCACAAATAAGCATTTGTCAGATTTGGGCTCAAGCTTGGTTGAAATTTGTCATTTCACATAAACTTCGCAACCCCAAATCTTCATGTAAGACATATGTGGTTTCTTACCACTTCATATCTCATATGGTGTCTTCTTAACCTTTTTGGATGGAACCTAGTTAAGTGTGTAAGCTGCAGTCAATTGTGCATGTCCCCAAAAGGAGTTCGGAAGATCGGCGTGACTCATCATGGATCGGACCATGTCTAACAAGGTTCGATTTCTTCTCTCAGATACACCATTCCATTGTGGTGTTCCGGGAGGAGTAAGTTGGGATAAAATACCACATTCCTTTAGATGGTCATCAAACTCTAGGCTTAAATATTCACCACCTCGATCTGATCAAAGAACTTTAATATTCTTACCTAGTTGGTTTTGTACTTCATTCTTGAATTCCTTGAATTTTTCAAAGGTTTCAGATTTGTGTTTTATTAAATACACATAACCATATCTACTGAAATCATTAGTAAATGTGGTGAAGTATTGAAAACCTCCTCTGGCTGGTATGTTCAGTGGTCCACATACATCAGTATGTATGAGGGCCAAAAGATCATTAGCCCTTTCACCTTTTCCTGTTGTGATCGGTGGAAATAGAACTGACTGTTTTTTAAGCTGGTTCGTGAAATGTCGCGGTAAGCAAGAGTCGCCACCGTCTTTTATTTTCTCCAACATGGAAAGGACAAAAGCACAGCAAAATTCCTTATTCGAGATGTTTCTCGGTTCGGGAGGTAGATTTATAGAAAGGGAAGGTGTTAGCACCCTTTCTATCTGTGGTTATCCACGGGCTCTTAGGTACTTGCTCTTATGTTTTCAAAAGATTGTTTGCTTTTCAAGTGTGTGTGGGTTTTGAAAAAAGTTTCGTTTGAAAAATTTCTAAGTAGCTCTTGTATCTGTCCTCAAGTGTGTATGAAAAATTTGTTTGAAAACCTTTTGAAAGTGTCAGTGCGAAAAGATTGTTTTTATTTGAAAGAGCAAGTACCCATGAGATCTACCTACTCTAAGGAATTAGGTTGTGTAAGAGTCCTTTAGACAGTGCTATCCCACCATTGAGAGGTAGGTAGCACCGTCGTTGGAGGTATTCGGGTCAATTCGATTAAGGGACATGTGTGGTCACCGAAGTAATAGTAGGACGCCTTAGCGGTAACCCTAATGTCCTAGATCCTTTTTATCCGAGGCAACCGTTTCGAGGCAACTGGATCTTAGACAGGAGGGCGACCTCTAAAACACCCTATACTTGACGACCACGTTCGAGGCAACCAGTGAGGCGTACCCTAGCAGTGGCATGTGCATGTGTGTTATTTTCATGTTATATTATCTTTGAACATGCATTTTGGTGATCTACGAGTTGGTTTTATTTGGCATACAGTCTTGCAGGCATTTTAACAGTTAAGAGTGCGGAAAATAAAGTGCGGAAAGGTAAATCTACGCTATTACAAGGCGCGGGTCTATACATCGCCAAAAACAAAAACCCGTTTCAAAAATAAATGTGAAAAGTAAAGAAAACGGCAAATCCTAATTACTATTACATCCTTTGAGCAGATACATAAGTAGAAAATAAGAATAAAGTGCGAAAATAAATAGAATCGGGACGTCCTTAGGGTTTTGACCCTTTTGAGAAATAAAGAAATTTTGGTCCTTTGCATTTAATTAAATATTAACCTAATTTACTAATTAATTAATTATTTAAGAAAAAAAAATGTTTTTTATGTTTTAATAAAAATAAAAGGAATTAAAAAGTTAGTAATCAAAACCATAATTCTAAGCTAATTATTTATTATAAAAAATGTCAAAGTTAACCTAATTAACTAAATTAATTAATTTTATTTACAAAATATAATTAGTAGTGAAAATAATAATAAATAATATTTACATCTTTTTCAGAATTTGTTATGAAAAATAATTATTTATATTAATTAAATACTAATAATAATAATAATTACTAAAAAAAATTGAATAGAAATTAAAAAAAGAAGAAAAGGAATAAAGAAAACCAGGGGGGTAAAGGCCAAATTCTGGAGGTTAGGCCTGGAAATTTTAGGCCCAATAAGCCAAGCCTGTTGACTTTCTGGATCCTCAAGAACGCTTGTTGACTGGGAGCATGGTGCTCCTCATCTTTTGGCCTTTGGATGAACGCTTATAGCCACTTGGCATGCTGAGGCGTGAGGGTATATGGTGGAACCCTTGACAAGCGCTGCATATGAAGATGTTAGAAAAAAATATGAAACAAGGTTTGGGGGACCTGGGAATCGAACCCAGGTCCCAATGATTACCAAGCACTTCACCATCCACTACACCATTTGAGCGCATTTGTTAATACAATAATAAGTGAGAATAATATATAGAAATAATCACATGTGCTGGAAACGCAAAAAATGCGCGTTATATTCAAACCAACCAACCACACGTCAACATGCAGTCATCTTCCTCATTCACCTGTAAAAATAAAAACAAGATAGCGGGGGTTTTTAACCCCCACAAAGTGAAACTGTCAATAATAGCGAATAGAAATCCAAGCCATATAAATATGGCGCGAGGGGTGCTTTAAGTTCGTCTTGTCCTTCTGAGTTCAACCATGGGTATCATTGGTTCTGATTTTACTTATGCTGTAAACCCCTAAATTGGAAGCTTTGAAACCCTAGAATTCAACAATGGTGGTTTACGTTTCAGGGCGCCATAATGCAATTCAATCACACTAATAGCTTCGTATGAGTCTTATAAACACAACACAATCAATAAAAGATGTTAAAAATGCATGAATCGATGGTTATGATTTTGAAAAAAGGTGGTAAACCGTATGACTGTGTAGAACGATTCTTTGAGTGTTAAGGCTTGTTTGTGATTGCTATGCGTTCCTGAGTATCCCAGCAAGGTGTTGGAATCAAGAAAAAGGTTTGAATTGGCCTGGAAGGTTGAATTCAGATTTCAAATTTCTTGGCTTTTTTCAATATGGTAATGGTGTTTGCAGCAGCTCTTTCACGTGAATGAATTTAGGTTTAGCTTCAGTATTTGTATTGGAATGAATTAGGTTAAATCTTTTATCCAAGAATCCATGGAATAATGTTTTGCATCTTTGATTTCCAATCAAATATTTTTGCATCTTTTGATTGAGAAAACTTGCTAAAATTGGATGATTTTGTCTCCTTGATTGATACATGAAATCGTCAGCATGTGTTGAGTTTATTTGCATCACAAAAAGATTTGAAAACCATATCTTTTGAATTTTCCTACAATTAAAATCAATTAAATGAATTAATATTAATAAAAATTCAATTAATTAATTAAAAATAAGAAAATAAATCAATTTAAGTTCAATGGGTCGTGCATATGCTTTTGGCAATGTTTCAAGAAGGAATTTGAGGCCCATTAGCAAAAACAAGGTGTTTTAGGCAAAGTTGACTTTTGCAAATTCACAAAAATTTCCCAACTTCTCCAATGCATATCTTGCTCAATTTTGATCCTATGAACATGTTCTTGGACATTTTGGAAAGGTCTTGAAGTCCTCTAACCAATGTCTTTAGTATCATGTCATTTGGATTTACCAATCTCAGGTTATGGTCTTTGACTTAAAGTGCATTTTTGTTGACTTTTGAAATTGACCTATAATGTAGAAATTGATAACTTTTTGTGAGAGAATTTCTTGGACTTGGAATGTGAAGATGAGTTGTAGGAAATGTCATCCCCTTCAAAATGAGCATTGGATGGGATTTTTATGATGAACCATGAAAAAGTTATGCTTTGGTCAAGTTACAGTTGACTTTTCAGCTGTCCAAAAATAGAATCTTTTTGCATCTTAATGATTTTTTGAGCCATTCTTGTGGAATTATGATCAAGAATTGATAAAATGATGATTGTGGCTTCAAAATAAGATGTTGACCAAAAATTTTGACTTTTGACTGTCAAATGACCATTTTGCCCCTGCAGTTGATTGTGAAGCAAATGAAGCTTTTGACTGTGCAATTTGATGCTGTGAGTCTTGAGACTTGACATGTAGATGCTTGGCAATGTATATAGGCATATATGACTTGATTGAGCCATTGAAAACCTAAAATTCACTGAAGGAACCAAAATCCTAATTTGACTGGCTTAGGAGGATGTTTGACTGGACAACCCCTTGATCCATTTGAAGATTGATCTTGACAAACTTTGAAGAATATGGGAGGGCAAATTTTGGGGTACAACACCTGTGAATGGGGACTTTGTCATCTTTCCAATTAAACAAGATCTGCATGTCTCATATGATTCATAATCAAAAGAGTCCAAGAGTCCATCTTTATGGAGTTTGGAAATGTGTTTCTCATTTATGTGGCCTAAGCGACAGTGCCAAAGGTAGCATGGATTTAACTCATTAGGTTTAATCTGTTTAGTATTAATGTTATAAATTGGCATTTCAAGATCAAGGACATATAGTCCATTGTTCATTTGTGCAGAAGCATAGAATATATCATTCAAATAAATAGAGCAACAATTGTTCTTTATTATAAATGAAAAACCAAACTTGTCCAAACAAGAAACAGAAATAATATTCCTACTAATTGTAGGTACATAATAACAGTTCTCTAACTGAATTATTAAACCACTAGGTAAAGTCAAAACATAAGTTCCTACGGCTAAAGCAGCAACCTTTGCTCCATTTCCAACTCGTAGGTCAACTTCACCTTTTGCCAAATCTCTACTCCTTTTTAGCCCCTGCACATTAGTGCAAATGTGAGAATCGCATCCAGTATCTAATACCCATGATGCAGAAGTAGATAAATTAATTTCAATAACAAAAATACCTAAATTTGAAGTCCCTACTCCATTGTTCATATCTTCCAGGTACTTTGGGCAGTTTCTCTTCCAATGTCCGGTCTTACCGCAATGGAAGCAAGTGGCCTCCTTTGCTATGCCTCCACTAGGCTTCAAAGCAGGAACAATAGGTTTAGGCTTGGCAACTTCCTTGCCTTTCCATTTACCAACTTGCTTGGTAGGCCTCTTGTTCAGCTTCTTTCCATTACTGACCATCATAATGGACTTCCCTTTTTGTCTTCATATTCTGCTCAGCAGTTTTCAACATGCTTAGCAATTCTGGAATACTCTTATCCATGTCATTCATGTTGAAATTCATGACAAACTGATTAAAGCTATCTGGAAACGATTGAAAGATAAAATCAGTTGCAAGTTCCTTTCCAAGCGGAAACCCTAACCTTTCAAGGTTCTCCACATACCCAATCATTTTGAGTACATGGGGACCTACAAGGTTTCCCTCAGATAACTTGCTGTTAAAAAGGGACTTTGAAACCTGAAACCTCTCATTTCTTGCCTGCTCTTGATAGAGCATTTTCAGATGTCCGATCATATCGAACGCTGACATGTTCTCATGTTGCTTTTGCAACTCCGAGTTCATAGTAGCTAGCATGAGACAAGCGGCTTCGTTAGCATCATCAAAATGCTTCTTATAAGCATCTCTTTCTGCCTTAGATGTCGAACTAGGCGGTTCCTCTTCAGGAACAGGTGTCTCCAAGACATACAACTTCTTATCGTGCTTGAGGACAATCCTCAGATTTTGGTGCCAATCCAGGAAATTTGTCCCAGACAATTTTTCCTTATCTAGGATTGATCGCAAAATATGGTTGTTTGTTGTCATGGTAATCTACAAAAAATTGAAAATATAAGTATCATTAAAACAACATATTTAATTAGGCCTTTAATCAAATATGCTCCCACTATTTTACTCAAACCAAATGACCCTCATCATTTGATTCGGAAAATCCCGTTGGAAGACTTTCTAGTGGGTCGAGATCCATATTTCACTTCGTTCTAAGTCAGCGTTAGGCTGATTACACAAAACTAGGTTATTTAGGTAGGAACTCCTTCCAATTGTATCTCATACAACTCTCAAATATTTTCAGTTTGGTGAATAACTCCTTATTCTAATTCATCATATGAATCATTCCCAACTCTTGCTTCTAAACATGTATAATCTTATTATAATGTGTTTAGTTAAGTTTGACCCATTGTTTTAGCAGTTGGATATTACAATTATCCCATCGCACCTTACTAATATAGAACATGCACCTCGCGTAGGCGAAACCTACATTGTTCGATACTAGTCTTGATGAGTGCTAAAACTTGGAAAGCATGAACTTAATATTTAACTTGAGGGATTTTGTTATTAGTTTGATCTCACCGGCTTAACATGCAATTCGTCTCTCTCATGCATCAATATACATAAAAGGATACAGTTATGGCCCCTAGCGCAATTGTTCTCCCAAGTCAATGAGAGAACCTAAGCTAACCTAATAACGATCTAAACTTCTCCAAGCAAGATCTCCAAGGTTATCCTCCTTTAATATTGTATTCTTCTCTTTCTTCATAACATTACATTACATAAAATAAACTCATTTTACATACGAGGGAGTGAGATGAGAAAAGAAGTTACATCAAGAATTTTAGAGAGAGGCACGACACGCAGGCCATATTTTACAATCCCAAAACAAAATAAAGGAAAAAACTAAGGCCATAACTGATCACCACAAGACAATAATAATAAACACACTTTTATTATTAGTTTAAATTTTGTTAATTAAAAAAAGGCAAATTAAATTTTGACGATTGATCACACTACGCAGAGTTAGCCGGGGGTTCCACTGCCCGGTCAGCGGACGGTGGTTCCGCTGACCGTTCAGCGGACGGGGGTCAAGGGGGCAGCGCCCCTTTGTAGGGTTGTTAGGGGCAGCGCCCCAACGCAAAATTTTAATGAATAATTCATTTGAAATCGGCGTCATTTTCACACAACTCTTGTGCATTCACAACCCTAATCACATAACTCTGCAACAACACAACCCTTGTGCCATCATGAATCCTAATGCAACTGTTTCATGCTGTCAAACACATTTCGAATGATAATTCAGTATGATTAATCACATGCCATTGCTTCACCATACTAATGTCGGATTCCGGAGCATATGAATAGTGATCGGTCAAAGGAATAACAATCATCAAGTGTTTGAATGAACGAAACAGAAACAGTATATCCCATATACCATCGTTGCATCAGATTTACTTATATCATATACAAAATTGATCGATCTTATTTGTGTAACCTATGGACGGTCGATGTATCGCTGCTTCACCATACTAATGTCGGATTCCGAAGCATAGTCAACATCAATCATCCAAATCGTACACAACAGATGCCAAATTTAATTACTCGTTTATTATTCAATTCATTCTGGTTTTAATCGAATCAAAACAGAAAATATAGAACATAAACAACTATCAGATCCATGGTTTCGTAAGTGGCTCTGATACCACTGAAGGAAAATTACGATCAAAAGCGCAGCGGAATTTAAAATTTCCCTTTAGCGATCCTTACGAATGAGCATGGTCAGTGATATAAATATTTACCTCTTGTGGCGATTCAGACCTTTGATGTTGTGATCACGAGCGTTGATGAAGAACGACGCCTCTACTCAGTCCACACTAACAGATCACTTCCGGTCACAGTGCTAGCTGATCACGAACGGAAACCTTGAGTGAGAGAGAGAATCAAAAACGAAATTGCATCAAGTGAAATTACTTCATCACAAGGGATCTATTTATAGAATCACTCATGTGGGCTACAAGCTAAAATCCCAATTAAGGCTATAAGCTAAAAGCCCAATTAAGCTTATGGACATCATACCTTATAATGTACCATATATCACTTATCCACGTGGTACCTTACCACTTTCCGTATTACACTTAAGTGCACCGTACCTTACGGTGTTCCTTATTTATTCTATCTCTCATCAACCTGTCCTTATGTGTGTGACCCTGTAGGTTTTCGCGACGTTGGCAATTATATTAAATCACACATTTAATATAATAAACAGTGAGCGGTATCTAGCAACACATCATTGTTACCCAAGTCACGAAAATGTCATGTGATCTGACCAAACCTTTTCCGTGATAATATTTGTGTTGTACAATTACCCTTTTGCCCTCATGTCTATATTGAATACAAGGCATACACTGTGTCACCCTTGTCCAGTTCAATATTGGGCCCTTAGACATTTATCCTGTTTTGCAGGATGAGCAAATTCCATCTAGGTCACTCATGTCCCTTAGCATGCTTTGTGAAGTACCCATCAACCGTCTTTATAGTCATCCAGTTACGGATGGCGTTTGATCAGCAATAAAGTACTTGACTCTACATCTAGGGTCCATAGTGGTTTCAGGTCGAAGGGTGTTATACACCATTATCATCATGAGAATAACTTATGACACTTTGCATAATATTCTATGTAGTATTCTCATAGCGGGTCAATCCAGTATAAATATTACTCCTAATATTCATACCTATGTCAAGACTTGATAACTCCTTATCTATGATCCATGAGATGTGATCATCAATCTATCTTCATAATAATCATAATGCTTTAATGTTATCCCACTTCACATTAAAGCTTGACTAAGGATACTTTAAGAATAGTGTCTTATGTTTAATGGGATCTCATGATTAAGTCACACTTAACATTTCATTAAACAAATAAACCATTCTAGGGACTTTATTATTTTGGAAAGCAAACATAATAAAGAAATGTCTTTTATTATTAATAAATAATTCGATACAAGTACCAAAAGTATTGGCCTCTAGGGCTTACACCAACAGCTATTGGTATTATTCAATGATGTTTTTCTGATTTCTGTGTAGTACAAAACCGAAATTACTTCTCCGTATTAAAATTGGAAATTAAATTCTAGTTCCATTGTATAGTTTATTAGAATTTGGTGTGCATCGAAAATATACTTCTAATTTTAAGAGACATTTATAGAATTTCACATGGTGTATAAAAAAAGTATAAATGGAATAAAAAATCCCCAAAAAGATATATTACACACACTGAATGACAATATAATCTCAATCAAATCAATAACTTGTGTAACCTACTCAAGCCCTTAAAATTGTAAGTGAGTGTGAGTTTTTACTATAATCTGTGTGTAAGTCTAAGTCTAATGAGATTAAGAGAATGCATGTTATATGTTTTCTTAAGTTAAGAGAATATAGTTTGTAGCCTTAAGAACCATAGTGCAATCGAAATCTCACAGTTACGAGGACTGGACTAGTCTACTTTGGTGAACCACGATACCCTTTGTGTGTTATCTCTATATTCTTATTTCTATTTTACTTTTATGTTGATTCATTTACAAGTACATCATTCAACTTATCATTTTATTTTTGAACGTCTTAAATTTATAAGAGAATTTTTTACTCTACCCCATATAGAAAATAGACACTTTATGCAATTTCAAAATTGTGTTTCGAAAAATCAAAAATATATTTCCATTTCGCGCCATATTTTACACAAAACATATCAAATATGGTTTCACCTTTTAAAATGCAAAAAAAGGTATCAGAGGTATACTTCCGGTTCTAAACCAGAATTCTGTTTCCGATTCTATAAGCAGGAAGATTGATTTTTGTTGCCATCTTGACATTTTATATATAATCGAAAGTATAATTTCTGTTTTATGGACGATGCAAGTTACTTAAAACAGTAACTAGTTTGATCATGTTTGATCACCACCACTTCTTCTTTCTTTCCTTAAAACCTATAAAAAAACCCTCATTATTCTCAATCCATTTTCCACTCGAAATCATCATTTTTGTGATTCATCATATCAGAAAGAGCTCAAGAAAGTATAATTTCAGGTAAATTTTATTCATTTCAACCCTCATTTCCCTACATCAATCTGTTGTTTTCTGTAGAAAAATGTTACGTACAAACCAGATGTATACTTCCGATAGTTAGTTGAATAGAACCGGAAGTTAACTTACGGTTTCTGTCCGTGTTTATTTTGACAGCAATATGTCAATGTGACATGTTAATAAGTTTTGTATTTTATCTAACATTAGGTATGGTGCACCCCGATAATATTCCCAAACTCGATGTGTCTCAAGTTGTTTCGCTTCTCGTAGTTTCTTCTCTCGCAATTAAGGTGGTAGATGTTCATGAGCAATTTGAAAAGGTAGAAGAATTTGAATTACATGAAGACATGTTGCAATGGATTCATATAGAGGCTACAAAACTAGGATTTGGTGTTATGATTAGAAAGTTTGATAATGGTACGGATAGAAGAAATGAATTTGTGATTTTGACATGCGAAAGAAGTCGGAAATACATACGTCATATCCAAAATTTAAAATGTGACGACACTAGTTCAAGAAAATGTGAATGTCCATTTAGGTTGTGTGGTTATCTTATGGAAAATAAGAAATGGAAATTTAATGTGCTATGCGGTTTACACAATCATGATTTAAGTCAAAAGTTAGTTGGTCATCCAATTACATGTCGGCTCCTTCCGGATGAGCACGTGTTTCTAATATGACTTGGAATTTGGTACCGCTAAAAAACATACTTGCAACCTTGAAGCGCAAAAGACTCGAGAACACATCAAACATCAAAAAAGTTTACAATCAGCGCTATCAAACCAAAATAGAACTTAGGGAGGATCGAACCGAGATGCAACACCTCTTGAAATTTCTAGCTGAAAACAATTATGTTTGTAGGCACCGACGAGGTGATGATGGGGGTAACAGTAAGAGATATTTATTGGACTCATCTTGATTCCATTAAATTGTTCAATATGTTTCCCATTGTACTCATAATTGATTCAACATATAAGATTAACAAGTACAGACTTTCATTGTTGAAAATTGTTGGTGTAGACTTAGAAGAAGTATTTTGTTGGTTTTGCATTTCTAGAGTGCGAAAAAGAGGACAACTTTGCATGGGCTTTAGAGGTTTGTAGGTAAATATTGAAGAATCAAGAAGATATATTGAAAGTCATTGTTACCGACCGAGATACAACATTAATGAATTCGGTTGCAACTATATTTCCCACTTCTTATGCATTACTTTATAGGTACCATATTACTAAAAATGTGAGAAGTCCGGTTAAACCCGCAGTGGGGACAAAACAAGTTGCAGGTGAAGATGGAAAATTGGTTAAGGTGGGCGTCATTATGGAGAAAATTATTGATACATGAAATGTTATAATAAATACATCTACAAAAGAGCTATACGCTGATGTTGTTTTACAGTTCATGAATGTTTGTGAGAAATATCATGATCTATTGAAATATGTTGAAAGCACAATTCTTGATCAGGTTAAGGAGAAGGTTGTTTGTGCATGGACCGATCAGGTTATGCACCTCGGTATTACATCAACAAACTGACTTGAGTCTGCGCATGCATGTCTGAAGAATTGGCTAGGAAATAACAAAGGTGATTTGATTACGGGTTGAGAATTTGTGAACCAGATGCTACTAAACCAGCATAACGAGATACAAACAACATTTGGTCGTAGTATCACGTTGTTGGAACACATGTTCAAAGACAACATGTTATATTCTAAGTTAGTTGGTAACATATCTCGGGCAGCTGTGAATTATATTTTTTACGAGGCCAAACGAGCTTCTAATGTAGGTTCTGACAGCTCAAAGTGTGGTTGCACAATTGTGAAAACATATGGTCTCCCTTGTACTCCTGTCATATCTAAGGAGATGAAAGTTGATAGCCCGATACGTATGGATGAGGTCTCCAATCATTGGAAGAGACTAAGTTTTGACAATGACGGTAAAATGAAAACTGATAAATCAAATATCTTCATCTTGAACGAATAAGAATAGATACAAGAAAGATTTTGAAAGCCGATGAGGCCACCAAACTCCACACCAAAGAACAATTGAGGACGATTGTATTCCCAGAGACCACAGACTTGAAACCACCATCCCAACCGGTAAAAACTAAAGGGGCACCTAAGAAGGTGAAACCGACATCGGGCGACATATCAACTACGAAGAGTCCTTCATATTTTGAACATGTTGACAAAGTTTTTCCCCATTCACCTACACCAAAATCTCATAAAAGTGCTTTCAAAGGAGTCTGTATTAGCAAACCACCTCCTACATCGACTCCACCCAAAATACCATTCATCGATCACATGCCAGTTTTTATACACAAGTACATTGGATAAATCGTCAATGTAGGGGGTGACAGTAACTGTAGTTTTTGAGTTGTTTCTGGTTTGCTCGATAGAGGGGGAGAGTATTACAATATTGTCCGAGATACCCTGATCAGAGAGTTCACAGGCAATAGATAATTATACATATGTGTGTTAGGGAGTAAAGAGAAGGTTGAGGAAATATATCACACACTTGTACCTCCCAAGGTTGGAGTTGCACCAGAGGATAAATGGATGTGCTTCCCTGAAATGGGTCATCTCATCGCAAGTGCGTGTGAGATTATGTGTATTAATCTTACAAGATACGGTTTCTCAGAGACTTATTTCTCTTTGCGCACTGCTCCAACACCAAATCCCAATGATCATATCATATATGTTGGGTGGGTTTCAAATCTGCAGCATTTTGTTCAAGTGTATTTGAAACCGGAATGCCTTATACCACCTACATCACCAGAGTGGATGCTTCGTTTCACAAACCCATCTGAGACCTGGTCGGACCAATTCATCAAACGGATGCAATAATACAACAAGTTGAAACAAATTGAAATAGAAAAAAAATAGGGAAAAGTCAAAAGGGGTGCCATCGGTGGATTTATCCAGCGACACTTCTTTCAGCTCATTCAAGTAGTTAGGTATCATTTTATTGTTTACGTCATTTTTTTCATGTATTATGATGTGTAAATATAGCCATTTTTGTAGTTTGACCAAAAATACAATATTTGAATACATGAGGCTTTTTTATTAGAGTTGTTGTTTCTATTCTGTTTCTGGTTTTTCACTCCCAGGGTCTTAACCTAAAATATACTTCCGGTTCCATTTAATAAAACCGAAAATTAATTGTCGGTTCTATCACTGACACGGAGATAGGATTTGCATGGTTCATGTTTACCTTCAACTACTATAAAAAAAAATCCACTTCTTATATTTTTTTCATACCACAACACCAAAAACCAGAAATGGACATGAAATTGAACATCAAATGGCATGTTGGAGTTGTCTATTTTACCGGTGCTACACCATCTCACAAATTTAAGTTCACGGTGTACACCCCTATTGAAGATGTGCGTGAAATATTGCAGGAACTTGTACCTTATGGCGACAATCGGAAAGTTACGAATATCGAATACCGCTCGTCATCTGTTGACAAAGATGGGAAGCTTGTGTTCATTAACCGTAAGCTAAAGAACAACGACGATCTACGGCTATATGGAATACTTTTGACAATTTTGAGAAGAAAGTTCGGATCGAGCTAGATGCGACTATAACAAGATTGGTCGATGATATTATCATGATGTTGCAACATCCACCTGGACGTTGATTTGTAATGTTTGATTTATGTTTAACTCCTAAATGTATTTGCTATGTTTATGTTATGAATTGTATTGTAAGATTATGATGCAATTCAATAATATTTCCTGGTTTCTATAAAGAATAAAATCAGAAATACACCTCTGGTTTCAAATCAGACTTATATTTCCAATTTCTATGTATTCTTTATTAGATCTAGGCGCGTACTGGAAGTATACTTCCGAATTTGAAAGACATTTATGAAATTTCACGTAGTACATAAGAAAGTCATGAGATGAGTTAAAAAATCACCATTTATAAATATGGTGGCATTTAATATGAACCAGTAGCGTTTTGGTTTATCATAGTCCAATTCACCTTTTACCTACTATAGCAAGTTAATAGGTATTTTAGAAAACTAAATAAAAATAATAAAATATTAAACTCTCATACTTTTCTCTCGTCAAACATTAAAAAATAAAATTAAAGTCTTTTCTAATAAAATCAAATACAATATTTTGGTTAAATGGTCTTTTTTTCTTCATCTTCTTCCCTACCCTTCATATAAATAGTAAAACTTAAGAAATATTTTCATTTCTCACTTATAGCTTACAAAACTTTTCCAAAACGATGTGAGCCAAATTCTAAATCAAAATACATTGCACAAGTCTTCTGGCTTACATACTTTCAAACCGGAACACATTGCACATGTCTTCCGGTTTACACTTTTTCCAAATCAGAACACTCCATGTAAGTCTTTCGAAAATTTTTACTAACCGGAACAACTTTCAAAATGTGTTCAATTTTAATTTAACAATTTCGGAACACATTTAAAAATTGTTCCGGTTTGATTACATGCACCAGAACACATCTGAAAACTGTTACGGTTTATAAAATGACATTCCATAACACTTTTAGAAGTATTCCAAAATTATTCACGTTTTGCACATCATAACACTTTCAGAATGTGTTTCGGTTGTTTTTTTTCTCTTTTTTTTTGCTTTGCAGAATGCGCATATTAGATAGCGACAATTGGCTTCCTCGGAGGCACGAAAAAAGATTTTAGATAGAGGTGGAGGTGGAGTATATTGGTGTATCTACATCCACTTCACAACCTTCATAGGAGTCTGAAGGATATCCAAGAGGACCGTCTAATCTAACTCTCCTGATCAGATATGAGCATCATTGTGTTCGACGCATATGGTATGGGGGAGGTAAGTAAATGAAAATTTAATGATAAATAAATTTAACTTTTATCTCTGTTTATTAATATGCGTATTTTAGTTTTCAGGAGAGAGGTCCGAAGAAGAAACTGAAATATGTTGCACATGGGCTGAAGCTTTAGGGTTGGGCTCTGCAGCAACTCCCCAAAGAGATTGAGTATTGGGTGAACCAATCAAGTCGAACTTCGCTTCAAAGAACCAGTTTGTCGAAGATAGACTTGAACCTGTTATCAGCTTTTGCAGAGAGATGTCATTCAGAGACATGTTCATTTCACATGCCATATGGTGAGATGATGATTACTCTTGATGACGTTGCGTGTCTGCTTCACCTGTCCATAAGGGGTGTCTTTTGGAGCCTTGGCCACGTCACAGAAGACCTTATTGCTGATCTTGTTGTTGACTACTTAGGAGTGTCACATGTTATTGCAGCATGATAAGTTCGAGCAAGCAGATGTGTCCATTATAAGTTGGAGTGGTTGTACGATTTATTTGTAGAGCATCGAGCTACTTCTTCTTGGGCATATGCGACCAGAGCATATCTGGTGATGTTGGTTGGTTACACTAGTTTTGATGACAAGATGTTTACGTTTGTCGATGCAAAATATTTGTTGTTATTCAGGGACTTGAATAGTCTTCACCATTATAGTTAGGGAGTAGCTGCATTGGTTACCCTATACGATGCTCTTGGAGATGCATGTGTTTTTGGTTGCAAACAACTTGAAATTCTGGCTGCAGATACTCAATGTCACAGTCAATGTTATGACACCGTATCTGACTTTCTAAGACAGTAAATACAAAAAACAGTAAAGAACACAGTCAATTGTTTACCCAGTTCAGTGTGAAACAACACCTACTCTGGGGGCTACCAAGCCAGGGAGGAAATCCACTATAAGAGATATTAATTCAGGAATAAACCAACCAGTTTTTCTCCTTCACTTAAGACCTACCCAATGCAACTTCAATCTAAGTTCTACTTAAACCTGAGTTCCTACTCACTCCCCCTCAATCACAGCAGTGATACTTAAAACAATTGACTAATGAATTAATGAAGACACTCTTCAAAACATACACTTGATTATGCTTCACAGCTTTTTAATCAAGTAACACAAACACTCTTGCTTCACAGCTTTGAGTGATACATAAACCTAACTTGACTTTGCTTCAAAGCTTTAGTCAAGAGACACAAAACACTCTTGCTTCAAAGCTTTGAGTGATACATAAACCCTTACAAACAAAACCTATTCCAAGTCACTTATCACAATGATAATTGCTTGGATTACAGAAGTTAAAACTATACAGTTTCTGATTGATCTTCAGTCCAAAGAGTTGTTTTCCAAACAGCAGACCTGTTGAATATATAGCAGTTGTTTCTTCAGTTAGGGTTTCCACAAAAATCTAGGGTTAATTAGGTTTAACCATAAGACTTGGTCACAAGACTTTATCAACCAGTTTAGGGTTGAGCTAGGTTAACCCAAAGACAACGGGAGATTCTGTTCTGGAAGGACTGAGCCAACTTCCTGAAAAATCTCAGAATTAACCAAACTGCACTACTGTTAGATCAGTACAGGATGTCTTAACATTTGTTATGACATCAGAATTCCTGTTTACTGAGAAGACAATAAATGTGATCTTTTTGCAAAATGCTCAGATACACACTCATACACAGCAGTACCTGTATGCCACTATTTTTCTGCAAAGGTACCTAATAAGCCAGTACCTAATAAATCAGAATGTTATGACATTAGTCATGACATTCACACACCTAGTTTTACCAAAAATGCATGCCAATAACTAAACACCTACAAAATCCCCATTTGGCAGATTTTTGGCTAAAGCCCCTAAGCAATCAGAGAATAGATAGCAGCAGAATAAATGTGACTGTAGAAAAATATAGTGTCTATCAAGTAATTAACCACAAAATATCTCCCCCTCTTTAGCCACAAAAATGGGCCAAAGATACATGTACTTCAATGTTTATACAGTCATCCAGAAAAAGTAATAAAAACAACAACTAAAATCTGAACACACTTGCAAACTCCACCAGGAACCATCATCAACTCCACCAACCTTTAAGCATTGTCCCCTTCAGAGGAGTTACTTTCTTCAGGATTGAGTTGATCTTAAGCAGCACCCTCTTCCCTTCTGTTTCCTTCAGCCTCCTCCTGTTCTAACCTGGCAATTAGGTTTTCTAGAGTCTTTTTCCTAGTCTCCAGCTCTTTGCAGGTCTCTTTCAATATAGCTATAACATCAGATGTTTTGGACTGAGTTTTTACCGATGATGTCTCAGCTGATGTTATGACAATATCAGGAACATGAGATCCCTGAAAAAGCTTGTAGTGTAACCCAAGAGCAGGAGCTCTTTTGCAAGCAGTATCTCTTACCACCAGGATATCAAGGTACTGTGCAAGGATAATTCCACAAAGGAGGGAGGGAAAGGCAATAGGGCCTTTGACAGCAAAGCTACCAGCATGTTTTAAAGTTTGTTCAAAAATATACCTGTCATAGTCAAATTCAGTCTTGGTTCCCACAGCATAAATGAATCTCCCCAATCTTGTGGAGATAGTTGATTTGTGGTTGGTAGGGACCCAGTTGGCTGCACCAATCTTGTGCAGGATGGCAAATTTCATGCTTAGTTTGCTGGCATTCAGCTTGCCTTTCAAGGGCCAGCACTTGACTTGTCTTGCTGTGATGGTTTGGCATACTTCATTGTCAGTGACTTCCAGTTCAGGGAAATCCTCATTTGATCTTCCAAGAAATTTGTTAATTTCTGATGGAGAGAAATTAACCCTTCTTCCTCTAACATAAACACATTCAAAGTCAGCTGACCTTCCATCAGCACATTCATCAGACAAGTTCACTATAAATTCCTTGACCAGATTTTCAAAGCACTTGGTAAATTTTACCACAGTCTTCATTAGTCCAGCAGCTTTGATCAGGTCCATGATTCCTTGCAATCCATGGCACCATTGTTTAGTTCTCTTTCTAAAGCTATTCTCTTTAAGCAAACATATTTCCATCTGTTGGCATTGTCAGGGTGGTGAAAAGAGATGTTGTCTGTTGGGACTTCAGGAACTCTAGCCATTTTGCTGGAAGGGAGTTTCCTTCTGATAGGAATGTCTTCAGCATTAATTTCAAACTCTGATTCCTCATCAGAATCAGAAGACTCAGGTTCTTTTCTCTTCTTTGTAATTGGTTGTCTAGCAGGTTTTGAAAGACTCCCAGTATGCACTTGGGCTTTCACCTTCCCTTTGGACATTCCAGTCTTCACAGTACCAGTCTTCCTTTCAATCCTGGTTTTCTTATCAGCAGGTTTTCTTTGTACAGACCTTTTGCAGCATCTTGATTGCCCTTCCTGTTCATCATTCTCCTAGCTATGCTAGGGTTGATATTTGCAATCAGGTCATTGTCTGAGTATTCCTCATCCAAGTCAATAACAGGTGGTTCAACATTCTTCTCTGAAGGGTTCTGAATGTCTTCCAGGTTTTCAGATGGTTTTTGAATGTTATCATCTGGTGTCTCAACATTCTCAGAGACATCTGGATTTGCTTCAACATTTGGGCTTGCTGATTCTTGATTCAATGGAACAGAAATCCCCGGTACAGAGTGGTTCTCACTCAGGATTCTTGTAACAAGCCTAGCTATTGCTTGGTGTACATGAGCTGATCCTTCCCTATTAGGTACAGAAGATGAAGGTTGAGAGGGATTACCGGAAGACGTCGCCTGAGACCTTCCTGCATGCTTGTTCTCAGCTTTTTGACCTTAGAAGGGTTAGTTGCTATTTCTCTGAGAGGAGTAATCTCCAGGACTTCAGAATCCATGCATGAGGTGATTTCTCGAGAATCTTGATCAGATGATGAAGATGAAACGGTTGTCTTGGATGAGGATGAAGTTTGAGACATTTTGATTGACTTGGAAAACCAGTAGCAACTAGGGAGAAAACTTTGAAAGAGAGAAAAAGAGATGTTGCAAAGTCGAGAGTGGAAGGAGGCAAATGTGTGTCTATTCAACTTCTTAGAAATTTTGAAAGAGTTTGGGAAATATATGATTAACCCACTTAAAATAGACTTAACAAAAATAACTCCTTCAACCCTTGTTTTAAGCAAAATTAATTGCTATAATTTCTCATGTTGGCAAATACCCATCTTGCCCCTCAAGTTTTCAAGTTGATTTGCATCAAGAGCCTTGGTAAAAATGTCAGCCAGCTGTAGCTTAATGACACCATGTTCCAGTTTAATTGTCTTCTCCTCTACAAGGTCTCTGATAAAGTAATTTTTAAGGTCAATGTGCTTGGTCCTGCTATGCTGAATAGGGTTCTTGGAAATATTGATTGTATTCAGATTGTCACAATACAATGTCACAACATCTTGTGAGACATTATACTCAGTGAGCATCTGTTTTGTCCAGATAATTTGAGAACAACTACTACCAGCTGCAAATATTTCAGCACAAAGTTGAAAGGGAATTCTTTTGATATGAATCATAGCTCTAGCAGATTCCTGTATGATCCTATTTTTCCTTCTGTCAACTCCATTTTGTTGAGGAGTTATAGGAGAAGAGAATTCATGACTAATTCCTTCTGAGAAACAGAACTTATTAAACTTGCTGTTTCCAAATTCCTTGTCATGATCACTTTTGATTCTGACAATACACCCTTCTTTTTGAGTTCTTTTGCACAGTTCTTTAACAACTTCAAGTTTATTCACCACATCATAGACATATCTCTTTTCGCCAAGCCTTTCCACTTGATGTTCACCACAAACCCTCCCTTTATCAATTTGCAGTCTTGGAATCCTTCTGACTGCTTCCATAGAGATAGTCCTTTTCATTCTTCTTAGATGAAGATGGCCAAGTTTTTGGTGCCACATTTTCACCTCTTTTTCTTCTTTGGCAATAGAACACATAGTGGAGTTATTAGTGTTCTCAGGCTGCCACAAGTAACAGTCGTATTTAGATCTGATTCCTTTCATTACAACTTCTTGTTTTTCATTAATTACATGACATTCAGATTTTGAGAAGTTGACCTTGAATCCTAGATCACATAATTGACTGATACTAATGAGATTAGCAGTCAAGCCTTTTACCAATAGTACTTCATTCAGATTTGGAACTCCAGGGCAGTCCAAATTACCAACTCCTTTGATTTCACCTTTAGCACCATCTCCAAAGGTCACATAACTAGTGGTGTGAGGTTTAACATGATTGAGAATGTTCTTGATTCCAGTCATGTGCTTAGAACACCCACTGTCAAAGTACCAGTCTTCCTTTGCAGAGACTCTCAAGGAAGTGTGGGCTATCAGGGCAGTAGCCTTTTTCTTCCATTGATGAGTATGTGGTACCCTGTTAGCCTTAGGTTTGACACCTAGGTTCTTATTAGGGTATCCATACAATCTGAAGCAAAAGGGTTTTATGTGACCAAACCTCCCACAATGATGACATCTCCATCTTTGGTACTTCTTCTTCATATTATTCTGTTCCCGATGTTGAGAGTTATGTTGTGACATCTGCTTTGACATTTGTTTATCAGACCTGATCTTTTTGTCTGCACCAGATTTCTTTGCTCCCACAAATCCTAGTCCAGACTTGTTTCCTACATTTTGTCCAACCTGAAGGATTTCTTCCAGTTTGTCAGTTCCATTTGTCAGCATCTTGACAGATTTGGTCATCTGGTTCAGTTTTGAGTTCAGCATTTGAACTTCCCCTTCTAGATGTCTTATAGTTTCAAGGTCTGCCCTTTTTTCAGCCTCCAGCTTTATGATGAGTTTTGTTTGTTTCTCATTCTGCACACAGACTTCAGCACTCCTGATACACAATTTCTTGTAAGTATCCGCCAGTTCTTCAAATGTCACTTCCTCATCACTAGTGTCACTTTCAGAGGAACAAACACCACTTAGTGCAGTAACTAGTTTGGCAGATTCTTCTTCAGAATTACTTTCTGAATTACAATCAGACCAGGTAACAATCATTCCTTTCTTTTGTTTCTTAAGAAAGGTAGTACATTCAGCTCGAATATGCCCATATCCTTCACAACCATGGCATTGAATTCCTCTGCCCTGATTTCCCTTCTCTTCTGACCTTGGTCTTCTGCTGGAACTGTCAATGTCAGATGGGATGTTATGAATATTAGACCTTGACTTTGGATCTATTCTTTTGATGAGTTTGTTGAATTGTCTTCCAAGCATGGCTATAGCTTCTGAAATATTTTCTTCTTCATCCTCCTTGTTTTCATCTTCAGTGTTGGATACAAGTGCTATGCTCTTGTTCTTTTTGTCAACATTTTCAGTGATCCCCATCTCAAAAGTCTGAAGAGACCCAATGAGTTCATCCACTTTCAACTTGCTGATATCCTGGGCTTCCTCTATAGCAGTTACCTTCATTGCAAATCTTTTAGGCAGGGATCTGAGAATCTTTCTCACCAGTTTTTCTTCTAACATCTTTTCTCCCAATGCTCTTGAGGTGTTGGAAATCTCCAAGATGTTCATGTGAAACTCATGAATGGTTTCATCTTCCATCATTTTTAGATTCTCAAACTTGGTAGTCAGCATCTGAAGCCTTGACATTTTTACTTTGGAAGTGCCCTCATGGGTAGTTTTGAGAGTGTCCCAAACTTCCTTGGCCAGTTCATATTGATGTACTAGTCTGAATATGTTTCTATCAATTCCATTGTACAAGGCATTTAAAGCTTTGGAATTTCCCAGGGCTAACTCATCTTCTTCTTTACTCCATTCTTCCTCAGGCTTCAGACTGATTGTCCCATCTTTCTCAGTTATGGTGGGATGGATCCATCCTTTGTCAGCAGCTCTCCAAGCCTTTTTGTCCAGAGATTTTAAGAAGGCAATCATACGAGGTTTCCAGTAGTCATAATTTGTTCCATCCAGAATGGGTGGTCTATTTCCAAAAACTCCTTCTTTGTCCATAATGCCAGAAAGTGATATCCCTAGATCTCACCCAGTAATACAGGCAGGGTGTCTGCTCTGATACCAATTGAAATTCTGGCTGCAGATACTAAATGTCACAGTCAATGTTATGACATCGTATCTGACTTTCTAAGACAGTAAATACAAAAAATAGTAAAGAACACAGTCAATTGTTTACCCAGTTCAGTGTGAAACAACACCTACTCTGGGGGCTACCAAGCCAGGGAGGAAATCCACTATAAGAGATATTAATTCAGGAATAAACCAACCAGTTTATCTCCTTCACTTAAGACCTACCCAATGCAACTTCAATCTAAGTTCTACTTAAACCTGAGTTCCTACTCACTCCCCCTTAATCACAGCAGTGATACTTAAAACAATTGACTAATGAATTAATGAAGACACTCTTCAAAACATACACTTGATTATGCTTCACAGCTTTTTAATCAAGTAACGCAAACACTCTTGCTTCACAGCTTTGAGTGATACATAAACCTAACTTGACTTTGCTTCAAAGCTTTAGTCAAGAGACACAAAACACTCTTGCTTCAAAGCTTTGAGTGATACATAAACCCTTACAAACAAAACCTATTCCAAGTCACTTATCATAATGATAATTGCTTGGATTACAGAAGTTAAAACTATACAGTTTCTGATTGATCTTCAGTCCAAAGAGTTGTTTTCCAAACAGCAGACCTGTTGAATATATAGCAGTTGTTTCTTCAGTTAGGGTTTCCACAAAAAGCTAGGGTTAATTAGGTTTAACCATAATACTTGGTCACAAGACTTTATCAACCAGTTTAGGGTTGAGCTAGGTTAACCCAAAGACAACGGGAGATTCTGTTCTGGAAGGACTGAGCCAACTTCCTGAAAAATCTCAGAATTAACCAAACTGCACTACTGTTAGATCAGTACAGGATGTCTTAACATTTGTTATGACATCATAATTCCTGTTTACTGAGAAGACAATAAATGTGATATTTTTGCAAAATACTCAGATACACACTCATACACAGCAGTACCTGTATGCCACTATTTTTCTGCAAAGGTATCTAATAAGCCAGTACCTAATAAATCAGAATGTTATGACATTAGTCATGACATTCACACACCTGGTTTTACCAAAAATGCATACCAATAACTAACCACCTACACAACTTGTTGGATATCCCTGATTATGAACTCCGCATTTACATCAACCTTCCATTCAGACCCATCTTTTGACGGAGTCGACCTGATTTTGAATGGACATCCAGACCTCTTAGTCGCACTTTGAGTTTGACTTCTATCCTTATATTTACCTCCTTTATCACAGCCAAATTTTTTTTTACTTCTTCCTCTCTTGCCTGTTTCGTTGTCCGAACGCTTGATAATAACAGTTACTTTATTTTTGATTCCAACCTCTTTAATCCAGCTTATAACCTCTTCTCGTGTATCGAATGTTTGAGTAATGGAGAATATATCAGTGGTATCTACAAATGGCTCGTTTTCTTGACAAATTTGATGCGGAATTTCCATACCTGAAAAGTAAAAAAAAAATTAAAAATGCGTACCAGATGACTTTACAGAAGTGTTCCGATTTAGATTTTAGGACACATCAGAACACTTTGGAAAAGTGTTCCAGTTTACACTTCTTCATATTGGAAGACTTTTCAGAAGTGTTCCGGTTCATATAAATTTTCAGTTCAAAATCGGAACACTTTGACAAACTCTTCCGGAACGTTTTTTTTCAAAATACCGGATCACTTTGTTCAACTGTTCCGGTTTATTTACATACCAGAAGACTTTCTTGATGTCTTCCGAAACAGAGCCGTTGGGGTGCAATTTCCAAACTTTTTGGTGAATAATAAAATGGTTAAAATCAATTAAGAGTAAACTTTGTATTTTTGTAAAATTGTAGGAATACAGATATAAAAGTAGGAATACGAAATAAAATTTTCTATAATTAAATAAGATCGGCCCTTTCACAGTGAAAGAGGCTATTTATTGTCGGGACTCAAAGGAGCTCCTTTTTTTTTTTTTAATTACTACATATTATTAAAAAGAAAAGAAATTTCTTAATACACCCTATATTTTTTTTTAATGTACCGTGCAAAATTTCAAAAATACTTTCAAATTTTAAAAATATATTTTCAAAAAAAACCCACGTATATAATTCGGTCGTTTTTTAAATTCGCCTCACTTTAAAAGTAACTTTATTACGAAAATGCAATTCCAATAAAACATTAATACTCGTACGATTATATTTTCATTGAATCAGTAGTATACTGTCCAATACCTTATTTAATTCTCAGACTTTTCATTGAATGACTGTTACCGTACGTTTTTCATAAACGTATTTAAGTTAACATTGTTTCACTATTATATATTATGCTAGGTATACTTTCCGATATATATGAATTCGTATACTATTATAAATATATAATATGCTTTCCATTTCTGAAAATATATTTTTGAAATAAATTAGGTCGTAATATTGAGTTTTCTATTAAAATACTATTTTTTTATAAATTATTTATTAAAATATCATTTTTTTTCTATTAAATTCTAAATTATTATATTTTAAAAAAAAAAATTTGTTACCGAAGAACTCTCTATTATTCCGGCGGTTCTGTGTTATTTAAAAAAAAAAATTATTTACTTGCAGATTTATTTACGAATTTTTTTGTAAAATTTACTGTGAATTTTATAATATATAATATTCTTATAAAATTATCTACAAATTTGTTACATATGTAAATTTCTATAATACAATTGTTAAAATCTGAAGCAGAAAAATTCACTTGTAAGTTTGTTAAATGTTCCTAACATAATCCGCAAGAAATAAAAATTGTCAAAAAAATAAATAAAAAATTGAAGTGTTCTGCCATTCAATTGGCGGATATGTTTAAATTTTTTTTGAAAACATAATATTTTAAAATTTATTTGAAAAAGTGTGATAATTTAATATTAAAATTAGAAAAATGTAATATACTTGTAAAAGTTTCCATAATATTAAAATATAATTAGAAAATGAATGAATTAAAAAATGAATGAAATAATATGTTGTGGATTATTTTCAGAAATGTATTTTCAGAATTAACTTAAATTTAAAAAATAAAAGAAAATACATTCCAGAAATACTGTTTCGAAAACATAGGGATAAAATAAGATTTTTTTTAAATAATTATTTTTTTTTAAATTTCTCAAATAATCACATTTTCAAAAATTTTATCAAAATGACCACTTTTCAAACAAAAAAATTTCGCCACACAGAGGAGGCACCACTCTGTATGGCGCATGCACTCAAATTAAAGAGGAGGCGCCATACTGCATGGCTTGTCCTCCTCTGTAAAGCCATGCAGTGTGGCGCATGCATATGTTTTTGAGAGGAGGCGTCACCCTTCTTGGCTTGACAGTGTAATTACAATTTTCTATAAATACAACCACCCATCATCTTCATTTTTCCACACCACTTGTTACATAACTCTTAGAAAATGTCTTCAACTCCCTTGCCAAAGTTTTCACTGATCAAAAGAGATGCACATGTTATTTTTTCGATGACAAAGCCTTCGGTGAAGATCAAACTCTGGAACACACAAACGTTCGAGCATTTTCAGAGGCACTTGATTCACTGGTTGGAAGGAGACATTTCTGAAGGTGAACAAATCAAAAAAATAGAAAGGCACATCACAGTGAGGAATGAAAATAGAGTAAGTCGATCATGGAAAAAGGTGAGATGCGACGCTGATGTCATGATGATGATGCTTGGACAAGAGGATATTGTGTTGATGGTCTTTATCTCTTAGATATTATGATTTGTTTAGTTGTTTTGTCTGTTTATCATGTTGTCGTATTGTTGTCCTGAGTATGTGGTGTTGTAATTTTTTGTGTCGTGATGTAAAAGTTGTTGTAATCGAATGATAAATTGAACACGAAATGATAACTCAAATTTAAATTGAAATATATTGCGTACAACAAATTAAACACTCCAGATAGTTTGCTATTAAAAAGTTATGTTGCAGAGCTAGACCCAATATTCGGATAATTTTTCCGATTGTGTCCGAGAAGACGACATGTACCGCATAATCTTATCATTTTGTTAGTCGTATCCATTTCAGTTCTAATACGAGTGCTTTTCGGGTGCCCCTTTTTCTTCTGTCGCATTTGTTCATTGTGCCAAACAATGTCCCCTTCATAAGCAGGCCAGTAATCCTCCTTTGCCAACACGGAGAAGGTATTGATGTACACACTTAAAACTCTCTTTACCGTGTACACAAGGGATATATGTTGTATTGGGTCCAAGAGAACATGCGAACATGCCACTATGACATGAGAGTAAGGCATGCGAAATGCTTGAAACTTTCCGCAATCACACTAACCTCTATCTAGTTCGACTCGATAATATCCCCTTGGCCTCTCCTTATTATGATCCAGTGTCTCTTGTACACTGAACCAACCTTTAATACGGTTAAACACGGTGACACTATGGGTGTTTGCTTTTGCAGCCTCCTAGTTAAATGTTTTCATCGTGCATTCACTGAACAACTGCCCTGATTGTAACACTGCCCTCCATTTTGAACTTCTTGTGTCAAACAATGAACCCATTCTGAAATATGTTGCTATAACCAAAGCGGTAATTGGTAGGTTTCGGATGCCTTTGAATACAGAGTTCAATGATTCCACCAGATTTATTGTCATGTGGCCCCATCGTTGACCATTGTCAAATGCCCGAGTCCACTTCTCCACTGGAATGTTATCGATCCACCTTAATGCTTCTGAGTTTGCCAATCGGATTTCTTCGCGATAGTATCAGAATGACGGTTTTGTTAAGGTATACCCTGCATTAATAACTTTCTTTCGAAGTGTCTTGTCTTTGATATGGAGCATGAAGTTTTGTGTGATATGTCTAATGCAATAGACATGTGTCGAAGGGGGATTCTGCCAACCGTTATCAGGGTTATTGTATGCACTCACAATTGATGGATGTATGTCTAAAATCAAACAAAGGTTGGGTTATGGAGCAATGTGTAATCGGAGATTCTTCAGAAAGAAATTCCATGCACCACCTGTCTCACCTTCAACTAGAGAGAAGGCAATCAGAAAAACATTATTGTTCCCATCTTGTGCCACTGCCATGAGTAATGTTCCTTTATACTTCCCGTATAACCAAGTTCCATCAATCTGTATAATAGGTTTTCAAAATGCAAAACCCTTGATGCATGGTTCAAACGCTCAGAACAATCCATGAAATATTCCATTCCCACTAACACGAGTTTTGTATGGGGTAAAAGCCGTAAGTGTCTCCAAAATTATAACACTTCCCGGAGCATAATATTTGAGTGCCACCAAAAATCTTGGAAGTTCTTTGTACGATTCCTCCCAATTACCGTACACAAGTTTAACCGCCTTAGTCATCCCGATCCATGCCTTCCTGTAAGAGGGAGTATAATTGAATCTCGTAGTGATATGAGAAATAATTGTACACACCTTTAATGATGGATCTTTGCTAATAAGAGGCAAGATTTCTTGACATATTAGTTGAGAACTAAGTTTCTGATGATCCTGTGTCGGAACGGTGGTGATGCAAGTGTGGAGTGGATCAATGAAACCTATTTCCCATGAATCACTTCTCTTCCTGTAAGATACAGTTAACCGAAAAGAGAAAATTGGTTTTTGATGACATAAAATAACGTACCTCCCTGAATTATTTTTATCTACAGTGAAGTCAGCTAAAATTTCCATGTGGTATTTTTTGATAGCTCTAAGACACTCTTCTTTTGTTCGAAATTTGTCTACAACTTTCAAGGCCCCTTCGGTCTGCATATAAGGATCGTGAAAGATATCTGAGGTTGGTTCATCTTCCCCCAAGTTCAAGTTCGTCATGTGAAACGGAGGGGCGTACACATGACTCGCAGGTATAGGTTTATGCTCTTGATCTGCATCATCATCATTGACCATAAAATCAATTATTGCCTCATCATTTTCTTCTTCTTGGTCAATAACATCGACTTCAGGATGGTTGTCCTCGTCAGATTCATCCTCTTCTTCAAATTCTTGAGAAGGATCTACCACCTGAGATTGATCTGGTTGTTGTAATAAAACATACAACTCAATCTCATCGAACCTGGATTGTTCATGAGTTCGAAACATGTTTCGAACATCATCATCGTCGCGCACCTTAAGTTAATAAAATTTGACTTGGTTGTTGTCAAATAGAAATGGGGACTTGTAAAGAATTTGGTAAACTGGACCACACTGCAATTTGGATTCTACTCTATTTTTGAAGCGTGCAAAACTGGATTTCTTGTTTATCCAAAAGCGGATAAAATCGGTATTATGGAAATTAAAACCTAAGTTATCGCAGTTGAACGTCTCACCGTTAATATGGGCAACAATAGTATAATTTTGTGAATGATCCATATTGTTGAGGTATGTTTTTTGTGAGTTATGGATGTATACTGGTAATGCAACCTACACAGACGATTAAATAGACTGATATTCTGCATGCATGCGCCACCCTAGGTGGCTGATCCTCCTATTTTCTCATGCATGTGCCACCCTAGGTGGCTTATCCTCCTCTTTATGTAAGCATGCACCACCTAGGTTGGCTTATCCTCTTTTTTTTTGCATGCATGCACCACCTAGGGTGGCTTGTCATTGAACAACAAAACTTGCATGCATGCCATCTGATCCCTGCCACGCTGCAGGTTTACATGCATGCAAAAAGCAATAAGCCATGTTGAATGGCACCTATGTACAATAAAGAGAGCATGTGCCACCTAGTGTGGCGCCTATGTGCAAGAAAGAAGAGCATGCGCCACCTAGTGTGGCGCCTATGTGTATAAGTTGCATGCAAAGTGTTCTTCAAGATTTTCCTATAAATACATGTAACATTCACCCTATATTTTCATCACAATCATAACTCATACATTATTTCTTTCTTGAAGTCTCAACAACAACACAAGAGTAATCAAGAAAAAATATCTCTCTTGACCATGGGTGATCAACATAGAGGAACTCCGAACAACATTGAAACCTTTGTAAGTGTATTTTCTCAATACCTATTTTTTGTCGACAATTTTTTGTCGACAATTTTTTGTTCCTTAATTCTTATGATTGTTATACCTAAATCTTGTATTTCTTATACGTAATTCATGTTTTTAATAGGATGTTAAAATATTTCGTTGTCGTGTCCATGAGAATGTCCCTTACGACGTTCAAATTGAACCGTACTTACGACATGCCGATTTTGGTCCGTTACTCAAAATAGTCAATTACCATGTTGACTATAAAATTATTCTCGCATTAGTGGAGAGATGGAGAACCGAAACTCACACCTTTCATCTTTCATGTGGTGAATGTACAGTCACACTAGAGGACATGTACATGTTATTCGGTCTATCGATCGACGATAAGGCTGTCAATGGTCGAGTCAACCAAGACAACGCCATATGCGAGGAACTTTTGGGAGTCTCTTTATTTAAACAAGGATCAAGAGGCCAAGGTATTAATCTCCGTCTTCTTAGAGAATATCATAGTAGTCTCGTAATAACCGAAAACTCTACCGAGCAAGAAAAAATTATGAAAGCTCGATGTTACCTAATGATATTATTTGGCTATTTTTTATTTCCTGAAACAATGAGTAATACTGTTAATATCATGTATTTACCCTTGTTAAGACAATTTGATAAAATAAACACATATAGTTGGGGTTCAACTATTTTGGCCCATCTGTATAGCTCCTTGTGTAAGAATGCATCAAACGGTAGCTGTTCTTTCTATTCTTGCGCCTTTTTGCTCCAGACATGGTGCTGTTCGAGAATGCCGACCCTCGCTCCCGGCAACACAAGGCCATTCGTCTTTCCCTTTTCTACAAAGTAAGATTACAAAACCATAAATTTTACATATTATATACCGAGACATGTAGTGTATTAATTTATTATCCATTTTTTCTATGTAGGTGGTATGTTCCTGGGATGAATTACAACAAATCCCCTAGAAATGCAATAGTAGTCTACCGAAATCTTATTGATCATGTTGGACCCAGAGAGGTATTAAACTTATATATTTTATACAATGCATTGAATATTTTAATTAAGTTTAATATTTTATATAACTTTTTTTACTCTACAGTTTGTATGGAGGCCATATAAGGATCTCGACCATGAGATTAACCCTCTTGATACTGAAGTCTGGACTGCAAAAACAACACTCATCAGGTTCACTATTGTGGTGATGCACCACAATGATCGTGTGAAGCTACAGTTCGACACGCAACAGGGTATCCCCGACCCCCAACATGTTTGGGCCAATGGCATCTACTCCGAGTTGACGATCAATGGGGATTTAACGATTTGAGAGACTTCGCTAAAAATCAATGTCGTCAATGGAGGCATAGACGTGAATTGGTCCTAAGGGAGCCGATCTTGCAAGATGACTTAAAACTGACACTCCAATATTTGAGATGGTACACATCAATTTCAACAAATTTGTTTCTGTCTCAAGAGACTTATTTGATTGACCCACGCCAAAGAGCTGCAACATACGCCCAACAACAATCCCAACAACCAACCCCTCAACAATATCAGACCTAACAACCAACCCCTCAACAATACCAAACCCAACCACAATGTCAACCCACTCAAATCCAACAACCATACACCACCTCATTCAACCAAACTTGTCATCAATTCATGCCACACACACAAACACAATACCAAGAGCATGACCCGATCCACCACCAATAATATGCACCATCCTCATCCTACCACAACACCCAAGACACATATGATACATCTCCTTCCTACCATACCACTCAACCTCCATACGGTCAAACATCATACCATCGAAGTACCCAACCATCATATGGATTTCAGACACCACAAGAACCGTTTCTTTGTTTTCATCATGATTCAACATCCCAATACTATCAACCACCCCACCACCCACACATATCCCAACCAACAAGACCAAACTTCAACAATATGGGCACCGATCTCTTTGGAAGCACAACTCAGTGGGGCGAAATGATCGATGAGATGTATGATCCTGATATACCAGGACCATCACATCAAGCACCTCATAATCAAGCAAGTCAGAACAGGCCAAAAACACCTCAGGAAAATCAACAGAGGGGAGTGAGACAAGGGGCGAGGCAAAGGCGCAACCGTTTATGTCATACGGGGACCCGCTTAGGTTGAGGGGACGTCCATAAAAAATGTATCCATGCGTTGTATGATATTAAATATTAATATAAAATATTTTTAATATTTTTTATTTTATTTAAAAAAAATTACAATTACACTGTCAAGCCACTGAGGGTGGCGCCTCCTCTCAAAAACACATGAATGCGCCACACTGGATGGCTTTACAGAGGAGGACAAGCCATGCAGTGTGACACCTCCTCTTTAATTTGAGTGCATGCGCCACACAGAGTGACGCATCTTCTGTGTGGCGGAATTTTTTTATTTGAAAAGTGATCATTTTAGTAAAATATTTGAAAATATGGTTATTTAGAAATTTAAAAAAAAAATTATTTAAAAAAAAATCATAAAATAAAGCTTTCATAAAATTATTTTCACCTATATAGAGTGGGATAACAAATTCCCAAAAGAAATATTATTAAAAGCCGGTCTCTTTCTTCTCAAACCTTTGGTTTTCTTTTCTGGTCTCTCTTTCTTCTCTAAAGTAACATTACTGCTTGGTTTCTTTTCTAAAGTTCAAATGTCCCATTTTCTTCTCCAAAACAGAACAAAATGAGATACCACGTAACGGCGACAACGAGGACGACGTCACGACGGTGTAGTGTGGTTCAATCGGTAAGTTTCGTCAAGCTGATGTTTTTTTTCTTCTAGACTGTTTGTTTGTTATTTTGCTTTTCATTTTTCAATCAATAGTTCAAAGAGTTACAAGCTGGTGATTTCATTTTGATTTTCATTTTGCAACTAATAAATTTGTACAATACTGTTAATTTTGCAACTAATAATTCGGTAAAGTGTTTTTCGTTTTGTAAGTTGTTTGTTACTTTGTTTGCTTTTCATTTTACAAGTTGTTTGTATTACTTACAAACAAGCTGATGATATTAGTAATAATACTCATAAACTCACAAGACTTTAAAACCTTACAACAAAGATAATGAAATATGAAGCGGAAGAAAGAAGGTGATCAACTCTTTGTTGCCGAGTCTTCTCTGCCAGTGACTTATGACAACATTGGATATGCTAACAATACTGAACGAGACATGGAAGGACCGGAGAGAAATGTAGGAACGAGAATAGCAGAAGGTAATCCAACTAGTCTTAATGAGCAAGAATTACATGGTGTACACGCCGGAAAGTCATACAGAGATTCGGTGATTGGATTAGCAGCTGGAGCAGGAGATGAAGGTAGATGAAGATGAGGAGGAGGATGGTGAAGGTGGAGTTATTATTAAAGAGTGCAAGATAGGAGGATATGATTGTCCATCCTTTATTTTGTCAAAACATGAGGAAAAAAGAATCCAGAGACCATGGAAGAGGGGAGTTATAGTTAAACTACTGGGAAGGAAGATAAGATATAAAACTTTGGAAGTAAGATTAAGACAAATGTGGGTCAGGCGAGGGGTGATAAGCATAGTGGATTTGGGGAACGACTACCTTAACTGAAGGGCCATGGTTCATATATGACCAGTATTTAACTGTTAAGGATTGGTGTCCCAACTTTCATAGTGCTAGTGCGACGATTGGAAGCGTAGCAGTCTAGCTAAGAATTGCAGGCTTGCCAATAGAGTATTATGATCCAAACATACTCACTATCATTGGGAATAGAATATGGCGGACGGTGAAAGTGGATATAACAATTTCACAAGCTGAAAGGGGGAATTATGCAAGGGTGTGTGTGAAAGTAGAATTATCAAACCGCTACTAGCAATGTTTTCAATTCAGGATAATTTGTACACGATAGAGTACGAAGGCAGAGAAGACATAAGATTGTGATGTTGAAAAATGATCAAGGTGGCTTGGATTGATAAAGGGGGTGACCTGAAAAATCTTGTGAATAATTTCTATAAGAAATTGTTTGAGCTAAACTACAATTGGAGCGAGTGGAAACCTACTGCAGTTACTTTTACTGAGATTGCCAATGAGGATTTTCAATTGATGAGTAATCAAGTGGAGGATGAGGAGATAAGGAAAGTTGTGTTTGATATGAGTCCGTGGAAAGCACCGGGGCCAGATAGTTTTTCAGCTGTTTTTTATCAAAAAACTTGGCATAAGGTTGGTGGTAAAGCGTGTGAGTATGTGAAGAAAATCTGGAATAATCCAAGTGAGGTCATGCATATCAACCAAACGGATATTTGTTTGATCCCGGAAGTAGAAGTGCCTCAACTGGTGTCTCAATTCCAGCCAATCTCACTTTGAAATCCCATTTATAAGATAGTGAGTAAGGTTGTGGTGAACAGAATGAAAGTTTGTTTGGCCAAGATGGTGTCTCCTTTTCAGACAAGTTTTGTTCTGGGTCGCAACATTCATGAGAACATTATTGTGGCCAAGGAAGTACTACACTCAATGCACATAAAGAAAGGGAAGAAAGGCTTCTTTATGATAAAGGTAGATCTTTCGAAAGCTTACGATAAGCTTAGCTGGAAATTTATATGGAAGATTTTGCAGGAAGCTAAGTTCCCGGAAGGCATGATTAATCTTATCATGCATGCAGTAACTAGCGTTAAGACGAATGTTAAATGGAATGGAGCTAGAAGTGAATTCTTTCGACCGCAGTGTGGCATTAGGCAGGGTGATCCAATGTCACCATACCTGTTTGTGTTGTGCATGGAAAAATTATCGCACTTAATCATGGAAGCAGTCAGTTGTGGTAGATGGAAAGCGCTTAAAATGGGGAAGCATGGACCCTGGATATCACACCTTATGTTTGCCGATGGTTTGCTCTTGGTTGGAGAAGCTACTGAGATGAAAATGAAGTGTGTCATAGATACGCTTAACTGCTTTAGCACCATGTCTGGACAGGAAGTTAGCGAAGAGAAAACAAGTTTGTTCTTTTCCAAGAATGCTACGAGGAGTGTTAGGAACAAGTTGATTCATATTTCCAAGTTCAGGGAAACTAATGACTTGGGGAAATATCTTGGTGTGTCGTTGAGTGGAAAGAGTTTACGGCGGAAGGATTATCAGTATCTTATGGAACAAATGTCAGCCAAGATGGCTGGTTGGAAAACTAACTTTCTTTCTTTTGCAGGGAGGATTAATCTTGCCAAGAGTGAGCTTGAAGCGATGCCTATTTACCCTATGATGACAAATATTCTTCCTAAAGCGTGTATTGATGAAATTCATAAAATGGAGAGGAATTTTATTTGGGGAGATACAGAAGAGAAGAAAAGGCATCATGCAGTTAGCTGGAATGTAATTTCGCAACACAATGATGACGGTGGTCTCATATTATGAAAGCTGGAGAAAATAAATATTGCTTGTATTGGCAAACTTACGTGGAAGTTTCAGAATCGAGGGACTGAGTTTTGGTGCCAAGTGCTTCATCATAAATATAAGACACATACCTTATATGATTACAAATTGAGAAGTAATGGTTCTAAGTTGTGGAATGACATTGTCAATGCTTGGCAGAGGGTGGCTAGCAATGGGATATGGAGCATTGGTAATGGAGCAACCATTAAGCCGTGGACAGACTGTTGGCTAGGAAAAGGCGAGATCATTAAGGATATGGATGTTATTATTCCCTTCAACCTGCTGCATGTTCAGTTAACAGAGATGGTGGACGGACATGGTAATTGGGATATGAATAAATTCATGAGTTGGATGCCGGAAGAGTATCTGCAGAGGATTAAAGTGTTACTGCCTCCTAATCCAGACTTAGGAAATGATGAGTATTTTCCTGAAGGTGTAACCAAAACCAGTTACTCAGTCAAGGGGGGTTTACTCAAGTTTAGGGCATAACGAGACATCAGATAATCCGCTGTAGAAGAGAGTTTGGCATCTAAAAGTTCAGAAGAAAGTAAGAAGATTCATTTGGTTAATGGTGCATGATAAACTGTGGACTAATTTGCTGAAAAGTAGAAGAGGTTTGGGTAGTGTAGGATGTGATTTGTGTGGTAGCACGGTGGCGTCCGTATTACATATGGCGTGTGATTGTCCTAAAGCCATACAAGTGTGGAATGACAAAGTTCCTATCAAGATTCGAAGTGATTTCTTTATGCTGGATATGGATGACTGGATAAGACTAAATATGCAGGCTAATGAAGATTGGCGCAACTACTGGGCAGTAGCGTGCAATTGTCTTTGGATGTGGCGAAACAAGGAGGTGCATGATGAGAATTATCAAAGATTGTTTCTTCCAAGTACTCACATTTATCATCAGATTATGGAGTACGAGAAAGCATTGAGTAGTCATCATATTGTGACTGGTAGGGAGAAGGAAGAGGTTTCGTTCAAATGGACGCCTCCAGCGGAGAATTTGGTTAAGTTGAATACATACAGAGCTAGCAGGGAGAGTGGGAAAGTTGGGTGTGGAGGAATTATAAGGGATCATAAGGGGGTTCCGCAGGGAGGTTTTGCGAGAAATATTGATAGCTGTAATGCTAAATGGGCAGAGTTTTGGGAAATCATAGAAGGATTAACTATGACGAGTAGGATGGGATTCTTGAAGGTGGAACTTAACATTGACTCTAGTGTTATTGCAGAAACGTTGAGAGCTAGAAGCACTTTGGATGTGGATAGCTACAATATGTTTCTTCGTGTTTATAAGTTAATTTAATAGATGCTCATGAAGAGGTATCGGTTAGCCATACTTTTAGGGAAGTTAATCAATGTGTTGATGCGCTTGCTAATATTGGAGTTGATATGGTGGAGGATATTGTGTTTGGTGAAAACTTTCCCACGTACATTACTCAGTTGGTGGATGGAGATTTATCGGGTGTCTTTTTCTCTAGATTTGTAGTTCTTTAGTTTCTTGTAGGCTCCGACCCTCTCTGTAACAAAAACAAAATTCACAACAATCCAAATATGCAGTCTGTTAACCGTTTTGCAGAAGGATACTTTTGCTCTGTAAAAAATATTCTCATTGACCTTCGATACTTTTTATTCAACATAACTTACATTTTATTTGATATAAATATTTTATATTTGTCATGTCAATTAACATGTGTAATTTTAATTTTATTGGAGGTACATATTTAATAATGGGGCTACAAATAGTTCGCTTGCAAGTTAATACTGCGGAGTTGTTCATTAGCAGACACAGTAAACTTAGTAAGATATTCTAGGTTTTTTCTTACTATGCCTCTTAATCATAGAAAGTATGAATGTGAAAATAATAAGCATAAGAAAAGGGAAAAAAATGAAGAGTTAATTTAATCTTAAGTAGGAGTCTTTGATAAATTCTTAATAAAAGATACGTGTCCATTAAAAAAGATAGTGTAGATAGTGTGTCTATTGAAAATGATAATTGAAATTCTGGCCCTTTCAAATAGATGTTAAGATAGATGTCACAACACCAAAAGACAATGTCAAGACACCATCTTCTTGATACAATAATTTGTAGAAATTATGAATTATGCAGAGATTAAATTGTTGAAGATAAATAACACAGACAATTGTTAACCAAGATCAGTGCAACATCACTTATTCTGGGGACATCCAATCCAAGAAGGAAATCCACTATGATAATATTAATTCAGAGCTAAACAACCCTAGTTTACAACTTATCACCTAATCACTACCTTATGCAACTTCTATCAAGGAACCCTCTAGATATGAGAACTCCATCTCACTTTCCACAATCACCTTAGTGATAATAACAAAAATATTTAGGTCTTTCTTTTATAAACTCCTCAGTAGTCCATGGACTTTGAAATCTTCACCCAATATTGTTAGACAATGTGAATAGATCCCTTTAAAAATTTGCGCGTTTTGTAAAATCATTTTTATCAGAGAGCGATAACCCTGAATCTGATCGTCTAAACTTTACGTATTGGAAAGATCGGATATGCAAACTAATTTGATGAAAATGATGATAATAGTATCACAATTAAAAATGAATATGATGAGTCGCTTTAGCAAGTTTAACAAGGTGTAAGTTATTACCAATTAGTTGCGGAGAAGATAAAGCAAATTTGTGAGTTGTAAATTCACCAAACACTTTGTGTACGTACTACACAAGGTTTGGTTATACTCAAATTGTAGTGATTATAGCACTTCGAATGAATGCTATATGAGTTTTAAATTTTAGTTTATCACTACAATTATTTTGTATGCATAAGAAAATTGATAACTCACAAATTTAAACAAATAGAAATCAAATGCAGAAAACTAAATTGGACACGGTATTTGTTAAGGCATTTCACCCTGTCGTCCTCGCGTGGGCTACTCTGCCCTCAATTCTAGAATATAGAATTAGGATATGAAATTAATTTTGTAAAGTTTGTAAGAGAAGATACAATCACCACAATTCAAAATCACTTGATGAATCTTTTATGTTGCACTCCTCTTCCCTTAATTCCAGATGAATCAAGTATGCCAAATCTTGAACAAAAACTCCTTCTACCTTGAATGATTTTGTACTCAAGAATCTTTGGCCCCGAATCCTTCTTCACAATCCTCTGGCTACCGCTATCTGATTGAACACTCCACGGTCTTCCAATCCCTTAGCTCGGCTGAATTCAATGAAGCAAAGATTTGTGATAAAAACCCCCAATTTTGGAGGACAAAATCTCAATGGTTTTATTCAAGAAAAAACCCACAAAGATCTCAATCCAAACCTGAAATTGCACTTTCAATTCGGACGTTATCAACATAATCCCAAGAACTTGATCAACAAAAATGATTGTGTGTAGTTGTTGATGATTGATGAGAGGTTGAAGATGAAGAAAACTCTTGTGTATATCTTTCACTTTTTCTTGTTTTTTTTTAAACAGAGGCCAAAACAATATTTATAGATCATTCCCATGATGTAACAGCATAGCAGAAAATTAAGACAATTTAGCGTTGCATCGGCTCATGCAGGGTATACGGAAGGCGTGCGCCTTCCCTAGCAAGAGAGAGATTGAAGTTCCTTCATTTATACGCCGACTCATGTTTTCCCAGAACTATGCGTCGATGCATAGAGAAGGCGTGCGCCTTCCCGAGCGAGAGAGGTTAAAATTTCTTCAGTCATGCGCCGACTCATTCTCTGATGCGCCGACTCATATTCTTCCAAAACCATGCGTCGACGCATAGAGAAGGCGTGCGCCTTCTCGGACATTTCCAAGCCAAGAACTTCTTCTCATGAGCCGACCTGAGGATCTATAAGCCGGCTCATGCAGTCTGTTTTGAGAGAAATGCTTATTTTTGATGTTTCTCACTTGCACCTGTTTGAAGTAAGGCATATTTGCACAAATGAGTTTTTGACAATCATTAAAATTCAGTTCTTTCACTTTTTCCCTCACATACTCCCCCTTTTTGATGATGGCAAAAATCGCAAATATGAATCGTCTTGCGAACCATCCAATTATCCTCCCCCTGAGATATTGCATATTTCTGCTGTGGCTGTATTCCTTTCCTTCTCCCCCTTTGACAACATCAAAAAGAAACAAGGACATGAATTAAGAGAACTAAAAACATAGAGTGACCAATATTTTCCAACTTTGCAAATAAGAGCACAAACTAGCATACACACAATATGAAGCAAGTACAAACGAAAATAGAAGCAATAACCAATAAAGTAAAACATATGATGTTCAATGTTACAAACCCAAAATAAGACACAAAGTAGTACGGGAAGTAAAGCAGTTTGAATACAAAATCAAGATAACATAAGCATAATAAACAAGAAATAAAGTTCCAAGCATTGACTAATGTTGTTCCTCATTGTCTTGTGGTTGGTTTGGTGGAAAGCGAGCCATGAAAGCCGACTGAAAGTTTGCCAGATTTGAGTTTTGTGTTACCATCATTTCATGAAGAGTGTTATATCAGTGGTCTTGGAGGCTAGCATAATCATTGAACTAAGTGTGTTGAAGATTGACCATTCCAGCAAGATTGTTGATTCGTTCAGTTGCTAATGCCATTTCTTCATGATGGTGGACGTGCATTTCCTCAAGTTTGCGCATCACTTTATCATAGGATCTATGAGGCTCATGGTCATCATTTCCGTTGTCGGTTTCTTCCTCTTCTTCAGCACTTTCTAGATTCTCAGTATCAACTTCATCGTCCTCAACATCTTCCATTTCATCATCCTGTCTAACATCTTTATTCTGAGCCATTACCGAGTTAGACATCACAAAGTATTTGTACTTACCAATCTGGGGATTCCATTGATAACCCATAAGTGCGAGAGTTTTGGAGGTAAAATCTGAATCCGACATAATAGGTGTAAGTGAGATACCAGTAAGATCAAAATTTGCTTGACTGAGAATTCCATGAATGAATGATGGATATCCCAAGGCAGATCCTCTAGGGGAATCCCTTAATGCAAATAATCGGCTAGTGATGTAATACGGCCAATTTATCTTAATTTTGTTCAGAATTGCCCTAATTAACATAACTTCAGGTTGATCAATACGGGACAACCCACCCTTTTTGGGACGAATTATCCTTGACACAATCCATTGCATAATTCGAGCTAGAGGAACTAATTGACCTGTTGTGACAGTTTTTGGAAAAGCGATACTTTGCACAAAGTTCTCAGGATATGGTCGTTTTAACATAGAGTTCAAGGCATGTTTGAAGTCATAGTCTGCAGGAAGCTTCGTGTCGGTGATTTTAACAGTATCGGTGTCAATAGGGAACAACTCAAAATTTTTCCAAATTTCATTATCTACTCTGACAACCTTATCAATGATTCTGTATGAAAATTGATGATCAGAGAATTTACCTTGTATACCCGCATAGAATACCTTGACGAGTGCCTCGTTGTAGTCTCCATCCAACTCAAGGAATGGAAACACCTTTTGATGGTCCAACAGTTCCACTACATCTGAGATATGCAGGCGTTTGAGGGTGTTACGGAAGGCACAAAATTGCCTAACCAACCTTCTTCTAGCAAACTTTTCATCATATTTTTCAGTGAGATCAGAAGGAAGAAATGACAGAGGAGTAACCTGAGTTTGATTTGAAGAGCTACCTCTGATACTCCTTTTCTTTGTTGCCCTAGAAGCCATGGATGAAGGTTTGGAGAGATTTGAAGTTGAAGGACACAATGGGTTTTTAGGGTTTTGAGATTATAAGATTTTGAGAAGGAGGCCAGATGAGGGAACAAAAACACATTAAAAAGGATTCATGCAATTTGAGCCACACAATATAAACTAGGGTATGATGGTCTGCCAAACCGCGACGCGTCGACCTATGCAGGGATGCGTCGACGCATTCCAGTAAGATAGGCGCAAATGAGTTACTCAATCAGGTGTGCGTCGACCGATCAGAATTTTAGGTCGGCACATGTATGTAAAGTTTTGGAATTTCTTGTATTTCATGGCATGTAGGTTTTGTAGACATTAATTGAGCATAGTAAACAAGTACACATGCACAGAAGCAATAACATACAAAGCATTTAATCATTTCATAGCACCAATATTTAAGCAAAATGATCACTAATGAGAAAGAGTAGGAAGGATATTACCGAACTTATTTAAATGACACGATGCCCTCACATGTCGCCAGCCCAAGAAGATATTCACAAATCATAGATACACAAAGATAAATAAGGGAAATGCAACTCATTTGAGTTGCGATCGATCTGAAATATCAAGGACACCGAGTTCCCTACGAATGTGAAAGAAAGGTTCGGTCGCAAGTGGTTTTGTAAAAATATCGGCAAGTTGATTTTTCCTATCAACGTGCTCAAACACGACTTCACCTTTCTCTACATGATCCCTAAGGAAGTGGTGCCTAACTTCAATATGTTTAGTGCGCGAGTGTAGAACCGTATTTTTGGTTAGATTGATGGCACTTGTGTTATCATAAAATATTGGAATATGATTAAGTTTTAAGTCATAGTCGAGTAATTGTTATTTGAGCCATAAAATTTGAGCACAACAATTACCGACTGCGACATATTCCGCCTCGGCCGTTAACAAAGCAACCGAAACTTGCTTTTTGCTATGCCAACTGACTAAGGAGTTTGAAAAAAAATGACAAGTGCCACTTGTGCTTTTCCTATCCAATTTGCAACCTGCAAAGTCGGAATCAGAATAGCCAACCAAGGAACAATCACTACCCTTGGAGAACCAAAGTCCATACTTAGGAGTACTGCAAAGATATCTAAGTATACGTTTTACAGCTTTTAGATGACTCTCCTTATGACAAGATTGATATCTAGCGCACATGCAAACACTAAACATAATGTCGGGACGAGAGGCGGTAAGATAAAGAAGAGATTCGATCATACCTCTATACCTTTTTACATTAACCGGCTTACCATGTTCATCCCGATCTAGGCTAACAGCGGTAGGCATTGGAGTGTCAATAACTTTTGAGTTTTCCATGTCGAAGAGCTTGAGCAACTCGTAGCAATAATTCGTTTGGCTAACAAAAGTTCCTTCCTCGAGTTGTTTGATTTGAAGACCTAGGAAGTAGTTTAACTCCCCCATCATGCTCATTTCAAATTCACCCTGTATCACTTTAGAGAATTCTTTGACCAAGGTGATGTTAGTAAACCCAAAAATGATATCATCAACATAAATTTGCACTAAGATGGAATGATTTCCTTGGCGCTTAATGAAGAGGGTTGTATCAACCTTCCCTCTAGAGAATCCCTTTTCTAGTAAAAACTTTCTAAGCCGATCATACCAAGCCCTAGGGGATTGCTTGAGACCGTATAAAGCACGTTTAAGTCTATAAACATGTTTATGAAACTTATAATTTTCAAATCCGAGAGGTAGAGATACCTATACTTCTTCATTAATATAACCATTTAGGAATGCACTCTTATCATCCATTTGAAATAGCTTAAAGTTTTGTGAGCATGCATAAGCTAATAACAAGCGTATAGCCTCGAGTCGGGCAACCAGAGCATAAGTTTCCTCATAGTCGATGCCTTCCTCTTGGTTATACCCTTGAGCAACAAGACGCGCCTTGTTGCGAATTATGATTCTGTTTTTATCAAGTTTGTTTTTAAATACCCATTTAGTACCAATTATTCGATGGTCTTGCGGAGGGGGGACAAGGTCCCATACCTCATTTCTCTTGAATTATTTTAATTCTTCTTGCATTGCCAAAAACCAATGTTCATCGAATAAAGCTTCTTTAGGGTTTTTAGGCTCAATTTGAGAGACAAATGCGAAATGATAACAAAAGTTACTTATCTTAGACCGTGTAGTTACTCCCTTTGATATGTCTCCAAGAATATTGTCAATAGGATGATCCTTGGTTTCTTTCCACTCTAAAGGAGTAGTTATTTCATTTGTTGGTTGAGTGACTTCTTCTTCTTTGCTAGACTCATGATCCATCTCCCCTTTTTCTTTCTCAAGTAAGGGCTCATTACTCTTTTCGTCTTGATCATTGAGTATCCTTTCCGAAGAAGCACCTGCACCATTAACAGAAATACCTTTTTCGACCATTTTTGGACAGACTTCATCAAAGGAAACATGTACAGATTCTTCCACAATTTGTAACCTTTTATTAAATACCCTATATGTTTTTCTAGATTGAGAGTATCCGAGAAAGATACCTTCATCGACTTTTGAGTCAAATTTGCCAAGATTTTCTTTACCATTATTTAATACAAAACATTTACAACCAAAGACATGAAGATGAGAAATATTTGGTTTTCTACCATTCAAAAGTTCATACGGAGTTTTGTTGACCATAGGACGTATCAATATCCTATTTAGCACATAGCAAGCCGTATTGATGGCATCGGCCTAAAAGTATTTTGGAAGACCATGTTCATTGATCATAGTTCTCCCAAGTTCTTCTAGAACACGATTTTTACGCTCAACAACTCCATTTTGTTGAGGTGTTCTAGGACCAGAAAAATTATGATCAATGCCATTTCTTTTGCAATATTCATCAAAGAAGTGATTTTCAAATTCGCCCCATGGTCACTTCGGATGGTCACAATTTTTGTATTCAACTTGTTTTGAGATAATTTGGCAAATTTTTCAAAAGCATAGAAAGTGTCACTTTTGTTTGCTAAGAATATCGTCCAACAAAATCTAGAGTAGTCATCGACTATAACGAAGCCATAATAATTTCCTCCTAGAATTTTAATTCTAGATGGTCCAAATAGGTCCATATGGAGGAGTTCAAGTGGTTTCGTTATAGAGATGAAATTTTTAGATTTAAAAGAGACTCGTGTTTGTTTACCCAGTTGACAAGCATCACATAAACGATCTTTTGTAAATTTGATTTTGGGTAAGCCAATCACAAGATCTTTAGATATGATTTTATTTAGCAAATCAAAGTTAACGTGTGCTAATCGTCTATGCCAAAGCCACGAGTCTTCACTCACGGTGACTAAGCATTTAGCACCTGTTAGGGACACGTCACTCAAGTCAAGCATATATACATTGTTTACCCTCAATCCCTTAAACACATCCTCTTTCTTATCGTTATGTTCAATTATGCATTCATCCTTTAGAAAAGAAATTTTGTAACCTTTGTCGCATAATTGACTAATGCTAATAAGATTGTGTTTAAGACCTTCAACTAATAGGACATCTGAGATAGTGGTGGATGAGGGATTACCTACACTACCTTTACCGAGTATTGCTCACTTGTTGTTATTACCATAAGTAACAAAACCTTTCTTCTTTGCCACAAAGTCAAAGAATAGCGAAATCTCACCCGTCATGTGTCTTGAGCAACCACTATCGAGAAACCATCTTCTCTGGAGAGGCTCAAGACATTCCACCTGAAATATCAAACATGGGAGATAGGTACCTGTTGTACCCCAAAATTTGCCCTCCCTTTTTCACAAGAAATCACAGCTCCGGGCTTTCCCTGATTTTTCAGATTGGCTCAAGAATCAGTCAAACAGACTTTTCTTATCAGTCTACCCGAAATTAGGGTTTCCATTGATTTTGAATCAGTCCAAGCAGATTATTAGGGTTTCTATTGATTTGGTTGAGTTTGGCTCAGGGTTTGATCAAGCAGACGTTTCTTTGATAATAAATCCAAAATTAGGGTTTGCACGCGCATTCTCAGAAGAATTTGAATCCACAGTGTCTTAATTGACTGTCACACTGCTTTGATGCTTGTTCAAGATTTCTGTTTGTTTCTTAAAGCCTAAACATATGGGTTAGAAGCTGAGGCTTCTGATTGAAAGTTTGAAGCTTCAGTTTAATCAGTGAAGTGAAAGGCGTATGGACGTTTGTTCGTTTAACTGTGCAAAGCGTGTGATTAATTGGAAGGCCGGGCGTATTGCTGGTTAGTGCAAGATTGTGAGACTACAACGTTTATTGATTATTTATCTTATCTAAGTTAAAATAATTGGGATACATTTCCAGTCATTTTAATTCAAGAAGATTTAAATAAATAAATAGACAGTGTAAAAGAAATATCGAAATATCTGACAAAGGATTTTATTTATTTTAATTGTTGTTACAAGTATTATTTGAATACAGTAAATTTATTTACAGTGTTTACAATAATGTTTATTACAATGATTAAAAATAAAATAAAACTATCTTCTAAGCCTCTTGAAGTCTTCATACTTCTCTGATCCCCAACTGGTATTTACCTGCAAAGACAGAAAAAGAAATCAGTGCAGATGAATTGGAAAAGCATTTTCAGACAGATAATTAAAACTCATCATTAAAGATTGTTGGCCGGAATCAGTTTGTTTTGGTTTTCATCGTATTTTGCTCGTCCTCTTTGCAAATCGCAAGAAGATTTCTCTTCTTGGTTCACAAAGAGGAAGAGTAAAAATTAAATGTTTGCAAGCATATAAATCAATTAAATAAAAGACACAAGGCTGCATACAAAATGCACAAAGCTGCATAATTTCAAACTGAACAAACAATTTGCAATGTCAAAACTGGGTAAACTAAGTTGCATAAAGGCAAACCAAGCTGTCAGAAACTGTCAAAGAAGCTATCAAACTGTCAATGCAGAAAAGAAGAAAGTACAAGATGCAGAGGAAAATCAAATTGCAAGCAAGCAATATTGTCAAAACATTTTCATCATTTCCCAGGCCAACATCTTTTCAGAAAAAAGGGACATTAAGCAATAAAATATGCTTTCTTTATGGAGAGAGAAAGGAGAGAGTGAAGCTAGGCTATGCAGAGCAGGCTTAAAGATATAGATAAATATAACAAGAACAGAACAGTTCAAGGGAGGGCAAGAGAATCACAAACTGAACTATAAGCAAAACCTGCATAAAACTTCCAAACACAACAAAATACCAAGAGGCCTGCTTTCTTTACCAAAAACCAGAAGCAAGCCTGCCTGCACAACAAGCTTTAAAGCTTGTCCAGTTCAAAAACTTACCAAAGCCTGCATAACCTTCTAACCTGCTAAAACCCTCAACAAACTTGTTTCAAACTGTAAACAGAAACCCAAGCCTGCCTGCACAACAAGCCTTAAAGCTTGTTCAACTCAAACCAAACTGGAAACACAAGCAAGCCTGCATAACACCTCAAGCCTGCCTGCATAAAATTTCCAAACAACAACAAGCCTTGAGGTCTGTTTCCAACAAACCTGTTTCCAACAAACCTGTTTCCAACAAACCTGTTTCCAACAAAATTGTTTCCTAGCAAACCTTCAAACAGCCTGCCTGAAACACTTACCATACAAACCTGCTAAAACCTTCAACCTGCCTTCAATACCAAACAACCAAAACTCCAACCAATCCAAGCAAAATATCACAACAACAATAAACATTCTCAGAGCTAAACTCATCATTGAAAATCACCCAAAGCCCAAAAGAGAGGAAGAAAGTCAGAAGTAAATAAACAATCTTAGAACAAGAGTTCATCACAGAATCATCATAAGCCAAATCAACAACCTTCAGAATCAAAGTTCATCATCATTGAAAACTAACAAAATCCAAGAGAGGAAGAGAGTCAAAAGAAAACAAGCAAACAATCTTCAGAGATAAGCTCATCATCAGAACAAAGCAAGCATTCAGAGAGGAAGAGATTCAAAAGTTAGTGGAACAGCGTTTTCAGAATTATTTTCTTCACAAAACGAAGCTAAAGATACAAATACCAGACAAGCCAGCAAGCTTTCATCACCACGTGCCTCCCATCTCCGGCCACCTGAGAGCGCCGCCGTCCAACCCTCCGTCTCCTCTCCAATAACAAAACCTAAAGGTATTGTCTCCTCTTCCTACACCTCACACAAACACAAATAACACAGAAGATCAAAACATGTCAAAGATCAATAACATGCACAAATCCAAAACCCTAAAAACGTTTAGAAGGAAAATCAATACCTTTTTTTCATCACCCTGTGTAACCGTGAAGAGAGGAGAATGGAGGTGGCGTCTGGTGGCCTAAGGCGAGTGGAGGGAGACATCAGAAGCCATGGTTGAGAACGAGGAAGAGGCGATGAAGAAGATGGAAAGCAGCGCCGCTCACAAAACTGTGAAACCTAATTCTGAGCCAAACAAACTGAAACCCTAACAAAAACTTGTCAAATGCGTTTGGGCCTATGCCCCATCAAAACCACTAAGCCCAACGTATTTATGGCGCCTGCACCCCCTTTTGATATGTTTTGTTTGTTTTTCACTTGGGCCAATTATTTTCCTCACAGCCTATTTAATTTCTTAAACCTTTTATACAAACCAATACTTTTTTTTATATTATTACCTTATTTTCTTTTCATAACTTATTTTTGTTGAATAAAAACTTTTTGTACAAAATTTTCTTAGTAGCTTTTAACATTTATTACATTTAAAAATTTGTAAATAATAGATTTTTGTCTTAAAACTTTTTGTTTAATAAATCTTTTTATATAAATTCCTAAATAACATTAACAAAATACATAAAAATAGAATTTGTTAAGTTAAATAATCTTTTCTTTAAAAAACTTTTGTTTATAGGCATTAACAAAAAACACAAAAAAATAATAATAATACTTAAGTTTCATCTTTAATCATTTGTAAATAACCATATACATCATACAATACTTTTGATTCTCTTTATTCTTATACCTTGCTATATTTTTACATTGAGAATGCGACGATTCGATTTGGTTGTAAATAATATTTGGACACTACTATTCTGATAAGACTCATCCCCATTTATAAACATTTGTACCCCCATCTCCGGATACTTATTTGTAATAACTTAGACTTTAAATTTCCGCAATTTATCGCTTTCCATATACTGTATAGTAATTAGGGTTTGTATGCGAATATTCAAAATCAACCGCTAGATAACCTAACACAAGATAAATGCATGAAAATCCATACACAATTCACACTTGCACCTCTAGGGTAACCTCGCCTGTTGCCTCGGAAAATGTAATCATGTCCCTCGAGTATGAGACACTCTAGCAAATGTCCCTTCGATAAACAAAGATCGTAGTCCCTCGATGACCCTCGATGTTGCCTTCGATAAAACGATCTCGTCCCTTACAAAATTGCTAGAGCGTCTCACAAGTTGCCTTCAATGATTGTATACGATGACCCGCGCCTGTCCCGTTCTAACATCCTAACGCAAGGTTGTTCATCAAACACAATGGTGAAACAACACTGTTAAAAGGGTTAAAAACATAAGAAAGATCTTTGAGTAAATTAGGGTAGATAGCTCTTAGTTACTTGATCAAACTTGCAAAACATCCTTGCCATTTTTCAAACACACATCACAACTTCAAAAACAATTTCCAAACAACTTTCAAAAACATTGAAAAATCTTTTCAAAAAGATAAACACCTTTGTAAAACATTCAAACAAGAATTGTTACAAAGGTTGCCTAGACAAGGCATCTTTTTCAAAACATTTTCAAAACCACACACACAAAGCACCATTTCAAATAATTGAAAAGCAAAGGCAAGTGATCTAAAACAAGTAACTAAGAGCCCATGGATAACCATGGATGAAAAGGGTGCTAGCACCTTTCCTTTTCATAATCTACCCCCGAACCCAAGAAAACATCTCAAAGGTCTTTCCTGTGCTTTTTGACCTTTCCTTAGGATAAAATAAAAAGTTGGTGGCGACTCTTGCTAAACCGAACAAGTGCGAAAACAAACGCAAAACCCAAGTCAGTTCTCCCACCGTATCACAGTACCCAACATTCATTGGGTCCTTGAGTGTGAGTTGAACATTTGTTGCCTTTGGGGAACCATTGATATATGCCTTTAGGAACTAATAGTCTCCTAAATCTACATTTACTAATGGTATGTCCCTTCTTGCAACAATATAGGCAAGACATCTCTAAGTGAGATCTACTCTTGCTATCTTGATCCCTTACTTCGTAGGTATATTTTTGATATGGATTAATCATACTTTTTCTGAAGTTTAAGCGATCGATAGCAATGTAATCTTAGGTTGTAAAGCTTTGTCTAGTTTGGCTTTTAGAATTCTAACTTCTTTTTGCCAAACATGACAAGTTTCACATCCATGCCAATTAAACCAAGGTCTCTCTTATTTTTCACATTTTCCTTCAATATTTTCTATCATAGATGCTTTAAGAGCTTCTAATTCCTTTTCGGAATTGGAAACCTTTTGTTCTAGATATAAAAAGATTTTCTTGTTTGATGCTAGGTGTTTGAAAGCTTCCTTTGCCTCTTTTTGTAAAGTATTGAAGGAATTTAACAATTCTAAATAAGGCATTTTATCAACATGATCATACTTAGCATGACTTACATTATTTTTCTTATGATGATGAGCCATGAGACAAAGGTTGACCGTTTCTTCTTCATCACTTGAGAAACCTTTACTTGAGGAATCACTATCACTCTCCCAAGAAATGTATGCTCTTCTAGCTTTGGTTGGTTTCTTTTGATTTTTGGCCTTGGCTTTGTCTTTCTTCAAATAGGGGCAATCCGGCTTGTAATGATCGGGTTTGCCACAATGGTAGCATGATCCTCGTGACTTAGACTTCTTATTTTCATCTTGCTTGCTTGGTTGAGAGTGGCGTCTATAATTGATGAGATTCTTATCTGAATGCTGAATTTCGTTTTTCCGGAGGAATCTATTGTATTTTCTTACGAACAAACCCATATCCTCATCCGAACTCTCATCGTCATCACTTGATTCACTTTCACATGAAATTGAGGTGGATGACTTGGAGCTTGAAGCCTTTAGTGCTATAGACTTCTTTTCCAAGTCCCCTGACTTTTTCTTCTTTTCTTTCTTTTCATGCTTTCCAAGGCTCATAAGCTCTTGCTCATGTTCTTGAAGCTTACCCCATAGTGTTGTGAGATCTAAAGTATTTAGATCACTGGCTTCCTTAATTGTCTTAACTTTAGGTTGCCAATCCCTGCTAAGACATCTCAAAATTTTATTAGTAGCAACAGAATTGGCAATTACATGACCTAGTGTATGCAAGCAATTCATTATATGAGAGAATCTCTTTTGCATGTCGGCGATGGTTTCACCTTGCTCCATGCGAAAGAGATCAAACTCTTGCGTCAAAGTATTGATTCTAGGCAATTTTACATCATTTGTGCCCTCATGGGTAACTTGCAAAGCGTCCCACATTTCCTTATCCGTAACGCAATGTGAGACCCGAAAATACTCATCAACTCATAGAGCTGCTATGAGCATGTTTCGTGCTTTCCAGTCATAGGCATAATTTTTCTCATCTTTTTCATCCCATTGTGCTTCCGGTTTAGGAACAGTTATCCCGACAGCATTTTGCATAGTTATTGCAACTGGCCCATCTTGGATAACCTTTCATATTTTCCTATCAACAGAGGTGATATGGACACGCATACAATCTTTCCAATAGCTATAATTTTAACCTGTGAAAACGAGTGCTCTATTGTACGCCCCTTTTAGAGCACAATCCATTTCTAGAAGTTGTATGTGAAGCACTGGATAAACCAGTGCTCTGATACCACTTGTTAGACGATGTGACAGATCTAGAAGGGGGGGTTGAATAGATCCTTTTAAAAATTTGCGCGTTTTGTAAAATTATTTTTATCAGAGAGCGACAACCTTGAATCTGATCATCTAAATTTTACGTATTGGAAAGATCGGATATGCGAACTAATTTGATGAAAATGATGATAATAAAATCACAATTAAAAATGAATATGATGAATCGCTTTAGCAAGTTTAACAAGGTGTAAGTTATTACCAATTAGTTGTGGAGAAGATAAAGCAAATTTGTGAGTTGTAAATTCACCAAACACTTTGTGTACGTACTACACAAGGTCTGGTTATACTCAAATTGTAGTGATTATAGCACTTCGAATGAATGCTATCTGAGTTTTAAATTTTAGTTTATCACTACAATTATTTTGTATGCATAAGAAAATTGATAACTCACAAATTTAAGCAAATAGAAATCAAATGCATAAAACTAAATTGGACACAATATTTGTTAAGGCAGTTCACCCCGTCGTCCTCGCGTGTGATACTTTGCCCCCAATTCTAGAATCTAGAATTAGGATATGAAATTAATTTTGCAAAGTTTGTAAGAGAAGATACAATCACCACAATTCAAAATCACTTGATGAATCTTATATGTTGCACTCCTCTTCCCTTAATTCCAGATGAATCAAGTATGCCAAATCTTGAACAAAAACTCCTTCCTTGAATTATTTTGTACTCAAGAATCTTTGGCCCCAAATCCTTCTTCACAATTCTCCGGTTACCACTACCCGATTGAACACTCCACGGTCTTCCAATCCCTTAGCTCGGCTGAATTCAATGAAGCAAAGATTTGTGATAAAAACCCCCAATTTTGGAGGACAAAACCCCAATGGTTTTATTCAAGAAAAAACCCACAAAGATCTTAACCCAAATCTGAAACTGCATTTTCAATTCGGACGTTATCAACACAATCCCAAGAACTTGATCAACAAAAATGATTGTGTGTAGTTGTTGATGATTGATGAGAGGTTGAAGATGAAGAAAACTCTTGTGTATATCTTTCACTTTTTCTTGTTTTTTTTAAACAGAGGCCAAAACAATATTTATAGATCATTCCCATGATGTAACAGCATAACAAAAAATTAAGACAATTTTGCGATGCATCGGCTCATGCAGGGTATACGGAAGGCGTGCGCCTTCCCGAGCAAGAGAGAGATTGAAGTTCCTTCAATTATGCGCCGACTCATTGTTTTGATGTGCCGATTCATGTTTTCCCATAACTATGCATCGACGCATAAAGAAGGCGTGCGCCTTCCTGAGCGAGAGAGGTTAAAATTTCTTCAGTCATGCGCTGACTCATTCCCTGATGCACCAACTCATATTCTCCCAGAACTATGCGTCGACGCATAGAGAAGGCGTGCGCCTTCCCGGTCATTTCCAAGCCAAGAACTTCTTCTCATGAGCCGACCTGAGGATCTATGAGCCGACTCATGCAGTATGTTTTGAGAGAAATGCTTGTTTTTGATGTTTCTCACTTGCACTTGTTTGAAGCAAGGCATATTTGCACAGATGGGTTTTTAACAATCATTAAAATTCGGTTCTTTCACTTTTGCCCTCACAATTTTTGTTTGGATACACAAGCTGAGGGCTGCACCAATTATGCACAAAAATTCTTTGAATTTTGGAACAAAACATAATAAGTTTCCTAAATCGTCTCAACATCCAATTTTAGAAACTAATGCACAATTGGAGATAAAATTAATTGTTCCAAATAAAATCTTCTTGACATGCGCAAATAAGTGAAATGTATCCAAGAGAATCTCACAAAATCAAAGATGTCACAACATCTTGCTTAACATCTGGAGGAGACAACACCTGCTATAACAATTGTTCAAGATGTCATGACATCTTGCTCAACAGCTGATTGTGATACATGTTTTCTCAAATAAAACACATTTTACCAAAATTGTTGCCAATCATAAAATCACAAACCTAATAATCTCCCCCTTTGAAAAATTTCGGCTAAAACAACCTTTGCATAATAAACCCGGAGATAAGGAATAAAACCATAAAATAACAAAACATAAGCTAAATGAAATACACGTAAACTTTGTACAAATTGCAAACAGAAAACATCAGAGATAAATGTAGCTACAGAGAGACCCAACCTCACACACAAAACACCAGAGATTAAAACTCCTTCAAACTCCAGAAATATCTAGAGATCAGATGTCATGACATGTGGTATGACATCACATCAACACAACCAAAAATAGCTCGAACACAACACAACAAACTCAGCACCATAACACAGTGCTTAGCAACTTCAGACATGTCCATTATTTCCCATGTCACACATAATCAATACTCCCCCTCAAAGGAACATCCAAACATGAACTGTATAAGTTCACACATCAGAGGCACATGCAGCAGAAGAAAAATAAGCCTCATAAACAAAAACTAAGAGAACCAGAGTAACCAGAGTTCTCCATGAAATACTTTAGGTAAGATGTCAGGACATCTGGGATGACATCATGCGCACACACATCGACAGTAGCAGCATAAGCAAATTCCCTTAAGCACTAACAACAAGTATGACAGACATTCATGTTCCCCCTAAATAGTTGCATATATATAACAATCAACCAAAGACCACTCTCCTAAGATTTTGTACAGACCTATCACAATGTTAATCAACATGTCAAGACATTTGACATGACATCACCATGAGGACAAACAAACTTCCAAGCTAACGCACTAACACTTTGCTCCCCATTTTTAGCCAAAAATTGACCCCAAAAATAGAGTAAATGTACAATAAACACGGATTCACATATCTAAACAAGCATAATCGACAAATGGAAGCACACAATTATTAAAAACAAAAATTTATGGAAACACACGTTCTAGATGGAACCTATGGTTCCTAAAAAAACAGATGCCCAATTCACCCCTAAGCTTTTCAAATTGATTTTCATACAAAGCTTTGGTGAAAAAATCATCCAGTTCTTTCTCAGTGGCCACATGATCCAGAGTAATCACCTTGTCTTTAACAAGATCTTTGATAAAATGATGATGAATGTCAATGTACTTGGTCCTACTATGTTGAATATGATTCTTTGAAATGTTGATAGCACTCAAATTGTCACATATAATATCATGACATTCTGCTTGACATTATATTCCTTCAACATTTGTTTCATCCACATCAATTGTGAACAACTACTTCCAGCTACAATATACTCAGCTTCAGAGTAGATAAGGAAACACAATTATATTTTTTTACTAAACTAGGAGATCATATTGTTTCCTAAAAAGAAACATCCACCAGAAGTGATTTTTCTGTCATCAGCACTACCTGCCCAATCTGTATCACAATACCCTACTAGCATGGAATCAGAACCATGAGAGCATAGTATACCATAGTCACCAATACCATTGATGTACTTCAAAATCATCTTTACTTGATTGATGTGACTTATTTTTGGCTCAACTTGGTATCTTGCACAAACACCCACAACAAATGTGATATCAGGTCTGTTAGCTGTAAGATACAACAAGCTACCTATCATGCTTCTATACAAGCTTTGGTCTACATCAACACCTTTTTCATCTTTGGATAAATCCAAATGAGTAGGAGTAGGTGTCCTTTTGTGATTTTCATTTCCCATACCAAACTTATTCACCATGTTCTTGGCGTACTTACTTTGAGAGATGAAGATAAAGTCATCTGTTTTACTTAAAGTCCAAGAAAATAGGTCATTCACCAACAAGACTTATCTCAAATTCTGATTGCATTTGTTTGAAAAAATATTGAACCATCTGGTCTGACAAATAATATCTTGTCTATTCATCCTTTTTTGTAGCCATTGTTTACAAGAAATTATGTCAGTCTCTCATACCAAGCCCTAGGAGCTTGCTTCAATTTATAAAGAGCTTTCTTTATCTTGAACACATGACCTAGATAAGTAGGATCAATGAACCCTTTGGGTTGTTCGACATAAACCTCTTCATGTAAGTACCCATTATGGAAGACACTTTGCACATCCATTTGAAACAGTTTAAACTTCAATAAATAAGCCACCCCTAACAGTAGTATGATGTATTCAAGACGAGCAACTGGAGCAAAAGACTCATCAAAATCTACCCCTTCAATATGAGTGTAGCCTTGTGCCACAAGCCTGGCCTTATTTCTGGTGACAACTTCACTTTCATCAAATTTCTTCTTGTACACCCACCTTGTTCCAATTACATGTGTTCCACTGGGCCTAGGAACTAAGTCCCAAATTTCAATTCTCATGAACTGACTAAGTTCTTCTTGCATGACATTGATCTAAAATTCATCATTTAAGGCTTCCTTTACATTCTTGGGTTCAATCTTAAAAACAGAGCAAAAGTTAGAAACAACCTCCCTTGATCTAGTTGTAATCCCTTGATTAATATTACCTATAATGAGTTCTTTAGGATGATATTTCTGAATTCTAATTGAAGGACCTTTATTGACTTGATTGTTTTCAGGTTCGACATCAATGGTCTCAGTATTGGTGTCTTCTTCTTCCATATTTTCCAACTCATCATCCATCTGAAATGATGTTCCAACATTGTATTCAACATCATGTTCACTGTCTCTGCTTGAGTCATCAACCACAATATTTATAGACTCCATCATGAACTGAGTTATGGTGTTAAAAACTCTATAGGATCTATTGTTTGTAGAGTACCCCAGAAATATTCCTTCATCACTATTGGGATCCATTTTTCTTCTTTGCTCACGATCAACCAAGATGTAGCATTTACTTTCGAAATATGAAAGTATTTGACTATAGGCTTCCTTCCTTTCTGTAAATCATAAATAGTATTTGAAGTACCAGTCCTTAAGGTGACTCTATTATGAATATAACATGTAGTGTTCATAGCTTATGCCTAAAAAGGATATGTTAAATTCTTAGCATGAACCATGACTCTTGCTGATTCTTGCAGAGTCATATTCTTTCTCTTAACGAGTCCATTTTGTTGAGGAGTGATGGGTGAAGAGAATTCATGACTAATACCTTCAGAGGCACAAAATTCAGCAAACTTGTTGTTTTTAAACTCCCTACCATGATCACTTATGATCTTTACAATACCACTTTCCTTCTCTCTTTGAAGCTTTTGACACAACTCCTTGAAGACATCAAAGACTTCTAATTTTTATTTGATGAAATTTATCCATGTGAATATCATCAACAACAACATAAGCATACCTTTTTCCACCAAGGCTTTCAACTTGCATAGGTCCCATCAAGTCCATATGAAGGAGTTCCATAACTTTTGAGGTAGTCTAATGTTGAATCATCTGGTGTGACATCTTGGTCTGCTTTCTAATTTGACACTCATCATAGATTCTTCCTTACTCAATTTTGAGCTTAGGAATGCCTCTGATAGACTCTTTAGACATAATCTTCTTCATTCCTTTTAGATGCAAATGACCATGTTTTTGATGCCACAATTTGGCTTCATCTTCCTTGAACAACATACACGTGGAGGAACAAGATATTCCTTGAGGTTTCCACAAGTAGCAATTATCCTCAGACCCGTCTTCTCTCGTCATTATTTCATTCTCCTTATTAGTGACCAAACATTTAGACTTAGTGAAGTTAACCTTAAGGCCTTGATCACATAACTGACTAATACTTATCAGATTGGCAATCAGACCTTATACACAAAGGAATCTATCAAGCTTAGGAGATCCTTCACAAGATACTTTTCCAACTCCCTTAATTACTCCTTTGGCACCAACTCCAAAAGTGACATAAATATTTGTGTGAGGTTTAACATCCTCCAATAAATTCTCCATACATGTCATATGCCTATAACATCCACTGTCAAAATACTAGTCTTCACTAAAAGAGACTCTGAGAGAGGTATGAGCAATGAGATTTTTGGCTGCATGCTTTACTTTCCATTCCTTTCTAGTTTTAATCATTAAAGGATTATCACTAGGCTGGGATGGATATCTTGGATAACCATGGAGCCTATGTCAAAGTTGCTCTGTGTGGCCATGTCTTCCATAAAAATTACATTTCCAAGGCTGGAGCTTGGCTTTGGTTTGAGTTTCCTGTGACCTGGCAGGATGTTGTAACATCTGGTCATACATTTTTCTCTCAACCTTCGTTCTAGCAGGAACAAATTTTATCCCATGGTCTTTCTTTTTATTTTTCAAGGATTGAAAATGAAACCATATGTTAGCATGCCCTTTTCCTCCTTCTACATCTTGAAGGATGTCATCCAACACATCAGATCTATTGTTCAACATTCTAACAACTTTGATCAAATTATCAAGTTTTGATGTTAACAAAGTCACTTTATTCTGAAGCTCAAAAATGTCAGTTAAGTATTCCTCCTTCTCAGTTTGAAGTTTAGCTATGATCATTCTCCACTTCACTCCCATTTGGTAGACTTCTTCACTTTTGTTGCACAACTATTTGTAAGAATCAGTCAAAATCATCACAAGATATTTCTTCACTTTTGGAGTTTACATTAAAATCTCATTTTCCTATTAGGGCGTTCACAAATTTAATAGACTCTCCCCCAGTTTCACCTTCAGAGATATCATCATCTGACTAAGAAATAGTCAGTCTTTTTTGTTGTCTCTTGAGATAGATAGGATATTCTACTCTAATTTTCCCAAATCCTTCAAATCCATGACACTGAATCCCTTTACTTTGATTAGGTATCTCTTCAGTTCTAATTTTTTTTGAGAATCATAGTTATTGCTGATGTCAGATGGGATGTTCTCGACACTTGGTCTTCCCCTTCTGTCCATTCTCTTTAGAATTCTATTGAATTTCTTTCTAAGTAATATAATGGTATTTGGCAATCCTTTTTCAATATCCAGATTAGTCTGACCCTCTTCATCTTGAGCATTGGACACAAAAGCTATGCTCTTGTTCTTCTTCTCAGACTTGTCACTTATAGCCAGTTCAAATATTTGAAGTGATCCAACAAGTTCATCAACTCTCATGCTGCTGATGTATTAAGCTTCTTCAATAATTATTACCATTCTAAACTTCCAATAGTCATAGTTTTCACCATCTAATAGAGGTGGTATGTAATTGTATCCTTATCCCTTGCCCATAGTACCAGAAAGTATTCCACCTGGAGCTTATACAATAAACAGAACATGGTTCCTGCTCTGATACCACTTAAAATTCGGGCACTTCCAAATAGATATTAAGACAGACGTCACAACACCAACACACAATGTCAGGACGGATGTCAAGATATCATCTTCCTGATACAACAATCTGCAGAAGTTATGAATTATGCATAAATTAAATTGCTGAAGATAAATAACAGTTAATTGTTAACTCAGTTTAGTGCAACATCATCTACTCTGGAGGCATCCAAGCCAGGAAGGAAATCCACTATGATAGTATTAGTTCAAGGCTAAACAAACCTATTTTATAACTTATCACCTAATCACTACCTTATACAACTTCTACCTAGAAACCTCCTAGATATGAGACCTCCCTCTCACTTCCCACAATCACCTCAATGAAACTAAAAAAAAAAACGTATAAGTTATGGCGGTTTCATTATGGCATTTGACGAAAACCATCACAATTTACGATAAAATGCGACAGTTATATAATATTAATAATATAATGGTTGTTTCGATCGCCATTATTTACATATATTTTTAATATTAAAATATTCGAACGCATATCCACAAAACTTTCCCTTTTTTTTTGCTATTATAATGAAGTGCGCTGCCATTCTTTTTTTCCTCCTTCTTATTTAATTTTAATTTTAATTTTAATTTCTCCAATTCATAATAACAATAATTGAGTAATTTTTTCTAAAAACTAAAAAACAATAGACACCCTAAAGACTATTCTTTCTTCTATGCCACCTCACGAAACACACCGCCACTCCATCTTCTTTCTTCTCTGCCAACTTTTCAAGGGCTCCTCTACCGCTCCTCTTCTCTGCCATTTGTCGTCGTCTCTTTATCACTCCTTTGTTCAAGTGCTCCTCTACGTCTCTTCTTCTCCGCCAATTGTTCAAGGTAAAATTAGGTTTTTCTTTTACGTTTTTAATTTCATTTTTGTTTGATTTTGGTGTTAAGCAAAGTTGATTTATTGTTTTAAAATTCTATGTAGGTTAAATTTCTTGTATTAGCTAGAAAGAATTTTTTGGATTTATTCTATTTCAAGGGTTTGTGTTTTGGTTCTACTTTGTAGTAATGTGTTTCTTTCTATTATTTTACTTCTCTTTAAGTGTTATAGGGTTGTTAAACCAGCCATAATATCAACTATAGCTGCAATAGAACCATTTCCTACAAATGCAGAACCCGTAGCTTAAATAGAACCATTTCTTACAGCAACTAAATACTTCACATCATATTCCATTAGGTTTAGAAGAGAAAGTCCGTTTACGATTTTATCCCGAAGCTATTTAAACAATTTTGTTGTGTTTCGTTGTTCTTCGACGAGTTGCGATGGTCGAATGTTGTTCATGATATGAAGCAAACATGTTGCTTCTGTAAATATAAGAGCAGAAAACGTTAGCACATGCCTATTTATAAGGAATATTTGTTTACAACCTTACATGCCTATTTATTGTTTCTTAATTCATGGATATTGGATTTTGTAAGTAAATATTCATTTCAAATGCATCGAAATTTGTTGTTAACGATAGAAAGTAAAAGTTCCTTTTGGCTAACATCTTTTACCATTTAAAGTTAGATGACACTTATTTGAGAGCATAAATGTATTAACTATTAATGGGGATATTTAGTGTCACTGTCAAGGTTATAGACACATGATCTTCAACTAGGAGTTTTCATTAACTTATGTTGCAAGTCTATGTAAATGATGATTAGAAGAGTAGTGATTTATGGGTTCTACTGCAAGTATATATGATCAAAAGTTTTTATTTATTTAATTCTCATGTATTATTTTTAGAATAACCATACAAAGGTAGTAGACAACAGGTTAAAAATGGTAGCATAATTAACAAGCAAGGAGCCACTATAAAGTGTTCCATTATATTCTTGAACCTCACTAGTTGGTTCAATACCATACTCACTTGCAAGAGACACAGCCTGTAAAACTAAACCACTCTCAGTGACTCTAACTCTTCCAGAAAACTGTAGTTTAAAACTATGTTTTATATTAAGTGTCAAAAACAGTGGTCACACTATTCTATGAATATTCAAATATTTGTGAAACAAAATATTATATCATTATTTGTACATCCTTGAAAGCAATATCTCATTATCTGTAATTATCATCGGATACAATTGAATATTAGTCACAGAAAATTGCATATGAGTGCAAACAAAAATGATTACAAGAGTAGGAATGTTATAGAATAAAATATTCAGAAAGTTTGTAAAGGAAAAGAATTTAAAATAATTAAATTTTAAACTGGTTCATATAATGGCATTTAATCAATGTTATTTGTTTGGTTGATTTTTTTGTGTTAATTATAGCTTTTGTTTGTTTAGGTTTTCTGTCCATCTTTTATTCAATAATTTCTTTCTTTTTATAAGGTGTATTTAATAAGATATATTTAATATATTAAGTATAGAACAGATAGTATTTAGCCACTATGGAAGAAACAAATCTAAGTTTAGGCATATTTGTTTTGAGAAACTGAGTTTGCATCAGAGTTGTTGGTATTGATAGTGTTATTTGTTTTATTTTGGTAAAAACTAAGCCTAAACCGGGTGCTGACAATGCCTTTACAAACAAATTGTTCTGGAAAACATCTAACTCTGATCTCTTTCTAGAATACATCTAACCAACCATTTTTATATATCTTATCTACATGTAAATGCATGTCTTGTCATAAAAAATTGTATGTCTATTTATCTGTCTACAAGTATAGAGTATGTTTTTAATTTGGGTTCGTATTCTCACTCAACAAGATTATGAATATATGTTATGAAATTATGTCACATTGATACAATTATATACTTGCTGCGTTGGAATAATGATGTGTTGGAATAATTATGTTCAATTGATACAATTTTGTTTGGAGTAATTATAGACTTGTTGTGTTGGAATTATGTAGTACAAAATGACATTAAAAACTAGTCTTCATTCTATTTTGAGTACTATATTGTTGCACAAAATATCCTTTGGAGTAAATAATTAGTTGTAATATAATAATTATGTTTTTTTGTAGGTTTCTGAAACCGAAAGTGAACCTTCATCACCCTATGATATAAGAAGATCATTAGATACAAGCAATACAATGAAGAAAATCATCGAGAGTCCTTCAAATGACATATAATTTTTCATTGCACTTTTATTTTTTAAAGATTGTTTATTTTGGGAATAGGTTAGGATAATTGATACAAAAAGTGTTGGTCGTTTTTATGTTTTAATATTTTACGAGTAGTTTGAGATACTTATATCAAACATTTAAAGTTACTATATAACTTTGACAAAGTTAAATAATTGCACTGAATTATATGTATATATGTATAGAACTTTTGATAAATGTACTTTAATTTTTTTACAAGAATTCATATATATATATATATATTAATTTGGTGGTATTAAATTTTGAAATTAATTTGAAAATTGTGGCGGTTATTACATTATTATTTTGGCTAATATCATAAGTAAATTAGGACGGGTTAAAATGACGTAATTTTCAGTATATTACCTAAGTTTTAACCACCTATAATTTAGATATTTGTTTCTAATGTGAAACTTATGGCGTTTGAGATCGACACTAATTTTAAACAAAAACCGTCACTTTAAACCATGCATAATACGGCGGTTTGCACGGCGTTTAAATTTAAACCGCCATAATTTTCCTCGCGGCAGCCGAATTATGGCATTTTATAAAACATCGTATTTATTAATTGTGGCGGTTGAAACCGCCGTAAACTTCTTAAACTAACCGCCGGAATTTACGTGTATTTTTGTAATGTGATAATAACAAAGAACAAAACAAAAGAACATACTTTCAATTACACACAATCCACTCTTTGCTTAAAAGCTCATGAGTGATTGACGATGAACAAACAATCAAACTCTGTATCAAACAATGGTACATGAGTGACATACAAAAACACAAACACACCTAAAAAACTCTAAAATCCTAAGACTCTTGAAAAATCAAGTTTCCCTTTTTTTCTTAAGTTCTTAACAACATTAGGTTTAGGTTTTTCTTTTATAAACTCCTCAGCAATTCATGGGCTTCAAAATCTTCACTCAATTTGTTGATTGTTGCTACGGTAAAACGGCAAGCAAAAAGTTAGTTATTAATTTACCGGGTGATATTTAAGTTACATCGTATCGTGTCCACAGAGATTGGTGAATTGAAATATCGTTCCATAAATCTATCGTTGATGAGTTTGCGGGTAAATGGGTTGAAAGGAAAAGTATCAACATAAAATAAATGTATAAAAAGGAAAAAGGAATAACTTATCAAACATGCATATATACTACTTCTCACAGATTAAACATATCGACCTCTTATACTAAACCTACAATATTCATCAATATCATCACATGCCACTCACAACCTAAGTCATTTCTAACCCAAATTGAGAGGCCGAATGCATCACCTCGGTAACAATCTCTCAACCACCTCAACAAAACAGAAGTCAACCGTGCTCGCTTGTGTCGACGATCTCTCAGAATGACACAAACAACACAGAGGCATTAATCACAAACACCCTAAGTGAATAACAGTGCTAAATCTATCTCTAGAATTCAGACACTATTAGATAATCATCTTAGATAAGAATCTAAGCAGTATATGTCTATAAAAACTCAAATTCCTACCACAAAGCAAAAGTCAAGGATAACAATCGACAAAGATTTGTAAAGCAAGTTTTATATAAAGTCAAGGGCGACAAATATACATGAGTTCAAAGAAAATATATATACAATACCCAACAAAAGAGAAATACAAAGAGAGAAGAAGAGATAAACCATAAATCTTCCGGTTTATCAACGATGGTCAATGAGAAATTCACCTCCAATCATCCATAAGCAAAACCCTAGTGTTGTTTTCTATGCTAATCTAACAAAAATGAAGGTTGATGGAGTTGGGAGCAAAAAATTCCCCAAAACCATAACCTAAAAAATGAATGAAATGAAGTTATAAAACAAATCTCAGCAGACCGTGCTAAGCGGGCCTGGCGCGCTAAGCGCGACTTCTTTATTTTACACACTAAATCGCCTTAAACCATGCAAGCGCGCTATCCGCGCTAAGCAGGCTTCATAATATTGGTTATGCCAAATTGTCCAAACGTATAAAAAGGAAAAAGGAATAACTTATCAAGCATGCATATATACTACTTCTCACAGACTTAAACCTATCGACCTGCTATAATAAACCTACAATATTCATCAATGTCATCACATGTCACTCACAACCTAAGTCATTTCTAAAAAAAAATTGAGAGACCGACTGAATCACCTCGGTAGCAATCTCTCAACCACCTCAACAACACATAAGTCAATCATGCTCGCTTGCATCAACGATCTCTCAGAGCGACACAAACAACACAAAGGCATTAATCACAAACACCCTAAGTGAATAACAACGCTAAATCTATCTCTAGAATTCAGACACTATTAGATGATCATCCAATATAAGAATCTAAGCAATATATGTCTATAACAACTCAAATTCCTAGCACAGAGAAAAAAATCAAGGATAACAATCGACAAAGATTTATAAAGAAAGTTTTATATAACGCCAAGGGCGATAAATATACATGATTTCAAATAAAATATACATACAATACCCAACAAAAGAGAAATACAAAGAGAGGAGAAGAGATAAACCACAAATCTTCCGGTTTGTCAATGCCGGTCAATGGAAAATCCACCTCCAATCATCCATAAGCAAAGCCCTGGTGTTGTTTTCTAAGCTAATCCAATAAAAATGAAGGTTGAATGAGTTGGGAGCAAAAACTTCCCCAAAACCATAACCTAAAAAATGAATGAAATGAAGTTATAAAACAAATATCAGCAGACCGCGCTAAGCGGGCCTGGTGCGCTAAGCGCGACTTCCTTATTTTACACACTAAACCGCCTTAAACTGCGTTAAGCGCACTATCCGCGCTAAGCGGGATTCAAAACATTGGTTCTTCCAAATTTTCCAAACATAAGCAACGCGCTATAAAATGTGCTAAGCACACTCGCACTTAGCAGCCTCTGTGCGCTAAACGGGCTCTTCTGGACAGAATGTCCTAAAACTGGTCTTTTATTCTGAAAACGTGCATCCGGAGCTGTGCCTTCGACACCTTATCCCTCAATGCTCCAAAATGAATGGAAAAACATCAAATGATACATTATGTACACAAAAACACAAACTAAACATATTTACCCAAAAGTCGGGTTTATTCAACGATTATAAACAACAAAAAGTCGATAAGTGCAAAAAAAAGTATTTACAAAAATAGCTACAATTTGCACTTATCATTGATCCACAAGCTGAGGGATGCACCAATTATGCAAAAAAATCTCCTTGAATTTTGGAACAAAACATCATAAGTTTCCTAAATTGTCTCAACATCCAATTTTAGAAACTAATGTATAGTTGGAGATAAAATTAATTGTTCCAAATAAAATCTTCTTGACCTGGGAAAATAAGTGAGATGTATCCAAGAGAATCTCACAAAATCAAATAAGATATGTCAAGAAAGTAACAACTCTTACTATATCATTTGGCAAAGATGTCACAACATCTGGAGGCAGCAACACATGCTATACCAATTATTCAAGATGTCATGACATCTTGCTCTATATTTGGTTGTGATACATATTTTTCCAAATGAAACGTGTTTTACCAAAATTGTTGCCAATCATAAAATCAAAGACCTAACAATAATGTTGATAGCGTGTCAACTGAAAATGATAATGTTGGTAGTTTTCCCATTGAAAATGATAGTGTTGATAATGTGTCTACTAGTGATGATGTTAATAATAATGATGATAATGTTGATTATGATATATTTAATCCAAGAAATATGGATCATCTTCAACCTAAACTGATTGGTTTATTAGTTGCAAAAGATCCTAAAAGAGATAATTCCATTGTGAAAGGTCCTAAAATAGATAATTTGTATATGCTTTAGCAAATGGAGAATGTGATAGAGATTAGCTTATTTATTTGAAAGAGCTTGATAGAGTGTTTTGTTTTTGTTGTAAGGTTTTAAAAAATGGGATTGGTAGGGGACAATTATAAAATGAGGGTTATAATGATTGGTCACATGTTGGTGCAAGCATTAAAGAACATGAGTTAGGCATGGAACATGTTAAGAATATGGCTGCTTGGTATGAGTATCGCCTAAGGCTGGAGAAATATGATCTACAATTAATAATGTTAGCAAACTTTTACAGAAAAAATATGCTTATTGATGTTGCTATGGAAAAAAATAAAGGAATTGATTTCATTTTTTGAAGAATATAGAGAAACATGTTTTTATAAGGCGCTTTTCTTCTCTAATCCTAGTCATCGACACTTTTCTTCTTCTTCTTCTTTATCTCTCAGAGAGGGGTGATTTATGGTCGATTTTGATCCAAAATCATGCCTCCAAATTGTTTTTGTTTCTCTATTAACTAAATAGGTGATTTTCACATATATTTATTGTTTCTTTTGTATTTTTTTGGTGATTTTGTCATTTTAGTGTGTCATTATTTGTTTTGATTTCTCCTCTTTGTGCGGTGTATTTTGTTTTCATGTCTTTGTGCAGTGTTCATTTGTTTTAGGTTGAAAGATTAGTGTCGATCTATTGTAGATCTAATCTATGACTTTGGTGCCATTAACGTTATGGACCCTGAGGAATGAATATTTTTGACATTTCAATACAATCATATTTGTATGCTTATGCAATTTGTCATTGTATGCTATTAAAAAGGATGTTATGAATTTTTTCGTAGATTCATCCTTTTTGTTTTTGGAAATTTTGAATTTGTATTGCATCGACGTACTCCATCAATTTGAATGAATGAATATCGTTTATTTTTAGTTAAAAAAATGAGGCAGTAGTTAATGCTAAGGAAATTGCGGTTGAATTTAATATCACTCCAACATTTCCTTAAAGGCATATAATTAAAAGAAAAAGACAGTTTGATGAGAATTTGAATATCCCAATAGTCGAGCTATCTGAAGAGAAATCTTTTAGGGATAATCATTTTCCTTACCTTGTTGATCAAGCTGTTGTTTCTATTAATAATAGATTTGAGAAATACCAAGAGTATGAAAGTATTTTTGGTTTCTTGTTTACTTATCACGAGTTACAATCATTAGATGATGCAACTTTGAAGTTTTGTTGTATTAACTTTGAACGGGTAATGAAACATAATGAGAAATTTGATATTGATGTGAAAGAATTTTTTGTGGAGTTAAAGTTACTAAGAGAAATGTTGCCTGAAGAAATCATAAGACCTACTAATATTATTATTTTCAAAAGGCTTCGATTGTTTTCCTAATACAATTATTGAATATGGAATTTTATTGACTATTCCTGTGACAGTTGCTACTGCAGAAATAAGTTTTTGAAAGTTGAAGTTATTAAAGAATTACTTGCGGTCTACCGTGTCACAAGAAATACTGAATGAATTGGCATTGATAACAATTGAAAGTGATCTTTTAGAAACAATAAAATATGAAGACTTGCTTGATGAATTTTCTTCAAAAAATGTTCAAAAGTAGAAACTTTTTAAATAATTAGAAACTTTAAATTGTATGAAATGTTAATTATAGTCTAAATAATACTTTAACCTTTCTGCTACATCATTTGGTTAATATATAATTGAATTTTTAGTGTTCCATTTTTAATTATTAATTTTTTTATATAGGCCTATTTGTTATAATTTAGAATAGGGTCTCCCAGTTAATTGGATCAATGCATGGTCCAATTTCTGAAGATTTTGAAGACCAATGGTTCTCTAGACCAACTTCTGAAGACTCTGAAGACAAGGTTCTATTGAACAAAATTCTGTAGACTCTGAAGAAAAGGTTATGAAGACTCTGAAGATCAAGTGTTGAAGACTCTGAAGACAAGGTTCAGGTTGGACAAGTTCTGAAGACTCTGATGACATGGTTCTGGAAACTTAGCTTTGATCCTTTTACGCATGCTTCAACCATTATACATCCATAAGTCTCTGTAGTTTAGAAGAGAATATCAAAAGGGTTCGCGTGAGTAATAATGCAAGGTACAACATCACCTCGCCTCCACTATGCTAGTTTTGTGGCGCGAGAACACTACTATTGTACAAGGTTATCTACCACTCTCACTGACTGTTGCAAGAAGACAACTGGAATTTTGGTATTCCTATTCCACCTCCAACGGATTTCTTTTTGGATATAAAAATAAGACTTGGAAGAATTGGAAAAGTTTAAGAACTTTGAAGAAACTCGCGGTTATTCAAGTTGCTGAAACGATGCCAAAATAACTCTGTAATTTTTATAAAGCAAGGAGTTGTTGCTCGTTAACTTGCTAGCGAGGAACTTTTGTTTGTTAACTTGCTTAACACTTTTGTGTTATTATATGTACTTTAATCTTGTGTAATCTTCTTTTAAGAAGCAATCTTGTAAACACAAAAATATATATTCAACAGTGAGTTGATTGTTCCTTGAGTGACTAAGTGTTAGTTTGTATACTCATGGAGTCATTGCCAATTTTTCTTTAAGGTTTAGTTCCTTGAGTAACTAAGTGTTAGTATTTACACTCAGAAAGACATTGACAAATGGTATTTGTGGTTTTCAATAGTGGCGATTATTGTTGTTGTGGTTCCGTAATGATCCAGGCGTTTTAGAAACACTATGGCTATTCCACCACATGTTGTTGTTATGCCTGAAAACGAAAACTACAATGATAAACCTACCATCTTTAATGGTGAAAGATTTAATTATTTAAAAAGATAGACTAGAAATTTTCTTTCTAGCTCATGATGTTGATCTTTGGGATTTGGTAGTTGTGGCTACGAACATCTTACAGATGCCAGTGGAAATAAGCTTGAAAGAAGAGCTACGAATGAAAAACAAAAGAAAGATTATAAGAATCCTCATAAAGTAAGAACTATCTTGCTGAATGCATTTCTTATACTGAGTATGAGAAGATAAAAAAATAGAGACTCAAATAAGTCTATATTTGATTCTTTAATAATGACTCACGAAGGCAACACTCAAGTTAATGAGACCAAAGCTTTGGCTTTGATTCAAAAATATGAAGCCTTCAAGATGGAAGAAGATGAAACAGTTGGGACTATGCTCTCAAGGTTTCAAATTTGGTTGCGGGACTAAAATTTCTTAACAAAGGATAATCCACTTCAAATCATGTGAAGAAGATTAACAGAAGCTTGCCAACAAGATGGAGGCCCGTGGTAACTGCTCTTAAATTGACTAAAGATCTGAACAACACTTTTCTAGAAGAACTGGTGAGTTATTTGAGGAGTCATGAGATTGATCTGGAACAAGATGAACCTCATAAGAAGGCAAATATGTTGCTCTTAAATCCATAAGAAGATCTGAGAAGACGAGATCTCTTCAAGTAGAAGAGATAGGGGATTCCGAAGAAGATTTTGATGAAAAACAAGATGAGTTGTCACTGTTATCCATAAGGGTTTACCAACTCTGTAAGGGAAATAAAGGCAACAAGTTTAGAGGAGATAGAAGGACTGGTGGTCGCTTCGAGTCTACTTCTGGACAAAGGAAGTCTGGTAGCAACAAAGATGTCACTTGGTACGAGTGTAATGATCCAGACCATTACACAAATGATTGTCCCAAGCTCGAGAAGGACAAGACCCAGAAGAAAGTTTTCAGAGGAAAGAAGAAATGTTAATGGCTACATGGGATGACTTTGATTCCTCGGGAGACGACTCTGAGGAAGAACAAGCCAATGGGGCACTGATGAAAACCATCAAAGCTTATGATGAGGTGATCCATCCAAAAGCAGATGTTGACTCTTATTCAAACATAAAAGAGGTATTTTGTGACCTTACTCATTCTAAATTAACTTCTTATTTACTTGAAATTCTGGAAAAACATGAGTTGCTTAAGAACGAATTCAAGGAACTTAAAAAGGTCCATGAATATGTTTCTAAAGAATACAACAAACTTAAGGAATAATTTTCTTCTTTAAGAGAAGAAAATTATATTCTTAATATTGATTAATGTATTCTCAAAAGAAAGAGTTCCAGTATTAAGAAGGAAATTCCTTTAGAAGCTTTTGTGAGCACTCATGATGTCATAAAGAAACATGACAAATCATTACAGAAATTTCTTGCTTGAAGCTGGGTAGAAGCTTCATGGCTTTAATGATATATGGAATAAGAAGAAACAATACAAAAGTTATTGGTTATGATTCTTATAAAGAATCTAATTCTAAAAAAGAAGATAAAACAAATACTCTTCATTCTTATTTTGTCTTTGTTAGTTTTAAGCCTAAGGTAAAAGGAAAGGATAAAACTCCTTTTGTTTTTAAGGCTAAGTCTAAATCAAAGTCCCGTTTTAAAAATGCAATTAAATATGTTTATCCTGCTCCTAAGCCCAAGGTTGTAAACAACTATGAGAATACTAACAAGAAAGGAGCCAAGAAGTAGGTACCTAAGAAGCATATAATATATGTTGCTGATATCCTTAGCAACGATGTCAAGACATCAATCATGGTATCCAGACTCTGGCTGCTCGCGACACATGAGTGAAGAAGGCATATATTCCAAAGCCTGTAACTTAAGCCTGGAGGTGTCGTGGGTTTCAGAGGTGATCAGAAAGGGAAGATCATGGGCTCCAAAATAATTGGTAACGATTCTCTCCCTTCTATAAATAATGTTTTTCTTGTTGATGGATTAATATATAACTTATTGTCCATAAATAAACTAAGTGGCAATGATTATGATGTAATCTTTAATCAAAACTCTTGTAAGGCTGTTAGTCTGAAGGATGGCTCAATCCTTTTTAATGGTAAGAGGAAGAACAACATCTATGATATTAGACTTTTTAATCTTAAAGAGAAAAACATAAAATACCTTATGTCTGTTAATGAAGAGCAATGGATATGGCATAGACATTTGGACCATGTTAGCATGAGAAGAATCTCTCAGTTAAATAAGCTTGATCTTGTCACATTCCTTTCAAAACTGAAGTTCTCTTCAGGAGCTCTTTGTGAAGCATGCCAGAAAGGCAAGTTTTCAAAAACTTATTTTAAAGCAAAGAATGTTGTATCTACTTCTAGGCCATTGAAGCTTCTGCACATTGACTTGTTTGGACCAGTGAAAACTGTTTCTGTCAATGGTAATAAGTATGGATTAGTCATTGTTGATGACTATAGTCATTGGACATGGGTTAAGGGTCTTAAACAAAAGGATGAGCTACATTGTTTGTTTACTACCTTCTGCTCTCAAGTGCAAAATGAGATGAATCTCAAAATTGCCAAAGTCATAAGTGATCATGTATGCGAGTTTGAAAATAAAAACTTTGAAAAGATTTTTGATGAAAATGGCATTTCTCATGATCTCTCCTACCCTAGAACTCCACAACAAAATGGATTTGTAGAGAGGAAGAATATATTTTTACAAGAAAGGGCCAAAACCATGATCAACGAGACTAACATGGCAAAGTATTTATGGGAAGAGGAAATCAACACAGCGTGTTACATTCATAATAGAGTCTCTATAAGCCTATTCTGGGTAAGACTTCTTATGAATTGTGGAAGAACAGAAAACCCAACATTTCGTATTTTCATCCTTTTGGATGTGATTGTTTTATGTTGAACACTAAAGAGAATATTAACAAGTTTGATTCTAAGCATACAAGTGTATCATGTCAGGATACTTTGAACGCTTAAAAGGCTACATAGTGTATAACACTGAAACTCTTATTATTGAGGAATCTAATCATGTTAGATTTGATGATAAGCTTGACTATGAAAGGTTAAAGCTAGTTGAGAAGTTTGTCGATCTAGAGATTACCTTCTCAGACTCAGAAGGTAATTATGTTGCTAACAAGGATCCTAAGAAGAAATACTTAGAAGGAGCCCAACAAGAAGCTGTTGAAGCTCAAACTCCTCTGAGGAAGCACAAAACCAGATCCTCACATTCTGCAGAATTGATTCTGGGTGATAAATCTGAACGAGCCAGAACCATATCCTCTTTTAAACCTTTAGAAAAGACGCTTCTAGGTTTGGTGTCCCTTATAAAGCCTATATATGTTGATGAAGCACTTTTGGACACATAATGGATTTTGACTATGCAAGAAGAGCTGAATCAATTCTCCATCAATGATGTATGGGATCTTGTGCCAAGACCCAAAGGAACTCATGTGATTAGAACCAAGTGGGTCTTCAGATACAAGCTCAATGAAAAATGAGATGTAATAAGAAACAAGGTTTAACTAGTTGCACAAGGTTATAGTCAACAAGAAGGGATTGACTATACAAAAACCCTTGCACAAGTTGCCAGGTTAGAGTATATTTGTCTCTTAATTTCATTTGTTGTTAATAACAACATCATCATGTATCAAATGGATGTTAAGAGTGCATTTCTAAATGGTTACATAACTGAGGAAGTGTATGTACGCCAACCTCCTAGTTCTGAAAATCATAAAAATCAATATTTTGTTTTCAAACTTAAGAAATCATTGTATAGTACGAAACAAGCTCCTAGAGCTTGGTATGACGAATTGAGAAATTTTCTTTTAGAAAATGATTTCACCATAGGAAAGGTTGATATCACCTTGTTCTTTAAGTCCTCCAAAAATGACATTCTGGTAGTTCAAATATATGTTGATGATGTTGTATTTAGTTATACTAATGCCACTTTGTGCAAGGAATTTTCTAAGTGTATGCAGGCTGAGTTCGAGATTAACTTAATGGGAGAACTCAAGTTCTTTCTGGGAATCCAAATTAATCAAGGCCCAGAAGATAAGTTCATCCATTAAAGAAAGTACACAAAAGTACTTCTGAAGAAGTTTGACTTGTCTAAATACAAGATAGAAAAAACACCTATGCATCTCACTTGCGCTCTAGAGAAGTACGAGGTAAGTGTTAAGGTAGAACAAAATTTGTACAGAAGTATGATAAGTTATGTATTATATTTTACTGCTTCTATGCCTGATATTTTATTCAGTGTTTGCTTGTGTGCTCGCTTCCAATAATATCCTAGATAATGATAAGGGGTTTTTGCATCATTTTCATTAGACGTTTTGCTTTATTATTTTATCGTTTTTTATTCGTTTTTCCTTCATTTTGCTATGCTTTGTGCTTCTGTATTATATTTCTTTTGTTTTCAGGCCTTAACAATCATACTAGAAGTAAAGAGGATCAAATCAGATGAATTGCAAAGAAGATGTGAAAAGTTAGAAATCTCCAGTACTAATACCAGAACTCCTGTTAGAACAAAGTTTGGTTCTAATCATATCTTAGAGTTTTGATGATAACAATGAAATAAATTTTGTGATATATATTTTATACTCTAACCTGTATGTTCTCTAAGTTCAGATGAAGTTCTGACTTACGCATCTTAGAAAGAAACAACATTCTACGCAAGTATAAAGCAAACTCTGATGAAGAGCAATCCTACGCTGAAAGCAACATCTGATAAAATGGAAGATTAAATCAAACTCTGATAAACAGATATTGAAGAATACTCTGATAGAAAAAAAGATCAAGTAAACTATGAAATGGAAACGCTGCAAGAAAACACTTCAACTTCCAGAGACAAGCTCTGACAGTACCGTTGGTTATTAAATGCTAAGACGGCTAACGCACTCAAGTGTACTACACGCACGAGCATTGGAAACATAAAGACCAAGCCTACTCGCTACACGCAACACGCATCATTGCAAACACGCTTCATTAAATGCATGCACTATCATCAAGGCATTAACGGTCAAGAATTGGAAGCTATATATAGAAGACCTTTTGTTTCAAAGAAAGGTTACTGACTTACGTTAAATACACTTAAGCTCACTATTTTCATACTTGTAAACTAATACTGTATAGTTGGTAGATCTTAAGTATTGGGCAATAATCTTAGTGATAAATCACAATTGTGATAAAGCTTTTTAGAAGCAAATCAGTTTCACTACTATTAAGAGATAATTTTGTAAGTGTTCCTTGAGAGACCAGTTGGGTCAGATTTCTCAAGAGGGCTAGGACTAGTTGAGTCTTAGAGGTGTTAGTCACTTGCAGTTGGCTTGTGCATTGTATTGTTAGTCACACCAGTTTGGTTGTGCATTTGTAATCAATTTGATTATAGTGGATTAAGTCTTCGTTGAGAGAGGCGAAACCACCTTGGCGGGTGGACTGGAGTAGTTTGAGTTTCAAACGAACCAAGATAAAAATACCAGTGTCCTTCCATTAGTATTGCTCAAGAAAAATAAAAACTTATTCAACCCCCTTCTAAGTGTTTTCTCACCCTTCAATTGGCATCAGAGCTCTAGTTCTGGGTGCAAACACCCAACAGTGTCAGAAAAAGATCCAGAAGAAAAACACTATGGCATATGAACAAAACAACAACTGCACCAAACCTCCTGTGTTTGATGGAGAAGACTTTGAATACTGGAAGGATAGACTAGAAAGTTTCTTTCTAGGTCATGTTGCTGATCTATGGGATTTGGTCCTAGACGGATACACTCATCCAGAAGATAAATACGGAAACAAAATTGATAGAAAGAACATGGATAAACAACAAAAGTTAGATTTCAAGAATCACCATAGAGCCAGAAACATCTTTCTGAACGCTATCTCAAAAAATGAATATGAGAAAATCACCAACAGAGATACAACACATGACATGTTTGAATCCCTCAAGATGACTCATGAAGGAAATGCTCAAGTAAAAGAGACAAAAGCTTTGGCTCTCGTTCAGAAGTATGAAGCATTCAAAATGGGAGAAAATGTGTCTATTGAAGCTATGTTCTCGAGATTCCAAACTCTGATTGCTGGCCTGAGAGTTCTGAACAAAGGATACACCAAGGCAGGCCATGTTAAGAAAATTATCAGAAGTTTACCCAGAAGATGGGCACCTATGGTCACTGCATTCAAAGTGTCAAAAGATGTGAATGATGTTTCCCTTGAAGAACTTATAAGTGATTTAAGGAGTCATGAGATAGAACTTGATGAACATGAGCCTCAGAAGAAAGGTAAGTCTGTAGCTCTTAAATCCATTAAAAAATTTGAAACTAACGCTTTTCAGCTAGAAGAACGAAACTCTGAAGATTCTGCATCAGAAGAAGATGAGTTATCTTTGCTTTCCAGAAGGATCAATCAGATGTGGAAGCATAAACAAAAGAAGTTCAGAAACTACAAGAGGTCAGAAGATAAACCAGAATCTTCTGGACATAAGAAGTCAAGCATAAGAGATATAGTCTGCTATGAATGCAAAGAACCTGGACACTACAGAAGTGACTGTCCTAAGCTGCAAAGAGAAAGACCAAAGAAAAAGTTTGGAAGAAATAAAGGAATGATGGCCACCTGGGATGATTCAGAATCTTCTGAAGCTGAATCTAACTCAGAAGATGAACACGCTAATCTAGCGTTTATGGCTACCACAACAGATGACGATGACTCAGACTCTGACTCAACCAAAAGAGGTATTCTCTGAATTTTCTAAAACTGAACTTGCTGAAAGCTTATCTGAACTACTTGAGAACTACAGTAAACTCAAAATCAAATACAAGAAACTCAAAAAGAACCTTGCATCTGATTTTGAGAAACTTGAAACAGAAAACTCTGAACTTAAAGAAAACATTTTTAAACTCAAAGAGGATGTTCAAAAATTTGAAAAGAATTCTATTTCAGATTTTTCTTCAAGTTCAAAAGACATTCTAAAAGAATATGACTCTAGTTTTCAAAAATCATAGATAGAAGCAAAATGGCTTCAATGATCTATGGTGTTAGTGGAAATGACAGAAGAGGTATTGGATATAAAGCTCCCAGAGGAAAAGAAACATATAAACCTAAGCACGTTGAGGAAATGGTTATATCATATAAACCACTACACAAACAATTTAGCTTTGGGCACACACATGATATAAAATACACTTCTCACTCTGAAAATTCTAATGCAAAATCAAAGTTCAATAGGAACTATAGAAACTCTAACCAAAAAGGACCCAAAAAGAAATGGGTAACTAAGGAGAAAATAATCTATGTTGCATATGTCCTTAACAGCTCAATTGAGACACCAGTCATGGTACCTTGACTCTGGATGCTCGCGTCATATGACGGGAAGAAAGTCTATGTTCCAAAGTCTGGAACTTAAATCTGGAGGTGATGTCAAATTTGGAGGAAATCAAAAAGGAAAGATTATTGGTTCTGGAACCATTGGAAACGACAACCTCCCCTGTATAACTAATGTTCTGTTAGTAGAAGGATTAGCACATAACCTGCTGTCCATAAGTCAATTAAGTGACAACGGTTATGACATTATCTTCAATCAAAAATCCTGTAGAGCTGTTAGTCAAAAAGATGGAACAATCCTTTTTACTGGCAAGAGAAAGAACAACATCTATAAAATTAATCTTTCTGATCTTAAATCTCAAAATGTAAAATGTCTTATGTCTGTTAGCGATGAGCAATGGGTCTGGCACAGAAGATTGGGACATGTTAGCATGAGAAGAATATCTCAAATTAACAAACTCAATCTGGTCAGAGGACTTCCAAATCTGAAGTTCAACTCAGAAGCTCTGTGTGAAGCTTGTCAGAAAGGAAAATTTTCAAAACCTTCTTTTAAGTCAAAAAATGTTGTTTCTTCCTCTAGGCCATTGGAACTTCTTCATATTGATCTGTTTGGACCAGTTAAAACTGCATCAATCAGAGGCAAGAAGTATGGATTGCTCATTATTGATGACTACAATAGATGGACATAGGTTAAGTTTTTAAAACACAAGGATGAGTCACATTCTGTGTTCTTCGACTTCTGCATCCAAGTGCAAAATGAAAAAGATTTTAGAATCATAAAAGTTAGAAGTGATCATGGAGGAGAATTCGAAAATCATTATTTTGATTTTTTTATAAAGAAAATGGAATTTCTCATGATTTCTCTTGTCCTAGAAATCCCCAACAAAATGGAGTTGTAGAATGAAAGAATAGAACTTTGCAAGAAATGGCTAGAACCATGATTAACGAAACTAATATGGCTAAACACTTTTGGGCAGAAGCTGTGAACACAACGTGTTACATTCAAAATAGAGTCTCTATAAGACCTATTCTTGAAAAGAATCCTTATGAATTATGGAAAAACAGAAAACCCAACATTTCATATTTCCATCCTTTTGGATGCACTTGCTATATTCTGAATACTAAAGATAATCTGAACAAGTTTGATTCTAAGGAACAAAAGTGTTTTCTGCTTGGATATTCTGAACGCTCAAAAGGCTATAGGGTATACAACACATAAACTCTGATTGTTGAAGAATCAATCAAAGTAAGATTTGATGATAAGCTTGGCCAGCAAAAGCCAAATCAAAATGAAAATTTTGCAGGTACAAAATATCATCTTACAAACTCTGAAGAGTCAGAAGCAAAAGACAACTCAGAAGATCCTCCTATTGAAAATGCTCTGGAAAATATAAGAATTTTTAAACAATCCTCACAAAATAAATTCCCCAGAATCACATCATCACATCCAGAAAATGTGATTATAGGAAAGAAAGAAGATCCCATCAGAATAAGACCCTCCTTCAGAAACAATGAAGAATCACTGTTTGGATTGGTCTCTCTGATTGAGCCAACTTCAATAGAGGAAGCTCTACAAGATAATGATTGGATCCTAGCTATGCAAGAAGAATTAAATCAATTTTCAAGAAATGATGTATGGGATCTTGTTCCAAAACCTAAAGGATTTAATATCATTGGAGCTAAATGGGTCTTCAGAAACAAGTTAAATGAGCAAGGAGAGGTTGTCAGAAACAAAGCACGACTGGTTGCTCAGGGTTATAGTCAACAAGAAGGAATTAATTATAATGAAACCTTTTCCCCAGTCTCAAGGTTAGAATCGATTAGATTGTTAATTTCTTTTGTTGTTCAACACAACATCTCATTATATCAAATGGATGTTAAAAGTGCCTTTTTAAATGGTTACATAGAAGAAGAAGTTTATGTCCACCAACCTCCGGGTTTTGATGACTAAAAATTTCCAGAACATGCTTTCAAACTGAAAAAGTCTCTGTACGGTCTGAAACAAGCTCCTAGAGCTTGGGATGAGCGTATGAGTAACTTTTTCTTAGAAAAGAATTTTACCAGAGGCAAAGTGGACACAACTTTATTCAGAAAAACATTTAAAAATGACATTTTAATCTGTCAAATATATGTTGATGATATTATTTTTGGAAATTCTAATGTCTCTCTTGGAAGAGAATTTGCTGAGTCTATGCAGGCTGAGTTTGCGATGAGCATGATGGGAGAACTAAAATTCTTTCTGGGAATTCAAATAAATCAGACTCCAGAAGGTACTTACATACATCAGACAAAGTATGTTAAATAACTTCTGAAGAAATTCCAGCTATCAGAAATTAAAGAAGCCAAGACCCCAATGCATCTAACATGCATTATGGGAAAAGATGAGGTAAGTAAGAAGGTAGATCAGAAACTCTACAGAGGTATGATTGGATCTCTTCTCTATCTGACTGCATCTAGACCAGATATTCTATTCAGTGTATGTTTATGTGCTAGATTCCAATAAGATCCTAGAGAATCTCACTTAACTGCTGTTAAGCGAATACTGAGGCATCTGAAAGGTACTACTAACCTTGGATTGTGTTACAGAAGATCCAAAAATTTTAAACTAGTAAGTTATTGTGATGCTGACTTTGCTGGAGATAGAATTGAATGCAAAAGCACCTCTGGAAGCTGTTAGTTTCTGGGAGATAACGTCATCTCATGGTACAACAAGAAGAAAACCACTATTGCACTATCAACCACTAAAGCTGAATATATATCTGCTGCTGGATGTAGCACTCAGATGATCTGGATGAAGAGCTAGTTGGAAGATTATCATCTATATGAAAGTAAGATTCCTATCTTCTATGATAATACCTCTGCTATTTGTATTTCAAAAAATCCCATCCTACATTCTAAGGCAAAACATATAGAAATTAAACATCAGTTCATAAGGGACTACATTCAGAAGGGAATTTTAAACCTAAATTTTGTAGACACAGGTCATCAATGGGCTGACATTTTTACTAAACCCCTTGCTGAAGATAAATTCAAATTCATTCTGAAAAACATCAGCATTGAATTTTATCCTGAATGAAAACATTTTTTCTCTATATGTGTTTCCAGAATGTTCTGAAATGAATGTTCTGATTGACTGCTCTTCAGAAGTTAGAAGAGGAGTTACATCAGAAGCCATTCATCATGTTCTGAAATGTGTCTAACGTTTCATTAATAGAATGGTCAGAAGTTCATTATATTAAACCAGCTGTCTCACGCTACCCTAAGAAGTTGAACGCGTGTTTCAATTATGAAAGGTCACGCATGTGTGCATGACTATTGAGACGCTGTTCCTAGGTAACTGTTCAGATTTGATCAAAATCACGCATCCCCTTAATGTCAAATCTCATTAATTGTTTGTAATTATTATGTTTTTAAGTCGTTTCAATTCCTAAACTGCTCATTAATTTAAAGATTCTTTTTAGCTATAAATACCCTTGCAAAATCCCTGTTATATTTTTTACTCTCCTTCTTAAACTTTAATCTCCTCTGTGTTTTTGTGCAAACTCTCTCATCTCCCTTCTCAATATTCTAAACCTAAATGCTCAAATGGCCTCATCTTCATCTCCTTCCTCAAGCATTCCTGTGTCCTCAAGCAGCGCTCAACAGGCAGAAAGGTATGTCACTCCTGAGAGAACCACGCTGATACCAGTGGATAGCTTGGAAGTGGTGGCTGAACTTATGGTAGATTTTGATAATATGAAGGAAAATGGGTTTGACTTGCTCCTAGCTGTGGAGTTCCAAGGTTGGAAAAACTTCTTTGATTGTCTTGTTGGACCAGTATTCCCTCATCTAGTTAAGGAATTTTGGGTTCATGCTATTGCTTCCCCAAAGGTCATCCTTTCGTTTTTCATGGGCAAAGAGATTTCTATAACTGAGAATATCATCAGGAAGCTTCTAGGTTTTGAAGGACGTGGCATTACTGGAATATCTAGTGGACGCATGGATATGTACAAGGTTTATGCTGAAATCTTTATTTCTGGGCAAGCTTCAAACAAGGTCAGAGACTTGAAGAACTATTATAAAATTTGGGCAAGAATCTTCCATGGCTGCATTCATCACCGGAAGGAAACTAGTTCTCCTGACTACGTTAATGCTAATAAACAATACCTTCTGTTCTGCCTTGGAACAAATGTGAAGATTGATATACCATACCTTCTGTTCAACCATCTGTGGACGCATATGAAGGAAACTAGGGAAGCTGAAAGGGTCAGAAACCCTAAATCAAAGAGAAACTGGATCCCTCTGGGAAGACTAATTTCATACATTCTGACAGAGAATGGTCTGATAGCTCACTTAGAAGATGCAAACTTGCTTGGAGAGTTGGATCCTACTTGTGGGAAAGCTCTGACTATGAAGAACCTTCTGAAAAGGAAGCTAATTGAGAAACTTCTGGTGGAACCTACACCATACGTCTCAGCAACAGTCACCAGAAGGAGAATCCCCATTGAAGATTTTCCTCTGTTCAACTCTGGTGATCATTTAGAGATCATTCTGCACTTCATTGAAGCATGCAAAGAAAGTGGTATCCCCATTGACCCTTCTTGGCTTAAAGGAAGAAATATCCCTGCACCAGATGTTTTCCTTCAGAAGAAGAAAAGGAAAGCTGGAGAAGGTCCCTCTGCTCGACCTCAGAAGAAGAAGAAGAAATCTGCAGGTACATCCTCTGAAACCATTTCTGTAAATGATTCTGTATGCATGGAAACATCTGCTGAGCCTCAAACCTTAGAAGATATAGAAGTTGACATAAACCTAACACAATCCTTTGAGCCCCTAGATAACAACCCTGAAATTGATCAAGTATTATCTGACATAGATAATTTTGCTGTTGAAGTACCTCAACAAACTCAACCTCAACCTAACATACCTCCTTCTGCTCCCCACCATCAGAATCCAAATAACCCTGTTGAAAACCCTCTCCCAACATCCCCCATCAGACCTTTATCACCAAGACCCTTTGAGTGGTATGATGGTTCTTGGAGACTACCTAGAATAAATGTTCCTCTGGCTACACAACCTCCATCCTTCAACCTACCCTCTGAAAAAATTTTAGCCTTAAATGTATCACCATCATCTTCTCCTCCTTCCTCACCTAAAACCATAATCATCATCTCTCCTGATGTCACACCACCTTCTTCACCAGCAATTCCCTTACCTTCATCACCCGAACCCTCTTCACCTCTCTCTCTAGAACCAACCCTTAGTCCATCCTCATCAGAACCTCCTGAACCCTCTGTCCCTTCTGACTTTCTCAGAACTGTAGTTGATATTGAATCACTACGTTACCTACAAATAAAATCCACCAAAAAGGCCATTCCCAAACCAACCCTAAAACCTGATCAATCAGATGTTCCTGCATGTTGTCAGAATTTTGTAACAGAAATGCAGACGTGGATTGACCTGCTGAAGGCAGACAGTGCCAACAACCTGAATCCAGCAGCATGTGACTTTATGTGGGAGGCATTCAGAAGGAAACACAATGATGAAACCCTCAATTTGCAAGAACTGTGCTATGCTTAGGTTCTGGAGAATTTCACCAAGTATCTGAATACCTTCTTGACAAAAGTGGTAAACATCTGGGATCAAAAGTCCCCAATACAGATTACTGGTGCTCCATTACCACCCGCTGACGCCATGGAGATATCAAAGGATGAATCTGAAGCTGACGCTGAGTCTGAACCAAATCATTTGGACATGACTCTGTATCACCAACCTTCTGCTGAAGCTGCCTCTGAGAAAGTGCCTACTCTTTTGATTGATCCTGGCACCCTTATCTCAAATGTTGTGAACTCAGGCTCTGTTACTTCTTCTCCAAAGGTTGTCTCCTCTGAAGCTGCTTCAACTTCTGCTTCACCCTCGCTGTTGCTGGACACTCTGAATGAACTGAAGAAGGATAATGAGGCCATCCATGAATGTTTGGATAAAGAAGAAGAAACCAACAAGGAAATCAGATCTTGGATGCAGAAACAAGAGGATTCCTCAAATGAAATCAAGAATCTTCTGCTTTCCCTTGTTTCTTGTCGCTCTTAGATTTTATTTCTATATTGTTTTCTTGTTTTTTTTTGTTTTGTAACTCTGTTTTCTTTTGAATCTTCATTATATGACATTTTTGGATTTCTTTAATTTTTTTACTTTTTGATTATGACAAAAAGGGGGAGAAAATAAGATTTTGATCTGATCCATGAAAACAGTTATGGGACTAAGTCTCAAACATTTCTAACGAAATACAAAGTTTTAAGAGATATGCAGGAACTCAAGAAACTCTGAAAGAAAAAGTCTAAAAGCTCTGAAGAACAAATCTCAGGAAGTTTCCCTTATGCTTTTAAAATCTCTAATTATTCTTTATTTCAGAAGAAGAAATATCAATCTCAGAGGGAGATCCTCATACTTGCACAAAATTTTTTTTAATCAAAATCTGAATTGTTTTGTCATCATCAAAAAGGGGGAGATTGTTAGAATAAAGTTTGGTTATAATCATATCTTAGAGTTTTGATGATAACAATGAAATAAATTTTGTGATATATATTTTATACTCTAACCTGTATGTTCTCTAAGTTCAGATGAAGTTCTGACTTACGCATCTTAGAAAGAAACAACATTCTACGCAAGTATAAAGCAAACTCTGATGAAGAGAAATCCTACACTGAAAGCAACATCTGATAAAATGGAAGATAAAGCAAACTCTGATAAACAGATATTGAAGAATACTCTGATATAAGAAAAGATCAAGTAAACTCTGAAATGGAAACGCTGCAGGCAAACACTTCAACTTCTAGAGACAAGCTCTGACAGTACCGTTGGTTATTAAATGCTAAGACGACTAACACACTCAAGTGTACTATGCGCATGAGCATTGGAAACATAAAGACTAAGCCTAATCGCTACACGTAACACACTTCATTAAATGCATGCACTATCATCAAGGCATTAACGGTCAAGAATTGGATGCTATATATAGAATACCTTTTGTTTCAAAGAAAGGTTACTGACTTACGTGAAATACACTTACGCTCACTGTTTTCATAATTGTAAACTAATACTGTATAGTGGGTAGATCTTAAGTATTGGGCAACAATCTTAGTGATAAATCACAGTTGTGATAAATATTTTTAGAAGCAAATCAGTTTCACTACTATTAAGAGATAATTTTGTAAGTGTTCCTTGAGAGACCAGTTGGGTCAGATTTCTCAAGAGGGCTAGGACTAGTTGAGTATTAGAGGTGTTAGTCACTTGCAGTTGTCTTGTGCATTGTATTGTTAGTCACACCAGTTTGGTTGTGCATTTGTAATCAATCTGATTATAGTGGATTAAGTCCTTCTTGAGAGAGGCGAAATCAGCTTGGCGGGTGGACTAGAGTAGTTTGAGTTTCAAACGAACCAGGATAAAAATACTAGTGTCCTTCCATTAGTATTGCTCAAGAAAAAGAAAAACTTATTCAACCCCCCCCCCCCTCTATGTGTTTTCTCACCCTTCAACTCCATTATGGGTGCTCGTAACACATGTTACGACCCGTAATGGAGCCCAACTTGGAGGCTCTCATTTTTCACGTCCCAACACAAATTCCTGTAGCCTGTTACGGGTGCATGTAATACATGTTGCGAACCATAACAGGAGTAATGATGATGCCTCCCTCGCACTAAAACAATATAAAGGATCATGGTCGATTACGGGTGGCGTAACGTATGTTACGACCAATAATCGACGTGCGAAGACCAATTCTTTCTTTCCTTTTTGGCTCGATAGTGTTGTTTTGGGAGTTCTTGCATTTGAAGAATTGATTTGATTTGCACTTAATGACCAATATCTTTTTATTTAGGGCTATTTTCTCTATTTAGGCAAGATAACATTGTAAGGATTACACCGAGCTTTTACCGTAGAATTGTCTCTGTATATTTTTATCAAGTTTTGCAAAAGTCTCCATTGGAGAAATTTGATCAATAATTCTTAATATATTCAGTGTTTTACTTTCATCAAGTCATTTTTTTATTGCTTTCTTTTTATTTAAATCAACCATGTTTATCACTATCTCTGAATTTTTTGTTTATTTTCTCACCATGAGTGAGTAGACCTATAAGGATCAAGGGTCACGAGACCTAACTTTTAATAATCCATGTATTTAATTTACCGGTTATGACAATTCAAACGTATCTATTTTATAAACCCGAGTCTTTATAATTCACCATCATTACGAAATTAAAAGAGTTTTCGGGTACCGATAATGATCCGAAAGGACTTGTATTGATACCCGATAACATGTTTTTAAAAAATCTAGTTCGATGATGCAAAAGTACTCGAACAAGGTTGAGAAAGGTTTCATATTTTATAGCTATGCAAAAGTAACGGTCTTTGATAAACAACTCCGCACGGGCGAAAGCCAACGAGCGTCTTGTTTATCAAAGATAAGATAACACGATGGCAAAAGCAGGTGTTTTCTATATTTATCTATTTTTCTATAAATCACGCAAGAATTTTCATAGAGAAAGGTAATTTAAATAAAAGGAGTTGTTAGAGTAAGAGATCATGACCCTACATCTTATTTGTTTTTATAAAATCTTAAGTTGTTTGCAAATAAACTATTTTTGAAAAGTGCTTTTGAAAATAAGCTGTTTTTACTTAAGTGATTTTTCACCTAAGATTGTTTCTCTCAAACTATTTGATCGCTCTAGCTTTACAATGACAAAATATAAATTTTTAATTAATCTTTGGTCCTTGTGGTTCGACAACTCTTTTTACTACTCTGACATTAACCGTACGGTTGCAGTGTGTCAAGTTTTTGGCGCCATTGTCGGGGCCCAATAGCATTAATATTGAATTTCTATTTTTATCACCATAGAGACAAGAGTTTTATTTTGTTTCTTTTTGGTTATGCAAAAAACAGGATCTGCAGACGACTTAGTCAAATCGATATAAGAAATCAAACGCTTCCTGCAAGAAAGAATTCGAGTTCGAAGAAGACTAATAATGGCCACTCCTGTTGTTGTTGCTGACACAAAAACGTTGAAGGACTATGCAGTTCCATTAAAGAGGAACATCATTACAGCATCGTGCATCCTCCTATTGAGGCAAACAACTTAGAACTGAAACCTTCACTGATAGGTATGGTTCAACAAAACCAATTCTCAGGATTACCCACGGAAAATCCAAATCTGCACTTGTCAATTTTTGTGGACAACTGTGGAACTGTCAAAGAAAATGGTGTTGATAAAAATATTACACGTTTGAAATTATTTCCCTTCTCTCTAAGGGATCGATAAATGGCATGGCTCAAATCCTTGCTATCAAACTTTATCACTTCTTGAACTCAATTGAAAGCTGTGTTTCTTGCTCGATATTTTCCTCCAAGCAAGATAACCCAAGTTAGCAGCGAGATAAATAACTTCAAGAAAGATGATGTAGAATCCTTATTTAATGCATGGGAACGCTTTAAAGATCTGTTAAGGCTTTTCCCTTTTCATGGAATTGAGAAGTGGATGATAATTCATACTTTCTACAATGGTCTCCTTTACTCTAGAAGAATGACCCTGGATGCAGCATCGGGCGGAGCCCTGATGAATAGCCCTCAAGATATGACTTATAATCTAATAGAAGAAATGACGAATAACCATCATTCTTGGGGAGGCACATGACAAGTGGCCGCAAAAGCAACCAATAAAGTCGGGGGAATGCATGAAGTAAGTGTTTTTGACCACATGAATGAAAAGGTCGATGCATTTTCTAAAAAACTTGACAAATTGAGCATTACACCAATCACTTCCACCCCCGTTGTTGTTGTTTCCCCTGTCCCTTCAAACTGTGAAATCTATGGAATGAATGGTCATATTGCTAAATATTTCCAAATGATCTTAGCGGGATAATCTAATCAAGAAAGTACTAATTATTTGAACAATAAGAGGAATAACCCCTATTCAAACACCTACAACCCAGGTTGGAAGAATCACCCTGATGAATGCTTGATTCATGGAAATTATCACATTATTACATAGCATTTATCTTACTTAATTGACAAGATTATAACATAAAATCCTTAACTATTGAATATAAGTGTTATTGTGCAACTTTACTTGCTTTGGTTTGAATTTGTGCAGGTTATGGCCCTTAAACAAAAAACTAGAAAACAGATACTTCGCTAAGCGAAAGTTGCAGCGAATAGTTCGCTTAGTGAGCTCCCAGAGAACAAAGACAGAAGAAAATCATCCAATTTTTCCAGCAACGAGGATCAGCGAAGCAAGTTCGCTTAGCGAATTAGGCATTCGCTTAGCGAAACAGGGCAGTCAAAGAAAGATATTTTGAAAAGACTTCAGGATGAAGAAATCAACTTCGCTAAGCGAGCATCACCTCGCTTAGAGAACTTTGGCAATTTCTTGAAGAGAAGTTGATTTTAAATCTTAATGAAGAAGTAAGACTTCGCTTAGGGAAGTATAGTTTGCTTAGCAAACTCAGGTGGCAGAACTACTATAGATAGACCAGAACTCATTTAAGCAAATTCATTCACTTCCTATCACTTGTACTATCTTATATTATCATCTGTAATAATGATAGAAGTAGGAATAGAGGAGGTTTTAGGTAGAAGGGTTGGATTCACATCAAGAGTCGAGAAATCGTCATTGATGTCCTTTCAACTCAATTCTTCCATTGTGCTTCAAGCTACCATGGTAGCTAAATCCCCCTCTTGTTGGGATTGGTCGTAGTTCGTTGAAACAATATGTATTTACTTTGATCATGGCGTTATATGCATATTATGTTTGAATCATTATCGTTGTTTTCTTTGTTTTACCATTTATTTCATTTATTAAATTGATATTGACAAATACGGTTCTAATCTCGATCCAAGATAACAACTATTAAACTCTAAATTCTATACATAGATTTAGGTTTAATATTCACTAAAATTATCGAATCGTAATGCTACCGTATTGTTTAATAGGATGAGAAATCATCGATTAAACCATAAGGTAAGAAATCTTATCAAAGTTTAGACATGAACTTTGTTTGTGTGTGATACGTGATGATCCTGAAACATTCATAAATTGTGTATAACTGATATGAGATTTCCATATTGAATCGGCAAATGAAAACCAATTCCCAACAAGTATATTCTCTGAATTTTATCTTTCGTTATTTTACGCAGTTTACTTTTCGTAACTTATCAATCCCACAAATCCTGAAACTTATGCTTAGAATAATAAAAATTGTTGAACGGTTTTGATATCGCTCCAATCCCCGCAGATACGATAAAACAATACTTTCATTTGATTGTACTCAACATCAAATTGGCACTGTTGTCAGGGATTGGCTTTTAAGGTATTAAAACATCGCAATCGTTTCTATACTTCTAAGTTTTGTGAATTTGTTATATATATATATATATATATATATATATATATATATATATATATATATATATATATATATATATATATATATATATATATATATATATATATATATATATATATATATATATATATATATATATATATATATATATATATATATATATATATATATATATATATATATATATATATATATGTTTTTCGCAACCGTTTGTTCAAGTGTTTGGATAGGTGAAAAATCTGTTTATGCTTCGAGGCAAAAGTTCAGAAGAAAAACTTCTTTTTGATCCCGAGATCGAAAGAACAATCTGAAAGAACAAAAGGCAGACGAAGAAACAGAAACAACTATCCAGAAAGAAAATCACAAAGTAGCTTCTACATCAAATTCATCAACGAATCCTTATATCAAAGAAACAAAGGCTGAAGTTAACAGCGGTCCTTGCAAAAGCAGCCCAAGACGGTTCGCCCGTCTCACCAACAACCCAACCACAAGACAAGCTGAAACAAAAACAAGGTTTCTACATATTATTTATCTTAATCCTTTTTCAGGTTTGGACCATGAAGATCCTTACACATGCCTCGCCAAATTCTATGAGCTTATCGGTATGTTAGGTGCACCCGAAGCTGAAGAAGAGGTTGTCTTTATGAGATTGTTTATGCGTTTCTTGATTCGAAAAGAAAAGGATTGGTATCTTGACCAACCCACAGAAACTATGACAAATTGGAATGTCTTGGAAGAAAGCTTTGTTAACAGGTTCTTTCTGCACAATCGGTTCATGGATGCAAAAACAACAATAGTCGCATTCACGCAAAATGCAACAAAAACTCTTTATGAAGCTTGGGAATGTTACAAATCCATGTTGCACAAATGTCCAAATCTTGGTTTCGATAATCTCACACAAATTCATGTTTTTCGCAATGGATTGCAGCCCCAGCCAAATCTCCTACTTGACACAACAGTCGGTGGTTCGTTACTTTCCAAAAGTGCAGAGGAAGAAGTTACTATCATCTACCATATGGCTCTCAGTGATCACTGGGTCTAGTACAACAGAGGTGCAACATAAAATAAATATGGTATTCTTGAGTTGGATACGAACGATGCAATCTTGGTGCAAAACAAGCTTCTCAGGCAAACTGTGGAAGAATTGACCAAGCAAATTTCCAAACTTCCATAATAACTTAAGCAAATGCATGAAACACCTAAACCGTACCAAGTAGCATCTTGTGAGCTGTGTAGAGGATACCATCCAACCAGCTTTTGTCCCCCGATCAACGAAGAAGTCAATTATATGGGAAATCAACAGAAGAGGCAGGTTTCGTACCAAGGATATCCATAAAACAACAACGTAAGCTATGCCCAAGTCAAAATAGTCTGAATCAATACCAAATAAGTTTTCAAAGATAGAAGATACCTTGAATAAATTTATGTAGTTTTCCATGGAAAACCAGAAGAATAAAAATGCGTCAATCAGAAATCTGGAAATGCAAGTTGGGCAAATTGCAAAACAGTTGAGTGAGCAACAAACGAAAAATTTCACCGCCACCACTCAAGCCAATCCAAAATAAACTTGCATTGCTATCACAACAAGAATTGAAGAAGTGGATGAAACTAAAGTTGGGGAGAATAGCAAAGGAAAGAGAGTTGAAATTGAGAAGAAGGGAGAAAACATCAAAACTGATCCTAGGAGCGTTACATTACCAGTCATCATTGAAAACATGAATTTTGACAAAGCCTTGGTGGTTCTTGGATCAAGCACCAACCTTCTTCCATTGGCCATTCTTAAAAAAATTGGTAAGCTTGATTTGTAACCAACAACAATGAAATTACAACTTACCGACAAATCAATCATACAACCAGTTGGCATAGTGAAGGACGTAATGGTGAAGCTTGAAAGTTTTCTATTCCCAACTGATTTTGTTGTGATGAATGTATATGAAGATGACAACATACCTTTGATATTAGGTCGTCCATTCATAAAAGTATCACGAATGAAGATCAATGTCGATGAAGGAACGATGAAAGTAAGGTGAAAAAATGAAGAAGTAAACTTCAAATTGTTTCAAGCCTTGCAGCATAAAGAGGGAGACTATTCCAAAGATAAAGCTACTGATGAAATAGGCTTGGTATTGAAAATAATGAATGACAAATAAAGGCCAAATAATGGTGGCAAGGACACTTTAAAGAATTCATATAAACCACCTTGATTTTTCACAAAAACAAGCGTCGAGCTAATGACGTTAAACAAGCACTTGTTGGGAGGTAACCCAACCCTTTACATATTTAATTCCTTGCATAATTAGTTTTGAATAGGAAGAAGAATAGCATGAATGATCCAAAAATAGAATTTTGCATAAAACTGAATTCTGTAGAATTCGCTAAGCGAGCCCTATTTCGCTAAGCGAAAATAGAAGAATCAGCAAAAATGACATTCATGCTACTTTCTTCACTTTAGTATTAGTGTATCTTTAAATAGTTTTTAAGTTGTAGGTGTCTTATGATCAATCCATGACATCTTGCTTGAACATTTGTCCTCTACAATTGAAATGGAAAAGGCAGGGAGTGGAAGACCAAGTTCACAGAATCAACAAAGGTGCAATGCTATAGATCCAATTTTGAGAGAATTGCACAAACTAAGGTATGTGTTTATTTCTTTATTAGGGTTTAGCATGAATATGACATGAGTAATCTACATAAAATCAGCTCATTCATCTTAAGCAATAACATGTTTTCATTATGAATCACTTAGTCCCTAAGCTAGAAAAAGTGAGGCAGCCTTCCATGGTTCACCATATGCTTAGAAGACTAATAAATTCTTGTTTTAACTTGTTTAATTAATTATTAATCTTGCATTTATGTTGATAATTGTGAAGACTTAGAAGGGATCAAGGCATTTCTTTGAAATTAATCATAACTAGTAAAACAAAGTGTAGCCTCGTTATTCCTTGTGAGTGAGTGATCATTTGCAAACCACTTTTGATCCTTATGACATGAATCTATCAATTATGAACTTAATAATGCATTAAGTAAACCACTTAGTGAATATTGTTCTATATCTTTGAAAAATTAGAAAAATTTATAGTTGATATATTCTATTTTTCTTGCATTGAACCTTCAAACCATTAATATCTTGTGCAAAATTTTGAAGAGCATTCAAAGAGAAATAAATTTTGTTCAAGTTAGAGAGGAAAAGAAAGAGGTTCAGTTCAAAAGAAAAAAAAGGAAAGTGGTGAGAATCAAAAGAAAATTAAAGAAAAATAAAAGTGGAAAGAAAAGAATAAGGAATATCAAAGATGAATGTGTTCAAAAAGAAAGACATAAGAAAAGGTTTGGATAAGTATTTTGATACAAAAGAATCAAAGTTGATGAATGCCTTCAAAGAAAAATCAAACAAACACTTTGTTTTCATTATCCATAGGAAATAACACTTCTTTGGTACCTTGGCCACATTAAAACTATGAAAATTCCTTAGTGATCTTTGTTTTTACTTATCAACATACTTTGATTAGGTAATTGCATGAATTAATCTAGATGTTAGCAAGGTTTGTCATGTGAGAGATCAAAATACCTCATTATTTTTTCAATTTTGCACAAAAATTGTGATAGGTGTGACTCATCAAAAGACATGTTTATTGCCTTGGATTGCTTGACATGAATTTTATCTGGAGGACTCTTTTCATAGGTATGTCTAAATTCTAGGAGAATGATAAAGATGGTATACTTAGATGTGGAAATTAAACATTAAACCATGCACCTTGATGACTTCTTTGAAAATTTTAGTTGATCATGTGAAAGGTGGTATAGAAACTCTTGCTTTTGATTTACTTTGATTGAGGACAAAAAAAGATTCAAGTTAGGGAGAGTTTGATGAATGCTTGATTCATGGAAATTATCACATTATTACATAGCATTTATCTTACTTAATAGACAAGATTATAACATAAAAACCTCAACTATTAAATAAAAGTGTAATTGTGCAAGTTTACTTGGTTTGGTTTGCATTTGTGCAGGTTACGACCCTTAAAAAAAACAAATACTTTACTAAGCAAAAGTTGCAGCGAATAGTTCGCTTAGCGAGCTCCCAACGAACAAAGGCAGAAGCAAATCAACCAATTTTGCCAACAGCGAGGATCAATGAAGCAAGTTTTCTTAGCGTATCGGGCATTCGCTTAGCAAAGCAGGGCGGTCAAAGAAAGATATTTTGAAAAGACTCCAGGCTGAAGAAATCAACTTCGCTAAGCGAGCCTCACCTCTCTTAGCGAACTTTGTTGATTTCCTGAAGACAAGTTGATTTGAAATCTTAATGAAGAAGTAAGACTTCTCTTAGCGAAGTATAGTTTGCTTAGCAAACTCAGGTAGCCAGAACTACTATAAATAGACCAAAATTTATTTCAGCAAATTCATTCACTTCCTATCACCTGTAATAGTAATAAAAGTAGGAATAGATGACGTTTTAGGTAGAAGGGCTGGATTTACATCAAGAGTCGGGAAATGGTCGTTGAAGTTGTTTCAACTCAATTCTTCCATTGTGCTTCAAGATATCATGAGTAGCTAAATCCCTCTCTTTCTAGGATTGGTTGTAGTTCGTCGAAACAATATGTATTTACTTTGATCACGGCGTTATATGCAATTTATGTTGGAATCATTATCGTTGCTATCTTTGTTTTACCGTTTGTTTCATGGATTGAATTGATATTGACAAATACGGTTCTAATCTCAATCCAAGATAACAACTATTAAACTCTAAATTCTAGACATAGATTTAGGTTTAATATTCATTAAAAGTATTGAATCATAATGCTATTTTATTGTTTAATAGGCTAGAAATCATCGATTAAACCATAAGGTAAGAAATCTCATCAAAGTTTAGACATGAACTTTGTTTGTGTGCGATACGTGATGATCTTGAAACATTCATAATTTGTGTATAATTAATTGATCTGAGATTTGTATATTGACTCGGCAAATGAAAACCAATTCCCAACAAGTCTATTTCTCCGAATTTTATCTTTTGTTATTTTACACAGTTTACTTTTCGTAACTTATCAATCAATCAAATCCTGAAACTTATGCTTAGAATAATAGAAATTGTTGAACGGTCTTGATATCGCTCCAATCCCAGTGGATACGATAAAACAATACTTTCATTTGATTGTACTCAACATCACACCCCAATTTCTCCTACAAGAACTTAAGGGTGTGAAAACACTTAGAAGGGGGGGGGGGGTTGAATAAGTTTTTCCTTTTTTTTGCGCAATAATAATGGAAGGACACATGTAATTTTATCCTGGTTCGTTTGAAACTCAAACTACTCCAGTCCACCTGCCAAGGTGATTTCGCCTCTCTCAACGAGGACTTAATCCACTATCATCAAAATTGATTACAAATGCATAACCAAATTGTTGTGACTAACAATACAATGCATAAGCCAACTGCAAGTGACTAACAATACAATGCACAAGCCAACTGCAAGTGACTAATAATACAATGCACAACCTAACTGCAAGTGACTAACACCTCTAAGACTCAATTAGTCCTAGCCCTCTTGAGAAATCTGACCCAACTGGTCTCTCAAGAAACAATTACAATGCACAACCAAACTGTTGTGACTAACAATACAATGCACAAGCCAACTGCAAGTGACTAACACCTCTAAGACTCAACTAGTCCTAGCCCTCTTGAGAAATCTAACCCAACTGGTCTCTCAAGTAACAATTACAAAGATTATCTCTTAACAATTGTGAATTAGAATGCTTCTAATAAGCTATATTATAAACTGTGATTTATCACTAAGATTTTAGCCCAACACTTAAGAATTACCCACTATATATAAAGAGTTTACAAGAATGAAAATAGTGAGCTTCAATATATTTTGCGTGGATCAGTAACCTTGCTTTGAAACAAATGGTCTTCTATATATAGCTTCAAATTTTGACCGTTACTATGTTGAAGAGAGAGTATGCATTAATGATGTGTGTTAGCTTGACCTTTATGTTTCCAATGCTCTCGTGCGTAGTACCACTTGAGTGCGTTAGCCGTCTTAGCATTAAATGATCAACGGTACTGTCAGAGCTTGTCTATGGAAGTTTAAGAGTTTGCTTGCAGCGTTGCAACATCAGAGTTTGCTTTAACTTTTCTTCTATCAGAGTTTGCTATATCACTCCTTCTGTCAGTTTTCTTCATTTTATATTCATCAGAGTTTGCTTCAGCTTGCATTATCAGATATTGCTTTCAGCGTGCTTCTTTCAAATCTTTGCTTCAACTAGCTTTATTAAAGGTTGCTTAAGATTACTTTTTTTCAGAGTTTTCCTTGGAGTTCTTCCTTCATAGTTTTCTTCAGACTTGCGTTTACATAAAATTTCTTAGGAACTTCTTTATCCTTTTTCTGCTCAGCGTAGAATGATGTTTCACTTTTGAGAATGCTTGAGTCAGAACACCATCTGAATTAGAAAACATGCACATCAGAGTATAAAATATATTATACAAAATTTATTTCATTGTTATCATCAAAACTATAAGATATGATTAGAACCAAACTTTGTTCTAACAATCTCCCCCTTTTTGCTGATGACAAAACAATTCAGGTTTTGATTTTTAAAATTTTTTGTACAAGAGTGAGAATCTCCCCCTAAGATTGATAATCTCCCCCTGAGATAAATATTTCTTCTTCTGAAATAAATAATAAAAGAACTTAAATGCATAAGAGAAACTTCCTGAGATTGTTCTTCAGAGTTTTGGGACATTTTTCTTTCAGAGTTTCTTTAAGAGCTCCTGATCTTTTCTTCAGAGTTTCTTTAGCAGATCTTTACCAGATGATGTTTAGAGCTTAGTCTTTCAGAGTCTTGAGGTACCTGCATATCTCTTAAACAGGAACAAACTTTGTATTTTGTTAGGAATGTATGAGATTTAGTCTCATAACTGCTATCATGGATCAAATTAAAATCACATTTTCTCCCCCTTTTTGTCATAATCAAAAAGCAAAAAAAATTAAAGAGATTCAAAAGATTTTTATATAGAAGATGTCAAAGGATAGAAGTAAAAAAAATGGGAAAAAATAAAACTAAGATTGACGAGAGATAAGAGAAAGAAGAAGATTCTTGATTTCTATTGAGGATTCCTCTTGTTTCATCATCCAAGTTCTGATTTCTTTGTTGGTTTTATCCTGTTTGGATTCCTCTCTCTCTCTCTCTCTCTCTCTCTCTCTCTCTCTCTCTAGTAAAAAGTAAAAAAGGAATTTTGCAAAGTATTTATAGCGTATGAAAAAGAATTTTAAGGTAATAAAACAGTTAAAGAATTTAGAACAATTGAATTAAAAAAAATTAATCATTACAAGCAATTAATGAGATTTGACATTGAGGGGATGCGTGAGATTTGATCAAATCTGAACAGTTACCTAGGAACGACGTCTCAATAGCAGTGCACGCATGCGTGACCTTTCAAAGTTGAAACACGCGTTCAACTTCTGAGGATAACATGTGACAACTGTTTTAATGTAATGAACTTCTGAACCATTTTTGTAATGAAATGTTAGACACATTTCAGAATATTATAGATGGTTTCTGAAGTAACTCCTCTCCTAACTTCTGAAGAGTTGTTAATCAGAACATTCATTTCAGAACATTCTGAAAACATATATAGAAAAAAATTTCATTCAGGACAAAGTTCCATATTGATGTTTTTCAGAATGAATTTAAATTTATCTTCAAAAAGAGGTTTAGTAAAAATATCAGCCCATTGATGGTCCGTGTCTACGAAGTTTAAACTTAAAATTCCTTTCCGAATATAGCCCCTTATGAAATGATGTTTAATTTCTATATGTTTTGCCTTAGAATGTAAGATAGGATATTTTGAAAGACAAATAACAGAGGTATTATCACAGAAGATAGGAATCCTACTTTCATAGAGATGATAATCTTCCATCTGGATCTTCATCCAGATCATCTGAGTGCTACATCCAACAACAAATATATATTCTGCTTCAGTTGGTGATAGTGCAATAGTGGCTTGCTTCTTGATGTACCATGAGATAAGGTTATCACCCAGAAACTGACAGCTTCCAGAGGTGCTTTTTTATTCTATTCTATCTCCAGTAAAGTCAGCATCATAATAACCTACTAGTTTAAACTCTTTGGATCTTCTGTAACACAGTCCAAGGTTAGTAGTACCTTTCAGATACCTCATAATTCGCTTAACAGCAGTTAAGTGAGATTCTCTAGGATCTGATTGGAATCTTGCACATAAACATACACTGGATAATATATCTGGTGTAGATGCAGTCAGATAGAGAAGAGATCCAATCATACCTCTGTAGAGTTTCTGATCTACTTTCTTACTTACCTCATCTTTTCCCAAAATGCATGTAGGATGCATTGGTGTCTTTGCTTCTTTACTTTCTGATAGCTGGAATTTCTTCAGGTGTTCTTTAACATACTTTGTTTTATGTATATAAGTACCTTCTAGATACTAATTTATTTGAATTCCCAGAAAGAATTTTAGTTCTCCCATCATGCTCATCTCAAATTCAGCCTGCATACACTCAGCAAATTCTCTTCCAAGAGGTACATTAGAAGTTCCAAAAATAATATCATCTACATATATTTGACAAATTAAAAAGTCATTCTTAAGTGTTTTTCTGAATAAGGTAGTGTCCACTTTCCCTCTGGTAAAATTCTTTTCTAAAAGAAAGTTACTTAGACGTTCATACCAAGCTCTGGGAGCTTGTTTCAGACCATACAAATACTTTTTCAGTTTAAAAACATGTTCTAGATATTTTGAGTCATCAAAAACTGGAGGTTGATGGACATAAACTTCTTCTTCTATGTAACCATTTAAAAATGCACTTTTAACGTCCATTTGATATAATGAGATGTTATGTTGAACAATAAAAGAAATTAATAACTAATTGATTCTAACCTGGCGACTGGGGCAAAAGTTTCGTTATAATCTATTCCTTCTTGTTGACTATAACATTGTGCAACTAGTCGTGCCTTGTTTCTGACAACCTCTCCTTGCTCATTTAACTTATTTCTGAATACCCATTTTGTTCCTATGATATTGAATCCTTTAGGTTTTGGAAGTAGATCCCACACATCATTTCGGGAAAATTGATTTAGTTCTTCTTGCATAACTAGGATCCAATCATTGTCTTACAGATCTTCTTCTATTGAGGTTGGCTCAATCAGAGAGACCAATCCAAACAGTGACTCTTCATTGTTTCTGAGGGAGGATCTTGTTCTGATGGGATCTTCCTTCTTTCCAATAATCACATTTTCTGGATGTGCTGATGTGATTCCGGGGAATCTTTTCTGTGAGGTTTGTTCAGAAATTCTTAGATTGTCCAAAGCATTTGCAATAGAAGGATCTTCTGAGTTGTCCTTTGCTTCTGACTCTTCATAGTTTGTAAGATGATCTTCTGTACATGCAGGATTTTCATTCTTCTTTGGCTTTTGCTGGCCAAGCTTATCATCAAATCTGACTTTTATTAATTATTCAACAATCATAGTTTCTGTGTTGTATACCCTATAGCCTTTTAAGCGTTCAAAATATCCAAGCAGAAAATACTTTTGTGCCTTAGAATCAAACTTGTTCAGATTATCTTTAGTATTCAGAATATAGCAAGTACATCCAAAAGGATGAAAATATGAAATGTTGGGTTTTCTGTTTTTCCACAATTCATAAGGAGTCTTTTCAAGAATAGTTCTTATAGAGACTCTATTTTGAATATAACATGCTGTGTTCACTGCTTCTGCCCAGAAGTGTTTAGCCACACTGGTTTCATTAATCATGGTTCTGGCCATTTCTTGCAAAGTTCTATTCTTTCGTTCTACAACTCCACTTTGTGGGGGAGTTCTAGGACAAGAGAAATCATGAAAAATGCCATTTTCTTTAAATTTTTTTTCAAAATAATGGTTTTCAAATTCTCCTCCATGATCACTTCTAACTTTTATGATTCTAAACTCTTTTTTCATTTTGCACTTGGTTGCAGAAGTCGAAGAACACAAAATATGACTCATCCTTGTGTTTTAAAGACTTAACCCATGTCCATCTGTTATAGTCATCAACAATGACCAATCCATACTTCTTTCCTCTGATGGATGCAGTTTTAACTGGTCCAAACAAATCAATGTGAAGAAGTTCCAACAGCCTAGAGGAAGAAACAACATTTTTTGACTTAAAAGAATGTTTTGAAAATTTTCCTTTATAACATGCTTCACACAGAGCTTCTGAGTTGAACTTCAGATTGGGAAGTCCCCTGACCAGATTGAGTTTGTTAATTTGAGATATTATTCTCATGCTAACATGTCCCAATCTTCTGTTCCAGACCCATTGCTCATCGCTAACAGACATAAGGCATTTTACATTCTGAGTTATAAGGTCAGAAAAATCAATTTTATAGATGTTGTTATTTCTCTTGCCAGTAAAAAGGATTGTTCCATCTTTTTGACTAACAACTCTACAGGATTTTTGATTAAAGATTATGTCATAACCGTTGTCACTTAATTGACTTATGGACAACAAGTTATACACTAATCCTTCTACCAACAGAACATTAGTTATAGAAGGAAGGTTACCGTTTCCAATGGTTCCAAAACCAATAATCATTCCTTTCTGATTTCCTCCATATTTGACATCTCCTCCAGGTTTAAGTTCCAGACTTTGGAACATAGACTTTCTTCTCGTCATATGTCGTGAGCATCTAGAGTCCAGGTACCATGACTGGTGTTTCAACTGTGCTGTTAAGGACATCTGCAACATATATTATTTTCTCCTTAGGTACCCATATCCTTTTGGGTCCTTTTTGGTTAGAGTTTCTAAAGTTCTGTTTGAACTTTGATTTAGCATAAATTTTTTCAGAGTGAGATGTGTATTTGATATCATGTGTGTGCCCAAAACTAAATTGTTTGTGCAGTGGTTTATATGTGATAACCATTTCCTCAACAGGTTTAGGTTTATATGATTCTTTCCCTTTGGGAGTTTCATATCCAATTCCTCTTCTGTTATTTCCACTAACACCATAGATCATTGAAGCCATTTTGCTTCTATCTATGCTTTTAGCAAGAAATGTTTGAAAACTAGAGTCATATTCTTTAAGAATATCTCTTGAACTTAAAGCATAATCTGAAATAGAAATCTTTTGAACTTTTTGAACTTCCTCTTTGAGTTTAAAATTGTTTTCTTTAAGTTCAGAGTTTTCTGTTTCAAGTTTCTCAAAATCAGATGCAAGATTCTTTTTGAGTTTTTTGTATTATATTTTGAGTTGACTGTAGTTTTCAAGAAGTTCTGATAAGCTTTCAACAAGTCCGGCTCTAGAGAATTCAGAGAATACCTCTTTCGGTTATGAATCAGAGTCTGGGTCATCGTCATCTGCTGTGGTAGCCATAAACGCTAGGTTAACATGCTCATCTTCTGAGTCAGATTCAACTTCAAAAGATTCTGAATCATCCCAGGTGGCCATCATGCCTTTCTTTATTCCAAACCTTTTCTTTGGTCTTTCTCTTTGTAGCTTAGGACAATCACTTCTGTAGTGTCCTGGTTCTTTACATTCATAGCAGACTATATCTCTTCTTCTTGACTTCTTATGTCCAGAAGATTCTGGTTTAACTTTTGACCTCTTGTAGTTTCTGAACTTCCTTTGTCTGTGCTTCCACATCTGGTTGATCCTTCTGGAGAGCAGAGATAACTCATCTTCTTCTGATGCAGAGTCTTCAGAGTTTCCTTCTTCTGCCTGAAAAGCGTTAGTTTCACATTTTTTAATAGATTTAAGGGCGACAGACTTACCTTTCTTCTGAGGCTCATGTTCATCAAGTTCTATCTCATGACTTCTTAATGCACTGATAAGTTCTTCAAGAGATACATCATTCAAATATTTTGACACTTTGAATGCAGTAACCATAGGTGCCCATCTTCTGGGTAAACTTCTGATAATTTTCTTAACATGGTCTGCCTTGGTGTATCCTTTGTTCAGAACTCTCAGGCCAGCGGTCTGAGTTTGGAATCTTTAGAACATAGCTTCAATGGACTCGTTTTCTTCCATTTTGAAGGCTTCATACTTTTGGATGAGAGCCATAGCTTTTGTCTCTTTTACTTGAGCATTGCCTTCATGAGTCATTTTGAGAGACTCAAACATGTCATGTGCTGTATCTCTGTTGGTGATTTTCTCATATTCCGTTATAGAGATAGCGCTCAGAAAGATATTTATGGATTTGTGGTGATTTTTGAAATCTAATTTCTGTTGTTTATCCATGTTCTTTTTGTAAATCTTGTTTCCATCTTTGTCTCATGGATGTGTGTAAACATCTAGGACCATATCCCATAAATCAGCATCATGACCTAGAAAGAAACTTTCTAGTCTATCCTTCCAGTATTCAAAGTCTTCTCTATCATACACAGGAGGTTTGTGCAGTTGTTGTTATTTTGTTCAGTTGCCATAGTGTTTTCCTTCTGGATCTTTTTCTGACACAGTTAGGTGGTTGCACCCAAAACTAGAGCTCTGATGCCAATTAAAGGGTGAGAAAACACTTAGAAGGGGGGGGGGGGGGGGGTTGAATAAGTTTTTCCTTTTTTTTCGCGCAATAATAATGGAAGGACACAGGTAATTTTATCCTGGCTCATTTGAAACTCAAACTACTCCAGTCCACCCGCCAAGGTGATTTCGCCTCTCTCAACGAGGACTTAATCCACTATAATCAAAACTGATTACAAAGTCACAACCAAACTGTCGTGACTAACAATACAATGCACAAGCCAACTGCAACTGACTAACAATACAATGCACAAGCCAACTTCAAGTGACTAACAATACAATGCACAAGCCAACTGCAAGTGACTAACACCTCTAAGACTCAACTAGTCCTAGCCCTCTTGAGAAATCAGAGCCAATTGGTCTCTCAAGGAATAATTACAATGCACAACCAAACTGTTGTGACTAAAAATACAATGCACAAGCCAACTGCAAGTGACTAACACCTCTAAGACTCAACTAGTCCTAGCCCTCTTGAGAAATCTGACCCAACTGGTCTCTCAAGGAACAATTAAAAAGATTATCTCTTAACAGTAGTGAATCAAAATGCTTCTAATAAGCTATATCACAAACTGTGATTTATCACTAAGATTTTAGCCCAGCACTTAAGAATTACCCACTATATACAAAGAGTTTACAAGAATCAAAATAGTGAGCTTCAGTATATTTTGCATGGATCAATAACCTTGCTTTGTAACAAATGGTCTTCTATATATAGCTTCAAATTTTAACCGTTACTGCCTTGAAGAGAGAGTATGCATTAATGATGTGTGTTAGCTTGACCTTTATGTTTCCAATGCTCTCGTGCGTAGTACCACTTGAGTGCGTTAGCCGCATTAGCATTAAATGATCAACGGTACTGTCAGAGCTTGTCTCTGGAAGTTTAAGAGTTTGCTTGCAGCATTGCAACATCAGAGCTTGCTTTAACTTTTCTTCTATTAGAGTTTGCTATATCACTCCTTCTGTTAGAGTTTTCTTCATTTTATGTTCATCAGAGTTTGCTTCAGCTTGCATTATCAGATATTGCTTTCAGCGTGCTTCTTTCAAATCTTTGCTTCAGCTAGCTTTATCAGAGGTTGCTTAAGATTACTTTTTATCAGAGTTTGCCTTGGAGTGCTTCCTTCAGAGTTTGCTTCAGACTTGCGTTTACATAAAATTTCTTAGGAACTTCTTTATCCTTTTTCTGTTCAGCGTAGAATGATGTTTCACTTTTGAGAATGCTTGAGTCAGAACATCATCTGAATTAGAAAACATGCACATCAGAGTATAAAATATATTATACAAAATTTATTTCATTGTTATCATCAAAACTCTAAGATATGATTAGAACTAAACTTTGTTCTAACAAGAACAATAAACCACAACAAGTTGCATCACCGCCAGGTTTTCAAGATATTACCCCTCAAGAGAAGTCTAATCTTGAATTAATAATGTAAAACTTTATCGCAACCCAAGCTCACCAAAGTGAAGATTTCAAAAACCAAAACCTCCGCACCAATGAGGTACTCAGGCATCTAAATACAAAGATTGAAGGTATTGTCACTCATTCTAAAAATGATGGAAACCCAAATCTCCCAGGTTGCTTAACAACAAGCACCAGCCTCCGCCCCTCCGAGAGCTTTCCAGGGACAACCCGAGCAAAATCCTAGGGGTCAGTTGAATGCCATACCCATTTTGAGTGTTGATCAGGTCAATAAACACAAGAAGAAAGAAGTCGTTATTATTGAGAATTTTAGGAAAAAAATTAACAAGATCAAAAAGGAAGATTATGAGTTCGCTGGAAGGAAGGAAGTTGAGATTAAGGATGAAGTACACCACAAGAACCCCATAAAGTTACTAAAGAAGCTCTACAACCCCGTCTCTCTCTCTCAAAGTTCCCATCTTGGATATCCTCTCTTCTGGGAACTATGAGAATCACCATCCCCAAGAAAATAATGAAGAAACATGGGATTATAAAGCTAACGATTATGTGTAGTGCCTTGATACAAAATGGGATGCCACCTAAGCTGGAAGACCCCGGGGACTTTTTGATTCCCTGTGAGATTGGTACTGTAAAAGATGAAAAAAGCTCTTTGTGATCTTGGCGCATGCGTCAATATGCTCCCTCATCGCTTTCTACAAGAAACTTGACTTAGTAGAATTGAAACCCTATGACATGTCACTACAACTTGCCAATGGATCAATCAAGAAAGTATTAGGACTCCTCGAAGATGTCCCAGTTAAAGTTGGAAGCCTTTCCTATCATGCGGATTTTTTAGTGATGGATATAAATGAAAACCTCCAGGTTCCCGTAATCTTGGGAAGACCTTTCATGGCCATATCAGGGACATTCATTTATGTCAAAAAATGAATGATAACCTTTTATATAGGAGAAAATAAGATAGGATTCTTTATCCCTGATGATCAGACCCTCTCTAACGCTCTGCAACATTTTCAATACCTTAGCCTTGTCCGACAAGATGTCGCATAGAGGAAAAATGAGAAGAAGGGAAGAGAAAGCTACTGAAAAAGAAGAGTACATGAAGAGAACGTCCGCAAAGAAATAAAAGGATTGGATTTTTGGCATGGGTAAAAGGAGAGGATGGAAACCCAAGCCAGCTAGAAAGAAAACCAAAGATCAGACTCTGAAGGAAAAAAGATCTTGAGTGGTAACACTTAAGGACCGTCGAGCCATACGACGTTAAACGAAGCGCTTAGTGGGAGACAACCCACTATTTTCTATGATAACCACTTTCTAGTTTGTTTGTTCATTTTATTCTTTTCAAGTTAATAAACAGACACTCACAAAGAAGGCGTCCTGAGTTGTTGAAAATTTTGAGAATAATGAGCACAGAAAATAAAATCCGGAAGAATCAAGCTAAAAATTAAGAAAACGAAAATTTTGGTAGTAAGACCAGAGATGCATTACAGGCGCCCGTAACACGTGTTACGGCCCGTAACAGCTCCCAGAGAAAAAGTGCAAAAAATTTCCTTTGTAATTTTCAATCTCTTTGGTGCCTCCACCTCTTCGACGATATTCTCTGTGAGTTCCACACACTTTCTTTTACTAAAACATTGAGGTCAATTTTGTTTTAAGTCTGGGGGAATTTAGGTGCTTTACTTTTATTTCCTTTAGTTGTTAGTTCATTTTATTTGTTTCTATGTAGTTTATGACCCGTGAAAATTTTCTTTCAAAAGAGTTTTGATTGTGAAGCAACTTGGAAAGTATATAGAATTAGAGGAATGAAAGATTGAGGTTAGGAAAACCAGAAAAAAATGAGCTGATGAAAGTAAAACACTTAATATATTAAGAATTCTTGATCCAATAGCTCCAATGGAGACTTTTTCAAAACTTGATAAAAATATGCAGAGACAATTCTACGGTAAAAGCTCGGTGTAATCCTTACAATGCTATCTTGCTTAATTAGAGAAAATAGCCCTAAATAAAAAGATATTGGTCATTAAGTGAAAATCAAATCAAATCTTCAAATACAAGAACTCTTAACATGCGTTATGGCCACCCGTAATCGGCCATGGTCCTTTGTATTGTCTTAGCACGAGTGAGGCATCACATTTTTTTTCTTTCCCCGACAACATCTCCAAAAACTTGACACGTCGCAAGCGTGCGACAATTGTCAATATAGTAAAGAGAGTTATCGAACCACAAGGACCAATGGTTAATTAACGATTTCTATTGTATCGTTGTAAAGCTAGAGGGATCGAATAGTTTGGGAGAAACAAACTTAAGTGAAAAATCACTTAAGTAAAGACAACTTATTTTCAAAAGCACTTTTTGAAAATAGCTTAATTGCAATCTTGAAAATTAATAAAACAAACAGGACTTTAGGGTCATGACTACTATCTACGACTTCTCCATAGGGCTTAAGAATTTTTATTGTGAGAACTTCGACACAATTATAGAAAAATATACTGTTGTGGGCAATTCCTACTTTCGTTAACAAATTGCACTACCCCTGTCGAACGAGACGCTCGTCGGCTTTCGCTCGCGCAGAAGCATTCACCATTGATCATTGTTTTGCATAAATATTTAAATGGGATAATTTCTCAATCTCCTCTGATCACTTTCGTGACTTCAGAATTGATCATTTAAAAACAGTTTTCTGGTTTTTACGGTTATCCTTCCAGATTAAGATAAAAACCTAAAAACACACCTACTTTCATAGAGAGGTTTGAATCAATACTTTGTTTTTAAAATAGTCAAATGCTTAAATTCTCATAACTAACTTAATTTAAATCCTACGGATAACCATTGATAGGATTCATGACCCTCAGTCCTTATAGGACTACTCACTCATGGCGAGAAAGCAAGAAATCAAATAAATCATAGCATTATCATACATGATTTAATAAATTATAAAGAAAGAGACAATAGAAAAAAAACCTGATAAAACAAAATACTTGAATAAATCTTGATCCAATTGCTCCAATGGAGACTTGTACAGAGGAATGGAAAAGTTGCAGAAGAAAAATAAATTGTACGATCAAACTTGGATTCTAAAAATCCCTTGTAAAGAGATTTTTATAATTCTCCAATAAAACATAAAAATCTAAATCATTAATGCCCTATACAATGTTTCAGCCTAATCATAAAAGTTAGAAACCCCAAATAAGAGACAAAATCGACCGAGAAAGGAAACGAAAGATGGGATTTTACACTCCTGTTACAGGCAAGAATGTATGTTACTGGCACCCGTAACAGAGCGCGAATATTTGTACTGGGAGCAAAGGCAAGGGACGCTGAAGCCTGGAGTCCATTATGGGCAGTAAAGTACGTTACGAGCACCCGTAATGGAGCTTTGGTTTTTGTACTGGTGTGACACGATGGGAGAACTGACTTTTTTTGCATTTTATCGCAAATTTTGCGGTTAGAAAGAGTAACCACTGACTTTTCTTTTATCCAATAAGGAAAGGGTGAAAAGAACAGGAAATAACTTTTTGATTTTAAGTTCGTGGGGTTGGTTATGAAAAGGGAAAGTGTTAACACCCTTTTCATTTGTAGTTATCTACGGGCTCTTAATCCCTAGCTCACTTTGTTTTAAAAAATTGCTTTGTGTTGTGTGTTTGAAAAAATATTTTGAAAAGTTTGAACTTTGTAATGATTCTCGTGTCTGTCCTCGAAAATGGGTACACAGTGTTTGTTTGAAAATATTTTTGAAGAGTGTAATTGTGTGAAAAATGTTTTGTTTTTGTAAGCTTTGTGAGCAAGCGATTAACAACATTCTACCTACTCGAGGTCTTTCTTGTAATTTTCCTCCTCCTTTAGATAGAGCTATCCTACCATTAGTTAGTAGGAAGCCTTATCGTTGGATGTGAAGGGACAGGAGTGGGTCATCGTACATTCATCGAAGGCAACTGGTAGAGACGCTTTAGCAATTTTCGTTAAGGGACTAGATCATTTACCGAAGGCAACTTTGAAAGGGACATCGAGGGACTATGATCTTTATATCAAGGGGCTTTGCTAAAGCATCCCCACGTTCGAGGGACATGACTATTTTTTAATTCGAAGGTAACAAGGGAGGTTACCCTAGAGGTGCGAGTGTGTGAAGTGTATTATGTTTAGTTATTTTTTAGTCTTGCAGTTAGGGTTAGCTATCGATTCATTATTATCTTGCCATGCAAGACCTAATTACTAAGCAGTAAACATTAAAATAATGAAAAACAGTAAAGTGCGGAAAATAAATGCAGAAAGGTAAACCCTAGACTATTACATCGCTTTGAGAGAGGTACATAAGTAGGGAAGTGCGAGAAAGTAAATCCTAATTACTATTACATCTCGGGAAACAATTACAATATAATTAAAATAAAAGTAATGTGAGAAATAAAAAATTACATTCGCACAATCGATCTAAAAAATATGAAAAAATAGAAAAGAAAAAGACTTTTGTTGGTATTTTTATGAAAAATGTTTTTGATTAATTAATTAAAAAAACCCTAAAGAAAAACTAATTAATTTTATTAAAAAAATCAAATAATTTAATTTAAAAAACCCTAAGAATCTAATTAATTTAATTAAGAAATTAATTAATTAAATTGGTTAATTAAAAAAAGGTGATTAAAACTAAACCTAATTAGTTAACCTAAACTAACGTTTTAGTATTTTTATTAATAATAAAAACAAATAATTAAAAAAAGAGAAAAATACGAAAAGAGAAAGAAATTGGGCCTGTCATAGAAAGCAGGGGGGTGCAGATTGCAATTTGAGTCCAAAGCCCAATAAGCTCCAGCGCTTGATCCAGTGTGGGAGGCCCTTGAGAATGCTACGTGGAAATTAAATCTGGACTATTGGATATGAATCTGAGTGTAATCATATGGTGATGATTAAGGAGGTGCATGGTTGATGGATGGAACGCTGCACTGGATCTCCGAGAATCAGAAAATAATATGAAAAATGCAAGAGGCAGGGATTGAACCCATGCCATTGCATATGAATACTCTAACGCGCACGACTTTTACCACTGAGTCATGTTTCTAATTTGTCATTATATCAAAATATAGAAAAACGAAATCAATGCACGGGAGAAGCGCCAGAGCCCTAGCTCCGGTCGTCATCTCCGACGAAGCTATTTTTTCAACCTGCAAAGTTAGTGTATGTTAAAGATCAAGAAGGATCCTATCCCCTTAAATCAAACCTCCTAAATCTAATGGTGAGGTTGTTTTGGCCTAAAGGTGACTGCATCATGAGTTTCGAAACAAAACTCAGTTTGTGCCCTAGTCATGGCATCTTGTTATTCCTGCGCTAAACTTCAAAAGTAATACGTCAAAACAATTCCATACATCAACATGATCATGAATATATGCATAGCATTCATTTATATTGCATAAAAAATTAGTTTGAATTTCTAAAAAAAACTAACAAACCGGTGATGTTGGTTGGCACGTTTTGGGATGCTTCATGTTGCAATGATGGTTAGAATGGCTCCCTGGGGACCTCAAGAGCTCAATGGAATGATAGGTTTTGATTGTAAGAGGATGGAAACAAGACTTTGTTCTTGCCCTAGTTTAATAATTTTTTTAGATTTTTGTAATGGTGTTTCTTGCACAAGGGTCTGTGTGGATCTTGTCTAAATGCATGGAATGTATAGCATTTAATTAGGTCAAACCAAGAGTGGGCTTGGACCTTGTCTAAAAGTTTTTGTTTTATTTCACTTATTTTGAATTTTAAATAAATAAAAAATAAAAACACAATGGGTGCATGAATAAGAGACAGGGTTTAAATTAGAGTGTATAGCACAAATGCACCTTCAAACAATGGCCCATTAGCCTAAAATTCCAAGTTTGATCACTTTTGGTTTCATGCATTTGCTCAAAATTTCCCAACTTGCACTAGCCATAACTCTCTCAATTTTTATCATTTGAAGGTGATCATGGACTTTTTGGAAAGCTCAAGATATCCTCTACAATCTCTATGTTGATCATTTTTGCATTTGTAGACTTTATCTTGATGTAAGTTGCCTTGACAAAAAGTGTCTTTTTATTGACTTTTGAAATGACCTATAATGTATTGGCCCATATCTCTCAAATGAAGCATTTTTTGGACTTGATCTTAGAGAGACAAAGTTGTAGAGAATTGAATTTCATTCAAAATGATATTTGGTTAAGGAAAATCTGATGAAGCATGTAAGAGTTGTGCTTGGTCAAAGTTCAATTGACTTCTCCTTAAGAAAACCCTAATTTGGCAACTCTTGACTTTTGATGATTTGGGAGTTTTATTGATGAATCATGATCAAACCTTGATCAAATGATGAATATAAATTCAAAACCTTGATGTTGACAAAAAATATTGAAGTTTGACTGTAAGTTGACCATATTTGACTTTTTGTCCAATATAGTTGATTTTCAGTCATCTGAGCAAACTTGTGATGCAAGGCATTAAACTTGGTATGATCATTCTTTGAGACATGTAAGAAACCATGAAATCCACTTGATGCCTTGGAAACCAAATCTTCCTTGAGAAATTCAAAACCCTAGTTGTAGGTCAATTTCTTAGGAGGAGAATTTGTCTGATCAATTCTTGGGCAATCTTGAGCAAATGAAAACCCTAGAAGAATATTCTTGAATAGTGGGAGGGCAAATTTTGGGGTACAAAAACTTCCCCTATTCAATCTTATAAGAGCTGAGGAGTTAGATTGGCATGTCTTCCATTCGTGACCTAAAGGTGGAAGATGATTGAGTAATTAAGTGCCCAGAAATTTGCACTCAAATGTGCAGGATGTCACACTGTTGGTTCATAATATTACTTGAATGAGCTTAAAGATGCCATTCAGAAAACTGACGGAATGTCATCAAATATGGGCTTATAGATGCCATATGTTGTACCCCAAAACTTTCCCTCTCATTTCTTAAGATATTTGCCCACAAGATCTCAAATGACTCAAGCTTGCACAAGGATTGGCTAGGTCAAGACATCTCCTCAACACTGATACCTCCAAAATTAGGGTTTGAGTTTTCATAATGGAAATTAAACTTTTAATTTCCAATATGACTTTCATGGATCATTATGGACCTTCAAGATTTCTCATGTCAAATTTCAAGCCTTGCAGTTCAAGTGTTCTCAGTCAGTTGATCAGATGACCTAAAATCAACTATATTGGGTAAAAAGACAACTGTCACCAAATTACAGTCAAACTTAAATGATTTTTGGCCCATACAAACATTTTGAACTCATATGTATCAATTGATCAAGCTGGGATCACAATTCCCCAAGAAAATTGATCAAACCACCAAAAGGGAAAAATGGTCAAAATTAGGGTTTTGACTGACAAGGCTTGATTTTTGACTTTTGACCTAATACGTGACTTATTGGTTTGAAACATGATGTCGAGGATTCAAATGCATCATCTTGAACTAATTTCATAGTTCAAATCACTTCTCAAGATCATTGGATTGACAGATGAATTTCAGTCAACTGATGAAAAGTCAACTGTACACTGTAAAGTTAAACTTTGACCTTTTGATCAAGATTGAATTTCAAAGGTCACATTTCATAAAAACATACAAAAATATGAAGCTTGGTCATCAAGAAATCAAAAAGTCAAATTTCATCTTGGAAAGTCAAAATTTCTAAAACTTAGAAATTTTTCTAAGTGTTTAAAAACATGATTATTTCATAACTTCATCCAAATTTTTCGCCAAGATGCCATATGATTCAAGAAAAACTTTCAACATGAAAGTTGTAGATATCAATGAGATATAAAACATTTTAGGGTATAACATTTTCTAGAAATTCTTGGAGTTTAATTTATAAATTCATGAAGACATGTACATGAAACAAAAACACTTAGTAAAATTTTACCCTAGTTAGGCAGATTTTGGTACCAACTTCATGATAACTTTTCATATAGTTCCAAAGTGATTATTCAAAAATGTACAACATAAATGTTTTAGAGGATGCTACAAGCTTTCGAAAATGTCAAAGAACTCATTGAGTCCATACTTAAGCTGAGAGAATCGAAGGCAATAAGTTAGGGTTTCAAACTTGATTTACAAGGCAAATTTTGTGATGAACATGAACCAAATCCATAACCATGCTGCACAATCTTCACTTTTCAGGCCCCAAAATTGTATTTCACTCCATAATTAATGGTTTACACAATTTATTAAGCTCTTATCCAAGTGTTTGAAGCATTATCCAAACCAATTTTCCATTAATGGCACAAAGTTACCATTGCCATTTTAGAAAAGCAAACTTTATGCAAAGTCAACTTGTATTGAGCCTTGCATTTGTTCTTTCTAAACACACAACATCTACAAGATCAGAAGCAACATGTCTAAAGTTCAACCACTCTACAATAGCATGGTACAAGCTTTGGGAAGGTGTTTGTCACTTTGCTTCAAAAACAAGTAAAGTTGCCACAAGTTGAGAATTCAAATTCTGAGTTGTTGTAACACTTGAAACCTCTTTCCTATAAATACATACAACATTTGCAACATAAGACCCAAGATACAAGCCCCTGAAACTCCCTAAAGCATAAAACTTGGCATATCCCGACTTTACATACAAAATCTCAATTCTCTTCGTGCATTTTTTGGCCTTTTGATTCACTAAGCTTCCATATACCACATAGAAGCTATACCAACCCTTAAACCACCTATGTAACTCCTCCTTCCTCATCCACCATTTTCAAAATCCACCATTGCAGCTTGACTTTTCCAGAACAGTTGGGAAAACTACAAGACATTCTAACTATTGGAATAGCTTCAGGGAGGTCCAGGCAAGCTTAATCCATCATCAAACCATTTCTGGAAGTCGTGTAGAAGTTATTCGAGTTTCACTCCAAGAGGTAAGTTCTTCAAACTTGGAAATATTCATTCAAGCATCATTTGTATATACATTGTGAAGAAAATATGTAGATATCTTGTCCAGGAAGCTGACCATGTCCATAGTTTTGATTATCATTGCTTGTACATTGAGAATTTCATCTCTAATCAGTTAGGTTTTAGTTTTGGTACTGAACCAAATTCATGCTAACCTTTGATCCATAACTTATGAAAATTATGTGGTTAGATTCGTATTCAAATTTTAGGCAGGTTTGATGTTTACATTTTTTGATTTGGCTGAGAAATGAAGCTTTTAGAAGCTTAACAATAAAGTTACCATGGCCTGCGCGCGCAAGGAAGAAGAAGTTGGGCCTTTCAAACATTCAGAAACGAGTTCATTTTATATTTAATTGAAGTTATCTTATGAACGGATGAAACATACCACCCCAGTGGTACAAACAGCTCGCGCTAAAGCCTTGCCATGTAGAAGGTCCTGGGATCGAGCCCCAGCGAGACCTTTTGTCATTTTTTCATATTTTCTCACTTTTTTTTTGTTTGCAGGAAGCGCGCCTGGGCCTCCATTGGATGGGCCTTGAAATTTTTATTTTTCTGACCCCCCCCAGTTTAATTCAGCAATGCAGCCTATTTTTATTTTTCTTAGTTTTCTGATTAAATGATTATTGGGACAGGCCAAACAAAAACCGTTTTCTACACAAAAACACTCCAAATTCAAATTTTCACCCCCTGACTTTATCTTTCATATTTTATTTTTCTTTCTATATTTTATTATTATTATTATTATTATTATTATTATTATTATTATTATTATTATTATTATTATTATTATTATTAATAAAAATCCAAAAAATATTTTATTTATTTATTTATATATCTAATACACTTATGTTTTTTATTTTATTTCCTTTTCTAAACTAAAAAAAGACAAAAATATTTTTCTTAAACAAATTTATATATTTTCTTAAATAAATTAGTAATTAGACTTAGGTTTAATTTATTTTCTTTTAATTAAAAATTAACTTAGAACCTAGGCTTTCTTTTAATTAATTAATTTTTATACTAGTTTAATATAATTAAAACTTTTTTCACGAAAACCCTAAAAAAATTATTTTCTTTAATAAATTAATTTATTTTATTAACTTAATTTTAATTTTCTTATTTTAGCTATTTATTTCCTTTTAGATAATTAGGCTAAAATATTTTCTTCAACAAAAACCAAACAAATTCATTTTCTCTTCCATTTACTTTCTTGTACATTATATTTACATTTTTTGTACATTTATTCATTTAATTCAATATGGTTGTAATAGATAATTAGGGTTTAAATTCTTGCAATCCTCATTTGTAATTTGTACACCCCATCCCCAAAAAAAATGATGTAATAACGTAGGACATTTATTTTCCTCAATTTATCGCTTTCAATATAATGCTAGTGATTAGGGTTTATATGGGAAGATAAAACCAATACTTAGAAAACCTTAAATCAAGATAAAGCAAATGCATGAAAAATACACACTTGCACCCTTTGCACCTCTAGGGTTAAACTCCACTTGTTACCTTGAGAAAATGATCATGTTATGCATGTGAGACATCTTAGCAAAAACAATAAAAAATACAAGATCATAGTCCCTCGATGACGCTTTGAATGTTCCCTTATAAATGATCTTAGACCCCTAAGGAAATGTTAAGGCATCTCACAATATTGCTATCTATGACTATATGATGACCCACGCCCATCCCTTTACATCCAAAGATAGGGCTTCTTACCAATCAATGGTAAGAGAGCAATGTCAAACGAAGAGAGAAATGAATAAAATACTTTTAGGTAGGTAGAACGTTCTTAGTTACTTGCTCACAATCCATCTTCAAAAAACAAACATCTTTTCAAACACACCAAACTTTCAAAAACATGAAATATTTTTCAAAAGTCCAACACTTTGTATGCATTCTTATAGAGAAGAGAATCATTACAATGTTTGCCTAAACGAAGACACTTTTCAAAAAATACTTTCAAAACCCACCACAAACACATTTCAAACAAAGAAAGTTCAGAAGTGAGCTAGCTAGCAACTAAGATCCCGTAGATAACTACGGATGAAAAGGATGCTAACACCTTCCCTTTTCATAACCTACCCCAAACTAAAGAAAATACCTCAAAGGTCTTTCCTGTTCTTTTCACCCTTTCCTTATTGGATAAATGAAAAGTCAATGGCGACTCTTGCTATTCGTAACTGTTACGGTAAAACACAAAACACCCAAGTCAGTTCTCCCACCGCATTACAGAACTGATGACTCTGCTGGGGAAATCTTAAAAGTGGGGTTACCTTATAGCTATATCACCTTTAAATTTCTTTTATTGTTTGATTTGTTTGCTTTATATTTATGGGTCCTTGTTTGAGTTCATATTGATCCTCTACCCGGATTTGGGAACATCATTAGGTAAATAGCAAAAATTATGGAAACTGTACAGTGTAGACCGATATGGTTAAGACAATAACTATGTTAGTGTGGCACATTTATTGGTACCAGTATCCCTTATGGAGAATTAAGGAGAATACGGGGCCGTTGTATGGTGTCGCGAAGCACTAACGGACCTTAGAACCTTTAATTGAACAACTTAGCCATTAGGAAGTAGTGAGGTAGCCGGCTTTGGTGCAGTCCGAAGTTTGTTGATACTCGATTCTACACTCATTGAGATCTGACTCTTGGGATATTTCGGTCGCTAATAAAGAGGCTTGTACTGAAACAATGCCCAATGGAGAAGGATCAATGATATTGAGATCCCTAGAACCTGGTTGCTTTCTAGAATAGGATGAGCCAACTAAACTTCAAGAGGGTATTTACCTATGAACTCCATGCAAGCCTAAACCTAAGGAATTGTGTGCTTTGCTTGTATTTGTTTATTCGCATATAACATCATGACATCATACCATTGCATTTGCACTAACTATTTCAAGGACTTTGGGATTTATCTTTGTGTTGTTTTGTAGGACATGGATTTCGCACGAAGAAACAACATCCGAATAAACCTTGTGAAGGTGCCACCACAACTTAAAGAATTGGCATCTAGGGTCCCCAATGATTCTCCATTCACCAAGAAATACGGTCGTCTGGTCAACTTGTTTACAACAAACTTTGAAGAGGATATGGTATATGTGCTTTTCCAATTCTTTGACCCTAAACACCATTGCTTTACCTTTCCTGATTACCAACTTGTGCCTACTATGGAAGAATTCTCTCAACTCTTGGGAATTCCTATTCTTGATCGACTACCCTTCAACGGTATTGAAAGAGACCCAAGACCTGAGGAGATTGCTCGAGCTTTACATTTGCAACGATCCGATGTTGTGGCAAATTGGGAAACAAGAAGTGGTGTCAAAGAGTTTCTAGCCAAGTTTTTGTTGGAGAAGGCTCAAGATTTTTGGGATGCTATAGATTTACAAGCCTTTGAAGAAATATTGGCTCTTCTTATCTATGGGGTGGTACTGTTTCCCAATCCTGACCAACTCATAGATGTTAACGCAATCAAAATTTTTCTATCTCGCAATCCGGTGCCTATTTTACTTGGGAATATCTTGCATTCACTTCACTCTTGCACCATGAAGAGAAGAGGACTTCTTATGTGTTGCACTCCTCTGTTGGCTAGGTGGTTTATTTTGCACCTACCTCAATCTGTTGTGAAGAATGAGTAAGGCATGAGATGGTCTAATAGATTGATGTCACTCACGCATTCTAATATTCATTGGTGTTCTCGATCCTTGGAGGACATTACTATCATTGACTATTGCGGGGAATTCCCTATTGTCCCTCTGCTTGGCATTAAGAGAGGTATCACCTACAATCCTTGTTTGGCTTTGTGACAGTTTGGGTATGCTAGGAGGGATGGCCCTCATGATGCACTTGTCCAAGGAATTACATTTGACTATGAGAGTGATGTCCAAGGTTATTGTCAGAGATTCATACGAGCTTGGGGCATGGTTAACAGAATTGATAACAAGACATTGGTGCATAAGAACTCCATTCCTTTGGAGCCTTATCTCAAGTGGGTGTGAGCTCGCGCTCAAAGCCTTATGATTCCTTATGAAGCCATCCTACCTATTATCATGGAGCCTATTACCGAGGGAGATGTTCCCTACACTATTCTTCATCCTGACATGCCGACTACTATCAAAGAGTTGCAAAGAAATTTGATTCAACTCAAAGGGGAGTGTGATCGATGGAAATGAGAACTGACTGTTTAACGCTGGTTCGCAAAATGTCGTGGAAGCAAGAGTCGCCACCGTCTTTTATGTTCTCCAACATGGAAAGGACAAAAGCACAGCAAAATTCCTTTTTCGAGATGTCTCTTGGTTCGGGAGGTAGATTTATAGAAAGGGAAGGTGTTAGCACCCTTTCTATCCATGGTTATCCATGAGCTCTTAGGTACTTGCTCTTATGTTTTCAAAATGTTTGCTTTTCAATTGTGAGTGGGTTTGAAAAAGTTTCGTTTAAAGATTTCAGATCGACTCTTGTATCAGTCCTCAAGAGTGTTTGAAAAATTGTTTTGAAAGCTTTTTGAAAAGTGTCGGTGTGAAAAGATTTTCGTTTGTTTTTGAAGAGAGCAAGTATCCATGAGTCGTCTACCTACCCTAAGGAATTAGGCTGTGTAAATGTCCTTAAGGTAGTGCCATCCCACCATTGAGAGGTAGGTAGCACCACCGTTGGAGGTGTTCGGGTCAATTCGAGTGTAGGGACAGTGTGGTCACCAGAGCAACAGTAGGACACCTTAGAAGCTACCCTTATGCCATTGATCCTTTTTATTCCGAGGCAACCGTTTCGAGGCAACTATTCCGAGGCAACCGTTTCGAGGCAACTTGTTTTGAGGAAACGAGATCAATGGACATAAGGACTTACTAAGACGTCCTATACTCGACGACCACGTTTCGAAGGTAAGGCAACAGTGAGGCGTACCCTAAGAGTGGTGTGTGAATTTGTGTGTTGTTTTCATGTTAATATTTGTCTTTGATCATGCATTTGTGGTGATCTACGCTTGTTTTTAATTTAGGCCATACATTCTTTCATGCAATTATAATTTAAAAGTGCGGAAATTTAAATGCGGAAAGTAAAATCCTACGCTATTACAAAGCGCGGGTCCATACATCGCCAAATTAACAAAGACCCGTTTTTAATAACAATGCGGAAAGTAAAATAAATTCCTAATTACTATTACAAGGCTTGAGCAATTACATAATATTCACAATAAAATAAATGCGCGAAAGAATAGAAATAGAACGTTCGAGGGCGTTGGACTCTTTTGAAATTAAATTGAATTAAAAGTTGATTAATTATTTTATTAAAAAAGAAAAGAAATGTTTTTTAGGTTTTTTGTATTTATGAAATAAAGAAATTAAAATTGAAGAGAAACCCTAATTCTAAGTTGTTTTTAATTATTAATGAAAAAATATTAAAGTTTAACCTAATTTACTAAATATTTAATGTACATGTTTATTTACAAAAAATAAATGATAATTAATAACATTAATAATGAGAGAAGGTTATTTATAAAAAGAAAAGGTGAAAAAAAATATCAAAACCCTAATTCTACCTATTTTAGTTTATTAAGAAAAAATGTTGAAATTGAAACCTAAATTAACTAAATTAATTATTAAAGTTTATTTACAAAAATAATGGTGAAATTAATATTAATAACAATAAACATTTTTTTTTGATTTTTCTGTATTTTATTTTTATTATGAAAATTATTTGATGGAATTAAAAGAAATAATTAAAACATTAAAAGAATTAAAAGAAAATCAAATAGAAATAAAAAACAATGCAAACCATGGGGGGTATTCAGACCCAAAGGGAGGTTTTTTGGAAGCAATTTGGCCAATTAGACAAAAATCCTTGTTTGACTTTCTGGCATCACATGCGTGTTCATTGACTCCTGAGTACCGTGGTCTGTATTCTTTGGCCATTGGATTGGGTTTCATGGCCATTTGTGTAATGGCTGTTGGCCATTTGTGTTCTGGCCGTTGGCCATTTGTGTTCTGGCCTCAACGTTCCTTAATCTTCTCAGGATGTCTGTCTCGCCATGTATTGGTGTCATGCATAAGTTGTTCTTTTTGGCCATTTGGCTTTTGGCTTTTGGCCATTTGTGTTTTGGCCTTAACGTTCCTTAATGGATCCTGTCTAAATCTGCAGTGTTGAATCTCATGAACACATTAAATAAAATCATAAAATGCAAATAAAGCCTATATGAAGAAATTTAATATTTAGGCACAATATGGCATGTATGAATGATTATACCCTTTTGATCATGGAGATCAAATCAATCTTACCCTTACTGGAAAATTAGTGACGTGAATGCTTTTATGCCTTTTGGATCATGGAGATCAAGCCAGCCTTACCCTTACTGAAGAAGTAGTGAGGTGTTGGTTTGTAACTGTGATGACTTGTTTGTAGTGAGAGAGGGATTTGTAATAAGGATTTCAAGATTTTAGGGTTCTTGAAAGAATTTGATATTCTGACAGTGTTGTGGCAAGGTTTTTTTTTCTCTTTTTTCTCCTCTTGGTTTGTGTGAAAAGAATGTGATTATATAATGGAAATTAGGGTAAAGAAAATGGGCTTTGAGTGTGCAATTGGGACTCCAATGTTCACTTGAGTTCGTCACTTTCCAGGCTAAATCGCAGGGACTTAAGTGCAATTTTTGAAGTTGAAATGTGAAAACATAATGTAGACGACATCGATAACTAACTCCTGTCCGAAAATCGGCTCAATCGGATAAACGGTGAATTAGTTATGAATTTTTGAAGTTTCAGCTCAGACAAACTTATTTTTGGCTCCAGTGTCGACTCTGACACGTTCTTCAATAAAAAACTGGTATTGATTGGAGCATAATCCGGTCTCGACTTTTGAAGCAAAGTTGTAAATCTATGAGTCAGTGACCTTGTGTAAAAATATGAGCCCAATCCGATAAAAATTGACCGAGTTATGAATTTTTGAAGTTTCGGCCCAGATGAAATAATATTCAGCATTCAGGATTTTCAGCGTGTCACGCACTCTGAGCAAAAAACGAAGGCCTTTTGAATACCGTTTGAACTCAATACCTTCTGTGAAAATGTAGCCAACTCAATTTGTGAAATTTTGGCGCCGGAACCAGCTCGATACGATGAAAATCGACCAAGTTATGATTTTCTGAACATGACGCAAATAAACTTCTGTCACAAATTTTCTGTACGAAAATACTTGATAAATCCACATTTTTGAAGACCTTCTGATCGAAATTGGCTTCCAGCTGTGAGAGATGAAAACGTAGATAATGTCAAGACGGAATTTAGACCACCGGAACGGGTTCAAAACGAGCCACTATCTTCAAGTTATGAATTTTTTAGCGCGTAAAAACTACACTTTCAGCACACTTTTTCACCATATTTCTTCAAGAAAACTCACACATTCAGATACCTTCTTTAAAGAATTAACTCTTGAGCCGAACCTGAATTTGAGAATACGTTATCAGAGATATCTTGGCGAAAGAACACCTGAATATGACGCACCGGGTTGGACTTGTGAATTTTTCTTGAAATGTTTTGAGAAATATGGGAGGGCAAATTTTGGGGTACAACAGGGAGCGAGACTCCTTTGAAGCCCAGTTCTACACAAGCGAGAAGAAGGTTTTGGAGCTCACAAGACAACTTCATGAAGAGCAGAATTTGAATGCCTACATTGTACCAAAGAGGATGCACTCATGGGAAGCTTGAGTCCTTTTTTAGGAGTTTATTATCTTTGATTATCCCATTATAAGCCCAAGAGGCATCTTGTAACCATTTGAACTTATTAATGCAATTAATGTTTGTTCTCTCTTTGTCTAAAGCAAACTTAAATCTTAAAAGTCCTTGAAACCATTTGCTTACGCATTTCATGCATCATAACATAAGCAGGTTTTCAAACATAGGTTTCCTTATCTTTCTACTGTTTATTTCAGTACGATGGATATCGAGAAGACCGTGAAAGATTTGCAAGCACAAAATTCCCAGTTCCAAGAGACCTTGCTGACCCTGGCCAAGGGACAACAAGAGTTAATGACACTACTGGAAGCCAAAAAGAAGACTAAGAAGAAGGCCTTCATCAACATGGGGGAAAGGTTTAAAGGCCTAGTCTGTCAGGTGCAGACAGTTGAAGAGTCATCCGAGGAAGACGAGACCCAGAATGAAGAGGCAAGGAGCACCCGTGCTGAGGGTGAAAATGATGAAGCTTCCGAGGACAAAGATTACTTTGATGAGCAGTATCCACCAGCCGAGGATAAATACAAGCAGTTAGAGGATAAACTGAAAGATGTTGAAATTAAATCCGTACCCGATTTGGATTTTGGTGATTTAGGATTAGTACCTGGGGTCGTCATTCCCCATAAGTTCAAAATACCAGTCTTTGCTAAGTATGATGCCGTTTCATGCCCAAAATTTCACCAGAGGTCTTACATCCACAAGATACAACCACATACTATTGACAAGAAGCTCTGGGTCCATTTCTTCCAAGAGAGTCTGGCTGGGACTTAGTTAGAATGGTTTTACCAATTGGAGGGTTCTCGCATTCACACAAGGGAAGATCTGGCCACTGCTTTTTATCATCAATATCAGTACAACGCTGATTTAGCACCGACAAGAGTTCAACTTCTAGGAATGACAATGGGAACTAATGAAAGGTTTAAAGAATACACGCAAAAATGGAGGAATCTTGCTGGTAGGGTCCAACCACCACTAACTGAAAGAGAACTAGTTGATATGTTCATGGGAAAACTAACAAGACCATATTTCAACTTGCTAATTGGTAGCTCATCTTTCGGTTTCACTGAGTTAATTTTGACTGTTGAAAGGGTCGAGAGTGAAATCAAGAGTGGAAAAATTCCCATGGAATCTGTTTCTACATCAAGCACTATAAAGAAACCCTTTACTGACATGAAAGAATCCAATGCGGTTTATGGGTCAAGGGCCCATACCAAGAAGGATCACCATCCTTCTGTTAATGCTGTTTTGATCTCCAACCCTCCATCTACTCAAAGACAATCATCCAACCATCAACGATATGAAATTACTTGAAGATAGTTCGCGAGGATTAACATGTCACTATCCCAAGCTTTGCAACATCTGTTGAAGGCCAACTTAGTGACATTGCATGATCCGTCATCAAATCATAGTATTTCATCACCAAAGTACAATCCTAATCCCAAATCCGCAAATCACTCCAACAACCCCGGACATGACACTGATCATTGTTGGGATTTGAAATGCTGAATTCAAGATCTTATCGATAACAAAACTATTAAGTTTGTCAACCTACAACTCCAAATGTGATAACTGCACCAATGCTAAACCATGGCAAAGGTGTCAATGCGATTGATGACACTACTTTTGTTTCCTCCGTTGAGGATTTAACTACTCCATTGACTACTGTGAAGGGAAATTTGCTGAGAGCCGGGGTGTTCCCTGGCTGTTTAAAAGACTGATTGTTATGCTGAATAAATAAATGGATGCAAATGGCTGAAAGAAGGTGTTCAACGCCTGATAGATAGTCACAAGATCCTGTTTGAAAAAAATTCCTACCAACAAGAGTTTGACCAATAAATCTGAAGACCTTTCCATAATAATAATCTCCAACAAGCCTCTTAGGATCTCCTCAAAGAGTCCTATTAGGATTTCAAATGAATCAACAATTGCTCCTTTAATTATCACTGCCCCTGGGCCGATTCCTTACTCCTCTGACAAAGCAGTTCCATGGAACTATGGTGCCGAAGTTTACTATCATGGAATAAAGAAAGATTCATGTATCAATGAAGACAAGACCAATGATGTTACAAATATTGCAGGTTCTAGTTTAGATAACAAGAACGGGGAGGATCTTCTCCCCTGATATCTCACCTCCGAAAACTACAACAACTCCTATTTGCATAACCAATAACAAACCTAGTGCTGACACTAGAGGAAAAGAAAAATTAAGTGAGCCTTCTGGGATAGGGGCACCTGCGAAAGATGTTGATGCTGAAGAGCTCTCCACTCGAGAGATGGAGGAAATCCTGAAAATTATAAAAAAGAGTGATTTCAAGATAGTCGAACAATTGGGGAAACCCCCCTCTAAAATCTCCATTTTGTCATTACTACTCTGTTATTATGCTCATGCCCAAGCTTTAATCAAATTTTTGAAGAAATCTCATGTGCCCCAAGAAACTACAGCTGACCAGTTCGAGAATTGTGTGGCGAGTTTAACAACTGACAACAGATTAGGTTTCTTTGACGCTGACTTGACACCAGTTGGAAGGAATCATAACAAGGCCTTGCATGTCTCTATTGAATGCAAGGGAACTACCCTTGCTCATGTCCTTATTGATACCGGTTCCTCTCTAAATGTTCTACCCAAAGATGCTTTGGAACGACTAGATTGCGAAGGCCTGGTGTTGAAACCAAGTGATATAGTTGTAAGGGCTTTCGATGGGACTAAAAAGATGGTGCATAGAGAGGTGGATCTTTCCATTAAGGTGGGATCACAAAATTTCAATTCCACCTTTTACGTAATGGACATATGTCCCGCCTACTCTTGTTTTTTTGGGCGTCCTTGGATCCATGGGGAAGGGGCAGTAATATCCACTCTTCATCAAAAATTAAAGTATCCAGTCAAAGGGAAGATTGTTACCGTTTTTGGCGAAGAAGAATTCATGGTTAGCCACCTAAGTTCATTTAAGTATGTGGAAATGGATGGTGAGTTTATAGAAACTCCGTGCCAAGCTTTCAAAGTTGTTCCTCCTATGGTTGTCGCCTCAAAAATCTCCTCTGACATATCAAAAGCTGATGAAGTTGTGCCAAGAATGGTTTCACTTAAAGATGCCCATGCCGTGGTCAAAGATGGAAGTTGTACTATCTGGGGACAACTCCCCGACATTCCGTTTAAAGAAGACAAGTTTGGTTTGGGTTTCACCATCAAAGCTCAGAAAGAGGTCAGGCGCGCTCGCATGGGAAAGCCACCTCTTCGCATCAGAAATCATGAAGTAAACATTGTGGAAGACTCTGACGATGAATGTGCTTTTGAAGAATGGATCTACCCTACTGCCGGAGGAAAGCTCAACAACTGGCACGCAAAAGATTTCACTCCCATCTCCTTCATTGAGGAGTAATTATTGTTTACTATTCTCTGTCAATTTAAGAACTTTTGTCTGTAATTTTAATTCCAAACATTGACTTTTAAGCCATGTGCCTTGCCTGGGGCACCATGGTCTATTTGTTAAGGGTTTTGTTCATGTTCATTTATCATAGGATCATTTAATGGAAAAACATTGGACCTTTGCATTCAAATTTTGTGCTCATTGTCTGTCTTTTTCTTTATTGCATTTTTCAAATAGCCATGTATCTTACATGCACACACACACTTGCAGATCCTCATCCACTCCGGATCTCATTGCCAACGACTTTACTGTTGTCAGTTATGACTTCAAACATCTAATTAACCAAGCCGAAGACGATGGTGAGGAAGATTGTGAAGTATCAGGGGAACTTGCCAGACTTCTGATGCAAGAGGAGAAAGCTATTCAACCTCATGAAGAGCCAGTCAAAGTTATCAACCTAGGTACTGAGACAGACAAGAAAGAGGTCAAGATCAATGCCAACTTGGGGGATGGTATCGAGAGCATATTGGTTCAGATGCTACATGACTATGTTGAAGTGTTTGCTTGGTCATATGAAGATATGCCAGGATTGGATACTGACATTGTGGTTCATCGTCTACCAATAAGATAAGATTACCCTCCTATCAAGAAAAAAGTTCGTCGGATGCGGCCTGACATGTCTGAAAAGATAAAAGCTGAAGTGATGAAGCAATTCGATGCAGGATTCCTAGCTGTAACATCTTATCCTCAATGGGTTGCAAACATGGTCCCCGTGCTGAAGAAAGATGGAATGGTTCGTATTTGTGTAGACTATAGGGACTTGAATAGGGAAAGCCCCAAAGATAACTTCCCTCTACCTCATATTGACGTCTTAGTTGACAACACCGCTCAACATAAAGTATTCTCCTTCATGGATGGATTTTCTGGCTACAACCAAATCAGGATGGCTCCTGAAGACATGGAGAAGACCACCTTTATTACGCAATGGGGCACCTTTTGTTACAAAGTCATGCCGTTCGGATTGAAGAATACAGGGGCAACATATCAAAGAGCTATGGTAGCTTTATTTCATGATATGATCCATCATGAATTAGAGGTCTATGTGGATGATATGATTGTAAGGTTGTAAACTGAAGAAGAGCACCTCGATCACCTACACAAGCTGTTTGAGAGGTTGAAGAAGTACAAGCTAAGGCTAAACCCTAACAAGTGCACTTTCGGAGTAAGGTCTGGGAAACTTCTAGGTTTCGTGGTCAGTGGTAAAGGCATCGAAGTTGATCCTGCAAAGGTTAGAGCCATTCAAGAAACGTCTGTTCCCCATTTTGAGAAAGAAGTTAGAGGCTTCTTGGGTCGACTTAACTACATTGCTCTCTTCATATCTCACTTAACTGCTACTTGTGAGCCAATATTCAAACTCTTGAAGAAAGATCAAGTAATCAAATGGAATGACGACTACCAAGCTGCCTTCGACAAAATCAAAGAATATTTGCAATAACCTCCTATCCTTATGCCTCCAGTTGAAGAAAGACCTTTGATCATGTACTTGACTGTGCTAGAGAATTCTATAGGGTGTGTGTCTGGCCAACATGATGAGTCTGGTTGAAAAGAGCATGCAATATACTACATGAGCAAAAAGTTTACCGACTGTGAAGCCAGATATTCACCGCTCGAGAAAACTTATTGCGCTCTGGCATGGGCTACTCGCCGGCTGACAATATATGTTAACTCGTACCACTTTATTGATTTCTAAGATGGACCTTATCAAGTACATCTTTGAGAAGCCAGCTCTCTCCAGACAAATATCTAGATGGCAAATGATTCTCACCGAATATGACATCCAATATACCATATAAAAGGCCACCAAAGGAAGTGTATTGGCAGATCATTTGGCCCATTAAGCTGTTAATAATTATCAACCAATGAACTTTGACTTCCCGGATGAGAATATTATGCTAGTAACTGACTATGAAGAACATGGACTGTATGACCTACCTGAACAAGAATCCCGATGGACTATGGTTCTCGATGGAGCTTCCAACGCTTTGGGCAATGGAATTGGTGCTGTGATTATTTCTCCCGAGGGCTACCATACTCCTTTCACTGCTAGACTGTGCTTAGATTGTATGAACAACATGGCTGAGTACGAAGCGTGCATCTTGGGTCTAAAGGCTTCCATTGACTTAAGGATCAAGTTCTTAAATGTATTCAGAGATTCTGCTCTAGTAATCAGTTAAGTCAAAGGAGAACGGGACACTAAGCATCCAAACAGTAATCCTTACAAGGAGCTTGTGTTAACCCTAATACCATACTTCGAGGAGATCATCTTTGAACATTTCCCTAGAGAAGAAAATCATTTTGCTGACGCCTTGGCTACAATGTCTTCCATGTTCAAGGTCAAATAGGACAACGAAGCTCCTATGATTACAATCGAAAGATTTGACGAACTTGCACACTGCTATGAGCTTGACACTGACGAAGAGAAACCATGGTACCATGAAGTAAGGAGATATATTGAAGCACAAGAGTATCCTAAAGGGGATTCCATCAATGATAAGAAATTCTTGCAAAGATTCTCAGCTAAATTCTTCTTAAGAAATGGAATCCTGTATAAGCGAAATCATGATTCTATTTTATTCCGGTGTGTGGAAAAGAAGGAGGCAGAGAAAATTATAGAAGACATGCATGATGGAATCTTTGGGACTCACTCTAGCAGGTACACTATGGCTAAGAAAATCCTGAGGGCTGGTTACTATTGGTCCACAATGGAAACAGATTGTCATCATCACTCAAAGATTTGCCACAAGTGTCAAATCTATGCTGACAAGGTCCATGTACCCGAAAGGGCGGTCCAGGAAAAAGTTAAGGATTAAAGCGTATGACTATGTCCTGTAAAATCTCTACAGCCAACTTTATTATCAAGGTCCAAGTTCAATGGTCCAAGATCAATCCAATCAATTTCTTTCAATAGCAATGGATGATGTTCGAAGACATAGCGGCAATAGCAGAGTTGGAACATAATGAGAGCCCTTCCACATGGCTATTTATTTTTGCTTTCACTTTTTACTCTTTTCCATTTCTTTCAACGATTTCCTCTTACTAGGATATCTGTTTCCTTGTACAAAAATGCATACTTACGGGCAAAACATCAATACAAGTATATTTTTGAAGTGAATTTTTTTTGTTTTTTATGTTTTTAGTGTAAAAACGTCCAATGATTAAAATTGAATGAACATATGCATATGAACATGATTAAACTATTTAGAAAATGTATACCTAAAAATAGTAACGAGCATCTCCTTAATACATTTGAAGATGTCCTCACAGAGTTATTAACATTATCCCCTCGGAGCTTGGATTCGTGAAATCCCCAGCCAGAGTTTCAACCTCTGGAAAATCCTCCCCTCAACTAATTTAAAGAAGACTTATGGAGTCTCTTCCTAAAAAATACACCTCCTCCGCAAATCGTCAGATATTCTCTTCAACAAGGTTTATTTCCCCAACAAAATTACAAATCCCCTAGCTCAAGTTTACCCCTCAGATTAATATCAAGGGACCAAAACCCCTAATCCCCGACAAAATCATTATAATCCCCAACAGAGTCGTTTACTATCCCCGAAAGTTACTGTGAAGCCTGGAAATCGACCAGATAACAATTGACTCCATTTCTCCAAGTAAGTTACTATGAAGCCTGGACCCGACCAAATACTAGTTCAACTTCATCTCTTTCAAAAGCAAGTTACTATGAAACCTAGACCCGACCAAATAATAGTTTAACTTCTTCAAATCACTAACAAAACTCCTCTTCCCTAGTAGAGTTTGCCACTATCCCCAGTGAGTTGCTGCAAATCCTGGAAACTGACCAGATGACAGTTAACTTTTTTATCTCCAGCAAGTTGTTGTAAATCCTGGAATCTAACCAAATAACAACTAAACTTTCTTGCTCTCCAATTAAGAGATAGCTCCCCGATAGAGCAATAGACAGCTAAAACTCATGAATTCTAGTTCCCAAGCAGAAATCAACACTCTCCACAAAGTTTTCTCAAGCCAAATTCAATGTTCCCCAGAGGAGTTCTCCTCAACAAAACAGGAATTCCTGGCAGAAGCATTCTAAGCAAAACTTGAAGATGCACATATTCTTCATCCTCAACAGCCATCTGGGATTTAAACTCTCCAAGGCTCCCTAACACTTGTCAAGGATTTATTTTCCAGACAAGGATATGCTGCAATAACATTTCACCATACATCGTAGCATACATGACAAATGCATATAGCATAATATCATTTATTTTGAGAACATCATTACACTATGCATACATCTGCATGCAACTAACCCTATTCCTTGCAAGAAAAATCAATCATCAATCAACAGTCCTCCTCTGGTTGGATTTACTTCTTCCAGTTAATAATAGGCAATCAACAGTCCTTTTCTGGTTAGATTTATTTCTTCCAGATTAAAGACAGGCAAACAAAGACCTCTTCTAGTTAGATTTAGTTCTTCCAGATTAAAGACAGGCGAACAAAGACCTCTTCTGGTTAGATTTATTTCTTCCAGATTAAAGACAGGCGAACGAAGACCGCTTCTGGTTAGATTTATTTCTTCCAGATTAAAGACAGGCAGTCAACATACCTCTTATGTTTAGGAATATTTCCCCCAGTGAAGTTACCAAACAACAGACCTCTTCTGGTTAGATTTATCTCTTCCAGTTTAAAACAGGCAAAAGACATCCACAGTTTCAGTATAAATCAAACAAAGATTTATTCTAATACTTCTCCCTCGATAGTCACTCCAGATGGCATCTGTAATCTCATCTTCGACAAACTCTTCATTACTTCTCCAAATGGCATCTCTAAGCCCATTCCCGAAAATCAACAAATAGTTCACCTCATGCACAAGCGAGTGCAAATTTCTGGGCACTTAAGTGTTCAATCATCTTTCACCTTCAAGTCACGAATGGCAGACCCAACTATCTAACTCTTCACGCTTAAGAAGATTGAACAGGGGCAACTGTTGTACCCCAAAATTTTCCCTCTCATTTCTCAAGATATTTCCCCACAAGATCTCCAATGACTCAAGCTTGCACAAGGATTGGCTAGGTCAAGACATCTCCTCAACACTGATACCTCCAAAATTAGGGTTTGAGTTTTCATAAGGGAAATTGAACTTTTAATGCCCCATATGACTTTCATGGATCATTATGGACCTACAAGATTTCTCATGTCAAATTTCAAGCCTTGCAGTTCAAGTGTGCTCAGTCAGTTGATCAGATGACCTAAAATTAGCTATATTGGGTAAAAAGTCAACTATGGCCAAATTAAAGTCAAACTTCAAATATTTTTGGCCCATACCAACATTTTCAACTCATATGTATCAATTGATCAAGTTTGGATCACAATTCCCCAATAAAATTGATCAAACCACCAAAAGGGCAAAATGGTCAAAATTAGGGTTTGGACTGACAAGGCTTGATTTTTGACTTTTGACCTAATACGTGACTTATTGGTTTGAAACATGATATCGAGGATTCAAATGCATCATCTTGACCTAATTTCATAGTTCAAATCACTTCTCAAGATCATTGGATTGACAGATGAATTTTAGTCAATTGATGAAAAGTCAAATGTACACTATAAAGTCAAACTTTGACCTTTTGATCAAGATTGAATTTCAAAGGTCACATTTCATCAAAATATACAAAAATATGAAGCTTTATCATCAAGAAATCAAAAAGTCAAATTTCATCTTGGAAATTCAAAATTTCTAAAACTTAGAAATTTTTCTAAGTGTTTAAAAACATGATTATTTCATAAATTCATCCTAATTTTTCACCAAGATGCCAGATGATTCAAGAAAAACATTCAACATGAAAGTTGTAGATCTCAATGAGATCTAAAACATTGTAGGTCAGCAAATTTTCTAGAAATTCTTGGATATCAAGTTATAAATTCACGAAGATATGTACATGAAACAAAAACACTTAGTGAAATTTTACCCTAGTTAGGCAGATTTTTGGTACCAACTTCATGACAACTTTTCATATAGTTACAAGGTGATTCTTCAAAAAAATTACAACATAAAGGTTGTAGAGGATGTTACAATCTTTCCAAAATGTCCAATAACTCATTGAGACCATACTTGAGCTGAGAGAATCGAAGGCAAGAAGTTAGGGTTTCAAACTTGATTTACAAGGCAGATTTTGTGATGAACATGAACTAAATCCATAGCCATGTTTCACAATATTCACTTTTCAGGCCCCAAACTTGTGTTTCACTCCATAATTTATGGTTTACAGAATTGATTAATCTCTTATCCAAGTGTTTGAAGCATTGTTCAAACCAATTTTCCATTAATGGCACAAAGTTACCATTTCCATTTTAGAAAAGCAAACTTTATGCAAAGTCAACTTGTATTGAGCCTTGCATTTGTTCTTTCTTCACACACAACATCTACAAGATCATAAGCAAACATGTTTTAATTTCAACCACTCTACAATAGCATGGTACAAGCTTTGGGAAGATGTTTGTCACTTTGCTTCAAAAACAAGTAAAGTTGCCACAACTTGAGAATTCAAATTCTGAGTTGTTGTAACACTTGTAACCTCTTGCCTATAAATACATACATCATTTGCAACATAAGACACGATATACAAGCCCCTGAAACTCCATAAAGCTCAAAACTTGGCACATCCTAACTTTACACACAAAATCTCAAATCCCTTCATGCGTTTTTTGGCCTTTTGATTCACTAAGCTTCTATATACCACATAGAAACTATCCCAACCCTTAAACCACTATTGTAACTCCTCATTCCTTATCCACCATTTTCAAAATCCACCATTGCATCTTGACTTATCTAGAAGAGTTGGGCAAGCTGCAAGACCTTCTAACAATTGGAATAGCTTCAGGGAGGTCCATGCAAGCTTAATACATCATCAAACCATTACTGGAAGTCGTGTAGAAGTTATTCGAGTTTCACTCAAAGAGGTAAGTTATTCAAACTTGGAACTCTTCATTCAAGCATCATTTGTATATACATTGTGAAGAAAAGATGTAGATATCATGTCCAGGAAGCTGACCATGTCCATAGTTTTGATTATCATTGCTTATACATTGAGAATTTCATCTCTGATCAGTTAGGTTTTAGTTTTGGTATTGAACAAATTTCATGCTAACCTTTGATCCACAACTTTCGAAAATTATGTGGTTAGATTCATATTCAAATTTTAGGCAGGTTTGATGTTTACATTTTTTGATTTGGTTGAGAAATGAAGCTTTTAGAAGCTTAACAATGAAGTTACCAGGGACTACACGCGCAAGGAAGAAGAAGTTGGGCATTTCAAACATTTAGAAACGAGTTCATTTTATATTTAATTGAAGTTATCTTATGAACGGATGAAACAGACCACCCCAGTGGTACAAACAGCGCACGCTAAAGCCTTGCCATGTAGAAGGTCCTAGGTTCAAGCCCCAACGAGAGACCTTTTTGTCTTTTTTCATATTTTCTCACCTTTTTTTGTTTGCAGGAAGCGCGTATGGGCCTCCATTGGATGGGCCTTGACATTTTTATTTTTCTGACCCCCCAGTTTAATTCAGCAATGCAACCCATTTTTATTTTTCATAGTTTTCTGATTAAATGATTATTGGGCCAGGCCAAACAAAAACTGTTTTCTACACAAAAATACTCCAAACTCAAATTTTCACCCCCTGACTTTATCTTTTATATTTTATCTTTCTATATTTTATTATTATTATTATTATTATTATTATTATTATTATTATTATTATTATTATTATTATTATTATTATTATTATTATTAGTTTTATTAATAAAAATCCAAAAAATATTTTATTTATTTATTTATATATCTAATACACTTATGTTTTTTATTTTATTTCCTTTTCTAAACTAAAAAAAGATAAAAATATTTTTCCTAAACAAATTTATATCTTTTCTTAAATAAATTAGTAATTAGACTTATATTTAATTTATTTTCTTTTAATTAACAATTAACTTAGAACCTATGTTTTCTTTTAATTAATTAATTTTTATACTAGTTTAACTTAATTAAAACTTTTTTCACGAAAACCCTAAAAAACTTATTTCCTTTAATAAATTAATTTCTTTTATTAACTTAATTTTAATTTTCTTATTTTAGCTATTTATTTCCTTTTAGATAATTATGTTAAAATATTTTCTTCAACAAAAATCAAACAAATTGATTTTCTCTTCCATTTACTTTCTTGTACATTATATTTACATTTTTTGTACATTTATTCATGTAATTCAATATGGTTGTAATAGATAATTAGGGTTTAAATTCTTGCAATCCCCATTTGTAATTTGTATACCTCATCCCTAAAAAATGATGTATTAGCGTAGGACATTTATTTTCCGCAATTTATCGCTTTCAATATAATGCTAGTAATTAGGGTTTGTATGGAAAGATAAAACCAATACTTAGAAAACCTTAAATCAATATAAAGCAAATGCATGAAAAACACACACTTGCACCCTTTGCACCTCTAGGGTTAAACTCCACTTGTTGCCTTGAGAAAATGGTCATGTTATGCATGTGAAACATCTTAGCAAAAACAATAAAAAATACAAGATCATAGTCCCTCGATGACGCTTTGAATGTTGCCTTATAAATGATCTTAGACCCTTAAGGAAATGTTAAGGTATCTCACAATATTTCTATCTATGACTATACGATGATCCACGCCCGTCCCTTTATATCCAATGATAGGGCTTCTTACCAATCAATGGTAAGATAGCAATGTCAAAGGAAGAGAGAAATGAACAAAAGACTTTTAAGTAGGTAGAACGTTCTTAGTTGTTTGCTCACAATCCATCTTCAAAAAACAAACATATTTTCAAACACACCAAACACTTTCAAAAACATGAAATATTTTTCAAAAGTCCATCACTTTGTATGCATTCTTATAAAGATGAGAATCATTACAAAGTTTGCCTAAACGAAGACACTTTTCAAAAAATACTTTCAAAACCCACCACAAACACATTTCAAACAAAGAAATTTCAAAAGTGAGCTAGCTAGCAACTAAGAGCCCGTAGATAACTACGGATGAAAAGGATGCTAACACCTTCCCTTTTCATAACCTACCCCCCGAACTCAAGAAAATATCTCAAAGGTCTCTGTTGTACTTTTCACCCTTTCCTTATTGGATAAAAGAAAAGTCGGTGGCGACTCTTGCTACCCGCAACAATTGCGATAAAACGCAAAACACCCAAGTCAGTTCTCCCACAGTATTACACCATCCAAGGTAACTGTTGATAGAAGTATCGGAATGAGTCTACACTTGATTGTATTTGAAGAATGCTTTCCAAAATGAACCTCTGGGGAAGGTGCTTAAGTACCTGTTTGTCAGATTTAGTTTTTGAGGGAAATGCTTGTCAGATTTAATTTCTGATGGAAATTCTTGTCATGTAGATAGTCGCCCCGTCCTGTTTTTGGAATTGATCCACAGTCTATTTTTGTTGGTAAACTCGTCCTGCTTCGGGAGTTCATACCACCTGGTCATGTCAATAGTTTCCTCGTCCTATTTCAGGAGTTAATCTTTGTCTGGTTATATAGATATTTTCTCAGTCCTGTTTCGGGAGTTAATCTTTACTTGTCCATATAAATAGTTTCCCCGTCCTATTTTGGGAGTTAATATTTGTCTACTTTTTGTTGGCGAACCTGTCCTTTTTCGGGAATTCACACTGTTTGGTCGTATCGATAGTTGCCCCGTCTTGTTTCGGGAATTAATCTGCGACCCGATCATATAGATAGTTTCCTCGTCCTGTTTCAGGAATTATCTCTGACTTGTTTGAGAATTGTTGATGATATTCGTTTTTTGTAGAATTTTATCTAAAAAAACAAAGTTAGTCTTTATGCAATGTCATGATGTATGTAATACATTGTGTAATGATGTTCTTAAAGTAAATGAGAGTGTGTTATATGTGTTTCATATGCATATGCTATGATGTTTGTAAATGATGTATGAATGTGAGATGTTGTTGGAGCGTATTGGTAGCTTCATGTAACATCTTTGGCTGGGGAAAATAAATCCCTGACCGTTGCTGGGGATAAAGAATATGAATCTTCAATCTTGTCTAGAATGTATCCGCTGGGGATGTTTAACTTCTGCTTGGGGATAGAAGAGTTCAAGAACATTGATTGTTCATCGCTCTATTGGGGAATTTAGTTCTTATATACCCTGACTGGGGATGAAAGAGATGGATAATCTTTAGAGGTGCTGTCTGACTGAGTTTCCGATTTGGATACCAACTCTTCTAGGGAGGACAAAGTTAAATGGTATCTGGCCCGGTTTCAGGTTCCATAGCAACTCTCTGGGGATAGAAACCTGTACTACACTTTGCTGGAGAAAAGGAATCTATTGGGGATTTGTAGTAATCAGACAAATGAACTTTGTTGGGGAAATAAACCCTGTTAGGGAAATAAACCCTGATGGAGAAATATATCCTGCTGAGGAAATGAACCCTGCTGAGGAAGAGAATTCCGCAGGGGATAATGTTAGAGAAATAAACTCGGCTGGAGGATTGAATTCTTGTGAACGACATTGAGGAATTATAATCTTTGATGAGGATTGGAATTTCGTAGGCCGCGTGGGGGAAGTTTTCACTATATGCGGGAGAAATGATCAAACTCATTTATCCACTAGGGGGATCTGTTGGGGATATGATTACGTGCATAGCTGGAAGGGCCCTCAATTTCCGTCTAAGGACATATTAGACTTGCTGTGGAATGTATCTCCGTCGGGGATGAGCTTGTGAAGGCAAACTCTGTGGGGATTTTTCTATGGGGATTCGTGGATGACTTGAATGTTATCCCAACTCCTAGAGTCTTTAGTAAATGTTGATCCCTGTTTTTATGCATATATTTGTTAACAATAATCATATTCATATGCATATGTTCATTCAATTTAATCATTGGACATTTTTGCAAACAAAACAGAAAAAGTAAAACTTATTTGAATTTTGAAATTGTATTTGTATTGAAAGTTTGCCTATAAACATGCGGTTTTGTACATAGAAGACAGAAATCCTAGTAAGAGGAAATCGTCGTAAAATGAAAAGAGTATAAAGAAAAACAAAGAAATACAACTATGTGAAAACAATTCCATCGGGTTTCAACTCTACTATTGCCCCTATGTCTTCAAGCATCACATCCCTCGCTGTCGGAAGGAGCTGATTAAATTAATCTGTATCGTTTGAACTTGACACTGATAATAAAGCTTGTTTTATGTAGGTGATCCAACTGGACATATTCGTACGCTTTAATCCCCAAATTTTGCCTGGACTACCCTTTCGGGTTTTCAGTCCACCGTGATACCCTTTTTTGCCCAAGCCGCCTTTTCAGGTTTTCGACTTGCCGGGTATACAATCTTTATATATATCCCTAATTTTCTCTCGAACCCTTTTGGTTCACCGGGATGCCCTTATTTTTGCCTAGGACTGTCAACTTAGTGGGTCACTTTCATGCGTAGTATTTTTTGACTATGTCCGTGTTCACAGGGTGCGTAAAATCTTCATCGTCCATGGTGGTAAGTATCATAGCACCGCCATAAAATATCTTCTTGGTTAAATATGGCCCTTCATAGGTGGGATTCCATTTCCCCTAGTATCACCCTAGGTAAAATGATGTTCTTTATTACCAAGTCACCAACCTGGTATACCCAATGTTTGATCTTCTTATTGAAGGCTTTGATCATTCGCTTCTGATACATCTGACCGTGACAAACAGCCACAAGCCTTTTCCCGTCAATCAAACTTAACTGGTCTAGCCTAGTCTGAATCCACTCTTCTTCGTCTAAATATGCATCTTTCATAATCCTTAGAGAGAAGGAATCTGGACTTCGATAGGTAAAACAACTTCCTTACCGTATAGTAGAGAGAATAGGGTTGCCCCAGTTGATGTTCGCGCTGAAGTGGGATAACCATGAAGAGAAAATGGTAACATCTCGTGCCAATATTTATATGTCACCGTCATCTTCTATATAATCTTCTTGATGTTCTTATTGGCGGCTTCCACTGAGCCTTTCATCTTTGGTCGATACAAAGACGAATTGTGGTGCTTAATCTTGAACTACATGGAGAGTTCCATGATCATAGTGTTGTTGAGATTGGTACCATTATCTGTGATAATCCTCTCGGGGATGCCATACCGACATATAAGGTTATGCTTGATGAACCAAACCACTACATTCTTGGTGACAGAGGCAAATGAGGCTGCTTCAACCCACTTTGTGAAGTAATTGATAGCAATGAGGATGAAGCGGTGTCCATTAGAAGAAGTAGGTTTAATCTCTCCAATCATATCAATTCCCCACATTTCAAATGGCCAAGGAGTAGTCAAGATATTCAGAGGAACCGGTGGCACATGTACCTTGTCAGCATAAATCTGGAATTTGTGACAAGTTCTTGAGTGGTGATGGCAATCAGTTTCCATGGTTAACCAATAATATCCCGCTCTTAGAATCTTCTTAGCCATATTATGTACATTGGAATGAGTACCGAAGACTCCTTCATGCATATCTTCCATAATTTTCTCCACTTCCTTCTTGTCCATACAACGAAACAGAGTCGAATCATGGTTGCGCTTGTACAAAATTTCGTTTCTCAGGAAGAACTTAGCAGAGAACCTCCGTAGGAATTTCTTGTCATTGATAGATGCCCCCTCGGGGTACTCTTGAGCCTCAAGGTATTTCTTAACTTCATGAAACCAAGGCTTCTCTTCTACTCTGCCAGTGTCAACTTCGTAACAGTGTGCCGGTTCGTCCAGTTTCTTAATGGTAATTCGAGGAGCCTCATTGTCCCATCTAACTTTGAACATAAATGACATGGTAGCCAATGCATCCTCCAGCTGATTCTCTTCCCGTGGAATATGTTCAAAAGTGATTTCCTCGAAGTACAAAATTAATGTCAATACATGTTCCCGATAAGGAATGAGATATGGGTGCTTCGTATCCCATTCTCCATTGATTTGACCGATGATGAGAGCTGAGTCTCCATACACATCTAAGAACTTAATCCTCATGTCAATAACAACTTTGATACCCATAATGCACGCTTTGTATTCTTCCATGTTGTTGGTACAATAAAAGCATAATCTGGCGGTGAAGGGCGTATGACAACCCTTGGGAGAGATAATTACAACAACAATTCCATTACCAAGTGCGTTGGAAGCTCCATTGAAAACCATAGTCCATCAGGAGCCTGGCTCAGGTCCTTCATACATTCCAGGTTCTTCATAATCTGTAACTAGTATAATGTTCTCATCCGAGAACTCGAAATTCATAGATTGATAGTTGTCTACGGCTTGATGAGCCAAATGATCTTCCAGTACACTTCCTTTGATTGCCTTCTGAGTGGTGTACTAAATGTCGTATTCTGTTAAGACCATTTTCCATCGGGCTATTCTTCCGGAGAGAGCGGGTTTCTCGAATATGTATTTTATGGGATAGATTTTAGAGATAAACAAAGTAGTATATGGGTCAATATATACTGTCTTAGTCGGTGAGTATCCCAGGCCAAAGCGCAACAAGTTTTCTCAAGTTGTGAGTATCTTGTTTCACAGTCAGTAAACTTTTTGCTAAGGTAGTATATTGCATTCTCTTTTCGACCAGACTCGTCATGCTGGCTCAATACACATCCTATTGAGTTCTCTAACACTGTTAGGTACATGATCAGAGGTCTTCCTCCAACTGGTGACATCAGAATCAGAGGTTCTTGAGGTACTCCTTGATTTTGTTGAAGGCTGTTTAGCAGTCGTCGTTCCACTTCACTACCTGATCTTTCTTAAGTAACTTGAAGATTGGCTCACAAGTAGTGATCAAATGGGAAATAAACCTGGAAATATAGTTTAGTCGTCCCAAGAAACCTCTGAGTTCCTTCTCAGTAAGGGGTGGCATTTCTTGAATGGCTTTGACCATGGCGGGATCAACTTAAATACCTTTACCACTGACAATGAAACCTAGGAGTTTACCGGATCTCACCCTAAAAGTGCACTTCTTCGGATTTAACCTTAGCTTGTACTTTTTCAATCTCTTAAACAGCTTGTGTAGATGGTCAAGATGTTCTTCTTCAGTCTGAGATCTGGATATCATGTCGTCGATGTAAAATTCTATCTCGTGATGAATCATGTCATGGAACAGAGCTACCATAACATGTTAGTATGTTGGGTCGGTGTTCTTCAAACCGAAAGGCATAACCTTGTAATAGAAAGTGCCCCGCCGTGTGACAAAAGTAGCCTTCTCCATGTCTTTAGGTGCCATATTGATTTGATTATAACCCGAGAAACTGTCCCTGAAGGATAATACCTTGTGTTGAGCGGTGTTGTCGACGAGAACATCGATATGTGGAAGTGTGAAGTCATTTTTATGGCTCACCCTGTTCAGATCCCTGTAGTCTATACACATACATACTTTGCCATCCTTTTTACGTATTGGAACCACATTTTAAACCCACTAAGGATATGATGTAACTGCTAAGAAACCTGCGTTAAATTGTTTCATAACCCCAACCTTGGTATTTTCGGACATCTCGGGACGCATACGACGAACTTTCGGCTTTATTGGAGAACAACCCTCTTTCATAGGCAGACGATGAACCACAATATCAGTATCAAACTCTGGCATGTCTTCGTACAATCAAGAAAAGATCTCCACATAGTCATGAAACATCTAGATTAACCTGTTCTTGACACTATTTTCTAGGTTTGACCCTATCTTGACTTCTTTCTTGTCCTCTTCCGTACCCAAGTTCACAACCTCGACTGGCTCTTCACGCGGTTGTATAGCCTTTTCCTCTAGAACTAATAGTTTGGCAAGTTCTCCGGGTATTTCACAATCTTCCTCACCTTCGTCCTCGGCTTGGTAGATCAGGTTCTTGAAATCATAAGTGGAAATAGTAGAATTGTTATCCACGAGATCCAGAGTAGATATGGATCTGCAATTTATTGCGTGGGTGTGTGTAAGAACACATAGCTATTTGAAAGTGATAAAAATAAAAGAAAGACAAAGAGTGAAAAATTTGAATGCAAAACGTCCGATGCTTTATTAAATGAAAATATGTTTATGAAATGACAACCCTTAACAAATGGACCATTGTGCCCTGGGTAAGGCACCAGGCTTAAAGTCATTTTTAAAAAATTACATAACCAAAACTTTTGAAAATAATAAACAGTAAATAAAAATTACTCCTGACTAAAGGAGATTGAGATAAGGTTTTAGTCTTCCAGTTGCTGAGCCCATTGCCGATGGTAGGAAAGATATAGCCGTCAAGGTCGTAGTCACTGTCAGCATCTTCTATCGCATTGACTCCATTGTTGTTGACACAGAATGGTGGTCTTCCAGCACGAGCGCGACAAACAACCCTTTGATTCTCTACAGTGAAACCCAAACAAAATTTGTCAGATTTTTATGGAATGTTAGGAAGCTGACTGTAACACGCCAATTCAACCCGACGAATAATAATAAAATCAGAGTTCAACACAAATAGGATGCTACATTTTCATCTTAAAATCAAACTTCATTTAATCGCATACAAAACAGATACATAACACTTAATTCGGATGAACCGATAATAACCTGGTTTATTCTTTAAAATCAAACAACTTTTTATTGATAAGCAGCGAAATATACATACTCAACTTCAATTCACTTAACATCTTTTATTCAACCAACACAACTTCAATACAATAATTATTTCATGTAATCAACTTAAAAATTCAGCAACAGAAATAATAATCAACAACTAATCATCAAGCTTTCATCCCCCCGAGTGCTACGTATCAGAGCGATAACACCGACTCGAACTATCGAAGGTAACAAACATCCTTATTGATTACCTGCACGTTACCAACATAGGGCAACATTCAAACAGAAGGGGTGAGATATCGAAAAATATAATAAGTCATATGATAAATAATATATTAGATCAGATCATATAAAATCACCACTTCACAACTTATAAACAACTTTAATCACAACAAAACATCAACACGACATAACGACTAATTCACAATTTTTAGATAATACTTGTCACAACAAGTCAACAACATAAAGAAACAACAAATATATCATCACCACAACTCACGGTGCAACATCAAATGCGACTCAATTATAATTCACATGCATGTGGTACCATTGGAGCAGAACTCCCATATTAAAAATCTGCCAATAAATAGAGGCATCAACAAGGCATAAACCTTCTTCACAGTTTGCCAATCCATGCCATCACAAAGTGTGCAAATGTATGTGACTCAATGAGTGCACTATCACATACTCACAACAATCATCATTCATCGCAAGACATAAGCCCACATCGCCATTATTACTAGTAAATAGAGGTAATTCATCATCATCTAAAATTCTCTGCAACTTCACACTATCAAAAAGAATTCACAGAGACAATCACAACAACACAACATCTCAACATTAGCCATAGGCCTACAACTTTATATTGCCAATGAATTGAGGCAATGCAACAAAATTACCCACCTGCAACTTCATAATTAACCACGATAATTATTCCGTATAATTATTCGGGACAAATCGACCAAATCCTGCAAATTAATTACGGCTAATCGTTCCATTATTTTCTACTATGTACTAATGTACTTATTGGCTCTCTATTAATTGGCTACTACACTGCTACCAAATATGTGTACATCAGTTACTATTGATTTTTCCACCAACATTACTAATCCTGCTATTTGAAAGAAATATGTTATTTACTACTACGAAATATCTCTACTATATGTAATATTAATTCTCTACTAATTTAGTAAATCTACTACTTATTACTACTAAATTTCTACACTGTTAACATCTAACAATCACTAAGTGTCTCTGCAACTAAAACCATCACTGCTATTTTAATTTCTAAGACTACCACTAATATAACTCTGCTAATAATCAACTCTGCTATTTTCATTACTATTCTGCTAAATATATTGGACTGATACTCTGACTACATACTAAGTCTTAATCTAACAATTACCTCCACTAGATACCAACAACTCTGCTACTTAATTTAGTTCTAAGTGCCACTATGCTATAGTACACATGAGCCACAAAACAAGAACAAGTTAAGGATTCACGTAGCAATAAACAAAACAAAAAGACAAGGAAAATGGAGTGTGCCCCTCGGCACAACTCCCTCCCATATGTACATAGTGCCGATCAACACTCCTTTCTCCACAACCATGCCGTTCGGCATGTATCCTGGGCCCCTTGGCACCCATAATCCTCAAGAGTGCCACTTGGCACACACACTTGTGCCACTTGCCACAATGTGGTTGTTTCATTTGTTTTCTTCCTAATTTCCCTCGTCTACTACGAAACCAATACAATATCAAATTCAACAACACAACATAGTATCTCAACAACATAAAAATTATACCCAATCAGCTTAGAGTAATTTTCCACAACCAATTCATTGACAACAACCACATCTCAGTATCAATTAGAACAATTAAACACAAACAGAGGCAATTTTACAAACCCAATCCCACATAAAATTTGTCATGTAACCCATTAGATATTCAGAACCTCACCCTTACCTTGGATTGGAGACCGTCCTATAATTCTTCGATCGAACCTAGCCTTGCCAAAGTTTCCAACCTTTGCCTTTTTCCTCTTTTCCCTTTTTCTACTATTTTGCAACTTCCATGTTCCCACAAAATACTCAAGACTTTTTCCTTATTCCTTCTAATTAAACTAATCCTTATTATTAGCTTAACCTTATAATCATTAATATTCTTATTGAGCCTAACTTTCACACCCCACCTATTACTCCATACAACCAAATAATGAGCTCAAATAATAAACCTTGCATTATTCTAATATCTATATTAATATTATTTCTAATATTAATCAACCAATCAATTAAATATCAACCAAATGATAACTTAGCAACTTAAATCAACATTTCTCGACATTTCGCAACTTCAACAATATCAACAACATTTTCAACCATTAACCCATAATTAATTTAATTAAATAATTAATTAAATTAACGGGCGTTACAACTCTCCTCCACTTAAAATATTTTCGTCCTCGAAAATCTATTCGATACTACCACTCTTAGTACGAGTTTCGCATCCAACTCGTTGATTTCCAAGTCGCGTTTCGCAACACTTCAACCACTACTTTCCTGATAACTCAATAACTCAACATGATTCAAATCGATTACACACGTGCCAATCATTCAACGCTTCGTGACACAATCATTACTAGCATTTCAACTAGTCAACCATAATCTGACATATCCACAATTAAAGTAGCAACAACTATAACCCACTTATACTTGGATATACATCATCGCAATATCATCTTACCACCCTTTTCAACACGAAAACACATACACAATTTCATTCCTGTATGTTAATTATCAATAAAATATCAAAAACTCTACTCATATTATCGTATCACTCTTATAGTGACATCAACACAACCAACAAAATCAACTTCGTCACGTTATGGAGCATCATTCCTTACTTACGGAAATCAACAATAAAATCTCAATAACGATAACAAAATCATTACAACATCAACTTAACTGTATAACTCAGCAAGCATACCCATAGTTCACCATCAACCAACAGTCCACAACCATCTTCTTATAAAATCCACAAATATTTACTAGCAAACATAGTGCCCTGGCACAACATCTCTATATCAACAGTCCACCAAATCAAGCATGCAGATTAAGACACACCATTCCCATAGGCTTCTGATGTTTTAATCCTTCACTTCTAATGAATCGTGCACGCATAGCAGTTGCGCCACATCACGCTTCAGCTGCGCAACTTTGATAATCCACCTTAAGTCACTGCCCTCGTTAAAATTTCTGTCAACTATCTAGTTCGCAAGTTTCAATCTAGTTTCAGACTTTCTTTAACATCCACCATAAAATCGTTGTTCACTTGATATTCTCAATCTTTCACTTTGCGATGTTAGCTTGCAATTAAACCCGCTACTCCGAATTGTTCAATATGTCTCAACTCTTTCTTAGCAATTCCTATATTACTTCACACAAAATGGTGAGCGACTATCATTATGATATAAAATCAATCACTTTACACGCCATTAAGATAGCAAGATAAGTTTATACCATCCAACATGATCTCGTCTACTATCAACAAGAGATTAAGGGTGATAAGTTCTTCAATTTGTCAATAAATAGCTGACAACCATAGTGGAGTATAAACCATCGTTACCAAACTATAATAGTGTCCCTTTAGAACTTGTACTCAAGTCACCTAAAGCACCATAATCCAATAATCTCCAATGAGGTTTATAATTACTTCCATAATTTCCCTCTCATTCAATTTTTTCGATGAGACACCAACGCTCAACATATACACGGTCCACATTACGCTCACTTAGCCTCACACGAAGATTAAGTATTCTCCAACTCAAGAATTACTTTCTCCATCTTTGCATCATCAGGAATACAAATTCTATTACTGAATCTCAACACACCCTACGCATATGACTTGAAATCATCATTCCCAGACTGATCTATTCCAACCATCAAATCTACCAGTTTCACATCCAAATTTTGAGCCTCTTCAATACTCTCCAGAAATTTATTATTAACCTTCAACATTCCCAACATAACACTCCGCAGTGTCACCTCGCGAACTAAGCTCATATCTATGAACTGTTCAATTAACTCCAACTCTTTAACCATCATTGCCGACATATGTGAAGTCTTTCGATTTAAAGCTTCAGCCACGACATTAGCTTTACCTGGATGGTAATTCAAACCAAAATCATAATCTTTCAACAACTCCAACCATCTTTGTTGTCTCATATTCAATTCCTTATGATCAAATAAATAATTTAAACTCTTATGGTCTCTAAATACTCCAAATCTAGAACCAAAAAGATAATGTCTCTAAATCTTAAACATAAACACCATTGCTGCTAACTCTAAGTTACACGCAGGATAATTCCTCTCATGAACTATGAGTCGTCTAAAAGCATAAGCAACAACTTGTTCATTCAGAATTAGAACACCACTAAGTTCCATCTTAGACACATTCATAATACACTATAAATGACTCACTCGGATTAGGCAAAACCAATACCGGAGCAGTCGTTAATATTTTCTTTAGTCCTGCAAAAATTTCTTCACATGAAAGATCCCATACTTGAAATGATGAACGACTATCCTTTTTAATGCCGAACATCTCATTTTCAACTTATTCTCCAACAACATATTATGCTTGAACTCGTCTCGAACAACTGCAATAATAATTATTTATTCCCCAAAAGCCTCTAGTTCCATAACCGACTTCAGAGTCTCTCGATATAGGAATACATATACTGTATTTGAAAACACTTTCATAGCATATAATATATTTCTATCTCCTAATAGGTTCAAATGGAACACCAATCCGATACTCGGAACACAAGATATAAATTTCCAAAGCTATTCGAAAATACGAACACCGACGTCATGCAGCGGCATACTATTACAAACCTTACGATAACATCATAACAAAATTTCTTTATACCAGTAACAACACTTACCATTCTTTAAATCATACTCATCTCCTCGCATTTCTGACTCTGACTCACGATCCAAACATTCCAACAACTTTAATAACTTTTACAATCACTCACAAGGATCCCACGACAAGGTCTACAACAATCTGTCACTCTATCACCATTCCAACATCGATATCTTATGCAAGGGCTACCCAAACCGACAACTTCACAGTCCACCAGCAGTGCTAAAACATCACAACTTTCTAAATTCCATCTTCTAAAAATTATTCTTGTTACTTAACAATCACCTTCAGAAACATCATGGATTTACACTCTACTCGGATATCAACAACCGTTACATTGCTCCTCATCCTTAGAGAAGTAAACATTAACAACGTCTAATCATCCTCCCTCACGATGTTCCAACTTGATTAACAAACAGAATCTTTAATCCATGTCACCTTAGGATTCGGGAAACAACAAGACTTCAACAATACTTGCACTGTCGTCATCAATAGCATACTGAACTAACATCTTACAACCAAAACATATCCGAGAAGAAAAGCTTCTCCCCCACTTATCTTCAAACCAACTCCTGCATACAATCGATTAGAAAAGCAAGCAAGCACCGACAATGTTTCACACACTCGTCGCGTACTAAGGAATAAACAACATTAGACAACTTGGCCGGACGGACCGACCTACTCTGATACCACTAATGTAACACCCTAATTCTACCCGACGGATAATAATAAACTCAGAGTTCAACACAAATAGGATGCTACATTTTCATCTTAAAATCAAACTTCATTTAATCGCATACAAAACAGATACATAACACTTAATTTGGATGAACCAATAACAGCCTGATTTATTCTTTAAAATCAAACAAATTTTTATTGATAAGCAGCAGAATATACATACTCAACTTAAATTCACTTAACATCTTTTATTCAACAAACACAACTTCAATACAACAATTATTTCATGTAATCAACTTAAAAATTCAGCAACAAAAATAATAATCAACAACTAATCATCAAGCTTTCATTCCCCCGAGTGCTACATATCAGAGCAACAACACCGACTCGAACTATCGAAGGTAACAACCATCCTTATTGATGCAGCATAGGGAAACATTCAAACAGAAGGGGTGAGATATCGAAAAATATAATAAGTCGTATGATAAATAATATATTAGATCATATCATATAAAATCACCACTTCACAACTTACAAACAACTTTAATCACAACAAAACATCAACACGACATAACGAATAATTCATAACTTTTAGATAATACCTGTCACAACAAGTCAACAACATAAAGCAACAACAAATATATCATCACCATAACTCACGATGCAACATCAAATGTAACTCAATTACAATGCACATGCATGTGGTACCATTGGAGCAGAACTCCCATCTTAAAAATCTTCCAGTAAATAGAGGCATCAACAATGCATAAGCCTCCTTTGCAGTTTTCCAATCCACACCATCACAGAGTATGCAAATGTATGTGACTCAATGAGTGCACTATCACATACTCACAACAATCATCATTCATCGCAAGGCATAAGCCCACATCGCCATTATTACTAGTAAATAGAGGTAATTCATCATCATCTAAAATTCTCTGCAACTTCATACTATCAACAAGAAATCACAGAGACAATCACAACAACACAACATCTCAACATTATCCATAGGCCTACAACTTTATATTGCAAATAAATAGAGGCAATGCAACAAAATTCACCACCTACAACTTCATAATTAACCACAACAATTGTTCCGTATAATTATTGCAAAAAATCGACCAAATCCTGGAAATTAATTACAGGCTAATCATCCCATTATTTTCTACTCTATACTAATGTACTTATTGGCTCTCTGTTAATTGGCTACTACACTGCTACCAAATATATGTACATCAGTTACTATTGATTTTTCCACCAACATTACTAATCCTGCTATTTGAATGAAATCTGTTATTTACTACTACAAAATATCTCTACTATATGTAATATTACTTCTCTACTAATTTAGTAAATATACTGTTCTTATTACTACTAAATTTCTACACTGTTAACATCTAACAATCACTAAGTGTCTCTGCAACTAAAACCATCACTGCTATTTTAATTTCTAAGACTACCACTAATATAACTCTGCTATTTTCATTACTATTCTGCTAAATATATTGGACTGATACTCTGACTACATACTAAGTCTTAATCTAACAATTACCTCCACTAGATACCAACAACTCTGCTACTTAATTTAGTTCTAAGTTCCACTATGCTACAGTACACATGAGCAACAAAATAAAAACAAGTTAAGGCTTCATGTAGGAACAAACAAAATAAAAAGACAAGGAAAATAGAGTGTGCCCCTCGGCACAACTCCCTCCCATATGTACATAGTGTCGATCACACTCCTTTCTCCACAACCATGTCGTTCGACATGTATCCTGGGCCCCTTGGCACCCACAATCCTCAAGAGTTCCACTCGGCACATACACTTATGCCACTCGGCACACACACTTATGCCACTCGGCAGAGTGTGTTTGTTTCGTTTGTTTTCTTCCTAATTTCCTCTGTCTGCTACGAAACCAATACGGTATCAAATTCAACAACACAACACAGTATCTCAGTAACATAAAAATTATACCTAATCAACATAGAGTAATTTTCCACAACCAATTCATTGACAGCAACAACATCTCAGTATCAATTACAACAATTAGACACAAACAGAGGCAATTTTACAAACACAATCCCACATAAATTTTTTCATGCAACCCATTAGATAGTCAGAATCCCACCCTTACCTTGTATTGGAGACCATCCTATAATTCTTAGATCGAACCTAGCCTTGCCAAAGCTTCCAACCTTTGCCTCTTTCCCTCTTTTCCTTTTTTCTACAATTTTGCAACTTCCATGTTCCCACAAAATACTCAAGACTTTTTCCTTATTCCTTCTAATTAACCTAATCCTCATAATTAGCTTAACCTTATAATTATTGATATTATTATTGGGCCTAACTTTCACACCCCACCTATTACTCGATACAACCAAATAATGAGCCCAACTAATAAACCTTATATTATTCTAATATCTATATTAATATTATTTCTAATATTAATCAACCAATCAATTAAATATCAACCAAATAACAACTTAGCAACTTAAATTAACATTTCTCGACATTTTGCAACTTCAACAATATCAACAACATTTCAACCATTAATCTATAAATAATTTAATTAAATGATTAATTAAATTAACGGGCGTTACACTGACCCCAAGTAGTGCAACCACCTTCTTCTATAACAGGTCTAACATCCTTCAAAGAAGCCATTCTGGGCAGAACCATAGTAACCTTGGGAATATCATAAACGTCTTTGGTAGCGGTAGGAGAGATAACTTCAAAAATCTGGCAGGGAGTTTCTATGAATTTTCCGTCCATATCAACATATCTGAATTAATTCAAGTGACTCTTCTTTACCATAAACAATAACAACCTTTCCTTTCATGGGATATTTCAGCTTCTGGTGTAGGGTAGAGGTAGAATCGAAAACCTGTGAACCCACTTTAATTGGGAGATCCACCTCTCAGTGTACCATCCTCTTTGACCCGTCAAAGGCTCGGACTATAATATCTTTGGATTTTAGCACAACCCCTTCATAATCAAGCCCGTCCAGAGCACCCTTCGATAGAACATTCAGTGAGAAACCTGTATCAACCAATACATGCACTAAAGTAGTGCCCCTGCATTCAATAGAGACATACATGGCCTTATTGTGGTTTCTTCCTTCAGGGGTCAAATCGAAATCAGAAAATCCTAGCCTAGTATCAGTAGTTAGGCTAGCAACATAACTTCCAAATTGATCAGAAGAAATTTCTTGTGGCACGTGAGCGGATTTTAAGAACTTCACCAAAACATGTGCATGGGCTTCTGAACAGAGTAACAGGGATAACATGGAGATTTTTTAGAGGGAGTCTGTCCCAGCTGTTCAACAATATTGTAATCACTTTTCTGGATAATTTTAAAAACTTCCTCCAACTCCTGTCTGGAGGTATCTTTAGCTATAACTTCTTTAGGTTCCTTTGTATGGACAGGCTCCGTCATTTTCTCTTTGCCCCGAGTCTCAGTAATTGACTCGGTAGCCGCAACACGAACTGGTGTGGTGGCAGTCTTCAGAGAGATTTCCAGAGAGAAAACCCTTCTGCTTCTAGTAACCTTATTGGTCATAGCAATATTATCGATGTTGGGATCAACAACTTCAATACCTTTATTCTCAATGGTCAATGGCTCTTGCTTGACACCATGGTAGTAGACGTCGACTCCATAGTTCCAAGGGACAACCTTGTCCGAGGAATATGGAATTGGTCCAGGTGAAGTGATTATCAAGGGAGCACCTTTGGGTTTGGCAGTGATCCTTACAGGACCCTTGGAAGTGATCCTGATAGGAGTGCCAAATATTATATATACCTCTTCCAGCTCCAAGTCTTGCAACAAATTCTCAATAGACAGAATCTTCTCAACCAGAATTAGGTGATTGTCCATTAGACGCTGAATACCTTCTGTCAGCAACTTGTAACCATTGGGTTGGGCTGCACAACAGTAACATCTTTCAATACAACCCGAAAATAAACCGGTCTGCAACATATTCTTCTTGATAATCGGGAGGGGAGTAGCCAATTCACTTACAGCAGAAACATAAAGGACATCATCAATATCACTTACGCCTTTATTGTGCTTTGGCATAGGTGCAGTAATTACATTTGGGGTCTTGGGAGGATCGAACTCAATTTCTTTGTTATCAATCATGTTTGGAATTTTGTTTTTCAAGGTCCAACAACTATTGGTGTCGTGCCCGGGGCTAGTGGAATGGTAAGCACATTTCACATTAGGATTATAATTAGGAGATGAGGTGTTGGGATTCTGAGGAGGATCCCTTAACGTTATTAATTATGCCTTTAAAAGATGTTGAAATTCCTAAGACAATGGCATGTTGATCTTGGTAAACTATCTTCTAGGTGCATCTGACCTACACCAATTGTTTTGCTGATGTTGTTGAATAGGTGCATGTATAGAAATTAAGATAACTCCTACAGATGGATTTCGATTACCTCTAGTACGACCCTTCTGGCCATACACAACATTGGTTTCCTTTTTACTATTGAGCGTCTTCTTTACAGTACTCGAAGACGCATCCACTTGAATTTTTACGCTTCGAATTCCACCTTCGACATGTTCCCCTGTTAATATCAACTTGGTAAAACCTGATGAAGAACTTCTGATCAGATGATTAAATAAAGGCCATGTTAAAGTGCCCATGAACATATCAACCAACTCCCTATCAGATAGAGGAGGTTGCACTCTCCCAGCTAGATCCCTCTATTTCTGGGCATACTCTTTAAAACCTTCATTTGAGTCCATAGTTATACTTTGTAATTGCACACGGGTTGGTGCAAGGTCAACATTATATTGACAGTGCTTGTAAAAAGCAACAACCAGGTCTTCCCAAGTACGTATATTGGTTCCTTCTAGCTGATATAACAATTCCAGTTGTGTCCCAGATAAACTTTCTTGAAAGACGTGAACCCATAAATTTCTATCAGTAATATGGGGTTGGATCTTCTGGACGTAAGACCTCAGATGCAGCTTAGGACAAGAAACACCATCATATTTGGAAAAAGTAGGGACCTTGAATTTGTGGGGGATAACAACCCCCGAGATAAGACGCAACTCTTTAAAATCCAGCTCAGGCAATTTCTGGATTTTCATGGCATTCAGACGATCTTCTAGTTGTTTATATCTATCATCAGTGGGAGGATATTATTCATCAGAGTAGTCTTCTTCATCAGGAATTTTACCAGAACCAAGGTTGCTTCCCCCATCAGCTTTGATAATTCTACCATTTTCCTCTTGATTATCATCTTCATCTGATGGGGTGTCAAAAGATTGAATCTATTTGGAGGGACCTTTGAATCTTCTTCCCATGTTGAGGATACCAGCCGGTTTTCTAGTCTTCTTCTTCTTGGTGATGAGCGCAATAGTTCTTTCTGCCCCTTGGCTAAGTTCAGGAGCGTCTCTTGGAATTGCGATTTTTGAGCTTGAAGGTCTTTTACAGTTTGTTCGAGAGCCATCTTTTACTAAAATAAACAACAAGAAGATGAGAAAGCTTGTCTTGGGAAATACCTATTATGTAATGACATGCATGATATGTGGATGTAATGTTTTCAAGGATCTCGCGGGATAAATAAAAGGAAATGTTAGAAGTTGAGTCTAGTTACAACTTCGACTGAATAACTTTGCATCTTTGAATGTTCTTCTATGAGAATCAAGCTCACCATGTCGAGTTGGTCCTAGCCTTTGACTCAAGTGAAAGTACTTTGATCTTTGATGGCATTAGAGGAAAAAAATCCCCTTTCCCCTTGCTAGACGTCTAGTTCATAATAAACATGTATCACAGGCCTTTGAGATCCTTGAAATGATCAGTGAAAATGGTACGGTATGATGTCATGATGCTATGATGTCATGTTTAAACAGATAACAAACACAAACAAAGCATACAAGATCCTTAGGTTTAAGGCTTGCATGGGGTCTGTAGGTAAGCACCCTCTTGAAGTTCAGTTAGCTCAACCCGTCCTAAGAATAGTAACCAGGTTCTAGGAGTCTCATATCACTGATCTTTTTCGCAGGAATTGTTTCAGTAGCACAACTTACTTGCTACCGAAATATTCAGAGAGTCGAATCTCAATGAGTGTAGCATCGAGTATCAACCAACTTTGAACTGCACCAAAGACGACTAACTCACTACCTTCTAATGGCTAAGTTGGGTTAATTAAGATTCTAAAAGTAAGTTAATGCTTATGACACCACACAACAGCCTAGTATTCTCCTCGACTGAATCAAGGGACACTAGCACAAACCAAAGTGTCGCACTAACGTAGCCATCACTTCAACCATATCGGTCTATGCCATACAATTTCCATGATCTATAACTACTTACCTAAGGTCCCCAGATCCGGGTGTAGGATCTTTGCAAGAAAGGTAAACCCGAGAAACCCAATAAAGATAAAGCAGAAAAAGCAAACAATTTTAAATGATCTAACTCCAAGGTAACCCCTCTTTTATTAGTTCCCCAGCAGAGTCTCTAGTTCTGTAATACAATGGGAGAGCTGACTTTTTTAGCATTTTATCGCAAATGTTGCGGTTAGCAAGAGTCACCATCGATGTTTCTTTTATCCAATAAGGAAAGGGTGAAAAGAACAGGAAATACCTTTTTTGGTTTTGAGTTCAGGGGGTAGATTATGAAAAGGGAAGGTGTTAGCACTCTTTTCATCCGTAATTATCTATAGGCTCTTAATCGCTAGCTCACTTTATTTTGAAAATTTTCTTTGTGTTGTGTGTTTGAAAAAATATTTTGAAAAGTTTGAACTTTGTAATGATTCTCATATCTGTCCTTGAGAATGTGTACAAAGTGTTTGCTTAAAAATATTTTTGAAGAGTGTAATTGTGTGAATTTTGTTTTGTTTTTGTGAGCTTTGTGAGCAAGCGATTAACAGCGTTCTACCTACTCGAGGTCTCTCTTGTAATTTTCCTCCTCCTTTAGTTAGCGTTATCCTACCATTAGTTAGTAGGAAGCCCTATCGTTGGATGTGAAGGGACAGGCGTGGGTCGTCATATAGTCATCAAAGGCAATTAGTAGAGACGCTTTATCAATTTTCGTTAAGGGACTAGATCATTTACCGAAGGCAACGTCAAAAGGGTCATTGAGGGACTATGATCTTTATATCGAGGAACTTTGCTAAAGCGTTCCCACATTCGAGGGACATGACTGTTTTGTAATCTGAAGGCAACAAGGGAGGTTACCCTAGAGGTGCGAGTGTGTGAAGTGTATTGTGTTCAATTATTTTTTAGTCTTACAGTTAGGGTTAGCTATCGATTCGTTATTATCTTTCCATACAAGACCTAATTACTAAGGAGTAAACAAAAAAATAATGAAAAGCAGTAAAGTACAGAAAATAAATGCGGAAAGGTAAACCCTAGAATATTACATCACTTTGGGAGAGGTACATAAGTAGGCAAATGCGAGAAAGTAAATCCTAATTACTATTATATCCCGGGAAACAATTACAGTATAATTAAAAGAAAAGAAATCTGAGAAATAAAAAATTACATTTGCAAAACCGATCCAAAAAATATGAAAAAAATAGAAAAGAAAAGAATTTTTTTGGTATTTTTATGAAAAATGTTTGTGATTAATTAATAAAAAAAACCCTAAAGAAAAACTAATTAATTTTAGTAAAAAAATCAATTAATTTAATTTTAAAAACCGTAATAATCTAATTAATTTTAATTAAGAAAATTAATTAATTAAATTAGTTAATTAAAAAAGGTGATTAAAATAAAACCTGATTAATTAACCTAAACTAACATTTTAGTATTTTTATTAATAATAAAAACAAATAATTAAAAAAGAGAAAAATATAAAAAGAGAGAAATTGGGCCTGATCATAACAAGCAGGGGTGTGTAGATTGCACTATGAGTCCAAAGCCCAATAAGCTCCAGCGCTTGATCAAGTGTGGGAGGCCCTTGAGGGTGATGCGTGGAAATTAGATTTGGACTATTAGATCTGAATCAGAGTGTAATCATATGGTGATGATTGAGGAGGTGCGTGGTTGATGGATGGAAGTGGTGTACTGGATCTGCAAGAATCAGAAAACAATATGAAAAATGCAAGAGGCAGGGATCGAACCCGTGCCCTTGCATATGAATACTCTAAAGCGTGCTACTTTTACCACTGAGCCATGTGTCCAACCTGTCATTATATCAAAACAAAAACAAAATATAGAAAAATGAAATCAATGCACTGGAGAAGCGCCGGAGCCCTAGCTCCGGACGTCTTCTCCAGCGAAGCCATTTTTTCAACCTACAAAGTTAGTGTATGTTAGAGATCAATAATGATCCTATCCCCCTAAATCGACCCTCCTGAATCTAATGGTAAGGTTGTTTTTTCCTAAAGGTGATTGCATCATGAGTTTCGAAACAAAACTCAGTTTGTGGCCTAGTCACGACATCTTGTTATTCTTGTGCTAAACATCAAAAGTAATACGTCAAAACAATTCCATACATCAACATGATCATGAATATATGCATAGAATTCATTTATATTGCATAAACAAGTAGTTTGAATTTCGAAAAAAAAAACTAACAAACCGGTGATGTTGGTTGGCATGTTTTGGGATGCTTCATGTTGCAATGATGGTTAGAATGGCTCTCTGGGGACCTCAAGAGCTCAATGGAATGGTAGGTTTTGATTGTAAGAGGCTGGAAACAAGACTTTGTTCTTTCCCTAATTTGATAATTTTTTTATATTTTTGTAATGATGTTTCTTGCATAAGGGTCCATGTGGCTCTTGTTTGAATGCATGGAATATATAACATTGAATTAGGTCAAACCAAGAGTGGGCTTGGACCTTGTCTAAAAGCTTTTGTTTTATTTCACTTATTTTGAATTTTAAATAAATAAAAATAAAAAATAAATAAAATAAAAACCCAAGGGATGTATGAATAAGAGCTGAGGTTCAAATTGGAGTGTATAGCACGCATGGACCTTGAAACAATGGCCTATTAGCCCAAAATTCCATGTTTGATCACTTTTGGTTTCATGCATTTGCTCAAAATTTCCCAACTTGCACTAGCCATAAATATCTCAACTTTTATCATTTGTATGTGATCTTTGACTTTTTGGAAAGCTCAAGATGTCATCTACAATATCTATATTGATCATTTTTGCATTTGAAGAATTTATCTTGATGTAAGTTTCCTTGACAAAAAGTGTCTTTTTGTTGACTTTTGAAATCACCTATAATGTATTGCTCCATATCTCTCAAATGAAGCATTTTTTGGACTTGAGCTTAGGGAGAAAAAGTTGTATAGAATTGAACTTCCTTCAAAATGAGCTTTGGTTAAGGAAAATCTGATGAAGCATCTGAGAGTTGTGCTTGGTCAAAGTTCAGTTGACTTCTCCTTAAGAAAACCCTAATTTGGTAACTCTTGACTTTTGATGATTTGGGAGTTTTCTTGATGAATTATGATCAACCTTTGATCAAATAATGAATATAACTTCAAAACCTTGATGTTGACCAAAAATATTGAAGTTTGACTGTAAGTTGACCCTAGTTGACTTTTTGTCTAATACAGTTAATTTTTAGTCATCTAAGCAACTGACTGAGCAAACTTGTGATGCAAGGCATGAAACTTGGTATGAGCATTCTTGGAGACATGTAAGAAACCATGAAACCCACTTGAGGCCTTGGAAACCCAATCTTCCTTAAGAAATACAAAACCCTAGTTGTAGGTCAATTTCTTAGGAGGAGAATTTGTCTGATCAATTCTTGGGCAACCTTGAACCAATGAAAACCCTAGTAGAATATTCATGAATAGTGGGAGGGAAAATTTTGGGGTACAACAACTGGAGAATTTAGGTCTTCATGCTTTTCTTCGATTTTCACCCGATTTGATTTCCTTTCCCTTCGGTATGATCATAGAGACCTGAAAATGGCAAAAACACAATACCAAGGCATACAATGTAGACAAAGGGAAGAAACATAAACAAAATACAATGAAAATGCGACTAAAACATAATCATAAAATGGTATAAAACACACTTAGATAGTCATGAATTAAGTCTCATGACCCCCAATCCCTAAATTAATACTCACTCATGGGGAGAAATAAAACAAACGAGATGATTCTGTGATTCATAAACATTATAGAATTAACAACTATAAAAATCAAAGGAAGATAATAAAATAGAACCTGAATAATTATTGTAATAGAAAAATAAGGATCACTTGCTCCAAGGAGACTTTTACAAAGGAATTGGAAATTGAAGAGAAGATGAAAAAACACTTATCAAATTCCCCTAAACTTAAATTGTTGCTTGTCCTCAAGCAACATGGCTTGCAAAACAGATTTTTGGACCAAGCAAAATATAAAAAGAAAGAGTTCATGAAAGAGGAAACATACTTGTACTCATACGTGAGTCTTTGTTTAAAAAGGCTTAGAGTTAGTTCTTCCGGTACTTATTCGACTCTAAAATTCTTTACAAGAACACAAACCAAGGTGAAGCCATGGACCCAAGCTTTCTTACTCGAACACCTCTCTGACTATGCATTGTACTTAAGTCTCATCTCCGATTTTCCTCCCCTTTCATTCGGACAATCAAATTAAGGCAATGAAAGTATATGATAATCATAGCATGCACAAGGTAAATTGACAATTTTTCATTTATGCAACATTTATTATTCATCAATGAACATTTCAAAGCCTTTTCAAGCTTATATATTGTCCTTTATTTGGGACAACATTTGGGGATTAACTATCGTTGGGCCGAACAACCGGGTGAGAGTTATCTGACTTAGAAGGTCAGTTGCCTTTTACCGCCTTTTCATCTTTTGGTGTTTGATTTTCTTTGTTTCTCAATCAACCATTCATGCATGCAAATATAATTTATGTCGGAATGTCAAATTAAACTAATTGGGGAGTATTTCTCAGGGTGCAAGTACTATGGTACAATTCTACATGTCAGACTCGTGTCACTTTTGGGGAAACTCAAGGTGTTCAAGTATAAACCCTTTTTATCAAACTTTTTCTGTTTCCCTAACCTAAAATTTTCATTCCTCTAACTCTATATACTTTCCAAGTTGTCTCAACATCAAAACTCTTTTGAAAAAAAATCGGTCTTAGTTTGGGAAAACATTGAAAAAGTGGTCTTTTATGGAAGGGACATAAACAAAATCAAATAATGGAAAATAAATAAGTAAGTTAACAAAAATAAAAGTAAAGCAGGTAAATCCCCCTCAAACTTAAACCAAACATTAACCTCAATGTTTTAGTAAAATAAAGTGTGGGGAACTTACAAAGAACCTCGCTGAGGCGGAGGTGTTGGCAAAGAGGTTGAAAATTTCAAAAGAAATTTGAATTTTTGCGCTGGGAACAAAGACCTGACTCTGAAGGAAGAAAAATCTTGAGTCGTAAACCTTAAGGACCATCGAGCCATGCGACATTAAACGAAGCGCTTAGTGGGAGGCAACCCACTATTTTCTATGCTAACCATTTCCCAGTTAATAAATAGTGACTCACAAGGAAAGTGTTGTACCCCAATTTTTGCCCCTAAGATTCCTTTATCATCTCATATCAAATCAATCACAACAAGATCACACTAGGGTTTGGTTCTTCTCCCTATCTTTAGGTTTTCTCATGAGGGATCACCAAGCACCTTGATTTGTATATTGTTTTCATATTTTTTTGTATTGATTAACTTTTAACTAACAAATGCAGTGAATGTTTTCTCTAATTGATGATACTGTAGGAGAGCGCACAACACATTTCATCAATTTGATTCATAGGTTCAAGAGTTTATTTCCATGCCTTCTTCAACAAAGATTCATTGAGATTCAAGCTTCATCATTGAAGATGCTTTAAAGTGACATCATGAAAAGATCTACCATGATTCATCATGCCTAAATTTGTCAAAGGAAGTCAAAAGATACAAGGGTTGATTGAAGAAGTTTGACCTAATTGGACAAGTTCTTGATTCCTTGATCACAAGTGCATAACTATTTCAACTCGTAATATTTGGAAGTGGTTTTTGTTGCTATGGTTTATTATTATCATCCACAATAACTTATATTCACATGGTAAAAGTGATTGTGCAAGAAAAATTGTCAACATTGAAAGGGGTTTCCAAGTCATTTTGGTGCTTGAGGAGCTAGGATTTTTAACTTCTAAGGGTTATATCTTGTTCATATATTGAGATTCTTTAGTGATTCCAAAGATATGCTTCTATTTAAAGGGTTATAAAACAATCACTTCAAGAGTTTCAAGGAAATTTTATGTGGAAGATGCCTAATGATTGACAAAGATTACAAGTCCTCTAGATAGGCCATCAAATTCCCTTATGTGACTTCAAAAGATCATAACTTGGTCAATTTTTATCTCCTTGAGCCCATTATTTTTCCATCATGATCTTAAGTATGTGAACTTTAACTCTTATTTTATGTGCAAAGCTTGAAAATGAGTGGAAGATGCCATAAGAACTCAAAAGATTAAAGGTCAACTCATGAATTTTCACCAATTTTACAAGGCCATAACTTTTTCAATACTTGGTAATTTTGAGTGATTCAAGTTTCACAATGCTCTTTGGGAAGTATACTTCAATATAGTGCCAATGATCAAAGCCTAATTTTGGAGGAAGGCCTTGTTTGAACTCAAAACATTATAGGCCACTTTTGAAGAAAAACTTAGAATATTTCTAAGTACAAAAAGTCATCATCTTTTTCTCAACTTTGACTAATCACAACTTTTAGCTCAACTTTCCATTTGATTCCACTCTTGGTACATTGCAAAGATGGCGACCTTGTCTTTCAAATGCTTCAAGAATCATGCCCTAAGACCCCTTGAGCTGTGAACACCATGGGTTCAAAGATGGTACCTTGAAACTGAAGTTTCCTTCTAAGTCAGAATTTGAAATTCATAATGTGGCTTCTAAACACTAAATTAGCACACGTTTTTGATTTAAACATGTTTAACAAAGTTACCAAAGTTGAACTAAGGATCAAAATGCAGGAATTGATTGAGTTTTGATGCACATGGGGTCACACTTTTTCATTTTTGAGCTTGATTCAATTTCCCTCCAAACTTCAAATTTCCTCTTAATTATTTGCGCCATTCGCTTCCATATAAATAGAGGACCTCACTCCTCTCATTTTCTCAAGCTTGAACAACCATAATCACTCTGTCAAACTCCCTCTATAACTCACTTTTCTGAGATTTCGAAATCCTCTTTTCTCCACTTTTTAATCCAATTTTTCATTAATCCTTCATCCTTGAACTTTACTGAAGCTAACAGAAGAAGAATCAAGCCTTGAGATGCCCTGAATCGTGCTATCCAAGTCCATTTATAGAGCAAGTTCATCTGATTTTGTTCAGGTAGTTTAAGGCACCAAATCTTCTAACTCAAATTACTAGAATGGTTTATGATGTTCACTGATGCTTGATATTAACTCAATTTTAGTGAATCAATGTGTTTGATACTTCTGTTTTCAATTTCAAAATTTTTAAAACATCTCCGATTTTTTTCCAAATTGAGTAAGCTGTGTTTTATATAAATTTGGCGTGAAGATATGGTTGTGATCGTCTTGAACAGACGTGTCTGCTGATACCACTATGAGCGTCTAATTTTATAGATTTAAGAATCATGTTTTCGCCTTAGTTGCAGGGTAGCTGGAGGCTAAAGGTGACCTACGTGGCCTCTTCAACCAATGAGAGCAAGACATTTGAAATGTTCTGATTGGTCTGAATTTCGTGACTTAAGTGCACGCTTGTTGATCGTGGATCACCATACATCATCATTTTTTAGCCATCAGATGTGCCAGCGTGTTTTAATGAACTAGATCCAACGCCTCACATTATTTTTGATTTATTTATTTTTACAAAATTTGTTTTAAATTTGTTTTAATTTCAAAAATTCATATCTCTATTATTTTTTATCCAAAAATTATGAAAAAAAATACAAAAATACTTTGAATTATTTTTGACTTTGTGAATATTTTTTCATATTTTTATTTTAATGTTTGATATTTTTCATAATTTTTGTTTTGTTTGCCTTATTTTAATTTTTTTAAAAATAATTTTTGATATTTTTTAAATTCTAAAAATTTTATAAAAATCATTTTACTTCTGACTTTAGGAAATTTTTTCTAGAATTTTATTTTGACTTCTATTCTTTTTTATCTTTTTTTCACTTATTTGAGTGATTTTAATTAGTTTAAAAATTCTTTTCTATTTTAAAAAATTACCAAATTTTTTATAAAAATGTTTGAGATCACTTCTGATTTTTCTATGGTCTCTTTAAAATTTTCTTTGATACTTTGAATATAGTTTTCTATTTTACCTTTTGTTATCATTTTAAAAATAATTTAAAAATAATTTTCCCTTTTCATTTTATTCATTAAATGTAATTTATATTTTAAATATATTCTGGTTATGTGATTGTTGATCATGAACTTCATTAACATCATCGGATCCTGTGTGTTGAATTTAACTCCACCAAAATGGATGGATGATTTTAATGATAGTTTGATTAAATTTTTTTGATTCAAATATTTCCCATCCCTCTTCATCTCATCCTCTTCTCACTTGTGCTACATGTTGTTGGAGAATAATCTACATATTATTTCTCTAAACATGTGGTATATAGATTGCTATTTACCGGCCTCAAAATAGGTGCGACTTCTATATAGGTCCACTTACGATTGCTTAACATAGCACTAAATTTTGTTCCAATTCGAGATATGAGTATTCGTGGCCCAAACCTATGTTTGCAAGCCCAAGTACGTTTAATTTGAAACCTTTGATTCAACAACCTTGATTTTCATTGTTAGGAGGCTTTGGTCTTATCAATCCTTTAATGAATCTTCATAAACTTTGGTCTAAGTGAATCATTTAAGCATCGTTGATTATTTATTGTCGCCTCATGATTTTGAAATGAATGATATACTTGACAAAAAGCAAATGAAACTTGTTGTCGAGAGGCTTTGATTTTATCAATCTTCTAATGATTTTTCAAATGCAAGTTTCAAGATGGTCATTCAACTAACCTCTAATTTCTAACTCATTAACAATTAACTTTTATTTTTATGCTTTTACTTTACACCTTTACTTTTACGCATTATTTATTTTAACATTTACATTTCATGTTATTTTCTTCTTTGCTCACTTGAGCATTTATATTTATGTCATTTTTATTTTGCTCACTTGAGCTTTTTATTTCTTTTTGAAGATACCTAATAACCAACTTGAACAATAAAAAGCTTTAATATTACTTGGACTATTTGGTTACATCCTTGGAATTTTGGAGTTATGGACTTCTTGGACTTAGGAGTAGAGACTTTGACCTGCCTTGAGACCTTGTGACTTCTATTTATATTTTGTCTGGAGTTCTTGGGGTTTACCCCGAGACATTAGGTTGTTTGTTTTCTTTGTGTGCGGTTTATTCTGATTATATGCTTTGTCTGTGATTGGGAATTCATCTGTATATAGCCGTTACTCTGTCCAATTTTTGTGAAGACATAATGCATTTGGAGTTTGTTATTCTTAAGAGGTTTAATATCTTTGCTTGTTTGGTTTAAATCCAAAGGATGGGATTCTAAATTGACTCATTATGTCAAGTGTTGGCTTCTTAATGGTTAGACGGTTCCTTTCCCTAGCTTTTAACTTATGCTTTAGGATAGTTCCTTCATCTCCTCCCATCTTGTTTAATTTAAAAAAATCTTCTCCCTCCTTTTGAAAACTCTTCTTGTTTTTTAAACTTGAACCACTTTCACAATAAACTTGGACTTAGGTTCATGCACTTTCAAAAATATTTTCTTAATTAAAGTTTAAACAACTTAATAATACTTTGACATTTTGTGATAAGACTAAAAGTCAATCAATCTCATTCAAACCATTTTGCCACTTTGGCTTTTTACCTTTAAAATTTTCTCAAAAGATTAGACTCTTGTCAATCCTTGTAGTGATGCGAACTACTATACTTCTATAATATGTAGTGAAGTGAGATATTTTCCCCTTGGGTGTTGAGTGAGGCTTTATTGATTTTAAAATCCAAGCTATACCCTCCACTTTGATATGATGCAAATTCTCCTTTCTCATAATTGTGGGTAGTAAGTATGTTCTTCCTCTCGGATAAGACGATGATGTCTCGTCTCTTAAAATTAACCAACACACATGTGTTTTAAATTTTTTAAAGGTGAACTACGAGTACCCTGATCCCCTATTACACGGAAGGTGGTACGTAGGCACTAAAGTTTCGCAACCACAACAGGTGCAAAAATTGTAAAAATATATTTCTTTTCTCACCTCCACCATCTATTTTTTGTATACAACTTTTTCATCCAAAATACATAAATTTTCAAAGAGGTTCTTGCAGAGTACCTTAAATATTTGGGGTGCTAATCCCTTCCCTTTACATAACCAACCCCCGTACCTTAGTGTTGTACCCCAAAATTTTCCCTCCCATTTTCACACAAGATATACTCCTAGAGATTCTCAATTGCTCAAGGTTGACCAAGGATTGACCAAACAATTCTCCTTCCAAGGCAATGAACCCCCAACTAGGGTTTCAATTTTCATCAACATGGTTGAGCTCCAAAGGTATCAAATGCTTTTCATGGTCCTAAAATGTCCTCAAGATCATCCATGCCAAATTCCATGCCTTGCTCAATAGGTTTGCTCAGTCAATTGCTCAAGTATTGGAAAATCAACTGTGCTAGGTCAAAAGTCAACAATGGCCCAGGTACAATCAAACTTCAATATTTTTGGTCAACATCAATATTTTAAAGTGATATACATCATTTGATCAAAGGTTGACCATGACTCCTCAAGAAATGCTCCTAACCTATCAAAAGTAAAAAAAATGGCAAATTGGGGTTTTTATAGGAAAAGTCAACTAAACTTTGACCAGGCATAAATTTCACATAATTCATCCATTTTTCCCCAACCAAAGCTCATATTAAATATAATCTCATTCCCTATATCTTCTCTTCAGCCCTCAAGTCCAAGAAATGCACCATTTGAAAGATACAAGTTCATACATTACAGGTCATTTTTAGAAAGTCAATAAAAGCCACGTTTTGCCAAGACCTTTAACATCAATATAACATCTTCAAATGCAAAATTGATAAAAAGAGGGATTGAATTAGACATCTTGGGCTTTCCAAAAAGTCAATGATCATTATCATGAGATAAAAATTGAGCAAGTTATGGCTTGCCCAAGTTGGGAAAATTTGGGAATTTTCAAGAATTATGCATTGAGCAAATTTGAAGTTTTAAGGAAAGGGCTCAATTTCTTGGACTTCAAGCATCTTTCTAAGTTTATAGAGGACCTCTGAAATTATTCTTTCCATGCCTTGCGTTTGCTAACTATTTTATTCATATTTATTTTAATTTATTTCAAATAAATATAAAATAAAATGTATAAAATAATTGGAAATGGGATTTGAGCTTTGGGTTGATGTTTTGGACAGCCTAGGCCCATAACATTCGTGAAAAGGTGTCCACATTCATTCAAATTTAAAAAATGACAAGTTTCCTTGTCTTTGGCAAAGTTACAAAACATCATTCATGACTTTAAAAACACATGTTTATGGTTGTTATTACCTTTGTTCTCTTGTATCTTCCTCCCTCTCTATATAAAGGACATATTAGCAAGCTTCAATACAGATGATATTCAGCTTGGAAAAGCTACAAATTTTGCAAAAAAATATCAAAGTTGTAAAATTCGCATTTTAGGTTCCAGCCTTTCTCAGTCCAAACAAAAGATCCAAATACATTCCTGGAGGCTCCCTGAATCTTTTGCAATCATTACCAAGCCCTGAAACATCACAAAACGCCTCAGTAAGTTCCATTTTATATTTTCTGACTTGTTTCATGCAGATCCGGTGCTCCTCGTAGCTAGATGTGCATTATACACCATCAGACATATGCCATCAGATGTCCATCTGATCAGATCTAACGCACTCCATCTGCGGGCTCACCATGTACCATCAAGACCAATCCACATTGGATCCAGAAGAAAATCTGAGCCTCTCCCTTCACGGGCCAGCGAATTCAACAACCACACACCCACTATTTTTTACTATCTCAGGCCCATATAATTTTTTTTTGTAATGTTTTAATTTCTTTTATCTTCTTTACTTAATTAAGCAAATAATAAAAAAAACTCACAAAAAAATTAGGCTTAGACTTTTTTTAATTAAAATAATGAATTGCTTTAATTAATTAATTAATTAATTAAATTTTAACTACTTTCTTATTTTAAAATGAACTAGAATTTAGGATTTAATTTATGTTTCAAATGTTTTCTTAATAAAAAAAATGCAAAAATATTAGAATTAGATTAATTTCATTCAATATTTATTTTGTTAAATTAAATTTAGATTTAGATTAATTATTTTTCTTGAAATAAATAAAAATAAAACCAAAATAGATTTTTCTCACTAGGTTTTAGAACGTATTTTCATTCTTTCGGGCATTATTCATTTTTCGCATTTTTTTATATATTCATTTAACTGTTATTTGAGATGTAATAATTTTAAATAGGACTTTTCATTTCTTTCTTTATTTTTTCCCCCAATTGCTTTGGAATGTAAATCCCCCTCCCCGAATCCATGTAATAGTCTAGATTTATACTTTCTGCGTTTTATTTTTCTGTATATATTACTGTTAGTAACTAGGCGTGTATGGAAAGACTAATAATCAAACGTTAGCTAACCTAACGAAAAGACAAAATAATTGAATCTCAACACACTTGCACATGCGCACCTCAAAGGTATCTACCACTTTGGTTGCCTTTAAATAAAACAGTCATGAGGCAGGAATGCTTTAGTAAAGACCCATAAATCAAAAAAAGATCATAGTCCCTTGATAACCCTACAATTGACTTTCGGTAAATGATCTAGTCCCTAAAATAAAATTGCTAAAGCATCTCCATAAATTGCCTTCGTGATTGTAAAACGTCCCTTCGATTGTCCCTCAAAATCCGACGATAGGGCTACCTACTCACTAATAGTAGGATAGCACTATCTAAAGGGTAGGAGGAAAAGAACATCCTTTTTCGAGTAGGTATATTGTTCTTAAGTACTTGCTCAAATCTTAATTTTTCACTTACACACTTTCCAAAAATCTTTTCAAAAGCGCTTTATCACACTCTTGAGGACTAATACAAGAGTTACCATAAAGAAAACAAAACTTTTCAAAACACACAAACACAAACAGTTTTTTTCAAAAAATGAGAAAGTACCTAAGAGCCCGGGGAAAACCACAGATGGAAAGGGTGCTAATACCTTTCCTTTCCATAATCTACCCCCTTACTCAGAAAATCTTGAAAAAAGGTCTTTTTCTGTTCTTTTCACCCTTTCCTTTGTTGGATAAAAGAAAAGTCGGTGGCGACTCTTGCTTACCGCAACATATGCGAACAAAAAACGCAAACCAGTATATAACAATTAGTTCTGCCACCGTACCACAGAACTGGCGACTTTGCTGGGGAAAATAATAAAAGTTGGGTTTACCTTAGGGTCTAGATCATTTTTCTTCTTTGACTGTTTGTTTGCTTTATTTTTAATGGTACTGTTTGGGGTTACTATAGATCTTACACACATATCTGGGGAAACCTTTTAGGTAAGTAGAAATAGATCGTGGAAAATTTGTGGGGTATACCGGCACGATTTAAGCAATGGCTACGTTGATGCGACACTTTGGTTGGTATCGGTAGCCCTTGAGTTGATCAAGGAGAATATGGGGCTGCTGTGTGGTGTCATGAAGCGTCAATTGACCTTAGAACCTTTAAATGAACAACTTGGCCATTAGGGTGTAGCGAGATGGCCGTCTTTGGTGTATTCCCAAAGTCGGCAGATACTCGATGCTACACTCATTGAGATTTAACTCTTGAGTTTTGTTTGGTTGCGAGTTAGTCGCCTATCGAAAGAAACTTGTGGGAAAGATCAATGATATTGAAATCCCTTAGAACCATGTTACTATTTATAGGACAGGTTGAGCCAACTAAATTTTAAGAGGGTACTTACCTACAAACCCCATGCAAGCCTAAACCTAAGGCTGCATGTGTGATTTGTTTGCTTTCAACTTGAGCTACTTGCTGGGTTTTTATCTTAAATCATGATCTCCTTGCAGGATTTGTTTACAGTCATTATCCAGTAACCTATACTTCTTAGACTCACTTGTCTTCATCACCTAACACTTTTGCTTAGCGCATAGCATACACATTATAACATCATCCCATAGCATCTCCTTAACCATTTCAAGAATCTCAAGGGCCTGTGGTGCAGGTTGTGATGAACCAGACGTCTAGCAAGGAGCAAGGGGATTTATTTTCCTCTAGCCAATGTCGTTAAAAAACCAAAACTCATTAACTTGAGTCAGGGGCGATGACCCACTCGATATGGTGAGATTGACTCTTGTAGAAGGACCTTCAACGATACAAAGTTCTTCAATGAAAGCTGCAAAGTTCAACGTCTAACATTTTTCTTGTCTTTACCCCGCGAGATCCTTGAAAACATTTGCATATCATACATGTCTTTGCATAATAGGTAGTCTCCAGTACATGTCTCTCATGTTCTCACTGTTTATTTTAGCAATGGCTCACAAACAAGACAACAGAGATCTCCAAGCTCAAGAGGCTCATATCAGGGAAATGTTCCTAAACCTATCCAAGGGGCAGGAAGAATTGAAAGCACTCCTTGCTGGGAATCTGACCAAGAAACGTCCTGATAACAACAAGGATGACCAGGTTGAACAGCTGTATGTTGAGATGGAAGCAATAAGAATCCAAATGCTGGGGCAGATGGCTCTTATCCAAAGCCTAGCCCGGGGACAAGAAGAGCTGAGAGCCCTCGCCAGCCAGCTTCATCAAGACAGATCCAACCGTATGAAACATACCGTCGAGGATGGGGATCAAGTCACTAATCAACCCCTGTTGGTACATAAAGTTGGAGTTTTCCAAATTACTGCTACATCAAAAAGCCCAACCACAACCTCGCCAACAACCACAGGGTAATCGACGTAAGCAGGATTCATTCACTAGGCAATATACCAAACTCAACATACCAACGTTGCAAGTCTTGCAACACATGTTGAAATTGAATTTGGTCACGTTGAGGGATCCTCCTACAAATCCCAATACTGCCTCTCCAATGTATAATCCAAATGCAAGTTGTGCATATCACTCCAACAGTCCAAGGCATGATACTGATAACTGTCGAGCATTAAAATACAAAATTCAAGACCTGATCGATGAGGGAGCATTAGAATTCGTACAAGATGGTCAAATGGAATTATTTTGTTATCCCTCCAAGGCACACCATCTGAAGTGACAAGATCAGACAAAGAGGCTTTTGTTCATTTGAATTCTCAAGTTGTATTTTCTTTGTTTGTTCTAACAATTATTGTCATGTCAAACTTTGTTATTTTGTTAATGCATTGCACATGTTTGTCTTGAATTAATTTGTTTTCATTATGCTTAAACTGCTTTCTTACTTCCTTTTTGTGATATTCAACTCTTGATTAAAAGCTCTAAGCCTTTAGAGGGAGGATGACGAAAACAATACCACAGTCTTTACAATATGCTTTTGAACAGACTCCGCTGATGATGTACAAGCGTTGTTTCAAATCCCAAATAGTGAAGTTATAAGGAAGATAATCCCTAGTCAACCCCTTTGAGCCTAAGGAGTAGGATTTTTTTCTTTTCGCACAAATTAAAACACTTAATCATGACCTAGGACAAGGTAGTTTCTCCGTCAATTTAGACGTGCATTCAGTCGCAATTTTCTGTTTCGTACACAATGAATGGCATCGAAGACGTCCTTCCAAATCAAAAGATGGTGATTGTTCCGCATAATTATTAAATCTGACAATCATTATCTCTCAAAATAAAATTCTGCTAAGTCAAAACCTATGAAGGAAACTTAATAAAAAACGGGGGCATCCCGCTGACTGTAATCATAAAAGAACCAGTTCAGGCAAAAGCAGGGATAATAAAAATAAGAGGTTGCTACAAATCCTCAACAAAAAGAAGATTACAAAAATGACTGCCTCTTCAAAATAAACATTCAGTATCTGAACCATCACCGGAACATCAAGGACAAGATGCCAGACTCAATTAGGATCTGAACACATAATTAACTGAGCATGGGATTGAAGAACATCACGAAGAACGGATGGGTACAAATAAACTTTGAGCCTTTACCCTTTGTTTCTTAAACTATGAACCAGGCCAAGTTATAACCCTTAAAAGTCCTAGCTGAAGCATGAGTTAGATCGAAAGCATATTGTTACAAAAGGTATCCTGACTCCTGTAGGGTTCGCTATAAATCCTGAGTTGACATCACACTTTTACAAAATTTGTTTGTTTTACTAAAAAATGAATTTTCAAACTTTAATATAGACATAAGCTATGCATTCTTAAAATACCATTATTTGCATATGACTATTTATTCAACAGCAGAGAAATTCGCACGATGGATATTCGATGAACAAAAATTTTCTTAGTGGATAGAATCACCTCAGATGGAAAGACATTCCATTGATAGGCCATTCATAATCAAGGGGAATAACATGGTGTCCAGCTGATCTGGGGCAGTCAAGTCAAGGTTCAAGGAATCTCTTAAAAATGCCAAATAGCCAGGGGCATAACTCCATCCGAATCACTTGGGGCAATGGACATGAATTCCAGTAGCGAATCCTGTACGATCAAACAAACACCTTCTAGAAGTGTGACAACACTTACTACTAAGGATCGTGAGAATTCTCCACACCCGGTGAACATGGACATAGTCAGAAAAGACTACGCATGAAAAAGACCCGCTAGGTTGACAAGCCTAGGCAAAAATAAGGGCATCACGGCGAACCAAAAAGATTTCGGGCAAAAATTAGGGATATATACAAAAATTATGCACCCGACAAGTCATAAACCTGAAAAGGCGGCTTGAGCAAAAAAGGGTATCCCGGTGGACTGAAAACCCGAAAGGGCGGTCCAGGAAAAAGTTAGGGATTAAAGCGTACGACTATGTCCCGTCATCTTGTCACTTGTCTATCAGTAAAAGACTTGTTATCCTGATCAACATTTACCAAGCACCCCATGAGTAGAGATGTCACTCAAACCATCCATAAAGTCTCCACAGGTGCTTTCTCCGCAGGTACAGGGTCAGAGATATTCTGAGACGAAGTCACCGCTACATATGACCCTGTGACACCTATGTTCCCCACAAAGTAGAAACAACCAAAGTTTTGACCTCTTCTTCCCCAAGCAGGAATTACTTCCTCCAGCCAAGTTCCTTCAGAGAGCTGAAATATGTGTTCCCCAGCCGAGCTTTACAATCTTAAACAATTTATAAAAACTCCTCCCGAGTAGAGTTTATTTCTCAAACTGCAGAAGCTCATTCCTCAGCAGAGTTTATTTCTCTACATCGGCAAAATCTTCCAACAAAGCATCCTCCCTCCATTGAGTATTCTTAAAAAGAAAGAGTAAATCCCCAGAAAATCATATTCATTCACCATCCTCAATGGAAACGAAGGATTCAGCGTCCCAACGCTCTTCAGCAGCAGTTCGGGATTTACTTTCCCAGGCTGGAAAATATCGAAATAGCATCCCCTATTCATACATCATGGAATGCGCATACACATCGCATACAACATAATCTTATTTATTTTAAGAATATCATCACAATGCATTTTATACATCATGACATTGCATATGACTAACTCTTTACCTTTTTCAGGGAAAGGTCAAATCAACAAACACCGCTACTTATGTGACTTGGTAGTCTACTCAAAAGCTACGTCTGATGAAGGGATATTTCAACAATTTCCTCAGAAAGATGTCATCACAAGACCTTCTCTGGTTCAGTCAGATCGATACTAAGATCTCTATGATTTCTATTCCAGTTGAAGATATTCCAAGACTTTTGTCTGGTTCAGTTGAATCAATCCTAAGATTCTTCTGATTTCCATTCCAGTCAAAGTTAATTCAAGACCTTCTCTGGTTCAGTCAGATCGACACTAAGATCTCTCTGATTCCTATTCCAGTTGAATATATTCCAAGACTTTAGTATAGTTTAGTTGAATCGATCCTAAGATTCTTCTAATTTCCATTCCAGTCAGAGTTAATTAAAGACCTTATCTAGTTCAGTCAGATCCACACTAAGATATCTCTGATTCCAATTCCAGTTGAAGATATTCCAGGACTTTTGTCTGGTTCAGTTGAATCAATCCTAAGATTCTTATGATTTCCATTCCAGTCAAAGTTAATTCAAGACCTTCTCTGGTTCAGTCAGATTGACACTAAGATCTCTCGGATTCCTATTCCAGATGAAGATATTTCAAGACTTTTGTCTGGTTCAGTTAAATCGATCCTAAGATTCTTCTGATTTTCATTCCAGTCAAAGTTAATTAAATACCTTCTTTGGTTCAGTCAGATTGACACTAAGGTCTCTCTGATTCTTATTCCAGTTGAAGATATTCCAAGACTTTTGTCTGGTTCAGTTGAATCGATCCTAAGATTCTTCTGATTTCCATTCTAGTCAAAGTTAATCCAAGACATTATATTGTTCAGTCAGATCGACACTAAGATCTCTCTGATTCCTATTCCAGTTAAAGATATTCCAAGACTTTCGTTTGGTTCAGTCGAATCAATGCCAAGATTCTTCTGATTCCCATTCTAGTCAAAGTTAATCCAAGACTTTTTTCTGGTTCAGTTAAATCGACACTAAGATTTTTCTGATTCTTATCCAGTCAAAGTTAATTAAAGACTTTTGTCTGGTTCAGTTGAATCGATCCTAATATTCTTCTGATTTCCATTCCAGTCAAAGTTAATTAAATACCTTCTCTAGTTCAGTCAGATCGACAATAAGATCTCTCTGATTTCTATTCCAATTGAAGATATTCCGAGACTTTTGTCTGGTTCAATTGAATCGACCCTAAGATTCTTCTGATTTCCATTCCAGTCAAAGTTAATTAAAGACCTTCTCTGGTTCAGTCAGATCGACACTAAGATCTCTCTGATTCCTATTCTAGTTGAAGATATCCCAAGACTTTTGTCTGGTTCAGTTGAATCGATATAAAGATTCTTCTGATTTCCATTCCAGTCAAAGTTAATTAAAGACCTTCTCTGGTTCAGTCAAATCGACACTAAGATCTCTCTGATTCCTATTCCAGTTGAAGATGATCCAAGACTTTTTTTCTAGTTCAGTTAAATCGACACCAAGATTTTTCCAGTTCTTATCCATTCAAAGTTAATTCAAGATTTTCCTCTGGTTTAGTTAGATCGATACTAAGATCTCTCTGATTCCTATTCTAGTTGAAGATAATCCAAGACCTTTTTCTAATTCAGTTAAATCGACACTAAGATTTTTCTGATTCTTATCCAGTCAAAGATAAATCAAGACCTCTGCTGGTTCAGTTCGAATCGACCATTGATTTGTTACTGATTCTTTTCCGGTAGATCCTTTCCCTGGTTCAGTTAAATCCACACTAAGATTTTTCTGATTTCTATTCCAGTTTGAGAAACTGCAAAGTCCGGGGTACGACCAGATAACAGTTTAATCTCATTTCCTCAGTAATTCATTGTGAAGCCTGAAATATGACCAGATAGCAGTCAACCTTATTATCCGCAGCAAGTCACTGTGAAGCCTGGATCATGACCAGATAGCAGTTCACTTCCGTCTCTTCAGTCAAGAGATGAATCCCCTGTAGAGTAATGGAAAACTGAAGCTCCTAAACTCTATTTCCCAAGACAGAGACCGACATTCCCCAGCGGACTTCTCCTCGGACAGCAGGAACAGGGATCCCCATAAAGAGAATTCTTATGAAATCAGCATCGATTTCGGATGGCATCTTTAAGCCCATCTCCGACGACTCTCCGTCATATTCCTTGGATGGCATCTTTAAGACCATCTCCTTAAGTCTTCTGTCATCTTTTCCAAATGGCATCTGTAAGCCCATTCTCGATATTATTCACCAGCAGTCTCACTTCGGGCGAGTGCAAATTTCTGGGCACTCTAGTGTTCAATCATCTTCCACCTTCAGATTACGAAAGGCAGACAAGCCAATCTACATCTTCAGGTTTAAGAAGATTGAACAGAGGCAACTATTGTACCCCAAAATTTTCCCTCCCATTTTCACACAAGATATACTCCTAGAGGTTCTCAATTGCTCAAGGTTGACCAAGGATTGACCAGAAAATTCTCCTCATAAGGCAATGAATCCCTAACTAGGGTTTCAATTTTCATCAAGATGGTTGAGCTCCAAAGGTCTAAAATGCTTTTCATGGTCCTAATATGTCCTCAAGATCATCCATGCCAAATTTCATGCCTTGCTCAATAGGTATGCTCAGTCAATTGCTCAAGTATTGGAAGATCAACTGTGTTGGGTCAAAAGTCAATTGTGGCCCAGGTACAGTCAAGCTTCAATATTTTTGGTCAACATAAACATTTTGAAGTGATATCCATCATTTGATCAAAGGTTGATCATGACTCCTCAAGAAATGCTCCTAACCCATCAAAAGTAAAAAATGGCAAATTGGGGTTTCTATAGGAAAAGTCAACTGAACTTTGACCAGGCATAACTTTCACATACTTCATCCATTTTCACCAACCAAAGCTCATATTGAAGATAATATCATTTCCTATAACTTCTCTTCATCCCTCAAGTCTAAGAAATGCACCATTTGAAAGATACAAGTTCATACATTACAGGTCATTTCTAGAAAGTCAATAAAAGCCACTTTTTGCCAAGACCTTTAACATCAAGATAACATCTTCAAATGCAAAATTGATCACAAGAGGGATTGAAGTAGACATCTTGGGCTTTACAAAAAGTCTAAGATAATTATCATGAGATAAAAATTGAGCAAGTTATGGCTTGCCCAAGTTGGGAAAATTTGGGAATTTTCAAGAATTATGCATTGAGCAAATTTGAAGTTTTAAGGCAAGGGCTCAATTTCTTAGACTTCAAGCATCTTCCTAAGTTTATAGAGGACCTCTAAAATTATTCTTTCCATGCCTTGCATTTGCAAACTATTTTATTCATATTTATTTTAATTTATTTCAAATAAATATAAAATAAAATGTATAAAATAATTGGAAATGGGCTTTGAGCTTTGGGTTGATGTTTTGGACAGCCTAGGCCCATAAAATTTCGTGCAAAGGTATCCATATTCACACAAATTCAAAAAATGACAAGTTTCCTTGTCTTTGGCAAAGTTACAAAACATCATTGATGGCTTTAAAAACACATGTTTATGGTTGTTATTACCTTTGTTCTCTTGTCTCCTTCCTCCTCTCTATATAAAGGACACATTAGCAAGCTTCAAGACAGATGATATACAGTCTGGAAAAGCTCTACAAATTTTGCAAAAAAATATCAAAGTTATAAAATTCGCATTTTAGGTTCCAGCCTTTCTCAGTCCAAACAAAAGATCCAAATACATTCCTGGAGGCTCCCTGAAGCTTTTGCAATCATTACCAAGCCCTGAAACATCACAAAATGCCTCAGTAAGCTCCATTTTTATATTTTCTAACTTGTTTCATGCAAATCTGGTGCTTCTCATATCTAGATGTGTATTATACACCATCAGACATGTGCCATCAGATGTCCATCTGATCAGATCTAGCGCACTCCATCTGCGGGCTCACGATGTGCTATCAAGACTAATCCACATTGGATCCAGAAGTAAATATGGGCCTCTCCCTTCATGTGCCAGCGAATTCAACAACCACACCCGGACTTTTTTTTACTCTCTCAGGCCCATCTAGTTTTTTTTGTAATGTTTTAATTTCTTTTATCTTCTTTACTTAATTAAGCAAATAATAAATAAAAAACTCAAAAAAAATAGGCTTAGACTTTTTTTAATTAAAATAATGAATTGATTTAATTAATTAATTAATTAAATTTTATCTACTTTCTTATTTTAAAATATTTTCAAATGTTTCAAATGTTTTCTTAATAAAAATGCAAAAATATTAGAATTAGATTAATTTCATTCAATATTTATTTTCTTAAATTAAATTTAGATTTAGTTTAATTATTTTTCTTGAAATAAATAAAAATAAAACCAAAAAAGATTTTTCATACTAGGTTTTAGAACGTATTTTTATTCTTTCGGGAATTATTCATTTTTCACATTTTTATTTATATATTCATGTAACTGTTATTTGGGATGTAATAGTTTTAAATAGGACTTTTCATTTCTTTCTTTATTTTTTCCCCCAATTGCTTTGGAATGTAAATCCCCCTCCCCGAAGCCATGTAATAGTCTAGATTTATACTTTCCTCATTTTATTTTTCTGTATATATTATTGTTAGTAACTAGGCGTGTATGGAAAGACTAATAATCAAATGTTAGCTAACCTAACAAAGACAAAAAATAACTGAATCTCAACACAGTTGCACATGCGCACCTCTAAGGTATCTCCCACTTTGGTTGCCTTTAAATAAAACAGTCATGAGGCAGGAACACTTTAGTAAAGACCCATAAATCCAAAAAAAGATCATAGTCCCTCGATGACCCTACAGTTGCCTTTCGGTAAATGATCTAGTCCCTAAAAGAAAATTGCTAAAGCGTCTCCATAAATTGCCTTCGTGATTGTAAAACGTCCCTTCGATTGTCCCTCAACATCCGACGATAGGGCTACCTACTCACTAATAGTAGGATAGCACTATCTAAAGGGTAGGAGGAAAAGAATATCCTTTTTCGAGTAGGTATATTGTTCTTAAGTACTTGCTTAAATCTGAATTTTTCACACTTACACACTTTTCAAAAATCTTTTCAAAAGTGCTTTATCACACTCTTGAGGACTGATACAAGAGTTACCATAAAGCAAACAAAACTTTTCAAAACACACAAACACAAACAGTTTTTTTCAAAAAATGAGTAAGTACCTAAGAGCCCATGGAAAACCACAGATGGAAAGGGTGCTAATACCTTCCCTTTCCATAATCTACCCCCCTTACTCAGAAAATCTCGAAAAAAGGTCTTTTTCTGTTCTTTTCACCCTTTCCTTTGTTAGATAAATAAATAGTCAGTGGCGACTCTTGCTTACAACAACATTTGCGAACAAAAAACACAAACCAGTATATAACAGTCAGTTCTGCCACCGTATCACAGAATTGGCGACTCTGCTGGGGAAAATAATAAAAGTGGGGTTTACTTTAGGGTCTAGATCATTTTGCTTCTTTGACTGTTTGTTTGCTTTATTTTTAAGGGTACTGTTTGGGGTTACTATAGATCCTACACCCGAATCTGGGGAAACCTTTTAGGTAAGTAAAAATAGATAGTGGAAACTGTATGGGGTATACCAACAAGGTTGAAGCGATGGCTACGTTGATGCGACACTTTGGTTGGTACCGGTAGCCCTTGAGTTAATCAAGGAGAATACAGGGCCGCTGCGTGGTGTTATGAAGCGTCAACTGACCTTAGAACCTTTAAATGAACAACTTGGCCATTAGGACGTAGCGAGATGGCTGTCTTTGGTGTATTCCCAAAGTCGGCAGATACTCGATGCTACACTCATTGAGATTTGAGTCTTGAGTTTTGTTTGGTTGCGAGTTAGTCGCCTATCGAACGAAACTTGTGGGAAAGATCAATGATATTGAGATCCCTTAGAACCCGGTTACTATTTATGGGACAGGTTGAGCCAACTAAATTTCAAGAGGGTACTTACCTACAAACCCCCGTGCAAGCCTAAACCTAAGGCTGCTTGTGTGATTTGTTTGCTTTCAACTTGAGCTACTTGCTGGGTTTTATCTAACAACATGATCTCCTTGTAGGATTTGTTTACAGTCACTATCCAGTAACCTGGACTTATTAGACTCACTTGTCTTCATCACCTTACACTTTTTCTTAGCGCATATCATACACATCATAACATCATCCCATAACATCTCCTTAACCATTTCAAGGATCTCAAGGGTCTATGGTGCAGGTTGTGATGAACCAGACGTCTAGTAAGGGGAAAGAGGATTTATTTTCCTCTAGCCAATGCCGTCAAAAGACCAAAACTCAATAACTTGAGTCAGGGGCAATGACCCACTCGATATGGTGAGCTTGACTCTTGTAGAAGGACCTTCAACGATACGAAGTTCTTCAATCAAATCTGCAAAGTTCAACGTCTAACATTTTTCTTATGTTTACCCCGCGAGATCCTTGAAAACATTTGCATATCATACATGTCTTTGCATAACAAGTAGTCTCAAGTACAGGTCTCTCATGTTCTCACTGTTTATTTCAGCAATGGCTCTCAAACAAGACAACAGAGATCTCCAAACTTAAGAGCCTCAGTTCAGGGAAATTTTCCTAAACCTATCCAAGGGGCAGGAAGAATTGAAAGCACTCCTCGCTAGGAATCTGACCAAGAAACGTCCTGATAACAACAAGGATGACCAGGTTGAACAACTGCAGGTTGAGATGGAAGAAATAAGAATCTAAATGCTGGGGAAGATGGCTCTTATCCAAAGCCTATCCTGGGGACAAGAAGAGTTGAGAGCCCTCTCCAACTAGCTTCATCAAGACGGATCCAACCGTATGAAATAGACGGTTGAGGATGGGGATCAAGTCACTAATCAACCCTTGTTGGGACAGAAAGCTGGAGTTTTCTAAGTTGCTGCTACATTGCAAGCCCAACCACAACCTCGCGAACAACCACAGGGTAATCGGCGTAAGCGGGATTCATTCACTAGGTAATATACCAAACTCAGCATAACAATGTCGCAAGTCTTGTAACACATATTGAAATTTAATTTTGTCACATTGAGGGATCCTCCTACAAATCCCAATATTGGCTCTCTAATGTATAATCCAAATGCAAGTTGTGCATATCACTCCAACAGTCCAGGCATGATACTGATAACTGTCGAACATTAAAATTCAAAAATCAAGACCTGATCGATGAGGGAGCATTAGAACTCGCACAAGGTGGTCAACTGGAATTCTTCTGTTATCCCTCCAAGGCACACCATTTGAAGTGACAAGATCAGACAAAGAGGCTTTTTTTCATTTGAATTCTCAAGTTGTATTTCCTTTGTTTGTTCAAACAATTATTATCATGTCGAACTTTGTTATTTCGTTAATGCATTACACATGTTTGTCTTGAGTTGATTTGTTTTCATTATGCTTAAACTGATTTCTTACTTCCTTTTTGTGATATTCAACTCTTGATTAAAAGCTCTAAGCCTTTAGAGGGAGGATGACAAAAATAATACCACAATTTTTATAGTATGCTTTTGAACAGACTCCGCTGATGATGTACATGCGTTATTTCAAATCCCAAATAATGAAGTTATAAGGAAGATAATCCCTAGTAAACCCCTTTGAGCCTAAGGAGTAGGAGTTTTTTCTTTTAGCACAAATTAAAACCCTTAATCAAGACCTGGGGAAGGGTAGTTTCTTAGTCAATTCAGACGCGCATTCAGTCACAATTTTCGGTTTCGTACACAATGAATGGCATCAAAGAAGTCCTTCCGAATCAAAAGATGGTGATGGTTCCACATAATTATTAAAGCCGATAGTCATTATCTCTCAAAATAAAAGCCCACTAAGTTAAAACCTATGAAGGAAACTTAAGAAAAAACTGGGGTATTCCGCTGACTATAATCATAAAAGAACCAGTTCAGGCAAAAATATGGATAATAAAAAAAAGAGGTCGCTACAAATCCTCAACAAAAAGAAGATTACAAAAATAATTGCATCTTCAAAATAACTTTCAGTATCCGAACCATCACGGAAACATCAAGGACAAGATGGAAGACTCAATTAGGATCTGAATGCACAATTAACTGAGCATAGGATTGAATAACATCAGGAAGAACAGTTGGGTACAAATAAACTCTGAGCCTTTACCCATTGTTTCTTAAACCATGAACAAAGCCAAGTTATAACCCTTAAAAGTCCTAGCTAAAGCATGGGTTAGATCGAAAGCATATTATTACAAAAGGTATCCTGACTCCTGTAGGGTTCGCTACAAATCCTGAGTTGACATCACACTTTTACAAAATTTGGTTGCTTTACTAAAAATGAATTTTCAAACTTCAATACAGACATAAACTTTGCATTCTTAAAATACCATTATTTGCATATATGGATCCATCGTGTCTCTTATGAAGCTCAGGATGAAGGAGCATATTCTCTCGACTTTGGTACAGTTCTATAATCTATTGTATCGATGTTTTACTTTCCCTGATTATCAGTTGATGCCTACATTTCAGGAGTATTCTTACATACTGGGTTTACCTGTTATCAAGCGTGTTTGTTTCACCGGTTTGGAGGGAGAACCCAAGTCTCATGAGATTGTTGTTGTGATTCATTTGGGGAGGCCTGAGATTGAGTCCCACATGACTACCAAAGGAGGAATCATAGGACTACCCGCTCAATTTTTATTGGAGAAAGAATGCTACTTTGCTAGGATGAAGAGCACAGTTTCTTTTGAGGCCATCTTTGTTCTACTTGCCTATGGGTTATTCTTATTTCCTAACATCGACAAATTTGTGGATGTCAACGCCATTAGGATATTTTTAGTTAGGAATCCATTCCCTACATTATTAGGAGATGCTTATTACTCCATTCATCTTCGAGATTCTTATCATGGAGGGATGATTGCATGCCTTTGTTGTATCAGTGGTTTATTTCTCACTTACCTCAGTCCGGTGCTTTCTGGGATGTCAAGAAGGAACCTCATTGGGCTTCAAAGATTATGGCTCTCACTCATTATGACACTGTTTGGTATCATCAGGCTTACTATGATGTGGAGATTGTCGATAGTTGTGGTAGTTTCCCCAATGTACCTCATCTTGGTACAAAGGGAGGAATTAACTACAATCTCGTTCTTGCACGACGTCAGCTTGGATATCCGATGAGAGACAAGCCAAATAGTATTTATCTGAGTGGTTTATTTATTAAAGAAGGAGAGGATCATAAGGAAGCTAAAGAGGATATTGCAAAGGCTTGGTGCCATATTCACAGGAAGAGTAGAAAAGACTTGGGGACCTAAAGGAGTTGTTTCTTTGGAGCCTTATCTCCGGTGGGTACAGGCAAGGGAGATCTAGTTCAAATGCCACATTCCCATGAGGAACCTTTACCTGATATGTTTGTGAAGACCACTCATCCCCTTTTATATGACGTGGAAGAGCTTCAACTTTCCCTAGTTAGGATGCACCAGGAGAAGGAGGCTTAGAAGAACAAGTGTCAGAGTTTAGAGATGTCCTACTGAGCAGATTTAAAAGAGAAGGATGATCTGATCTATATTCTTGAGAGTCATGCTGTAGATATGATGGAGAGGAAAGAGGATTTGTTTTCCTCTAGATCTTGATCAGAACTTAGTCACCCACTTCCTGACTCTGGTGATTGAAAAAAGGTCACCGACAGATATGCAGAAGAGAACAAGCAGTTGAAGGCTCAGATTATAAGACTCACAGGAAAGCGTCAGTGTGTGGGGTGATCTTCATCAGCTTTTCCTTATTAGGATATTAGGTTCTATCTTCTCTTGTACTTGAGATTGTTGAAACTTTTACTAAAAAGTTGTAACCCACTCTGAAGTTGTTATTATGAGATTTTAAGTATTTCTAAATGTGTTAGTACTTTAGTATTTGTAAATTGTCTATAATTCTTTGAGTCCCTTGAAATATTAATAATAATAAAATAAATCACGTGAATTTCATATCATGCATCATCTGGTACATATTTCTTGCATTTTTGTTCATACCCAGGTGTCTTATTGAGTTTCTCTACTTTGTTCAGCAAGCTGTCTCACCGATACCATACTCTGGCTAATTCCAGGAAGAAAATGGAGAATCTTGAAGTTACTACTTTGAAGGCCGGTATGACCAATCTGACTACTTTGATGGAATCATTGGTGGATTCTCAGAATCAGCCACCACTTGTTCCTCTTTTTGCTCATCCACAACAAACAACGATTGCTTCCGAAGGACCATTAGTTCCTATTTTTGTTACTCTAGTTACTGCTGCACAAAACCGTATGCCTCAGGGTTACCCGCGGGGGATGCCAAAAAATTTCATTCTAGAAGGGTATAATCTTGATGCTCAAGTCGCTCGAGTTGTTCAAGCCGCTGCTACACCTGCACCTCCTGTGGTGCATGTTACTCCTGTTGCTAGAAATGAGATCCACTATACTGCACCTCCTTAGGTGAATGTTATGTCGTTTGTTAATGATGAAGTTTATCGTGTTGTTCCTCCACCAAGTGAAAGTGTGGGTTTCTATGACCGGTTGGATGACTTTCAAGACCAGTTCAATGAGATGCAGAAGGAAATGAAGGCCTTTCGAGGAAAATAATTGTTTGGACAAAACTTCAGTGAACTCTGCCTAGTTCCCAACATAAAGGTGCCAACAAAGTTTAAAGTGCCGGAATTTTATAGGTACAAGGGAAACTCTTGTTCTCGTGACCACCTGGTGATGTATATCAGGAAAATGTCTACCCATATTGGTGATCAGTGTTCGCTCATTCATTTCTTCTAAGATAGTTTAACTGGTGCTGCTTTGAAGTGGTATATGAGTCTGGACAGTAGTAGTATTCGTACCTTCAATGATCTGGGAGAAGTCTTTATTAAACAATATAAGTACAATATATTCATGGCACCTGACCGTGACCAGTTAAGGGCAATGGCTCAGAGAGACAAGGAGTTGTTCAAAGAATATGCGCAGTGCTGACACGAGGTAGCTGTCCAGGTGGTGCCACCTATGGGAGAACAAAAAATGACTAAGGTCTTCCTGAAAACCCTTGGATAATTTTATTATGAAACGATGGTCACCAGTGCACCGAGTGATTTTAACAAAATGGTGAGAATGGGTGTTTGTTTAGAAGATGCTGTCAGAGAAGGGCGCTTGACAAAAGATGAAGGGACAAGGAAGTCATCATACGGGTTCACTCGAAATAAATAAAGTGAAGTGAATGCTGTTATTGGGGAAAGTAAGATTAGACCACCTAGAAGGCATCAATGGTACCAACAACATGTTGCTTTTGTGACTACAATTGTCAATGTAGCTCCAACCACTGTTGCCTATCAAAGACCACCTCCTCAGGGAAATCAAGGGCAAAGTCAGAAGAGAGAGGCTTTTGACTCTATTCTAATGAGCTACGCAGAGTTGTTCCCGGATTTGATTCAGAAGAAGTTGGTTCAAACCAGTCCTCCCCATGCTATACCTTCACCTCTACCCTGGTATTATAAGGCAGATCAGACGTGCACTTTTCATCAAGGAGCCCCAGGGAACAACATTGAGAACTGTTATCCTTTGAAATCTGAAGTACAAAAGATGGTGAGGTCTGGCCTCCTATCATTTAAAGATGTTGGCCCTAACTTGAAAGATAATCCTTTGGCAAAACATGGAGGAGAAAATGCTGTAAATATGGTTGCTGGTTGTCCCAGGGACTTTCGGATTTTTGATATCAATCTAGTTAGAGGGGATCTAGTGAAGATGCATGCAGATCTTTGCGAATTTATCTACTATACACATGACCATGCTGGTTGTAGTATTTGCAGTACAAATACCCAGGGATGTGATAAGATAAAAGCTTATCTTCAAGAAATGATGAACGAAGGCCTCATTCATATAATTAGGCTAAGGGAAGAGTACAAAGAAGATGTGAATATGATTTTGGATGTCCTGGATAATTTTGGATTTTTGATGTGTATCATATGAATGACGATTTGATACAGTTACATGCTACCTTCTGTCACATGTATGGTCAAGAAGAACACCATTATGGGTCTTTCCAGATTTGCCGCAGAGATTCCCGTGGTTGTTCCATTATGAAAAAAGGGTGTTCAATTGTTATTGGACAATGGTACTATCAAAGTTTCGGGAAATAGAGATGATTACAATGGAATTAATGTGATTGAAGACTGCTCGGCCAAGATTGTGTCAGATGATGAGTATGTTTCCGCAGATGAATTCTTTTCCTCAGATGAAGATATGTTCTCCAACAATGATTTTGTGATGTCTAAGTATTCTGAAGAAGGGGTGAATGTTATTGTGCCTTGTTTTGTTGTTCCCGTCCCTATAGAGATTATATACCAAAGCAAGTCAGTTGTTACTCCAGTGGTGATTTGCTTGCCGGGTCATGTTCCTTACGAATTAGAAAAAGTCGTGCCATATAAATACAATGATACAATCTTGGAGGATGGTGTGGAAGTCCCCATCCAACCTTTGTCTGATGTCAAGAATATTGTTGAATCCAACCAGGTGACCTGCAGTGGCCATATTTTTGCACCTATCATTCGAGGGAATGTTAATGCTGATAAAAGGGTTCTTGAAAATATTGAACCTAAGAAAACAGTGGGGGAATCTAGAGGTGCTACTCTGGAAAAAGATATGGATGATATATTGAAGATCATCAAGATGAGTGAATACAGAATCGTAGATCAATTGTTGCAGACTCCATCAAAGATATCTATTCTAGCCTTGCTAATGGGCTCTTCTGCCCACAGGGAATCTTTGATGAGATTATTGGATCAAGCTTTCGTGGAAAGTGATATTTCTCTATACCAATTCAGCAGTGTTGTATGGAATATTACATCATGTAATAACTTGAGTTTCTGTGATAAAAAATTGCTTGATGAAGGAAGGAATCATAACTTGGCTTTCCATATCTCCATGAATTGTAAGAACGATTCATTGTCCAATGTGCTGATTGACAATGGGTCCGCTTTAAATGTCATACCGAGGAGCACGCTCATGAAGTTGAAGTACCAATGAACTCCCATGTGCCCGAGTGGCATAATTGTGAAAGCATTTGATGTATCGAGGAAGTCTGTTATCGGGGAAGTAGATTTGTCTATTCATATAGGCCCACACTTATTTCAGATTACTTTCCAGGTTATGGATATTGTTCCCACTTACAGCTGTTTACTGGGACGATCGTGGATCCACGAGGTAGGGGCTGTTACTTAAACTTTGCACCAGAAGATGAAGTTTATTCGTGAAGGAAAGGTGGCCATCATAAAAGGAGAGCATGCTTTATTAATATCTCATTTATCCTCTTTCAGTGTTGTGGAAGCATATGAAGCTGCTATTGGAACTCAGTTCCAAGATTTATCCATTGATAATATAAGGTAAAATGAGAATTCTATAGCTTTGTTTAAGGATGCTCAATAGGTAGTGCGTAATGGCCCTAGCAAGGCGTGGGGGAAGATTGTTGATCCACCTGTGAATAAGAATAGAGCTGGTTTGGTATTCCCTGTGAAGAATAATAAAGGTGAGCATAAGAAGCCGAAGTATGTTTTGGGAAATATCAAAACATCTTTCATAGAGGAGGTTACCTTCATCCAACTCTTCCTAGGATCAATGCTATTCTGGAAGGAGAAGCAGAGCAAGAGATGTCGAACTACGTGATGCATGGAGTCAGAGTCCAAAATTAGATCACTATTGATGTTCCCTCTTGCATTCATATTTCAAAGCAATTTGTTTTTTTTAATCTTTGCAAAAATATTTCACTTTGCCCAAGGTGAAAGTATTGATATTGTTGTACCCCAAAATTTTCTCTCTCATTTTCTCAAGATTTCTTTCACAAGATGTCCATTGGTTCAAGAATGCACAAGGATGGATCAGCTCAAGACACTTCCTCAAGCACTGATGACTCAAAATTGGGATTTGAGTTTGCACAAGTAAAATTGAATTTTTAATGCCCCATATGACTTTCATGGATAATTTTGGACTCTCAAGATTGCTCATGTCAAGTTTCAAACTTTGGATCACATTTTTGCTCAGTCAATTGATCATTTGACCTAAAATTAATTGTATTGGGGAAAAAGTCAACTATGGACAATTTACAGTCAAACTTCATGATTTTTGACCCATATCAACATTATAAACTTATATATGTCAATTGGTCAAGTTTGGATGACCATTCCTCAAGAAATTTGATCAGATCACCAAAAGGGAAAAATGGTCAAAATTAGGGTTTTGACTAAGAAGGCTCAATACTTGACTTTTGACCTAATACATGACATGTTGGCTTGAGACATAATATCAAGATTTCAAATATATCATTTTTGAGCTAATTACATGGTTCAAAACATTTCTCATGATCAATTGATTGATAGATTGAAATTTGGTCAACGGATGAAAAAGTCAACTATACACTGAAAAGTCAAACTTTGACTCTTTGATCAAAATCAAGTTTCAAAAATCATATTTCATCAAGACATGTCAAAATATGAATATTTTTCATCAAGAAATCAAAAAGTCAAAATCATCTTTGAAAAGTCAAAATTCTAAGACTTAGAAATTTTTCTAAGTGTTGGAAAGTTAACCTTTTTTCATTACTTTGTGCCAAATTTTCACCATGATGCAAGATGATCTAAGAAAAACCTCCAACATTAAAGTTGTAGATATCAATGAGATATAAAACTTTTTATAAGGAATCAATTTCTAAAAATTCTTGGATTTCAAGTTATTGATTCAAGAAGTCAGGATCATGAAACTAAAAACACTTAGTGAAATTTCAAAGTGTTTAGGCAGATTTTTGGTACCAACTTCATGGCAACTTTTCACCTAGTTCCAAATTGAGTTTTCAAAAATGTCCAACATGAGAGTTTTAGAGCTTGTTATAAGAATTCTAAAAAGTCCAAGAACTACTTAAGATCATTCTTAAGCAAGGAGAATTGAAGGCAAGAAGTTAGGGTTTCAAACATGATTTACTAGGCAGATTTTGTGATGAACATGAACCAAATCCATAGCCATGCTGCACAATTTTCACTTTAGAGGCCTAAAAATTGTTTTTCACTCCATAATTAAATGTTTACACAATTAATTGAGCTATAACTCAATTGTTTGAGCCATTGTCCAATTGATCATTCCATTTTTGGAAGAAAGCAACATATACATTCTTGAAAAGTGACTTTAATCACAAAGTCAAATTGTATTGAGCCTTGCACTTGTTCTTTATGCATACACAACATCTACAAGATCATAATCAAGCATGTTTAAAGTTCAACCACTCTACAATAGCATGGTACAAGCTTTGGGAAGGTGTTTGTCACTTTGCTTCAAAAACAAGTAAAATTGAAACAACTTGAGAATTCAAATCCTGAGTTGTTCTAACACTTGAAACCTCTTGCCTATAAATACGTACATCATTTTCAACATAAGACACCAATGCTCAAGCCTGCAAATTTACTAAAACTCTCGCAAACACAGATTGCACACGGAAACTCCATTGTTGTGCAGAACTTGACCAAAAACTCACATCTCTCAATCCACTCGTGTGTTTCTTGGCCTTTTGCTTCCAAAAGCTTATAAACATAATATATAAACAATCCAAACACCTGTTATCCCATTGTAACACCATCTTCATTAACTTCCATAACCAAAAAACAGAGCTTGAACCTTGACTTCTCCAGCACGATTCAACCATCCTTAGCCCAAAGTAGCTATTGCATTAGCTTCTTGGACGTTCAAGGAAGCTAACTCGATCATCACAACACCTTGAAAGCTCCTCTAACTCAAAACACGATCCCCAACTGTAAGGTAAGTTTTCTGATTTTCAAACTCCTCATATAGGCATTCTTAAGCTTCCATTTTCAAAGATAAAATGTATATATCATTGCCCTGAAGCTGACCATGTCCTTAGAATTCATTTACATTGCTTGAGTAAAGAGAATTTTGGACCTGAACTTTATGAAAAAATTAGGTTAGATTTGGTACCATTCAAAATTCATTCTTATCTTTGATTTATAGTTTTAATGAGTTACATTTCTGAAATCGTGATGAAATTTGCCATAACTTTCATGTTTACATTTTCCATTTTGGTTGAGAAATGAGTAAGTTACAGTTGGTCTGGCTGGGCGCGAGGTTGAAGATGAAGTTGCCTTCAGGAAGCATTTTGTAATATAATAACATGGTTTCATTTATAAAACCGGATGTATAGCCACCCCAGTGGTAAGGCAGCACATGTATTATGTAAAGGGCGTGGGTTTGAGCCCCAACGCTGCCATTTTGCCTTTTTTTTCTAACATTTTCCATCTTTTCTTTGTTTGAACAAGCCAGCGCGACTTGGGCCTCCACAACTGGGTCTTTGTATTTTTACTTCTCTTAACCCCCCTCTTTTCAGGTTTACAACGCAGCCCATTTGTTCTTTTTTTATTTCATTTCATTTCTGATGACAAAAATGCTAATGGGCCAGGCCAAACAAAAACTGTTCTCTACACAAAACCACCTCAAATTCAACTTTCACCCCCTCCTGACTTATTTTCTTTATTTTTTTTTCCTTTTCATTATTTTATTATTATTAATATTACTATTATTATTATATTATTATTTTTACCAACTAAAATACCCAAAAATATTTTCATTTATTTATTTATTTAGGTATTTAGCAGTTTTTATCTTATTTCTTTTAGACTAAAAGAGAGAAAATTATTTTCTTAAACAAATTTAATTCTTTTCTTAAAAAATTTAGTAATTAGACTTAGGTTTAATTTATTTTCTTTAATTAAAAATTAACTTAGAACTTAGGTTTTCTTTTAATTAATTTTTATACTAACTTAATTTAATTAAACCCTTTTTTCACAATCAAAACCCTAAAAAACTTGTTTTCTTTAATAAATTAATCTCTTTTACTAACTTAATTTTAATTTTCTTATTTTAGTTAATTACTCTCTTTTAAGTTAATTAGGTCAAAACTATCTTTCTTAACAAATATCCAAACAAAACTCCATTCCTTTTCCATTTATCTTTGTACATTGTATTCATTTCATTCCTTGTACATTCATTCAAATTCAATATGGTTGTAATAGATAATTAGGGTTTAATTTCTTACAATCCCAATTTGTAAATTTGGACACCCCATCCCCAAAATTATATAATAGCGTAAGACATTTATTTTCCGAAATTTATCGCTTTCATATAAATGCTAGTAATTAGGGTTTGTATGGAAAGATAAAATTAATGCTTAGAAAACCCTAATTCAAGATAAACCAAGCATGAAGAATAAACACTTGCACACTTTGCACCTCTAGGGTTAACTCCACTTTGTTGACTTAAATAAATGGTCATGTTATGCATGTGAGACACCTTAGCCAAAACAAATAAAAAAAATACAAGATCATAGTCCCTCGACGACGCTACGAATGTTGCCTTACAAATGATCTTAGTCCCTTAAGAGAAATTCTAAGGTATCTCACAACATTGTTATCCATGACTATACGATGACCCATGCCCGTCCCTTTACATCCAAAGATAGGGTTTCTTATTAATCAGTGGTAAGATAGCAATATCAAAGAAAGAGAGAAATGAACAAAAGACTTTTGAGTAGATAGAATGTTTTTAGTTGCTTGCTCATAATCCATCTTCAAAAACAAACATCTTTTCAAACACACCAAACACTTTCAAAACATGAAACATTTTCAAAAAGTCCAACACTTTGTATGCATTCTTATAGAGACGAGAATCATTACAAAGTTTTCCTAAACAAAGGCGCTTTTCAAAAATACTTTAAAAAACCATCACAAACACATTTCAAAACAAAACAATTTCAAAAGTGATCTAGAAAGCAACTAAGAGTCCGTAGATAACTACGGATGGAAGGGTGATAACACCTTCCCTTTTCATAACCTACCCCCCGAACTCAAGAAAACATCTCAAAGGTCTTTCCTGTTCTTTTCCCCCTTTCCTTATTGGATAAAAGAAAAGTCGGTGGCGACTCTTGTTATCCGCAACAGTTGTGATAAAATGCAAAACAACCAAGTCCGTTCTCCCACCGCATTACAGAACTGGAGACTCTGCTGGGGAATATACTTAAAAGTGGGGTTGCCTTAGAGATAGATCATATTTAATTGCTTTCATTGCTTGATTTGTTTGCTTTACATTTATGGGTCCTTGTTTGGGTTTGTATTGATCCTTTACCCGGATTTGGGAAAATCATTAGGTAAGTAGCAATAGATTATGGAAACTGTACGGCATAGACCGATATGGTTGAAGCAATGGCTACTTTAGTGTGACACATTTGTTGGTACCGGTATCCCTTGTGTTGAATCGAGGAAAATACGAGGCCGCTGAGCGGTGTCATGAAGCACTAACTGGCCATAGAACCTTTAATTGAATAACTTGGCCATTAGGAAGTAGTGAGATAGCCCACTTTGGTGCAAAGCTGAAGATTGGTTGATACTCGATACTATGCTCATTGAGATCGGACTTTTGGGATACTTTGGCTGCAAGAAAAGATTTATTATGCTAAAACAATGCCCAATAAAGAAAGATCAATCATATTGAGATTCCCTAGAACCTGATTGCTTCGTAGGACAAGTTGTACCAAATAAACTTCAAGAGGGTACTTACCTATGAAACCCATGAAAGCCTAAACCTAAGGTCTTTGTGTGCTTTGTTTATGATTATTATTCATGTCATCATAAACATCATAACATCATAAGCATTCTCACTAACCATTTCAAGGATTTAGAAATTTATCTTTGTTCTATTTTGTAGGTCATGACTTCCACTCGTAGGAATACCATCCGAATCAACTTCACGAAAGTGCATAATCAACTTCAAGAGTTAGCATCAAGAGTGCCTGGAGATTATCCCTTCACCAAGAAATATGGTCGACTTATCAACTTGGCTACATCAAAATTCCAAGAAGAAATGATTTGTGTGCTTTTCCAATTCTTTGATCCTATGCATCACTGCTTCACTTTTCCCGATTACCAGTTGGTGCCTACATTAGAAGAATTATCTCAATTGTTAGGAGTGCCTGTGCTTGATCAAATACCATTCACCGGTTTAGAGGAGACTCCAAAGCCTGAATTTATTGCCAAAGCCTTACATTTGAAGAGATCCGACATTGTGACAAATTGGGAGACAAGAAGTGGAGTTAAGGGTTTCTTAGCCAAATTTCTGTTGGAAAAGGCTCGTTTGTTCTGGGAAGATATAGATTTTCAAGCTTTTTAGGATGTCTTGGCCCTTCTAATATATGGTTTGGTTTTATTTCCCAATCCGGACCAACTCATAGATGAGAATTCCATCAAGGTTTTTCTCTCTTGTAATCCCGTGACTACTTTGCTTGGAGACATTCTACATTGTTTCCACACTCGTACCATGAAGAAAAGTGGTACTCTTTTGTGTTGCATCCCATTACTGTATAGGTGGTTTATTTCGCACCTACCTCGATCAACATTGAAGAATGAGCAAGGCTTGACATGGTTTCAAAGGATGATGTCACTCTCGCACTCAGATATCCATTGGTGTTCTCGATCTTTGGAGGATATTACCATCATTGACTGTTGTGGGGAATTCCCTAATGTCCCACTCTTAGGAATTAGGGGAGGTATCACCTATAACCCATCTTTTGCATTACGGAAGTTTGGGTATGCACGAAGAGATGGTCCCCATAATACGCTCATTCAAGGTTTGGTATTCGACTACGGGGGCGACGACCAAGGCTATCGTCAAAAGTTAATACGAGATTGGAGAATGGTAAAAAAAGTGGATAGTAAGACATTAGGACATAAAAATTCCACCCCGTTAAGCCTTACCTTAAATGGGTACGAACTCGTGCTCAAAGTCTCGTGATGCCTTACCCAGCCATCCTACATATCATCATAGAGCCTGTTGTCGAGGGAGATGTTCCATATACTGTCCTTCATCCTGATATGCCTATTTATCTTGAAGATTTGCAAAGAGCTTGGATTTAGCTCAAAGGGGAGCAATACACCTCTAAAACTCATTTCTACGCAAGCGAGATGAAGGTTTTGGAGCTTACGACACAACTTCACGAAGAACAAAGTTTAAACGCATATATTGCACCAAAGAGGATGCGCTCATTGGAAGCATGATTCTTTTTGTTGTTTTAGGAGTTTATTTTGTATTTGCTTCCTCCATTGTAAGACCAAGAGGCATAATTGTAATCAATTTGAACTTATTAATGCAATTAATGTTTGTTTCTTCTTTTTCTAAACAAATTTAAATCTTCTAAGTCCTTGTAATCATTTGCATACGCATTTCATGCATCATAACATAAGCAAGATTTCCACAACAGGTTTCCTCATCTTTCTACTGTTTATTTCAATAAGATGGACATCAAGCAGACCGTGAAAGATTTGCAAGCACATAATTCCCAGTTCCAAGAGACTTTGCTGACCCTGGCCAAGAGACAACAAGAGCTGATGACACTGCTGACGACCAAAAAGAAGACTAAGAAGAAGGCCCTCATCAACATGGGGAAAAGGTTTAAAGGCCCAGTACATCAAGTGCAAATAGTTGAAGAGTCATCCGAGAAAGACGAGAACCAGGTGGAAGAGGCAAGGAGCACCCATTCTAGGGGTGCAAATGATCAAGCTTCCAAGGATGAAGACTACTTTGATGAACAATATCCACCGGCCGAGGATAAATACAAGAAGTTAGAGGATAGACTGAAAGTTGTTAAAATTCAAGCCGTACCTGGTTTGGATTTTTGTGATTTGGGCTTAGTACATGGGGTCTTTATTCCCCATAAGTTCAAAATACCATTCTTTTCTAAGTATGACGGAGTTTCGTGCTCAAAACTTCATCTGAGGTCCAACGTCCGCAAGATACAACCACATATTGTTGACAAGAAGCTCTGGGTCCATTTATTCCAAGAGATTCTGGCTGGGATTCAGTTAGAATGGTTTTACCAATTGGAGGGTTCCCGCATTCACACATGGGAAGATCTAGCCACTGCTTTTTATCATCAATATCAGTACAATGCTGATTTAGCACCAACAAGAGTTCAACTTCAAGGAATCACAATGGGTACTAATGAAGGGTTTAAAGAGTATGCGCAAAAATGAAAGGATCTTGCTGGTAGAGTTCAACCACCACTGACTGATAGGGAGCTGGTTGACATGTTCATGGGAACACTAACTGGACCATATTTCAACTTACTAATTGGTAGCTCATCTTCTAGTTTCACTGAGTTAATTCTGACTGGTGAAAGGGTCAAGAGTGGAATCAATAGTGGAAAAATTCCCATGGCATCTGCTTCTACATCAAGCATTATAAAGAAACCCTTTACTGGAAAGAAAGAATCCAATGTTGTTTATGGATCAAGGACCCATACCAAGAAGGATCACTGTCCATTTGTTAATGCTGTTTTGATCTCCAACCCTCCATCTACTCAAAGACAATCATCAAACCATCAACGATCCAAAATTCCTAAAAGATAGTTCACAAGGATTAGCATGTCACTGTCCCAAGCCTTGGAACATTTGTTGAAGGCCAACTTGGTGGCATTGTGTGATCCGCCATCCAATCTAAATATTACATCACCAAAGTACAATCCAAATGCCAAGTGCGCGAATCATTCCAACAGCCCTAGGCATGAAACTGATCAATGCTGGGCTCTGAAGAATAAGATTCAAGACCTGATAGACAATAAAACTATTGATTTTGATCCACCTAAAACTCCAAATGTGATAACTGCACCAATGTTGAACCATGCCAAAGGTGTCAATGCGGTTAATGACACTACTTTTGTTTCCTCCGTCGAGGATTTGACTACTCCATTGACTACTATGAAGGGAAATTTGCTGAGAGTTGGGGTATTCCCTGGCTGTTTAAAAGACTGTTATTGTTGTGCTGAACAAATAAATGGATGCAAGTGGCTGAAAGAAGGTGTTCAACGCCTGAGAGATAGTCACGAGATCATGTTTGAAAAAATTCCTACCATCAAGAGTTTGACCAACAAAGCTGAAGATCTTTCCATAATAACAATCTCCAACAAGCCTCTTAGGATATCCTCAAAGGGTCCTAATAGGATTTCAAATGAATCAACAATTGCACCTTTAATAATCACTGCCCCTGGGCCGATTCCTTACTCCTCCGACAAAGCAGTTCCATGGAACTATGGTGCCGAAGTTTACTATCATGGAATAAAGCAAGATTCATGGATCAATAAAGACAAGACAATTGATGTTACAAATATTGCTAGTTCTATTAAGGTAACAAGAACGGGGAGGATCTTCTCCCCTGATATCTTACCTCTGACAACTACAACAACTCCTGTTCGCATAACCAATAACAAACCTAATGCTGACACCAGAGGCAAAGAAAAAGTAAGTGATCCTGCTGGGTTAAAGGAACCTATCAAAGATGTTAATGCTGAAGAACCATCCACTTGAGAAATAGAGGAGATCCTGAAAATCATAAAGAAGAGTGATTTTAAAATAGTCGAACAATTGAGGAAAACCCCCTTTGAAATCTCCATGATGTCATTACTACTCTGTTCAGATGCTCATGCCCAAGCTTTAATCAAGTTTTTGAAGAAAGCTAATGTGCCCCAAGAAACTACAACTGACCAGTTCGAGAATTATGTGGAGAGTTTAACGGATGACAACAGATTAGGTTTCTCTGACGTTGACTTGACACCAGTTGGAAGGAATCATAAAAAGGCCTTGTAAGTCTCTATTGAATGCAAGGGAACTACCCTGACTCATGCCCTAATTGATACCGATTTCTCTCTAAATGTTATACCCAAAGGTGCTTTGGACCGACTAAATTGCGAAGGCCTGGTGTTAAAATTGAGTGATATAGTTGTAAGGCATTTCGATGGGTCTAGAAGGATGGTGCATGGAGAGATGGATCTCCCCATTAAAGTAGGATCACAAATTTTCAACTCCACCTTTTATATAATGGACATACGTTCTGCCTACTCTTGTTTGTTTGGGCGCCCTTGGATCCATGGGGCAGGGGCAGTAACCTCCATCCTTCATCAAAAATTAAAATATCCAGTCATAGGGAAGATCGTTACTGTTTGCAGCGAAGAAGAATTTATGGTGAGCCACCTCAATTCCTTCAAGTATGTGGAAATGGATGGTGATTTCATAGAAACTTCATTCCAGGCTTTCGAAGTTGTTCCTCCTATGGTTTCCGCCACCAAAATCTCCTCTGACATATCAAAAGCTGGTGAAGTTGTACCAAGAATGGTTTCACTTAAAGATGCGCATGCCGTGGTTAAAGATGAAAGTTGTACTATCTGGGGACAACTCTCTGACATTCCGTTTAAAGTATACAAATTTGGGTTGGGTTTCATCATCAAAGCTCAAAAAGAAGTCAGGCGCACTCACATGGGAAAGCCACCTCTTCGCATAGGAAATCATGAGGTAAACACTATGGGAGACTCTGACAATGAATGTGCTTTTGAAGAATGGATCTACCCTACTTCCAGAGAAAAGTTCAACAATTGGCATCCAGAGAATTTCACTCCCGTCTCCTTCATTGAGGAGTAATTACTGATTACTGTTTTTTGACAATTCAAGAGCTTTTTTATGTAATTTTAATTCCAAACAATGACTTTTTAAGCCATGTGCCTTTCCCGGGGAACCATGGTCCATTTGTTAAGGGTTTTGTTCATGTTCATTTATCATATGATCATTTAATGGAAAATATTGGACCTTTGCATTCAAATTTTATGCTCATTGTTTGTCCTTTTCTTTATTACATTTTTCAAATAGCCAAGTATCTTACATGCACGCACACACACACACACACACACACACACACACACACACACACACACACACACACACACTTACATATTCTCATCCACTTTGGATCTTATTGCCAACGACTATACTATTGCTAGTTATGACTTCGAACATCCAATTAACCAAGCTGAAGATAAAGGAGAGGAAGACTGAAATACCAGGGGAACTAGCCAGACTTCTAATGCAAGAGGAAAAAGCTATTCAACCTCATGAAGAGCCAGTCGAAGTTATCAACTTAGGTACTGAGACAGACAAGAAAGAGGTCAAGATCGGCGCCAACTTAGAAGACGGTATCAAGAGCAGGTTGGTTCAGATGCTACATGACTATGTTGAATTGTTTTCCTGGTCGTATGAAGACATGCCGGGGTTGGATACTAACATTGTGGTTCATCGTCTACCAACAAAAGAAGATTGTCCTTCTGTCAAAAAAATGGTTCGTTGGATATGGCCTGACATGTCCGAAAAGATAAAAGCGGAAGTCATGAAGAAATTCAATGCATGATTCCTGGCTGTGACATCTTATCCTCAATGGGTTGCAAACGTGGTCCTCGTACCGAAGAAGGATGGGAAGGTTCATATGTGTGTAGAATATAGGGATTTAAATAGGGCAAGCCCCAAAGACGATTTCCCTCTACCTCATATCGACGTCTTGGTTGACAACACCACTCAACATAAAGTCTTCTCCTTTATGGATGTTTTTCTCGCTACAACCAAATCAAGATGGCTCCCGAAGACATGGAGAAAACCACCTTTGTTAAACAATGGGGCACCTTTTGCTACAAAGTCATGCCGTTCGGATTAAATAATGTAGGGGAATTATATCAAAGAGCTATGGTAGCTTTATTTCATGATATGATCCATCACAGAATAGAAGTCTATGCGGATGATATGATTGCAAGGTCGCAAATTGAAGAAGAGCACCTCGATCACCTACACAAGCTGTTTGAGAGGTTGAAGAAGTACAAGCTAAGGCTAAATCCTAACAAGTGCACCTTCGGGGTAAGGTCTGGAAAGCTCCTAGGTTTTGTTGTCAGTGGTAAAGGCATCAAAGTTGATCCTGCAAAGGTTAAAGCCATTCAAGAAATTCCAGTTCCCCGCTCTGAGAAGGAAGTTATAGAATTCTTGGGTCGTCTTAACTACATTACCCAATTCATATCTCATCTAACTTCTACTTGTGAGCCAATCTTCAAACTCCTGAAGAAAGATCAAGTAGTTAGATAGAACAATGAATGCCAAGCCACCTTCGAAAAAATCAAGGAATATTTGTAAGATCCTCTTATCCTTATGCCTCCAGTTGAATGAAGACCCTTGATCATGTACTTGACTGTATTAGAGAATTCCACGGGGTGTGTGTTAGGCCAACATGACGAGTCTGGTCGAAAAGAGCATGCGATATACTACATGAGCAAAAAATTTATCGACTGCATGGGCTGCTTGCCGGCTAATACATTATATGTTAACTCACACCACTTTATTAATTTCTAAGATGGACCCTATCAAGTACATCTTCGAGATGCCAGCTCTCTCCGGACGAATAGCTAGAGGGTAAATGATTATTACCGAATATGACATCTAGTATACCTCACAAAAGGCCATCAAAGGAAGTATATTGGAAGATCATTTGGCCCACCAAGCTGTTAATAATTACCAGTTTATGAACTTTGACTTCCCGGATGAGAATATTATGCTAGTAACTGACTGTGAAAAATCTGGACCATATGATGGACCTGAACAAGGATCTCGATGGACTATGGTTTTTGATGGGGCTTCCAACACTTTAGGCAATGTAATTGGTGTTGTGATTATATATCTTGAGGGTTTCCATACTCCTTTCACTGCTAGATTGTGTTTCGATTGTACGAACAATGTGGTTGAGTACGAAGCGTGCATCTTAGGTCTAAAGGCTGCCATTGACTTAAGGATCAAGTTCTTGAACATATGCAAAGATTCTGCTCTAGTGATCTGTCAAGTCAAAGGAGAATGGGACACTAAGCATCCTAACCTTATTCCTTACAAGGAGCTTGTGTTAACCCTAATACCATACTTCGAGGAGATCACCTTTGAACATTTCCCTAGAGAAGAAAATCAGTTGGCTGACGCCTTGGCAACATTATCTTCCATGTTTCAAAGTCCAATGGGACAACGAAGCTCCCATAATTACAATTGAAAGATTTTATGAACCTACACACTGCTATGAGCTTGACACTGACGAAGAGAAACCATGGTACCATGAAGTAAGGAGATATCTTGAAGCACAAGAGTATCCTGAAGGAGCTTCCATCAATGATAAGAAATTCTTGTGAAGATTCTCAGCCAAATTTTTCCTAAGCAATGGAATCCTGTATAAGCGAAATCATGATCCTACTCTACTCCGGTGTGTGGACAAGAAGGAGGCAAAGAAAATTATGGAAGACATGTATGATGGAACCTTTGGGACTCACTCTAGTGGGAACACTATGGCCAAGAAAATCCTGAGGGCTGGTTACTATTAGTCTACAATGGAAACTGATTGTCATTAATACTCAAGGGTTTGTCACTAGTGTCAAATTTATGCTGACAAGGTCCATGTACCCCTAATTCCTCTGAATGTCATGACCACCCCGTGGCTGTTTGCGTGGGGCATTGAAATGATTGGATAGATCAAACCTACCGCTTCCAATGAACATTGTTTCATCCTTGTTGCCATTGATTATTTTACCAAGTGGGTCAAAGCCGCCTCATATGCCTCAGTTGCCAAGAACGTTGTAGCCAGGTTTATCAAGCATAACCTCATATGCCGTTACGGTATCCCTGAAAGGATCATCAATGAAAATGGAACCAACCTCAAAAATTCTATGATTACGGAACTTTGTACTCGGTTCAAAATCAAGAATCACAATTCTTCTCCGTATAGACCCAAGATGAACGGCACAGTGGAAGCTGCGAATAAAAATATCAAGAAGATTGTGCAAAAGTTGGTAGTAACCTATAAAGAGTGGCATGAGATGCTTTCGTTTCTCTTCATGGATACCGTACTTCAGCTCGAACATCAACTGGGGCAACTCCTTTCTCTTAGGTCTATGGCATGGAAGTTGTCCTTCCTGTCGAAGTTTAGATTCCTTCCCTAAGGATTATGAAAGAGGAAGATCTAGGCGAGGATGAATGGATTCAGAATAGGTTGGATCAGTTGAACTTGATCGACGAGAAAAGACTAGCTGTTGTTTATCATGGACAAATGTATCAAAAGCATATGACCAAGGCGTTCAACAAGAAGATCAAGCCTTGAGTATATCAGATTGGAGACTTGGTAATAAAGCGCATCATTCTCCCCCAAGGCGACCCCTGGGGAAAATGGACTCCCACTTATAAAGGACTATTTTTTGTAAATAAAGTATTCTCTGGTGGTGCCATGATGTTGACTACTATGGATGGCGAAGACCTCCCACATCCCGTGAACGCGGACATAGTAAAAAAATACTACGCATAAAATGCCCCGCTAGGTTGACACACATAGGAAAATATAAGGGCATCCTGGAAAACCAAAAAAGGTTCGGTCAAAAGTTAGGGATATATGCAAAAGATTTTACATCCGGCAAGTCGAAAACCCGAAAGGGCAATTTGGGAAAAAATGGGTATCCGGGTGGGCTGAAAACCCGAAAGGGCGGTCCAGGAAAAATTTAAGGATTCAAGCGTATGACTATGTCCTGTGGGATCTTTACAACCAGCTTTATTACCAAAGTCCAAGTTCAAATGGTCCAAGATCAATCCAATCAAATTCTTTCAAACATCAAGGGATGATGTTCGAGGACATAGGGGCAATAGTGGAGTTGGAACATAATAAGATCACTTCCACATGGCTGTTATTTTTGTTTTGTATTCCTTTCATTCTTTTGACAATTTCCTCTTACTAGGATCTCTATGTCTTTGTACAAAAATGCCTATTCATGGGCAAAACATCAATACAAATATACTTTGAAGTGCAATCTTTTTGTTTTTTTCTCTCTGTTTTGAGTGCAAAAGTGTCCAAAATTGAATGAACATATGCATATGAACATGATTAAACTTTTAGCAAATGTATGCTTAAAAACAGTGACAAGCATCTCCTTAAATGCATATGAGATATTCCCAGAGTTATTTCAATAACATTATCCCCATAGAGTTGGATTCACGCAATTCCCAGCCAGACTTCCAATCTCTTGAAAACCCTCTCCCTAGCTGAGTTGGTCTTAAAAAGAAGCCTTGTGGAAAGATACACCTCCCTCGCAGGTCATCAAATATTCTCTTCAACATGGTTTATTTCCCCAACAAATGGAAAATTCCCTAGCTCGAGTCTACCTCTCAAACTATTACAAGTCAATGGGTAAAACCCCTTAATCCAAGCAAATTACTATGAATCCTGGATCCGACCAGATAATTGTTTAATTTCATCCTACCCTCAATTTATTGTGAAGACTAAACTTGACCAGAGAACAATTTAAGTTGCTACTGAAACCTGGACCCGACCAGATAACAATTAATCCCAATTTCAAGTTACTAAAGCCTGGACCCGACTAGATAATAGTTTAACTTCTCTAGTTACTGAGACCTGAGCCCGACCATATAATAGTTTAAATTACTACGAAGCCTGGACCCTACCATATTTTAGTTCAACTTTATCCTACTATGAAGACTGGACCCGACCAGATAATAGTTAATCTTAATTTTAAGTTACTAAAGCCTGGACTCGACCAGATAATAGTTCAACTTCTCCAATTGCTGAAACCTGGACCCGACCGGATATCAGTTAACCTCAAGTTCAAATTACTGCAAAGCCTGGACCCAACCAGATACTAGTTTAACTTCTTCAATCACTAACAAAACTCCTCTTCCCCGATAGAGTTTGCCACTATCCCCAACAAGTTGGTTTGAAACCTGGAATCCGACCAGATGACAGCTAACTTTCAAGAGATAATTTCCCACTAGAGCAACGGACGACTATAAATCCCAAGCTCTTTCCCCCAAGCATAAATCAACACACTCCACAGAGTCTTCTCAAGCAAAGTCAATATTCCCCAGCGGAGTTCTTCTCAACAAAGCAGCAATCCCCAGGGGAAGCATTTTTAACAAAGTCTGAAGATACACATACTCTCCATCTCCAACATCAATTCGAGATTTAACCTCTCAAAAATCCCCAGTATCTGTCAAGGATACGCTTCGACAACATGTCACATTCATACATCATATAACATACATAACATATACATACAACATAATCTCATTTATTTTGAGAGTATCATTACACCATGTATACATTTGCATGCAGCTAACCCCTTTTTCCTTGCAGGGAAATCATTGATCACAAGACCTCTTCTGGATCAGAATTAATTCTCCTAGTTAAAGACATGCAAGATATCTAGTTTTCAGCATGAATCGACCAAAGATTTATGCTGATGTTTCTTCCAGTTTCTACCATCATCTCTCCAAATGGAATCCATAAGCCCATTCCCGAATCAATACATCATCGAGTGCGAATTTCTGGTCACTTTAGTGTTCAACCATCTTTCACCTTCAAGTCACGAATGACAGATCCACCAATCTATCTCTTCAGGTTTAAGAAGACTGAACTGGGGCAGCTGTTGTACCCCATAATTTGTCCTCTCATTTTCTAAAGATTTATTTCACAAGATGCCCATTGGTTCAAGAATGCACAAGGATGGATCAGCTCAAGACACTTCCTCAAGCACTGATGACTCAAAATTAGGGTTTGATTTTGCACAAGTACAATTGGATTTTTAATTCCCCATATGACTTTCATGGATTATTTTGGTCTCTCAAGATTTCTCATGTCAAGTTTCAAACTTTGGATCACATTTTTGCTCAGTCAATTGATCAGTTGACCTAAAAACAATTGTATTGGGGAAAAAGTCAACTATGGACAATTTACAGTCAAACTTCGTGATTTTTGACCCATATCAACATTATGAACTTATATATGTCAATTTTTCAAGGTTGGATCACCATTCCTCAAGAAATTTGATCAGATCACCAAAATGGCAAAATGGTCAAAATTAGGGTTTTGACTGAGAAGACTCAATTCTTGACTTTTGACCTAATACATGACTTGTTGGCTTGAGACATAATATCAAGATTTCAAATACATAATTTTTTACCTAATGGCATCGCTCAAAACATTTCTCATGATCAATTGATTGATAGTTTGAAATTTTATCAACTGACGAAAAAGTTAATTGTACACTAAAAAGTCAAACTTTGACTGTTTCAAAAATAATATTTCATCAAGACATGTCAAAATTTTAAGATTGTTCATCAAGAAATCAAAAAGTCAAAATTCTAAGACTTAGAAATTTTTCAAAGTGTTGGAAAGTTAATCTTTTTTCATGACTTTGTGCCAAATTTTCACTATGATGCAAGATGATCTAAGAAAAATATCAAACATGAAAGTTGTAGATCTCAATGAGATCTAAAACTTTGTAGAAGGAATCAAGTTCTAAAAATTCTTGGATTTCAAGTTATTGATTCAAAGTGTTTAGGCGGATTTTTGGTACCAACTTCATGGCAACTTTTCACCTAGTTCTAAATCGAGTTTTCAAAAATGTATAACATGAGGGTTTTATAGCATGTTACAAGATTTCTAAAAAGTCCAAGAACTCCTTTAGATCATTTTTGAGCAAGGAGAATCGAAGGCGAGAAATTAGGGTTTCAAACTTGACTTACAAGGCAGATTTTGTGATGAACATGAATCAAATCCATAGCCAAGCTGCACAATTTTCACTTTGCAGACCTCAAACTTGTGTTTCACTCCATAATTAAATGTTTACACAATTAATTTATCTATAATCCATGTGTTTGAGCCATTGTCCAATTGATCATTCCATTTTTGGAAGAAAGCAACATATCCATTCTTGAAAAGTGACTTTAATCACAAAGTCAACTTGTATTGAGCCTTGCACTTGTTCTTTCTGCACACACAACATCTACAAGATAAAATCAAGCATGTTTAAAGTTAAACCACTCTACAATAGCATGGTATAAGATTTGGGAAAGTGTTTGTCACTTTGCTTAAAAAACAAGTAAAGTTGCCACAACTTGAGAATTCAAATCCTGAGTTGTTGTAACACTTGAAACCTCTTTCCTATAAATACGTACATCATTTTCAACATAAGACACCAATGCTCAAGCCTGCAAACTTACTAAAACTCTCGCAAACACAGATTGCACGCGGAAACTCCATTGTTGTGCAGAACTTGACCAAAAACTCACATCTCTCAATCCACTCGTGTGTTTCTTGGCCTTTTGCTTCCAAAAGCTTCTAAACATAATATATAAACAATCCAAACACCTGTTATCCCATTGTAACACCATCTTCATTAACTTCCATAACCAAAAAACAGAGCTTGAACCTTGACTTCTCCAGCACGATTCAACCATCTTTAGCCTAAAGTAGCTATTGCATTAGCTTCTTGGACGTTCAAGGAAGCTAACTCGATCATCACAACATCTTGAAAGCTCCTCTAACTCAAAACACGATCCCCAGCTGTAAGGTAAGTTTTCTGATTTTCAAACTCCTCATATAGGCATTGTTAAGCTTCCATTTTCAAAGATAAAATGTAGATATCATTGCTCTAAAGCTGACCATGTCCTTAGAGTTCATTTACATTGCTTGAGTAGAGAGAATTTTCGACCTGAACTTTCTGAAAAGATTAGGTTAGATTTGGTACCATTCAAACTTCATGCTTATCTTTGATTTATAGTTTTAATGAGTTACATTTCTGAAATCGTGATGAAATTTGCTATAACTTTCATGTTTACATTTTCTATTTTAGTTGAGAAATTAGTAAGTTACAGTTGGTCTGGCTGGGCGCGAGGTTGAAGATGAAGTTGCCTTCGGGAAGAATTTTGTAATATAATAACATGGTTTCATTTATAACACCGGATGTATAGCCACCATAATGGTAAGTCATCACGCGTATTATGCAAAGGGCGTGGGTTCGAGCCCCAACGCTGCCATTTTGCCTTTTTTCTAACATTTTCCATCTTTTCTTTGTTTGAACAAGCCAGTGCGCCTTGGGCCTCCACAACTGGGCATTTATATTTTTACTTCTCCTAACCCCCCTCTTTGCAGGTTTACAGTGCAGCCCATTTGTTCTTTTTTTATTTCATTTCATTTCTGATGACAAAAATGCTAATGGACCAAGCCAAACAAAAACTGTTTTCTACACAAAAATACCTCAAATTCAACTTTCACCCCCCTTCTGACTTATTTTCTTTATTTTTTTTCCTTTTCTTTATTTATTATTATTAATATTACTATTATTATTATTTTTACTAACTAAAAATACCAAAAACTATTTTCATTCATTTATTTATTTAGGTATTTAGCAATTTGTATCTTATTTCTTTTAGACTAAAAGAGACAAAAATATTTTCTTAAACAAATTTAATTCTTTTCTTAAAAAACTTAGTACTTAGACTTAGGTTTAATTTTTTTCTTTAATTAAAAATTAACTTAGAACTTAGATTTTCTTTTAATTAATTTTTATACTAAATTAATTTAATTAAACCCTTTTTTCACAAACAAAACCCTAAAAAACTTGTTCTCTTTAATAAATTAATTTCTTTTACTAACTTAATTTTAATTTTCTTATTTTATTTAATTATTTTTTAAGTTAATTAGGTCAAAACTATCTTTCTTAACAAAAATCCAAACAAAACTCCATTCTTTTTCCATTTATCTTTGTACACTGTATTCATTTCATTTCTTGTACATTCATTCAAATTCAATATGGTTGTAATAGATAATTATGGTTTGATTTTTTACAATCCCCATTTGTAAATTTGTACACCCATCCCCAAAATGGTGTAATAGCGTAGGACATTTATTTTCCGCAATTTATCACTTTCATATAAATGCTAGTAATTAGGGTTTGTATGGAAAGATAAAATCAATGCTTAGAAAACCCTAATCCAAGATAAACCAAGCATAAAGAATAAACACTAACACACTTTTCACCTCTAGGGTTAACTCCACTTTGTTGCCTTAAGTAAATGGTCATGTTTTGCTTGTGAGACACCTTAGCCAAAACAAATCATAAAAATATAAGATCATAGTCCATCGATGACGCTACGAATGTTGCCTTACAAATGATCTTAGTCCCTTAATAGAAATGTAAGGTATCTTACAACATTGCTATCCATGACCATACAATGACCCACACTCATCTCTTTACATCCCAAGATAGGGCTTCTTATTAATCAGTGGTAAGATAGCAATATCAAAGAAAGAGAGAAATGAACATAAGACGTTTTAGTAGGTAGAACGTTCTTAGTTGCTTGCTCACAATCCATCTTCAAAAACAAACATCTTTTCAAACACACCAAACACTTTTAAAACATGAAATATTTTCAAAAAGTCCAACACTTTGTATGCATTCTTATAGATACGAGAATCATTACAAAGTTTGCCTAAACAAAGGCGCTTTTCAAAAATACTTTCAAAAACCATCACAAACACATTTCAAAACAAAACAATTTCAAAAGTGATCTAGCAAGAAACTAAGAGCCAGTAGATAACTATGGATGGAAAGGGTTCTAACACCTTCCCTTTTCATAACCTACCCCCCGAACTCAAGAAAACATCTCAAAGGTATTTCCTATTCTTTTCACCCTTTCCTTATTGGATAAAAGAAAAGTCGTTGGCGACTCTTGCTATCCGCAACATTTGCGATAAAACGCAAAACACCCAACTCAGTTCTCCCACCGTATTACATATATTGTATGGGCATATTTGTTGCTTTGATCTTTAAAATCATTAATAAAATATGTCTTTGATTCCCAAATTGTGTCTTTATTTTATGTTTTCTTGGAAAATGGTAATCAGAAAAATACTTTCAAAATAAATAGTAACTATAATTGAATCTGCATAATCACTTGCTATATGTATCAGTTTCTAAAAGAAATCATAAACCATATGTGCAGATTAATTAAAAAACCCGTTGAGTACAATGACCTTGTACCCTCTCCCAACTTTGAATATCCTGCGTATGTGGCCGAGGAAGAAGAATATGATGAAATCCCCAAAGATGTTTCACGGTTGCTTGAGCGCAAGGAAAGTACCATTCAGCCATATAAAGAGCCGTTGGAGAAAATTAATTTGGGTACAAAGGAAGATCCAAAAGAAGTCAAGATTGGAGCAGTGCTTCATCCTGATGTAAAGATCTGGTTGATTAAATTATTGAAAGAGTATGTGGATATCTTTTCTTGGTCATACCAAGACATCCCTTGTTTGGATACTAATATTGTGGAACATCATTTGCCACTAAAGCCAGAATGCCCGCAAATCAAGCAGAAATTACGAAGAACTCACCCTGATATGGAAGTGAAAATTAAAGAAGTTTTAAAGCATATTAATTCCAGATTTCTTATGACATCAGTGTACCCTCAGTGGATTGCTAATATTTTCCCAGTACCAAAGAAAGACGGAAAAGTTCACATGTGCGTTGATTATAGAGATTTAAACAAAGCTAGTCCAAAAGATGACTTTCCATTGCCACATATTGATATGTTGGTTCACAGTACAGTAAAATTCAAAGTATTCTCGTTCATGGATGGATTTTCTGGATACAATCAAATCAGAATGGCTCTCGAGGACATGGAAAAAACAAAGTTTATCACACCCTGGGGAACATTCTGTTACATAGTGATGCCCTTCGGGTTGAAGAACGCTGGTGCAACGTACCAGAGGGCTATGACTATCCTATTCCATGATTTAATGCACAAGGAAATTGAGCTATATGTTGACGATATGATTGCTAAATCCAAGACTAAAGAAGGGCATATAGAAGATTTTTGAAACTGTTTCAGCGTTTGAGGAAGTATCATCTCCGCTTAAATCCAAATAAATGCACCTTTGGTGTCCGATCAGGAAAATTGTTAGGTTTCATTGTCATCCAAAAAGGAATTGAAGTTGATCCTGATATAGTTAAGGCAAATTAGGAAATTCCTGCACCAAGAACTGAAAAGCAAGTTAGAGGCTTCCTTGGGCGGTTGAATTACATTTCCAGATTTATCTCCCATATGACTGCAACGTGTGAGCCGATATTTAAGTTGTTAAAGAAAGATCAAAGTTATGTGTGGTCAGATGATTGCCAAAGGGCATTTGAAAGTATTAAAGGGTATCTGCTTGAACCTCTTATCTTGCTCCTGCCTATTGAAAGAAGACTATTGATTATGTATATGACAGTGTTAGATAATTCTATGGGCTGTATTTTGGGACAACAAGATGAAACAGGGAGAAAAGAATATGCCATTTATTATCTCAGCAAGAAGTTTACTGATTGTGAGTCACGGTATTCTATGCTTGAAAAAACATGTTGTGCTCTGGCCTGGGATGCAAAACGGTTGCGGCAATATATGTTGAATCATACTACTTGGTTGATTTCCAAAATGGATCCAATTAAGTATATTTTTGAAAAAGCATGCTCTTACTAAAAGAATTTCCCACTGGCAGATGTTGTTGTCTGAATATGATATTGAATACCGCACTCAGAAGGCTATAAAAAGCAACGTGTTGGCAGATTATCTTGCTTACCAACCGGTGGATGATTATCAGTCTGTTAAATATGATTTTCCTGATGAGGATGTGATGTTTTTTAAGATAAAAGATTGTGATGAACCTTTGCATGGGGAAGGTCCTGATCCTAAATCTCGATGGGGTATGGTATTTGATGGAGCTGTGAACGCTTATGGGAAAGGAATTGGTGCTGTGATTATCACTCCCCATGGATAGCATATCCCATTTACTGCAAGGTTGGAATTTGATTTCACCAATAACATGGCAGAGTATGAAGCTTATATCATGGGTCTCGAGGAGGCTATTGATCTCAGAATCAAAATTCTAGATTTGTATGGTGATTCAGCTTTGATAATAAATCAGATTAAAGGAGAATAGGATACTCGTCACCCTGGCTTGATTCCCTACAAAGACTATGCTAGAAGATTATTACCCTTCTCTAATAAAGTTGAATTCCATCATATTCACAGAGATGAAAATCAGATGGCGGATGCTTTGGCCACTTTGGATTCAATGTATTAAGTAAATACTTTGAATGATGTGCCTCGTATAACAGTGCAATGTTTAGATAGACCATCTTATGTGTTTACAACAGAGGAGACATCAGATAAAAAACCTTGGTATTATGATATCAAGCATTTTCTCCAGACTCAAATACCCGGCTGGTGCGTTAAATAAAGATAGAAAGACATTGAGAAGGGTTGGAAGATAGCTTTTTCCTCAATGAAGATGTGTTATACAAAAGAAATTATGACATGCTCTTGCTCAGATGAATGGATAGACACGAAGCAGACATGTTGATGCATGGAATTAATGAAGGCTCCTTTGGCACTCATGTCAATAGACATTCGATGGCAAAAAAGATACTTAGGGCAGGTTACTATTGGCTGACAATGGAATCTAACTGTTACAAATTTGCAAAGAAGTACCATAAATGCCAGATTTATGATGACAAAATTCATGTGCCTCTGACACTTCTCAATGTTATTTCTTCCCTGTGGCCTTTCTCTATGTGGGGTATTGACATGATTGGAATGATTGAACCTAAGGCGTCGAATGGACATCTTATCTTGGTGGCAATAGACTACTTCACCAAATGGATAGAAGCAACTTCATATGCTAATTTACTAAGCAGGTGGTAGTGCATTTTATTAAGAATAATCTTATATGTCGGTATGGTGTGCAAGCAGGATTATCACTGACAACGGCTCAAATCTGAATAACAAGATGATGATAGAACTTTGTGAAGAATTCAAGATTGTCCATCATAATTCATCTCCTTACAAGCCAAAGATGAATGAGGTTGTTGAAGCTGCTAATAAAAAAATCAAGAAGATCATCCAGAAAATGGTTGTTACCTATAAATATTCGCATAAGATGCTCCCTTTTTCTTTGCATGGATATCGTAAATCCGTTTGCACTTCAACAAGGGCAACCTCGTTCTCTCTTGTGTATGGTATAGAAGCAGTGCTCCCTGTTGAGGTTGAGATTCCCTCTTTACGTGTGATAATGGAAACCAAATTGTCAGAGGCTGAATGGGTCCAAAACAAATTTGACCAATTGAATTTGATTGAAGAAAAAAGAATGAAAGCCTTGTGTCACGACCAGTTATACCAGAAGAGATTGAAGAAAGATTTTAATAAGAAGGTCAAACCTCGTGAATTCAGAGAAGGTGACCTCGTGCTCAGGAAGATCGTGTATTTTAACGTTGATTATAGGGGCAAGTGGACTACAAAATTCGAAGGCCCATATGTTGTCAAGAAATCCTTCTCTGGTGGTGCAATGATTCTTGAAACTATGGATGACAAGGAGTTCCCACGTCCTATGAATGCTGATGCAGTCAAGAAATACTTCACCTAAAGAAATAAAAGAACATATCGCTAAGTCGAAAATCTGAAAGGGAGACTTAGGCAAAAAGGAGCGTCTCGGTAGGCTAAAAACCCGAAAGGGCGGTCTAGGCAAAAATAAGAGACATAAATAGAATAAATTCTTCCTGCTAGGTTGAAAACCTGCAAGGGAAACCTAGGAAAAATTTAGGGATTTCTTGGCAAGTAATTGCATCAGACAAGACTTGATCATTGAAGCAACACTCTTCTTGGATCCTCACCACACTTCAAAAGAAGTCGTTGCTCGGGAACTCAAAGTTGTTAGGGAGAATAGTGGTCATTATATTTCAATATATCTTTTCCAATGTATTAACATTTTCCAAACTTTGTAATCATCTATGGAGTCTCGCCATTCGTAGACTACCATTCTATTAATAAAGTTTGAGCTTTTATCCAATTCTTTGCAATTCTCATTTTATTCTGTTTGCAAAGATTCCATTTATTATTGATAGTAATTTTCAAAACAAAGAGATTTAACAATAAAATCATTTTTGAAAAGAATTTACAAATTAATTTATACTTTAGATTTTGTGACTCAAGAAAAAAAAATAGTGATTCCAAGGATGTACGAACTCTGAAATTTTAGAAGTATGTATTCCCCAGGAAAGTTCTCCTAGGCCACTCTTGCGCATGATCTTCTTATGTTTCTCAAATAGTTGGAGATGATACCAATTGATGTATGATGCAATGTTGGATTTGTAATCTCATTTCCCCAGTCAAGTCTTGGTTCAATTTTTCTCCAGGTTGATTATTTTGTTTTCGGGTTTCGCATGGTATGAAGCCTCTGTCCTAGATCCCCCAGTAAGGTCTTCGCTCATATGACAGAAGTCCCTTATCCCTTTGTGTGTTGAGGTGGAATCATTCACGAAACATCTCCCTTTGCAGTAATGGCATTATTATTGTTGTTTGTTTCCCAGGCAACTAGACCAGGGCAGTATCTTTTCTAAGAAGCGTTGAAACAATTGTCAACTTTTTGTGTTTTCTCTCACCAAGTGCTGAGTTTGATTTAAAATCCCCATAACCTTGACTTTTTGATAAATTGTTTGATTTTTTAAAATTCCCAAGTAAAGCTAAGATAACGTCTCTCTCTGAAAGTTGTTATCCCCATGTTGTTTCATAATTTCTCCCAAGGGAAGTTTATGTAATCATCGCCCTTGGTTTTGAAAAATGCATTTTGGTTTCGACAATGTGGTATTGTCCTCCCCATTGAAATCAGCACGAGATCCCCGTTTGAAGTCTCGATGATGTGGTTTCCATCTTCCTTAGTGAAGTCGGTATTATAATCTCCAGTGGAAGTCTAGACATTGACACATTGTTTTCCCCATTGAAGTTTGTGTGATATTCCCCGGTGAAGCCTGAAGGAGGATGCTATATCCCTGTATCTATAGTAACTTGTTGTTTTGATTACTTTAGGATTATATTTCTTCCCATAGAAGTTATGCCATGAAATAGGAATTTGTTTCTTCAGTTGGTGCTTACTTTCTTGTGAAATTTTCATCTTGGGTGTGATTTAGCTGAGCGTTGACTTTACCCAAGCCGGTTTTGTCTGATTATTCCCAGTGTTATGTATTTTTGTTGTCAGCATATACATGATAACATTGATACATTCATACATACATCATGCATAGCTGAATTTGAAATTCATTGCTCATTTTCATTCATTATTGTTTTTGTTGACACATTACACTATTTTGTAGAGTTATGTTACCCTCTCTCCAATAGATTATCAGCCTTAAGCAGAACATGTATATCCTTTTAGTTTCCCTACTGAGTCATCCCTCGTGGAAGAATTGTACTTTAGCCTTCTTAGTTGGGTCATTATCTGGTTAGATCTATGGTTTCCTTTTGAGTTTATTTCTCATCAGTTGCTCTTGGTTGACTGTTTTACTCCAGTTTATTTCTAGTTTTGAATTTATGGTTCCCGTCAATGTTATTATTCTGTGTTCTGCAGGCTTTGCGCCCAAGTTTGAAAGTGTGCATTTATTTTGCACAAGAAGACTGTATCTCCTCAGTATGACTGAGTTGGCATATCCTCGAAGAAGCCAAGATTAATTTCCCAACAACATTATTGCATTTCCTTCTCATAGCAGCAGGTGGCGGTCTCTTTATTTGAGCAACCTTTTCTTCCCCAGTAAGTTTGTTAGTTCCCAAAGAAGATTCGTGATTCTGTTACTCCAATGGATGGTAGTCTCATCATAATGGGAGATAGTTTGTTGTTGAGATTTGTTACTCCAATGAATGGTAGTCTCGTCATTATGGGAGATAGTTCATTGTTGAGATTTGTTACTCCAATGGATGATAGTCTCGTCATTATGGGAAATAGTTTGCTGTTGAGATTTGTTACTCCAATGGATGGTAGTCTCGTCATTATGAGAGATAGTTCATTGTTGAGATTTGTTACTCCAATGAATGGTAGTCTCGTCATTATGGGAGATAGTTCGTTGTTGAGATTTATTACTCCAATGGATGGTAGTCTCGTCATTATGGGAGATAGTTCGTTGTTGAGATTTGTTACTCCAATGAATGATAGTCTCGTCATTATGGGAGATAGTTTGTTGTTGAGATTTGTTTTTCCAATCGATGATAGTCTCATCATTATGGGAGATAGTTTGTTGTTAAGATTTATTTGCTCTGATGGATGGTAGTCTCGTCATTATGGAAGATAATTAGTCGTTGAGACTCACTTTTCCCTAAAGAAATTCGTATGTTTCCAGTTATAAGTACTGATGCTGGCCACTTGTGACTTACCCTAATATTTTTATTTGCTGGTATTATTCTACTATTTCTTTCCCCCTGTGGGTCGACATTACTTTTCTTCTATCTTCTCGGTGAGTGGATAGTTTGCAGTTATCTGTCGAACAACGTTATCCTTTATTTTCTCTCCTCAATATTTGAGTTAATGTTACTTTGTCTCCTCCTTGGGATTCACCTCAATAGAGTCGAGCCTTCTGTTCACCGGTAATTTATTTTTCTGGTCTAATTTTCTTTTGATCTTTTATTTTCTGTTTCCCCAGTGGTGTCCCGTGTCACCTTTGGATCTGTTTGTTTGCATGCACAATCGTAAGCATTGCATGGCATCTTAGGGCCAAAATAAGGCTTGTTTTATATTTAAGTATCTTCAATCGCGTCGACATGAAGATTTTAACCTTTGTATCTCCGGATAGAAGACACTTAAATAAGGGCAGCTGTTGTACCCCAATTTTTGCCCCTAAGATTCCTCTATCATCTCATATCAAATCAATCACAACAAGATCACACTATAATTTGGTTCTTCTTCCTATCTTTAGGTTTGCTCATGAGGGATCACCAAGCACCTTGATTTGTATATTTTGATCATATTTGTTTTGTATTGATTAACTTTTAACTAACAAATGCAATGAATGTTTGATTTAATTGATGATACTAAAGGAGAAGGCACAACACATTTCATTAGGTTGATTCATAAGTTCATGAGTTTTTTTCCATGCCTTCTTTAAAAAAGCTTCATTGAGGTTCAAGCTTCATCATTGAGGATTCTTTAAATTGACATCATGACAAGGTCTACCATGATTCATCATGCCTCAATTTGTCAAAGGATGTCAAAAGATACAAGGGTTGATTGAAGAAGTTTGACCTAATTGGACAAGTTCTTGATTCCTTGATCACAACTGCATAACTCTCTCAATTCTTAATATTTATAAGTGGTTTTTGTTTCTATGGTTTATTATTATCATCTAAAATAACTTTTATTCACATGGAAAAAGTGATTATGCAAGAAAAACTATCAACATTGAAAGGGGTTTCCAAGTTATTTTGGTGCTTGAGGAGCTAGGGTTTTGAACTTATAAGGGCTATATCTTGTTCATCTTTTGAGATTCTTGAGTGATTCCAAATATATGCTTTTCTTTAAAGGTTTATCAACCAATCACTTTAATATTTTCTAGGAAATTTTGTGTGGAAGACGCCTAATGATTGAGAAAGATTACAAGTCCTCTAGATAGGCCATCAAATTCCCTTGTGTGACTTCAAAAGATCATAACTTGGTTAATTTTTATCTCCTTGAGCCCACTTTTTTTCCAAATGATCTTAAGGATGTGAACTTCAACTCTTCTTATATGTGAAAAGCTTGAAAATGAGTGGAAGATTCCCTAAGAACTCAAAGGATTATATATCACCTCATGAATTTTCATTAATTTTACAAGGCCATAACTTTTTCAATACTTGGTATTTTTGAGTCATTCAAGTTTCACAATGCTCTTTGGGAAGTCTACTTCAAGCTAGCATCAATGGTCAAAGCTCAATTTTGTAGGAAGGCCTTGTTTGAACTCAAAACATTATAGGTCACTTTTGAATAAAAACTTAGAATTTTTCTAAGTACAAAAAGTCAGCATCTTTTTCTCAAATTAGACTCATCACAACTTTTAGCTCAAACATCCATTTGATTACACTCTTGGAACATTGCAAAGATGGTGACCTTATCTTTCAAATGCTTCAAGAATCATGCCCTAAGACCCCTTGAGTTGTAAACACCATGGATTCAAAGATGGTACCTTGAAACTAAAGTTTCCTTCCAAGTTAGAATTTGAAAATCATAATGTGGCTTCTAAACACCAAATTAGCATACGTTTTTTATTTAAACATGTTTAACAAAGTTCCAAAAGTTGAATTAAGGATCAAAACGCGGGAATTGACTGAGTTTTGATGCACATGGAGTCACACTTTTTTCATTTTCGAGCTTGATTCAATTCCCCTCCAAACTTTAAATTTCCTCTTAATTCTTTACACCATTAGCTTCCCTATAAATAGAGGACCTCACTCCTCTCATTTTCTCAAGCTTGAACAGCCAAAATCACTCTGTCAAACTCCCTTCATAACTCACTTTTCTAAGATTTTGAATTCCTCTTTTCTCCACTTTTCAATCCAATTTCTTCATTGATCCTTCATCCTTGAACTTCACTGAACTAACAGAAGAAGAATCAAGCCTTGAGGTGCTCTGAATCATGCTATCCAAGTGCATTTACAGAGCAAGTTCATATGACTTCGTTCAGGTAGTTTAAGGAACCAAATCTTCTAACTCAAATTACTGGAATGGTTTATAATGTTCATTGATGCTTGCTATTAACTCAATTTTAGTGAGTCAATGTGTTTGATACTTCTGTTTTCAATTTCAAAATTTTCAAAACATCTATGATTTTTTCTTAATCGAGTAAGTTGTGTTTTATATAAATTTGGCACGAGGATATGGTTGTGATCATCTTGAAGAGTCGCGTCTGATGATACTACTATGAGCGTCTAATTTTACAAATTTTAGAATCATGGTTTCGCCCTAGTTGCAGTAGCTGGATGTTGAAGATGACCTATGTGGCCTCTTCAACCAATTAGAGTAAGACATTTGAAATGTTGTGATTGGTCTGACTTTCGTGACTTCAGTGCGTGCTTGTTGACCGTGGATCACCATAAATCATCATTTTTGAGCCATCAGATGTGCCAACGTGTTTTAATGAACTAGATCCAATACCTCACATTATTTTTGATTTATTTATTTTTACAAAATTTGTTTTAAATTTATTTTAAGTTCAAAAATTCATAACTCTCTAATTTTTTATCCAAAAATTATGAAAAAAATTTACAAAAATTCTTTGGATTATTTCTGACTTTGTGAATATATTTCATATTTTTATTTTAATGTTTGATATTTTTCATAATTTTTGTTTTGTTTTCCTTATTTTAATTGTTTTAAAAATACTTTTTAATATTTTTTAAATTCTAAAATTTTTATAAAAATCATTTTCCTTATTTGACTTTCTGAAATTTTTTCTAGAATTTTATTTTGACTTCTATTATTTTTTTAATCTTTTTTTCACTTATTTGAGTGATTTTAATTAGTTTAAAAATGTTTTTCTGTTTTAAAAAATTACCAAAAATTTTATATAAAGATTTGAGATCACTTCTGATTTTTCTATGATCTCTTTAAATTTTTGTTTGATACTTTGTATATAGTTTTGTATTTTACCTTGTATTATCATTTTAAAAATCATTTTTCCTTTTCATTTTATTCTTTAAATGAAATTTATTTTTTAATATATTCTGGTTATGTGATTGTGGATCATGAACTTCATTAACATCATTGGATCCTTAGTGTTGAGTTTAACTCCACCAAAATGGATGTTTGATTTTAATGATAATTTAATTTAAAAAAAATTATTCAAATATTTCCCCTCCCTCTTCATCTCATCCTCTTCTCACTTGTGCTACATGTTGTTGAGGAATAATCTACATATTATTTCTCCAAATATATGGTATATAGATTGCTATTGACCGGCCTCAAAATAGGTGTGACTTATATATAAGTCCACTTATGATTACTTAACATAGCACTAAATTTTGTCTTGATTCGAGAAATGATCATTCGTGGCCCAAACATATGTTTGCAAGCCCAAGTATGTTTAATTTGAAACCTTTGATCCAACAACCTTGAGGTTAATTGTTAGGAGGCTTTGGTCTTATAAATCCTCAAATGAATCTTCATAAACTTTGGTCTAAGTGAATCATTTAAACATCATTGATCATTTATTGTCGCCTCAAGATTTTGAAATGAATGATATACTTGACAAAAAGCAAATGAAACATGTTATTGGAAGGCTTTTATTTTATCAATCTTATAATGAGTTTTCAAATTCAAGTTTCAAGATGGTCATTCAACTAATCTCTAATTTCTAACTCATTAACAATTGACTTTTATTTTTATGATTTTACTTTACGCCTTTACTTTTATGCATCATTTATTTTAGCATTTACATTTCATATTATTTTCTTCTTTGATCACTTGAGCATTTATCTTTATGTCATTTTTTATTTTGCTCACTTGAGTTTTTCATTTCTTTTTGAAGATACCTAATAACCAACTTGAACAATAAAAAGCTTTAATGTTACTTGGACTATTTGGTTACTATCCTTGGCATTTTGGAGTTGTGGACTTCTTGGACTTAGGAGTAGAGACTTTAACCTACCTTTAGACCTTATGACTTCTATTTCTATTTTGTATGGAGTTCTTGGGGTTTACCCCGAGACATTGGGTTGTTTGTTTTCTTTGTGTGCATGTTATTCTGATTATATGCTTTGTCTGTGACCGGGAATTCATCTGTATACAGCTATTACTCTGCCCAATTTTTGTGAAGACATAATGCATTTGAAGTTTGGTATTCTTAAGAGGTTTAATATATTTACTTGTTTGGTTTCAATCCAAAGGATGGGAATTCTACATTGACTCATTATGTCAAGTGTTGGCTTCTTATTAGTTAGACGGTTCCTTTCCCTAGCTTTTACCTTATGCTTTAGGATAGTCCCTTCATCTCCTCCCATCTTATTTAATTTCAAAAATCTTCTCCCTCCTTTTGAAAACTCTTATTGTTTTTTAAACTTGAACCGCTTTCACAATAAACTTGGACTTAGGTCCATGCACTTTCTAAAATATTTTCTTAATTAAAATTTAAACAACTTAATAATACTTTGACATTTTTGTGAGAATACTAAAAGTCAATCAATCACATTCAAATCATTTTTACACTTTGGCTTTTTACCTTTAAAATTTTCTCAAAAGATTATACTCTTGTCAATCCTTGTAGTGATGCGAACTGCTATACTCGTACACTACTTTGCTAGGATGAAGAGTATGGTTGCTTTTGAGGCCATATTTCCTCTACTTGCCTATGGGTTGTTCTTATTTCCTAATATCGACAAATTTGTGGGTGTCAATGCCACCGGGATCTTTTTGATTGGGAATCCATTCCCTATATTATTAGGAGATGCTTATTATCCCATTCATCTTTGAGATTCTTATCATGGAGGGATATTCATTTTTGGCACGCCTTTGTTGTATCAGTGGTTTATTTCTCACTTACCTCTGTCTGATGCTTTCTGGGATGTCAAGAAGGAACCTCGTTGGGCTCCGAAGATTATGGATCCCACTCATTCTAACATTGTTTGGTATCATCAGGATTACTATGATATGGATATTGTCGATAGTTATGGTAGTTTCCCCAATGTAACTCTTCTTGGTACAAAGGGAGGAATTAACTACAATCTCGTTCTTGCACGATGTCAGCTTGGATATCCGATGAGAGACAAGCCAAATAGTATTCATATGAGTGGTTTATTTCTTAAAGAAGGAGAGGATCATAAGGAAGATAAAGAGGAGATTGCAAAGGCTCGACTCCATATTCATAGGAAGAGTAGAAAAGACTTGGCACCTAGAAGAGTTATTTCTTTGGAGCCTTATCTCCGGTGGGTACAGGAAAGGGCGATCCAGTTGAAGATGCCATATTCTCGTGAGGAACCTTTACCTGATATGTTTGTGAAGACCACTCACCCCCTTTTAGATGACGTGGAAGAGATTCATCTTGACCTAGCTAGGATGCATGAGGAGAATGAGGCTTGGAAGAATAAGTGTCAGGCTTTAGATATGTCCTACCGAGCAAATTTAAAAGAGAAGGATGATCTGATCGAGATTCTTGAGAGTCTTGCTGTAGAGATGATGGAGAGGCAAGAGGATTAATTTTCCTCTAGAGCTTGATCAGAACTTAGTCACTCACTTCCTGACTCTGGTGACTGGTAAAAGGTCACCGACAGATATGCAGAAGAGAACAAGTAATTGAAGATTCAAATTGCAAGACTCACAGGAAAGCGTCAGTGTGTGGGGTGATCTTCATCAGATTTTCCTTCTTATGATATTATATTTTATCTTTTCTTGTACTTGGGATTGTTGAAACTTGTAATAAAAAGTTGTAATCCATTTTGAAGTTGTTATAATGAGATTTTCAGTATTTCAAAATGTGTTAGTACTTTAGTATTTGCAAATTGTCTATAATTTTTTGAGTCCCTTGAAATATTAATAATAATAAAATAAATCATGTGCATTGCATATCATGCATCATCTGGTACATATTTCTTGCGTTTTTGTTCATACCCAGGTGTCTTACTGAGTTTCTCTACTTTGTTCAGCAAGTTGTCTCACCAGTACAATACTCAGGCTAATTCCAGGAAGAAAATGGAGATCTTGAACAAGAGAGTCACAAGCGGCACAAAGAAGTTACTGCTTTGAAGGCCGGTATGGCCATTCTAAGTGCTTTGATGGAACCATTGGTGGATGCTCAGAATCAGCCACCACTTGTTCCTCCTTTTGCTCAGCCACAACAAACAACGATTGCTTCCGAAAGACCATCAGTTCCTATTTCCGTTACTCCAGTTACTGCTGCACAGAACCGTATGCCTCAGGGTTACCCAAGGGGGATGCCAGAAAATTTCATGCCAGAAGGGTATATCTTGATGCTCAAGTTGCTCCAGTTTTTCAAGCCGGTGCTACTCCTGCACCTCCTGTGGTGCATGTTACTCCTGCTGCTAGAAATGAGATCCACTATACTGCACCTCCTTCAATGAATGTTATGTCGTTTGTTAATGATGAAGTTTATCATCATGTTCCTCCACCGAGTGAAAGTGTGGGTTTTTATGACCGGTTGGATAACTTTCAAGACTAGTTCAATGATATGCCGAAGGAAATGAAGGCCCTTCGAAGAAAATAATTGTTTGGATAGAACATCAGTGAACTCTGCCTAGTTCCCAATGTAAAGGTGCCAACAAAGTTTAAAGTGCCAGAATTTGATAGGTACAAGGGCAACTCTTATCCCCGTGATCACCTGGTGATGTATATCAGGAAAATGTCTACCCATATTGATGATCATCGTTTGCTCATTCATTTCTTCCAAGTTAGTTTAACTGGTGCTGCTTTGAAGTAGTATATGAGTCTGGACAGTAGTAGTATCCGTACCTTCAATGATCTAGGAGAAGCCTTTATCAAACAGTATAAGTACAATATGTTCATGGCACCTGACCGTGACCAGTTAAGGGCAATGGCTCAGAGAGACAAGGATTCGTTCAAAGAATATGCATAGCGTTGGCGCGAGGTAGCTGCCCAGGTGGTGCCACCTATGGGAGGACATGAAATTACCAAGGTATTCCTAAAAACCCTTGGATCATGTTATCATGAAAAGATGGTCGCCAGTGCACCGAGTGATTTCACCGAAATGGGGAGAATGGGTGTTTGTTTATAAGAGGCTGTCAGAGAAGGGCGCTTGATAAAAGATAAGTCGTCATACGGGTTCTATCGAAAGAAAGAAAGTGAAGTGAATGATGTTATTAGGGAAAGGAAGATTAGACCACCTAGAAGGCATCAACGGTATCAGCAACATGATGCTTCTGTGACTTAGTTGTCAATGTAGCTCCAACCATTATTTCCTATCAAAGACCACCTCCTCAGGGAAATCAAGGGCAAAGTCAAAAGAGAGAGGCTTTTGACTCTATTCTAATGAGTTACGCAGAGTTATTCCAAGCTTTGATTCAGAAGAAGTTGGTTCAAACTAGGCCTCCCCCTGTTATACCTTAACCTCTACTCTGGTATTATAAGGCATATTAGACGTGCGCTTTTCATCAATGAGCCCTAGGGAACAGCATTGAGAACTGTTATCCTTTGAAATCCGAAGTACAAAAGATAGTGAGATCTGGCCTTCTATTATTTAAATATGTTGGGCCTAACGTGAAAGATAATCCTTTTCCAAAACACGGAGGAGCAAATGCTGTAAATATGGTTGCTGTTGTCCTGGGGACTTCCAAATTTTTGATATCAACCTGGTTAGAGGGGATCTGGTGAACATGCATGCGGATCTTTTTGAATTTATCTACTATACACATGACCATTGTAATACGGTGGGAGAACTGACTTTACTGGTTTTGTGTTTTTATCGCAAATGTTGCGGTTAGCAAGAGTCACCATCGACTTTTCTTTTATCCAACAAAGGAAAGGGTGAAAAGAACAGGAAAGACCTTTTTAAATATTTTGAGTTCGGGGGGTAGGTTATGGAAAGGGAAGGTGTTAACACCCTTTCCATCTGTAGTTATCTATAGGCTCTTAGTTTCTAGCTCACTTTGAAAATGCTTTTTTGTGTAAGTGTAATTGAAAATATTTTTGAAAAGATGCCTTAGCACGGATAACTTTGTAATGTTTATCGTATCATTGAGAACATATACAAAGTGTTTTGTCTTTGAAAATATTTTAGAGAAAATTTTGTGTATGTGTGAAAAATTATTTTATTTGTTTTTGTGAGCAGGCAACTATAAGCGGTCTACCTACTCGAACGATCTTTGTTCTTTTCCTCTTTTCCTTTAGAGAGTGATATCCTACTATTAGTCAGCAGGTAGCCCTATTATTGTACCCCAAAATTTTCCTTCTCAATTTCTTAAATATTCTCTCACAAGATCTCCATTGATTCAAGCCTGCACCAGGATTGATCAGCTCAAGATACCTCCCCAAACACTGATGACTAAAAATTGGGGTTTGAGTTTGTATAAGGATAATTGGACCTTTAATGCTTCATATGATTTTCATGGATCATTTTGGACTCCCAAGATTGCTCATGTCAAGTTTTAGGTTTTGGATCACATATTTGCTCAGTTAATTGATCAGTTAACCTAAAATCAACTATATTGGGCAAAAAGTCAATTATGGTTAATTCACAGTTAAACTTCATAATTTCTGATTCATATCAACATGTTGAACTCACATATGTCAATTGGTCAAGTTTAGATCACAATTCCTAAAGAAATTTGATTAAATCACAAAAAGGGCAAAATGGTTAAAGTTAGGGTTTTGACTGAGAAGGCTTGATCTTTGACTTTCAACCCAAATACATGAATTGTTGGTTTGAGACATGATATTAAGAATCCAAATGCATCATTTTGACCTAATGGAATGGTTCAAAACATTTCTCAGGATCAATTGATTGATATTTGAAAATTGGTTAACTATTGAAAAAGTCAATTGTATACTGAAAAGTCAAACTTTGACCTTTGGATCAAAATCAAGTTTCAAAAATAATATTTCATCAAGACATGTCAAAGTATGAAGATTGTTCGTCAAGAAATCAAAATTCAAGATTACTTTGAAAAAAGTCAAAGTTCTAAACACTTAGAAAATTTTCTAGTATTAAGAAAAATATGATAATTTCATAACTTTGTGCCAAATTTTCACCATGATGCAAGATGATTCAAGAAAAACTTCCAACATGAAAGTTGTAGATCTCAATTAGATCTAAAACATTTTAGCGCAAAACTTTTTCTAGAAATGCTTGGATCTCAAGTTATAAATCCATGAATACATGTCCATGAAACTAAAACACTTAGTAAATTTCTGAGCATTTTAAGTCAGGATTTTGGCAGAACTTCTGGGCCAAGTTTCACACAGTTACAATGGGTGTTTGCAAAAGTGATTCAAAGAGGGATTGTAGAGAATGTTACAAGCTTTCTAAAAAGTCCAAGAACTCCTTCATATCATACTTGAGCAGGTAGAATCGAAGATCAGAAGTTGGACATTCATTATTAAATTATAAGTCATTTTCATGATGAACATCTGATCCAATTCCAAGAAATGTTGCATAATCCCACTTTTCAGGCCCTCCAACTTGTGTCTATATCCTTAATCAAAAGATTGCACAAGCTTTTGATCTATGAACCACTTGATTTAAGCTTTGTCCAATACACCTTGCCATTTAAGGAAGAAAGTTCACACTTCCATTTTGGAAAAGTGACTTTAATCACAAAGTCCACTCTCATTGAGCTTTGTGTTTGTTCTTTCTGCACAAGCATTCCCTACAAACTCAGCAGGAATGTTTAAAGTTGCTAGCCACCATACGTTGCCTTGAAACCATGTTTGTATAAGCTTGCTTCAAAAACAAGTAAAAATCCACAACATGTGATTTAGTACTTCTGACTTATCCAAGCTTCCCAAACCCTTTTCCTATAAATTAAACCTTCATTTGCAAGCTAAAAAATGATTGGACAAGCCCTGAAACTCACTAAAACTCCCCAGAACCAAAAATTGCAACACAAGCACAAAAACTTGTCATTTTTGATTTTTGAATCCAATCTCCAAATCCCCTCTTGCGTTTATTGGCCAAACCATCCACAAAGCTTCTAATACACATATAGAAGCTATCCCAACCTCTGTTTTCAAACTGTAACATCATCTTTACTAACCTCTATTTTCATAAACAAAGCATTACATCTTGACTTCTTCAGAATATTCCAGCCATCCATAGCTCAAGTTAAGGGTTGCATTAGCTTCCTGAGAACTTGAGGAAGCTAACCAGATCATCACAGCAGTTTGAATCAATCTCTAATTCAAAACATGATCTCCAACTGCAAGGTGAGTTTTTCTGATTTTCATCTCATTATTTAGGCATTTTTAGGCTTGCATTTTAAAAGAAAAAATGTAGATATCATTGCCCAGAAACTGTACATATCCATAGATTTCATTTATATGGCCTGAGTAGAGAGAATTTTGGATCAGAACTTCCTGGAAAAATTAGGGTTCGGATTAGGGAGAGCAAAATTCATGCTTGTTTTTTATTTATAGTTTTAATGCTTTAAAGTTCTGGAACCATGATAAAATTTTCCATAACTTTCATGTTTACACTTTTCCATTTTTGTTGAGAAATGAATGAGTTGCAGATGCCCTGGATGGCGCAAGGAAGAAGATGAAGTTCGTCATTAGAACTGATTTTGTAATATATATTTGTGGTTTTATTTATAATACCGGGTGTATAGCCACCACAGTGGTAGAGAGCGCGCACGTAAGGCATTAGTGTTAAGGATCATGGATTCTAGCCCCAGGAGCACCTTTTGTTTTTATTTCTTAACATTTAACCCAAATTTACTTGTTAGCAGCACGCCTGGGCTTTCTCATTTTTGCTTCCAGCATCACCCCCCCCCCCCATTTACTTGTTAACAACACACTTGGGCGAGAACTTCTGGGCTTTCTCATTTTTGCTTCCAGCATCACCCCCCATTTACTTGTTAACAGCGCGTCTGGGCACATAATTTCTGGACTTTCTCTTTTTGCTTCTAACAACACCCCTTCATCCACTTTTTCATCACGCAGCCCATCATAACCTGTTTTTTATTTTCTTTCTGATTCTGATCACAAAAATACATTTGGGCCTAAACCAAACAGAAATCAGTTTTACTTACAAACATCCTTTCCATTTTCTAACACCCCCAGACTTTAATTTTATATTTTTATTTTATTCTCTTTCCTTTATTATTATTTTTCTTATTAATCAGAAACACCAAAAATATATTATATTAAATATTTAAATTATTTAGCTTATTTTTATTTAACTTAAAATAAAAAAGGACCAAAAAAATTTTCCTATTTAATTTCTTATCAAACTTAGATTTAGTTTATTTTCTTTTTAATTAAAATTACTTTAGAATTTAGGATTTCTCAATTAATTAACTTTGTATACTAATTTAATCAACATTCTTCTATAAAACCCTAAAAACTTGCTTTCTTTAAATAAAATTAGTTTCTTTGTTTATTAACTTAATCATAATTTTTCTTATTTTAGTTAATTAGGTCAAAAACCTCTTTTCTTAAATAAAATCCAAAGTAAATTCCATTTCTTTTCCATTTTTATATTTATGCATTATATTCATTTCATTTCTTATACAATATATACATTTCAATTCTTGTACATTATTCAAGTTCAATATGGTTATATTAGATAATTAGGTTTAATTTCTTGTAATCCCCATTTGTAAATTTATACACCCCATCCCCAAATGATGTAATAGAGTAGGATATTTACTTTCTGCAATTTATCGCTTTCATATAAATGCTAGTAATTTAGGGTTTGTATGGAAAGATAAAATCAATGCTTAGAAAACCATAATCTGAGATAAACCAAGCATGAAATACAAACACTTGTACACTTTGCACCTCTAGGGTCTACTTCACTTTGTTGCCTTAAAAATGGTCATGTTATGCATGTGAGACGCCTTAGCAAATAACAATAAAAAATACAAGATCATAGTCCCTCGACGATGCTTCGAATGTTTCCTTACAAATGATCTTAGACCCTTAAGAAACATGCTAAGGTATCTCACAACATTGCATTTTATGACTATACAATGACCCATTCCCGTTCCTCCACATCTAAAGATAAGGCTTCTTACCAATCAATGGTAAGATAACAATGTCAAAAGAAGAGATAAATGAACAAAATACTTTTGAGTAGGTAGAACATTCTTAGTTGCTTGCTCAAAATCCATCTTCAAAAACAAACATCTTTCAAAACACACCTAACACTTTCAAAACATGAAAATTTTCAAAAAGTCCAACATTTTGTATGCATTCTTATAGAGACGAGAATCATTACAAAGTTTGCCTAAACGAAGGCGCTTTTCAAAAATACTTTCAAAACCCATCACAAACACATTTCAAATAAAGCAATTTTCAAAAGTGATCTAGCAAGCAACTAAGAGCCCATAGATAACTACAGATGAAAAGGGTACTAACACCTTCCCTTTTCATAACCTACCCCCCGAACTCAAGAAAATATCTCAAAGGTCTTTCCTGTTCTTTTCACCCTTTCCTTATTGGATAAAAGAAAAGTAGGTGGTGACTCTTGCTATCCGCAACAATTGTGATAAAATGCAAAACGACCAAGTCAGTTCTCCCACTGTATTACAGAACTGGCGACTCTCCCGTGGAGTACAAAAAAGTGGGGTTACCTTAGAGCTAGATCACATTTACTTGCTTTCATTGTTTGATTTGCTTTCTTTACATTTATGGGTCCTTGTTTGGGTTTGTATTGATCCTCTACCCGGATCTGGGAACACCATTAGGTAAATAGCAAAAATTACAGAGACTGTATGGCGTATACCGATATGGTTGAGACAATAGCTATGTTAGTGTGACATATTTGTGGGTACCAATATCCCTTTTGGTGAATTAAGGAGAATACAGGGTCGCTGAGTGATGTCATGAAGCATTAACGAACCTTAGAACCTTTAATTGAACAACTTGGCCATTAGGAAGTAGTGAGATAGTCGGTTTCGGTGGAAAGCTGAAAATTGCTTGATACTAGATACTACCCTCATTGAGATCAGACTTTTGGGATATTTTGGCTGCGAGAAAAGATTGATTGTGCTATAATAATGCACAATAAAGTAAGATCAGTGATATTGAGATTCCCTAGAACCCGATTACTTTCTAGGACATGTTGAAGCAACTAAACTTCAAGAGGGTAATTACCTATGAACTCCATGCAAGCCTAAACCTAAGGTCTTTGTGTGCTTTGTTTGTGATTATTATTCATGTCATCATAAAACATCATAACATCATAAATCATTCTCACTAACCATTTCAAGGATTTAGGAATTTATCCTTATTCTGTTTTGTAGGTCATGTCTTCTACTCGTAGGAATACCATCTGAGTCAACTTCGTGAAAGTGCATCCTTAACTTCAAGAGTTAGCATCAATAGTGCCTGGAGATTCTCCTTTCACCAAGAAATATGGTCGAATTTTCAACTAGGCTACCTAAAATTTCCAAGAAGAAATGATGTGTGTGCTTTTCCAATTGTTTGATCCTATGCATCATTGCTTCACCTTCCCCGACTATCAATTGGTGCCTACATTAGAAGAATTATCTCAATTATTATGAGTGCATGTTCTTGATCAAATACCATTCACCAGTTTAGAAGAGACTCCAAAACTTAAAGTTATTGCCAATGCTTTGCATTTGAAGAGATTTGACATCATGGAAAATTGGGAAACAAGAAGTGGAGTTAAGGGTTTCTTAGCCAAGTTTCTGTTGGAGAAGGCTCGTTTGTTCTGGGAAGATATGGATTTTCAAGATTTTGAGGATGTATTTGCCCTTCTAATCTATGGTTTGGTTCTATTTCCCAATCCGGACCAACTCAAAGATGTGAATTCCATCAAGATTTTTCTCTCTCGTAATCCCATACCTACTTTGCTTGGAGACATTCAACATTGTTTCCACACTTGCACCATGAAGAAAAGGGGTACTCTTTTGTGTTGCATTCCATTACTCTCTAGGTGGTTTATTTTGCACCTACCCCGATCTATTGTGAAGAACGAGCAAGGCTTAAGATGGTCTAGTAGGTTGATGCCACTCACATATTCTGATATTTATTGGTGTGCTCGATCTATGGAGGACATTACTATTATTGACTGTTGTGGGGAATTCCATAATGTCCCTCTACTTCGAATTAGGGGAGGTATTACCTACAATCCTTGTTTAGCTTTGTGACAGTTTGGGTATGCTAGGAGGGATGGCCCTCATGATGCACTTGTCTAAGGAATTGCATTCGACTACGAGAGTGATGTCCAAGATTATCATCTAAGATTCATACGAGCTTGGGGCATGGTTAACATTGTTGATAGAAATACGCTGGGGCATAAAAACTCCATTCGTTTGGAACCTTATCTCAAGTGAGTACGAAATCATGCCCAAAACCTCATGATGCCTTATGAAGCCATCCTACCTATCATCATGGAGCCTATCACTGAAGGAGATGTTTCATATACTGTCCTTTATCCTAACATGCCTACTTCTCTTGAAGATTTGCAAAGAGCTTGGATTCAGCTAAAGGAAGAGTGGGACACCTTCTAAACCCAGTTCTACGCATGTGAAAAGAAGGTTTTGGAGCTTATAAGATAGTTTTATGAAGAGCAAAGTTTAAACGCCTACATCGTGCCGAAGAGGATGCGCTCGAACGTTTTGAATTAGGAGTTTATTTTGTGTTTATTTCCTCCATTATAAGCCCAAGAGGCATGTTTGTAATCAATTTGAACTTATTAATACAATTGATGTTTGTTCCTTTTGTCTAAACAAATTTAAATATTCTAAGTCCTTGAAAGCATTTGCATACGCATTTTCATGCATCATAACATAAACATGTTTTCCACAACAGGTTTCCTTATCTTTCTACTATTTATTTCAGTAAGATGGATATCAAACAAACAGTGAAGGACTTGCAAGTACAAAATTCTCAGTTCCAAGAGACCTTGCTGACCCTGGCTAAGGGGCAACAAGAGCTGATGACTATGCTAGTAGCCAAGTAGAAAACCAAAAAGAAGGCCTTCATCAACATGGGTAAGTGGTTCAATGGTCTGGTTCGTTAGGTACAAATAGTCGAAGAGTTGTCTGAGGAGGACGAAAATCAAGACAAAGAGGAAAGGAGCACCCGTGCTAGGGGTGCCAATAATCAAGCTTTAGAAGACAAAGACTACTTTGATGAGCAATACCCTCCGGCTGAGGATAAATACAAGCAGTTGGAGGATAGACTAAAGATTGTTGAAATTCAAGTCGTGCCTGGTTTGGATTTTGGTGAGTTGGGCTTAGTACCTGGGGTCGTCATTCCCCATAAGTTCAAAATACCGGTCTTCACCAAGTATGACGGGGTTTCTTGCCCGAAACTTCATCTGAGGTCTTACGCGTGCAAGATGCAGCTGCATACTACCGACAAAAAACTCTGGATCCATTTCTTCCAAGAAAGTCTGGCTGGGAATCAACTAGAATGGTTATATCAATTAGAGGGTTCCCGCATCCACACGTGGGAAGATCTAGCCACTTCTTTTCATCATCAATATCAATACAATGTCGATCTCGCACCAACCATAGTCCAACTTTAATGTATGACAATGGATACTAATGAGGGGTTTAAGGAGTACGCACAAAAATGGAAGGATCTTGCTGGTAGGGTCCAACCACCGCTAACTGACAGAGAACTAGTTGACATGTTTATGGGTACATTAACTGGCCCATTTTTCAACCTATTTATTGGTAGTTATTCGTTTGGTTTCACCGACTTGATCCTAACTGGTGAAAGGGTCAAAAGTGGCATTAAGAGCGGAAAAATTCCCATGACATCTGCTTCTGCATCCAACGTTGTAAAGAAACCTTTCACTGGAAAGAAGGAAACAAATATTGTGTATGGGGAAATGGCCCATATCAAGAAGGATCATCAACCTTCTATTAATGTTGTGTTAATCTCCAACCCTCCATCTGCTCAAAGGCAATCATCCAACAATCAATGATCCGAAGTTCCTCGAAGACAGTTCACGAGAATAAGCATGTCGCTGCCCCAAGCCTTAAAACATTTGTTGAAGGCCAACTTAGTGACATTGCGCAATCCACCATCCAATCCAGACATTTCATCACCTAAGTACAATCCAAATGCCAAGTGCACTTATCATTCCAACATCCCTGGGAATGAACCTGATCAATGATGGGCTCTGAAGAATAAGATTCAAGATCTTATAGACAATAAAACAATTGAATTTGATCCACCTTCTACTCCAAATAACCGCACCAATGCCGAACCATGAAAAACGTGTTAATGCAAGTGATGATACTAATTTTGTTTCCTCCATTGAGGATTTAACAACTCCATTAACTACTATGAAGGATAATTTGCTGAGAGTCGAGGTGTTCGATGGCTATTCTAAAGATTGTGTTTGTTGTGATCAACAAGTAAATGGGTGCAAACGGCTGAAGGAAGGTGTGCAACGCCTGATAAATAGTCGCGAGATTCTGTTTGAGAAGATTCCCACCATCAAGAGTTTTACCAACAAATATGAAGACCTTTCCATAATAACAATCTCCAACAAGCCGCTTAGGATCCCCTCAAAGGGTCCTATTTGAATTTCAAATGAACCAACCATTGCTCCTTTAATAATCAATGTCGTTGGGCCTATTCCCCACTCCTCTGATAAAGCCGTTCCATGGAACTATGGTGTCGAGGTTTATTACCATGGGATAAAACAAGATTCTTGGATCAACAAAGATGAAGCTGATGTCACAAATATTGCAGGTTCTAGTAAAGTAACAAGAACATGGAGAATCTTTTCCCCTGATATTTCACTGCCCGCTACAACAACTCCTGTGTGCATAACCAATAACAAGTCTAGTGCGAACATTAGAGGCAAAGAGAAAGAAGGTGAGCCTGCTGGGATAGAGGCACCTGCCAAAGATATTGACGCTGAAGAACCCTCCACTCAAGAGATGGAAGAAATCCTGAAAATCATAAAGAAGAGCGACTTCAAAATAGTCGAGCAGTTGGGGCAAACTCCCTCCAAAATATCCATGCTGTCATTGTTACTTTGTTGGGATGTTCATGCTCAGGCTTTAATCAAGTTCTTGAAGAAAGCCCATGTGCCCCAAGAAACCACAGCTAACCAGTTCTAGAACTGTGTAGCAAGTTTAACGGATGACAATGGATTAGGGTTCTCCGATGCTGATTTGACTCCTATGGGAAGGAATCACGACAAAGCCTTGCATATCTCTGTTGAATGCAAGGGGACTACCCTGGCCCATGTCCTAATTGATATTGGCTCATCTTTAAGTGTGATACCCAAAGGTGTTTTGGATAGACTAGATTGTGAAGGACTTGTTTTGAAGCCAAGCGATATTACTGTAAGGGCTTTCGATGGGTCTAAGAGAATGGTTCATGGAGAGGTGGATCTCCCAATTAAATTTGGCTCACAGATTTTCAGATCTACCTTTTATATAATGGGCATACATCTCGCCTACTCTTGTTTGCTTAGGCTCCCTTGGATCCATGGGGCAGAGGTAGTAACATCCACCCTTCATCAAAAATTAAAGTATCCAGTCAAAGGGAAGATCGTTATTGCTTGCAGCGAAGAAGAATTTACGGTGAGCCATCTCAATTCCTTAAAGTATGTGGAAATGGATGATGAATTCATAGAAACTCCGTGCTAGGCTTTCGAAGTTGTTCCTCCTATGGTTGCCTCCATCAATATCTCCTCCGACATATCAAAATTTGATGAAGTTGTACCAATAATGGTTTCGCTTAACGATGCCCGTGTCGTGGTCGAAGATGGTAATTGTACTATTTGGGGACAACTTCCCAACATTCCATTTAAAGAAGATAAATTTGGGTTGGGTTTCACCATCAAAGCTCAGAAAAAAGTCGGGCGCGCTTGCATGGGAAAGCCACCTCTCCGCATCGAGAATCATGAAGTGAACATTGTGGAAGACTCCGATGATGAAATTACTTTTGAATATTGGATCTACCCTACTGTCGAAGGAAAGCTCAACAACTGGCATGCAAAGTATTTCACTCCCATCTCCTTCATTAAGGAGTAATTACTGTTTACTATTTTCTGTCAATTCAAGAACTTTTGTCTGGAATCTTAATTTCAAACAATGACTTTTAAGCCATGTGCCTTGCCTGAGGCACTATGGTCCATTTGTTAAGGGTTTTGTTCATGTTCATTTATCATATGATCATTTAATATAAACCATTGGAACTTTTGCATTCAAATTTTTATGTTTATTGTATTTCTTTTCCTTTATTACATTTTTCAATAGCCATGTATCTTTCATGCGCACACACACACACACACACACACACACACACACACACACACACACACACACACACTTGCAGATCTTCATCCACTCCGGATCTCATTGCCAATGACTCTACTATTGCCAATTATGACTTCAAACATCCAATTAACCAAGCCAAAGACGAAGGAGAGGAAGGTTGTGAAATACCAGGAGAATTATCTAGACTTCTAATGCAAGAAGAGAAAGCTATTCAACCTCATGAAGAGCCAGTCGAAGTTATCAACTTAGGTACCGAGACATATAAGAAGGAAGTCAAGATCGGCACCAACCTAGAAGATGGTATTAAGAGCAGATTGGTTCAGATGTTACATGACTATGTTGAAGTGTTTGCTTGGTCATACAAAGATATGCCAGAGTTAGATACCACCATTGTGGTTCATCGTCTGCCAACAAAGGAAGATTGCCCTCCTGTTAAGAAAAATGTTCATCGTATGTGGCCAGACATGTCTGAAAAGATAAAGGTTGAAGTAATGAAACAATTTGATGCAGGTTTACTGGTCGTCACATCTTATCCTCAATGGGTTGTGAACGTGGTTCCCATTCCAAAGAAAGATGGAAAGGTTTGCACGTGTGTAGATTATAGGGATCTGAATAGGGAAAGCCCCAAAGATGATTTCCCTCTACCATATATTGACGTCTTGGTTGACAAAACGGCTTAACATAAAGTCTTCTCCTTCATGGATGGATTTTCTGGCTATAACCAAATCAAGATGGCTCCCAAAGACATGGAGAAGACCACCTTTGTTATTCAATGGGGCACCTTTTTCTATAAGTGATGCCGATTCAGATTAAAGAATGCAGGGGCAACATATCAAAGAGCCATGATAGCTTTATTTCATGATATGATCCATCATGAAATAGAGGTCTATGTGAATGATATGATTGCAAGATCTCAAACTGAAGAAGAGAATCTCGATCACCTACACAAGCTATTTGAGAGGTTGAAGAAGTACAAGTTGAGGTTGAACCCTAATAAGTGCACATTCGGAGTAAGGTCTGGAAAGCTTCTAGTTTTTGTCTTCAGTGGTAAAGGCATCAAAGTTGATCCTGCAAAGGTAAAATCCATTTAAGAAATGCCAGTTCCCCATTCTGAAAAGGAAGTCAGAGGTTTCTTGGGTAGTCTTAACTACATTTCCCGTTTCATATCTCACTTAATTGCTACTTGTGAGCCAATCTTCAAACTCCTGAAGAAAGATCAAGTAGTCAAATGGAACGACGACTTTCAAGCTGCCTTTGATAAGATCAAAGAATATTTGCAAGAACCTCATATTCTTATGCCTCCAGCGGAAGGAAGACCATTGATCATGTACTTGATTGTGCTAGAGAATTCTATGGGGTGTGTGTTGGGCCAACATGACGAGTTTGGCCGAAAAGAGCATGCAATATACTACCTGAGAAAAACATTTACCGACTGTGAAACCAGATATTCACTGCTCAAGAAAACTTGCTATGCTCTGGCATGGGTTACTCGTCGGCTAAGACAATATATGTTGACTCACACCACTTTATTCATTTCTAAGATGGACCCTATCAAGTACATCTTCTAGAAGCCCTCTCTCTCTGGTCGGATAGCCAGATGGAAAATGATTCTGACTGAATATGATATTCAATATACAAAAGGCCATAAAAGGAAGTGTATTGGAAGATCATTTGGCCCATCAAGCCGTTGATGATTATCAATCTATGAACTTTTACTTCCCGGATGAGAATATCATGTTAGTGACTGGCTGTGCAAAACCTGGACTGTATGACAGACTTGAACAAGGATCCCAATGGACTATGGTTTTTGATGGAGCTTCCAACGCTTTCGGTAACGGAATTGGTGCTGTGATAATTTCTCCTGAAGGTTTCCACACTCCTTTCACTGCTAGATTATGCTTCGATTGTACGAACAACATGGCTGAGTATGAAGCATGCATCTTGGGTCTGAAGCCTGCCATTAACTTAAGGATCAAGTATTTGGATGTATTCAGAGATTCTGCTCTAGTGATTATCCAAGTGAAAGGAGAGTGGGACACTAAGCATCCTAACATGATTCCTTACAAGGAGCTTGTGTTAACTCTGATTCCATGCTTTGAATATATCACCTTCAAACATTTCCCTAGAGAAGAAAATTAGTTGGTTAACGCCTTGGCAACAATATCTTCCATGTTCAAGGTCAAATGGGACAACAAAGCTCCTATGATTACAATTGAGAGATTTGAAGAACCTGTACACTGCTATGAGCTTGACATTGACGAAGAGAAACCATGGTACCATGAGGTGAGGAGATATCTTGAGGCATAAGAATATCCTGAAGGATCATCCGTCAATGATAAGAAATTCTTTCAAATATTTTCATCCAAATTCTTTCTAAGCAACGAAATCCTATACAAGCGCAACCATAATTCTACTCTACTCTGATGTGTGGACAAGAAGGAGGCAGCGAAAATTATGGAAGATATGCATGATGGCCTCTTTGGGACCCACTCTAGTGGACACATTATGGCCAAGAAAATCCTGAGGGCTCGTTACTATTGGTCCACAATAGAAACTTATTGTCATCATCACTCAAGGACTTGCCACGAGTGTCAAATCTATGCTGACAAGGTCTATGTACCTCCTATTCCTCTAAATGTCATGACTTCTTCGTGGTCGTTTGTAATGTGGGGCATTGATATGATTGGAGAGATCAAACCTACTGCCTTAAATGGACATCATTTCATCCTTGTTTCCATTGATTACTTTACCAAGTGGGTCGAAGCTGCCTCATATGCCTCAGTCACAAAGAACGTTGTAGCCAGATTCATCAAGCATAATCTCATTTGATGTTACGGTATCCCTGAAAGGATCATCACTGACAATGGAACCAACCTCAACGATGCTATGATTACGGAACTTTGTACTCATTTCAAAATCAAGCATCACAATTCTTCTCCATATAGACCCAAGATGAATGGCACAGTGAAAGCTGCCAATAAAAATATCAAGAAGATTGTGCAAAGGATGGTGGTAACGTATAAAGACTGGCATGAGATCTTACCGTTGGCTCTCAATGGCTATCTTACTTCAGCTCGAACATCAAATGGAAGTTGTCCTACCTGTTGAAGTTCAAATTCCCTCTCTAAGGATAATGAAGGAAGCAGATTTAGGTGAAGACAAATGGATTCAGACTAGTTTGGATCAGTTGAACTTGATTGACGAGAAGCGACTGGCTGTTTTTGTCATGGTCAAATGTACCAAAAATGCATGATCAAGGCTTTCAACAAAAAGATCAAGCCTCGAGTATATCAGACTGGAGATTTGGTAATAAAGTGCATCATTCTTCCACAAGGTGATCCCAAGGGAAAATGGACTCCCACTTACGAAGGACCATTTGTTGTAAAGAAAGTTTTCTCTGGTGGTGCCATGATGTTGACCACTATGGACAGTGAAGATTTCCCACATCCTATGAACGCCGGCATAGTTAAAAATACTACGCATAAAATGACCCACTAGGTTGACACACCTAGGAAAACTAAGGGCATCCCGGTGAACGAAAGAGGTTCGGGAAAAAATTAGGGATATATGCAAAAGATTGTACACCCGGCAAGTTGAAAACCCGAAAGGGTGACTTGGGTAAAAATTGGTATCCTGGTGGGCTGAAAACCCGAAAGGCCGGTCCATGCAAAAGTTAAGGATTAAAGCGTATGACTATGCCCTGTAAAGTCTCAACAGCCAACCTTATTACCAAATTCCAAATTCAAATGGTCCAAGATCAATCCAATCAACTTATATTCAACGGTAGGGGATAATGTTCGAAGGCATAGGGGCAATAGTGGGGTTTGGAACACAATGAGATCACTTTCACATGGCTATTATTTTTTGTCTTCACTTTGTATTCTTTCCATTCTTTCGATGATTTCTTCTTACTAGGATCTCGGTCTCTTTGTACAAAAACGCCTATTCAGGGGCAAAACCTCAATACAAATATACTTTGAAGTGCAAACTTTCTGTTTTTTTTCTTCTGTTTTGAGTGCAAAAGTGTCCAATGACTAAAATTGAATGAACATGTGCATATGAACATGATTAAACTTTTAACAAATGTATGCTTAAAAACAGTGACAAGCATCTCCTTAAATGCATTTGAGATATCCCCATAGAGTTATTTCAATAACATTATCCCCATAAATTTGGATTCATAAAATCCCCAGCCAGAGTTTCAATCTCTGGAAGATACTCTACCCAGTTGAGTTGGACTCAAAAGGAAGCCTTTTGGAATTATTCCTAAGAAATATCATCCCCAACAGTTCGTTAAATATCATCTTCAACAGGGTTTATTTCTCCAACAAACTACAGATTCTCCAGCTTGAGTTTGCCTTTCAGACTATTACAAATCAAGGGACCGCAACCCCTAATCCCCAGTGAAGTCATCAACAGAGTCATTGTTATCTCTGAAAGTTGCTGTAAATCCTGGTACCCGACCAGATAACAGTCAACTTCATCCTTTCAAGAAAGTCACTACAAAGCTTGGACCCGACCAGAAACTAGTTCAACGTCATCCTACTCTCAACTTACTGTGAAGACTGGACCCGACCAGATAACAGTAAATCTCAATTCCAAGTTACTAAAGCCTGGACCCAACCAGATATTAGTTTAATTCTCAAATTGCTTAAGCCTGGACCTAACCAATCAACAGTTCAAGCCTGGACCCGACCAGATACCACTTAAACATTCTAAAGCTTGGACCCGACCAGATAACATCTCCAATTTCTGAAACCTGGACTGACCAGATAACAATAAATATCAAATTTAATTGCTAAAGCCTGGACCCAACCAGATATTAGTTTAACTCCTTCAACTGCAGAGCCTGGACCCGACCAATTAACAGTTCGAGTTACTGAAACCTGGACTCGACCAGATAATAGTAAACCTCAATTTCAAGTGGTTAGAGCCTGTACCAGACCATATAGTAACTTAACTTCTCCATCTACTGTAAAACCTAGACCCGACCAGATAACAGTTTAATTCTTACAAGTCACTAATAAAACTCCTCTTCCCTAGTAGAGTTTGCCACTATCCCAATAAGTTGCCGAAAATCCAGGAATCCGACCAGATAACAGTTAACTTCTTTATCCCCAGCAAGTTGTTGTGAAGCCTGAAATCTGACCGGATAACAACTAAATTTCAAGAGATAATTTCCCACCAGAGCAATGGACAACTAAAATTCCTAAATTCTGGTTCCCAAGCAGAAATCAACACTCTCCACAGAGTCTTCTCATGCAGAGTCAATATTCCATAGTGGAGTTTCTTCTCAACAAAGTCGGAATCCCTAACGGAAGCCTTTTTAACAAAATCTGAAGATACACATACTCTTCATCTCCAACATCAATCCGAGATTTAACTTCTCAAAACTCCCCAGTATCCGTCAAGGATACACCTCGACAACATGCCACATTCATACAACATACATAACGTATACATACAACATAATATCATTTATTTTGAGTACATCATTACACCATGCGTACATTCGCATACAGCTAACCCCTTTTTGTTCCTTGCAGCAAAAAAATCATTAATCCAAAGATCTCTTTTGGATCAGAATTAATTCTTCTAGTTAAAGACAGATAAGACACCTAGTTTTCAGCACAAATCGACCAAAGATTTACACTGATGTTTCTCAAAACTTCTACCATCATATCTCCAAATGGCATCTATAAGCCCATTCTCAAGTCAATACATCATCGAGTGCAAATTTCTGCGCACTTTAGTCTTCAATCATCTTTCACCTTCAAGTCACGAAAGGCGGATCCACCAATCTCACTCTTCAGGTTCAAGAAGATTGAACAGGGGCAGCTGTTGTACCCCAAAATTTTCCCTCTCAATTTCTCAAAGATTCTCTCATAAGATCTCCATTGATTCAGGACTGCACTGGGATTGATCAGCTCAAGATACCTCCCTAAACACTGATGACTCAAAATTAGGGTTTGAGTTTGTATAAGGATAATTAGACCTTTAATGCTTCATATGATTTTCATGGATCATTTTGGACTCCAAGATTGCTCATGTCAAGTTTCAGGCTTTGGATCACATTTTTGCTCAATTAATTGATCAGTTGACCTAAAATCAACTATATTGGGCAAAAAGTCAATTATAGTAAATTCACAGTTAAACTTCATAATTTATTATTCATATAAACATGTTTAACTCACATATGTCAATTGGTCAAGTTTGGATCACAATTCCTCAAGAAATTTGATCAAATCACAAAAAGGGCAAAATGGTCAAAGTTAGGGTTTTGACTGAGAAGGCTTGATCTTTAACTTTCAACCCAAATACATGACTTGTTGGTTTGAGACATGATATCAAGAATCCAAATGCATCATTTTGACCTAATGGCATGGTTCAAAACATTTCTCAGGATCAATTGATTGATAGTTGAAAATTGGTCAACTATTGAAAAAGTCAATTGTACACTGAAAAGTCAAACTTTGACCTTTGGATCAAAATAAAGTTTCAAAAATCATATTTCATCAAGACATGTCAAAGTATGAAGATTGTTTATCAAGAAATCAAAAGTGAAGATTACTTTGAAAAATTTCAAAGTTCTAAACACTTAGAAATTTTTCTGAGTATTAAGAAAAATATGATAATTTCATAACTTTGTGTCAAATTTTCACCATGATGCAAGATGATTCAAGAAAAACTTCCAACATGGAAGTTGTAGATCTCAGTGAGATCTAAAACATTGTATGGTATAACTTTTTCTAGAAATGCTTGGATCTCATGTTATAAATCCATGAAGACATGTCCATGAAACTAAAACACTTAGTCAAATTCTGAGCATTTTAAGTCAGGATTTTGATAGAACTTCTGGGCCAAGTTTCACACAGTTACAATGGGAGTTTGCAAAAGTGATTCAAAGAGGGATTGCAGAGCATGTTACAAGATTTCTAAAAATTCCAAGAACTCCTTCAGGTCATGCTTGAGAAGGGAGAATCGAAGATCAGAAGTTGGATATTCATTCTTAAATTATAAGTCATTTTCATGATGAACATCTTATCCAATTCCAAGCAATGCTGCATAATCCCACTTTTCAGGCCCTCTAACTTGTGTATCTATCCTTAATAATAAGATTACACAAGCTTTTGAGCTATAAACCACTTGATTTAAGCTTTGTCCAATACACCTTGCCATTTAAGGAAGAAAGTCCACACTTCCATTTCGGAAAAGTGAATTTAATCACAAAGTCCACTCTCCTTAAGGTTTGTGTTTGTTCTTTCTGCACAAGCATTCCCTAAAAACTTAGAGCAGGCATGTTTAAAGTTGCTATCCACCCTACCTTTCCTTGAAACCATGTTTGTCTAAGCTTGCTTCAAAAACAAGTCAAAAATCCACAACATGTGATTTAGTACTTCTGACTTTTCCAAGCTTCCCAAACCTTTGCTTATAAATTATACCTTCATTTGCAAGCTAAAAAACATTTGGACAAGCCCTGAAACTCACTAAACTCCCCAGAACCAGAAATTGTAACACAAGCACAAAAACTTGTCATTTTTTATTTTTGAATCCAATCTCCAAATCCCCTCGTGCATTTCTTGGCCAAACCATCCACAAAGCTTCTAATACACATATAGAAGCTATCCCAACCTCTGTTTTCAAACTGTAACATCATCTTCACTAACCTCCATTTTCAGAAATAGAGCATTACATCTTGACTTCTTCAGAACATTCCAGCCATCCATAGCTCAAGCTTAGGGTTGCATTAGCTTCCTGAGAACTTGAGGAAGCTAACCAGATCATCACAACAGCTTGAATCAAGATCTAATTCAAAACACGATCTTCAGCTGCAAGGTGAGTTTTCTGATTTTCATCTCATTATTTAGGCATTGTTAGGCTTACGTTTTCAAAGACAAAATGTAGATATCATTTCCCAAAAATTGTACATATCCATAGATTTCATTTATATGGCTTGAGTAGAGAGAATTTTGGATCAGAACTTCTTTGAAAAATTAGGGTTCAGATTAGGGCTAGAAAAATTCATGCTTGTTTTTTATTTATAGTTTTAATGCTTTAAAGTTCTGGAACCATGATGAAATTTTCCATAATTTTCATGTTTACATTTTCCATTTTGGTTGAGAAATGAATGAGTTGCATATGCTCTGGCTGGCGCGAGGAAGAAGATGAAGTTCATCATCAGAACTGATTTTGTAATATATATTTGTGGGTTTGTTTATAATACTGGATGTATAGTCACCTCAGTGGTAGAGAGCGCGCGCGTAAGGCATTAGTGTTAAGGGTCCTGCGTTCTAGCCCCAGGAGCACCTTTTGTTTTTATTTCTTAACATTTTACCCCATTTACTTGTTAACAGCACGCCTAGGCCAGAACTTCTGGGCTTTCTCATTTTTTCTTCCAGCATCACCCCCCCATTAACTTGTTAACAGCACGCCTGGGCCATAACTTCTGGGCTTTCTCATTTTTTTCTTCCAGTATCACCCCCCCCATTAACTTGTTAACAGCACGCCTGGGCCAGAACTTCTGGGCTTTCTCATTTTTGCTTCCAGCATCACCCCCCCCCATTTAATTTTTAACAGCGTGCCTGGGCATAAAACTTTCGGGCTTTCTCTTTTTGCTTCCAATAACACCCCCCTCATCCACTTTTTCATCGTGCAGTCCAGCATAACCTGTTTTTTATTTTCTTTCTGATTCTGATCACAAAAATACATTTGGGCTACTTACAAATATCCTTTCCATTTTCTAAACCCCCCTGACTTTAATTTTATATTTTTATTTTATTTTATTTTATTTTCTTTATTGTTTTTATTATTATTATTATTTTTATTAATTAGAAACACCAAAAATTTATTATACTAAATATTTAAATTATTTAGTTTATTTTTATTTAACTTCTTAAAATAAAAAAGGACCAAAAATATTTTCCTATTTAATTTCTTATCAAACTTAGATTTAGTTCATTTTCTTTTTAATTAAAATTACTTTAGAATTTAGGATTTCTCAATTTATTAACTTTGTATACTAATTTAATCAACATTCTTCTATAAAAACCTAAACACTTGCTTTCTTCAAATAAAATTAGTTTCTTTGTTTATTAACTTAATCATAATTTTTCTTATTTTAGTTAATTATTTTCTTTTAGTTAATTAGGTCAAAAACCTCTTTTCTTAAATAAAATCCAAAGTAAATTCCATTTCTTTTCCATTTTTATTTTTATGCATTATATTCATTCCATTTCTTGTACATTATATTGTTTACCCTAGAATTTGGTAAACAACTGCTGATCCTCTAAATCCTTTAACAGATTCAGTTATTCACGAGATTGATTAGATTGATCTTAGCACTATTGTGTTCTATTATTTAGAAAGTATGTTTTGATGATAATCTCTTTAAACAAAAGGAATCACTTCGTATGTTGAAGTGAAACTTTCTTATGAAAGTAATGAAATATAAACTAGTCTAGACTGGAAATTGTAAAGAACGTAAATAACGTAAAGAAATTTCATAGAATGTAAATGGCATTGAATACAAAATATGGTGCATCATACGTGCATTCTCGTTAACTCTTTTCTCGGACACTGGTACTTTGAGTATTTTGAGTATTTTGTACAAAGATGTGAACACACCAAATTGAAATACAAAAGCTACAATTTATAGAACTTCGACCCTAACGGTCTTCTAACAAACTAATGCCACGTTTCCGCTGGCATGCCTTTGAAAATTCAAGAGATTCCACACGTCCTTCTGGATAAGAATTAATATTTGAATTTAAGCCTTTCGCTATCCGCCTTGAGCGCCAAAATCTGATAATGGTCGAAGTATAAAGTTTTAAACCATATTTTGAATAATAACTTTATTTCGCAATTCGAATTATGAATTATCCATCAATCTCTTAATGAATTTTGAATTCGAATCTTCATGGATTTTAACAAACAAAAATAGCCAAACAACTCTCTAAGCATATTCAGACCATTGACTCAACTCAATTTCTCCTTAGTCGAAATTTCCAGCCAACAAATTGCCCCCAATAAATTTCATTTCAAAACCAGAAATGCATATTTTTTGTAATCTCTTTAAATTTCGACCTTCTGAACAACTCATCAACCGCTTCAACTATTATGACATCACTATCATAATGAATTTTGATTTTCAAACATCTAATCACAGTATGGGTATCTATAAATCTCATCGTTAGCTATGATGAATAGTTTTAACTTTGGAACTTACAAAAACCGCTCATCAAGCAAAGGATCACCTTACATGTGTCCCACTAAAAAAATCAACTTCCCTATTTCCATCAAAAACGGTTCAATCTCCTTTCATATGAATTAATACCATTCATCTTTTTTCTTTTCTGCACTTTTTCAAATTAAAAACTATCCCTTCTTCTTCCAAAATTCAACAAACTTTTCTGCAACTTCTTCTTCAAAACACAATCAATGGCGTCCCAAAAGAAATCAAAATCTAGAAAGAGTAAACAAAAAAGACGATGTTGCTTCCAACCCTTTACTCAAAGTAACAACACCCATCATGATTAGAAATCAAGAACTTGTTCCCACACCATCTCTGAGGAATGAACAAATTGCTATTTATGCTTCTCAGGTAATGATTCCCTTCACTTTTGCTTCTGATACCTTAGGATATATGGGTCCTATACTCAATGTATCAGATATATCAAAACTCAAGATATTTTTTCCTGCTTACCATTTGACTAGACCCATAGCCAGTAAACCTAGGGTTAGTAAGAAATCTACTGAAATTACTTGGGTAGAAGACGAAACAATTCCCCAGGAAAATACTCCTCAAGAGGGTAAAGAACAAAATGAATCTTCCTTCAAGCTAGACTTCGTCATAGAAGTTATGAGACCTTTTAAATCAGGTCCATCGAAAGAGTACAAGAAGTACCTTGGATGGTTAGCTAGGATAGAGAAAGCGAAATCAAAAACATGGAAAAACCTGGGAATCTTCGACTTGATTCATCTGTCGAAGTTTGGCCCTGAATACTGTCAACTAATGCTAACAGCTTCCCTGTACTTCTGGGATAGTACTTATAACACCTTTCACCTACCATGTGGAATGTTAACTCCAACACTCTTTGATGTTGCTGCAATCACAGGCCTTCGAACCACAGGAGAGACTTTTGATCCTACCTTGGACGCTGATGACTCCATCAACTTTAGCAATGCTTCTCCCACTTACAACAATTACATTGATCATTACTTGGGATCGACATACAAAGTTAGTGATCAGTAACACATAGCTTTCCTTGCTTTATGGCTTTCTCGATGTGTCTTCTGCTGCAAATCTCTACAAGTTGCCAGAAGATTTTTGACCCTCACCAACCAACTCCATGCTGGTCGAGATGTCTGCTTGAGCGAACTAATTCTTGCTGGACTGTATGAGAGTCTTGGGGAGGCTTCCACAAGATTGAAAAACTTTGGACCATAAACCAACATTTTACTGGATGGTCCGTATTGGCTACTTCAGTTGTGGCTCAATGCCACCTTCGAACCTTCCCTTTCGAATACAAACCCAATTGATGAATCTGATCCTGAGATCCAGAACAGGACTGTCGAAGGGACTAGACTAGTTCGTTTAACCCTAGATGATGGAGGGAAAAACCTATAAGAGTCCTTCACTAGGAACCTGATGATGTTTGGGAAGAGGCACTTTACCCCTTCAATGGCACCATTTGCTCAAAGAATACATGGCCCATAATGGTTCACAAGACCTCTCACTAGCCTTTCGACTGAATAGCATACAAAATCCCTCCAGATTTGGGAAGCTTTCCCGATCCCCAGACTTCTTGTTACCAAAATTATGCCCAAGAAAACTCATAATATTTTACTTACTTACCAACCCAATTTTGTCGCAAGATAATTTGGACTCTGCCAAATCCTTCCTGAATCATTGTACCACCACAAAAGTGACATCTGTCATAGAGGGATGAATTTCACAATTGTCAAAGCAAAGAAAATTATAAGAAATTTCACAGGCTTCCTTCACCTCAATATTGTCCCATTCAAACCTTCAACTTTCTGTACTCCTGACTTCGAAAGCTGGTGGCGAGAACATTATGCCTCCAATATGTTTGGTGTTACTGACTTCAATAATCATATAACCAAAGCTTTTTCCTATGTGTAGGACAAGACAAAGAAAGGTACAGATAGACACATCAAGAAGATCCAGTCATTCCAAAAGTACTTTGAAACTGTCTACAAGCCTACTAATCTTGGTCGAACCATTCGAGATGCATCTTTGATTTTAAAGGAAAAGTTTACAGCAAAACTCCCGCGTTTGAATATACCTCCGAGTGTCAAACCTGAGGATCGGTATGACTTGGCTTTTCAATTAGAGCCTCCAAAATTCCCTAGATTGCCTACAGCTGACTTTGCTTTGGCTTGGTATCCACCTTATCCTAATTGGTTAAGCGTGAAGGGGGATTTCAAAGTCATGAAACAAGATGCTCTAAAACTCGAAAAACGAGTGGTTGCGACCAAGCACACCTTGTACAGTTTCAAAGGCTTCCTTCACTTGGATTTAAAACATGTTAGAATGGACACTCCAGAAAGTGAAAGTGTGGAAACCAAGGGCTCCTTGGCTACTCCGAATACATTTCTCTCTTCTCGAAATGATTCTAACCATACATTTATTTTGTAGTTTTCGAAAGAAAACATACCAAGATGGTGAAGCCTACCACGTCTACTGGGTTTGTGAAAGCAACCCCACAACCTCAACCTTCGACAACTAATGCCTCTGAGGAAGCTAAAGAAACACTCAAAGTAAACAAGGTAAACTTTGTTACTCTTTTACATGTTTTATCTTTTGAATTATGTAACTTACTTGTTTACATTTTACTTTGTTGCAGGATAGCGGGAAGCCACCTTTCACTCCCAAGAAAAGAAAACATAGCAATGATGATTTGACCACTGCTACAGAAAAGGCTGATGCAACACATTCCATAGACACTGCAAAAAGGATTAAGAAGAAAAAGGAGTCGAAGCCTTCTAGTGTAGATTCTCCTTCATAGGGAACTTGTATAGTCGAAAACCTTCCCCCTAGACCCAAGAAAAAGAAAGAAAGTTTGGCCTTGAATGTGGTCCATATCTCAGAGAAAATCGAAAGTGACAATTCGAGCCTTGTGGCAGAGGGAACAAAGGTAACAACCTTCCACTAAAGGAAGCCTTAAATTTCCTTTAAATCTTATCATTGGTGACTAACACTTCACTTTGCAGGACTAACCAATTCAAGTCATTGAATCTCCAATTCACTATGAAGTACTTCATAGCAGCAGCAGTCCATCAATCAATCCTTCCTCAGCGAAGGATTCTAATAAGGGTTCCACTACTGACGCTCATATGCAAGATCTTCAGCAAAAAATCCCAACTTCACCTCATTCCTCCCAAAAGTCAAAGACAAAGGAGTTTGATGATGATCAGGAAGATAATGTTGTCCAAGAAGAACCTAATAATGCAAGCTCAGAAGAAAATCATTCTGCTGATTCTTCCCAAAAACCAAATAGAGGGTTTTCTGATGAAGATGAGGATTCGACGAGTTAAGCCAATGAAACTTTTGCTGAGAAGGAAGACCACCAAAAGATGATACAAAAATGCAAGGCATTGATGACAACTATGGTTAACCCCAACAAAATCCACATCAAATCGACAATCCTGAAGTGGCCCAGGCTCAAATGTCCATCCCTATTGTAGCGGTGAAAATCGGAGATCAAGCTATTAATTAACTTGACTCGCAAAAGCAAGAGTCGCCACCGCGCTTTATTATTTCCAAGGGAAAAGGGAAAAGAGCGAAATAAAACCCTAAAATATGCAATGTAAAATAATACTTAAAAGTAATAGAAATACAATGCATTTTTTGAAAGAGATCGAGAGTTCGGGGGTTGGTTATACAATGGGAAGGTGTTAGCACCCAATGCATCTGCGGTACTCCGCAGGAACCTTTTGAAATATCTGTTTTTGGTTTAAAATTGTTTGTTTGATTAAAATGATTCGTTTGGCTAAAAGATAGGTATGGACGAGATTTTTGAAGAGACAACAACCTAATGTCGAAGTTTTGACTTAAAAGGTGTGAGTTTAAAAATTGAATCTTTTGGGAAAATTATCTCAGGTTTAACAAAGCAGTAAACAAACAAAAGATGAATGAGGGTATTCGCACGATTGGATGAGATGTGTTTGATGACGTGAAGTCAACAAAATTTAAATCTTTTCCTTGGAGTAAGCAAAATAAAATGAACATCAAAATATAAACATTCAGAAGTTCACAAGAAAATAAATCTGACAAAAAACAAATTAATGATCAAGAGGCACCGAGAAATTGAAATGATAGAAATATACAAATAAAAGGAATATAACTAATTATCTAAAGAAGTTATTCGAACTAAATTAAAAATTACTTACTAAAATAATTCTAAACTAATTACAAATTCTAAGGTTATAAAAAAAATCTAGTATTATTGAATTTGATCTAAACTAAACTAATGTTTTAAAATTTAGTAAGTTAAATCTAGATTAAATTAAAATCCTAAGGTTACTAAATTAAATCTAAAACAAATGAAAATTCCAAAGTTACTAAACTAAATCTAAATCAAATAAAATTCTAAAACTACTAAACTAAATTTAAATCAAATAAAAAAAACTCTAAAGTTATTAAACTAAATCTAAATCGAATAAAATTCTAAAACTACTAAACTAAATTTAAATCAAATAAAAACTCTAAAGTTATTAAACTAAATAAAAATTATAAACTTATTAAACTAATTCTAAATCAAATAAAAATTCTAAATTTATTAAACTAAAACTAAACAAATAAAATTCTAAAGTTAACTTAAATAAAATCAAATAAAATTCTAAAGTTATTAAACTAAACTAAAACAAATAAAATTCTAAAACTTACTAAATGAAATAAAATTCTAAAGTTATAAAATAAAACTAAAACAAAATAAAATTCTAAAGGTATTAATTATGATTCTAAATATTTTAAAGTTATAAAATAAATCTAAACTAATTAAAAAATTCTAAATTAATACTAAACTAAATCTATATATAAAATTTACTAATATTTTTTTATATTTTTGTATGAATTTTAAATGAAATAAGGCTAAGAATAAAAAAGAAAGACTTAAAACTAAAAAATTAAGAACCAGGGGTTGAACTCAGGTTCCTATAATTATATCTATTCTGCCTTGCCACTAAGACAATGATGTTTTTCTGTTATGCACTCTCTAAAACAAGGAAAAGAAGGTAAAACATTCGGGTTGGGCTCTAAAACTTAGGCCCAAACCCGGATCCACTAGAGAAAGAAAATGGAGGGTTCCGAAACCCTTGTACAAGGAAAGAGGCGCCGCTGGCTTTGGGAAATGGAAAAAGTCACCATTAATTTTTAATTCCCAATAAATAATTCAATTAACCCTGACGTTATTTTCTTCTCTCACGTGAAAATGGTCTCAGACTCAACTTTCTTCTAAACCGTGAAAACTTCATGTCTCTCACTATTATTTCCTCTACTCAAAAGAAATTATGCCCCCATAACTCTCTATCGTATCAGAATAACAACGACAAAGGATTTGCTCAGCTTTTTCGCTTATCCACGATCACATCAGTATCAAGAATACATGAAAAAAAAAGGCAAGAAAACTTACAACCTAGAGATAATCCGCTGATTTTCGATTCTGATGAAGTTCAAAGGTATGTCGCCTCTTTCAGTCTCTACTTTCGTTAATCCTTCTTCTCCTTTTCTTCTCTGTGAAATCTTCTTGCTGAGAACTTATTAGTTGCAAGTGTGGGTGAGTTTAGGAAATGGTGAATATGTCGAATGGTGAATGTGTTTCAGGACATTTGAAGATGGTTGTCATAATTTATTTAGTGAATCTGAAACATGGTGAGTAGATGTTGTTTCGATGTGGAGATTTAGAGTGGGTTTAGTGAGGTTGTATGGATTGAAAACGGAAAGTAGAGGGAGCGTACGGCGGAGGGAGATCGCGTGTGCAGAGATTGCGGTGTGGGTTATTGGTGGCTGGCGGAATGATGATGATTGAAGGGTGAATCGGCTGTACACGGTGAGCAGAGGGATGAATGGGCGTTGGTGATCACGTTGAGAGTAGCAAATTGGAAAGGGTCTCACTGACGAGAGGGAGAGGAAGGTACTGTGCGTTTTTTGTTGTATTTTTTTGTCAAGTTCATATGCTTGAGAAATTTTCTATAGTTACTGTGAAAGATGGAATAAAAAAAAGGTTTTTTGATCTTTGGGTTAGAAAAAGTATTTTTATGTCCCTCCCTTACTGTTTTTTTTTGTAAAGATCAAAGTGGTGGATACTGTAAAAGTAGTTGACTATCATTTTTGTGTTGAGAAGTGGAAGCGGGAGTTTTTTCATTGTGGGGGGAAGATTGTGTGGATTGAAAAAATAGGAGGGAAATATTTTTGTGACTAAAAGCCCTTTAATGACAAAAATAAAATAAAACTTGAAAGTATAAAAAAAACTCAACTTAAAATGATTTTTTTGAATATTTTATGAATAAAAAATAAAGACACAAAATGACCGGAAACGATAAAAACCGGACGAAAATTTATCCGAAAAAATAAAATGAACATATTAAAATAATCTACATGTCACAAAGATTAAAGAAAAAATATTCAAGAAGTCAAAAATCAAAAATAAAATAATAATAAAAATATCAGACTAAACAGACGTTTAAGGTTAAAACGGACTTCAAACTATATCGAAAAATAAAGCGAGCATACCGTCGTAATCTATGCGAGACGCAGATTCATAAAATGATCGGTAAAAGGTGGAAACTTGAAATATTTTTCTCGCTAATTTTTCGTACATTGTTGAATCGCTTTTAACAGTTTGTCTATAAAACCGAAATATTTTGATTATCGACATATAAACAACTTGGAGCCATGCAAGGAACGAGTAAAGAAGTAAAAATGCATGAAGTGAAATGTCGGGTATTTTACAACTGAAAGACGATGCAAACTTTGATTTAAACTGACTTTTTCTGGTCAACTTAAATACGACTAATGATGCAAAATGTGATGAATGAAGATATTTACTAATGATTGTGACTAAATAACAAAATATGATATGAAAGTGCGACTAAAACATATTAGGGGCGAAATTTAGGGTGCAAAAGTGTGCCTTGATGAATCAGTCCTCGAGAACCCATAATCAACCGTACTTTTGGCTTGGGAGACTCAAAACCTTAATTGAGGCGCGACACCTGATGCTCTTGATTCAGACCTGTCTCTGCACATGAAACAAAAGAAAATATGAACATACACCTTTGTATGCGATTAGAAATTAGGGATACATAGGCTAAAAATGTTCAAAACACTTGACAATCTTCGCATAGACAAAGCTCGAAGGTGAGAGGTTAAAACCAACCGTATTTCGTGACCTTGGCTTATGTTTTAAAAAAATGCGAAAATAAAAATGGGATCTTAGGTCAAAAATTGGGGTACAACAGCTGCCCCTATTTAAGTTTCTTCTATCTGGAGGTATGAAGATTGGGATCTTCATTTCGACGAGATTGAAGGGACTTAAATATAGAATACACAATTTTTAGCCTTAAGATACCGCGATTATGTTCATGATATGATATGAATGTAATGCTCTGAATTTTATGGGGGAATGACGCCATATGAGACAGACTATGCTGGAGAAACCAAGCACATTATACAGTAATCCCACAGAGGAAGAGGTTGTAACTCCACTGGGGAAACAAAGTCATAGACTTCAAATGAGAGACTCTTGAATGATTTACATCAGTGTTGAGACTGGAAAAGAAATGATTTACATCAGCACGAAGACTGGAAAAAGAAATGATTTACATCAGCACTGTGACTGGAAAAGGAAATGATGGACATCAGTACTGAGACTGGAAAATGATTGACATCAGCACTGAGACTGGAAAATGATTGACATCAGCACGGAGACTGGAAAATGATTGACATCAGCACTGTGGCTGGAGATAAACATCTCTGATTTCTGAATTTTACCAAGAACGGTAACACATTTCTTCTTTAACCAAGATATCGCTTGAAAAGGATAAATTAACAAACTTCCCCATTGGACTTTTCCGAAAGGGATGTCATTTGCTGAGTAGACATTATTGTTGGGGATACACCAGCTGCTCAAATAAAGGAGCTGTCACTTGTTGTCTTCAAAAAAAGTGCTATGACATACAAGCTGCTTAAATAAAGAAAATGCCACTTGTTGTCTTCAAAGAATATTAAAGCACACAAGCTACTCATGAAGAGTCTGCCACTTGTTGCTTATAACCCACAAGCTGCTCATGAAGAGCTGCCACTTGCTATTTTCAAAGAATATTAAAGCACACAAGCTGCTCATGAAGAGTCCGCCACTTGTTGCCAAAAACCCACAAGCTGCTCATAAAGAAGCTGCCACTTGCCATTTTCAAGGGAACAATAACACACAAGTTGCTCAAATAGATAAGCTGCCACTTGCTGTCTTCCAAAAATACTGACGTACAAGCTGCTCATGAAGAAGCTGCCACTTGCCGTTTTCTGTACAAGCTGCTCATGAAGAGACTGCCACTTGCCGTTTTTCGAGGTGTCAATAATATACAAGTTGCCTTGGGAAGAGACTGCCGCTTACTGTTTGTCAAGAGTATCCATAATACACAAGCTGCCTCATGAAGAGACTGCCGCTTGCTGTTTCTCAAGAGTATCCATAACACACAAGTTGCCTCATGAAGAGACTGCCGCTTGCTGTTTCTCAAGAGTATCCATAACACACAAGTTGCCTCATGAAGAGACTGCCGCTTGCTGTTTCTCAAGAGTATCCATAACACACAAGTTGCCTCATGAAGAGACTGCCGCTTGCTGTTTTTCAAAGATAACAATAACATACAAGTTGCTCATGAAGAGACCGCCGCTTGATGTTTTCAAAGGCGACAATAACATACAAGTTGCTCATGAAGAGACCGCCGCTTGATGTTTTCAAAGGTGTCAATAACATACAAGTTGCTCATGAAGAGACCGCCGCTTGATGTTTTCAAAGGTGTCAATAACATACAAGTTGCTCATGAAGAGACCGCCGCTTGATGTTTTCAAAGGTGTCGATAACATACAAGTTGCTCATGAAGAGACCGCCGCTTGATGTTTTCAAAGGTGTCAATAACATACAAGTTGCTCATGAAGAGACCGCCGCTTGATGTTTTCAAAGGTGTCGATAACATACAAGTTGCTCATGAAGAGACCACCGCTTGCTGTTTGTAACCCACAAGCTGCTCATGAAGAGCTGCCACTTGCCATTTTCCGTACAAGCTGCTCATGAAGAGACCGTCACTTGCTGTCTGTCAAGAGTATCCATAACACACAAGTTGCCTCATGAAGAGACCGCCGCTTGCTGTTTCCCAAAAAGATACCCATAAAATATCGTGAAGATATTGCTGGAGGTGAGAACCAATAATTTCATCGGGGATGGACAAACTGCTCATGAAGAGAACGCCATTTGTCGTAGAGAAATCAGAAATAACCAAACTGCTCAAATAAAGAGTCAGTCGCTTGTTGTCATGTCGATATTCCAGAAGAAGGTTGTGATAACACTACTGGGGAATAAAGTTCACCTTCAATGGGGAACCATGAATAAATCCTTCTTGAGGAGACCAAGTATTTACATTGCGAAATAAATGCACTTTCCATCTAGGTTTCACAGCCTAGAGAGATCCACAGGGTATCGTTCACAAGAGACAAAGCTCAATCCAGGAATAAACTGGAGAGAAAACAGTCAAACAAGACTCCATCCAATGAGGAAACAACTCAAATGGGGATTTATCCTATCCAGAGATGGAAAAGGAAAGCTGAAGCAAGATTCTTCCACGAGAGTTAACTCAGTGGGGAATTAGAAAGGAGGTGCACTTTCTGCTTAAGTTGACATTCTATTTGGAAAGATCAAATACGCTATTTGAATAGACATAACCAAGGTATACGTACTCAAAGACATCAACAAATACAAATGTGCATGCATGATGCAAGTGTGAATGAATAAATGAATGTCATGTATATGCTGACAAAACAGACAGGGGAGATAGACAGAAAATGATAAGACATCACAGTACAACCCAACGCTCAGCTAATCTCAACAGGATGGGAACATTACTGGAGATAAAACACAGTCCATCATTGGAGCAAGGTCCTTTTACAAGGCTTAAATATCTCTAGAGGAAGATATTTTCAGGTAGAAAACCCAAAGTCCAGTCTTCTATTGCAAACAATCCATTGAAAGGATAACAACACAAACAAAGTTTCAGCTGGAAAGAAGTCTTGCTTAGCTGGAGATACTGGGAACACCACCCTCTGATAATGTATGAAAAACATATCTTGACAAATCTGGATTGCCCCTGGGATTAATTTTGGATGCCCCAAGTTTATTGTTGATAAGCTGCGTGATGCACGACAATTCTTGTGAATAGCTTTACTTAAAATGCCCCAAGCTATATGGCTGATGAGGAGAAATCGTCTCGAGAGGATTTTACAAAAGACCTGGCATTCACCATGCTCTGGTGTCTTCAAACTCTTAGAGAGATTCATCGAATCTCGACGTGATTGCCCCGGATTAACTGTAGTTGGCACAACGAAGTCTTCAAATCTTTGCCCCAAAAGAGTAAACCAGTTGGGAAAGCATTAATTAGGAGAAGCAACATGTCCGTGCTTAAGGTCTTCAGGTAACATGCCCATGGATATGATTTTTTCTTGACGTGATCCGCCAATTACTCAACATAGTTTCAGGCCTTAAAAGAATAAACTCATCACTGGTGCTTATGTGAGCTTCCTTGATATCAAACAAATGTTTTGTAGTTAGAAAAAGTTTACAATGAGAATGAAAATTCTAATGCAAAAGTTATGTAAGTCTTGAAGATTTTGAAAGATATGGCACAAATTTTGCGAGCTAAAGCATCATTTATTTTTGTATAGGAAAAACATATGATACCAACATAACTATTTAGAACATTCATGGGAGTCAGGAACACTATCTCATTGAAGTATGCTTTCAAAATAACCTTGCTTCAATTAGGACTTTTGAAGGTTGTAACGTGGTCTGGTTCATGGTTTTTAGAAAAAAAGATTTTAAGGCTCAAAATATTCGGTGCCCACCCATTCTTCATGATGTTCTCCAACCCTATGTTCAGTTAATTCAACATGAGTGTTCATCTCTCAAAAGGATTTTGTGACGGTCAAAGAAACGACGAGGCTTTCGGAGTAGAAACCACCCTCATGTCTTCGTGTTTGTAGTCACCAATTTGTTCTTTGTTGAGGACTTTTCTTTGTAGTCCTTTCTTTGCAATTTTTATTTTCCCTAACTTTTGCCTGAACTAATTCTTTTGAATTGATAGTCCACCGGGATGCCTTAATTTTGCCTAAGTCACACGTTTTCATGTTTTTTGACTTAGCAGGCTTTTTCTTTTTCTCGATTTTTGACTTTTTGAACAAAATGTGTGACATTAGCTTGTCTTTGCTTGTTGAGAGGATTGTGATTGCCTCGTTTCTTGATGAATGAGGGATAACATTATGATTCCACATCTTCTAGATTCATTATACATGAAGGATAGCCCTCGTAGTTTCTCTTCAAAAAACATCTTCCTTATGAATTTTGAACACTCAGTCAGATTAACTAAAAACTACCCTGCCCCAGGTTAAAATTCAAGGTTTTTCGTATAGAAAAGAAACTTCTGCTTCAAAGGCTCAAAAGGGGTTAGCAAGGGATTATCTTCCTTATATCTCGGGTGTTTAGGGATTTGAAACAATGCCTGTACATCATCAGCAAGATTTTATCCAAAAGCAAACAACCAGAGATTTTGTGTTCTTTAGATCATCATCCTCCCTTCAACATCTTCCTAGGCAAGAGAATGGGCAACAAGTTGGTATCATAATGCAAAAAGAAATTTAAAATTTGAAAACAAATATGAGTGAAACGAATGAATTTCTTCAAGACAAACATACTCATTGTATTAAGATAATCATACAGATGCAAACAAGTTCTTACATGCAAACAAGGTTTTGATAAACAAGAAAAATTACAAAAAGCATAAATAAGTTAATGATCGGGGAAGGCTTTCCATCTGGACTTGAATCACCGAAAACATCCTTCAAAACTCAAAGTGACCATCAATCGTGTTTACTCTTCGGCACGTGCTTGATTTGAACTTCAAAACCAACGTCCTTGAATGACAAACAGTGAATACTTTTATCATCGCTTCCTCCTTCTTAGAAGGATTGACTTGGGCAGCAACCAAAATTTCAACCAAAACAGTTGAGTGATCCATACCAGCTTTCAAATTAGTCACCTCTCTGCGGAGTTCAGAAACATCTTGCTTGATATTCTCCATTATTCTCTTAGCGTCAGTGTTGTACAGGTGAGACCAAAGGAAAAATAAGACTCGGAAAAGACCTTTGAAAGTGAGACAAAAAAATGTAGAATGATGCATGATATGCAAAAGAGAGTTTTTATTTGATTTTCAAGGAACTCAAGATATTAAGTTGTAAACATCAAAGTATGAAGATAGAAGATGAATTTTAAATTGGCTCCAAACATTGATCAAGTTATCATCAAGATCAATCATCCATTTTGGTGGATTAGGGTTTTCGCCCTATCAACACCCAAGATCCATTGAGCTTGACGAAACTTGTGATGTTTACAAAGAAAGACCTCCAAATTCCTTCAAAGTCAAGTGAAAAGGGTTTTATGGATGCATGAATGCATGGCTATGCAACAACCACAAGCAAGGTCACAAATAAAGTCGAAAGGTTCAACGTCACGAGCATGGAGTCAAGGTAAGGAACACCCCCAAGGTATGATCTAACGGTTTAATCACACTTGTAGAACAAGGTTCTAAGAGTTCCCGGAGTCTACATTCCTCCTTCGGATATTACCAACGTCTTGATTACTCAATAATCAGCAATATTCTCAAGAGAAACTCATCCGAGCGTAGCATCGCGTGACAACTACTTCCGGATTACTCCGTTATAATCTCCGCGCTACACCTAAAAGGCCAAGATGGGTTATGGTTCTACGGTTCCCAGCTTCTCTGGCTCCCAGGTCGAAAATAATAATGTCTTCCCGATTACTCGGTAAACAAATATTACGTTCAAAAGGGCCTTCCACTGAGTGGGGGATCTCATGCCTCCTTCTTCGGGATTACTCCCTCAAAGTTAACATGACTATACCGCCCGTCCTATTCCTAAGTGTAACTTAGTCCGGGTATAGGACTTGTCCTTTGTAAATATTATCAACACCCAAATAATCATAATATATACATATAATCAAACAATCAAATAATGATAAAACAGATAAAACAAATTAGGCTTAACCCACTTAAGGATGGACCAGCAAGAGGTCAATCTTTCCCCAGCAGAGTCGCCAATTCTGTAGCGGTGAAAATCGGAGATCAAGCTATTAATTAACTTGACTCGCAAAAGCAAGAGTCGCCACCGCGCTTTATTATTTTCAAGGGAAAAGGGAAAAGAGCGAAATAAAACCCTAAAATATGCAATGTAAAATAATACTTAAAAGTAATAGAAATACAATGCATTTTTTGAAAGAGATCGAGAGTTCGGGGGTTGGTTATACAATGGGAAGGTGTTAGCACCCAATGCATCTGCGGTACTCCGCAGGAACCTTTTGAAATATCTGTTTTTGGTTTAAAATTGTTTGTTTGATTAAAATGATTCGTTTGGCTAAAAGATAGGTATGGACGAGATTTTTGAAGAGACAACAACCTAATGTCGAAGTTTTGACTTAAAAGGTGTGAGTTTAAAAATTGAATCTTTTGGGAAAATTATCTCAGGTTTAACAAAGCAGTAAACAAACAAAAGATGAATGAGGGTATTCGCACGATTGGATGAGATGTGTTTGATGACGTGAAGTCAACAAAATTTAAATCTTTTCCTTGGAGTAAGCAAAATAAAATGAACATCAAAATATAAACATTCAGAAGTTCACAAGAAAATAAATCTGACAAAAAACAAATTAATGATCAAGAGGCACCGAGAAATTGAAATGATAGAAATATACAAATAAAAGGAATATAACTAATTATCTAAAGAAGTTATTCGAACTAAATTAAAAATTACTTACTAAAATAATTCTAAACTAATTACAAATTCTAAGGTTATAAAAAAAATCTAGTATTATTGAATTTGATCTAAACTAAACTAATGTTTTAAAATTTAGTAAGTTAAATCTAGATTAAATTAAAATCCTAAGGTTACTAAATTAAATCTAAAACAAATGAAAATTCCAAAGTTACTAAACTAAATCTAAATCAAATAAAATTCTAAAACTACTAAACTAAATTTAAATCAAATAAAAAAAACTCTAAAGTTATTAAACTAAATCTAAATCGAATAAAATTCTAAAACTACTAAACTAAATTTAAATCAAATAAAAACTCTAAAGTTATTAAACTAAATAAAAATTATAAACTTATTAAACTAATTCTAAATCAAATAAAAATTCTAAATTTATTAAACTAAAACTAAACAAATAAAATTCTAAAGTTAACTTAAATAAAATCAAATAAAATTCTAAAGTTATTAAACTAAACTAAAACAAATAAAATTCTAAAACTTACTAAATGAAATAAAATTCTAAAGTTATAAAATAAAACTAAAACAAAATAAAATTCTAAAGGTATTAATTATGATTCTAAATATTTTAAAGTTATAAAATAAATCTAAACTAATTAAAAAATTCTAAATTAATACTAAACTAAATCTATATATAAAATTTACTAATATTTTTTTATATTTTTGTATGAATTTTAAATGAAATAAGGCTAAGAATAAAAAAGAAAGACTTAAAACTAAAAAATTAAGAACCAGGGGTTGAACTCAGGTTCCTATAATTATATCTATTCTGCCTTGCCACTAAGACAATGATGTTTTTCTGTTATGCACTCTCTAAAACAAGGAAAAGAAGGTAAAACATTCGGGTTGGGCTCTAAAACTTAGGCCCAAACCCGGATCCACTAGAGAAAGAAAATGGAGGGTTCCGAAACCCTTGTACAAGGAAAGAGGCGCCGCTGGCTTTGGGAAATGGAAAAAGTCACCATTAATTTTTAATTCCCAATAAATAATTCAATTAACCCTGACGTTATTTTCTTCTCTCACGTGAAAATGGTCTCAGACTCAACTTTCTTCTAAATCGTGAAAACTTCATGTCTCTCACGATTATTTCCTCTACTCACAAGAAATTATGCCCCCATAACTCTCTATCGTATCAGAATAACAACGACAAAGGATTTGCTCAGCTTTTTCGCTTATCCACGATCACATCAGTATCAAGAATACATGAAAAAAAAAGGCAAGAAAACTTACAACCTAGAGATAATCCGCTGATTTTCGATTCTGATGAAGTTCAAAGGTATGTCGCCTCTTTCAGTCTCTACTTTCGTTAATCCTTCTTCTCCTTTTCTTCTCTCTGAAATCTTCTTGCTGAGAACTTATTAGTTGCAAGTGTGGGTGAGTTTAGGAAATGGTGAATATGTCAAATGATGAATGTGTTTCAGGACATTTGAAGATGGTTGTCATAATTTATTTAGTGAATCTGAAACATGGTGAGTAGATGTTGTTTCGATGTGGCGATTTAGAGTGGGTTTAGTGAGGTTGTATGGATTGAAAACGAAAAGTAGAGGGAGCGTACGGCGGAGGGAGATCGCGTGTGCAGAGATTGCGGTGTGGGTTATTGGTGGCTGGCGGAATGATGATGATTGAAGGGTGAACCGGCTGTACACAGTGAGCAGAGGGATGAATGGGCGTTGGTGATCACGTTGAGAGTAGCAAATTGGAAAGGGTCTCACTGACGAGAGGGAGAGGAAGGTACTGTGCGTTTTTTGTTGTATTTTTTTGTCAAGTTCATATGCTTGAGAAATTTTCTATAGTTACTGTGAAAGATGGAATAAAAAACAGGTTTTTTGATCTTTGGGTTAGAAAAAGTATTTTTATGTCCCTCCCTTACTGTTTTTTTTGTAAAGATCAAAGTGGTGGATACTGTAAAAGTAGTTGACTATCATTTTTGTGTTGAGAAGTGGAAGCGGGAGTTTTTTCATTGTGGGGGGAAGATTGTGTGGATTGAAAAAATAGGAGGGAAATATTTTTGTGACTAAAAGCCCTTTAATGACAAAAATAAAATAAAACTTGAAAGTATAAAAAAAACTCAATTTAAAATGATTTTTTTGAATATTTTATGAATAAAAAATAAAGACACAAAATGACCGGAAACGATAAAAACCGGACGAAAATTTATCCGAAAAAATAAAATGAACATCTTAAAATAATCTACATGTCACAAAGATTAAAGAAAAATATTCAAGAAGTCAAAAATCAAAAATAAAATAATAATAAAAATATCAGACTAAACAGACGTTTAAGGTTAAAACGAACTTCAAACTATATCGAAAAATAAAGCGAGCATACCGTCGTAATCTATGCGAGACGCAGATTCATAAAATGATCGGTAAAAGGTGGAAACTTGAAATATTTTTCTCGCTAATTTTTCGTACATTATTGAATCGCTTTTAACAGTTTGTCTATAAAACCGAAATATTTTGATTATCGACATATAAACAACTTGGAGCCATGCAAGGAACGAGTAAAGAAGTAAAAATGCATGAAGTGAAATGTCGGGTATTTTACAACTGAAAGACGATGCAAACTTTGATTTAAACTGACTTTTTCTGGTCAACTTAAATACGACTAATGATGCAAAATGTGATGAATGAAGATATTTACTAATGATTGTGACTAAATAACAAAATATGATATGAAAGTGCGACTAAAACATATTAGGGGCGAAATTTAGGGTGCAACAGTGTGCCTTGATGAATCAGTCCTCGAGAACCCATAATCAACCGTACTTTTGGCTTGGGAGACTCAAAACCTTAATTGAGGCGCGACACCTGATGCTCTTGATTCAGACCTGTCTCTGCACATGAAACAAAAGAAAACATGAACATACACCTTTGTATGCGATTAGAAATTAGGGATACATAGGCTAAAAATGTTCAAAACACTTGACAATCTTCGCATAGTCAAAGCTCGAAGGTGAGAGGTTAAAACCAACCGTATTTCGTGACCTTGGCTTATGTTTTAAAAAAATGCGAAAATAAAAATGGGATCTTAGGTCAAAAATTGGGGTACAACACCTATGATTAATGAAGATACACTTCCTTCAATCGAAGAAATGGAGCTTCTTAAAAAAACTAAGCCCCTAGAGTACATCAAACTTTTCAAAGCTCGAAAAGAGTCGCTTGCACAAAGTATTTGCCCTAGTCAAACAACTACTTCAAGTGGCGCTTCCTCTAGTGAAACGAATGAAGAACTTCTCCAAAAAAATTAAGGAAAAAGTATTTGGGGTCCACTTGTTCGCACTTGTGAAGGAGAATGCTACTGCTGGTGTCTCTTTGAGGAAACTCATTAACAAAATTGATCTGGTTAATTTCCCCCCTACAACAACTGAATTGTTGATCGACATGACCACCCTCATCAATAATCTGGAAGCATATTTTCTCATGGATAAGAATTTTGATTTGAAGATCATAGAAAAACAAACCCTTCAAGAGACTAAGTGGTCTAAGGCCTTCGAGTTATCAGAGAAAGCTGAAAAACACGAAGAAACTCTCAAACTTGCCCAAGAGGAACATGGTAAAAATGCTAGGTCCATCACGCTCTAGAAGCAACAAATCGAAGAGTTGCAGAGACAAATTTCTCAAACAGAGGATCGTCGGAAAGTTCTCGAAGCCATGAACAATAACGAGGCCAACGAAGAGCTGACTCAAAGCGTTCAATTCATTTATGAAGCTAGAGGCTTATAAGATAAGATCACCTCTCATCGCACAACCAAAGCTTCGATTGACTGTAGGCTAGGATTCTTGAAGGCAAAGTATGACAAGATGAAGGATAACTTGCCTTTCTAAAATTTGTATTTGAATGTTTTTCTCCATTATGCATTAGCTTTTCTTAAAGCCCTTTTGTAATATTTTGACAGAGCCATTTTGGCACCCTTTTATCTTATACCTTGTTGGCTTCGTTATTTTACTACTTTACTACTGTGTCATAATTTTTAAATCTTGAAGGAAAGGTTTATATTTTTTTAAATACTTACCGTTAATTTTCAAGACTCTTCAATCTTATGCTATTTCTTCGATTTCGTAAGCATTGTTAGTGAATGTTCGAATGATTCGAAAGGGGCCTTCCTAATGTGGGGACCATTTTCCTAATAACTTATTCTTTCGATCGATTGGAAAAATCACCTTCCAAATCAAGTCATCATTTGAGAAGACTTTGCCCTTAACTCTCTTATTATATGTTCTGGCTACTCTTTCCTTTTGTCTTCTTACAACTTCCAAAGCATGTAACCTTTCTTCATCCAAATCCACCAATTCGTTCATCATCATCTCCCAATAGAGATCTGTGGGAATTTCATTTTGCCTTTGGATTCTAACTGACTGTAAGTAAATCTCCAATGGAAAAACTGCATCATGTCCAAACGTTAGATGAAATGGAGTTGTGTCTGTTGCCTCTTTGGGGGATGTTCGACAAGCCCATAAGACTTGATCTAAGGTTTTGTGCCAATTCTTTGGCTTTATTCCCACATGTCTCTTGATTAGCCCAATGATTACCTTATTAGCCGCTTTGACTTTTCCATTTGCTTGTGCATAATAAGGCGTATATGTTAGTAATTTGAAACCCATATCTTTAGCGAACTCTTGCATCTTTCGACCATTAAATACTGATCCTTGATATGTTGTAATGGTTTCTGGGATTCCAAATCTATAAACAATATGCCTCTGGATGAATTTGATGATGCTTTCTTGATCAACATTCACCAAAGGTGTTGCTTCTATCCATTTTGTGAAATAATCTATTCCCACTAAAATGTATTTCTGATTCTTTGAAGATGATGGTCTAATTTCGCCAATCAAATCCAATGCCCAACCTCTAAAGGGCCATGGCTTGACAATTGAATATAGTTCACTTGCAGGAGCGTGCTGAATTCCTGCACAAATCTGGCACTCTTGGCATCCTTTAGCAAAATCTATACAATCTTTTAAAATTGTAGGCCAATACAGGCCATATCGAAACAAAAACCACTTCATCTTGTGACCTTCTTGATGTGCTCCACATGCCCCCACTATGCACGTTTTCTAGTGCTAAATAAGCTTCACTTTCTCCTAAGCATTTCAACAAGACTCCTTCTGGGGTTTTCTTAAACAATTAGTTTCCTATTAGAACATAACTTAAGGCACGATATTTTACCTTTAAGTATTTGCTATTGGATCTTACAAATAATTTATTATTGGACTTCCCCAATTTGTATCTGCTAAGCTATCTATGGCTAATATTTCGAAATGTACTTCGTTTGCATAACCTAGACTTGAATTTTTTAGATCTGCTAGAGAAAGTTTAGTAGTTAGTACTTTGCCACGTACTTCAATCAAATCTTCCAATATTTCTTTGGATACTTTATATCCTGAAGCGATCTGAGCCAAATTATTTGCTTCTTGATTCTTCAACCTAGAAATGTGCTTGTATCTACATACTCAAACTTTCGAAGCAACCTGTTTGCTATCACAAAGTAAAGTATCAAGTTTTCTTTTATACACTTGTACTCTTTAGTAATTTTTTTGATTACTAATTCAGAGTCACCCATTATTTCGACTCTAGTTTCCCTCAATTCCAATAAAGCTTCAAGTCCTGCTATCAATGCTTCATATTCTGACTCATTGTTTGAACAAGGGGGTCCTTCTATTTTGTACTTAAGCTTTATTGGAATTTTATCTGGAGAAATAATCAGAATTCCAACTCCACTTCCTCCCTTATATGTAGAACCATCAAAGAACAATTTCCACGGTTCTAACTCCACAAGATTCTGGGATGCTTCGACCAATGCATGGTCGACAATGAAATCAGAGACTACTTTCCCCTTCATTTCTTTTAAAGGCATGAAAGTCAAAGAGTACTCTGTTAGAGCCAATGCCCATTTACCAATTCGACTATGTAAAATTGGTTTAGACAACATATGCTTAATAACATCAAAATATGAAGAAACGTAAACATTGACTGGTTTTATATAATATTTCAATATTGTACATGATAAGTACAAGCAAAGACATGATTTCTCTATTATACTATATCCAGGCTCTGTGTCATTCAGTACTCTACTTAAGTATTAAATGGCCTTTTCGACGCCATTTTCATCTTCTTGAGCCAGCATGCTTCCTATAGTTTTGTCTTGCGCAAATATGTACAACCTCATGCACTTGTCTCTTTGAGGAGACGACAGAATAGGTGGGTTCACCAAGTACTATTTGATTTTCTCGAACACCTATTGATGTTCTGCATTCCATGCAAAGTCTCCTTGCTTCAGCCGCAAGAGTGGAGAGAGGGATTGAGTTCGACCACTTAGGTTAGATATAAATCTTCGTAAGAAGTTTATCTTTCCCAACAGCGATTACAACTTTTTCTTCGTCGATGGCGCTTTCGCTTCCATTATTGCCTTCATTTTGTTTTGGTTGATTTCTATGCCTTTCTTATGGACCACAAAGACAAGAAAGTCACCAACCTGCACAAAGAATGCACATTTAAGGGGATTCATTTTCAGGCCATGTTTTCTCAGTCTTTCGAATGACTGGCAAAGGTGATCCAAATGACTAGATCCTGATATAGATTTTACTATTATATCATCAATATAGACCTACATGAAATTCTCAATGAAATCATGGAATATAGAGTTCATTGTTCTTTGATAAGTTGCCCCAGCATTTTTTAAACCAAATGGCATAACCACCCATTCATAGGTGCCTATTGCCCCAGGGCATCAAAATATTGTCTTTGGCACATCCTCTTCTGCAATAAAAATCTGATTGTATCCTAAATATCCATCAAGCATACTAAGATATTTGAAACCAGCAACAAAATCTACTAATATTTCAGCCACAGGCATTGGATATCCATCTTTAGGAGTTGCAAAATTTAAATCATGAAAGTCTATGCATACTCTAAGAGATCCATTATTTCTTAATTACTGGTACTATATTTGCAATCTATTCGACATACCTTGTGGTCCGGATGAACTTGCAGCACAAAAGTCTTTCAACTTCTTCTTTTATCTTTGAGAGAATCTCTGGTGCAAATCTTCTTGGAGTCTGCTTGACGGGCTTCTTGCCATCCTTTATGGGCAGCTTTAATTTGACCAGGTCCCAGCTTAAACCATGCATTTCGTCGTAGTCCCAAGCAAAACAATCTTTGTACTCCTTAAGCAAGTGGATCACTTCTGCTTTTATTCTTGGGCTAAGCTTCGAACTGACATACGTGGTTCTTTTTACAGTCCCATTTCCTAGATCCACTTCGTCAAGAGGGTCTTGTGCTAGCATCTTCACGTTCGACGCCACTGGACCCTTCTCGAATCCCAAAGGCCCATCATCGTATATACCGTCCAGCCTTTGGTCTTTTTCTTTGATGGATTTCTCTTTGTTAGGGGGTTTTGGTTTGAATAACACCCCAGGTCCTTTTGTATGATTTTTTTCTTCATTGGCCTTCATAGCCATAATCTTCACTTCGGCTTCCAAAGCCGATTTTAATTTGTTTTCAGCCAAATAGGCCGAAATCTTTTCGAAGAAGGAGGACTCAGACATGATCACTATCTTCGTCATCCCAGCCTGTAGGACATATTCCTGGGAGTCTAGGTGTATCATCTTCTTTCCCCATAGTTTCCTTATCCTAGCAAAATCCATGCTTTGGATGTAGGGTCAGAAAATACATAGCATTTTTGTTTGGCGTATATGCGTCATCTGCAGCACTACAAGACCCTGTGTTGGCCATATTTTGATCAAAATTTCTTCGATCAACTTGATTCACCTCCGCCATATAATAGATTTTGTCAGCTTTGATGTTTTCTACAATTCCATCTTCTCTCCAAATTGCCACATGCTGGTGCATTGAGGAGGGAATTGCGCCTATTCCATGAATCCATTTACGACCCAAAATTAAGTTGTAATTTGTCTTGGCCTTTATGACCATGAACATAGTTGGTCTTGTAATGGTTCCTACAGTGAGATAAACTTGAACTACGCCGAGAACATGACCAATCTTCCCTTCGTAGTTAGATAATACCATATTATGGGGTTTTATATCTATATCATACATACCTATCCTCTTCAGCAAGAACTGGGGAATTAGGTTGACAGTAGTACCCCCGTCTATCATCACTTTGTTGATCCCCACTTGTTCAATTTTTCCTCTAATAAATAGAGGCTTCAGGTGATTCTTCATACCTTGGTCCGGTCTTTCAAAAAACGCATTTTGTTCTTCGACTGCTCTATTATTCATAACATAATAGCACACAGGCTTGCACTTTGCCATTTCTAATTCATCTTCTTTTTCAGAATCTTCTATCTCTGTCACTTGGTCATATTCATAGGGTAGTACAGAAACTACACTGTAGTTGATATTCAAAGAGGACTCCCCATCTGATTCGAAGTTATCAGTAAGCATGTCCTCATCATTAGTTGGCTCTTCGTTAGTCCTTTCTATGGTCACCTCTGTCTTCTAGGGGAAAAATCCTCCTTTGTGCTGGGGACATGTCTTCGACAGGTGCAGCAGATGAAGTCTGATTCGTACTTCATTCCCCTACTTCGTTTCTTGTAAGTTCTCTTTGATCCTTCTTGGTCCTCTGGTATCTTCGCCATTGGGGCCTTATCATTGTGTTTTTTCCTTTATAGTTCTTAGACACATATGCTCGTTGCTTCGTTGACTAGAACTTCCTTCGATATGCCCACGCTGATCTGCCACCTTCCTCGAAACTCTTCCATTTCCCTTTGCCTTTTCCTTCCCCCTTGCTTTGACTAAAATTAAACCACTTGTCTGTTGGGATATTGGCTGGTGGCTTGAAGGTGACTTGTCGATTTACTTTGGGGTATGGGCTATCTTCCCTTTTAAGAATTCCTTTTGCATTGGTTACATACCTCTCCCTGTCATTCCTTTGATTGTTCCAACATTGAGCATAAGGAATTCTTTCAAATGCTTCAGCTTCCTTTCTATCATAAACAGTGCTACACCATGGGCACATTAAGACTTCTGATCCTGTCTTATGACAACGAACCAGAAAACCCATCAATCTTTCTCCCATTTTTGGGTATGGTAGCAACTCTTTATCACTCCTCCAGTTGTTTCCAGCCCTCTCTTGGTACACTTTCTGGTATGTTGTCGCAACGCCTCGATCATCCATAATGCTGCAGCTAGCACACAGTAGTCCTTCAGGATTCTTTGTATGAAATGAAAAAGATACTCGACCAGGCTTACTTTTTGGTGCCCATTTCATATCCTGTCATTCTCCATCTTCAAACGTCTTTCGATCTCCCCCGTTTCTGGGGACAACTGGTTCAGATCCACCATATTTACTTCAAACTTGGGACCTTCAGCAATCTCAAGCTCTTCGAATCTAACTCTAAGACCCTCAATAGTCTTCGACTTGCCAGCAACTTTGTCATTGCCATTAGTAGTATTGCCTTATTTCTGGCCCATGATACCCTCAGTAGCCCCTAAGTATCTTTTGATACCTTCTCAGTATCGAGTTGGCCTCCTTCAATTTTGACATCATCAACCATGTCAATATCTACAGGATCTGCAAAGTTTGTCTCAACAATATGAAGAGGATCTTTGTTGACCTTAATTAGGTTCTTGGGCTTCTCTCCGAACTTTATCCTTCCTTCCTTGATAGCACTCTGTATCAAGTCCCTGAAAAGATAGCATTGTGAGGTTTTATGGCCTAAGAAATTATGATACTTACAAAAGCCCCTTTTCTTCCGTTGTTCTAACGAAGGAATTTTAGCACCAGGGGGCACTATCATCTGGCCATATTTCACTAAAAAATCAAATATTTCGTCACACTTGGTGATGTCGAAAGTATAGGTTTTCTTTAGGAATTTGTCATTCCTTTCTGGTTCGACGAGATTTTTCCCGCTCGCAGGCGTTAACACTTTGCAAGGATATGGTGGTCCTTGCTTTAACTCTACAATATCTATCTCGTGTTCTTCAACCTCTAAAAAATCATCTCCGACATCTCTTTCATCTGACCAGGCTTCGATATAAGCCACTCTTTCTTTCCTGTGGCTTTTGTTAGCCCTTTATTTTTCGATCTTCAAATGCTCCACCTGTCGAACCTTGTTATCCAGTTGTGCCATATCTCTCAGATACTGGGGATCCAACTTCTTCCTAATAGAGAAGTCCAATCCTCTTGCTGCCATTTCGACCAACTCGTGTTCAGGCACTTGTGTGAAACATCTTGCCTTCAACAGATGGAACCTGTTAAGATATTCGTCTATAGGCTCGCTGAATTTGAGCTTAACGTCTTCCAATTCGCTCAGGCTGATTTTGGTTTGACCTACATAAAATTGTTCATGAAATAATCTCTCTAATCGATTACAATCATGGATGGAATTCGCTGCAAGAGTGGTAAACCAAGTAAAAGTATTGTTGGTTAGTGAACTAGGGAAATACTTAATCCTTATATTTTCATTGTTTGCTATATCCCCTGCTTCTGTAAGATATCTAGAAACATGTTATATGGTTGACTCACTGGTGTCACCAGAAAACTTTGTAAATTTTGGCACTTTCCATCCCCTAGGCAACTCAGTTTGCTGGATGTATTCAGACAAAAGGGATGTATAATTTGGCCTTCGTATGCCAATATTCACTCCACTTCGTGCCATGATTCTTTCGACTATGCCTGCTAGATTATTATTTCCTACCATATCATCTTACCGACATCCTTGGAGAACTTCGTCAACATCTTGGTTTCGATTCACCATGATTACCCTTCTTTGTGGTTCCTCCCTGGGAATAACCTGTTGAAATCTGGGTGGTTCTTCCGTTCAAACTGGTTGTTGAATTTCAACTTCTGGGTGTATTACTGGTTGGGCCTGGTCAATGGTTGGTTCTTCTTGGAACATGATGCCTTGATTCTCCCTCATCCATGTAGGTTGTGGTTGTCAAATTGGTTCTCTGGGTGCACCAAAGAAATCTGCAAGGCGCCTAACTTGTGCTGCCATTTGTTAGTTTGCTTGGGCATTCTGCAAGTTCGTCTGTGTGGTGCTTTGGATTAAAGGGTTAAAAATTGTACTCATTTGATGGGTGAGTACTCCCACCATTTCGTGGTTACTATCATCCATCTGTTGCCTCAAGATGGCCTACGTATTTGTGGTAATAGGAGGCAATTGAGCAACATATCCTGGCTGCAAGTTATTTCGTGCCATATGGTTTACCCCTGAACCTGATCCTTGTAATGGCGAAAAGGCAGATGTTAACAGACGTGTATATGTCGAAGTGTTATTTTGAAGTCTTTCCATGAACGAAGTTGGCATTCCATATAATGGAACTGATGTTGGGATTGTGAATCTTGGTGCATATGTTCTAGAGACACCGCCTACTGAAGGCTAGGGGTCACGGGTGGATTTTGACTGGCCACAGATATTACAAAAGGTTCATTTTATGTGTTTGATAATATGGCTGAAGCATTTGTATTTGGGGGTATAACTGTAGCATTTGTAGTCGAGGGAATAATTACAGTCCCTTGACTTGTTGCCATGGCCTCGATTGTACTCGAAGCGCTCGTATTCCCTCCTGTGGGAGGAGGAACTTGTTGTGCACTGCTAATGGGTGGGTTAGACATTTTCCTATTGTATTTCGGTTTTGGTCTAGGGTATGTGGTATTGGCTAATTTTCCACTTCTTAATCTTATGCAACAAACAAGTTAGGAAACACAGATTATAAAAAAAAAACTAAATACTAGACACAGAGTCCCAGTGGGCATGCCAATTTGTTTACCCTGGAATTTGGTAAACAACCACTGATCTTTAAATCCTTTAACAGATTCAGTTACTCACGAGATCGATCATATTGATCTCAGGACTATTATGTTCTATTATTTAGAAAGTATATTTTGATGATAATCTCTTTAAACAAAATGAATCACTTCGTATGTCAAAGTGAAACTTCTTTATCAAAGTAACGAAATATAAACTAGTCTAGACTGGGAATTGTAAAGAACGTAAATAACGTAAAGAAATTTCATTGAATGTAAATGGCATTGAATATAAAATATGGTGCATCATACGTACATTCTTGTTAACTCTTTTCTTGAACTCTGGTACTTTAAGTATTTTGAGTATTTTGTACAAATATGTGAACACACCAAATTGAAACACAAAAGCTACAATTTAGATAACTTCGACCCTAACGGTCTTCTAACAAACTAATGCCACGTTTCCGCTGGCATGCCTTCAATAATCCAAGAGATTCCATGCGTCCTTCTGGATAAGAATTAATATTCGAATTCAAACTTTTCGTTATCCTCCTTGAGCGCCAAAATATGATAATGGTCAAAGTATAAAGTTTTAAACCATATTTCAAATAATAACTTTATTTCGCAATTCAAATTATGAACTATCCATCAATCTCTTAATGAATTTTGAATTTGAATCTTCATGGCTTTTAACAAACAAAAATAGCCAAACAGTTCTCTAAGTATATTAAGACCATTGACTCAACTCAATTTCTCCTTAGTCGAAATTTCCTGCCAACATATATACATTTTAATTCTTGTACATTATTCAAGTTCAATATGGTTGTAATAGATAATAGGTTTAATTTCTTGCAATCCCCATTTGTAAATTTGTACACCCCATCCCCAAATGATGTAATAGCGTAGGATATTTACTTTCCTCAATTTATCGCTTTCATATAAATGCTAGTAATTTAGGGTTTGTATGGAAAGATAAAATCAATGCTTAGAAAACCATAATCCGAGATAAACCAAGCATGAAATACAAACACTTGTACACTTTGAACCTCTAGGGTCTACTCCACTTTGTTGCCTTAAAAATGGTCATGTTATGCGTGTGAGACACCTTAGCAAAGAACAATAAAAAATACCAGATCATAGTCCCTCGACGACGCTTCGAATGTTTCCTTACAAATGATCTTAGACCCTTAAGAAACATGCTAAGGTATCTCACAACATTTCATTTTATGACTATACGATGACCCATGCCCGTCCCTTCACATCCAAAGATAAGGCTTCTTACCAATCAATGGTAAGATAGCAATGTCAAAAGAAGAGAGAAATGAACAAAAGACTTTTGACTAGGTAGAAAGTTCTTAGTTGCTTGCTCACAATCCATCTTCAAAAACAAACATCTCTCAAAACACACCAAACACTTTCAAAACATGAAATATTTTCAAAAAGTCCAACACTTTTTATGCAATCTTATAAAGATGAGAATCATTACAAAGTTTGCCTAAAAGAAGGCGCTTTTCAAAAATACTTTCAAAACCCACCACAAACACATTCCAAACAAAGCAATTTTCAAAAGTTATATAGTAAGTAACTAAGAGCCCGTAGATAACTACGGATGAAAAGGGTGCTAACACCTTCCCTTTTCATAACCTGCCCCCCGAACTCAAGAAAGTATCTCGAAGGTATTTCCTGTTCTTTTCACCCTTTCCTTATTTGATAAAAGAAAAGTCAGTGGAGACTCTTGATATCCGTAACAATTGCGATAAATCGCAAAACAACCAAGTTAGTTCTCCCACCCTATTACAGAACTGGCGACTTTGCTAGGGAGTACTGAAAAGTGGGGTTACCTTAGAGTTAGATAACATTTACTTGATTTTATTGTTTGATTTGTTTGATTTACATTTATGGGTCCTTGTTTGGGTTTGCAATGATCCTCTACCCGGATTTGGGAACACCATTAGGTAAATAGCAAAGATTGTGAAGATTGTACAGTGTAGACCGATATGGTTGAGACAATAGCTATGTTAGTGTGACATATTTGTGGGTACCAGTATCCCTTATGGAGAATTAAGGAGAATATGGGGCCGCTGAGTGATGTCATGAAGCACTAACGAACCTTAGAACCATTAATTAAACAACTTGGCCATTAGGAAGTAGTGAGATAGCCGGTTTCCGGTGGAAAGCTGAAAATTGGTTGATACTCGATACTACGCCTCATTGAGATCGAACTTTTGAAATATTTTGGCTGCAAGAAAAGACTGATTTTGCTAAAACAATGTCCAATGAAGAAAGATCAGTGATATTGAGATTCCCTAGAACCTGATTACTTTCTAGGACAGGTTAAACCAGCTAAACTTCAAGAGGGTACTTACCTATAAACTCCATGCAAGCCTAAACCTAAGGTCTTTGTGTGTTTTGTTTGTAATTATTATTGATGTCATCATAAAACATCATAAAATCATAAATAATTCTCACTAACCATTTCAAGGATTTAGGAATTTATCTTTGTTCTATTTTGTAGGTCATAACTTCTACTCGTAGGAATACCATCCGAGTCAACTTCATGAAAGTGAATCCTCAACTTCAAGAGTTAGCATCAAGAGTGCCTGGATATTCTCGTTTCACCAAGAAATATGGTCAACTTCTCAACTAGGCTACCTCAAATTTCCAAGAAGAAATGATGTGTGTGCTTCCAATTCTTTGATCCTATGCATCATTGCTTCACCTTCCTCGACTACCAATTGGTGCCTACATTAGAATAATCATCTCAATTGTTAGGAGTGTCTGTGCTTAATCAAATACCATTCACCGATTTGGAAGAGACTCCAAAACCTGAAGTTATTGCCAAGGCTTTGCATTTGAAGAGATCTGACATCGTGGAAAATTGGGAAACAAGAAGTGGAGTTAAGGGTTTCTTAGGCAAGTTTATGTTGGAGAAGGCTGGTTTATTCTGGGAAGATATGAATTTTCAAGATTTTGAGGATGCCTTGGCCCTTCTAATCTATGGTTTGGTTATATTTCCTAATCCGGACCAACTCATATATGTGAATGCCATCAAGATTTTTCTCTCTCGTAATCCCATACCTACTTTGCTTGGAGACATTCTACATTGTTTCCACACTCGCACCATGGACAAAAAGGGTACTATTTTGTGTTGCATTCCATTACTCTCTAGATTCTTTATTTTGCACCTACCCCAATATGTTGGGAAGAACGAGCAAGGCTTAAGATGGTCTAGTAGGTTGATGTCACTCACACATTCTGATATTTATTGGTGTGCTTGATCTATGGAGGACATTACTAATATCGACCGTTATGGGGAATTCCCTAATGTCCCTCTACTTGGCATCAGGGGAGGTATTACCTACAATCCTTGTTTGGCTTTGCGACAGTTTGGGTATGCTAGGAGGGATAGCCCTCATGATGCACTTTTCCAAGGAATTGCATTCGACTACGAGAGCGATGTCCAAGATTATCGTCAGAGATTCATACGAGCTTGGGGCATGGTTAACAAGGTTGATAGCAAGACGTTAGGGCATAAAAACTCAATTACTTTGGAACCTTATCTCAACTGGATACGAACTCACACCTAAAACCTCATGATGCCTTATGAAGCCATCCTACCTATCATCATAGAGCATGTCGCCGAAGGAGATGTTCCTTATAAGGTCCTTTATCCTAACATGCATACTTCTCTTGAAGATTTACAAAGAGCTTGGATTCAGCTAAAGGAAGAGAGAGACACCTTCTATACCCCGTTCTATGCAAGTGAAAATAAGGTTTTGGAGCTTACAAGACAGCTTCATGAAGAGCAAAGTTTGAACGCCTACATCGCGCCAAAGAGGATGCGCTCGACCCTTTTGTTTTAGGAGTTTATTTTGTGTTTATTTCCTCCATTGTAAGCCCAAGAGGCATGTTTGTAATCAATTTGAACTTATTAATACAATTGATGTTTGTTCCTTTTGTCTAAATAAATTTAAATCTTTGAAGTCCTTGAAAGCATTTGCATACGCATTTTCATGCATCATAACATAAACATGTTTTCCATAACAGGTTTCCTTATATTTCTACTATTTATTTCAGTAAGATGGATATCGAACAAACAACGAAGGACTTGCAAGCACAAAATTCTCAGTTCCAAGAGACCTTGTTGACCCTGGCTAAGGGGCAACAAGAGCTGATGACTATGCTAGTAGCCAAGAAGAAATCCAAAAAGAAGGCCTTCATCAACATGGGTAAGAGGTTCAAAGGTTCGGTTCGTCTGGTAAAGATAGTCGAAGAGTCGTCTGAGGAGGAAGAAAATCAAGACGAAGAGGCAAGAAGCACCCATGTTGGGGGTGCCAATAATCAAGCTTCCGAAGAAGAAGACTACTTTGATGAGCAATACCCTCCAGTTGAGGATAAATACAAGGAGTTGGAGGATAGACTAAAGGCTGTTGAAATTCAAGCTGTGTCTGGTTTGGATTTTGGTGAGTTGGGCTTAGTACCTGGGGTCGTCATTCCCCATAAGTTCAAAACACCGGTCTTCGCCAAGTATGACGGGGTTTCTTGTCTAAAACTTCATCTATGGTCTTACGTGCACAAGATGCAGCCGCACACTACCGACAAAAAACTCTATATCCATTTCTTCCAAGAGAGTCTGGCTGGGACTCAAATAGAATGGTTCTATCAATTGGAGGGTTCCCGCATCCACACATGGGAAGATCTAGCCACTGTTTTTTATCATCAATATCAATATAATGCAGATCTAGCACCAACCAGATTCGAACTTCAAGGTATGACAATGGATACTAATGAGGGGTTTAAGGAGTACGCACAAAAATGGAGGGATCTTGCTGGTAGGGTCCAACCAGCGCTAACTGACAGAGAACTAGTTGACATGTTTATGGGTACATTAACTGGCCCATTTTTCAACCTATTGATTGACAGTTCTTCGTCTGGTTTCACCGAGTTGATCCTAACTGGTGAAAGGGTCGAAAGTGGATTTAAGAGCCGAAAAATTCCCATGACATCTGCTTCTGCATCCAATGCTATAAAGAAACCTTTCACTGGAAAGAAGGAAACAAATGTTGTGTATAGGGAAAGGGCCCATATCAAGAAGGATCATCGACCTTCTGTTAAGGTTGTGTTAATCTCCAACCCTCAATCTGCTCAAAGGCAATCATCCAACAATCAACAATCTGAAGTTCCTCAAAGACAGTTCACGAGAATAAGCATGTCGTTGTCCCAAGCCTTACAACATCTGTTGAAGGCCAACTTAGTGACATTGTGCAATCCACCATCCAATCCAGACATTTCATCACCTAAGTACAATCCAAATGCCAAGTGCGCGTATTATTCGAACATCCTTAGGCATGAAATTGATCAATGCTGGGCTTTGAAGAATAAGATTCAAGATCTGATAGACAATAAAATAATTGAATTTGATCCACCTGCTACTCCAAATGTGATAACCGCACCAATGTCGAACCATGGCAAAGTTGTTATTGCAATTGATGATACTACTTTTGTTTCCTCCATTGAGGATTTAACAACTCCATTAACTACCGTGAAGGATAATTTTCTGAGAGTCGGGATGTTCCCTGGATGTTCTAAAGATTGTGTTTGTTGTGATCAACAATTAAATGGGTGCAAGCGGTTGAAGGAAGGTGTGCAATGCCTGATAAATAGTCGCGACATTCTGTTTGAGAAGATTCCTACCATCAAGAGTTTAACCAACAAAGATGAAAACCTTTCCATAATAACAATCTCCAATAAGCCGCTTAGGATCCCCTCAAAGGGTCCTATCAGAATTTCAAATGAACCAACCATTGCTCCTTTAATAATCACTGCCGCTGGGCCTATTCCCTACTCCTCTAATAAAGCAGTTCCATGGAACTATGGTGTCGAGGTTTATTACCATGGGATAAAACAAGATTTTGGATCAACAAAGATGAAGCTGATGTCACCAATATTGCAGGTTCTAGTAAAGTAACAAGAACAGGGAGAATCTTTCCCCCTGATATTTCACTGCCCGCTATAGCAACTCTCGTCCGCATAACCAATAACAAGTCTAGTGCAAACACTAGAGGCAAAGAGAAAGAAGGTGAGCCTGTTGTGATAGAGGCACCTACCAAAGATACTGATGTTGAAGAACCCTCCACTCGAGAGATGGAGGAAATCCTGAAAATCATGAAGAAGAGCAACTTCAAAATAGTCGAGCAGCTGGGGCAAACCCCCTCCAAAATTTCCATGTTGTCATCGTTACTTTGTTCTGACGTTCATGCTCAGGCTCTAATCAAGTTCTTGAAGAAAGCCCATGTGCCCCAAGAAACCACAGCTGACCAGTTTGAGAAATGTGTAGCAAGTTTTAAGGGCTAACAATGGATTAGGGTTCTCTGACACTGATTTGACTCCTATGCGAAGGAATCACAATAAAGCCTTGCATATCTCTATTGAAAGCAAAGGGACCACCCTGGCCCATGTCCTAATTGATATTGGCTCATCTTTAAATGTGATACCCAAAGGTGCTTTGGACCGGCTAGATTGTGAAGGACTGGCTTTGAAGCCAATATTATCGTAAGGGCTTTCGATGGGTCTAAGAGAATGGTTCATGGAGAGGTGGATCTCCAAATTAAATTTGGCTCACATATTTTCAGCTATACCTTTTATATAATGGACATACGTCCCACCTACTCTTGTTTTCTTGGGCGCCCTTGGATCCATGGGGCAGGGGCAGTAACATCCACCCTTCATCAAAAATTAAAGTATCCAGTCAAAGGGAAGTACACAGTCCCGCCTACCCTTTTTAAAGATTTTGAGTTTGGGGGGTAGGTTATGGAAAGGGAAGGTGTTAGCACCATTTCCATCCGTAGTTATCTACGGGCTCTTAGTAGCTAGCTAACTTTGAAAATGCTTTTTTGTGTAAGTGTATTTGAAAATATTTTTGAAAAGAAGCCTTAGTGCGGCGATTTTTGTAATGTTTCTCGTATCTTTGAGAATGTATACAAAGTGTTTTGTCTTTGAAAATATTTTAAAAAAAAGTTTGTGTATGTGTGAAAAATTGTTTTGTTTGTTTTTATGAGCAAGCAACTATAAGCGGTCTACCTACTCGAACGGTCTTTGTTCTTTTCCTCTTTTCCTTTAGACAGTGACACCCTACTATTAGTCAGTAGGTAGCCCTATCGTTGGATGTTTTGAGGGACGGGCGAGGGTCATCGTACAGTCATAAAGGCAACTCGTAGGGTACTTTAGCAATTTTATCGTAAGGGACTAGATCGTTTACTGAAGGCAGAATCGAAGGGTCATCGAGGGAATACAATCTTTTTTAACTGAGGGTCTTTGCTAAAGTGTCCCACGTTCGAGGGACGTGACTGTTTTTGCGAAGGAAAAAAGTGGAGGTACCTTATAGGTGTACGTGTGCGAGTGTGTTGTGTTTCAGTTATTTATCTTTAAACATTTAGGTTTTTCTATCGTTTGCTTTTAGTCTTTTCATACACGCCTATTAGCATTCTTCTAATAGTTAAATATATGTGCAGAAAATAAAGTGCATAAAATTGAATCTACGCTATTATAAAGCTTCGAGATGGGGGAAATTACAAACCAAAAATGGGGAAAGAAAAAATGTAAAGGGTCATAAATTAAGCTAACAACCTTTGGACAATTACATGATTTATGAAAATAATGCGAATAAAAACATATGAACGCGCGAAGAAGAAAAGAGGGGAAAGATGTAAAACCTAAAAATAATCTAAGTGATAAAAATAAATATTTTTTGTTGTATTTGTATTAGGAAAAATAATAATTGAATTAATGGAAACCTAATTCTAATTAGTTTATTTAATTAAGAAAAAGATGATTAAATAATTAATTAAAATTTACAATAATTAAATTAATTAGAAAAAACTTAAGTCTAATATTTTTTGTGATTTTATGTTTTTTTTATGTTCATAAAAAAAGATTTAAAGAAAATTAAATAAATAAAACAATAAAAAAAAAGAAAAATAAAATGGGTCAGGCACTGCAAAAAGTAGTTAGAGGGTGTGAAATAGCAAAAAATTCCCAGACCCATTAGCAATAGGGCCCAGGCGCCTGGAGATCCAATGAGGGAAGCTTCTTGGGGTTCATCATGGGGACACGCCTTTGAGGCTTTAGATCTAGCCTGATGAAACATGGTGGTCAGGAAATGGAGGTGCATCGTGCTCATATTTGGTCCCACTGATACCTAATCCATAGATTCATATAAACTCAAACAAATGTTAGCATACCATGAAATGTGTTTAAAACCATATATTTAAAATTTTAAACTTTACCAAACCGATGTTATCAAATGGGGGCATTCTAGGCTTGTGATGGACTGATCTTAGGCCTTGTAAAAACTCCTAGAGACTTCAGGAGGATGGCTTGAGGCTTGGTTTCAATCGAAAGAGGCTTGAACTTTGAGATATGACTTGCACCAATTCTTTGATTTTTTTTGGAGAGCTTTTTTAGAGAGCTTTTGGAGAACTTTTGCATGTAGAAATTTTGTGCTCCCTTGATCTACTTTGGCTTGTCTTTATATAGAGAGAGTGAGTGGCTTACTATAATGGCAAGGAATCAAGCTTTGATGGCCTTAACAAAACAAGATAAAACACATTCAAAACTTGCCAAAATGAGATATATCTTGCCATTTTCGAATTTGCATGAACCTCGACATCTTGTATGTATCTTGCACGAATTAATGGGCTCCAAAGTGAATCAAATCCAGCCCATATGCATAGTACATGATTTTAGTGATGTTATTTAATTTATTTTTCATTTATTTGAATAAAAAAAATATAAATAAAATAATAATAAAATACAAGACAAGGTAAGAGTAATTTTAGGAGTCTTTTAAAAGGTCATGGACATGTTTTAAGTCCAAAAAGTTAGGTCACAAGTCCAAACTTTCAAGTTTGCACATTTAGCATTTCATGCATTTCTTAAAAATTGCCTAACTTGTGCAACTCATAACTTGCTCAATTTTCATATTTAGAATATGATATTTGACTTTTTGGAAATCCCAAGATGTCCTATGCAATCTCTATGTTGATCATTGTTTCTTTTGAAGACGTTATCTTGATGTAAGTTGCCTTGACAAAAAGTGTCTTTTGTTGACTTTTGAAAATGACCTATAATGTCTGAGCTTATATCTTCCAAATGAAGCATATTTTGGACTTGGGAGTAAAAAAAAGTTGAATATAATTGAATTTTCTTCTAAATGAGCTTTGGTTGGGGATAAGTTTATAAAGTATGTGAAAGTTATGTCTGGTCAAAGTTTAGTTGACTTCTCCTAAGGAAAACCTAATTTGGAAATTTTTTACTTTTGATGATCTAAGGGATTTCATTGAGGAATCATGATCAACCCTTGATCAAATGATGAATATCACTTCAAAATATTGATGTTGACCAAAAATCTTGAAGTTTGACTGTATGTTGACCATGATTGACTTTTTGACCAATATAGTTGATTTTCAATCATTTGAGTCATTGACTGAGCAAACTTCTGATGTAGGGATTGAAACTTCACATGAACCTTGTTAAGGACCTATCAATAACAATGGAAGCCACTTGTGACCTTTGCAAACCAAATTTCTTTGAGAAACTCCAAACCCTAGTTGTAGGCCTTTGGTTTGGGAGGTGCATCTTGACTATTTAACCCTTGAGTGTATTAACTATTTGAAGAGACTTGAAAGAATGTCTTGAGGAAAATGGGAGGGAAAACTTTGGGTTACAACAACCATGTTGATTGTAGTATTTGCAGTACAGATATCCAGGGATGTGATAAGATAAAAGCTGACCTTCAAGAAATGATGGACAAAGGCATCATTCATATAATTAGGCCAAGGGCAGAGTACAAAGATGTGAATATGATGTTTGGATGTCCTGGAGAATTTTGGATTTTTACGTGAATCATATGAATGACGATTTGATACAGTTACACACTACCTTCTGTCACATGGATGGTCAAGAAGAACACCATTATGGGTCTTGCCAGATTTGCTGCAGAGATTCTCGTGGTTGTTCCATTGTGAAAAAGGGTGTTTAATTGTTATTGGACAATGGTACTATCAAAGTTTCGGGTAATAGAGATGATTACAATGGAATTAACGTGATTGAAGACTGCTCAACCGATATTGTGTTAGATGATGAGTATGTTTCCCCAGATGAATTATTTTCCTCAGATGAAGATATGTTCTCCAGCAATGATTATGTGATGTCTAAGTATTCTTAAGAAGGGGTGAATGTTATTGTGCCTTGTTTTGGTGTTCCCACCCCTATAGATATTGAATACCATATCAAGCCATATGTTGCTCCAGTGGTGATTTTCTTACCTGGTCCTATTCCTTACGAATCAGAAAAAGTTGTTCCATATAAATACAATGCTACAATCTTGGAGGATGGTGTGGAAGTCCCCATCCAACATCTGTCTGATGTCAAGAATATAGTTGAAGCCAATCGGGTGACCCGCAATGGCCGTATTTTAGCACATGTCATTCGAGGGAATGTTAATGCTGATAAAAGGGTTGTTGAAAATATTGAACCTAAGAAAGAAGTGGGGGAATCTAGCGGTGCCACTCTGGAAAAAGATATGGATGATATATTGAAGATCATCAATATGAGCGACTACAGGATTGTAGGTCAATTGTTGCAGACTCCACCAAAGATATTTATTCTAGCCTTACTAATGAACTCTTCTGCCTACAGGGAATCTTTGATGAGAGTATTGGATCAAGCTTTCGTGGAAAGTGATATGCCTCTAGACCAATTCAGCAGTGTTGTAGGGAATATTACATCCTGTAATAACCTAAGTTTCTGTGATGACGAATTTCCCGGTGAAGGAAGGAATCATAACTTGGCTCTTCATATCTCCATGAATTGTAAGAATTATTCATTATCCAATATGTTGATTGACAATGGGTCTTCTTTAAATGTCATACCTAGGAGCACGCTCATGAAGTTGAAGTACCAAGGAACTCCCATGCGCCCGAGTGGCATAATTGTGAAAGCTTTTGATGGATCGAGGAAGTCTGACACCGGGGAAGTAGATTTGCCTATTCACATAGGCCCGCACTTATTTTAGATTACTTTCTAGGTTATTGATATGGTTCCCGCTTACAGCTGTTTACTGGACGGCCGTGGATCCACGAGGAAAAGGATGTTACTTCAACTTTGCACCATAAGCTGAAGTATGTTCGTGAAGGAAAGGTGGTCATCACAAATGGAGAGCAGGCTTTGCTAATATCTAACTTATCCTCTTTCAGTGTTATGGAAGAGGATGAAGCTGCTGTTAGAACAAAGTTCCAAGCATTATCCATTGATAATGTAAGGGAAAATGAGAATTCTATAGCTTCGTTTAAGGATGCTCAACAGGTAGTGCGTAATGGCCCTAGCAAGGCGTGGGGACAGATTGTTGATCCACCTGTGAATAAGAATAGAAATAGTTTGGGATTCTCTATGAAGAATAATAAAGGTGAGCATATGAAGCTGAAGTCTACTTTGGGAAAATAGAAAAACATCTTTCATAGCAGAGGTTACCTTCATCCAATTGTTACTAGGATCAATGCTATTCTAGAAGGCAAAGCAGAGCAAGAGATGCTGAACTACGTGACGCATGGAGTCAGAGTCCAAAATTGGATCACTATTGATGTTCCCTCTTATATACATATTTCAAAGTAATTTGTTTTTTTTCTAATCTTTGCAAAAATATTTAACTCTGCCTAAGGTGAAAGTATTGATATTGTATGGGCATATTTGTTGCTTTGATCTTTAAAATCATTAATAAAAGTTGTCTTTGATTCCCAAATTGTGTCTTTATTTTCTGATTTTTCTTGGAAAATGGTAATCAGAAAAATCCTTTCAAAATAAATAATAACTGTAATTGAATCTGCATAATCACTTGCTATATGTGTCAGTTTCTAAAAGCAATCATAAATCATATGTGCAGATTAATTAAAAAACTCGTTGAGTACAATGACCCTGTACCCTCTCCCAACTTTGAATATCATGCATATGTAGCCGAGGAAGAAGAATATGATGAAATCCCAAAAGAGGTTTCACGGTTTCTTGAGCGCGAGGGAAGTACCATTTAGCCATATAAAGAGTCGTTGGAGACAATTAATTTGGGTACAAAGGAAGATCGAAAAGAAGTCAAGATTGGAGCATTGCTTCATCCCGACGTAAAGAGAAGGTTGATTGAGTTGCTGAAAGAGTATGTGGACATATTTGCTTGGTCATACCAAGACATGCCTTTTTTGGATACTGATATTGTGGAACATCATTTGCCGCTAAAGCCAGAATGCTCGCCAATCAAGCAGAAATTACGAAGAAATAACCCTGTTATGGCAGCGAAAATTAAAGAAGAAGTGTTAAAGCAGATTAATGCCGGTTTTCTTGTGACATCAATGTACCCTCAGTGGATTGCTAATATTGCCCCAGTACCAAAGAAAGACGGGAACTTTCGCATGTCCGTTGATTATAGAGATTCAAACAAAGCTAGTCCAAAAGATGACTTTCCATTGCCACATATTGATATGTTGGTTGACAATACAGCAAAATTCAAAGTATTCTCGTTCATGGAAGGATTTTCCGGATACAATAAAATAAGAATGGCTCCTGAGGACATGGAAAAAACAACGTTTATCAAACCCTGGGGAACATTCTGTTATAGAGTGATACCCTTCGGGTTGAAGAACGTTGGTGCAACGTACCAGAGGGCTATGACAACCCTATTCCATGATATGATGCACAAGGAATTGAGTTATATGTTGACGATATGATTGCTAAATCCCAGACTAAAGAATGGCATATAGAATATTTGTTGAAATTGTTTCAGCGTTTGAGGAAGTATCGTCTCCGCTTGAATCCAAATAAATGAATCTTTGGTGTCCAATCAGGAAAATTGTTAGGTTTCGTTGTCAGCCAAAAAGGAATTGAAGTTGATCCTGATAAAGTTAAGGCAATTCAAGAAATTCCTGCACCAAGAACTGAAAATCAAGTTAGAGGCTTCCTTGGGCGGTTGAATTACATTTCTATATTTATCTCCCATATGAATGCAACGTGTGAGCCGATCTTTAAGTTGTTAAAGAAAGATCAAGGTTGTGTGCGTACAAATGATTTCCAAAGGGAATTTGAAAGTATTAAAGATTATCTGCTTGAACCTCCTATCTTGCTCCCGCCTATTGAAGGAAGACCATTGATTATGTATCTGACAGTGTTAGATAATTATATGGGTTGTATTTTGGGACAACAAGATGAAACAGGGAGAAAAGAATACGCCATTTATTATCTCAGCAAGAAGTTTACCGACTGTGATTCATGGTATTATATGCTTGAAAAAACATGTTATGCTCTGGCCTGGGCTACAAAACGGTTGCGACAATATATGTTGAATCATACTACTTGGTTGATTTCCAAAATGGATCCAATTAAGTATATTTTTGAAAAGCATGCTCTTACTGGAAGAATTGCCCGTAGTCAGATGTTGTTGTCTGAATATGATATTGAATATTGCACTCAGAAGGCTATAAAAAGCAACGTGATGGCAGATTATCTTGCTCACTAACCGGTGGATGATTATCAGTCTGTTAAATATGATTTCCCTTATGAGGATGTGATGTTTTTGATGATAAAAGGTTGTGATAAACCTTCTCCTGGGGAAGGTCCTGATCCTGAATCCCAGTGAGGTATGATATTTGATGGAGCTGTGAATGCTTATGGGAAAGGAATTGGTGTTGTGATGATCACTCTCCAAGGATCGCATATCCCATTTGCTGCAAGGTTGTCATTTGATTGTACCAATAACATGGAAGAGTATGAAGCTTGTATCATGGGTCTCGAGGAGGCTATTGATCTCAAAATCAAAATTCTAGATGTGTATGGCGATTCATCTTTGGTAATAAATCAGATTAAAGGAGAATGGGATACTCGTCACCCTGGCTTGATTCCTTACAAAGACTACGCTAGAAGATTATTACTGTTGTACCCCAAAATTTGCCCTCCCATATTTCTCAAAATATTCCAAGAAAAATTCACAAGTCCAACCCGGCGCATCATATTCAGGTATTCTTTCGCCAAGATATCTCTGATAACATATTCTCAAATTCAGGTTCGGCTCAAGAGTCAATTCTTTAAAGAAGGTATCCGAATGTGCGAGTTTTCTTGAAGAAATATGGTGAAAAAAGTGTGCTGAAAGTGCAATTTTTACGCGCTAAAAAATTCACAACTTGAAGATCGTGACTCGTTTTGAACCCGTTCCGGTGGCCAAAATTCTGTCTTGACATTATCTACGTTTTCATCTCTCACGGCTGGAAGCCAATTTCGATCAGAAGGTCTTCAAAAATGTGGATTTATCAAGTATTTTTGCACAGAAAATTTGTGACAGAAGTTTATTTGCGTCATGTTCATAAAATCATAACTTGGTCGATTTTCATCGTATCGAGCTGGTTCCGGCGCCAAAATTTCACAAATTGAGTTGGCTACATTTTCACAGAAGGTATTGAGTTCAAACGGTATTCAAAAGGCCTTCGTTTTTTGCTTAGAGTGCGTAACACGCTGAAAATCCTGAATGCTGAATGTTATTTCATCTGGGCCGAAACTTCAAAAATTCATAACTCGGTCAATTTTTATCGGATTGGACTCATATTTTTACACAAGGTCACTGACTCATAGATCTACAACTTTGCTTCAAAAGTCGAGACCAAATTATGCACCGATCAATACCAGTTTTTTATTGAAGAACGTGTTAGAGCCGACACTGGAGCCCAAAATAAGTTTGTCTGAGGTGAAACTTCAAAAATTCATAACCAATTCACCATTTATCCGATTGAGTCGATCTTCGGACAGGAGTTAGTTCTCGATGTAGGCTACATTTTGTTTTCACATTTCAACTTCAAAAAATGCACTTAAGTCCCTGAGATTTAGCCTGGAAAGTGACGAATTCAAGTGAATATTGGAGGCCCAATTGCACATTCAAAGCCCATTTGCTTTACCCTAATTTCCACTATATAATCGCCTTCTTGTCACACAAACCAGAAAAAAGAAAAAGAGGAAAAAAGAGAGGAGAAAGAAAGAAAACCCTTGCCACAACGCCGTCAGAATATCAAATTCTCTCAAGAACCCTAAAAACCTTGAAATCCTTATTACAAATCCCTCTCTCACTACAAACAAGCCATCTCAGTTACAAACCAACATCTTATTACTTCTTCAGTAAGGGTAAGGCTGGCTTGATCTCCATGATCCAAAGGGCATAAAAGCATTCATGTCACTACTTTTCCAGTAAGGGTAAGGTTGATTTGATCTCCATGATCAAAAGGGTATAATCATTCATACATGCCATATTGTGCCTAAACATTAAATTTCTTCATATATTGGCTTTATTTGCATTTTATGATTTTATTTGATGTGTTTGTGAGATTCAACACTGCAGATTTAGACAGGATCCCAGACAGGTTCATTAAGGAACGTTGAGGCCAAAAGCCAAATGGCCAAAAGCCAAAAGCCAAATGGCCAGACTAGAAAAACTTATGCATGACACCAATACATGGCGAGGCAGACATTAAGCCAGAGATTAAGGGAACGTTGAAGCCAGAACACAAATGGCCAAAAGCCAAAAGCCAAAAGCCAATTGGCCAAAGTAGAACAACTTATGCATGAAACTCAATCCAATGGCCAAAGAATGCAGACCACGGTATTCAGGAGTCAATACTTCAAAAAACCTCCCCTTGGGCCAGACACCCCCTATGGTTTGCTCAATTTTTAATTTTTATTTGTTTTTCCTTTTTATTCTTTTAATTGTTTTTAATTGTTTTCTTTTAATTCCATAAAATAATTTTCATAGTTTTTAATTGTTTTCTTTTAATTCCATAAAATAATTTTCATAATAAATATAAAATACAGAAAATCAAAAAAAATGTTTATTTTATTAATATTAATTTTACTATTATTATTTTTGTAAATAAACTTTAAACAATTAATTAGATTAATTTAGGTTTCAAAACTTTAATATTTTTCTTAATAAATTAAATATGTAAAAAGAAGGGTTTTTAACTTTTTCATCATTTTTTTTAATAAATAATTTTCTCATCATTATTATTATTATTAACTACTAATTTATTTTGTAAATAAACATGTACATAAATTCCTTAGTAAGTTAAGTTAAACTTTAACATTTTTCTCAAATAATTAAAAATAACTTAGAATTAGGGTTTCTTTTAATTTTAATTTTAATTTTCTTATTTCATAAATACAAAAAAAACCTAAAAAACACTTCTTTTATTTCAATAAATAATTAATTAATTTTTAATTTCATTTAATTTCTTTAAAGGGTCCAACGCCCTCGAACGTTCTATTTTTATTTCTTTCGCACATTTATTTTCTTTCAAATATTATGTAATTGCTCAAGCCATGTAACTCGGACATTTTATATTTCCCGCATTTTATTTCTTTATTTTATGTCAAATCGGGTCTTGGTTTAATTTTGGCGATGTGGACCCGCGCCTTTGTAATAGTTTAGGAACTTTACTTTCCCGCAATATTTTAAACTGTTAAATAATGGCATGAAAGAATGTATGGACAAAATAAAAACAAACGCTAGATCACCAATAACATGACAAGATAAATGCAAATGAAAACGACACACAAATCACACACCACCCCTAGGGTACGCCTCACTGTTGCCTTGCCTCGAAAGGTGATCGTCGAGTAGAGGATGTCTTAGTAAGTCCTCATGATCCGGGAACCTGGCATGAGGGTAGCTTCTAAGGTGTCTTCCCATTGCTCTGGTGATCACCATGTCCCTATAAACTCGAATTGACCCGAACACCTCCAACGGTGGTGCTACCTACCTCTCAATGGTGGGATGGCACTACTTTAAAGGACATTTACACAGACGAATTCCTTAGGGTAGGTAGACAACTCGTAGATGCTTGCTCTAAATCTCAAAACAAATCAAAAATACTTTTCACACCAACATATTTTCAAAAAGCTTTCGAAAGCAATTTTTCAAACACTCTTGAGGACCGATACAAGAGTCGAACTGAAATTTTCAAAGAAACTTTTTTAAAACCCACATTGAAAAGCAAACAAACCAGTTTTGAAAACACAAGTGAGCAAGTATCTAAGAGCCCATGGATAACCATGGATAGAAAGGGTGCTAACACCTTCCCTTTCTATAACCTACCTCCCGAACCGAGAGCAATCTCTTTAAGGAATTTTTCTGTGCTTTTGTCCTGTCCATGTTGGAGAAAATAAAAGACGGTGGCGACTCTTGCTTCCGCGACATTTCGCGAACCAGCGTTAAATAGTCAGTTCCGGATCCACCGATCACAGAACTGGCGACTCTGCTGGGGATACCTTTATAAAGTGAGGTGTACCTTAGGGTTAGTTCATAACTGTGTTTTCAATTGTCTTCTTTGCTTGCTTTACTATTGTGGGTTGCTTGGGAGTGCTATAGATCCTAAACCCGGATCTGGGGGATACCTTCTTAGAAAGTAGCAACAAGGCTGTGAGGGAACTGTGCGGGGTATACCGACATGGTTGAAACAGTCTGCTACGTTGATGTGGCACTTTGGTGTGTACCGGTAACCCTTGAGTTCAGTCAAGGAGAGTACGGGGCCTCCGCGTGGTGTCGTGAAGCATCAACAGACCTTAGGAACCTTAATTGAACTATCTTGGCCTCTTTAGGGTAGTGAGATAACTGACTTTGGTGCAGTCCGAGGTTGGTTGATACTCGATACTACACTCAATTGAGGGTTGCTTTCCTGGAATATTTCGGTCGCCAGTTCAGTGGCTAAATCGAAACGATGAACAATGAAAGCAATCCCGTGATATTGGGATCCTTAGAACCCGGTTACTTCTAATAGGACAGGTTGAGCCCACCAACTTCAAGAGGGTAATACCCAGACCTCATGCTGGCCTAAACTCTAAGGGTTTCTCTTGTGTGACTTGCGTGCCTTCGTACTTGACTACTTGCATGCTTGTTATCTGACACATGAACTACTTGCAGGTTTTGTCTATAGTCCTTAATAGGGACTCATAACAGGGTACCTAAGTTTCTTACAGGTTTTGGTTTACAGTCCTTAATTAGGACTCCTAACAGAGTTTACCAAGTATCTTGCAGGTTTTAGTTTGTAGTCCTTAACGGGGACTCATAACAGGGTTACTCACATTACCCCATGCATAGCATAACATCATACCATTGCATACATCATACCATTGCATACATCCTACATAAAGACTAATCCATTTCAAGGATCTTAAGGGCTTGTGATGCAGGTCATGATGAATCAAACATCCAGCAAGGGGCATAGAGGATTTATTTTCCTCTAGCCAAGAGTGTCAGGGGCTATGACCCACTGGATATGGTGAGCCTTTGACCCTTGACGAAGGACTCTCAACAATATGAAGTTCCTTCAATCAGGCTACCAAACTCAAATGCTAACAATTTTCTTGTTTACCCCGCGAGGTCCTTGAAAACATTACATGCATGTCATACATCTCATTGCATTGCAGGTATCCCTTTGACAGGTTGCTTACCCTTCTCCGCTGTTTATTTCAGCCGATCGTCATGAATCCTGAATCATCAGCTGAGCAGTCCATTAAGGCCCTCCAGGCTCAGAACGCCCAGTTCCAAGGGCTGATCATGAATTTGACCCAGGGGCAACAAGATCTGAAAGCTCTGCTCTTGAAGAAGGAAAAGAAGAAGAAGAGGATTGTTTTATTCAGCCCTAGACATAGGTCTGGGAACACGCCGCAGACTGAAACTGAGAGGACTACTCCATCTGTGAGGGAAAGCAGTCACCATGAGAGAAAGGTGCCTAGTCCAGTGGTCTCCGACAACGAGACAGATTTCAACGACGAGCAGTACCCCCCGGCTGAGGATAAGTACAAACAGTTGGAAGACCGGTTAAGTGCTATGGAGATACAAAAGGTGCCTGGCCTGGACTTCGAGGATCTAGGTCTGTCTTCTGGGGTAGTGATCCCGCACAAGTTTAAGGCACCTGCCTTTGCTAAATACGACGGGGCATCCTGTCCTAAATTGCATCTTAGGTCTTACACAAGGAGGATCCAGCCCTATACAGCTGACAAAAACTTATGGATCCATTTCTTCCAAGAGAGCCTTTCAGGGACTCAGCTCGAGTGGTTCTATCAACTGAGTGGAGCCAACATCCGCAGCTGGGAGGACTTGGCCACTGCTTTCTACAAGCATTACCAGTATAACGCTGACCTCGCTCCCACGCGCACTCAGCTTCAGGGAATGTCTATGGGTGCAAGCGAAGGTTTCAAAGAATATGCTCAAAAATGGAGAGACCTTGCTGGAAGGGTACAACCACCTCTAATTGACCGTGAGCTCGTTGACCTGTTCTTGGGGACTTTGTCTGGTCCATTCTACAACCATCTGATTGGGAATTCTGCTGCTGGGTTCACAGATCTTATCTTGACTGGGGAGAGAATTGAAGCTGGTATCAAGTCGGGGAAGATTCAAGAAACCGCACTTGCTGATGCTCAGAAAAAGCCCCACAGTGGGAAGAAAGAGTCCAATGCTATACATGGTAAAAAGGGTCGTCATGATGTAGGGGCAATCCAGATTTCGGATCCCACGCCCGTTCAACCAAGAAAGAGCAATAGGCGTAGGATAAAGCATCAAGATAGGAAGTATACTGACATCAACATGTCTTTGTCTCAGGCATTACAGCAATTGCTGAGGGTAAAACTGATCACACTAAAGGATCCTCCTCAAAATCCTGACACTTCCTCTCCCAAGTACAACCCGGGTGTGAGATGTGCCTACCATTCTGACAGTCCTGGACATGACACCGACGACTGTTGGACCTTGAAGAACAAGATCCAGGATTTGATTGACGCCAAAGAGGTCGAGTTTGAACACTGATCCTACACCGAATCATCGAGAATGTCTTTTGTTCATTCAAATGTGCAAGTTGTATTTTTCTTTGATTGTTCAAACATTTATTCATGTTAAACATTGTTATCACATTAATGCATCGCTTATGTCTATTTTGAATCAATATATTCGTATTCACTAAACGCAAATTATTTTCATATTTTTTCTGATGTCAACTCTCTTTAATTCTAAACCTCTTGAGGGAGGATGACGAAAACGATACCACGATCTACAGTATGCTTTTGAACAGACCCCGCTGATGAGGTACAGGCATTGTTTCAATTCCTAAACACTGGAGTAATAAGGAAGATAATCCCTCGTCAACCCCTTTGAGCCAAAGAAGTAGGAGTTTTTCTTCTCGAAATTTAAAACCCTTAATCATAACCCGGGGCAGGGTAGTCTCTCAGTTGATCCAAGTGCATAACGAATGGCACCAAAGAGATCCTTACAAAACGAAGAAAGACAGTGATGGTTCCGAATAATCAATAAAGAAAGGCAGTCATTATCTCAAAAAATAAAAAACCCATTAAGTCCAAACCCACGAAGGAGACTTACAAAACTGGGGCATCCCGCTGACTGTAATTCCAAAAAGGGAAACAGTCCAGGCAAAAAAAAGGAAAGGGATAACAAAAATCAAGAAAGAGGTCTTACAAACCCTCAGCAAAAAAGGAGATGACTGCCTACTCAAATAAACGTTCAATATCCGAATCATCACCGGAAAATCAGAGCAAAGACTCAAACAAGGTCTAACGTATGATCAACTGAGTTTAGGTTTGGAGAACATCACGAAGAGTGGGTGGGTACAAATAATTTGAGCCTTTATCCTTTGTTTCTTAAACCGTGAACCAGGCCACGTTACAACCCTTAAAAGTCCTAGCTGAAGCATGGGTTAGCTCGAAAGCATACTGTTACAAAAGGTATCCTGACTCCTTAAGGCCTACAGTAAATACAGAGTTGACATCACGTTTTACAAACATTCATTTGTTTTATGAAAAGGAATGCATTTTCAAAATCGTCAAGACAGACATAAGCTTTGCATTTTTAACATAACTTTGTTTGCATATGACTTTTTGTTTGAACAGCATAGAAATTCGCATGACGAAAGTCCAATGAACAAGGGTATCTCCAATCAAGGGGCACGGCATGATCATGGTCTACCATCTGGGGCAGTTAAGTCAAGATCCAGAGAATCTCTCAAAAGGCCAAATAGCCTGGGGCAAATCTCCGCCTGAGTCACTTGGGGCACTCCAGCAACGAATCTTGCATGATCAGACACCTTCTGGTAATATGGCAAAAAAAAAAACTTCCAACAGGGGCAACTCCCTGCATTCTAAGAGCGTGGACATAGTCGAAAAATACTACGCAAAGTCAAAGACCCGCTAGGTTGACACACCTAGGCAAAAATAAGGGCTTCCCGGCGAACCAAAAGGGTTCGGGCAAAATGAAGGGGTGAAATGAAAAAATCTGTACACCCGGCAAGTCGAAAACCTGAAGAGGCGGCTTGGGCAAAAATGGGTATCCCGGTGGACTGAAAACCCGAAAGGGCGGTCCAGGCAAAAGTTAGGGATTAAAGCGTACGACTATGTCCTGTCATCTCGTCACTTGCCTACCAGAAGAAGGTTTGTCCATCAACAACTATCAGCACCCCGCAAGTGCCTCCCTCATAGAAACAGGGGCAATAAAGAGCGGTCTAAGCAATCTGTTTGTTCTATCCTCCAAGGTATCAGGGTAGGTTCCGTGGAAGAACATAACCAATACAGTTCAATACTTCCCCAGGAGAGGCCAATCCAGATTCCCCAGGAAAGTTGGAATTTATCTCCCAAAGCAATAAGCTTATCCCCAGTAGATTCTGGGAGCTTATCCCCTCACAGAGCACGAACGCGTCGCCCGACTTTATTCAAAGAGTTATTTCCTTAACAGGATATAACTGGGTTATCCTCAGCCAAAAGCCGCGGAAAGGTCGTCGTCAACGTAGTTCTTTCCTAACCCCAGCGAAGTCTATCAACACTTCTAACAACAAGGGTATCCCCAGCAAGTAACTATCAACATTCAGCAAAGCATCTCTCTCCCCACAGAGTGTTGCTTCCCAGCATGGTCGCTAGAGTATCTTTTCTCCCCGCAGAATCTTCCATTTGCCAAGTTTATTCCTCAACGGAGTCGTCTTCCCCTACTGGTATTCTTGCAGCTATCATCCCCAGCGGAAGCGAAATCTATTTTTCAACATCAGCCCAGGACACGACTTCCCGGCACCCGTCAAGGATTTACTTTCCTAGACGAAAAACACATTCATAAAATGTCACATACATCATTATGGCATGCATAGACGCATCATATCACCCCAATCTCATTTCTTTTTGAGAACATCTTAAAATCAGGCAATTCATGCATTATGACATTACATACAACTAATTCGTTACTTTTTCAGGAAAGAACGATCAACAGATAAAAGTCTTTACCCGTTGAGGTAGTAATCGTCCCAGATTCCTTCATCATCCTGCTGAGGTAGTAATCGTCCCAGATTCCTTCATCATTCTGCTGAGGTAGTAATCGTCCCAGATTCCTTCATCATCCTGCTGAGGTAGTAATCGTCCCAGATTCCTTCATCATCCTGCTGAGGTAGTAATCGTCCCAGATTCCTTCATCATTCTGCTGAGGTAGTAATCGTCCAAGATTCCTTCATCATTCTGCTGAGGTAGTAATCATCCCAGATTCCTTCATCATCCTGCTGAGGTAGTAATCGTCCCAGATTCCTTCATCATTCTGCTGAGGTAGTAATCGTCCCAGATTCCTTCATCATCCTGCTGAGGTAGTAATCGTCCCAGATTCCTTCATCATTCTGCTGAGGTAGTAATCGTCCCAGATTCCTTCATCATCCTGCTGAGGTAGTAATCGTCCCAGATTCCTTCATCATCCTGCTGAGGTAGTAATCGTCCCAGATTCCTTCATCATTCTGCTGAGGTAGTAATCGTCCCAGATTCCTTCATCATCCTGCTGAGGTAGTAATCAGATTCCTTCATCATCCTGCTGAGGTAGTAATCAGATTCCTTCATCATCCTGCTGAGGTAGTAATCGTCCCAGATTCCTTCATCATTCTGCTGAGGTAGCAATCGTCTCAGATTCCTTCATCACATCCTTATAAAAAAAAAAAACCTCCTCTGGTTCAGTCAGATCGACCCTAAGATCTCCCTGATTCTTATCCCAGTAGAAGACACCCAAGATTTTTCTCAACAAGCGTGGTTGAAGTTAAAGTCGCCCAAGATTTTTCTCAACGAGCGCTGTTGAAGTTAAAGTCGCCCAAGATTTTTCTCAACGAGCGTTGTTGAAGTTAAAGTCGCCCAAGGTTCTTTTACCATTCATGCTAAGATGGTAACCATCCCTGGTTCATTCATCGCCGTTTGAAGCTCCAGACTCAGCTCCTGTAACCAGTCAGGACACATCTGTACCAAGCATCTGAAAATCAGCTCCTGCAACGTGTCAGGTAATCATTTTCTGTTTTGCAGGTATGCAGGTTCTCGCTAAGGAATCTCCTACGCGATCAACATCCAGATGGCATCTATAAGCCCATCATCCTATCCAGCAATCTCCAAATGGCATCTATAAGCCCATTCCTCCCATCATACTGCTACTATGTGAGCGCAAATTTCTGGGCACTCTAGTGTCCAATCATCTTCTACCCTCGGATTACGAAAGGCACGTCAGCCAATCTGCATCCTCAGGTCTAAGAAGATTGAACAGGGGCAACTGTTGTACCCCAAAATTTGCCCTCCCATATTTCTCAAAATATTCCAAGAAAAATTCACAAGTCCAACCCGGCGCATCATATTCAGGTATTCTTTCGCCAAGATATCTCTGATAACATATTCTCAAATTCAGGTTCGGCTCAAGAGTCAATTCTTTAAAGAAGGTATCCGAATGTGCGAGTTTTCTTGAAGAAATATGGTGAAAAAAGTGTGCTGAAAGTGCAATTTTTACGCGCTAAAAAATTCACAACTTGAAGATCGTGACTCGTTTTGAACCCGTTCCGGTGGCCAAAATTCCGTCTTGACATTATCTACGTTTTCATCTCTCACGGCTGGAAGCCAATTTCGATCAGAAGGTCTTCAAAAATGTGGATTTATCAAGTATTTTTGCACAGAAAATTTGTGACAGAAGTTTATTTGCGTCATGTTCATAAAATCATAACTTGGTCGATTTTCATCGTATCGAGCTGGTTCCGGCGCCAAAATTTCACAAATTGAGTTGGCTACATTTTCACAGAAGGTATTAAGTTCAAACGGTATTCAAAAGGCCTTCGTTTTTTGCTCAGAGTGCGTGACACGCTGAAAATCCTGAATGCTGAATGTTATTTCATCTGGGCCGAAACTTCAAAAATTCATAACTCGGTCAATTTTTATCGGATTGGACTCATATTTTTACACAAGGTCACTGACTCATAGATCTACAACTTTGCTTCAAAAGTCGAGACCAAATTATGCACCGATCAATACCAGTTTTTTATTGAAGAACGTGTCAGAGCCGACACTGGAGCCCAAAATAAGTTTGTCTGAGCTGAAACTTCAAAAATTCATAACTAATTCACCATTTATCCGATTGAGTCGATCTTCGGACAGGAGTTAGTTCTCGATGTAGGCTACATTTTGTTTTCACATTTCAACTTCAAAAAATGCACTTAAGTCCCTGAGATTTAGCCTGGAAAGTGACGAATTCAAGTGAATATTGGAGGCCCAATTGCACATTCAAAGCCCATTTGCTTTACCCTAATTTCCACTATATAATCGCCTTCTTGTCACACAAACCAGAAAAAAGAAAAAGAGGAAAAAAGAGAGGAGAAAGAAAGAAAACCCTTGCCACAACGCCGTCAGAATATCAAATTCTCTCAAGAACCCTAAAAACCTTGAAATCCTTATTACAAATCCCTCTCTCACTACAAACAAGCCATCTCAGTTACAAACCAACATCTTATTACTTCTTCAGTAAGGGTAAGGCTGGCTTGATCTCCATGATCCAAAGGGCATAAAAGCATTCATGTCACTACTTTTCCAGTAAGGGTAAGGTTGATTTGATCTCCATGATCAAAAGGGTATAATCATTCATACATGCCATATTGTGCCTAAACATTAAATTTCTTCATATATTGGCTTTATTTGCATTTTATGATTTTATTTGATGTGTTTGTGAGATTCAACACTGCAGATTTAGACAGGATCCCAGACAGGTTCATTAAGGAACGTTGAGGCCAAAAGCCAAATGGCCAAAAGCCAAAAGCCAAATGGCCAGACTAGAAAAACTTATGCATGACACCAATACATGGCGAGGCAGACATTAAGCCAGAGATTAAGGGAACGTTGAAGCCAGAACACAAATGGCCAAAAGCCAAAAGCCAAAAGCCAATTGGCCAAAGTAGAACAACTTATGCATGAAACTCAATCCAATGGCCAAAGAATGCAGACCACGGTACTCAGGAGTCAATACTTCAAAAAACCTCCCCTTGGGCCAGACACCCCCTATGGTTTGCTCAATTTTTAATTTTTATTTGTTTTTCCTTTTTATTCTTTTAATTGTTTTTAATTGTTTTCTTTTAATTCCATAAAATAATTTTCATAGTTTTTAATTGTTTTCTTTTAATTCCATAAAATAATTTTCATAATAAATATAAAATACAGAAAATCAAAAAAAATGTTTATTTTATTAATATTAATTTTACTATTATTATTTTTGTAAATAAACTTTAAACAATTAATTAGATTAATTTAGGTTTCAAAACTTTAATATTTTTCTTAATAAATTAAATATGTAAAAAGAAGGGTTTTTAACTTTTTCATCATTTTTTTTAATAAATAATTTTCTCATCATTATTATTATTATTAACTACTAATTTATTTTGTAAATAAACATGTACATAAATTCCTTAGTAAGTTAAGTTAAACTTTAACATTTTTCTCAAATAATTAAAAATAACTTAGAATTAGGGTTTCTTTTAATTTTAATTTTAATTTTCTTATTTCATAAATACAAAAAAAACCTAAAAAACACTTCTTTTATTTCAATAAATAATTAATTAATTTTTAATTTCATTTAATTTCTTTAAAGGGTCCAACGCCCTCGAACGTTCTATTTTTATTTCTTTCGCACATTTATTTTCTTTCAAATATTATGTAATTGCTCAAGCCATGTAACTCGGACATTTTATATTTCCCGCATTTTATTTCTTTATTTTATGTCAAATCGGGTCCTGGTTTAATTTTGGCGATGTGGACCCGCGCCTTTGTAATAGTTTAGGAACTTTACTTTCCCGCAATATTTTAAACTGTTAAATAATGGCATGAAAGAATGTATGGACAAAATAAAAACAAACGCTAGATCACCAATAACATGACAAGATAAATGCAAATGAAAACGACACACAAATCACACACCACCCCTAGGGTACGCCTCACTGTTGCCTTGCCTCGAAAGGTGATCGTCGAGTAGAGGATGTCTTAGTAAGTCCTCATGATCCGGGAACCTGGCATGAGGGTAGCTTCTAAGGTGTCTTCCCATTGCTCTGGTGATCACCATGTCCCTATAAACTCGAATTGACCCGAACACCTCCAACGGTGGTGCTACCTACCTCTCAATGGTGGGATGGCACTACTTTAAAGGACATTTACACAGACGAATTCCTTAGGGTAGGTAGACAACTCGTAGATGCTTGCTCTAAATCTCAAAACAAATCAAAAATACTTTTCACACCAACATATTTTCAAAAAGCTTTCGAAAGCAATTTTTCAAACACTCTTGAGGACCGATACAAGAGTCGAACTGAAATTTTCAAAGAAACTTTTTTAAAACCCACATTGAAAAGCAAACAAACCAGTTTTGAAAACACAAGTGAGCAAGTATCTAAGAGCCCATGGATAACCATGGATAGAAAGGGTGCTAACACCTTCCCTTTCTATAACCTACCTCCCGAACCGAGAGCAATCTCTTTAAGGAATTTTTCTGTGCTTTTGTCCTGTCCATGTTGGAGAAAATAAAAGACGGTGGCGACTCTTGCTTCCGCGACATTTCGCGAACCAGCGTTAAATAGTCAGTTCCGGATCCACCGATCACAATTACCCTTCTTTAACAAATTTGAATTCCACCATATTCCCATATATGAAAATCATATGGCGGATGCTTTGGCCACTTTGGCTTCTATGTATCAAGTAAATACTTGGAACGATGTGCCTCATATCACAGTGTGACGTTTGGATAGACCAGCTCATGTGTTTGCAACAGAGGACACGTCAGATGAAAAACCTTGGTATTATGATATCAAGTATTTTCTCCAGACTCAGAAATACCCAGTTGGTGCGTCAAATAAAGATAGAAAGACATTGAGAAGGTTGGAAAACAACTTTTTCCTCAATGAAGATGTGTTATACAAAGGAAATTATGACATGGTCTTGCTCAGATGCGTGGATAGACACGAAGCAGATATGTTGATGCATGAAATTCATGAAGGATCCTTTGGCACTCATGCCAATAGACATTTGATGGCAAAAAAGATACTTAGGGAAGGTTACTATTGGCTAACAATGGAATCTGACTGTTACAAATTTGCAAAGAAGTGTCATAAATTCCAGATTTATGCTGACAAAAGTCATGTGCCTCCGACACTTCTCAATGTTATTTCTTCCCCATGGACTTTCTCTATATGGGGTATTGACATGATTGGAATGATTGAACCTAAGGAATCGAATGGACATTGTTTTATCTTGGTGGCAATAGACTACTTCACCAAATGGGTAGAAGCAACTTCATATGCTAATGTTACTAAGCAGGTGGTAGTGCATTTTATCAAGAATAATCTTATATGTCAGTATGGTGTGCCAAGAAGGATTATCACTAACAACGGCTCGAATCTGAATAACAAAATGATGACAAAACTTTGTGAAGAATTCAAGATTGTCCATCACAATTCGTCTCCTTATAGGCCAAAGATGAATGGGGCTGTTGAAGCTGCTAATAAAAACATCAAGAAGATCATCCAAAAAATGGTTGTTACCTATAAAGATTGGCATGAGATGCTCCCTTTTGCTTTGCATGGAAATCGTACATCAGTCATGTTGTACTCCAAAAATTTTCCTCTCTTCTCTCAAGACACTTCTCACAAAGATCTTTAATAGCTCAAGATTGCACAAGTGTTGACTAGGTCAAATCACCTCTTATACACTAGAACCCCAAATTAGGGTTTTGATTTTCACAAGGACAATTGGAATTATAATTCCTCAAAATATTTCCATGGTTCATTATGGGTCTCCAAGAATACTCATGCCAAGTTTCAAGTCTTAGATCACAATTTTGCTTAGTCAATTGATCAGATGACTGAAAATCACCTGTATTGGTTAAAAAGTCAATTGGGGTCAACCTACAGTCAAACTTCATGACTTTCATCATCATTTTGAAGTCATATTTATAAAGTGATCAAGTGTTGATCACAATTCCTCAAGAAAAACACTTAATTCACCAAAAGGGTAAAATGGCCAAGATTAGGGTTTTGATTGTAATTGACTAATCATTAATTTTTGACCTAATACATGATCCAATGGTTTGAAACACAATCTAAAGGATTTAAATATATCATGTTGATCTAACTACATGGCTCAAATCATCTCTCAAGATCAATGGATTGATAGTTGAATTTTAGATCAACTGATGAAAAGTCAACTAATACACCAAAAGTCAAACTTTGACTTTTTTAATCAAATTTGAGTCTCAAAGATCAAAATTCATCAAGACATTCAAAAATTTGAAGCTTGATCATCAAGAAATCAATAAATTCAAAAATCAATTTGAAAAGTCAAACTTTTCAAGACTTGGAAATTTTTCTAAGTGTTTTGTACATGATGATTTAAGTACTTCATGCCAATTTTTCACTAAGATGCAAGATGATTATAATAAAACTTTCAACGTGAAAGTTGTAGATATTGATGAGATATACAACTTCTCTTTTCTAAACAAGTCCTATAAGTGCTTGGATTTTGAGTTACAAATTCATGAAGTCGTGCACTTTTTCTAAAAACACTTAGTGAAAATTTTGATCAATTTGGTCATGATTTTGCCCATACTTCTTGGCCAATTTTCACCTAGATCCAATTTGATTTAGCAAAAATGGAAATCATGAAAGTTGTATAGGATGTTTCAAGCTTTCCAAAATATCCAAGAACTTAAAGAGATCATTTTTTAGTCAAGAGAATCGAAGAGAAGAAGTTGGGAATCCATTCTTGAATTATAAACCATTTTTGTGATGAACTCATAGCAAAATCTCAAACTTATCCTACATAATACCACTTTTTAGGCCATTTGACTTCTAAATCTCACCATGATCATAAATTTACACAAGTTCTAAATGTATTACATAAATATTAGAAGCATTGTCCAAGTCTTGATACCATTTTTGGATAATTTGCATAAAGTCACTTTACCATTTTGGTAAAGCAAGCTTTATGCTAACAACTCTTTGCTTAAACTTGTGATTTACTCCTAATCAGGTCCTATACAATCTAAATATCAAAATAAATCTCAAGAAGTCAGTAAAAGCATGGTAAATCCCTCGAATCACTCACTTTCTTCATCATGAAGCAACAAAATCTTTGTATTTTCAAAACAAGCCAAAAACTTCAAAACTTCAGAATTGATATTCTCACTCATTCCAATCTTTTCTATATAAATATAGATGCATTTTGCAAGCCATGGAACGAGATTAGAAGCTTGAAAAACTCCCTCAAACTCTCTAAAACACAGAATTGCACTTCAACCTCCATAACTTGTCATTTCTGCCCAAGAACCTCAAACTCACATTTCCCTCGTGCATTTCCTCTCTAAACCAATTTTAAATCTTCCATACATCAAATATAGCCCATCCATACCCTTGTTTCACTGAAGCTATTCTTATCATCACAACACCTTGAGGAGTGCTCAAACTCAAAATACGATTTCGAGTTTTGAGGTAAGTTTCCTTAACATTGAACCTCTCTACAAGCATCATTATTGGTTCATTTGTGAAGATAAAATGTAGACATCATAGCCCTAAAGCTAACCATGCCCTTATATTTCATTTATATTTCCTAAGTAGTGTGAATTTCAACTTTGAACTTCCTGAAAATTTTAGGTCAGATTTGGTACCAACTGAAATTCTCATTCGTCTTTAATTCATTGTTTAATTTATTTACATATTTGAAATCATGGTGAAATTCCTAACAAGTTTGATGTTTACAATTTCTGAAATGGTTGAGAAATAAGAAAGTTACAAAGTTCAAAAATGGTGATGAAGAAACTGGCGCGAGGAAGAAGAAGATGATACAGTCAGGAACACGTTTAAAATATAATATGTTAGTTATGCATAAGTTAACAGATGTATCATTACCCCAGTGGTTAAAGCGCGTGCCTATGACCCTTGTGACTTGGGTTCGAGCCCCAGTGCCACATCTTGTTATTTTTCATTATATTTTCTGACCTTTTTTTGTTTGCTAGCGCGCCTGGGCTCCTCCCTTTTGGGCCTGAATTGTTTCTAAACTTCTCACCCCTCATTTTACTTCTCATGCGCAGGCCATTACATTTTTTATTTTTTATTTTTGTTTTCTGATTTCAAAAATAGTTTGGGCCTAACAATAAAAACTATTTTAATTTCTAACCTCCTAACTACTTTCCAAACCCATGACTTCTAATTTATTTCTTTATTTTATTTTCTTTTGTTTTTTCTAAAAATATTATTTTTTAATATTAATATCAAAAAATATAAAAATACATTTTCTTGAATAACTAAGTTATTAAATATTTCAATTTAAGCATATATTTTATTTTGTAAATACTTAGAACTAGGTTTATTTATTTTATACACTTTAAAATACTTCTTTCTTTTTAAATTAGTATTAATATTCGAGATTTTTTTTCTCAACAAATTTACTTAGACTTAGGGTTTTTCTTAGTTTTAATTAACTTAGACTTTATTTTTTTTAGTTATTAAATAACTAATCAACTTCTTTTGTGATTAAAATTAATTAGTAGGATTAGGTTAACCTTTAAACCTTTTTCATGCAAAAAATCATAAAAAACAATTTTTCTTTTCTTTTACATTATCTTTATATTCTTGTACATTTTATTTTGCATTATTCAATTTAGTTGTAATAATAATTAGAATTTTATTGCTTTATATCCCCATTTGTAAGTTTGTATCCCCCACCCCAAAATGATGTATTAGCGTAGAACTTTAAATTCCACAATATACCGCTTTCCATATTATTGATAGTAATTAGGGTTTGTATGGCAAGACTTAAAACCAACAAGTAGACAGCCTTAATACAAGACAAAAATATATGAAATCAAAACACTTTGCACACTTACACCTCTAGGGTTAACCCACACTTGTTACCTCGGATTTAAAACAGTCATGTCCCTCGAACGTGGGATACTTTAGTAAAGACCCTCGATTACAAGATCGTAGTCTCTCGATGACCCTTCGACGTTGCCTTCGGTAAACGATCTTAGACCCTTACAAAAAATTTCTAAAGTATCCTACAATGTTGCCTTCTATTATTGTACGATGACCCACGTCTGTCCCTTCACATCCAATGATAAGGTTTCTTACCAACTAATGGTAAGATAACATTATATAAAGGAGGAGGAAAAGAACAAAGACTTTTTGAGTAGGTAGAAGGTTCATAGTTGCTTGCTCACAAAAATTTCAAACAAAACATCTTTCAAACACACCAACACTTTTCATGAAATATTTTCAAAAGTCAGCACTTTGTATACAATCTTATAGAGACAAGAATCATTACAAAGTTCGCCTAAACAAAGGCACTTTTCAAAAATACTCTCGAAACAAACACAAACACATTTACAAAAAAGCATTTCAAAGTGAGCTAGCAACTAAGAGCCCGTAGATAACTACGGATGAAAAGGGTGCTAACACCTTCCCTTTTCAAAACCTACCCCTTGAACTCAAGAAAATTCTTAAAAGGTCTTTCCTTTTCTTTTTACCCTTTCCTTTATTGGATAAAAGAAAAGTCGGTGGCGACTCTTGCTATCCCAACAATTGCAATAAAACGTAAAACACCCAAGTCAGTTATCCCACTGTATTACAAAACTGGAGACTCTGCTGGGAAAAACTTAAAAGTGGGGTTACCTTAGAGACTAAATCACCTTTAAATGCTTTCATTGTTTGACTTGTTTGCTTTACTATTAAAAAGGTATTTGGGTTTTGTATAGATCCTCTACCCAGATTTGGGGGCACTATTAGGTAAGTAGCAATAGATTGTAGAGATTGTACAACATAGATCGATATGGTTGAAATAATGGCTACGTTAGTGTGACACATTTGTTGGTACTGTTATCCGTTGTGTTGAATCGAGGAGAATATGGGGCCTCTGTGTGGTGTCATGAAGCACTAACTGACCGTAGAACCTTTATTTGATTAACTTAGCCATTAGGAAGTAGTGAGATAGCCGACTTTGATGCAAATATGAAGATTGGTTGATACTCGATGCTACACTCATTGAGATCGGACTTTCGGGATATTTTAGCCACAAGAAAAGATTGATTGCGCTACAACAATGTCTGATGAATAAAGATCAGTGATATTGAGATTCCCTAGAACCCGATTACTTTCTAGGACAGGTTGAACCAACTAAACTTCAAGACATCATAAACATCATAAGATCATAAGCATTCTCACTAACCATTTTAAGGATTTAGGAATTTATCTTTGTCCCACTTTGTAGGACATAGCTTCCACTCGTAGAAATACCATCTGAGTCAACTTCGTGAAAGTGTCTCCTCAACTTCAAGAGTTAGCATCAAGGGTGCCTAAAGATTATCCCTTCACCAAAAAGTATGGTTGACTTCTCAACTTCGCTATCTCAAGCTTTCAAGAAGAAATGATGTGTGTGCTTTTTCATTTCTTTGATCCTATGCATCATTTCTTCACAATACCCGACTACCAATTGGTGCCTACATAGGAAGAATTATTTCAACTGCTAGGAGTGTCTGTGCTTGATAAAATACCATTCACCGATTTAGAGGAAACTCCAAAGCCTAAAGTTATTTCCAAAGCCTTGCATTTGAAGAGAACGAAATTGTGGAAAATTGGGAAACAAGGAGTGGAGTTAAGGGTTTTCTAGCCAAGTTTCTGTTGGAGAAGGCTCGATTATTTTGGGAAGATATGGATTTTCAAGATTTTGAAGATGTCTTGGACCTTCTAATCTATGGTTTGGTTCTATTCCCCAATCCGAACCAACTCATAGATGTGAATGTCGTCAAGGTTTTTCTCTCTTGGAATCGCGTGCCTACGCCACTTGGAGACATCCTACATTGTTTTCACTTCGCACCTAAAGAAGACAATGACTCTTTTATGTTGTATTCCATTGTTGTCTAGGTGGTTTATTTCGCACCTACCTCGATCAACGTTGAAGAATGAACAAGGCTTGACATGGTCTTAAAGGAGGATGTCGCTCTCACACTCGGATATTCATTGGTGTTCCCAATCTTTGGAGGATATTACCATCATTGACCATTGTGGGGAGTTCCCTAATGTTCCACTCTTGGGAATTAGGGGAGGTATTACCTATAACCCTTCTCTTGCATTACGATAGTTCATGTATGCGCGAAGAGATGGTCCCCATGATGCACTGATCCAAGGCTTATTATTCTATTACGAAGGCGAGGTTCAAGGCTATCATCAAAGGTTCATACGAGCTTGGAGAATAGTAAACAAGGTGGATAGAAATACTTTGGGGCATAAAAATTCTATCCCTCTTGATCCTTACCTCAAGTGGGTATGAACTCGTGCTCAAAGCCTCATGATGCCTTACCCAGCCATTCTACCTGTGATTATGGAGCTCGTTGCTAAGGGAGACACCCTCGCACTCTTCTTCATCCTGACATGCCTACCGACTTCAAGGAATTGCAAAGATCAAGGATTTAATTCAAACGGGAACGAGACACCTTTGAAGAACAATTCTACGCAAGCGAGAAGAAGGTTTTGGAGCTCACGAGGCAACTTCATGAAGAGCGAAGTTTGAATGCCTACATTGCACCAAAGAGGATGCACCCATGGAAAGCTTGAGTCCTTTTTATTTTAGGAGTTTATTTTGTATCATTTTGAAACCTTTTTGTTTCTTCCATTGTAAGCCCGAGAGGCATTTGTAATTCCTGAATTTATTAATGCAATTAATGTTTGCTATCTTCTCTTTGTCTAGAAAATTTAAATTTCTTAAAATCCTTGAAAACATTGCATTATCATAACATACATCATATCATAAGCAGGTTTTCCGACACAGGTTTCCTCATCTTTTTACTGTTTGTTTCAGTATAAGATGGATCTCAAGAAAACTGTCAAGGACTTGCAGACTCTACTCTACTCAATTCCAAGAGACTCTACTCAACTTAGCAAAGAAGAAAGTTGTAATCAACATGGGGAAGAGGTTTAAAGGGCCTACCATACAAGTCCAAGTTGAAGAGGATTCCTCCGAAGAGGATGAAAATCAAGATGAAGATGCTAGGAGCACCCGTGTTGGGGGGTGGAAACAATCAAATCTATGGAGGCGAGGATTTTTATAATGAGCAATACGCATCAGCCGATGACAAATATAAGCAACTAAAAGATAGACTGAAAGCTGAGGAGATCCAAGTTGTGCCTGGCTTAGACTTATAGGACTTGGATTTGGTACCTGGGGTAGTCAATCCCTACAAATTCAAGATCCCAATCTTTTCCAAGTATGATGGAGTTTCATGTCTGAAGCTTCACTTAAGATCTTATGTCCGTAAGATCCAGCCGCACACTGCCGATAGGAAACTATGGGTGCACTTTTTACAAAAGAGTCTATCTGGGACGCAGTTGGAGTGGTTTTAACAATTGGAAGGAACAAACATCCATACTTGGAAGGATTTGGCCGCTGCCTTTTACCGCAAATATCAATATGATGCTGATCTTGCATCAACTCTGGTGCAATTGCAAGGCATGACCATGGGTTCAAACGAGGGCTACAAAGAGTACGCCCAAAAGTGGAGAGACTTGGCTGGCAGGGTGCATCCACCTTTAACTGATAGAGAATTAGTAGATATGTTTATGGGGACATTGACTGGACCATTCTTCAACTTGCTGATTGGAAGTTCGTCATCCGAATTTACTGAATTGATCTTAACTGGTGAGAGGGCTGAAAGCGGGATTAAAAGCGGGAAGATACTTATGGCCTCCACCTCAAATACTATGAAAAAACTATTTATTGGTAAAAAAAGAGACTAATGTTGTGTACGGATCAAGAAGTCGTGTGAAGAATGACTGTCATCATTCAGTAGGGGAAGTTTTGATCTCCAATCCAACTCCAAATCAATGTCCGCGTCAACAAAATAACCAACAAAGGTCAGAAGCCCAACAAAGACAATTTACTTGAATCAATATGCAACTATCTCAAGCTCTGCAACACCTATTAAAAGCTGATTTGGTGACCTTGCGAGATCCCCCTTCCAACCCTAACACCGCTTCTCCAAAGTACAATCCCAATGCTAAACGTGCTTACCATTCAAATAGCCCCGAACATGATACCAATGATTGTTGGGCATTAAAGAACAAAATCTAAGACCTAATTGATAACAAGACAATTAAATTCGACCCTCCGCCAACTCCAAATATGGTCACCGCACCCATGCCAAATAATGGTAAGGGTGTCAATGCTATTGAAGATGCATTTTTTGTTGCCTCCATCAATTACTTGACCACTCCTTTGAAGACTGTTAAAGAGAATTTGTTGAAATTCGTGGTATTCCCTGGATGACTTGAAGACTGTTGTTGTTGTGTTGTATAAATTAATGGTTGTGAATGGCTGAAGAAAGGTGTCCAACACCTAATGGATAGCCATGAGATTTTATTTGAAAGATCTCCATCTGTGAAAAGTTTGACCCAAAGTGTGTCTCAAGAATTTGAAGATGTGTCCATCATTACTATCTCAAACAAATCTATTAGGATCACCTCCAAAGGTCCTATTAGGATTCAAGTTGAACCAAGAATAGCTCCACTAATTATCACCACACCGGGGCCAGTTCCCTACTCTTATGATAAAAGTGTACCCTGGAGTTATGGGGCAGAAGTGTATTACCATGGTATCAAACAAGATTCCAGGATTGATGAAGATGAAAATACTAACATTACAAACATTATTGGATCAAGTAAAGTTACTAGGATGGGGAGGATATTCTCTCCATAAATTTCACCACTGACAACCACTACTACATTCATTCGTATTAATGTTTTTAAACCTGTTGCTGATACTCGAGGAAAGGAAAAAATGACTGAGCCTGCCAGGACGGAGGCGCCCACAAAAGATATTACCATTGAGGACCCATCTACTCAAGAGATGGAGGATATTTTAAAAATTATCAAAAAAAAGTGACTATAAGATAGTGGAACAGTTGGGGCAAACACCCTTGAATATTTCCATGTTGTCTTTGTTGATATGTTCCAAGGCACATGCTCAAGCCCTGATAAAATTCTTGAAAAATGCACATGTCCCACAAGAAACTACAACCGGCCAATTTAAAAATTGTGTAGCAAGCTTGACTATCGACAACGGTTTAGGGTTTTGTGATGCAGATTTGACCCCGATGGGGAAGAATCACAATAAATCTCTCCATATTTCCATAGAATGCAAGGGCACCACCCTGGCACATGTATTAGTGGATACTAGATCTTCTCTCAATGTCTCACCAAAAGGAGCTCTAGATAGGTTGGACTGTGAAGGTTTGGTACTAAATCCTAGTGACATCATGGTGAGAGCTTTTGACGGATCAAAGAGGATGGTCCATGGAGAAGTTGATCTCCCTATCAAAGTTGGGTCTCAAGTCTTTAACTCAACATTCTACGTAATGTATATTCGTCCTGCTTATTCATTCTTGATTGGACGCCCATGGATCCATGGGGCAGGTGCGGTGACTTCCACACTACATCAAAAGTTGAAATATCCGGTCAAGGGGGAAATTGTCAGTGTATGCGGAGAAGAAGAGTTTATGATCAGTCATATGAATTCATTCAAGTATGTTGAAATGGATGGCGAGTTCGTTGAAACTCCTTGTTAAGCCTTTGAGGTGGTCTCTCCCATGGTTGATGTTGCCAAGGCCACTCCCGAAACTCCCAAAGTTGCTAAAGATACACTGAGGATGGCCTCTCTCAAAGATTCTTGTGTTGTTGTTGAAGATGGAGGCTGCACCATTTGGGGACAACTCCCTGATATCCCTTTCAAGTCAGAAAAATTTGGTTTGGGTTTCACTTCTAAGGCTCAAAAGGAGGTTTGACGTGCTCGTGCAGGGAAACCACCTCTCCGCATTAGTAACCATGACGTTAATGCTCTTGAAGACTCTGATGTTAATTGTGACTGGGACGACTGGATCTACCCAACTACCGATGGAGGACTCAACAACTGGCCGACCAAAGACTTCATTCCAATCTCCTTCAACCAGGAGTAATTTCCATTTCCTTTTTTTTATTACTTTGAGAAATTTGTCAGTAATTTTCATTTAAACAATGACTTTAAACCATGTGTCTTGCCTGGGGCACAATGGTCCATTTGTTAAGGGTTTGTCATTTTCATATGCCATATGCTCATTTTAGTGAAACATTGGACTATTTTGCATTCAAATTTTACGCTCTTTGTCTTTCTTTTACTTTTATTACATTTTCAAATAGCCATGTGACCTTACATGCAAACACACACACATTTGCAAATCTACATCCACTCTGGATCTCACTGACAACGATTCTGCTATTGCCATCTATGACTTTGAAAATCCAATCTATCAAGCCGAAAACGAAGATGAAGAATATTTTGAAATACCTGGGGAACTCGCCAGACTCCTGATACAAGAGGAAAAGGTCATTCAACCGCACAAAGAACCATTTGAAGTGATAAACTTGGGGACTAAGGCAGACAAGAAGGAAGTCAAGATCAACATTAACCTGGAAGACAATGTCAAAGGAAGATTGGTTCAGATGTTGCACGACTATGTGGAAGTGTTTGCTTGGTCGTATGAAGATATGCCAGGGCTTAATACTGATATCGTGGTTCACCGTCTGCCAATGAAAGAAGGTTGTCCTCTGATCAAGCAAAAGGTTTGTCACATGCGATTAGATATGTCTAAGAAGATAAAGGTTGAGGTAATGAAACAACCTGATGCAGGTTTCCTGGAAATGACGTCATATCCCTAATGGGTTGAAAATGTGGTCCTAGTGCCAAAGAAATACGGTAAAGTCCGTATGTGCGTAGACTACAGAGATCTGAATAGGGCAAGCCCCAAAGATGATTTCCCACTACCATATATTGATGTCTTGGTCGATAACGTTGCTCAATATAAAGTATTCTCCTTCATGGATGGCTTCTCCGGATACAACTAAATCAAAATTACGCCTGAAGACATGGAGAAAACCACTTTTGTCACACAGTGGGGCACCTTCTGTTATAAGGTCATGCCTTTCGGTTTGAAGAATGCAGGCGCAACTTATCAACGGGCTATGGTAGCTTTATTTCATGATATGATTCATCATGAGATAGAAGCTTATGTTGATGACATGATTGCAAGATCTCAAACTTAGGAAGAACACCTTGATCATTTGCAAAAGCTATTTGAAAGGCTGAAGAAATACAAGCCGAGGCTGAATCCCAACAAGTGTACCTTCGGGGTAAGGTCTGGTAAGCTCCTAGGCTTTATCGTCAGTGGTAAGGGAATTGAGGTCGATCCCGCAAAGGTTAAAGCTATCCAAGAAATGCCCGCTCCCAGTACTGAGAAGGAGGTCATGGGTTTTTTAGGTCGACTCAACTATATTACTCGATTCATCTCTCACTTAACTGCTACTTGTGAGCCAATTTTCAAACTACTGAAGAAAGATCAAGTAGTCAGATGGAATGACGACTGCCAAACAGCTTTTGACAAAATCAAGGAATACTTGCAAGAACCTCCAATTCTGATGCCTCCAGTTGAAGGAAGACCTCTGATTATGTACTTGACTGTATTAGAGAATTCAATGGGGTGTGTGCTAGGCCAACATGACGAATCTGGTCAAAAAGAGCATGCAATATACTACCTTAGCAAAAAGTTTACCGACTATGAGACAAGATACTCATTGCTCGAGAAAACTTATTGAACTTTGGTATGGGCTGCTCATCGACTAAGACAGTATATTTTGACTCATACTACTCTCTTGATTTCTAAAATGGATCCCATCAAGTACATCTTCAAGAAAACAGCCCTCTCCAGACGAATAGCCAGATGGCAAATGATTTTGACTGAATACAACATCCAGTATACTACACAAAAAGCAATCAAAGGAAGTGTACTGGCAGATCATTTGGCCTATCAAGCTGTTTATGACTACTAATCCATGAAATTTGAATTCTTGGATGAGAACATCATGATAGTGGCAGGCTATGAAGAACCTGGACCGTATGAAGGACCTGAGCAAGGATCCTGATGGAGTATGGTTTTTGATGGAGCTTCCAATGTATTGGGTAATGAAATTGGTGATGTAATCATTTCTCCTGAAGGGTGCCATACCCCTTTCACTGCTAGACTCTATTTCGACTATACAAATAACATGGCTGAGTATGAAGCGTGCATCTTGCGTCTAAAGGCTGCCATTGACCTAAGAATCAAATTCTTAAGCGTATACAGAGATTTGGCCATGGTAATTAGTCAAGTCAAAGGAGAATGGGATGCCAAACATCTGAATCTAATCCCTCACAAAGAGCTTGTGCTAACCTTGATTTTGTACTTTGAAGAGGTCACCTTCGAGCATATCTCGATGGAAGAAAATCAGTTGGCAGATGTCTTAGCAACTATGTCGTCTATGTTCAAGGTCAATTGGGACAATGAAGCTCCTAGATTTACTATCGAAAGATTTAACGAACCTGCGCACTGTTATAAGATTAACACTGATGAGGAGAAGCCTTGGTATCATGAAGGTAGGAGGTACCTTGAAGCACAAGAGTATCCTGAGGGAGCCTCAATCAACAACAAGAAATTCCTGCGAAGGTTCTGAGCCAAATTCTTCCTAATCAATGGGATTTTGTACAAGAACAACCATGATTCTACTCTGCTCCATTGCATGGACAAGAAGGAAGCAGAAAAGATCATAGAGTATATCCATGAAGGTAACTTCGAAACTCACTTTAGTGGGCACACCATGGCCAAGAAGATTCTGAGGGCTAGTTACTATTCATCGACAATGGAAACTGATTATCACCACCACTCGAGGACTTGACACAAATGTCAAATTTATGCTGACAAGGTTCACATGCCCCCAATCCCTTTGAATGTCATGACTACTCCTTGGCCATTCGCAATGTGGGGCATTGACATGATCGGAGAAATCAAGCCCACTACATCTAATGGACATCGTTTCATCCTCGTCGCCATTAATTACTTCACTAAATGGGTCGAAGCAGCTTTATTTTCCTCAGTTGCCCAGAATGTTGTAGCCCAGTTCATCAAATATAACCTCATATGTCAATATGGCATCCCTTAAAGGATCGTCATCGACAACAGAACCAACCTCAACAATTCTATGATCACTGAGCTATGCACACAGTTCAAAATCAAGCATCACAATTCTTCTCCATACAGACCTAAGGTGAATGGCATAGTGGAAGCCGCCAATGAAAACATGAATAATATTGTACAAAAGATAGTGGTGACCTATAAAGACTGGCATGAGATGCTGTCGTTTTCTCTTCATGGCTACCGTACCTCGGCACAAACATCAACGGGGGCAACCCGGTTCTCTTTTGTTTATAGCATGGAGGTTGTCCTGCCTGTTGAAGTTCAGATTCCTTCTTTAAGGATTATGAAAGAAGAAGACCTAGGCGGAGACGAATGGATTCAGACTAGATTGGATCAGTTAAATTTGATTAATAAAAAGAGATTGGTTGCTGTCTGTCATGGTCAAATGTATCAAAAGTGTATGATCAAGGCATTCAACAAGAAGATCAAACATCGAGTATACCAGGTTGGCGACTTGGTAATAAAGCGCATCATTTTACCACAAGGCGATCCCAGGGGCAAATGGACTCCCACTTATGAAGGGCAATTTGTTGTCCAGAAAGTATTCTCTGGCGGTGCTATGATTCTAACCACTATGGACAGCAAAGATTTCCCTCATCATGTGAATGCGAACATAGTTAAAAAATACTACGCATAAAGAATAACCCGCTAGGTTGAGATACCTAGGCAAAAATAAGGACATCCCGAAGAACCAAAAAGGTTCGGGCAAAAATTAGGGATATAAACAAAAGATTGTACACCCGGCAATTCGAAAACCTAAAAGGGTGGCTTAGGCAAAAAAGGGTATCCTGGTGGACTGAAAACCCGAAAGGGCGGTCCAGGTAAAAATTAAGGGTTAAAGGGTATGATTATGTCTCGTGAGATCACTACAACTAGCTTTATTACCAAGGTCAAAAGTTCAAATGGTACAAGAATAATTCAATCAACTTCTTTCGACAACAATGGATGATGTTCGAAGACATAGGGGGAATAGCAAAGTCAGAACCCAATGAGATCACTTCCACATGGATATAAATTTTTTTTTCACCTTGTATTATTTTCATTTTTCAACGACTTCCTTTTACTAGGATTTTTGTCCCCCTGTACAAAAAAGCGCCTATTTTTAGGAATATTATAAATACAAATATACTTTGAAGTGCAAACTTTTTATTTTTCTATTTTGAGTGAGAAAACGTCCAATGACTAAAATTGAAGGAACATATGCATATGAACATGATTAACTGTAAACAAATGTCTGCACAAGAACGGTAATAAGAATTTACTCAAGAATTTGGGATATCCCCACAGAATTACTCCAATAAGATCCCCCATAGAGTAAATTTATACATTCTCCATCCAGAGTTCCAATCAGCATATTTCTTGGAAATTCTCTCCCCCGTCCGAATTTTTTCAAAAAAAAAAACCAGAAAAGAAACCCTGCAAAAGTTTTTCCCCTAATGAATTCATTTCCCCAGTAAGGTTTCCAAAATGCTTTCCTCAACAGGGTTTATTTCCCCAACAAACTACAGATTCCACAGCTTGAGTCCATTCTTCAGACTATCACATCATTGACATAACTCCTCTTCCCCGGTAGAATTAAGACTCTCCCCAGAAAGTTGTTGCAAAGCCTGGAATCCTACTAGATAACAGTTAACTTTACCCCCCTCAGAAAAACTGAAAGTATAAAGAACTAAATTCCCCAGTAGAGCAATGGAAAACTAAAGTTCTTGAACTCTATTCCCTAAGCAGAAACCAACATTCCACGCAGAGTTTGCATAAACAACAAATAGGAATTCCCAGCGGAAGCACTCTAGACAAGGTTAAAGATACACATACTCTTCATCCCCGACGATAGTCAGGGATTAGCTTCCCAAAATTCCCTAGCAGTAGTCAGGGATTTATTTTCCTAGACAAAGATACACTTCAATAAAATTTCACATTCATACATCATAGCATATACATGACAAAATGCATACAGCATGGTCTCATTTATTTTGAGAACATCATTACGCAATGCATGCATCATGACATCACATACAAATAATTCTTTACATTTTCAAGAAATATCAGTCACCCGCTGAATACCATCAACAACAAACATTTCCAAGTTCAAAACCTATGTTGGTTCAGTGTAAATCGACCAATGATTTATCTTGATTCCGTTCTGGTAGACCCTTTCTCTAGTTCAGTTAAATCGCTCCTAAGATTTATACTGATTCGTTATCCAGTTAAAAAAAATTTCAAGATCTCTGCTGGTTCAGTTTAAAACGACTAATGATTTACCCTGATTCCATTTCGGTGGACCCTTTCTCTGGTTCAGTTAACTCGCTCCTAAGATTTATATTGATTCGTTATCCAATTAAAGACAATTTCAAGACCTCTGTTGGTTCAGTTTAAATTGACCAATGATTTATCCTGATTCCATTTGGGTAAACCCTTTCTCTGGTTCAGTTAAATCACTCCTAAGATTTATACCAATTTGTTATCCAATTAAAAAAATTTCAGACCTCTACTGGTTCAGTTTAAATCGACCAATGATTTATCCTGATTCTGTTTCGGTGGACCCTTTCTCTAGTTCAATTAAATCACACCTAATATTTATACTGGTTCATTATCCAGTTAAAGATTATATCAGACCTCTACTGGTTCAGTTTAAATCGACCAATAATTTATCCTGATTCTGTTCCGGTAGACCCTTTCTCTGGTTCAGTTAAATCGCTCCTAAGATTTATACTGATTCGTTATCCGGTTAAAGACAATTTCAGACCTCTACTGGTTCAATTTAAATCGACCAATGAATTATCCTGATTCTGTTCTGTTGGACCCTTTCTCTGGTTCAGTTAAGTCGCTCCTAAGATTTATGCTGATTCATTATCCAGTTAAATATTATTTCAGACCTCTACGGGTTCAGTTTAAATCGACCAATGATTTATCCTAATTCCGTTCTGGTGGACCCTTTCTCTGGTTCAGTTAAGTCGCTCCTAAGATGTATGTTGAATCATTATCCAGTTAAAGATTATTATAGACATCTGTTGTTTCAGTATAAATTGACCAAAGATTTATTTTGATACTTCTTCTAATCTCTATCAACAGTCATTTTGAATGCCTTCTATAAGCCCATCTCCGATAACTCTTCATTACCTCTCTAAATGGTATCTTTAAGTCAATTCCCAACATAATCAACAACCAGTACTACTTTGTGCACAAACGAGTACAAATTTTTCGGCACTTTAGTGGTCAATCATCGTCCACCTTCAAGTTACGATAAGCGGACACGCCAATCTAACTTTTCAGGTTTAAGAAGATTGAACCGGGGCACATGTTGTACCCCTAAATTTTCCCTCTCTTTTCTCAAGACACTTCTCATAAAGATCTTTAATAGCTCAAGATTGCATAAGTGTTGACCAGGTCAAATCACCTCTTAAACACTAGAACCCCAAATTAGGGTTTTGATTTTCACAAGGAAAATTGGACTTATAATGCCTCAAAATATTTTCATGTTTCATTATGGGTCTCCAAGAATACTCATGCCAAGTTTCAAGTCTTAGATCACAATTTTGCTCAGTCAATTGAGCAGATGACTGAAAATCAGCTGTATTGGTTAAAAAGTCAATTATGGTCAATCTACAGTCAAACTTCATGACTTTTGGTCCCCATCATCATTTTGAAGTCATATTTATCCAGTGATCAGGTGTTGATCACAATTCCTCAAGAAAATCACTCAATTCACCAAAAGGGTAAAATGGCCAAGATTAGGGTTTTGACTGTAATTGACTGATCATTGATTTTTGACCTAATACATGAGCCAATGGTTTGAAACACAATATCAAGGATTCAAATACAACATGTTTACCTAATTACATGTCTCAAATCATCTCTCAAGATCAATGGATTGATAGTTGAATTTTGGATCAACTGATGAAAAGTCAATTAATACACCAAAAGTCAAACCTTGACTTTTTTGGTCAAATTTGAGTCTCAAAGATCAAAATTCATCAAGACATTCAAAAATGTGAATCTTGATCATCAAGAAATTCAAAAATCAATTTGAAAAGTCAAACTTTTCAAGACTTGGAAAGTTTTCTAAGTGTTTTGTACATGATGATTTCACTACTTCATGTCAATTTTTCACCAAGATGCAAGATGATTCAAATAAAACTTTCAACATGAAAGTTGTAGATATTCATGATATATACAACTTCTCTTTGCTGATAAATTCCTATAAGTTCTTGTATTTTGAGTTACAAATTCATGAAGTCATGCACTTTTTCTAAAAACACTTAGTGAAAATTTTGATCAATTTGGTCAGGATTTTGCCCAAACTTGGCCAATTTCCACCTAGCTCCAATTTTATTTAGAAAAAATGGAAAACATGTAAGTCGTAGAGGATGTTTCAAGATTTCCAAAATGTCACAGAACTTAAAGAGATCATTTTTGAGTCAAGAGAATCGAAGAGAAGAAGTTGGGCATCCATTCTTGAATTATAAACCATTTTTGTGATGAACTCATAGCAAAATCTCAAACCTATCCTACATAATCCCACTTTTTATTCCATTTGACTTCTAAATCTCACCATGATCAGAAATTTACACAATTTCTAAATGTATTACACAAATATTAGAAGCATTGTCCAAGTCTTGATACCATTTTTGGATAATTTGCATAAAGTCACTTTACCATTTTGGTAAAGCCAACTTTATGCTAACAACTCTTTGATTAAACTTGTGATTTACTCCTAATCAGGTCCTATACAATCTCAATATCAAAAGAAATCTCAAGAAGTCAGTAAAAGCATGGCAAATCCCTTGAATCACTCACTTTCTTAATCATGAAGCAACAAAATCTTTGTATTTTCAAAACAAGCCAAAAACCTCAAAACTTCATAATTGATATTCTCACTCATCCCAATATTTTCTCTATAAATAGAGATGAATTTTGCAAGCCTTGGCACGGTATTAGAAGCCTGAAAAACTCCCTCAAACTCTCTAAAACCCAGAATTTCACTTCAACCTCCATAACTTGTCATTTCTTCCCAAGAACCTCAAACTCACATTTCCCTCATGTGTTTCCTCTATAAACAAATTTTAAAGCCTCCATACATTAAATTTAGTCCATCCCTACCCTTGTTATACAACTATAACTCCATTTTCATCACCTTCCAAACTCAAAAACTAAGTTTTGCAACTGGACTTCTCCAGTGCGATTCAGCCATCCTCAACACAAACTAAGCATTGCATTAGCTTCTAAGAGGGTCACTGAAGCTATTCTGATCATCACAACACCTTGAGGAGGGCTCAAACTCGGAATACGATTTCCAGTTTTGAGGTAACTTTCTTTAACTTTGAACTCTCTCTACAAGCATCATAATGGTTTCATTTGTGAAGATAAAATATAGACATCATAGTCCTAAAGCTAACCATGCCCTTAGATTTCATTTATATTGCCTGAGTAGTGTGAATTTCAAGTTTGAACTTCCTGAAAAAGTTAGGTCAGATTTGGTACCAACTGAAATTCTCATTCGTCTTTGATCCATTGTTTAATTTATTTACATATTTGTAAGCATGGTGAAATTTATAACAAGCTTGATGTTTACAATTTCTAAAATGGTTGAGAAATGAGAAAGTTACAAAGTTCAAAAATGGTGATGAAGAAACTGGCGTGAGGAAGAATAAGATGATATAGTCAAGAGCGTGTTTAAAATATAATATGTTAGTTGTGCATAAGTTAACGGAAGTATCACCACCCCAATGGTTAAAGCGCGCGCCTATGACCCTTGTGACTTGGGTTCGAGCCCCAGTGCCACATTTTGTTATTTTTCATTACATTTTCTGACCTTTTTTTGTTTGCTAGCGCGTCTGGGCTCCTCCCTTTTAGGCCTGAATTGTTTCGGAACTTCTCACCCCCCATTCTACTTCTCATGCACAACCCATTACATTTTTTATTTTTTATTTTTGCTTTCTGATTTCAAAAATAGTTTGGGCCTAAGAATAAAAACTCTTTTACTTTCTAACCTCCTAACTACTTTCCAAACCCCTGACTTCTAATTTATATTCTTTATTTTATTTTATTTTATTTTTTCTAATAATATTATTTTTATTATTAATATCAAAAAATACAAAAATACATTTTATTGAATAACTAAATTATTAAATATTTCAATTTAAGCATTTATTTTAGTTTGTAAATACTTAGAACTAGGTTTATTTATTTTATACACTTTAAAATACTTCTTTCTTTTTAAATTAGTATTAATATTCAAGATTATTTTTCTCAACAAATTTACTTAGACTTAGGATTTTTCTTAGTTTTAATTAACTTAGACTTTAGTTTTTTTATTAAATAATTAATCAACTTCTTTTGTGATTAAAATTAATTAGTTGGATTAGGTTAACCTTTAAACTTTTTTCATGCAAAAAATCATAAAAAAACATTTTTTTCTTTTCTTTTACATTATCTTTATATTCTTGTACATTTTATTTTGCATTATTCAATTTGGTTGTAATAATAATTAGAACTTTATTGCTTTACATCCTCATTTGTAAGTTTGTATCCCCCATACCAAAATTATGTATTGGGTAGAACTTTAAATTCCACAATTTATCGTTTTCCATATTATTGTTAGTAATTAGGGTTTGTATGGCAAGACTTAAAACCAACAAGTAGACAACCTTAATTCAAGACAAAAATATATGAAATCAAAACACTTTGCACACTTGCACCTCTAGGGTTAACCCACACTTGTTGCCTCGGATTTAAAACAGTTATGTCCCTCGAACGTGGGATATTTTAGCAAAGACCCTCGATTACAAGATCGTAGTCTCTCGATAACCCTTTAATGTTGCCTTCAGTAAACGATCTTAGACCCTTACGACAAATTTCTAAAGTGTCCTACAATGTTACCTTCTATGACTGTACAATGACACACGCATGTCCCTTCACGTCCAATGATAAGGTTTCTTACCAACTAATGGTAAGATAAAATTATCTAAAGGAGTATGAAAAGAACAAATACTTTTTGAGTAGGTAGAATGTTCATAGTTGCTTGCTCACAAACATTTCAAACAAAACATCTTTCAAACACACCAACACTTTTCATGAAATATTTTCAAAAGTTAACACTTTGTATACATTCTTATAGAGACGAGAATCATTACAAAGTTCGCCTAAATAATGGCACTTTTCAAAAATACTTTTGAAACAAACACAAACACATTTACAAAAAAGCATTTCAAAGTGAGCTAGCAACTAAGAGACCATAGATAACTACGGGTGAAAAGGATGCTAACACCTTCCCTTTTCATAACCTACCCCCCAAACTCAATAAAATTCTTAAAAGGTCTTTCCTATTCTTTTCACCCTTTCCTTTATTGGATAAAAGAAAAGTCGATGGCGACTCTTGCTATCCACAACAATTGTGATAAAATGCAAAACATTCAAGCCAATTCTCCCACCGTATTACACGTTGTAATACGATGGGAGAACTAACTGTTATATTGGTTTTGTGTTTGTATTCATAAATGTTGAGGTAAGCAAGAGCCACCACATACTTTTATTTTATCCAACAAAGGAAAGGGTGAAAAGAACAGAAAAATACCTATCGAGATTATTTGAGTAAGGGGGTAGATTATGGAAAGGGAAGGTGTTAGCACCATTTCCATCTGTAGTCATCTACGGGCTCTTAGATGCTAAAACATTTGAAAATACCTTGTGTTTGTGTTTTTGAAAAAGTATTTTAAAAATATGTCTTAGTGTGGTGAACTTTGTAATGTTTTTCGTGTCATGGAGAACGTATACAAAGTGTCTTTGAAAATATATATTTTTTTAGAAAAGAGTGTATGTATGGAAAATTGTTTTATTTGAGCAAGCATCTAAGAACTATCTACCTACTCGAAAAGGTTTGTTCTTTTCCTCTTTTCCTTTAGACAGTGCTATCCTACTATTAGTGAGTAGGTAGCCCTATCGTTGGATGTTTGAGGGACAATCGAGGGTCGTCGTAGGTCACAAAGGCAACTAATAAGATATCTTAGTAATTACCCTAGAGTTTTAAGATTATTTTACTGAGGCAATGTTGAAAGGGTCATTGAGGGACTTATGATCTTTTAAACCAAAGGGTAGCAACTAAAATCTCTTACATTCGAGAATTATGACCGTTTTATTACGAAGGCAACCGAAGTGGGAATACCCTAGAGGCGGGCATGTGCAAGTGCGTTGTGTTTCAGTTATTTATCTTTGGTGTTAGGTTTTCTAACGTTTGTTTTTAATTTTTGTCATGCAATCCTATTAGGCATACATCTAACAGTTCAACATCAGTGCAGAAAATTAAAGTGAGGAATTTAAACTAGCTATTACATGGCTTCGGGGAGGGGGAAAATACAAGTCAAAAAGGGGAAAAAGACAGTAAATAAAGTCCTAGTTCTTAACTATTACAAACTGGGAGGGGGGCAGATACAACAATAATATGAATAGTAACAAATGCGCAAGGAATAAAAAGAACGTCTAAAAATCCTAAAATGTTCTTAAGACATTAAGACAATTTTTTTTTGTTTTAGAAACATATTTTAATTTAAAAAGAAGAAAATTCCCTAGGTCTAATTAATTATTAAAAATGAATAATAAAATTAACTTAATAAAAAAATAAACTAGTTCTAATATTTTTTGTAATTTTATTATTGAGAAAAGATTTGAAATTAATTAAATCCTAGTTCTAATTGATTTTAAATTAAGGAAATAGTCAAAATAATTAACTAAATTAATTTATGAAAATTAAGTTTCATTATAAAAAAACTAAATCTACTTTCTTTATGATTTTTTTTTATGATTAGAATTAAAAATGATTAAAAAAAGAAATATCTAATTAAAGCAAAAAGAAAGAATTTAGGCTTGATGTATGAAATGGAATGGGGGGTATGTGATTGAAATTTTGTTGGGCCCAATAATGGTTGAACCCAAAAGTTGCGCCTGATCTGGTGTGGATAACTCTGGTGGGTATATGATGGGAACACGCATCTGGAGTGTTGGATCTATTTGCATTAATATCCGATGGTGGCAATCTACTGACACATGTTGCACGCATACGTCCTGGTCGCACTGGATCTACAAGGAAATAATTAGAAAAAATTATGCAAGAGGCAGGGATCGAACCCCTGCCCTTGCACACACATAACGCCTTAACACATACACATTCAACCGTTGGGACGGCCTTACATCTGGGAATATAAACACAATGAAAAATATATAATGTAAAACAAGTTAAATTGTTGAGTTGTCAAATACGCGCACTTCAATGGGGTCCAAGTATTTAAACAAACCAATCATTTTGTTCTGTCCATCCATTCAGGCGTCAATGTCGATCAAGCCACCGGGAGTGGTGGCTCCGGTCATCCCTTCCGGCTGCTCAAAATCTCTAACCTGCGAAAATCAAACATAACAAGAATGAAAACGACCCTACCCCCTAATTTGGGGTCTAAAAATTCAATGGTGATATTCATTTTATCTAAAAGTTCCTATGTTATGAGTTGTGAAGCTTTTAGTTTGTAATGCCCTAACAATGGCATCACACAATTCAGGCCTTAAAGTTCTCATGTTATACGTCCCACCAGCTATAATGGACATGTTGAACACAAATCAAACCATCAAAAACATCAACAAAGCATAAATCTAAAGTTTTAAATATAACAAACCTTGTTTGACCGGTGACACGTGATCCTGCTGTTTGAGGGTGCTACGAGCTTTGAAAATGGTAGGGATAGACTCCTGGTGTCTTCAGGAACATGATGGAGTCTTTAGATTGGATCGAGGGAAGCTGGAAATGTGTTTTTGGATTTCACAACTTTGGAGAGTTTTTGTGAAATTTGGTATGGCTTGCTTAGGCCACTTGTGTGTCTTCTTGGTCTTCCTTACTCTAGTATATATAGAGGAGTGAGGAGAGTAAACAAATATGGAAAGAAAGCATCCCATTAAGCCATGGTTTAAACACCAAAAATCAAATTTGAAAAAGTGTCCTTATTTGAGAGATTATTACCAAATCTGTTTTGCAATGAACCTGGACAGTCTTACACGAATTTATGGGCCCAAGGCCGACCCAACACACTAGCCCATATGTCCAAACCATTGATCTATTATTTTATGCATTTAATTTTATATTTATTTGATAAAAACAAAAAATAAATATGAATAAAATATAGAAAAATGCAAAGCAAGGTGAGAGTGTATTTAGGAGTCCTTTAGTAAGTCATAAGCATATTTGAATCTCAAAAAATAGGTCTATGAACTTTAAAATGCATTTTTGCTCAAAGTTGACTTTTTTCCATTTTCACCTATTTGCCCAATTTTCATTGATCATAACTTGTTCAATTTTCATCTTTTGAGAATGATCTTTGACTTTTTAGAAAGCTCAAGATGTTTCCTACAATTTCTATGTTTACCAGTTTTGCATTGGAGAAATTATCTTGATGTAACTTGCCTTGACAAAAAATACCTTTTTGTTGACTTTCAAAAAGACCTGTAATGTATTGACTCATATCTTTCCAATGATGCATTTATTGGACTTGAGGGAAAAAGAAAAGTTATAGGGAATTTAATTTTCTTCACAATAAGATTTATTTGGGGCAAATTGATGAAGCATATGAAAGTTATTCTTGGTCAAAGTTTAGTTGACTTTTTCTAGGAAACCCTAATTTTGCACTTTTAGATTCTTGATGATTTGAGAGCATTCCTTGAGGAATAATTATCAACCCTTGATCAAATGATGAAATTCACTTCAAAAATTTTATGTTGACAAAAAAACTCTTGAAGTTTGATTGTACATTATCCATAGTTGACTTTTGACCAATACAATTGGTTTTCAAACATTTGAGTCTTTGACTGAGCAAACTTGTGATACAAGGCATGAAACTTGACATGGACATCCTTGGGGACATATTAGGGACCATGGAAATCACTTTATTCCTTTGGAAACAAATTTTTTTGGTGAAAAGTGAAACCCTAGTTGGAAGTCCATTGCTTTGGAGGAGAATTTGTCTGATCAATTCTTGGTAAACCTTGAGCATTTGGAGACCTCTAGGAGTATGTTTTGAATAAGATGAGAGGGGAAATTTTGGGTACAACAGCTGCCCCTGTTCAATCATCTTAAACTTGAGGATTTTAGATTGGCTTGTCTTCCTTTTGTGATCTAAAGGTGGAAGATGATTGAACACTAAAGTGCCCAGATATTTGTGCTTGCTAGTGTACGGAGTAATGTTGTCAGATGATAGTATGCTTGAATGGGCTTAGAAGGTGCCGTTAGGAGAGATGACTGAGAGTCTTCGGAGACGGGATTATAGATGCCATCCAAAATAAAGGTTGACTTCAAACTGGAAGAAGCATCATAATAAATCTTTGGTCGATTTATCCTGAGCCATAAGAGGTCTCTTTGTCTGACTTCGTATGAGAAGTATACTAGAATGAGCTTGTGTCCGATTGTATCTTAGCAAATTTGTTGGGGAATAGAGTTCACGAGTTTTAGTTATCCATTGCTCTACTAGGGAGTTATTTCTTGACTGGGGAGAATTAAAGTTAGTTGTTATCTGGTGGAAATCCAGGCTTCATAGTAACTTGATGAGGATAATAAATTTGACTGTTATTTGGCCGTATTCCAGGCTTCACAACGACTTACAGGGGAATATGAAATTAACTGTTATCTGGTCGGTTACTAGGCTTCGCAGTAACTTTCTTAAGATTAAACTGTTATCTAGTTGAATTCCAGGCTTCGCAGTAACTTAGATGAAAGGGTGAAGCTAATTGCTATTTGGTCAGATTCCAGGCTTCGTGACAACTTACTGAGATTAATTTGTTATCTGGTCGGATTCCAGGCTTCACAGAAAAACAAAGTTAAACTGTTATTTGGTCGTATTCTAGGCTTTACAGTAATTTTCTTGAAAGGATAGAAGTTAATTTCTATCTGGTCACATTCCAGGCTTTGCAATAACTTAGACGCGATGATGAAGCGAATTACTATCTGGTCAGATTCCAGGCTTCATAGTAAATCGAAATTAAACTGTTATCTGGTCGGATCCAAGCTTTACAGTAAATTGAATCAATCGTCCTTTGGTCGTATTGTTGAGCTGTTACTTCAGATAGTTGCCCTGTCTTGTTTCGGGAATTAATCTGGAACCTATTTTGTTGGTTATTGAGATAGTTTCCCTATCTGGTTTCAGGAATTAATCTCTAACCTTGTCTTGTAGATAGTCGCCCCGTCTTATTTCGGGAATTGATCTACAATCAGTTGTTCATAAATAGTTTCCCTGTATGGTTTCCGGAATTAATCTGGAATTGTTGAAAATCGTTGATGATATTCGTCTGTTGATCTTTCTTGAAAAGGTAAAGAGTTAGTTGTATGCAATGTCATGATGCATGAAATGCATTGGGTAATGATGTTCTCAAAATAAATGAGACTGTGATATATGCATTTTGTATGTATATGCTATGACGCTTGTACAAATGATGTATGAATGTGATATGTGGACGTATCAATTGTTCTTTATAGTGTCGTTGAACTGGGGAAAATAAATCATTGATTGTTGTTGAGGATGAAGAATGTAGTTTAAGTTAAATTTGCTGGGAGATGGATTTTCGTAACTAGAGAAATAAACTCTACAGGGGAAAGAAAACTTTGTGAACTGTTTGGGGATTTTATGAAACCCTGCTGGGGAACCCAAGAAGACTTATAGACCATGCTGAGGAATGCTCCAAGATGCTGGAGAGATGATTGAAACTCTTGATTTGAAATGCTGGAATATCTGAAATCATTAGGCTATATGCTGAAGATATGGTGGTGATCTGCGAGAATATGCCCCTGTTTCTGTACCTACTGAGGAATGTACCTTTGCCGATGATGGATTTTGTGAAAATGATCCCCTAGGGGTGTTCTGTGGGGATTTACAGACGGCCGTTTGACATTATCCCGACTCTTAGAGCCTTTAGTAACTGCCTTTCTGTTTTTATGCATATATTTTTAAAGTAATCATATTAAAATGCATATGTTCATTTTAAATAATCCCTGGATGTTTTTGCAAACAAAATAGAAAAATAAAAAACAAGAAGTTTTGCACTTTCAAAGAGATAGTTCTGTATTAATTTGAAGATATCTGCTTATAACAGGCGTCTTTGTACAAGGAGACAAACATCCTAATAAGAGAATGTCATCGAAAATGAAAGATATACAAAGTAGTATACGAATAGAAAACAGTTATGTGAAATAATCCCATTGGGTTCCCAATCTGCTATTGTCTTTATATCTTTGAGCGTCTCATCACTTTGCTGCTTGGCCGAAGTTGACTGGATTGATTAGTACCATTCGAATTTGAAACTTGATGCCGAAGTTTGGCTGTAAGGTGATCCAACATGACATAGTTGTACGCTTTTAATCCCTAATTTTTGCCTGGACCACCCTTCCGGGTTTTCAGTCCACCAGGATACCCTTTTTTTAATGCCCAAGCCTCCTTTTCAAGTTTTCGACTTGCCGGGTGTACAGATTGTTTTTCATATATATCCCTAATTTTTACCCAAACTCTTTTGGTTCGCCGGGATGCCCTCATTTTTGCCTATGCCAGTTAACCTAGCGGGTCTCTTTTCATGCGTAATATCTTTTAACTATGTCCGCGTTCATAGGATGTGGAAGGTCGTCACTGTTGTACCCCAAAATTTGCCCTCCCATATTTCTCAAAACATTTCAAGAAAGATCCTCAAGTTGCTCAAGGAAGTCCAAGGGTTGATCAGACAAGCTCTCTCCTAAAGGCAGTCTACCTCAAATTAGGGTTTCATGCTGCATCAATATACTTGAGTCCAAGGGATCCAAAATGATCACCTTTGTGCTAATATGTTCTCAAGATCAACCATGTCAAGTTTCAAGCCCTACAGAGAAAGTTTGCTCAGTCAATTGCTCAAAGGCCTGAAAATCAACTTTGTTAGGGCAAAAGTCAACTGTGGCCCACATGCAGTCAAACTTCAAAAATTTTGGTCAACATCCTCATTTTGAATTATATTTCATCATTTTATCAAGGGTTGATCATGATTCATCAAGGATTTCTCATAATTCATCAAGAACCAAAAGTTGCTAAATTAGGGTTTTGCAGGAAAAGTCAACTCAACTTTGACCAAGGATAACATTCTCATACTTTATGAGAAATGACCCATCCAAATCTCATTTTTAAGAGGATGCAATGCTCTACAATCCATATTCATCTTCCAAGTTCAAAATATGTACTCACAAGAAGTTATGAATTTGGACATTATAGGTCATTTTGAATAGTCAACAAAAACACCTTTTTTGTCAAAGCTTCATACATGAACATGGAATACCAAATTGAGATGAGACCAAACATTTTGCTTAGAGGACATCTTAAGATTTCTAAAAAGTCCAAGAACACCTTCAAAGAGTCAAAATTGAGGAAGTTATGCATTCGTGAAGTTGACCCTTTTTGCAAAATTGGCAAAAGTCAACTATGCCTGAAATTGCAAATTTTGCTAAATGGGCCTAACTTTTTGCACTTGTCTTGAGTTGGTAGCATGGTCCACGAGCCCTAGCTCTTGCCACTTGTCTTTATCTTGTATTTATTATTTATTTTGATTTTTATTTGAATTAAATTAATTTTAATCAAAACAAATCATGAAAAAATTTAAATCATTGAAACCTCGAGATATTGTGCATGTTTCAGGTCTTATATCCAGTTGGCAAGTGATTGAATACGTGCAAGGCCTTGGTGTGCATAAAAAGGTTGAGTTTGGGCTATTTTTGGAAGTATCTTCAAGTAAATCAAATCCAAATAAAAAGCTATAATGGAGGAAGATTGAGATCATGTTTGCAACCCTAATTCAATCATTAATATATATGGAACAATTGCAGACCTAAAACAGAAGCTTTGGAGGCGTTAGAAGGCAGGAACAAACTTGGAAAAAACAAAGAAAAGTTGTAATTTGTTTTGCTATTTCCAGGAATTCTCAAGACCCTCTAGCCATCCCAATCACTTCCTGGGATCACAAGCAAGCGAAACCAATCAAGAATAAGCACTTTCAGGCGCCAAAACCTACTGTAAGTTAGCCACGACTTTGGTTTATTTTTGAAATTGAATTGCACGATTTTGGCATTGATAGCATGAAATAATTACATATTCTTGCTCCTTGAAGCATTTGCAAACTATCTGTAACGTTTAATTGCATTTTTATGGACTGTATCAAGATTCACCATTGCTAGGTTTCGTTGCTACGTTTTAGGGTTTTTGTGTGCAGGCAAAATTGGCCCATAATAAGGGTATCATAATACTCAGTAGGTCCAGACGAGTTGATTCATGGAATTAGATGACATTTATCATACTCATAGAAGATTTTAAAATGAGCTAAGGTTGTAGCTATGGACGTATGTCCGTAGGTAAAAGTTTTTGACTTTTGCCAACGGAGCGAGGTTGGGGATGACCTGCGTGGCACTGTCTTACTGGGCCATTTGAATTATGGCGCCTTTTTCCACTAACTTGCATATATTGTATATTATCATTATTTATTATTCTATGTACAAATTGAACACACAGCGCAGTTGGTAGCCAGGTGGTTGGAAAATGCTTTGGGGCCTGGGTTCGAATCCCAGGTCCCCCAAATTATTTCATGTTATTTTTCTTTCACTGATCAGGCGTCCCACAAGGCATGAAGACCACCATACATCCTCACCATCCAACCAGCCAGATGTCCACAGGCCAGATCTGATGGCCATCATTTGAGGGACCATGATACACCTAGTCAACGCATGGTAAGGGATCCAGAAGGTCAACGTGGACCTTTGTTTCTTGGGCCAGATTTGCTATCCACACCTCCAAATTGCTAGCTTCAGGCCCAATATCTCTTTCTCTTTTCTTTTATATTTTCCTTTATTAATTAATTTATTTATATTTACTAACACAAATTAATTTTTCTTTTTATCAAAAAATCACAAATAATATTTTTCACCCAATTAGATTTAGGATATTTATTTTTTATACAAAAATTAATTTAATTAGGTTATTTAATTTTAGGTAACTTTAATTATTTTGTAAATAAATTAACAATTAGAACAATTAGGGTTTTTGTTTCTAACTTAATTATATTTTCTTTTTTTAAAATAACCAAAAACACAAAAATAGGTTAAATTTATTTATTTTCTTTAATTAATTTAATTACTAATTAATTGTGTATTTAATTTAAAAACCTAATTCTTTTTCTTAAAAATAAACAAAAACAACAAAAACATTTTTTCTTTCGATTAGGTTAGAAGGGGTCAAAACCCTAGTTCTCTCTCGTTCTCGATTCATCGCGCTTTATTTTATTTTTGGCTATATTAATGTAATTGCTCACAAGTTGTAATAGATTAATTAGGACTTTTACTTTCGTTTATCGTTTTTTTACGGGTTTGTTTTTGGCTATGTAAATACCCGAAGCCTTGTAATAGCGTAGCTTTACTTTCTGCATTTTAAATTCCGCAAAATATTGATTGTTAGATGTATGAATAATTAGGGTTACATGACAAGAATGTATGATTAACTTTAAAACGGTTAGCAAACCCTAAACGTGCAAAGATAATAAACTTGAAATTGAATCACTCGCACATGCGCACTCCTAGGGTATACTCTCACTTCAGTTGCCTTCGGTAAACGGTCATTAAGTATAGGGTATTTTAGTGGTCGCTCTCTTGTCTAAGCAAAGATCAAAGTCTTGTTCGGAAAAGTTGCCTCGGATATTGTTGCGTCGAATAATTGATCTTAAGACATTAGGGTTACTACTAAGACGTCTTGACATTGCTTTAGTGATCGTACGTCCCTTTCGAATTGACCCTTAAAACTCCAACGATGATGCTACCTACTCACTAATAGTGGGATAGCGCTGTCTAAAGGAAACTAACATAGAACAATTCTTTTTTTCGAGTAGGTAGATTAGTTCTTAAGTACTTGCTCAATCTAAACAAACTTTTTCACACTTACACTCTTTTCAAACAAAGTTTTCAAAAACACTTCGTAACACTCTTGAAGACAGAAGCAAGGGTTAAAACAAAGTCAAACAAAAACTTTTTCAAATCAAACACACACAAGCAATTTTGAAAATGATGAGCAAGTACCTAAAAGCCCGTAGATAACTACGGATAGAAAGGGTGCTAATACCTTAGGATTAGTTCATCATATTGCTTCTATTGTTTGATTTGATTGCTTTATTTTTGTAGGCTTTGTATCGGAGTTACTATAGATCCTAACCCGGATCTGGGGAACACCTGTTAGGTAAGTAGCAATAAACTGTGAGGGAACTGTACGGCGTAGACCGATATGGTTGAAGTAGTAGCTACGTTGATGTGGCACATTGGTTGGTACCGGTATCCCTTATGGAGGAACAAGGAGAGTACGGGGATGCTATATGGGTCGTTAAGCATCAACTAACCTTAGAACCTATAATTGACCAACTTAGCCATGGGAAGTAGTGAGATAGCCGGTCTCGGTGTAGAGCTGGGAACTGATTGATACTTGATGCTACGCTCATTGAGACCATACTCTCGAGATAGTTCCGGCCACAAGAAAAGATTGTGTGAGCTGAAACCTTGACCGATCGAGGATGGTCAGTGATATTGAGAACCTCTAGAACCCGGTTACTATTATTAGGACAGGTTGAACCAACTGAACTTCAAGAGGGTAGTACCTAGACTTCATGCAAGCCTAAAACCTAAGGGCTCTTGTGTGACTTATTTGCCTTTACCACGTTTGTTACCTGCTATACCTGTTGTGTGTTTTATCATGACATCATGCATCATGACATAGCATGCATACTTCATTGTACTAACCATTTCAAAGACCGGGGGGATTTAACTTTGTTCTGTTTTGTAGATTATGGCTTCAGTATGCAGAAATACCATTCGAGTTAACTTCGTGCAAATCCCTGTTCAGCTCAGAGAGTTAGTTTCAAAATTTCCTGATACTTCTTCATTTGTTAGAAGACATGGTCATCTCCTTAGTTTGGTCACTTCAAAGTTGGATGAGCAAATGATGAGCATGCTGTTCCAGTTCTTTGATCCGTTGCATCATTGTTTCACCTTCCCGGTATATCAGCTAGTCCCTACTATGGAGTTGTTTTCTGATTTACTAGGCATATCTATCCTCGAGCAGACACCCTTCACAGGCTTGGAGGAGGTTTCTAGACCTGAGGATGTTGCTTCAGCCTTACATCTAAAAAGGGCTGATGTAGTATCCAACTGGGAGACACGGAGCGAGGTTAAAGGTTTCTTGGCCAAATTTTTGATGGATCAAGCTCAACAGTTTTGGGATAACTTGGACTTTCAAGCATTTGAAGACATCTTGGCTCTCCTCATCTACGGCTTGGTTCTTTTCCTGAATCCAGATTCCTTCATAGATGTGAATGCGGTCAAAATCTTCTTATCTCATAATCCAGTGCCTACTCTTCTGGGTGATATTTTACATGCTCTTTATACTCGTACTGTGCGAAGAAGGGGGACCCTCATGTGTTGCATGCCGCTGCTGGAGAGGTGGTTTATTTCGCACCTCCCCAAGTCTGTATTGAAGAATGAAGAAGGTGTAGGTTGGGCTTACAGAGTCATGTCCCTTGCTCATACGGACATCCTTTGGAGTTCTAAGAATATGGAAAGAGTAGCTGTCATTGATCGATGTGGGGAATACCCTAATGTCCCGTTGCTTGGAATTTGAGGTGGTATAACCTACAGTCCTTGTTTGGCTTTATGACAGTTTAGACGTGCTCGGAGAGACGGTCCCCATGAGCTTCTTCTTACAGATATTGTCTTTGACTACAAGGGGGACATTGATGGGCATCGCCGCAGGTTTATACGAGCTTGGGGCATGGTGAACAGGTCTGACCCTCAAGAGCTAGGACTAAAGACTTCTCTCCCTATGCAACCTTATCTCCAGTGGGTTCGAGCCCATGCCCAAAAGCTAGGGATGCCTTATGAAGTTGTTTTACCGGTGATTGTAGAGCATACTAATGAAGAAGGGGTTCCTTACACAGTCCTCCATCCCTATATTCCTACTGATCTTGGGGCATTGAAGAGATCTTGGATCCAGTTGAAGGAAGAGAGGGATACCTACAGGGAGAAGTTTCATGAGCAAGAGAGGAAGATCTTGAGGCTTACGAGGCAACTTGAGAATGAAAGGACGATCAACGATTATGTCAGCACGAAGGGAAAACGACCATGGGATTTCTGATGTCTTTTATTGTTTCTAGTTAAATTTTCTTTTCAGTTTATTTCTTTTGTAACGCCTTAAAGGAATTGTTAAACATTTTTACAAGTTTGAATCTAATAAAGTTTGTTTATTTCTTGGTTCGCAAATTTAAATCTCCCAAAGTCTTTGAAATCATTTCATACGCATTTCATTACCATGCACCACATTACAGGTATCATTACAGGTTTCTTATCTTCTTCGCTGTTTATATCAGCAATCATGTCTTCTGAAACACCTACTGATCAAGCCATCAAAGCTCTTCAAGCTCAGAATGCTCAATTCCAGGAGATGTTCTTGAACTTGGACAAAGGGCAACCGGATTTGAAGACTCTCATCCTAAAGGAGAAAAAGAAGAAGAAGAAGGAGAAGGTGGTCCTCCTAAATATGGGTCACAGATTTGGGAATAGGTTGCGATAGGAAACTGATTTGTCTCATTCATCGAAGCGGAAGACTCTTCTCTCCTAAGATTTCCCCTCTACATGTTCAAAAGCCTGTTGCCATTCCACCTGCCAGTATATCTGCTACTGTCTCAGTACATATTCCAAATATAACCCATGTCTCCGAGTCATCTGACGCTCGGGGCAAACAAACCACATGTGAGCCTGCCCGGACGGAGGCATCTAAGTAGATTGTTGTAGAAACCTCTAGACAGGAGATAAAGGAAATTCTGAAGATTATCAAGAAAAGCGACTACAACATAGTCAAGCAGCTGGGGCAAACCCCGTCGAAGATCTCCATGTTATCTTTATTGTTGTGCTCGGAAGCCCATGCAAAGGCTTTAATTGCTTTCCTTAAAACTGCGCATGTGCCACAGGAAACATCTGCTGATCAATTCAAAGACTGTGTGGCTAGTTTGACCGCTGACAATGGGTTGGGTTTCTCTGATGCAGATCTGACTGCTAAGGGAAGAAATCACAATGATCCTCTGCATGTCTCGATGGAGTGTAGGGGCACTACTTTGGCCCACGTGCTGGTAGATATTGGGTCCTCATTAAATGTTTTACCCAAGAAAGCGTTAGGCCGGTTGGACTGTGAAGGGTTGGTTCTGAAGCCAAGTAATATTATGGTTAGGGCCTTTGACGGGTCCAAAAGGATGGTGCATGGGGAGGTGGACGTCCCTGTTAAAGTTGGCTCTCAGACTTTCGCATCTACGTTCTATGTGATGGACATTCGACCATCTTATTCTTGCTTGCTGGGTCGCCCGTGGATTCATAAAGTTGGGGCAGTGACTTCCACGCTCCATCAGATGTTGAAATATCCAGTAAAGGGGAAGATTGTTACAGTACGAGGAGAAGAGGAGTACATGGTGAGTCATCTTAACTCCTTTTGGTATGTGGAGATGGATGGGGAGTTCATCGAAACCCCGTGTCAGAACTTTGAAGAGGTCCCCCAGATTCTGGCATCGATTGAAGTTGCTGTTGAACAACCTCCAATGAAGATGGCTTCCTTCAAGGATGCTAGGCCTGTTACTGAAAAAGGTGGGTGTGCGAATTAAGGCTAACTCCCTGACTTTGCACACAAGACTGACAAGTTTGGTTTGGATTTTACTGCAGAAGCTCAAAGGGTTGTTCGGCGTGTGCGGATTGGAAAACCTCCCCTGCGTATCAGTAATCTGGAAGTAAATGCAATTGAAGGTAATGAGGAAGAGTCAGATTTCGATAGCTGGATTTACCCGACTATCAACGGTGGATTGAACAATTGGACGGCGAAGGACTTTGTGCCCGTTTATTTTATTACGAAGTAATAGACTTTTGTTTTTGAAATTTGTAACAGACAATTTGAAACTTTATAGCTCGGTGCCTTTCCCGAGGCACTTTGGCTTTGTTTGTGAGGGCTTAGTATTTGTCATTTTCATATATCATCAATAAAGCATTGGACGTTTTCTTGCATTACAAATTTTGTGCTCCTTGTTTTTCTTTTCTATCTTACACTTTATCAAAACAGCTATTGTCTTACACACACTCACATATCATAATACAGGTCCACATCCACTCTGGATCCCACTGATAACAACTCTGCTACTGCCAGTTATGACTTCGAAAGTCCGATCAACCAAGCCGAGGACGAAGGTGAGGATGATTGTGAAGTGCCAGGTGAACTTGCTAGACTGTTACTACAGGAAGAGAGGGCCATACAGCCCCATGAAGAGCCAGTGAAATCAGTGAATCTGGGTACAGAGGAAGATAAGAAAGAGGTCAAGATCAGTGAAAATCTGGAGTCTAGTGTTAAACAACGGTTGATACAGATGCTACGTGACTATGTTGAGATTTTCGCTTGGTCTTCTGAAGATATGCCTGGGTTGGATATTGATATTGTGGTTCACCGCTGTTGTACCCCAAAATTTGCCCTCCCATATTATTCAGGAAATTGCCAAGTCATGCTTCAAAATTCCCCAAGGGTTGCACAGTGCAAAGGTCTCCTATACAGTCAAAACTAGGGTTTGTGTTCTGATCAAGAAAATGAAGTTTTCAAAGGTCCAATCAAGTCCTATATGCCTACAAATATGGTCAAGTATCCTCATATCAAATTTCAAGGCATTCAGCACAAAATTGCATAGTCAAAAACCCTAATTGCACTACAGTCAACTGTAGGGGCAAAATGGTCATTTGACAGTCAAAAGTTCAAATTTTTGGTCAACATATCATTTTGAAGCCACAAACATCATTTGATCAATGCTTGATCATGATTCTCAAAATTTGGCTCAGAATTCATCAAGATGCAAAAGTTTCCTTATTTGGACAGCTGAAAAAGTCAACTGAAATTGACCAGGGCATAACTTTCACATGGATTATCAGAAAAATTCCATCCAAAGCTCATTTTGAATAGAAAGACATTTCCTACAACTCATCTTCATACTTCAAGTCCAAGAAATGCTCTCACAAAAAGTTATCAATTTCAACATTATAGGTCACTTTCAAAAGTCAACAAAAAGGGACTTTAAGTCAAAGGCCATAACTTGAGATTGGTAAATCAAAATGACATGGGACCAAAGGCATTGGTTAGAGGACTCAAAGGCCTTTCCAAAATGTCCAAGAACATGAGAAAAGCTTAATAATTGAGCAAGTTATGCCTTGTAGAAGTTGGGAAATTTTTGGATATTTTGAAAAGTCAACATTGATTCAAATGACCTAAAATTGCTAATGGGCCCATTTTTCCTCCATAATTCATCATTCCAAGCATGTGCACGACCACTTGGCCCAAAGGGAAGTATTTTCTAATTTTTTATTTATTTATTTGAATTTTTATTTATAATAATTCACTTAAATCAATTAAATATGTGAAAAATATTTAACTTAACCTAACCAATCTTTTTATACATGTTTTAGCCTCAAGATTTCGTGTAGATGCAGATAAGGAAAGATTTGGAGAGATTGGAGATGATTTGAACCAAAAACACATGAAAAAAAGATTGAAAAAATCTTAGAAAATCAAATTTCCAAAATCAATGAATGCAATGGATTTGATTGATTTTTCTTGACCTAATCTGCTCAATACAAAAGCCTAAACAAAACCCTAATGTTCATACACACAGAGCTGCGCCCAAAAGCCATTCACAAACTTGAAAAATTGTCAAAAAACTCAAATCTGAAAACCACTTTTTAGGGCGATTCAAGGCATAATTCTTATTTCAATAGCTTCCTTGGAGATTACTGAACAGATTCCAATCAAAGACAACCATCAAAACTCAAGGAATTGGTAACACGAATGAAAACTGTACCAAGAAAAATTCATAATCGTGCATCATGATTTACGCATCCTTTGTAACTTTTATTTATTGATTCATGTTCCTTATGAAATTCTGAAGCTAACCAATATGATTAATTGCATTTTTATGCTGTGTACGCGATTATGCCATGTTTGTGTTCTAGGGTTTGCAGGACCTCAAAATTGGGGGTTTTTATTTAAAGAAAAATTGGCCCTCAAGACCACCACCATCCAACTCAGCACACTCAGGCGATCTTAAAACCACCCTCGCGCTCAATTTATGAGCGTCAGAGGGCTAATCGTTATTTTCCCATAAACTGCCTAAGAGAACGCATGAAAAACCGTGGCCAATGTGGTCTTATTTCAGAAAAAAATGAAACACGCGAAGAAGATGAATTCGTGGCGAGATCTGGTTGGTCTGTTTGAAATTCGCGCGCAGACCCACTAGCATTGATTGTTTTCTTTTATAATATTTGTTGTTTGTATATTAATCAGAATGCGCACTTGGCTCAGCTGGCAAGCAGAATTGCTGGTAAAGGTACATGACCTGGGTTCGAGCCCCAGGTCTACGTTATCTCAATATTATTTTGCAATACATGTTCATATGCAGCTTCACAAGTGGAACGCACCGTGCATCTTCCTAAATCAAGTGTCCACGTGCCCAGCTTCCACAATCACAAGGCTAAGAATTGAGGAACATAGTGGATCCCAGTCAACGCGCCACACGTTACTCAAAAAGTCCACCAGGCCTTGCTAAATGGGCCAGAATTGCTTGGATTCAACCTCCACTTTGGGGACTACCACCCCCCTAGGTTTACATATTTTTCACTCTTCTTTATTTTCTTTATTTATTTAAATCTATTACTTTTAATTATTATTTGTTTAAATTAATTACCTATTTTCATAAATATAAAAAATGCATAAAAATTAGAAAGGATAAAAAATATAAAAAATATTTTATTTTAATATTTCTTGTAAATAAATGCATGTAAATTAATTAGTTTTAAATAAGGTTTTAATTTTAATTTCTTTCATAACAAAAATCTAAAATAGGCATAAAATTAAGTTTAATTTAGGTTAAATTCTAATGTTTTTTCTTAATAAATTAAAATAAAATAGAATTAGGGTTAGCGTTTAATTGCAATTAATTTTTTTCTATTAAAACCTAAAATACATAAAAATACCAAAAAAACAAATTCTTGCTTTCTTTTAATTTTAATTAATTCCTCACTCATTTAATTTTGTAAAAGGGTCCAACGCCCACGTTCTTAATTTTTATTCTAATTCGCATATTTTTTTTATTTTGCTTAAATAATTATGTACTTCTCCCAAAGCCTTGTAAACTCGGACATTTTATTTCTCGCACTTTACTTCTTTATTTTCTGTCAAATCGGGTCCTGGATTAAATTTGGCGATGTGGACCCGCGCCTTTGTAATAGTTTAGAACTTTATATTTCCGCAACTTTTTTAACTGTTAATAAATGCATGCAAGAATGAATGACAAAAATAAAAACAAAAGCGTAGATCACCCATGGTATGACAAGACAAAAATAAATGAAAACGACACACAAATCACACACCACCCCTAGGGTACGCCTCACTGTTGCCTTGCCTCGAAAGGTGATCGTCGAGTAGAGGATGTCTTAGTAAGTCCTCATGATCCGGGAACCTGGCATGAGGGTAGCTTCTAAGGTGTCTTCCCATTGCTCTGGTGATCACCATGTCCCGAACCTCGAATTGACCCGAACACCTCCAACGGTGGTGCTACCTACCTCTCAATGGTGGGATGGCGCTACTTTAAAGGACATTTACACAGACGAATTCCTTAGGGTAGGTAGACGACTCTAGATACTTGCTCTAAATTTCAAAACAAATTCAAAAAATACTTTTCACACCGACACCTTTTCAAAAAGCTTTCGAAAGCAACTTTTCAAACACTCTTGAGGACCGATACAAGAGTCGAACTGAAATTTTCAAAGAAACTTTTTAAAACCCACAGTTGAAAAGCAAACAAACTATTTTTGAAAACACAAATGAGCAAGTATCTAAGAGCCCATGGATAACCATGGATAGAAAGGGTGCTAACACCTTCCCTTTCTATAATCTACCTCCCGAACCGAGAGCAATCTCTTTAAGGAATTTTTCTGTGCTTTTGTCCTTTCCATTTGGAGAAAATAAAAGACGGTAGCGACTCTTGCTTCCGCGACATTTCGCGAACCAGCGTTAAACAGTCAGTTCCAGATCCACCGATCACAGAACTGGCGACTCTGCTGGAGACCAAACTTAAAGTGAGGTGTACCTTAGGGCTAGTTTATAACTGTGTTTTCAATTGTATTGATTTGTGTGCTTTATTATTGTGGGTTGCATGGGAGTTACATAGATCCTAACCCGGATCTGGGGATACCCTGTTTAGGTAGCATAAGTTGTGAGGGACCTGTCCGGCATAGACCGACACAGGTGAAGCAGTGGCTACGTTGGTGTGGCACCTTGGTCTGTACCGATATCCCTTGTGTCGCAACAAGGAGAATATGGGTCTTCTAAGGAGTCATTAAGCACCAACAACCTTAGAACCTTAATTGACACAACTTGGCCTTTAGAATTGTAGCAGTATGCTACGCCCATTGAGGCTAAACTCTCGTGATGGTTCTGGCCGCAAGAAAAGATTGTGATGCTGGAGTTATGACCGATTAAGGGTAGTCGATGATATTGGGATCCTCTAAGAACCCGGTTACTTTTGATTAGGACATGTATGAACCAACAAACTGAAAGAGGGTAGTATCCAGACCTCATGCTGGCCTAAACTTTAGGGGCTTGCCTTGTGTGACTTGTGTGCCTTACCATGTTTGCCTTTGTATCTATATGTGGTGTGCTTTATCATAACAACATAGCATCATGAGCATTGCATGCATCCTGCATAAGGACTGACCATTTCAAAGACAAGAGGGTTTCACCTTTGCTCTGTTTTGTAGGACATTATGATGCCTGTGCGAAGGAATACTATCCGGTTCAACTTTGTTCGTTCACCCGAGTTGCTTGATGAGTTGGTTAGCAGAATTCCAAATACCACTTCCTTCATTCAGAGGCATGGTTCCCTTCTCAGTTTAGTCACTGCAAAGCGGGATCAACAGTTGATGAGTGTTCTGACCCAGTTCTATGACCCTCTGTACCAGTGCTTCACCTTTCAAGACTTCCAGCTGGTCCCTACCCTGGAAGAGTTCTCTGATTTGCTTGGTATCCCTATCTTGGATCAGACTCCCTATACTGGTTGGGAAAAGACCCTCAGGCTTGAGGATGTTGCTGCAGCTCTTCCTTTGACCCATCAAGAGGTAACAGACAACTGGGTAACTAGAAGCGGAGTTAAGGGTTTCTTGGCCAAGTTTCTAATCGGTAAAGCTAACAGTTTCTGGAATGACCTGGACTTTAGGGCATATGAAGACATCTTGGCTCTCCTAATCTATGGGTTAGTCCTGTTTCCTAATCCTTACAATTTCATCAATGTCACCGCCATAAGGATCTTTATGTCTCAGAATCCTGTGCCCACTCTCTTGGGTGACATCTTGCAACAACTTCATGCCCGTACTACCCGAAGACGAGGAACCCTATGGTGTTGTATCCCTTTGTTGGTGAGGTGGTTTATTTCGCACCTCCCTAAGTTCGTGTTAAAGAACCAAGAAGGAAGAGGTTGGGCTCATAGGTTAATGTCTCTCACCGATAAAGACATCATTTGGACTTGCAGAGGTTTGGATGAGATAGCTATTATTGATCGATGCGGGGAATACCCTAATGTTCCTCTGATTGGTACCCAAGGAGGGATCTCTTACAATCCATGTCTAGCACTCCGTCAGTTTGGAAGAGCAAGAAGAGCAGACCCCCATGAGATGTTGGTGCCTCACATCAGTTTCGAGTTTCAGGTGGATAGTGACGAGCTGCGTCGTAGGTTCATCAAGGCTTGGGACAAGGTTCATAAAGCTGACCCACAGGAGTTAGGGCCAAAGACTTCTTTACCTATGGAAGCCTACTATAAATGGGTTTGCATCCGTGCTTAGAAGTTAGGTATGCCGTATGAAGCTGTCAGACCCGTCATCCTTGAGTGTCCTGACAAAGATGGTGTTCCTCCAACTGTCCTTCCTCCTCAGATACCTACTGATTATGAGACATTGAAGAGATCTTGGTCGCAACTACGAGAAGAGCGGGATTCTTACCGGGAAAAGTTCAACGAGCAGGAATCAAAGATCCAGAAGTTGACAAAACAGTTGGAGAGTGAGAGAGCTCTGAATGCCTACATCCGTACTGAGAAGAGGAGACCATGGGATCAATAAGGAGCTCCAGATGTGCTTTTACAGTTTTATTTCCTTTTCAGTGTTTCCTTTCATGTAACGCCTAAAGGCAACCTGTTGAATAATATCAATTTCAAAGTTGAATCTAATGAAGTGTGTTCTTTTTGGTTTACAAAGTTGATTCCCGATTGTCTTTGAAAACATAACTCATACGCATTTCATACATCATGTGCATAGCAGGTTTTTCCTCTTTTCAGGTTGCTTACAGTTCTTCGCTGTTTATTTCAGCATCATGAACCCCGAATCTTCATCAACTGAGACTTCCATCAAGGCTCTTCAGGCGCAGAATGCGCAGTTTCAGGAATTAATCAAGGGTTTGGCTCAAGGCCAAGAAGAATTGAAGGCTATGCTCCTGAAGAAGGAGAAGAAGAAGAAGAGAAGAACTGTTCTGTTCAACTCGGGCCGAAGGTTTGGTAATGCTCTGCAGCAGGAAGAGGCTGGTTCTTCTGTTGGCAAAAGTAGTCCTCAGGCAGAAGCAAGGGTTCCTAGTCCGGTAGTCTCCGACAACGAGACTGATTTTGATGAAGAGCAGTACCCTCCTGCAGACGACAAATACAAGCAACTGGAGGATAGGTTGAAAGCTATGGAGGTTCAACAGGTACCTGGGCTGGATTTCGGAGATCTGGGTTTGTCAACTGGTGTGATCATCCCTCACAAGTTCAAAGCACCATCCTTCTCTAAGTATGACGGGGCGTCTTGTCCCAAGCTGCATCTAAGGTCCTATGTTCGGAAAATTCAGCCGTACTCTGCGGATAAGAATTTATGGATCCACTTCTTCCAGGAGAGTCTTTCAGGGACTCATCTCGAATGGTTCTATCAGCTGGATGGGACCAAGGTTCGTAACTGGGAGGAGTTGGCTACTGCTTTCTATAAGAAGTATCAATATAATGTCGACCTTGCCCCTACACGTACTCAACTCCAGGGTATGTCGTTAGGTGCAAGTGAAGGTTTTAAAGAGTACGCTCAAAAGTGGAGAGACCTGGCTGGCAGGGTGCAGCCACCTTTGACTGATCGGGAGCTGGTAGACATGTTCTTGGGGACCCTATCTGGGCCATTCTTCAACCATCTCATCGGGAATTCATCTGCAGGGTTCACTGATCTGATTCTAACAGGAGAGAGAATTGAGGCTGGGTTAAAGTTTGGGAAGATTGCGAAGGGTGCATCATCTAGTTCTGAGAAGAAACCCTTCAAGAAGGAGTCTAGTGCCGTGTATGGTTCCAAGAGATCAGAGAGACCTGAGCGCCGCCAATCTGTCAGTGCGGTAATGATTGCTAAGCCTGCTGCCGCTCCTCGGCCGACCAATCCTCAAAGGGCTGAAAGACCCCGGAGGGAGTTTACCCGGTTAAGCATGACCCTATCGCAGATCCTGCCACAGTTGCTATCCACCAATTTGGTGACTGTCAGGGAGGCTCCGAAGTTCCCCAATACTGCATCTCCTAAGTACAACCCGAATGCTCGTTGTGCTTACCATTCAGATAGCCCGGGGCACTCTACCGATGACTGTTGGACGTTAAAGAATAAGGTGCAAGACCTTATCGACGCGAAGGAAATACAGTTCGAAGCGCCTGAGAGGCCAAATGTAGTTACTGCTCCTATGCCTCAACATGGGGTAAATGCTGTTGACAAAGACGTTTATGCTGTTTCTGTGGATGGTCTAGCCACTCCTCTGAAGATTGTCAAGAAGAACCTACTGCTGGCCGGTTTATTTCCGGGTTGCAGTGAGGGTTGCCTGTTCTGTGCTGTGTCCCCATCTGGTTGTCCCTTGCTGAAGTTAGGTATCCAAAGCCTAATGGATAGCAAGGAGATTCTGTTTAAGAAGTCTGTTGTTCAGTTGGTTCCGATGGAAGAAGTTTCTGTGGTGACTATCTTCAATAATCCAATCCCGGCTCTCCCGAAGAAGCCCGTTCAAATCATGACCGTTACACCTATTGTTATCACTGTTCCGGGGCCCTTGCCCTATGTATCGGATAAAGCTGTCCCTTGGCATTATGGGGCAGATGTGTATGTAAATGGGATTAAACAAGAATTCAACGCTGGCGCCAGCATTTGTGACATCACTGGCCCAACCAAGGTTACCCGCAGTGGCAGGCTCTTCTCGCCTGACATTCCACCTCCTGTTGCTCGATGACCGCTTCTCATAACTCCTACCAGTATACCTGTTCCTGCTGTTGATCCAATTATTCCTCCTGCTGCTGAGTCATCCAGTGCTCGGGGCAAAGGAATTGAAGTTGAGCCTGCCCAGATGGAAGCACCTGTACCTATAACTGCTGAAGCCTCCCAACAAGAAATGGAGGAGATTTTGAAAATTATAAAGAAGAGTGACTTTAATGTTGTGGAACAGCTGGGGCACACGCCCTCCAAGATCTCTATGCTCTCTTTATTGCTGTGCTCCGAGGCCCATGCTAAGGCCTTAATCTCTTTCCTCAAGACGGCCCATGTGCCACATGAAACGTCTGCAGTCCAGTTCACTGATTGCGTAGCAAATCTGACGGCAGACAATGGCTTGGGTTTCTCAGATGTTGACTTGACCGCGAAGGGAAGAGACCATAATGATGCTCTGCATGTCTCTATCGAATGCAGGGGCACTACCTTGGCACATGTGTTAGTGGATACTGGTTCTTCTTTGAATGTGCTGCCCAAGAAGGCTTTGGACCGGTTAGATTGTGAAGGCCTGGAATTGAAACCCAGCAATATCATCGTCAGAGCCTTTGACGGTTCAAAGAGGATGGTTCATAGAGAAGTTGACATTCCGATTCGTGTGGGCTCTCAGGTGTTCGACTCCACATTTTATGTGATGGATATCCGTCCATCTTACTCTTGTCTATTGGGTCGACCTTGGATACATAAGGCTGGGGCAGTGACCTCTACCTTGCATCAGAAGCTGAAGTACCCCGTCAGAGGGAAGATCGTCACTGTGCAGGGAGAAGAGGAATATATGGTGAGCCACCTGAACTCCTTCAGGTACATTGAGATGGATGGGGAGTTTATTGAAACCCCCTTTCAGCATTTCGAAGAGGTGCTTCCAATTACAGCAGCAGAAACAGCAACAGAAGAAAGTGTTCCTTTGAAGATGGCCTCCCTGAGGGATGCCCGGACTGTAGTTCAGAAGGGTGAATGTGTTAACTGGGGCAGGCTCCCAAACTTCACACAGAAGACTGATAAATTTGGGCTGGGTTTTACCACAGAAGGTCAGAAGGCTATGAGGAAAGCGAAGATCGGAAGACCTCCGGAATTCATTACAAGTTCAGGAGTGAATGCTGTTGGGGAAGACAATGGAGTGGATGAGGCTGAATTCAATAGCTGGATCTATCCAACGGCTGAAGGCGGGTTGAACAATTGGATTGCTAAGGACCATACTCCTGTTACCTTTGTGACGCAGTAATAAATTTCTTTGTTTCGTTATTTTGTAATAAACAATGATAAACTCTATGGCCCGGTGTCTTACCCGAGGCACCGTGGTGTCATTTGTGAGGGCATATAAATTGTCATTTCATATATCATGAATGAAAATCTTGGACGTATTTTCGCATTGCAAATATTGTGCTCCTTTTCTGTCTTTCTTTCCTTTTCATATATTTCAAAACAGCTGTATTTACACACACACTCACTCATACAGGTTTCAATCCACTCTGGATCTCACTGATAACAACTCTGCTACTGCCAATTATGACTTCGAAAATCCGATCAAATTAGCCGAAGACGAAGGTGAAGATGATTGCGAAGTGCCTGGCGAGCTTGCAAGACTGTTGCTTCAGGAAGAGAGGGCAATTCAACCCCATGAAGAGCCAGTGGAAACCATAAACTTGGGTACTGAAGCAGACAGGAAAGAGGTAAAGATTGGTGCCAACCTAGAGCTCAGCGTGAAGCAACGGTTGACTCAAATGCTGCATGATTATATGGAGATCTTTGCCTGGTCCTACGAAGACATGCCCGGGTTGGATATCGATATTGTGGTCCATCACTTGCCAACTAGGGAAGACTGCCCTCCAGTTAAGCAAAAGGTCCGTCAGATGCGTCCAGAGATGTCTGAGAAGATTAAAGCCGAGGTCATGAAACAGTTTGATGCTGGGTTCCTTGCAGTAACTTCTTACCCTCAGTGGGTTGCTAATGTGGTGCCGGTACCTAAGAAGGACGGTAAGGTCAGAATGTGTGTCGATTACAGGGATCTGAACAGGGCCAGCCCCAAGGATGACTTCCCCCTACCTCACATTGATGTCCTTGTGGATAATACAGCTCAGCATAAAGTGTTCTCTTTCATGGATGGCTTTTCAGGTTACAATCAGATCAAGATGGCACCTGAAGACATGGAAAAGACTACATTCGTTACTCAGTGGGGCACCTTCTGCTATAAGGTCATGCCATTCGGGTTGAAGAACGCTGGGGCAACCTACCAACGTGCCATGGTTGCTTTATTTCATGACATGATCCATCATGAGATAGAAGTGTATGTTGACGACATGATCGCAAGGTCCCAGACTGAGGAAGAGCACCTAGATCATCTGCAGAAGTTGTTTGACCGGTTAAAACTATATAAGCTGAGATTAAACCCGAACAAGTGCACCTTCGGGGTAAGATCTGGAAAATTACTAGGCTTCGTGGTCAGTGATAAAGGTATTCAAGTGGACCCTGCTAAGGTCAAAGCTATTCAAGAGATGCCAGTCCCTAAGACAGAGAAGGAAGTCAGAGGCTTTTTAGGACGCCTGAATTACATTGCTCGCTTCATCTCACATCTGACTGCTACTTGTGAGCCAATCTTCAAGCTACTGAAGAAAGATCAGGTAGTACGTTGGAATGATGAATGTCAGGCCGCCTTTGACAAAATCAAAGAGTATCTCCAAGAACCACCCATCCTTATGCCACCGGTTGAAGGGAGACCTCTGATATTATACCTGACAGTACTTGACAACTCAATGGGGTGTGTGCTGGGGCAGCATGACGAGTCTGGCCGAAAAGAGCATGCCATTTATTACCTTAGCAAAAAGTTTACCGACTGTGAGACCCGATACTCACTGCTTGAGAAAACTTGCTGCGCTTTGGTATGGGCTGCTCGCCGGCTGAGACAGTATATGCTGACTCACACTACCTTGTTGATCTCAAAGATGGACCCGATAAAGTATATATTCGAAAAGCCTGCTCTGTCTGGGAGAATTGCAAGATGGCAAATGATCTTGACGGAATACGACATTCAGTACACAACCCAGAAAGCCATCAAGGGAAGTGTATTGGCAGACCACTTGGCACATCAAGCTGTAGATGACTATCAGTCAATGAACTTTGAGTTTCCGGATGAAAGCATCATGATAGTAACAGATTGTGAAGTACCTGGACCGGATGAAGGACCTGAACCAGGATCCCGATGGTCTATGCACTTTGACGGAGCCTCCAACGCTTTGGGAAATGGTATCGGCGCCATCATCATATCTCCTCAAGGTACTCATACCCCACTAACTGCCCGGCTATGTTTCAACTGTACCAACAACATGGCAGAGTATGAGGCGTGCATCATGGGTCTTCAAGCTGCGATCGACCTAAGGATCAAATTTCTAAGTGTCTTCGGAGATTCCGCTCTTGTGATCAATCAGATCAAAGGAGAGTGGGATACGAAACATCCAAACTTGATTCCTTACAGAGAATGTGTGTTGACCCTGATCCCCCACTTCACAAAGATAACCTTTGAGCACTTTCCAAGAGAAGAGAATCAGCTGGCGGACGCGTTAGCTACAATGTCTTCTATGTTCAAGGTCAAATGGGATAATGAGGCTCCCCGGATCATCATCTGGAAACTGGACGAACCAGCATACTGTTGTGATCTCGAGACTGAACTGGTGACTGAGAAGCCTTGGTACCATGAGGTGAAGAGATACTTGGAAACTCAGGAATACCCTAAAGATGCCTCTGTCAACGATAAGAAATTCCTGAGAAGGTTCGCAGCCAAGTTCTTCCTTAGCAACGGCATCTTATATAAGTGAAACCATGATTCAACCTTACTGCGTTGTGTGGATAAAACTGAAGCAGAAAGAATCATGGAAGAGCTGCATGAAGGGACCTTTGGCACACATTCCAGTGGACATACAATGGCTAAGAAGATCCTTCGGGAAGGATATTATTGGTCCACCATGGAAGCTGATTGCTACCAACATTCTAGGACATGCCATAAGTGTCAGATTTACGCAGATAAGGTGCATGTTCCTCCGGTTCCCCTGAATGTTCTGACTGCGCCTTGGCCGTTTGCAATGTGGGGCATAGACATGATCGGCGAAATTAAACCTACGGCATCTAATAGGCATCGCTTCATCCTAGTGGCGATTGATTATTTTACAAAGTGGGTTGAGGCAGCATCCTATGCTATGGTAACCAAGACTGTTGTGGCACGGTTCATTCGGCACAACCTGATCTGTCGGTACGGCGTCCCTGAGCGGATTATTACAGACAACGGTACCAATCTGAATAATAAGATGATTGCTGAGCTCTGCGAACAGTTCAAGATACAGCACCACAATTCTTCTCCTTACAGACCGAAGATGAATGGGGCTGTAGAAGCAGCAAATAAGAACATCAAGAAAATCGTGCAAAAGATGACAGTGACTTATAAAGATTGGCACGAGATGTTACCGTTTTCTCTACATGGGTACCGTACTTCAGCTAGGACGTCAACCGGGGCAACTCCTTTCTCTCTGGTTTACGGTATGGAGGCAGTCTTGCCGATCGAGGTCCAGATACCCTCTCTCCGGATAATGAAGGATGCAAATCTGAACGAAGATGATTGGATCCAGACACGACTTGATCAGCTCAACCTCATTGACGAAAAGAGACTTGCTGCTATCTGTCATGGTCAGACGTATCAGAAACGGATGATCAGGGCATTTAACAAAAAGGTCAGACCGCAGGAATATCAAGTCGGGGATCTGGTGATCAAGAGAATCATCCTTCCTCAGAGTGATCCAAGGGGCAAATGGACCCCTACATACGAAGGGCCATTTGTGGTTAAACATGTGTTCTCAGGAGGAGCCATGATTCTAACCAATATGGATGGTGACGACCTTCCTCACCCCGCCAATGCAGACATAGTAAAAACATACTACGCATGAAAAAAAGACCCGCTAGGCTGACATGCCTAGGCAAAAATTAGGGCTTCCCGTCGAACCAAAAGGGTTCGGGCAAAATGAAGGGATGAAAATGAAAAAAATCTGTACACCCGGCAAGTCGAAAACCTGAAAAGGCGGCTTGGGAAAAAATGGGTATCCCGGTGGACCGAAAACCCGAAAGGGCGGTCCAGGCAAAAATTAGGGATAAAGCGTAATACTATGTCTCATTGATCACTTTGCATCCAGAATCCGGTATCTACATCAAGTTCAGACGGCATCGATCAGTCAGCTTCACCTTCAACCAAGGTCATCAAGTGATGAGACGCTCGGAGTTATAAAGGCAATAGCAGAGTTGAAACCCAGTGGGATCATTCATTTCACACAGCTGTTTTATTTTCTTTTGTACAAAATTTGTATAAACTCTCTTGTTCGGCGACGTTCCTCTTACTAGGACGTCAACCTCTTGTACACAAAACGCCTATTCACAGGCCATTCAAAATCAATACAAATATATTTTCAGTTAAACGTGCCAAGTGTTTTTCTTTTTCTGTTTTGTTTTGCGAAGAACGTCCAAGGTTCAATTTGTGATATATGCATTGACAATAATTTGCTAACTCATAAATATTTGCATACGAAACAAAGGAATTAATTGCAGGTGACACTAGAAACAGGGGCAATAAAAAAGTTGTCTAAACAATCCAATTGTTCTATCCTCCAAGGCACCAAGGTAGGTTCAGCTAAAGAATATGACCAGCATATCAAAACTTCCCCAAGAGAGTCCAATCTAGTTTCCCCAGGAAGGTTGGAATTCAGATCCCCAAGCAGTAAGCTATCCCCAGTAAATTCTGGAAGCTTATCCCTCGCAGAGCCCGAACGCGTTGGCCGGCTTGATTTAAAAGAGTTATTTCCTTAACAGGATATAACTGGGTTATCCTCAGCCAAAAGCCACGGAAAGAGCGTCCTCGACGAAGTCTTCTTACCCCAGCGAAGTCCATCAACACTTCCAACAACAAGCATATCCCCAGCAAATTATTATCAACACTCAGCAAGGCATCCCTCTTCCCACAGAGTATTGCTTCCCAGCATGATCGCTAGAGTATCTTTTCTCCCCGCAGAATCTTCCATTTGCCAAGTTTATTCCGCAACGGAGTCATCTTCTCCTACCAGTATCCTTGCAACTATCATCCCCAGCGGAAGCAAAAATCTATTCTTCAACATCAGCCCAGAAGCGACTTCCCGGCACCCGTCAAGGATTTATTTTCCTCAGACGAAAACATACATTCATAAAACATCACATACATCATTATAGCATGCATAGACACATCATATCATACAAATCTCATTTATGGTGAGAACATCATTGCTTGGTCCATATCATGCATTGCATATGACTGACCTTTACCTTTCAGGAAAGATGCAGTTAAATTCTCAATCATATTTCAAGACCTAGACCGGTTCAGTTAATCAACTTCGAAGATTCCTTATCCAGTCCCCAGGCCTTCTCTAGTCCAGCTAAATCGACTCCCAACAGATTTTTCTGATAAAGACTCAGCAGAAGTTATTCCAGATTATAATTTCATATTGGTTCTCTCTCCGACGGTGCATGAGATTTCCATTTTAGGGTTTTCTTTAAGATTATAATTTTCAGATGGTTCCCTCTCCGACGGTGAGTGAGGTGATAATTCCTTTTCAGATGGTTCCCTCTCCGACGGTGAGTGAGGTGATAATCTCCTATGGTTCCCTCTCCGACGGTGAGTGAGGTGATAATTCCTTTTCAGATGGTTCCCTCTCTGACGGTGAGTGAGGTGATAATCTCCTATGGTTCCCTCTCCGACGGTGAGTGAGGTGATAATTCCTTTTCAGATGATTCCCTCTCCGACGGTGAGTGAGGTGATAATCTCCTATGGTTCCCTCTCCGACGGTGAGTGAGGTGGTAATTCCTTTTCAGGTGGTTCCCTCTCCGACGGTGAGTGAGGTGATAATCTCCTATGGTTCCCTCTCCGACGGTGAGTGAGGCGATAATTCCTTTTCTTATGGTTCCCTCTCCGACGGTGAGTGAGGCGATAATTCCTTTCAGATTATAATTTCCTAGGGTTCCCTCTCCGACGGTGAGTGAGGTGATAATTCCTGTCAGATTATAATTGCCTATTGGTTCTCTTCTTGACACTGCGAAGATGGTAATTCCCACCAAGATTTTCTCAACGAGCGTTGTTGAAGTTAAAGTCACCCAAGGTTCTCTTACCGTTCATGCCAAGTTAGTAACCATCCCTGGTTCATTCATCATCTTGTGAAGCTCCAGACTCAGCTCCCGTAACCAGTCAGGACATATCTATGCCAAGCATCTGAAAATCAGCTCCTGCAACGTGCCAGGTACTCATTTTTCTTTTGCAGGTATGCAGGTTCTCGCTAAGGAATCTCTTACGCGATCAACATCCAGATGGCATCTATAAGCCCATCATCCTATTCATCGACCTCTAAATGGCATCTATAAGCCCATTCCACCACACTACTACTATGTAAGCGCAAATTTCTGGGCACTCTAGTGTTCAATCATCTTCTACCCTCGGATTACGAAAGGCACGTCCGCCAATCTGCATCCTCAGGTCTAAGAAGATTGAACAGGGGCAACTGTTGTACCCCAAAATTTGCCCTCCCATATTCTTCAGGAAATTGCCAAGTCATGCTTCAAAATTCCCCAAGGGTTGCACAGTGCAAAGGTCTCCTATACAGTCAAAACTATGGTTTGTGTTCTGATCAAGAAAATGAAGTTTTCAAAGGTCCAATCAAGTCCTATAAGCCTACAAATATGGTCAAGTATCCTCATATCAAATTTCAAGGCATTCAGCACAAAATTGCACAGTCAAAAACCCTAATTGCACTACAGTCAACTGTAGGGGCAAAATGGTCATTTGACAGTCAAAAGTTCAAATTTTTGGTCAACATATCATTTTGAAGCCACAAACATCATTTGATCAATGCTTGATCATGATTCTCAAAATTTGGCTCAGAATTCATCAAGATGCAAAAGTTTCCTTATTTGGACAGCTGAAAAAGTCAACTGAAATTGACCAGGGCATAACTTTCACATGGATTATCAGACAAATTCCATCCAAAGCTCATTTTGAAGAGAAAGACATTTCCTACAACTCATCTTCATACTTCAAGTCCAAGAAATGCTCTCACAAAAAGTTATCAATTTCAACATTATAGGTCACTTTCAAAAGTCAACAAAAAGGGACTTTAAGTCAAAGGCCATAACTTGAGATTGGATATTTTGAAAAGTCAACATTGATTCAAATGACCTAAAATTGCTAATGGGCCCATTTTTCCTCCATAATTCATCATTCCAAGCATGTGCACGACCACTTGGCCCAAAGGGAAGTATTTTCTCATTTTTTATTTATTTATTTGAATTTTTATTTATAATAATTCACTTAAATCAATTAAATATGTGAAAAATATTTAACTTAACCTAACCAATCTTTTTATACATGTTTTAGCCTCAAGATTTCGTGTAGATGCAGATAAGGAAAGATTTGGAGAGATTGGAGATGATTTGAACCAAAAACACATGAAAAAAAGATTGAAAAAATCTTAGAAAATCAAATTTCCAAAATCAATGAATGCAATGGATTTGATTGATTTTTCTTGACCTAATCTGCTCAATACAAAAGCCTAAACACAACCCTAATGTTCATACACACAGAGCTGCGCCCAAAAGCCATTCACAAACTTGAAAAATTGTCAAAAAACTCAAATCTGAAAACCACTTTTTAGGGCGATTCAAGGCATAATTCTTATTTCAATAGCTTCCTTGGAGATTACTGAACAGATTCCAATCAAAGACAACCATCAAAACGCAAGGAATTGGTAACACGAATGAAAACTGTACCAAGAAAAATTCATAATCGTGCATCATGATTTACGCATCCTTTGTAACTTTTATTTATTGATTCATGTTCCTTATGAAATTCTGAAGCTAACCAATATGATTAATTGCATTTTTATGCTGTGTACGCGATTATGCCATGTTTGTGTTCTAGGGTTTGCAGGACCTCAAAATTGGGGGTTTTTATTTAAAGAAAAATTGGCCCTCAAGACCACCACCATCCAACTCAGCACACTCAGGCGATCTTAAAACCACCCTCGCGCTCAATTTATGAGCGTCAGAGGGCTAATCGTTATTTTCCCATAAGCTGCCTAAGAGAACGCATGAAAAACCGTGGCCAATGTGGTCTTATTTCAGAAAAAAATGAAACACGCGAAGAAGATGAATTCGTGGCGAGATCTGGTTGGTCTGTTTGAAATTCGCGCGCAGACCCACTAGCATTGATTTTTTTCTTTTATAATATTTGTTGTTTGTATATTAATCAGAATGCGCACTTGGCTCAGCTGGCAAGCAGAATTGCTGGTAAAGGTACATGACCTGGGTTCGAGCCCCAGGTCTACGTTATCTCAATATTATTTTGCAATACATGTTCATATGCAGCTTCACAAGTGGAACGCACCGTGCATCTTCCTAAATCAAGTGTCCACGTGCCCAGCTTCCACAATCACAAGGCTAAGAATTGAGGAACATAGTGGATCCCAGTCAACGCGCCACACGTTACTCAAAAAGTCCACCAGGCCTTGCTAAATGGGCCAGAATTGCTTGGATTCAACCTCCACTTTGGGGACTACCACCCCCCTAGGTTTGCATATTTTTCACTCTTCTTTATTTTCTTTATTTATTTAAATCTATTACTTTTAATTATTATTTGTTTAAATTAATTACCTATTTTCATAAATATAAAAAATGCATAAAAATCAGAAAGGATAAAAAATATAATAAATATTTTATTTTAATATTTCTTGTAAATAAATGCATGTAAATTAATTAGTTTTAAATAAGGTTTTAATTTTAATTTCTTTCATAACAAAAATCTAAAATAGGCATAAAATTAGGTTTAATTTAGGTTAAATTCTAATGTTTTTTCTTAATAAATTAAAATAAAATAGAATTAGGGTTAGCGTTTAATTGCAATTAATTTTTTTCTATTAAAACCTAAAATACATAAAAATACCAAAAAAACAAATTCTTGCTTTCTTTTAATTTTAATTAATTCCTCACTCATTTAATTTTGTAAAAGGGTCCAACGCCCACGTTCTTAATTTTTATTCTAATTCGCATATTTGTTTTATTTTGCTTAAATAATTATGTACTTCTCCCAAAGCCTTGTAAACTCGGACATTTTATTTCTCGCACTTTACTTCTTTATTTTCTGTCAAATCGGGTCCTGGATTAAATTTGGCGATGTGGACCCGCGCCTTTGTAATAGTTTAGAACTTTATATTTCCGCAACTTTTTTAACTGTTAATAAATGCATGCAAGAATGAATGACAAAAATAAAAACAAAAGCGTAGATCACCCATGGTATGACAAGACAAAAATAAATGAAAACGACACACAAATCACACACCACCCCTAGGGTACGCCTCACTGTTGCCTTGCCTCGAAAGGTGATCGTCGAGTAGAGGATGTCTTAGTAAGTCCTCATGATCCGGGAACCTGGCATGAGGGTAGCTTCTAAGGTGTCTTCCCATTGCTCTGGTGATCACCATGTCCCGAACCTCGAATTGACCCGAACACCTCCAACGGTGGTGCTACCTACCTCTCAATGGTGGGATAGCGCTACTTTAAAGGACATTTACACAGACGAATTCCTTAGGGTAGGTAGACGACTCTAGATACTTGCTCTAAATTTCAAAACAAATTCAAAAAATACTTTTCACACCGACACCTTTTCAAAAAGCTTTCGAAAGCAACTTTTCAAACACTCTTCAGGACCGATACAAGAGTCGAACTGAAATTTTCAAAGAAACTTTTTAAAACCCACAGTTGAAAAGCAAACAAACCATTTTTGAAAACACAAATGAGCAAGTATCTAAGAGCCCATGGATAACCATGGATAGAAAGGGTGCTAACACCTTCCCTTTCTATAATCTACCTCCCGAACCGAGAGCAATCTCTTTAAGGAATTTTTCTGTGCTTTTGTCCTTTCCATTTGGAGAAAATAAAAGACGGTGGCGACTCTTGCTTCCGCGACATTTCGCGAACCAGTGTTAAACAGTCAGTTCCAGATCCACCGATCACAACCGCTTGCCAACCAAAGAAGACTGTCCTCCAGTGAAGCAGAAAGTTCTTCGTATACGCCCAGAGATATCTGAGAAAATCAAATCTGAGGTCATGAAATAGTTTGGCGCCGGTTTTCTAGCTGTCACTTCTTACCCGCAGTGGGTTGCCAACATGGTTCTGGTGCCCAAGAAAGATGGTAAGGTTCGAATGTGTGTGGACTATAGGGATCTGAACAGGGCAAGCCCCAAGGACGATTTCCCACTCCCTCACATCGATGTTCTGGTCGACAACACCGCGCAGCATAAGATCTTCTCCTTTATGGATGGTTTTTCTGGTTACAATCAGATTAAGATGGCTCCCAAAGAAATGGAGAAGACGACCTTCGTTATATAGTGGGGCACCTTTTTCTACAAGGTCATTCCGTTCGGATTGAAGAACGCTGGGGCAACGTATCAGCGTGCCATGGTTGCTTTGTTCCATGACATGATTCACCATGAGATTGAGGTGTACGTTGACGGCATGATTGTAAGGTCCCAGACTGAATAACAACATCTTAACCATCTCCAGAAGCTATTTGACAGGTTGAAGATGTACAAGCTGAGGTTAAACCCGAATAAGTGCACCTTCGGGGTAAGGTCTAGTAAGCTGCTGGGTTTCGTCGTTAGTGATAAAGGTATTCAAGTGGATCCTGCAAAGGTAAAGGCTATGCAGGAGATGCCAGCTCCCCAAACAGAAAAAGAAGTCAGAGGCTTTTCGGGACGTCTGAATTACATTGCCCGATTCATTTCATACCTGACTGCTACTTGTGAGCCAATCTTCAAGCTGCTGAAGAAAGATCAAGTGGTAAGATGGAATGATGAATGTCAGGCCGCCTTCGAAAGGATCAAAGAATATCTCCAAGAGTCCCCTATTCTGTTGCCTCCAGTTGAAGGAAGACCTTTGATCTTATACTTGACAGTACTCGCCAATTTGATGGGGTGCGTGTTGGGGACGCATGACGAGTCTGGCCGAAAAGAGCATGTTGTTTACTACCTTAGCAAAAAGTTTACCGACTGTGAGACCCGATACTCACTACTTGAGAAAACTTGCTGCGCTTTGGCATGTGCTGCTCGCCGGCTGAGACAGTATATGCTGACTCACACTACCCTATTGATATCAAAGATGGACCCAATCAAGTATATCTTCGAAAAGCCTGCCTTATCCGGAAGAATAGCAAGATGGCAGATGATCTTAACCGAGTATGATATCCAGTACACAACCCAAAAGGCAATCAAGGGGAGTGCGTTGGCAGACCATTTGGCGCACCAGGCCGTGGATGATTATCAGTCTATGAACTTCGAGTTTATGGATGAGAGCATCATGTTGGTGACTGACTGTGAAATACCTGGACCGAATGAAGGACCTGAGGAAGGATCCTGATGGTCTATGTATTTTGACGGAGCTTCAAACACGTTGGGTAATGGCATTGGCGTGTGATCATATCTCCTGAAGGCTATCATACTCTGTTCACCGCCCGATTATGTTTTAACTGCACCAACAATATGGCGGAGTATGAAGTGTGCATCATGGGCCTTCGAGCAGCTGTTGACCTAAGGATTAAGTTCTTGAGTGTGTTCGGAGATTCCGCTCTCGTGATCAGTCATATCAAAGGCGAGTGGGATACGAATCACCCAAATATTATTCCTTACAAAGAGTACGTATTGACGTTGCTTCCACATTTTGAGGAAATAACCTTTGAACACTTCCCGAGAGAGGAGAACCAGTTAGAGGACGCGCTAGCTACTATGTCTTCTATGTTCAAGGTCAGGTGGGACAATGAGGCTCCCCAGATTACCATTGAAAGGTTGGACGAACCCGCATATTGCTGTGACATCGAGACTGAAGAGGTAGCGGGTAAACCCTAGTTTCATGAGGTAAAGAGGTATCTTAAGGCTCAGGAGTACCCCGAGGGTGCATCTGTTAATGATAAAAAGTTTCTGAGGAGATTCGCTGCGAAGTTCTTCATCAGCAATGGCATTCTTTACAAGCGTAACCATGACTCAACCTTACTACGATGTATGGATAAGAAAGAAGCAGAAAAGATCATGGCAGAGTTACATGAAGGTACTTTCGGAACTCATTCCAGTGGACACACCATGGAAAAGAAGATCCTACGGGCAGGATATTATTGGTCTACTATGGAAGCCGACTGTTATCAACATTCTCGTACCTGTCATAAGTGCCAAGTCTATGCTGATAAGGTGCACGTACCTTCAGTTCCTCTGAATTTCTTGACAGCTCCTTGGCCTTTCGCAATGTGGGGCATTGATATGATGGCGAGATCAGACCTACTGCGTCTAACGGGCATCGTTTCATACTGGTAGCAATTGACTACTTTACGAAGTGGGTTGAGGAAGCTTCCTTTGCTACAATGACCAAGAACGTCGTGGCACGGTTTATTCGGCACAATTTGATTTGTCAATATGGTGTACCAGAGAGGATCATTGCAGACAATGGTACAAATCTCAATAATACAATGATTACCGAGCTCTGCAAGCAGTTCAAGATACAACATCACAACTCTTCTCCTTAACGGCCGAATATGAATGGGGCTGTTGAAGCGGCTAATAAGAACATCAAGAAGATTGTGCAGAAGATGACAGTGACATACAAAGATTGGCACGAGATGTTACCGTTTTCTCTTCATGGATGCCGAACTTCAGCATGGACTTCAACAGGGGCAACACCCTACTCTTTGGTGTATGGAATGGAAGAAGTCTTACCTATTGAAGTCCAAATACCCTCTCTTTGGATTATGAAAGATGCAGGTTTGAGAGAGGATGATTAGATCCAGACCTGGCTTGATCAACTGAACTTAATCGACGAGAAAAGACTTACTGCTATTTGTCATGGTCAGACGTATCAAAAACGGATGATCAAGGCATTTAACAAGAAATTCAGACGACAAGAGTATCAAGTTGGGGATCTGGTGATCAAGCGCATCATATTACCTCAAGGTGATCCCAGGGGAAAATGTACCCCTACGTACGAAGGGCCATTTGTGGTTAAGAACATTTTCTCAGGAGGAGCTATGATTATAACCACCATGGATGGTGACGACCTTCCTCACCCCGTCAATGCAGACATAGTGAAAAAATACTACGCCTAATCAAAGACCCGCTAGGTTGACTGGCCTAGGCAAAAATAAGGGCTTCCCGGCGAACCAAAAGGGTTCGGGAAAAAATAAGGGATGAAAATGAAAGAAAAAAATTGTACACCCGACATGTCGAAAACCTGAAAAGGCGGCTTGGGCAAAAAAGGGTATCCCGGTGGACTGAAAACCCGAAAGGGCGGTTCAGGAAAAAATTAGGGATCAAAGCGTAACACTATGTCTCATTGGATCATCTTACAACCAGACTTCAGTATCGACTATCAAGCTCGGACGGCACCGATCAATCTGATCTACCTTCAACCCAGTAGCAAAGTGATGAGACTCTCGAAGATATAATGGCAATAGCAGAGTTAGAACCCAGTGGGATTGTTCACATAGATGTTTTTCTTTGTTTTTCAAAAAGTGTATAATTTCTATCTTTCGGAGGCGTTCTCTTACTAGGACGTCAGCCTCTTGTACAAAAACGCCTATTTAAAGGCCAACTTCAAAATCAATACAATTCATTTTTATAAAGAAATTTCAAATTGTTTTTCTTTTTCTGTTTTGTTTTGCAAGAACGTCTAATGGTTCATTTTTGATATATGCATTTGACAATGATTGCTGCTCATAAATATTTACATGCGAAACAAAAGACGATTACTCGTAATTCCAGAAATAGGGGAAAACAAGAAATGTCCAGACCTTACAGTTGCTCTATTCACCAGGTACAGGGATAGACCCATCTGAAGAAAATGACTAAAAATGCATACACTCCCCGCAGAGTAGGAAATACCAGAATACAGTATTATCAACTCTCCCTAGCTGAGGTTCGTAATTGCGAATGAGTCGGTAAGATTCTCCCCAAGTAGAGTTCATCTTTCACCAACAATAAAGACCATCCCCAGTGGAGTTTATTTCTTCCGCAAACTTTATCCCTGGCAGAGTTCATCATTGCCAGTAACGGTAATTCATCCACAGCCGAGGTTGTTCCTCCAAATCAACAGATCTTCTAGCAGAGTATCTCTTCCCCACATAGTCATTCTCTCTCCAATTTATTCTCAAATCATCTTTGGTCGTTACCCCCAGCGAGAACGAAGAACTCAAATCCTTGTATTCTCCAGCAGTAATCCAGGATTTATTTTCCCCAGCTAGAAAACATCACGAGAACATCGCATATCCACACATCATGACATGTGCATAAGCATCATAACAACACAATCTCATTTATTTTGAGAACATCATTGCTCAATACATTTCATACATCATAACATTACATACGACTAACCATTTACCTTTCAGGAAAAGATATAATCAAATTCTCACAAAGTTCAAGCTATGTAGCTCGAGTACGACCGGATAGTATCTTGATTTCTCCATCATATTATGAAGCCCGAAGAACGACCGAATAACAGTATCAGACCACTGCGAAGCCTAGATTATGACCAAATAGTGGTATCTCTTAAAAGTAAGCTATGAAGCCCGGATTCGACCGGATAATAGTTTAATCCCCAGCAAGCCGTGAAGCCCGGATTACGACCGGATAACAGCTCAGCAAGTTATTGTGAAGCCTGGATTACAACCAGATAGCAATGCAAGACCATGAAGCCTGTATTATGACCAGATAATGGTAGAAGACGTTGTGAAGCCAGGATTACGACCAGATAACAACCAAAGACACCGCGAAGCCTGGATTACGACCAGATAGTGGTATATCTTTAATACAAGTTATGAATCCCGGATTACGACCGAATAGTATCTTGATTTTCTCCGAACACCATGAAGCCTGGATTCGGCCAGATAATGGTATGAGACATCGCGAAGCCTGGATTACGACCAGATAGCGGTAAAAAGCACTGAAGCCTGGATTACGACCAAATAACAGTGAGGGACACTGTGAAGCTTGGATTATGACCAAATAGCAATTTACTCGGCCAATTACTATGAAGCCCGGATTCGACCAGATATTAGTAGGCCCAAAAATCAAATGGAAATCCTGAAGGCGACCAAATAACCACTTGATTTTCTTTTGAAGCCTGGATTACGACCAGATAAGAAGTAAGGTATTGTGAAGCCTGGATTACGACCAGATAGCAGTACATAACACCATGAAGCCTGGATTCGACCAGATAATGGTACAAAGCATCGTGAATCCTGGATTACGACCAGATAATGATAAAAGGACTGAAGCCTGGATTACGACCAAATAACAGTACAAGATACTGTGAAGCTTGGATTTCGACCAAATAGCAGTTTACCTGGATAATTACTAAGAAGCCCGGAGTCGACCGGATATTAGTGTGCCCTAAATTCAAGTTGAAGCCTGGATCACGACCGGATAACAACTTAATTCCTTCTGAAGCCTGGATTACGACCAGATAAGAATCGAGAAATTACGAAGCCTGGGTTACGACCAGATAGCAAGTTTAATCTCATTTCCCCAGTAAGTCACTGTAAAGCCTGGATTACGACCAGATAGCAGTCGGTCTTATCACTATGAAGCCTGGATCACGACCAGATAGTAGTTCATTTTCACCTCTTCGACCAAGAGACGATTCCCCAGTAGAATAACGGATGACCGAAGCTCCTAAAATTCAACTTTCCTCTCACGATAGAGAACAAGCATTCCCCAGCGGAATCTTCTTCAACAACAGGTATACAGACTCTCGCTAAGGAATCTCTTATGCGATCGACACTCCTTAGGAGGGAATCATTAAGCCCATCTTATATCATCAATCTCCAAATGGCATCTATAAGCCCATTCCCGACATCACAAAGCAATTACCACTTCATGCGAGTGCAAATTTCTGGGCACTCTAGTGTTCAATCATCTTCCACCTTTGAATCACGAAAGGCAGGCGAGCCAATCTACATCCTCAGGTTTAAGAAGATTAAACAGGGGCAGCTGTTGTACCCCAAAATTTTCCCTCCCATATTTCTCAAAACATTTCAAGAAAGATCCTCAAGTTGCTCAAGGTAGTCCAAGGGTTGATCAAACAAGCTCTCTCCTAAAGGCAGTCTACCTCAAATTAGGGTTTCATGCTGCATCAAGATACTTGAGTCAAATGGATCCCAAATAATCACCTTTATGCTAATATGTTCTCAAGATCAACCATGTCAAGTTTCAAGCCCTACAGAGAAAGTTTGCTCAATCAATTGCTCAAAGGCCTGAAAATCGACTATGTTAGGGCAAAAGTCAAATGTGGCCCACATGCAGTCAAAATTCAAGATTTTTAGTCAACATCCTCATTTTGAAGTATATTTCATCATTTTATCAAGGGTTGATCATGATTCATCAAGGATTTCTCATAATTCATCAAGAACCAAAAGTTGCTAAATTAGGGTTTTGTAGGAAAAGTCAACTCAACTTTGACCAAGGATAACTTTCTCATACTTTATGAGAAATGACCCATCCAAATATCATTTTGAAGAGGATGCAATGCTATACAATCCATCTTCAGCTCCCAAGTTCAAAATATGTACTCACAAGATGTTATGAATTTGGACATATAAGTCATTTTGAAAAGTCAACAAAAACACCTTTTTTGTCAAAGCTTCATACATGAACATGGAATACCAAATTGATATGAGACCAAAACGGTTGCTTAGAGGACATCTCAAGATTTCTAAAAAGTCCAAGAACACCTTCAAAGAGTCAAAATTGAGGAAGTTATGCATTGGTGAAGTTAACCCTTTTTGCAAAATTGGCAAAAGTCAACTATGCCTAAAATTGCAAATTTTGCTAAATGGGCCTAACTTTTTGCACTTGTCTTGAGTTGGTAGCATGGTCCACGAGCCCTAGCTCTTGCCACTTGTCTTTATGTTGTTTTTATTATTTATTTTGATTTTTATTTGAATTAAATCAATTTTAATCAAAACAAATCATGAAAAAATCTAAATCATTGAAACCTCAAGATATTATGCATGTTTCAGGTCTTATATCCAGTTGGCAAGTGATTGAATTCGTGCAAGGCCTTGGTGTGCACAAAAAGATTGAGTTTGGCCTATTTTTTGAAGTATCTTCAAGTGAATCAAATCCAAATCAAAAGCTATAATGGAGGAAGATTGAGATCTTGTTTGCAACCCTAATTCAATCATTGATATATATTGAACAATTGCAGACCTAAAACAGAAGCTTTGGAGGCGTGAGAAGGCAGGAACAAACTTGGAAAAAATAAAGAAAAGTGGTAATTTGTTTTGCTATTTCCAGGCATTCTCAAGACCCTCTAGCCATCCCAATCGCTTCCTGGGATCACAAGCAAGCGAAACCAATCAAGAACAAGCACTTTCAGGCGCCAAAACCTACTGTAAGTCAGCCACGACTTTGGTTTATTTTTGAAATCGAATTGCACGATTTTGGCATTGATAGCATGAAATAATTAAATATTCTTGCTCCTTGAAGCATTTGCAAACTATCTGTAACGTTTAATTGCATTTTTATGGACTGTATCAAGATTCACCATTGCTAGGTTTCGTTGCTTCGTTTTAGGGTTTTTGTGTACAGGCAAAATTGGCCCATAAAAAGGGCATCATAATACTCAACAGGTCCAGACGAGTTGATTCATGGCATTAGATGTCATTTATCATACCCATAGAAGATTTTAAAACGAGCCAAGGTTGTAGCTACGGACGTATGTCCGTAGGTAAAAGTTTTTGACTTTTACCGACGGAGCGAGGTTGGGGATGACCTGCGTGGCACTGTCTTACTGGGCCATTTGAATTCTGGCGCCTTTTTCCACTAACTTGCATATATTGTATATTATCATTATTTATTATTCTATGTACAAATTGAACACACAGCGCAGTTGGTAGCTAGGTGATTGGAAAATGCTTTGGGGGCCTGGGTTCGAATCCCAGGTCCCCCAAATTATTTCATGTTATTTTTCTTTCACTGATCAGGCGTGCCACAAGGAATGAAGACCACCATACATCCTCACCATCCAACCAGCCAGATGTCCACAGGCCAGATCTGATGGCCATCATTTGAGGGACCATGATACACCTAGTCAACGCATGGTAGGGGATCCAGAAGGTCAACGTGGACCTTTGTTCTTGGGCCAGATTTGCTATCCACACCTCCAAATTGCTAGCTTCAGGCCCAATATCTCTTTCTCTTTTCTTTTATATCTTCCTTTATTAATTAATTTATTTATATTTACTAACACAAATTAATTTTTCTTTTTATCAAAAAATCACAAATAATATTTTTCACCCAATTAGATTTAGGATATTTATTTTTTATACAAAAATTAATTTAATTAGGTTATTTAATTTTAGCTAACTTTAATTATTTTGTAAATAAATTAAAAAAACAATTAGAACAATTAGGGTTTTTGTTTCTAACTTAATTATATTTTCTTTTTTTAAAATAACCAAAAACACAAAAATAGGTTAAATTTATTTATTTTCTTTAATTAATTTAATTACTAATTAATTGTGTATTTAATTTAAAAACCTAATTCTTTTTCTTAAAAATAAACAAAAACAACAAAAACATTTTTTTCTTTCGATTAGGTTAGAAGGGGTCAAAACCCTAGTTCTCTCTCGTTCTCGATTCATCGCGCTTTATTTTATTTTTGGCTATATTAATGTAATTGCTCACAAATTGTAATAGATTAATTAGGACTTTCACTTTCGTTTATCATTTTTTACGGGTTTGTTTTTGGCTATGTAAATACCCGAAGCCTTGTAATAGCGTAGCTTTACTTTCCGCATTTTAAATTCCGCAAAATATTGACTGTTAGATGTATGAATAATTAGGGTTGCATGAAAAGAATGTATGATTAACTTTAAAGCGGTTAGCAAACCCTAAATGTGCAAAGATAATAAACTTGAAATTGAATCACTCTCACATGCACACTCCTAGGGTATACTCTCACTTCGGTTGCCTTCGGTAAATGGTCATTAAGTATAGGGTATTTTAGTGGTCGCTCTCTTGTCTAAGCAAAGATCAAAGTCTCGTTCGGATAAGTTGCCTCGGAATGGTTGCCTCGGATATTGTTGCCTCGAATAATTGATCTTAAGACATTAGGGTTACTACTAAGACGTCCTGACATTGCTTTAGTGATCGTACGTCCCTTTCGAATTGACCCTTAAAACTCCAACGACGATGCTACCTACTCACTAATAGTGGGATAGTGCTGTCTAAAGGAAACGAACATAGAATAATTCTTTTTTTCAAGTAGGTAGATTAGTTCTTAAGTACTTGCTCAATCAAAACAAACTTTTTCACACTTACACTCCTTTCAAACAATGTTTTCAAAAACACTTCGTAACACTCTTGAAGACAGAAGCAAGGGTTAAAACAAAGTCAAACAAAAAAATTTTCAAATCAAACACACACAAGTAATTTTGAAAATGATGAGCAAGTACCTAAGAGCCCGTAGATAACTACGGATAGAAAGGGTGCTAATACCTTCCCTTTCTATAATCTACCCCCCATACTCAGAAAATCTCAAAAAAGGAATTTTTCTGTGCTTTTTTCCTTTCCTTGTTGGATAAAATAAAAGTCGGTGGAGACTCTTGCTTACCGCGACATTTTGCAAAAACAAACGTAAAACGCAAACCAGCATTCCTAAAATAGTCTGGTTCTGGCCACCGTATCACAGACACCATCCATGGTGGTTAATATCATAGCTCCACCGGAAAATATAATCTTGATCACAAATGGTCCTTTGTACGTAGGAGTCCACTTTCCCTTGGGATCACATTGTGGTAGGATGATGCGCTTGATTACTAGGTCACCAACCTGATATACCTAACGCCTGACTTTTTTGTTAAAAGCTTTGATCATACGTTTCTGGTACATATGACCATGACACACAGTTGTGAGCCTCTTCTCATCAATCAAGTTCAATTGGTCAAGTCGAGTCTGAACCCATTCGTCTTTGTTTAAACCTACATCCTTCATGATTCTCAGGGAAGGGATCTGGACTTTGACGGGTAAAACAGCTTCCATACTGTATACGAGAGAAAAAGGGTTTGCCTTGTTGACGTGCGTACTGAGGTACGGTAGCCATGAAGAGCAAAGGGTAACATCTTGTGCTAGTCTTTATATGTTACTGTCATTTTCTGTATGATCTTCTATATATTCTTATTGGCAGCCTCCACAATGCCATTCATCTTCGGTCGGTAGGGAGAAGAGTTATGATGTTGGATCTTAAATTGTGTACAGAGCTCGGTGATCATAGTATTATCGAGGTTGGTACTGTTATCTGTGATAATTCTTTCTAGAATACCGTACCGACATATAAGATTATGTATGATGAACCAGGCCACGATGTTCTTAGTAACAGAAGCAAATGAAGCTGCCTCAACCCGTTTTGTGAAGTAATCAATGACAGCAAGGATGAAGCAGTGCCCATTGGAAGCGGTAGGTCTAATCTCTCCAATCATATCAATTCCCCACATTACGAATGGCCAGGGAGAAGTCAAGATGTTTAAAGGAAACAAAGGTAGTTGTACTTTGTCAGCATAGATCTGGCATTTATGAAAAGTTCGGGAGTGATGATGACAATCTGCTTCCATAGTGGACCAATATTATCCTGCCCGTAGGATCTTTTTAGCCATTGTATGCCCACTAGAATGGATGCCAAAAGTACCTTCGTGAATATCATCCATGATCTTTTTTGCCTCACTCTTGTCTATGCACCAAAGTAAAGTGGAATCATGGTTGCGCTTGTAGAAAATTCCATTACTGAGGAAGAACTTGGCAGAAAATATTCTTAGAAATTTCTTACCATTGATGGATACTCCCCCAGGATACTTATGAGCCTCGAGGTACCTTTTCACTTCATAGAACCAAGGATTTTCCTCTACTCCCTCATTATTAATTTCATAACAGTGTGCTGGTTCATCTAATGGTGATCTTAGGGGATTCATTATCCCATATGACTTTAAACATGGATGACACGGTGGCTAGCGCGTCTGCTGACTTATTTTCTTCTCGTGGAATATGTTCAAAGGTAATCTCTTCAAAGTATGGGATCAATGTCAATACATGCTCTCGGTATGGGATGAGATTAGGATGCTTCGTGTCCCATTCTCCCTTCACCTGGATGATCACCAGGGTTGAATCTTCGTATACTTGTAAGAAATTGATCCTCATATCAATAGCAGCCTTGATACCCATAATGCATGCTTTACACTCGTCCATATTGTTGGTACAGTTAAAGCATAGTATGGCAGTGAACAGTTTATGGCAGCCTTCTGGGGAGATAATCACAGCACCAATGCAATTGCCAAGTACGTTAGAAGCTCCGTAAAAGACCATAGTCTATCGGGATCCTTTTTTTAGGTCCTTCATCCGATCCAGGTTCTTCGCAGTCAGTTACTAACATAATGTTCTCATCCGGGAACTTAAAATTCATTGATTGGGAATCTTCAATAGCCTGATGAGCCAAATGATCAGCTAGTACACTTCCTTTTATTGCTTTTTGAGTAGTGTACTGGATGTCATATTCGGTTGGGACCATTTTCCATCTTGCTATTCTTCCAGAGAGAGTGGGCTTCTCGAATATGTATTTGATAGGATCCATTTCAGATATCAACAAGGTAGTGTGACTCAACATATACTGTCTTAGTCGGAGAGCAGCCCATGCCAAAGCGCAACAAGTTTTCTCGAGCAGTGAGTATCTTGTTTCAGTCGGTAAACTTTTTTCTCAGGTAGTATATTGCATGCTCTTTTTGACCAGACTCGTCATGTTGCCCCAGCACACACCCCATTGAATTTTCCAATATTGTTAAGTACATGATCAGAGGTCTTCCTTTAACCGGAGGCATCAAAATTGGAGGTTCTTAAAGATATTCCTTGATTCTGTCAAAGGCCGTCTGGAAATCATCATTCCACTTCACTATTTGATATTTCTTCAGTAATTTGAAGATTGATTCACAAGTAGTGGTTAGGTGGGAAATGAATCTGGCAATATAGTTTAGACGTCCCAAGAAACCTCTAACCTCCTTCTCGGTGCGGGGAGTTGGCATCTCTTGAATAGATTTAACCTTCACAGGATCTACCTCAATACCTTTGCCACTGAAGACGAAACCCGGGAGTTTACCAGACCTTACCCCAAAGGTGCACTTGTTCGGGTTCAGTCTTAATTTGTACTTCTTCAGTCTTTCAAACAGTTTTTGCAAGTGATCAAGGTGCTCTTCTTCAGTTTGAGACCTGGCTATCATATCGTCAACATAGACCTCTATCTCGTGGTGGATCATATCATGGAACAAAGCTACCATAGCACGCTGATAGGTTGCCCCGGTGTTCTTCAACCCAAATGGCATAACTTTGTAACAGAAGGTGCCCCACTGTGTGACGAAAGTTGTTTTCTCCATGTCTTCGGGTGCCATTTTGATCTGATTATATCCAGAGAAACTGTCCATGAGTGATAATATCTTATGTTGTGCGGTGTTGTCAACCAGAATATCAATATGGGGAAGTGGGAAGTCATCTTTGGGGCTCGTACTATTTAAATCTTTGTAATCTACACACATACACACTTTACCGTCCTTTTTAGGTACCGATACCACGTTTGCAACCCATTGTGGATAAGAAGTAACAGCTAAGAATCCAGTATTGAATTGTTTCATGACTTCATCCTTGATTTTTTCTGACATCTCAGGACGCATACGACGAACATTTTCCATCACTAGAGGGCCGTCTTCTTTCGTTGGCAGACGATGAACCACAATATCAGTATCCAGCCCCAGCATGTCTTCATATGACTAGGAAAAGATCTCAACATAGTCACTTAACATCTGGATTAACCATTCTTTGACACCATTTTCTAAGTTGGCGCCTATCTTAACTTCCTTTTTATTATCCTCAGTACCCAAGTTTATTGTCTCGACCGGCTCTTCATGAGGTTGTATTACCATTTCCTCTTGTTGTAATAGTCTAGAAAGTTCTCCTGGTACTTCACAAACTTCCTCACCTTCGTCCTCGGCTTGGTAGATTAGATTTTCAAAGTCATAACTGGAAATAGCAGAACTGTTATCAATGGGATCCAGGGTGGATGTAGATCTGCAATTTGATATGTGGGTGTGTGTAAGAGCATAGCTATTTTGACAAAAATAAATTTAAAAAAAGAAAGACAGAGAGCGTAAAATTTGTATGCCAAACGTCCAATGATTTATTAATGACATATGAAAATAAAGTGTGATAACCCTCACAAATATATCGTTGTGTCTCGGGTAGGACACAAGGCTTTAGATTTTAAATTGTTCAAACATTACATATCCTCAAAAACAAAAAAATAATTACTCCTGGATAAAAGAAATAGGCACAAAGTCTTTAACCGTCCAATTATTGAGTCCGCCGTTGATAGTAGGGAAGATCCAATTGTCCAGGTCACTGTCACTGTCAGTGTCTTCCACAACATTGACTCCAAGGTTGCTGATGCATAGTGGTGGTCCTCTGGCGCGAGCACGACGAACATATTTTTTGAGCTCCTGAAGTGAAACCCAAACCAAATTTGTCAGACTTATCGAGGATGTCATGTAGTTGGCCCCAAATAGTACACCCACCTTCTTCATTTATAGCCTTAGCGTCTTTTAGAGAAGCCATTTTCAGTGGAGGTCTGGTAATCTTTGGAACAACAACAACAACAACAACCTTGGTAACAACGATCATTTGAGGAATCTCTTCAAAATTCTGACAGGGGGTCTCAATGAACTCGCCGTCCATCTCGACATATCTGAAAGAGTTCAAGTGGCTTACCATATACTCTTCTTTTCCATGGACTATAACAACCTTTCCATTAACCGAATATTTTAACATCTGATGCAAAGTGGAAGTGACGGTGTCGGCCCCATTAATCCAAGGGCGTCCTAGTAAGAGAAGTAAGATGGGTGAATGTTTATCACGTAGAAAGTGGAGTCAAAAGTTTGTGAACCAACTTTGATCGGGATGTCCACCTCCCCATGCACCATCCTTTTGAAACCATCAAAAGCCCTCACCACAATTTTACTGGGCTTCAATGTAAGTCCTTCACAGTCCAATCTGTCTAAGGCACCCTTGGGTAGAACATTCATAGATGAACTAGTGTCCACCAACACATGAGCTAGAGTAGTTCCCTTGCATTCAATAGAGACATGTAGGGCATCGTTATCTTTTCTTCCCTTGGGAGTAAAATCAGCATCGGAGAAACCTAGTCCATTGTCGGCAGTCAGACTAGCAACACAGTTCTCAAATTGATCGGTAGAAGTCTCTTGTGGCACATGAGAAGATTTTATAAACTTCACCAAAGCTTTAGCATGGGCTTCGGAGCATAACAACAAGGCCAGCATTGAAATTTTTGAAGGGGTTTGCCCCAATTATTCCATAACATTGTAGTCGCTTTTCTGTATGATTTTTAAAATTTCCTCCATTTCTTGCTTGGAGGCCTCAGGAATGGATTCTTTAGGTGCCTCCGTCCGGGCAGGCTCAACCGATATTTCTTTGCCCCGAGTCTCAGCTGACTCAGCAGTAGGAATAATAACAGGAGTAACAACAGGAGTAACGACAGGGGTATTAACAGGAATCACAAAAGGAGTGGAAACAGTCTTTGGAGAGATTTCAGGAGAGAAAATCCTTCTGCTTCTGGTAAATTTACTGGTCCCAACAATATTGTAAATTTTAGGATCAGTATCTTCAGTAACTTCATTCTTGATGGCAGATAGGTTTTGCTTAACGCCATGATAATAAACGTCAGTTCCATAATTCCAAGGAACGGCTTTGTCGGAGGAATATGGTATGGGCCCTGGAGAGGTAATGATCAGGGGAGAAATTTTAGGGCTTCCAATAATCCTTATAGGCCTTTTAGAGGAGGCCCTTGTAGGATTGTTAGAGATGGTAATAATTGATACATCTTCACACAAACTTTTCTCAGAGGGAACCTTCTCAAAGAGGATCTCCTGATCATCTATCAAATGCTGAACACTTATCTTCAACAACAAACAACCATTGGGCAGAGACGCATATAGGTGGAAACCTTCACCACAGCCCAGAAATAAACCGGCTCGTAGGAGATTCTTCTTAACAACTGGAACATGGGTAGTTAATTCACCCACAGAAGAAATAAACAAAACATCATCAACAACATTGATACCGCTGTCATGCTTGGGCATCGGTACTGTTATTACATTGGGAGTTTCAGGAGGGTAAAATTCAATCTCCTTTGCATCAATAAGGTCCTAAAATTTATTCTTCAGAGCCCAACAATCATTGGTATCATGCCCTGGACTGTTGGAGTGATAGGCACACCGAGCATTTGGATTATAATGGGGAGATGTAGTGTTTGGATTTTGAGGAGGCTCCCTCAGAGTTACCAAGCTAGACTTCATTAGATGCTGTAATACTTGAGATAGAAGCATGTTGAGTCTGGTGAATTGTCTTTTAGGTGCATCCTTCATGTGCTAATTGTTTTTTCGTTGAGTTGATGTAGGGTTGGAGATCATTATAGCTCCTACCGTCGGACGGTACTCAGCTTTACCCTAATTTCTCTGGCCATAGGCAGAACTAACTCCCTTCTTTCCACTGAAAGGCTTCTTCACAGCACTCGAAGATGCAACCCCTTGAATTTTTCCACTTTTGATGCAAGCTTCTACTTGTTCTCCCGTCACTATTAGCTCGGTGAATCCAGCTGAAGAGCTTCCGATCAGATGGTTGAAAAATGGGTCTGATAAAGTACCCAAGAACATATCTACCAGCTCTGTATCAGAAAGAGGGGGATGGACTCTTCATGCAAGATCTCTCCACTTTTGGACATAATCTTTGAAACCCCCACTAGAACCCATATACATGCTTTGAAGTTGCGTACAGGTTGGAGCGAGGTCAGCATTATATTGGTACTGCTTGTAAAAAGCAACAACTAGATCTTCCCAATTGTAAATGTTGGTTCCTTCCAGTTGATAGAACCATTCCAACTGCGTCCCTGACAAACTCTCCTGGAAGAAATGAACCCATAAATTCCTGTCAGTTGTGTGGGGTTGGAACTTCTTGACATAAGACCTTAAATGCAACTTGGGACAGGAAACACCGTCATACTTTGCAAATGAGGGAAATTTGAATTTCTGGGGGATGATCACTCCCGAGACCAACCTTAGATCTTCAAAATCCAAACCAGGTACCCTCTGAATCTACATAGCATTGAGACGGTCCTCCATCTATTTATACTTGTCAACAGCAGGAGGATATTGTTCTTCAGCATAGTCTGCTTCCTCTTTATCAGTCCCTGGGCTGTTATCTTCTTCTTTTGTTTCTTGTCATCCTCTTCTTGATTATCTCCCTCATTTGATGGAGTTGTGAATTCTAGAGCTCACTTGGATGGTCCTCTGAATCTTCTTCCCATATTCAGGACACCAACTGGTTTCTTTGTCTTCTTTGTCTTATCTTTGACGATGAGAGCTTTTAGATTTTCTTGTCCTTTAGCCAGAGCCAGGAATATCTATTGGAATCGAGTGTTATGTGCTTGAAGATCTTTAACTGTTTGTTCAAGAGCCATTTCTTTTTGCTGAAATAAACAGTGAAAAGATAAGAAATTTGTCTTGAAATACCTGCTTATGTAATGATATGCATGACATGTTTATGCGATGTTTTCAAGGACTTTGGAAAATTTAAATTTGTGAACCAAAATGAAACAAAGATTTTATTAGTAAAATTAAAATCACAACTTCCTTTTAGGCTTACAATTGAAAATTAAACTCTTAAAATCTAAGAATCAAGTCTCCCATGGGTGCCTCTTCTTTGTGCCGAGGTAGACATTAAGAATTTTTTCTTTGTGAAGTTGCTTTGTGAGCTCCAAAACTTTCTTCTCACTGGTGTAGAATTGATCTCTAAAGGTATCTCATTCTTCCTTCAGCTGAATCCTGGATCTCTACAACTCTTCAAGATCAGTGGGCATGTCAGGATGGAGAACTGTATAAGGAACGTCTCCTTCGGGGATAGGCTCCACAATCACTGGCAAGATGGTTGTATATGGAATCATAAGGTTTTGGGTGCAAGCTCGTACCTATTTGAGATAAGGCTCCATAGGAATGGAATTATTATGCCCCAAAGTCTTGCTATCAACCTTGTTTACCATTCCCCAAGCTCGTACGAACCTTTGACGATATCCTTGAACATCATCTTCGTAGTTGAACATAATGCATTTGATAAGCATATCATGGGGACCATCCCTTCGAGCATAACCGAATTGTCGTAGAGCCAGAGAAGGATTATAAGTGATACCTACCCTAATTCCAAGGAGTGGGACATTATGGAATTCCCCGTAGTGGTCGATGATAGAGACATCTCCCATGGACCGGGAATACCAAAGAATATCCGAGTGAGAAAGTGAAATTATCCTTTGCGAACAACCCAAATCTTGTTCGTTCTTCAATACTGATTGAGGAAGGTGTGAAATAAACCACCTAGACAACAATGGTATACAACACATAAGAACCCCTCTTCTCTTAATGGTACGAGTGTGAAGGGAATTTAAGATATCTCCGAGCAAAGTAGGCACAGGGTTACGAGAGAGGAAAACCTTGACGGAATTCACATCGATGAGTATGTCCGGATTAGGGAATAACACTAACCCATAGATTAGAAGAGCCAGGACTTCTTCGAAAGCTTGAAATCCAAATCATCCCAAAACAATTGAGCATTTTCTAATAGGAACTTAACTAAGAAACCCTTGACTCCGCTTCTTATTTCCCAGTTGGATATAATGTTAGACCGTTTCAGATGCAAGGCTGCTGCAATGACCTATGGCTTTGGAGCCTGCTCTAAACCGGTGAAAGGCATCTGATCAAGAATAGGTACACCCAATAATTGAGAGAAGTCTTCCATGGTGGGTACCAACTGATAATCAGGAAATGTGAAGCAATAGTGTTTGGGGTCAAAGAACTGAAAGAGTACACCCATCATCTTCTCATTAAAGCTTGAGATAACCAGTTTGAGAAATCGACCATATTTCTTGGTGAACGAGGAAGTCTCAGGAACCCTTGATACTAGCTCTTTAAGTTGGAGAAATATTTTCACAAATCTGATTCGGACGATATTTATACGAACGGAAGCCATGATCTGCAAAACAGAACAAACATAAATTATCTTGCTCCTTGAAATAGTTAGTGAAATGAAAATGGATGTTATGATGCATGATGTTATGTTTGAACAATTTAATCACACGCAAACAAAACACACAAGACCTTAGGTTTAGTCTTGCATGGGGTTTATAGGTAAATACCCTCTTGAAGTTTAGTTGGTTTAACCTGTTCTAGAAAAGTAACCAAGTTCTAAGGAGTCTCAATATCACTGATCTTTCTTTATCAGGAATTGTTTCAGCACATGCGATATTTTCTCACGGCCGAAATATCCCGAAAGTCCGATCTCAATGAGTGTAGTATCGAGTATCAACCGATCCTCAGATTTATACTGAAGTTGGATATCTCACTACTTTTCTAATGGCCAAGTTTGTTCAACTAAGGTTCTAAGGTTATTCAGTGCTTTATGACACCACACAACGGCCCCGTATTCTCCTCGATTTAACACAAGGGATATCGGTACCAACAAATGTGTCACACTGAGGCAGCCATCGCTTCAACCATATCGGTGTATTCCATACAGTCTCCACGATCTATTGTTGCTTACCTAAAAGTGCCCCAAATTCGGGTATAGGATCTTTAAGAATAACCCAAACATAAAACCCGAAATGTAAAGCACATAAGTCAAACAAGAAAAGCATTTTTAAATATGATCTATCTCTAAGGCAACCTCACTTTTAGTTTTAGTATCTCCCCAGCAGAGTCGTCAGTTCTGTAATACGGTGGGAGAACTGACTATTATACTGGTTTTGCATTTGTATTTGCAAATGTTGCGATAAGCAAGAGTCACCACAGACTTTTCTTTTATCCAACAAAGAAAAGGGTGAAAAGAACAGAAAAAGACCTTTCGAGATTATTTCTGAGTAAGGGGGGTAGATTATGGAAAGAGAAGGTGTTAGCACCCTTTCCATCTGTAGTTATCTGCGGGTTCTTAGATGCTAGATCATTTGAAAATACCTTGTGTTTGTGTGTTTGAAAAAGTATTTTGAAAATATGCATTAGTGCGGCGAACTTTGTAACATTTCTCGTGTCGTGGAGAATGTATAAAAAGTGTCTTTGAAAATATAATTTTTTTTTAGAAAAGAGTGTATGTGTAGAAAATTGTTTTATTTGAGCAAGCATCTAAGAACTATCTACCTACTCGAAAAGGTTTGTTCTTTTCCTTTAGACAGTGCTATCCTACTATTAGTGAGTAGGTAGCCCTATCGTTGGATGTTTGAGGGACAATCGAGGGTCGTCGTATGGTCAAAAAGGCAACTAATAAGATATCTTAGTAATTACCCTAGAGTTTTAAGATCATTTTACCGAGGCAACGTCGAAAGGTTCATCGAGGGACTTATGATCTTTTAAACCAAAGGGTAGCCACTAAAATCTCTTACATTCGAGAATTGTGACTATTTTATTCTGAAGGCAACCGAAGTGGGAATACCCTAGAGGTACGCATGTACGAGTGCATTGTGTTTCAGTTATTTATCTTTGGTGTTAGGTTTTCCAACATTTGTTTTTAATTTTTGTCATGCAATTCTATTAGGCATACATCTAACAGTTTAATATCAGTGCAGAAAATTAAAGTGCGGAATTTAAATTAGCTATTACATGGCTTCGGGGAGGGGGAAAATACAAGTCAAAAAGAGGAAAAAGACAGTAAATAAAGTCCTAGTTCTTAACTATCATAAACCGGGGGACATATACAATAATAATATGAATAGTAACAAATGTGCAAGGAATAAAAAGAACGTCTAAAAACCCTAAAATGTTCTAAGGACATTAAGATAATTTTTTTTCTTTTAGAAACATATTTTAATTTAAAAAAATAAGAAAATCCCCTAGGTCTAATTAATTATTAAAAATGAATAATAAAATTAACTTAATAAAAAAATAAACTAGTTCTAATATTTTTTGTATATTAATTATTGAGAAAAGATTTGAAATTAATTAAATCCTAGTTCTAATTGATTTTAAATAAAGGAAATTAGTTAAAATAACTAACTAAATTAAATTATGAAAATTAAGTTTTATTAAAAAAAACTAAATCTACTTTCTTTATGATTTTTTTTTATGATTAGAATTAAAAATGATTAAAAAAATAAATAACTAAATAAAGCAAAAGGAAAGAATTTGGGCCTGGTGTATGAAGTAGAATAGCGGGTATGTGATTGAAATTTCGATGGGCCCAATAATGGTTGAACCCAAAAGTTGCGTCTAATCTAGTGTGAATAACTCTGGTGGGTATATGATGGGAACACGCATCTGGAGTGTTGGATCTGTTTGTGTTAACATTCGATGGTGGTAATCTGCTGACACATGGTGCACGCGTACGTCCTGGTCGCACGGGATCTAAAAGGAAATAATTAGAAAAAATTATGCAAGAGGCAGGGATCGAACCCCTGCCCTTGCACACACATAACGCCTTAACACATACACACTCAACCGTTGGGACGGCCTTACATCCGGGAGTATAAACAAAATGAAAAATATATAATGTAAAACAAGTTAAATTGCTAAGTTGTCAAACACGCGCGCTTCAATGGGGTCCAAGTACTTAAACAAACGAATTATTTTATTTTGTCCATCCATGCAGGCATCAACGTCGGTCAAGCCACCGTGACTGGTGGCTCCGGTCATCCCTTCCAGCTGCTCAAAATCTCTAACCTGCGAAAATAAAACATAACAAGAACGAAAACGACCATACCCCCCTAATTTGGGGACTACAAATTCAATGGTGATATTCATTTGGTCTGAAAGTTCCTAGGTTTGAGTTGCGAAGATTTCAGTTTGTGATGCCCTAACAATGGCATCACACGATTCAGGCCTTAAAGTTCTCATGATATACGTCCCACCTGCTCTAATGGACATGTTGAACACAAATCAAACCATCAAAAACATCAATAACACATAAATCTAAAGTTCCAAATATAAAAAACCTTGTTTGACCAGTGATACACGATCCAATTGTTTGAGGGTGCTATGAGCTTTGAAAATGGCAGGGATAGACTCCTGGTGTCTTCAGGAACGTGATGGAGTCTTTAGATTGGATCGAGGGAAGATGGAAATGTGTTTTTGAATTTCATAACTTTGGAGATTTTTTGTGAAATTTGGTAAGGCTTGCTTAGGCCACTTGTGTGTCTTCTTGGTCTGCCTTACTCCATTATATATAGAGGAGAGAGGAGAGTAAACAAATGTCGAAAGAAATCATCCCATTAAGCCAGGGTTTAAACACCAAAATCAAATTTGAAAAAGTGTCCTTATTTGAGAGATTATTGCCAAATTTGTTTTGCAATGAACCTGGACAATCTTGCACGAATTTATGGGCCCAAGGCTGACCCAACACACTAGCCCATATGTCCAAACCATTGATCTATTATTTTATGCATCTTATTTTGTATTTATTTGATAAAAACAAAAATAAATATGAATAAAATATAGAAAAATGCAAATCAAGGTGTGAGTGCATTTAGGAGTCCTTGAGTAAGTCATAAGCAAATTTGAATCTCAAAAAATAGGTCTATGAACTTAAAAATGCATTTTGGCTCAAAGTTGACTTTTTGCATTTTCACCAATTTGCACTGGTCATAACATGCTCAATTTTCATCTTTATAGAATTATCTTGGACTCTTTAGAAATCTTAAGATGTTCCATACAATCTCCCTGTTTACCATTTTTGCATTGGGAGAAATTATCTTGATGTAACTTGCCTTGACAAAAAATGCCTTTTTGTTGACTTTCAAAAAGACCTATAATGTATTAGCTCATATCTTTCCAATGATGCATTTCTTGGACTTGAAGGAAAAATAAAAGTTGTATGGAATTTAATTTTCTTCACAATTATATTTGGTTGGGTAAAAATGGATGAAGCATGTGAAAGTTATGCCTGGTCAAAGTTCAGTTGACTTTTCCTAAGAAACCCTAATTTTGCACTTTTTGATCCTTGATGATTTGAGAGCATTCCATGAGGAATCATGATCTAAACTTGATAAAATTATGAATATCACTTCTAAATGTTGATGTTGACAAAAAAATCTTGAAATTTGACTGTACATTTGCCATAGTTGACTTTTGACCTAATACAATTGATTTTCAAACATTTGAGCTATTGACTGAACAAACTTGTGATGCAAGGCATGAAACTTGGCATGGACATCCTTGAGCACATATTAGGGACCATGGAAATTACTTGAGGTCTTTGGAAACCAAAGTTCTTGGTGAAAAGTGAAACCCTAGTTGGAAGTCCATTGCTTATAAGGAGAATTTGTCTGATCAATTCTTGGTCAACCTTGAGCATTTGGAGTCCTCTAGGAGTATATTTTGAATAAGATGAGAGGGAAAATTTTGGGGTATAAAACATGTATGCGCTTCAATAGGGGAAACCCAATTCTCTCTTATGTATGGTATGGAAGCAGTGCTCCCTGTTGAGGTTGAGATCCCTCTTTACGCGTGATAATGGAAACCAAATTGTCAGAGGCTGAATGGGTCTAGAACAGGTTTGACCAATTGAATTTGACTGAAGAAAAGAGAATGACGGCCTTGTGTCATGGCCAATTATACCAAAAGATATTTAAGAAAGCTTTTGATAATAATTTCAAACCTCGTGAATTCGGAGAAGGTGACCTCGTGTTCATGAAGATCATGCCTTTTAACGTTGATTCTAGGGGCAAGTGGACTCCAAATTTTGAAGCCACATATGTTGTCAAGAAAGCCTTTTCTGGTGGTGCACTGAATCTTGAAACTATGGATTGAAAGCAGTACCCACTTCCTATGAATGCTGATTCAGTCAAGAAATACTTCACCTAAAGAAATAAAAGAACAACCCGCTAAGTCGAAAACCTGAAAGGGCGACTTAGGCAAAAAGGAGCGTCTCGGTAGGATGAAAACCCGAAAGGGTGGTCTAGGATAAAATAAGAGACACAAAAATAATAAATTCTTCCCGCTAGGTTGAAAACCTGCAAGGGCAACCTAGGCAAAAGTTCGGGATTTCTTGGAAAGTAGCTGCGTCAGACAAGACTTGATCATTAAAGCAACAACCTTCTTGGATCCTCACCACACTTCAACAGAAGTCGTTGCTTAGGAATTCAAAGTTTTTAGGGAGAATAATGGTCGTTGTATTTCAATATATCTTTTCCAATGTATTAGCATTTTCCAAACGATGTAATCATCTATGGAGTCTCGCCATTCGCAGACTACCATTCTATTAATAAAGTTTAAGCTTTTATCCAATTCTTTGCAATTCTCATTTTATTATGTTTGCAATGATTCCATTTATTATTGATAGTAATTTTCAAAACAAAGAGATTTAACAACAAAATCATTTTTGAAAATAATTTACAAATTAATTTTTACTTTAGATTTTGTGACTCAAGAATAACAAAAATAGTGATTCTAAGGATGGAAGAACTCTGAAATTTTGGAAGTATGTATTCCCCAGGAAAGTTCTCCAAGGCCACCCTTGTGCATGATCTTCTTATGTTTCTCAATTAGTTGGAGATGATACCAATTGATGTATGGTGCAGTGTTGGATTTGTAATCCCATTTTTCCCAGTCAAGTCTTGGTTCAGTTTTTCTCCAGGTTGATTATTTTAATTTCGGGTTTCGCATGGTCTGAAGCCTCTATCCCAGATCCCCCAGTAAGGTCTTCGCTCATATGACGGAAGTCCCTTCTCCCTTTGTGTTCTAAGGTGGAATCATTTGCAAAACATCTCCCTTTGCAGTAATGGCATTATTATTGTTGTTTGTTTCCCAAGAAACTAGACCATGGCAGTATCTTTTCTAATAAGAATTGAAACAATTGTCAACTTTTTGGGTTTTCTCCCACCAAGTGTTGGGTTTAATTTAAAATCCCCATAACCTTTACTTTTTGCTGAATTGTTTGATTTCTTAAAATCCCCAAGTAAAGTTTAGATAATGTCTCTCTCTGAAAGTTGTCATCCCCATGTGGTTTCATAATTTCTCCCCAGGAAGTTTATGTAATCATCGCCCTTGGTTTTGAAAAATTAATTTTGGTTTCGACAATATGGTATTGTCCTCCCCATTGAAATCAGCACAAGATCCCCATTTGAAGTCTCGATGATGTGGTTTCCATCTTCCTTAGTGAAGTCAATATTATAATCTCCAGTGGAAGTCTAGACATTAACACATTGTTTTCCCCATTGAAGTTTGTGTGATATTCCCCGGTGAAGCCTGAAGGAGGATGTTATATCCCTGTATCTATACTAATTTGTTGTTTTGATTACTTTAGAACTATATTTATTCCCAGAGAAGTTAAGCCATGAAATAGGAATTTGTTTCCTCGGTCGGTGCTTACTTTCTTGTGAAATTTTCATCCTGGGTGTGATTTAGCCTAGTGTTGACTTTACCCAGGCCAGTTTTATCTGATTATTCCTAGTGCTATGTATCTGTGTTGTCAGCATATACATGATAACATTCAAACATTCATACATACATCATGCATAGATGAATTTAAAATCCATTGCTCATTTGCATTCATTATTGTTTTTGTTGACACATTGCCCTATTTTGCAGAGTTATGTTACCCTCTCTCCAATAGATTGTTAGCCTTAAGCAGAAAATGTATATCCTTTTAGTTTCCCCATTGAGTTATCCCTCATGGAAGATTTGTACTTTAGCCTTCTTAGTCGGCTCATTATCCGGTTAGATCTATGGTTTCCTTTTGAGGTTATTTCTCATCAGTTGCTATCTTGGTTGATTGTTTCACTCCAGTTTATTTCTGGTTTTGAATTTGTGGTTCCCGGTAATGTTATTATTCTATGTTCTGCAGGCTTTGCGCCCGAGTTTTAAAGTGTGCATTTATTTTGCACGAGAAGACTGTATCTCCTCAGTAGGACTTAGTTGGCATATCCCCGGAGAAGCCAAGATTCATTTCTCAGTAGCATTATTGCATTTCCTTCTCTTAGCAGCAGGTGGCGGTCTCTTTATTTAAGCAACCTTTTCTTCCCTAGTAAGTTTGTTAGTCCCAGGAGAAGGTTCATGATTCTATTACTCCAATGGATGGTAGTCTCGACATTATGGGAGATAGTTCGTTGTTGAGATTTGTTACTCCAATGAATGGTAGTTTGTCATTATGGGAGATAGTTCGTTATTGAGATTTGTTACTCCAATGGATGGTAGTCTCGTCATTATGGGAGATAGTTCGTTATTGAGATTTGTTACTCCAATGGATGGTAGTCTCATCATTATGGGAGATAGTTTATTGTTGAGATTTGTTACTCTAATGAATGGCAGTCTCGTCATTATGGGAGATAGTTCGTTGTTGAGATTTATTACTCCAATGGATGGTAGTCTCGTTATTATGGGAGATAGTTCGTTGTTGAGATTTGTTACTCCAATGAATATTAGTCTCATCATTATGGGAGATAGATCGTTGTTGAGATTTGTTTTTCCAATGGATGGTAGTCTCGTTATTATGGGAGATAGTTCGTTGTTTAGATTTTTTTACTCTGATGGATGGTAGTCTCGTCATTATGGGAGATAGTTCATCGCTGAGACACACTTTTCCTTAAAGAAATTCGTATGTTTCCATTTATAAGTACTGATGCCGGCCACTTTTGACTTACCCCAATATTGGTATTTTCTGGTATTATCCTACTATTTCTTTCCATTTGTGGGTCGACATTACTTTTTTTCTATCTTTTTGGTGAATGGATAGTTTGCAGTTATCTGTCGATCACCGTTATCCTTTATTTTCTCTCCTTAATATTTGAGTTGATGTTACTTTGTCTCCTCCTTGGTAATTACCTCAATAGAGTCGAGTATTCTGTTCACCAGTGATTTATTTTCCTGTTCTAATTTTCTTTTGATCTTTTATTTTTTGTTCCCCAAGTGGTGTCCCGTGTCACCTTTGGATCTGTTTGTTTGCATGCACAATCATAAGCATTGCATGGCATCTTGGGGCCAAAAATAGGGCTTGTTTTATATTTAAGTATCTTCAATCGCGTCGACGCGAAGATTTTAACCTTCGTATATTCTGATAGAAGACACTTAAATAAGGGCCGTTGTTGTACCCTAATTTTTGCCCCTAATATTCCTCTATCATCTCATATCAAATCAATCACAACAAGATCACACTAGGGATTGGTTCTTCTTCCTATCTTTAGGTTTGCTCATGAGGGATCACCAAGCACCTTGATTTGTATATTGTGATCATATTTTTTTGTATTGATTAACTTTTAACTAACAAATGAAATAAATGTTTGCTCTAATTGATGATACTATAGGAGAGGGCACAACACATTTCATCAGGTTGATTCATAGGTTCATGAGTTTATTTACATGCCTTCTTCAACAAAGCTTCATTGAGATTCAAGCTTCATCATTGAAGAATCTTTAATTGACATCATTACAAGGTCTACCAGGATTCATCATGCCTCAATTTGTCAAAGGAAGTCAAAAGATACAAGGGTTGATTGAAGAAGTTTGACCTAATTGAACAAGTTCTTGATTCCTTGATCACAAGTGCATAATTATCTCAATTCTTAATAGTCGGGAGTGGTTTTTGTTTCTATGGTTTCTTATTATCATCCACAATAACTTTTATTCACATGGCAAAAGTGATATTTGTAATAAAAATTGTCAACATTGAAAGGGGTTTCCAAGTCATTTTGGTGCTTGAAGAGCTAGGGTTTTGACCTTCTAAGGGCTATATCTTGTTCATATTTTGAGATTCTTGAGTGATTCCAAAGATATGGTTCTCTTTAAAGGGTTATAAACCAATAACTTCAAGAGTTTCAAGGAAATTTTGGGTGGAAGATGCCTAATGATTGAGAAAGATTATAAGTCCTCTAGATAGGCCATCAAATTCCCTTATGTAACTTCAAAAGATCATAACTTGGTCAATTTTTATCTCCTTGAGCCCATTATTTTCATTAATGATCTTAAGGATGTGAACTTCAACTCTTCTTTTATGTGCAAAACTTGAAAATGAGTGGAAGATACCCTAAGAACTCAAAAGATTATAGGTCACCTCATGAATTTTCACCAATTTTACAAGGCCATAACTTTTCAATACTTGGTATTTTTGATTGATTCAAGTTTCAAAATGTTATTTGGTAAGTCTACTTCAATCTATCATCAATGATCAAAGCTCAATTTTGGAGGAAGTCATTGTTTGAACTCAAAACATTATAGGTCACTTTTGAATAAAAACTTAGAATTTTTCTAAGTACAAAAAGTCAGCATCTTTTTCTCAAGTTGGACTCATCACAACTTTTAGCTCAAACATCCATTTAATTCCACTCTTGGAACATGGCAAATATGGTGACCTTATCTTTCAAATTCTTCAAGAATCATGCCCTAAGACTCCTTGAGTTGTGAACACCATGGATTCAAATATGGTACCTTGAAACTGAAGTTTCCTTCCAAGTCAGAATTTGAAATTCATAATGTGGCTTCTAAACACCTAATTAGCATGCGTTTTTGATTTAAACATGTTTAACAAAGTTCCAAAAGTTGAATTAAGGATCAAAACGCAGGAATTGACTAAGTTTTGATGCACATGGGGTCACACTTTTTTCATTTTCGAGCTTGATTCAATTTCCCTCCAAACTTCAAATTTCCTCTTAATTCTTTGCACCATTCACTTCCCTATAATTAGAGGACCTCACTCCTCTCATTTTCTCAAGCTTGAACTGCCAAAATCACTCTGTCAAACTCCTTCCATAACTCACTTTTCTGAGATTTTGAATTCCTCTTTTCTCCACTTTTCAATCCAATTTCTTCATTGATCCTTCATCCTTGAACTTCACTGAAGCTAACTGAAGAAGAATCAAGCCTTTAGGTGCCCTAAATTGTGTTATCCAAGTCCATTTCTAGAGCAAGTTCATCTGACTTTGTTCAGGTAGTTTAAGGCACCTAATCTTCTAACTCAAATTACTAGAATGGTTTATGATGTTCACTGATGCTTGCTATTAACTCAATTATAGTGAACCAATGTGTTTGATACTTCTGTTTTCGATTTCAAAATTTTCAAAACATCTCTGATTTTTTACAAATCGAGTAAGCTGTGTTTTATATAAATTTGGCGCGAGGATATGGTTGTGATCGTCTTGAAGATACGCGTCTGATGATACCACTATGAGCGTCTAATTTTACAGATTTAAGAGTCATGGTTTCGCCCTAGTTGCAGGGTAGCTAGAGGTTAAAGATGACCTACGTGGCCTCTTCAACCAATGAGAGCAAGACATTTGAAATGTTGTGATTGGCCTGACTTTCGGGACTTCAGTGCGCGCTTGTTGACCGTGGATCACCATACATCATCATTTTTTAGCAACCGGATGCGCCAGTGTGTTTTGATGAACTAGATCCAACGCCTCACATTATTTCTGATTTATTTATTTTTACAAAATTTGTTTTAAATTTGTTTTAATTTCAAAAATTCATAACTCTCTTATTTTTTATCCAAAAATTATGAAAAAAATATATACAAAAATACTTTGAATTATTTGACTTTGCGAATATTTTTTCATATTTTTATTTTAATGTTTGATATTTTTCATAATTTTTTTTGTTTGCCTTATTTTAATTTTTTTTTAAATACTTTTTGATATTTTTTAAATTCTAAAAATTTTACAAAAATCATTTTCTAGAATTTTATTTTGTCTTCTATTATTTTTTTTCTTTTTTAAACTTATTTGTCCACTTACGATTGCTTAACATAACGCTAAATTTTGTCCCTATTCGAGAAATGATCATTCTTGGCCCAAACTTATGTTTGCAAGCCCATGTATGTCTAATTTGAAACCTTTGATCCAACAACCTTGAGGTTCATTGTTAGAAGCTTTGGTCTTATCAATCCTATAATGAATCTTCATAAACTTTGGTCTAAGTGAATCATTTAAACATCGTCGGTCATTTATTGTCGCCTCAAGATTTCAAAATGAATGATATACTTGACAAAAAGCAAATGAAACTTGTTGTTGAGAAGTTTTGATTTTATCAATCTTCTAATGAGTTTTCGAATGCAAGTTTCAAGATGGTCATTCAACTAACCTCTAATTTCTAACTCATTAACAATTGACTTTTATTTTTATGTTTTTACTTTATGCATTTACTTTTACGCATCATTTATTTTCTCATTTACATTTCATGCTATTTTCTTCTTTGCTCACTTGAGCATTTATCATCGTTGTGTACATGTTATTCTGATTATATGCTTTGTCTGTGATCGAGAATTCATTTGTATACAGCCGTTACTCTGCCCAATTTTTGTGAAGACATAATGAATTTGAAGTTTGATATTCTTAAAAGGTTTAATATCTTTGCTCGTTTGGTTTCAATCCAAAGGATTGGAATTCTACATTGACTCATTATGTCAAGTGTTGGCTTTTTATTGGTTAGACGGTTCATTTCCCTAGCTTTTACCTTATGATTTAGGATAGTCCCTTCATCTCCTCCCATCTTAATTAAACTTTAAATAACTTGATAATACTTTGACATTTTTGTGAGAATACTAAAAGTCAATCAATCTTATTCAAATCATTTTTCCACTTTGGATTTTTACCTTTAAAAGTTTCTCAAAAGATTATACTCTTGCCAATCCTTGTATTGATGCGAACTACTATACTTCTACAATATGTAGTGAAGTGAGATGTTTTCCACTTGGGCGTTGAGTGAGGCTTTGTTGACTTTAAAATCCAAGCTATATCCTCCACTTTGAGATGATGCAAATTCTCCTTTCTCATAATTGTGGATAGTAAGTATGTTCTTCCACTCGAATAAGACGATAATGTCTTGTCTCTTAAAATTAACCAACACACTTGTGTTTTAAAATTTTTAAAGGTGAACTACATGTACCCCGATCCCCTATTGCACGAAAGGTGGTACATAGGCACTAAAGGATCGCAACCGCGGCAGGTGCAAAAATTGTAAAAATATATTTCTTTTCTCACCTCCACCATCTATTTTTGTATACAACTTTTATAGCCAAAATACACAAATTTTCAAAGAGGTTCATGGGGAGTATCGTAGATGTTAAGGGTGTTAGTACCTTCCCTTTGCATAACCAATCCACGTACCTTAGATTCTCTCCCCCTCTTTTTTGGATTATTCGCTCTTTTCCCATTCCTCTGGAAACAATAAAGCGCGGTGGCGATTTTTATTTGATTTGTGCAAGTTAAGTCAATCTAATGGATTAGTCTCAACATTTCTACAACTGCAGAAGGTATCCTAAGTTGTTGAAAACTCTGAGAATAGTGAGCACAAAAAATCAAATCTGGAAGAATCAAGTAAAAATTAAGAAAATGAAAATTCTGGTAGTAAGACCAAAGTTGTGTTACGGGCGCCCGTAACACGTGTTACGGCCCGTAATAGCTCCCAGAGCAAAAGTGCAACAAAAAATTACTTTGTAATTTTTAATCTCTTTGGTGCCTCCACCTCCTCGATGAGATTTTCTGTGAGTTCCCCGCACTTTCTTTTACTAGAACATTGAGATTAATGTTTGTTTTAAGTATGGGGGATTTTCCTACTTTACTTTTATTTCCTTTCATTGTTAGTTTATTTTATTTGTTTCTATTTAGTTTATTTCAACCACTTCTTAAGCCTCTTCTGAATTATGACCCGTGAAAATTTCCTTTCAAAAAAGTTTTGATTATGAAGCAACTTCGAAAGTATATAGAGTTAGAGGCATGAAAGATTGAGGTTAGGAAAACCAGAATAAAAAAATTTTAGTTTTTACTTGAATACCCTGAGTTTCCCCAAAAGTGACACGAGTCTGACGCGTAGAATTGTACCATAGTGCTTAGACCCTGAGAAGTACCCCCCAAGTAGTTTAATTTGACAATATTGCATAAATTATATTTGCATGCATGTATGGTCATTTGAGTAACAAGTAAAACCAAATACCAAAAGATGAAAAGGCGGTAAAAGGCAACTGGCCTTCTAAGTTGGATAACTCTCACCCGGTTGTTCGGACCAATGGGTGTTGATCCCTAATCATCGTCCTAAACAAAGGACAATATATGAGCTTGAATGGGATTTTAAATTTCATCTTACACTCCCATTGCCTTAATTTGATTGTCCGAATGAGAGGGGAGAAAAATCGAAGACGAGACTTAAGTATAATGCACAGTCAGAGAGGTGTCTGAGTAAGAAAGCTTAAGTCCATGGTTTCACCTTGGTTTATGTTCTTGTAACGACTCTTGGAGTAGGGTGACTATCGGAAGAACTAACCCTTAGTCTTTGTGAATAAAGACTCACGTATGAATACCAGTACGCTTCACCTTTCATAAGCTCTTTTCATTTGTTTGCTTGATCCAAAAACCTTTCATGCAAGCTTTGTTGCTTAAGGGAAAGCAAAGGTCTAAGTCTGGGGGAGTTTGGTAAGTGGTTTTTGTATCATTTTCATTAGACATTTTGCTTTGTTATTTTATCATTTTTTTATTAGTTTTTTCTTCATTTTGCTATGCTTTATGCTTTGGTATTATGTTTCTGTTGTTTTCAGGCCTTAACAATCATACTAGAAGTAAAGAGGATCAAATCAGATGAATTATGAAGAAGAGGCGAAAACTCAGAAATCTCTAGTACTAAAACCAGAACTCCATTGCGGGTGCCTGTAACATATGTTATGGCCCGTAATGGAGCCCATCTTGAAGGCTCTCGTTTTTCACGTCCCAGCACAAATTCACGTGGACTGTTACGGGTGCCCGTAATACATGTTACGACTCGTAACACGGGTAATGTTGATGCCTCCCTCGCGCTAAGACAATACAAAGGACCATGGTGGTTACAGGTGGCTGTAACGCATGTTACGACCCGTAATCAGCGTGTGAAGCCCAATTCTTTCTTTCTGTTCTTAGCTCGATAGTGATGTTTTGGGAGTTCTTGCATTTGAAGATTTGATTTAATTTTCACTCAATGACCAATATTTTTTTAGTTAGGGCTATTTTCTCTATTTAAACAAGATAACATTGTAAGGATTACACCAAGCTTTTAATGTAGAATTGTCTCTGCATATTAATATCAAGTTTTGCAAAAGTCTCCATTGGAGCAATTGGATCAAGAATTCTTAATATATTCAGTGTTTTACTTTCATCAGGTCATTTTTTATTTCTTTCTTATTATTTAAATCAACCATGTTTATCACTAACTCTGATTTGTTTGTTTATTTTCTCACCATGAGAGAGTAGTTCTATAAGGATGAAGGGTCATGAGACCTAACTTTTAATAATCCATGTATTTAATTTATCGGTTATGAGAATTCAAACGCATCTATTTTATAAATCAGGGTCTTTATATTTCACCCTCATTACGAAAGTAAAAGAGTTTTCAGGTACCGATAATGATCTGAAAGGACTTATATCGATATCCGATAACAGGTTTTTAAACAATCAAGTCTGATGATGCAAAAGTACTCGAACAAGGTTGAGAAAGGTTTCATCTTTTATAGCTATGCAAAAATAATGATCTTTGATAAATAACTCTGCGCGAGCAAAAGTTGACGAGCGTCTTGTTTATCAAAGATAAGATAACACGCTGGCGAGAGCAGGTGTTTTCTATATTTATCTATTTTTCTATAAATCGTGCAAGAATTCTCATAGAGAAAGGTAATTTAAATACATGGAATTGTTAGAGTAAGAGATCATGACCCTACATCTTATTTGTTTTAATAAAATCTCAAGTTGTTTGCAAATAAACTATTTTTGAAAAGTGCTTTTGAAAATAAATTGTTTTTACTTAAGTGATTTTTCACTAAAGATTGTTTCTCTCAAACTATTTGATTGCTCTAGCTTTACAATGATAAATAGAAATCGGTAATTAATCTTTGGTCCTTGTGGTTTGACAACTCTTTTTACTACTCTGACATTAACCATACGCTTGCGGCGTGTCAGATAATCACACTTAAATGTTATTAAGAGGACTTTTAAGTATCTGAAAGGTACTACTAACCTTGGGTTGTGTTATATAAAATCAAGTGAATATAAGTTAGTCGGCTATTGTGATGTTGATTATGCTGGAGACAGACTAGAGAGAAAAAGCACTTCTGGAAGCTGTCAATTTCTGAGAGATAATTTAATCTCATGTTCTAGCAAAAGGCAGTCAACAATAGCTCTCTCAATCGTAGAAGTTGAATACATTTCTGCTTCTGGATGCAGCACCCAAATTTTCTAGATGAAGAGTCAACTAGAAGATTATCAAATATTTAAGAGTAACATTCTTATCTTCTATGACAATACTTTTACAATTTATTTGTCTAAGAATCCAATTTTGCATTCTAGGGATAAACATATTGATATTAATCATCAGTTTATGAGAGACTATGTTCATAAGTGAATTTTATCTTTAAAATTCATAGATACAGGCCATCAATGGGATGATATCTTTATAAAACCCCTTGCTGAAGATAGGCTTATTTTCATTCAGAAACATTTTAAAATGGGTTCGTATCCATAATGAAAAAGATGCAGTCCTAGAATGTTAGCTTTCCATAATGGAAAATTAGAATCTAATGTTTGATTGTTGTTTTGTTGCTTCTGGGATATGAGGCTTCTGATGAGTGAAGTTCTCATGTATCATAAGTATCCAAGGTCAGAATCTTCTCTCTAAAATTCTTATTTTCGTTGGAAACTGAAGAGTTTACTTCATTAATGAGGTGTCAGGATAGTGAAAGGTTGGTGATTCAAAATAATACAATTTTCTTTTCTGAAGCACACCTAGCACTTGATGTGACTCATTGGGAGACGAGATTGTATTGGGATTTGGTAAAAAATATTCACGCTTTACCTCTTGTCGGAATTTTTGCAGTTTTCAATATTTTTTAATCATTACGAAAACTATTTTAAAAACCCACTCATTTCCACTTCACACATTTTCGCTACCATTATCCCACACTTTCTCTCTTTTAAGACAAGTTCTATAAAACCCTAAAACCTCTTTTCGGTTCTTTCCCATGGTTCATCAATGGCTTCTCAACAACAATCAACTGCTCAATGAGATGTTCAAGGTTCTTCATATCTTCTACAAAAAATAACTTGTTCAAGATCTTAATGTTCATTGCTCCATCCTTGTTTCTCAACTATATGTTCCAGCTGAACTGACAGTGGATTTTGAGAATCTTGCTAAGAATGGGTTTGATCTCACTGAAGTTGTAAAGACTCAAAGTTGGGAAACTTAATTTGATCGCCTGAAGGGGCCGGTTTATCTTGAACTAGTTAAGGATTTTTGGGTACATTCCTTTGTGAAAAATGGTAAGTCTATCTACTAAAGTGTTATCGGATGAAGGATTTGTATTATTGAAAATGATACTGCTAAACTTCTTCAACGATGGTTCTGGTATTAGATATTATGTGTTGCACCCTAAAATTCATCCTCTTCAGTTTGACCGTAATTGGCTTATTTTTCTCTAACATACTCCTGCATACATATCATTGATTCCATGGTTACGGGACAAGGAATTTATCCACGTCAGTCTACAAAAAAAAACAATTGTTCCAAAAGGCATTACAGTAAATCAGATACTCGGGGTTTTAAAGATTCAAGTGTACTCCGCATCTTTTCCGAGCAACTCAATCAGAAATTGATAAAATCATCATCATACCAAGCTCTCATGTGTTCCATCACGCTTTGAAATGCAGAGAAAGTCGAGTGTTCCAATTAATTTGAAATAGTTCAAGCCAAAAATCAGCATTTTGCGGTTCAAGGTTAAAAATTGTAACTTCTGACTAGAGAATGGTTTGGAAATGGTTCTTTAGGCCTTATAACCGTATTATTATCTTCTCCAATTCATCTGTTCAAGTCGAAGGCTAATTTTGTAAGGAAGATCTTTAAAAGCGCAAATACCTGAAATCACGATATATAGTGGATTTGTTGGTTCGCTAGTTTTCAGACATTTAAAAATTTGTAACTTATGACCGGTAAATCATCTTTGAGTGGATCTTAGGGAATTTGAACCTTCTTTTTATTTTCTTCAATTATTATGTTCGGGTTGGAAGCTGATTCGATGAGGAAGACTTCTAAAAATACAAATTACATGAGATTGGTACCTTGAAATAGTATGTTGATCCAATGTTTATCAGACGTTCAAAAATTCATAACTTCTGACCATAAAATCAATTTTAAGTTGGTCTTTGTGTGTTGGATTCATCTTGACATCCTCTGTATTTCATATGTTCATATCAAAAGTTAATTATGTGAATAAGATCTCCGAAATTGTGAAATATGGTGAAAATCACATGTTAAAGCGAAAGTTTTTGTCAACTGTTGTGCAAAATTCAAAAATCTGTAACTTTCTCAATGTTCATTGTATCGAGATGATTCTCACGGAATGGTGTCACAAGTTGTGTTAGCTACAAGTTTGCTTCAGGTCCCGAGTTTGGATTGTGCTCAGAAAGCTTCAGTTTGTGGCTAATATTGGTATTTTCTGGTATTATCCTACTATTTCTTTCCATTTGTGGGTCGACGTTACTTTTTTTCTATCTTTTTGGTGAATGGATAGTTTATAGTTATCTGTCGATCACCGTTATCCTTTATTTTCTCTCCTTAATATTTGATTTGATGTTACTTTGTCTCCTCCTTGGTATTTACCTCAATAGAGTCGAGTATTCTGTTCACCAGTGATTTATTTTCCTGGTCTAATTTTCTTTTGATCTTTTATTTTTTGTTTCCCCAGTGGTGTCCTGTGTCACCTTTGGATCTGTTTGTTTGCATGCACAATCATAAGCATTTCATGGCATCTTTGGCCAAAAATAGGGCTTGTTTTATATTTAAGTATCTTCAATCACGTCGACACGAAGATTTTAACCTTTGTATCTTCTGATAGAATACACTTAAATAAGGGTAGCTGTTGTACCCCAATTTTTGCCCCTAATATTCCTCTATCACCTCATATCAAATCAATCACCACAAGATCACACTAGGGATTGGTTCTTCTTCTTATCTTTAGGTTTGCTCATGAGGGATCACCAAGCACCTTGATTTGTATATTGTGATCTTTTTTTTTTGGTATTGATTAACTTTTAACTAACAAATGCAATAAATGTTTTCTCTAATTGATGATACTATAGAAGAGGGCACAACACATTTCATCAGGTTGATTCATAGGTTCATGAGTTTATTTCCATGCCTTCTTCAACAAAGCTTCATTGAGATTCAAGCTTCATCACTGAAGAATCTTTAAATTGACATCATTACAAGGTCTACCAGGATTCATCATGCCTCTATTTGTCAAAGGAAGTCAAAAGATACAAGGGTTGATTGAAGAAGTTTGACCTAATTGAATAAGTTCTTGATTCCTTGATCACAAGTGCATAATTCTCTCAATTCTTAATAGTAGGAAGTGGTTTTTGTTTCTATGGTTTCTTATTATTATCCACAATAACTTCTATTCACATGGCAAAAGTGATATTTGTAAGAAACATTGTCAACATTGAAACGGGTTTCCAAGTCATTTTGGTGCTTGAGGATCTAGGGTTTTGAACTTCTAAGGGCTATATCTTGTTCATATTTTGAGATTCTTGAGTTATTCCAAAGATATGGTTCTCTTTAAAGGGTTATCAACCAATAACTTCAAGAGTTTCAAGGAAATTTTGTGTGGAAGATGCCTAATGATTGAGAAAGATTATAAGTCCTCTAGATAGGCCATCAAATTCCCTTATGTAACTTCAAAAGATCATAACTTGGTCAATTTTTATCTCCTTGAGCCCATTATTTTCCATAATGATCTTAAGGATGTGAACTTCAACTCTTCTTTTATTCAAAACCTGAAAATGAGTGGAAGATGCCCTAAGAACTCAAAAGATTATAGGTCACCTCATGAATTTTCACCAATTTTACAAGGCCATAACTTTTCAATACTTGGTATTTTTGAGTGATTCAAGTTTCAAAATGTTATTTGGTAAGTCTACTTCAATCTAGAATTAATTATCAAAGCTTAATTTTAGAGGAAGTCCTTGTTTGAACTCAACATTATAGGTAACTTTTGAATAAAACCTTTGAATTTTTCTAAGTACAAAAAGTCAACATCTTTTTCTCAAATTGGACTCATCACAACTTTTAGCTCAAACATCCATTTGATTCCACTCTTGGAACATTGCAAAGATGGTGACCATATCTTTCAAATGCTTCAATAAACACGCCCTAAGACACCTTGAGCTATGAACACCATGGATTCAAAGATGGTACCTTGAAACTGAAGTTTCCTTCCAAGTCAGAATTTGAAATTCATAATGTGGCTTCTAAACACCTAATTAGCACGCGTTTTTGATTTAAACATGTTTAACAAAGTTCCAAAAGTTGAATTAAGGATCAAAACACGAGAATTGACTGAGTTTTGATGCACATGGGGTCACACTTTTTTCAGTTTCGAGCTTGATTCAATTTCCCTCCAAACTTCAAATTTCCTCTTAATTCTTTGCACCATTCACTTTCCTATAATTAGAGGACCTCACTCCTCTCATTTTCTCAAGCTTGAACTGCCAAGATCACTCTTTCAAACTCCTTCCATAACTCACTTTTCTGAGATTTTGAATTCCTTTTTTCTCCACTTTTCAATCCAATTTCTTCATTGATCCTTCATCCTTGAACTTCACTGAAGCTAACTGAAGAAGAATCAAGCCTTTAGGTGCCCTAAATTGTGTTATCCAAGTCCATTTATGGAGCAAGTTCATCTGACTTTGTTCAGGTAGTTTAAGGCACCAAATCTTCTAACTCAAATTACTAGAATGGTTTATGATGTTCACTGATGCTTGCTATTAACTCAATTATAGTGAATCAATGTGTTTGATACTTCTATTTTCGATTTCAAATTTTTCAAAACATCTTTGATTTTTTACAAATTGAGTAAGCTGTGTTTTATATAAATTTGGCGCGAGGATATGGTTGTGATTGTCTTGAAGAGACGCGTCTGATGATACCACTATGAGCGTCTAATTTTACAGATTTAAGAATCATGGTTTCGCCCTAGTTGCAGGGTAGCTAGAGGTTGAAGATAACCTACGTGGCCTCTTCAACCAATGAGAGTAAGACATTTGAAATGTTGTGATTGGCCTGACTTTCGGGACTTCAGTGCGCGCTTGTTGACTGTGGATCACTATACATTATCATTTTTAGCAACCGGATGCGCCAGCGTGTTTTGATGAACTAGATCCAACGCCTCACATTATTTATGATTTATTTATTTTTACAAAATTTGTTTTAAATTTGTTTTAATTTCAAAAATTCATAACTCTCTTATTTTTTATCCAAAAATTATGAAAAAAAAATATACAAAAATACTTTGAATTATTTATGACTTTGTGAATATTTTTTCATATTTTTATTTTAATGTTTGATATTTTTCATAATTTTTTTTGTTTGCCTTATTTTAATTTTTTTAAAAATACTTTTTGATATTTTTTAAATTCTAAAAATTTTACAAAAATCACTTTCCTTATTTCTGACTTTCTGAAATTTTTTCTAGAATTTTATTTTGTCTTCTATTATTTTTTTCTTTTTTAAACTTATTTGTCCACTTACGATTGCTATAAGTCCACTTACGATTGCTTAACATAACGCTAAATTTTGTCCCGCTTCGAGAATTGATCATTCTTGGCCTAAACTTATGTTTGCAAGCCCAAGTATGTCTAATTTGAAACCTTTGATCCAACAACCTTGAGGTTCATTGTTAGAAGCTTTGGTCTTATCAATCCTCTAATGAATCTTCATAAACTTTGGTCTAAGTGAATCATTTAAACATCGTTGGTCATTTATTGTTGCCTCAAGATTTCAAAATGAATGATATACTTGACAAAAAGCAAATGAAACTTGTTGTTGAGAGGCTTTGATTTTATCAATCTTCTAATGAATTTTCAAATGCAAGTTTCAAGATGGTCATTCAACTAACCTCTAATTTATAACTCATTAACAATTGACTTTTATTTTTATGCTTTTTACTTTATGCATTTACTTTTACGCATCATCTATTTTAGCATTTACATTTCATGCTATTTTCTTCTTTGCTCACTTGAGCATTTATCTTTATGCCATTTTAATTTTGCTCACTTGAGCTTTTCATTTCTTTTTGAAGATACATAATAACCAACTTGAACAATAAAAAGATTTAATGTTACTTGGACTATTTGGTTACTATTCTTGGCATTTTGCAGTTATGGACTTCTTGGACTTAGGAGTTGAGACTTTGACCTACCTTGAGACCTTATGACTTTTATCGCTATTTTGTCTGGAGTTCTTGGAGTTTAACCCAAGACATTGGGTTGTTTGTTTTCTTTGTGTGCATGTTATTCTGATTATATGCTTTGTTTGTGATCGAGAATTCATTTGTATACAGCCGTTACTCTGCCCAATTTTTGTGAAGACATAATGCATTTGAAGTTTGGTATTCTTAAGAGGTTTAATATCTTTGCTCGTTTGGTTTCAATCCAAAGGATGTGAATTCTACATTGACTCATTATGTCAAGTGTTGGCTTCTTGTTGGTTAGACGGTTCATTTCCCTAGCTTTTACCTTATGCTTTAAGATAGTCCCTTCATCTCCTCCCATCTTAATTAAACTTTAAACAACTTGATAATACTTTGACATTTTTGTGAGAAGACTAAAAGTAATCAATCTCATTCAAATCATTTTTCCACTTTGGATTTTTACCTTTAAAAGTTTCTCAAAAGATTAGACTCTTGTCAATCCTTGTAGTGATGCGAACTACTATACTTCTACAATATGTAGTGAAGTGAGATATTTTCCACTTGGGTGTTGAGTGAGGCTTTGTTGATTTTAAAATCCAAGCTATATCATCCACTTTGAGATGATGCAAATTCTCCTTTCTCATAATTGTGGATAGTAAGTATGTTCTTCCACTCGGATAAGACGATAATGTCTTGTCTCTTAAAATTAACCAACACACTTGTGTTTTAAAATTTTTAAAGGTGAACTACATATACCCTGATCCTCTATTGCACGGAAGGTGGTACATAGGCACTAAAGTTTCACAATCGCGGCGGATGCAAAAATTGTAAAAATATATTTCTTTTCTCACCTTCACCATCTATTTTTTGTATACAACTTTTATAGCCAAAATACACAAATTTTCAAAGAGGTTCATGGGGAGTATCGTAGATGTTTAGGGTGTTAGTACCTTCCCTTTGCATAACCAACCCACGTACCTTAGAGACTCTCCCCCTCTTTTTTGGATTATTCGCTCTTTTCCCATTCCTCTAGAAACAATAAAGCGTGGTGGTGATTTTTATTTGATTTGTGCAAGTTAAGTCAATCTAATGGCTTAGTATCAACATTTCTACCGCTACAGAAGGCATCCTGAGTTGTTGAAAACTCTGAGAATAATGAGCACAAAAAATCAAATCTGGAAGAATCAAGTAAAAATTAAGAAAATGAAAATTCTGGTAGTAAGACCAAAGTTGTGTTACGGGCGCCCGTAACACGTGTTACGGCCCGTAATAGCTCCCAGAGCAAAAGTGCAACAAAAAATTACTTTGTAATTTTTAATCTCTTTGGTGCCTCCACCTCCTCGATGAGATTTTCTGTGAGTTCCCCGCACTTTATTTTACTAAAACATTGAGATTAATGTTTGTTTTAAGTATGGGGGGATTTTCCTGCTTTATTTTTATTACCTTACATTGTTAGTTTATTTTATTTGTTTCTATTTAGTTTATTTCAACCACTTCTTAAGCCTCTCCTGAATTATGACCCGTGAAAATTTTATTTCAAAAGAGTTTTGATTGTGAAGCAACTTGGAAAGTATATAGAGTTAGAGGCATGAAATATTGAGGTTAGGAAAACCAGAAGAAAAAAAAATTTAGTTTTTACTTGAATACCCTGAGTTTCACCAAAAGTGACACGAGTCTGACGCGTAGAATTGTACCATAGTGCTTAGACCCTGAGAAGTACCCCCCAAGTAGTTTAATTTTACAATCTTGCATAAATTATATTTGCATGCATCTATGGTCGTTTGAGAAACATGTAAAACCAAATACCAAAACATGAAAAGGCAGTAAAAGGAAACTGGCCTTCTAAGTTGGATAACTCTCACCCGTTTGTTCGGCCCAATGGGTGTTGATCCCTAATCATCGTCCTAAACAAAGGACAATATATGAGCTTGAATGGGATTTTAAATTTCATCTTATACTCCCATTGCCTTAATTTGATTGTCCGAATAAGGGGGGAGAAAAATCGGAGGCGAGACTTAAGTATAATGCACAGTCAGAGAAGTGTCTGAGTAAGGAAGCTTAAGTCCATGGATTCACCTTGGTTTATGTTCTTGTAATGACTCTTGGAGTAGGGTGACTATCGGAAGAACTAACCATTAGTCTTTGTGAATAAAGACTCACGTATGAATACCAGTACGCTTCACCTTTCATAAGCTCTTTTCATTTGTGTGCTTGATCCAAAAACCTTTCATGCAAGCTTTGTTGCTTGAGGGAAAGCAAAGATCTAAGTCTGGGGGAGTTTGATAAGTGGTTTTTGCATCATTTTCATTAGACATTTTGCTTTGTTATTTTATCATTTTTTTATTAGTTTTTTCTTCATTTTTCTATGCTTTATGCTTTGGTATTATGTTTCTGTTGTTTTCAGGCCTTAACAATCATACTAGAAGTAAAGAGGATCAAATCAGATGAATTGCGAAGAAGATGCGAAAACTCAGAAATCTCGAGAACTAAAACTAGAACTCCATTGCGGGTGCCGGTAACATATGTTATGGCCCGTAATGGAGCCCATCTTGAAGGCTCTCGTTTTTCACGTCCCAGCACAAATTCATGTGGCCTGTTACGGGTGCCCGTAATAAATGTTACGACTCATAACACGAGTTATGTTGATGCCTCCCTCGCGCTAAGACAACACAAAGGACCATGGCGGTTACGGGTGGCTGTAACGCATGTTACGACCCGTAATCAGCGTGCGAAGCCCGATTCTTTCTTTCTGTTCTTAGCTGGATAGTGATGTTTTGGGAGTTCTTGCATTTGAAGATTTGATTTGATTTTCACTCAATGACCAATATTTTTTTAGTTAGGGCTATTTTCTCTATTTAAACAAGATAACATTGTAAGGATTACACTGAGCTTTTACTGTAGAATTGTCTCTGCATATTAATATCATGTTTTGAAAAAGTCTCCATTGGAGCAATTGGATCAAGAATTATTAATATATTCAGTGTTTTACTTTCATCAGGTCATTTTTTATTTCTTTCTTATTATTTAAATCAACCATGTTTATCACTATCTCTGAATTATTTGTTTATTTTCTCACCATGAGAGAGTAGTTCTATAAGGATGAAGGGTCATGAGACCTAACTTTTAATAATCCATGTATTTAATTTATCGGTTATGAGAATTCAAAGCGTCTATTTTATAAATCTGGGTCTTTATATTTCACCCTCATTACGAAAGTAAAAGAGATTTCAGGTACCGATAATGATCTGAAAGGACTTATATCGATATCCGATAACAGGTTTTTAAACAATCAAGTCTGATGATGCAAAAGTACTCGAACAAGGTTGAGAAAGGTTTCATCTTTTATAGCTATGCAAAAATAACGATCTTTGATAAATAACTCTGCGCGAGCGAAAGTTGACGAGCGTCTTGTTTATCAAAGATAAGATAACACGCTGGTGAAAGCAGGTGATTTCTATATTTATCTATTTTTCTATAAATCGTGCAAGAATTCTCATAGAGAAAGGTAATTTAAATACTTGGAATTTTTAGAGTAAGAGATCATGACCCTACATCTTATTTGTTTTAATAAAATATCAAGTTGTTTGCAAATAAACTATTTTCGGAAAGTGCTTTTGAAAATAAATTGTTTTTACTTAAGTGATTTTTCACTAAAGATTGTTTCTCTCAAACTACTTGATCGCTCTAGCTTTACAATGATAAATAGAAATCGGTAATTAATCTTTGGTCCTTGTGGTTCGACAAATCTTTTTACTACTCTGACATTAACCATACGCTTGTGGCATGTCAGATAATCACACTTAAATGTTATTAAGATGACTTTTAAGTATCTGAAAGGTACTACTAACCTTGGGTTGTGTTATATAAAATCAAGTGAATATAAGTTAGTAGGCTATTGTGATGCTGATTATGCTGGAGACAGACTAGAGAGAAAAAGCACTTCTGGAAACTGTCAATTTCTGAGAGATAATTTAATCTCATGGTGTAGCAATGGGCAATCAACAATAGCTCTCTCAATCGTAGAAGCTGAATACATTTCTGATTCTGGATGCAGCACCCAAATTTTCTAGATGAAGAGTCAACTAGAAGATTATCAAATATTTAAGAGTAACATTCTTATCTTCTATGACAATACTTTTACAATTTTTTTGTCTAAGAATCCAATTTTGCATTCTAGGGCTAACCATATTGATATTAATCATCAGTTTATAAGAGACTATGTTCATAAGGGAATTTTATCTTTAAAATTCATAGATACAGGCCATCAATGGGCTGATATCTTTACAAAACCCCTTGCTGAAGATATGCTTATTTTCATTCTGAAACATTTAAAAATGGGTTCGTATCCATAATGAAAAAGATGCAGTCCTAGTATGTTGGCTTTCCATAATGTAAAATTAGAAATTAATGTTTGATTGTTGTTTTGTTGCTTTTGGGATATGAGGCTTCTGATGAGTGAAGTTCTCATGTATCAGAAGTATCCAAGGTCAGAATCTTCTCTCTAAAATGCTTATGTTCGTTGGAAACTGAAGAGTTTACTTCATTAATGAGGTGTCAAGATAGTGAAAGGTTTTTGATTTAAAATAATACAATTTTCTTTTCTGAAGCACACGTAGCACTTGATGTGACTCATTGGGAGACGAGATTGTATTGGGATTTGGTAAAAAAATTCACGCTTTACATCTTGTCTGAACTGTTGCAGTTTTCAATATTTTTTAATCATTACGAAAACTATTTTAAAAACCCACTCATTTCCACTTCACACATTTTCGCTACCATTATCCCACACTTTCTCTCATTTAAGACAAGTTCTATAAAACCCTAAAACCTCTTTTAGGTTCTTGCCCATGGTTTATCAATGGCTTCTCAACAACAATCAACTGCTCAATGAGATGTTCAAGTTTCTTCGTATCTTCTACAAAAAATAACTTGTTCAAGATCTAAATGTTCATTGCTCCATCCCTGTTTCTCAACTATATGTTACAGCTGAACTGATAGTGGATTTTGAGAATCTTGCTAAGAATGGGTTTGATCTCACTGAAGCTGTAAAGACTCAAAGTTGGGAAACTTACTTTGATCGCCTGAAGGGGCCGGTTTATCTTGAACTAGTTAAGGATTTTTGGGTACATTCCTTTGTGACAAATGGTAAGTCTATCTACTAAAGTGTTATGGGACGAAGGATTTGTATTATTGAAAATGATATTGCTAAACTTCTTCAACGATAGTTCTTGTATTAGATATTATGTGTTGCACCCCAAAATTCATCCTCTTCAGTTTGACCCTAATTGGCTTATTTTTATCTAACATACTCTTGCATACATATCATTGATTCCATGGTTACGGGACAAGGCATTTATCCATGTTAGTCTACACAAAAAAAAACAATTGTTCCCACAGGCATTACAGTAAAGTAGAAACTCGAGGTTTTAAAGATTCAAGTGCACTCCGCATATTTTCCGAGCTACTCAATCAGAAATTGATAAAATCATCATCATACCAAGCTCACGTGTGTTCCATCACGCTTTGAAATGCATAGAAAGTCGAGTGTTCCAATTGATTTGAAATAGTTCAAGCAAAAAATCAGTATTTTGCGGTTCAAGGTTAAAAATTGTAACTTCTGACTGGAGAATGGTTTGGAAATGGTTCTTCAGGCCTTAGAACCGTCTTATTATATTCTCCAATTCATCTGAAAGCGCAAATACCTGAAATCATGATATATAGTGGATTTGCTGGTTCGCTAGTTTTCAGACATTTAAAAATTCATAACTTCTGACTGGTAAATCATCTTTGAGTGGATCTTATGGAATTTGAACCTTCTTTTTATTTTCTTCAATTATTATGTTCGGGTTGTAAGCTGATTCGATGAGGAAGACTTTTAAAAATACAAATTACATGAGACTGGTACCTTGAAATAGTATGTTGATCCATTGTTTATCAGACGTTCAAAAATTCATAACTTCTGACCATAAAATCATTTTTAAGTGGGTATTTTTGTGTTGGATTCGTCTTGACATCCTCTTTATTTCATATGTTCATCTCAAAAGTTAATCATGTGAATAAGATCTTCGAAATTGTGAAATACGGTGAAAATCACATGTTGAAGTGGAAGTTTTTGTCAATTGTTGTGCAAAATTCAAAAATCCGTAACTTTCTCAATTTTCATCGTATCGAGATGATTCTCACGGAATGGTGTCACAAGTTGTGTTAGCTACAAGTTTGCTTCAGGTCCCGAGTTTGGATTGTGCTCAGAAAGCTTCAGTTTGTGGCTTGTTTCTAAAGTCGTACACCAAAATAAGCTGAAAAATCTGCGTAACCCAAAATAGAGTAATTCTGCCTCATTTTCTCACCATTCTAAAAATCATAACTCACTCGATTTTTATCGTCTCAAGGCGATTCTTTCGGCATTGCATCATAAATTTTGTCATCGATGATTTTATTTTAGGTTTCGCATCAGGATTATGCATCGAAAGTGATGAGCTTGTGGTTTGTTCTCGCACTGTAGACCGAAATAAGCTGAAAATTCCGCACTACTCAAAAAAACAAGGGAATTTGCATCTTTTACCATTTTCGAAACAAGGCTTTGGGGCTTGCCTATATATTTTTTAAATTCAAATTAGAATCACTTTTTCTCTCACTATTCAAAAATCACATAAAAATCACTAAAATTCTCTCAAGTTCTCTCAACCCTCTCAAGCAAGAACACAAGAACAAATTCATCAAGATCGTTAATATCTCTTCTCCTCCTCACTTTCTTTGATCTCTCTCCTCACCGAGCAACACTGTGTCGGCTTTCCCCTAGCCGCGAGCGACCCCTCCAGCTAACCGCCCTATCGGCCGCCTTCTCTCGGCCAAGCTTCCTCCTCCCGGCCTCTCCTCTATACACGAAACTTCCTCCTTCTTCCAATTCAAGCTTTGATTCGGTAACTTCTTGATTTCTTTTTTGATTTAATTGTTTCATGAATTTTAATCGGTGAATTTGATATTAATTTATTTGTTCATGAGTTAATTTTTGGATCTTGAAATAAGTGCTTAATTATTGATGATGATGATGATGATGATAAAAGCATGTGGAATCAGATAAATAATTGTTGAATGATTGTGGATCTTGAGAATCTGATTAATAATTATCGACGATTTATTGTGTCGAACCATGATCCAATTTACTTGATTGTGGAGTTTTGTTGAGAATAATGTGAAATTCATATGTTGATGCAATTCTAAATCAATTAAATGATGATTTAATTTTTTCGACATTGAAAACCTTTTATCCGATTAAATTGTATCAACACTTGAATAATTTTGTTTGATGCTTGGAATCAAAACTTTTGTTGTGAATTAATTGCTTGAAATTTATTTGTAATTTCCTAGCAACATTACTTGAATCGATAAGTGTTTTTATGCATCCGATTGTAAGTTTTGAGTTCGATTTTGGTCAATTCTGATTCATGTAGTATTGCTGCCCTGAAAATGCAAATGCATTGTAAGTTGTTCTTTAGTTGTTGTTTCATGCATACTTGATCATAATTGAGCGTTTGTTGAACATCAGGGTTGAGATTTATCGGTTTTAACTCGATTCTTTGAACAGTTTGTGTAATGCAGAAGGTTCTGCCCAGAGTTCACAAATATGTTGCACGTTGTGATTTAATTGTTGTTCGATGCATAGGTGACCTTGTGTTGGTATTTGGTTGATATCGGAATTGATTTTGATTGATTTTAAGCCAACTTTTTTGTGTATTTCATGTATCAATTCAATGTTGTCCGGAAAATGGTTTTTGCATCTACATTGTGATTTAATTCATAATTAATGCATAATTGAGCTTGTTAGCATGTTTGGTGGAAACCGGTATCAAGTTTGATTGATTTTAAGCCAACTTTTTGAGCATTTGGTAAGGTACAATATTGCTTCCCGGGGATGGTAAGTGTGCATATTTGGTGATTTAATTCCAACTCGGTGCATGTTTGTGCTTGCTAGCATATTTTTTTGACATTGGTGTCACTTTCGGTTGATTTTATTCCGACTTTTGTGCACTTTTATGAGTTAATGTGTTTCTGCCCATAAATTGATTTTAATGTTGCAATGCATGTGTGCAATTTATTTCTTCATGATTTTTTAGCAATTTAAGTTGTGATACGAATACTTGATTCTGTTTATGCCTCATTGTTATTTCTAACTCTTTTGTTGACTTGTGCAAGGAATTTCAAGATAGCTTTCAATCTTTTAATTAATGCTTGGTTATTCAATTGAAAAGCAATTTATTCCACTTCTTTATGGATTCGAGTTCGCTTTGGACGCGCTTGATTTTGTTTCTCATTTCATGAGATGTATATATTGTTGTTGCTTGTCTGGATTGGTATCTTTGTGTAGGTTTATGGTATGACATTCGAATGTATCTGATACTTTCTGATCTTGATTAATTTTCACATCGATGATGCTTTAACACTTATGTCATATGACTTGATTTCTGACTTCTTTTTTTCTTTTGCTTGGTGAAGTTTGCGCGAAGACCGCCGGGTTTCTTCTAATTTGATTCTAATTATGGTTTGGTTTTGTTTCTAATTTTGGTTTTGATTCTGCATTGTATTTTCTTTTCCTTTCCATGAGAAGTAGGAATAGATATGCATGAGTGGGAGTCCCTACTTTAGGTGGGAAAATCTGTTGAAAGTCCTCAAAGGAGGCAATGTTTATTTTGTGAAAAGTCCTCAAAAGAGAAAATGTTTGTGTATGTTTATGTGCAAAATACATCAACGAAGGCAAATCCCACTCCCCTCCCATTTCCCTTTTACTGTGTGTTTGCTATTGAGTCAATAAGTAGATTAACAGCTTGCAATCGGCCCCCACACTTTCTAGTCTGTGTCGTTCTTCGCTCGTGTTATATGTTGATGCTTCAAACCGTGCTTATTCTTGTCCATTGAGTCAAATAAAATGGAAAAGGGTTCGTAAACAATCCCTACACTTTGTCATTCTTTTTGACGATGTTAGCTCACGTTTCTTTAAATTTTTACGCTTCAAGTTATTACTCGATATCGATGCTTGAGAAAATCAAGTGGAAAGAGTTCCTTACTCCCACTTTTAAATCCATTGGATTCATTGTTTGTTGCTAGCTCGCACTTGATCTTTGTTTTGGTCTTTGTTTTGACTTTGTTCGTTTGCACTTGTGTTTGCGCTTTTCTTTATGCTTTTTTAAATGCTCCCTTAGGATGCACTCATTTCCGATTCAAGTTATACATTAGGTTGTAATCTATGCATGCTAACTTAGGTAGAGATTTCCCTTTGTTATCTGAACCTTAGGTCCATCATTTCATGACAACACTAGGATTGTTAGTCTCCCTTAGACTTTTTCATTCCCCTTTTTCATCCTTAAAACTAAAACTCTCTATTTTTTTTTCAAACTTCAAAACACTCTAATATTCCTAAACCCTTTTTCAAGGTAAAACATACAAACCAATGCAAATCTTTTCACCTTCGGGCTTTTTTTCTTTTAAAATATTTTTCAGGTAAGAACATGTTAATTCCTTTCTACTACAATGCGTGAGTCTCCAAAGGTCGAGCTACGGTAGAATGCGAAATTAGCATTGTTCATAAAAAACATGCATCCAACCAAAACTTTTAAGGTGAACTACGAGTGCCTTGATCCCTATTGCATGGACGGTGGTACGTAGGCACAAAGGTTTGAAACCGAGACAGGCACGACTAATAAAACCTTTCTTTTTGTATATACACTTTGCATACATGCATTTTTTCCTTTACAGCCTGGCTTTTAGATTTAGACACGCCCTTTAGATTAGAAAACAAGAGTGGATCCCGTGGAGTACCACGGACGTGAGGGGTGCTAATACCTTACCCTCGCGTAATCGACTCCCTTACCTATTCTCTTGGTCGCAAGACCTTGATTTCACCCTCTTTAGGTTTTCTTCGATGTTTTTCCTTTCCCTTCGGAGGGATAAATAAATGTATGATGGCGACTTCATTGTTTGTTTTGAGATATTTATTTTCTCGGGTTGCTTCAGCTGGAGACTTCACTGGGGATCCTTAGTGAGTCTGTCATAGCTCTTGTTTTCTTTTCTTTAGGGTGTTTATTTTTTTTTAGCTTTATGGCTTGTGCATATGTGAAAGCACCCGGCCGGAACCTGTCATCTGGATGTAATGAAACATCAATGAAGTCGCCACTGAACGTCTTTTATCCCGCCGAAAAGGAAAGGTAAACATCGAGAAAACCTGAAAAGGGAGAAATCACGGTCTTTCGACCGAGAGATCGGGTAAGGGAGTCTGTTACGCGAGGGGAAGGTATTAGCACCCCACACGCCCGTAGTACTCTATGGTATCCACTCTTGTTGTCTAATCTAATGGGTGTGGTCAAATCCTATGTCTATGGCTTATAGCTAAAAAGGGAATGCATGCAAAAGAAAAGAAGAAGACAATGTAGGGAAAATAAAAGTTATGCTCGGTTAGGCCCTACCCCTTTGCCTACATATCCCTTTTAAGGAATCAGAGCAGCCGTAGTTCGGCTTATGTATTTTGATTGGTTTGTGTTTTTTAGTTAAGACAACAAAAAAAATAGTCAAGATGGCAAAACATCAAATGAAACAACAAACAAAATGAGATGGTAAAAACATCGGCTAAAAGGTAGTAAGGTATCATGGCAAAGATGGCGAAACATCAATAAATCGGGTGACAAAACATCACACCTAACAATGATATTGAGAATCAAAGTAGGATAACAAACATGTGCGATGGCGAAACATCGGCTTCAAACAAATGTGCGATGGTGAAACATCGGCTTCAGGATAACTACATGGCAAGGATGGCAAAACATCAATAAATCGGATGACAAAACATCACACCTAACAATGATATTGAGAATCAAAGTAGGATAACAAACATGTGCGATGGCAAAACATCGGCTTCAAACAAATGTGTGATGGCAAAACATCGGAAAACCAGGTTTAAAAACAAAGCCAAGAGGTGCATAAACAAATAGGATTTTTTGTATCTTTTACCTTGAAGAAGGGTTTGAGTTTATTAGAGGTGTTTTATGATTTGCCAATAAAACAAATTTTGTTTTAAGATGCAAAATGCAAAGGAAAGAGAAAACAACTAAGGGAGACTATCCTAATCTCTATCCCTAATGTTATCATACAACGATTGACCCTAAGGTTGAGGATAAAGGAAAATCCTACCCTATGTTAGCATACATGGATTCCTATCTTAGTCAACATGTCAAAGGAAGCTTAACAAAACTATCCTATAGGGAACATGCACTGAGTTCAAAACTAGTTGGCCCAAAGTTCATGAATAGTTGAGGAGGGGATCAAATGAGGCCCAAAGTTCAAAACTAGTTGGCCAGACTACCAAACTAGACAAGCTTTCAAAATAATTTGTGGAAAAATATAAAACCAAGTCAAATAGTTCAAGAAAAATGGTTTTCAGATCCTCAATACATCCATGAACCATAACCAAGACTTAAATTCCATTGAAAATCCAGGGCATAATGGTTTTGAAAATGAAACTTGCACAATAAGCAACAAAACCCTAATTTTTTACTTTTAATCTTAAATATTAATTATATAAGATCAAAATTCAAACAATTCAAACCAAGATCATGCAAATAACAAGGAAACCCTAAATGTCAGAATACATATTTTTTTACATTTTTTGAATTAAAGAAAAGTCAAAATTAAAATCAAATTCAAACAATTAATAAATTAAACAAATAATCACATCTCAAAATGAAATTCTAATCAAAAATCAGAAAAACATCCAACCAAAATTATACTCAAATATTAGAATTAAAAACACACGTCCCTGATTTTTTGTGGAATTTTTGAATTAAAGGAAATATTAAAATAAAAATCAAACAAACAATTAATAATTAAGATATTATTTAAAGGCAAAAATGCAAACCCTAGCCAAAAGTCAGCAAAAATACAAACTTATATGATTTTTTTGAGAATTTTTGAATTAAAGGAAGTATTAAAATAAAAATTATAAAGCAAAAATTCAAAATAAACTTCTCAAATTAAATTTCTAATCAAAAATAGAAAAAATGCTAAACAAATTTCAGAATCAAATTCTACATAATTTTAAGAGTCCAAAATATTTTTCGTGGAATTTTTAGATCAAAAGAACTATTAAAATTAAAATAATCTTTAAACAAACAATTAATTAAACTCAATAATTTTTGAACCAATCAAAACATTTTCAAAAAATTCCAAAAAAATATGACAAATTTTAGAAATTATAATTGGCCTATGGTAATTTTTTCATGATTTTTGAAGGTGTTTTGTTCACAAAAATAAAATCAGAAAAATCAATTGAAATCAAAAATATGAAAAATGCATTAAAAATCACATGGACCAATCAGATCCAGCCACACCATCATCTTCTTCCTCAAGACAATGTCCTAACGCGCGTTTTTTCAGTTTCAAGCTCCTATGTTCTACTCAAGATTTCTACTTCATTTCTCCACCAAAATCAATGATTCAAATCACAAATCAAAGTTCAAACTACCAACTACATCATGCTTTTCACAAAATTCAAAATCATCGACCATAGAAGTAGAAATCAGAGCAAGAAAATTGAGAAAATCATTAAATCGTGAAAAACCAGAAGTTCACCAAATCGCATATGCTTTAAAATCAAACAAGTTTATACATCAGATGTAAGATCTGGCCAGCTATGAACATGATCACAAGCTTTAAATCACATGAAACAAGCAAAATTATGAAGAATCGAGATCTGAAAATACCTTTCGAGTTGAGAAATAAACTCAACTATGGCCTCTGAAACAAAGTGAAAACCCTTGTCCCTTGCTTCTAATGCTCCAATGAAGTTAAAATGGTCATGAATCGAGCTCTGGAATGGAGAATAAGGAAGCTTTGAAGCATAAAAAAAATTTTGAGAGAGAGAGATAGCAGCTTCTAATTTTTTGAGAGAATGAATGTCCCCTCTCAAAGAGAGTGAAATATGCCTTATATAGAGTGATTGCTGAGGGTAAAAAGTTCTTTGAAGAACTCAAGACCGTTAGAAGCAGAATTGCCAAAAAACAGAAAAATGAAAAGAGTGATCATGGTGATGCGTTTTTCTTCTGTTATGCCCAGCCTAGAAGTCATTTTGGTGATGTCATGTTGAGTGGAGTTTTGAGAAAAGAATGTGCATTTGGTGAGCTGGCTATCCTGATCACGTGAGGGAAAAAAATGAGAGAGAGACTTGCCATTTTGGCCAAGCATGAATAAGGGAGGGTCATGAACATGGTGTGACTTGGCTTGGCTTGTTTTGGCAAACAAATAGTGTAAACTTAGTGCTTAAACACATGCTGAATGCTACCTTGAAATCAAACAAAACCAAATTATGCAAATTCTGCCACATGACCATGGTTGTCCACAATTCTGGCTAGCTGACTTTATGCTTAGGCCATTTAAAATTCCTTCGTGCGTTTTGGATGTTTGAGGGGCCTTTCAAGAGCTCTCATAATATAGAACATCATAGGGCCTTGAATTTTTCAAATTGATGTTGACTTGATGGAGAAATGATGTTGAGAACTTGAGGCAAAAATGTGATTTGGCCTGCCTGGTCCGCGCGCGCGTCTGGCTTGCATGGTGTGCATGAAGCCAGCTTTGAGATACCAACTTTGAAGCACCATAACTCACTCAATCCTTGGCCAAATTGGATGATTCAAAGTTCAATGGGAAGCTCTCATGGAAGACAACAAAATGCTCTTTTTAATTTTCCAAATTGAGGCTTGAGTCACAAGAAATTGATTCTACAAAATGGCATGCCAAGTGTTTGATGAAATTACGCGTGTGGCTTGCTCAAGAGAAGTCATCTTGGCACTTAGAATTTTTTCAATTTTTAAGTTACTTCTTGAACAAGTTACACTCAAATTCACCATTTCTCATGATTCAAAGATGAATTTGGGTATGGAATATGAAAAGAGGATGCTTAAATTGATGGTTGACCAAAAGTCCAACTTGGTCAACTCCTGATTTTATTGACTTTGGTCAAAATGACCAATTTGCCCCCTTTTGATCAATTGGATCATTTCCAATCCAAATTGAACCTTAATTTTTCAATCATGAATGCTTAATAACATGTGGTGAGTCATGGAGACAAGTTTGGGTGAAAAAGTCAGAGAAATCCTGATTAAATCCAAAACCCTAGTTTTGTACCATGTGCTAGAAGATAGCTGATCAAGCTTCAAAACCCTAATTCCACTGAGTATCATGAGAGACTCCTTGATCAAATTTGATTCTGATCATGATAAGATAATGATGCTTCATGAATTGGCTCATCTAGACCCCAATTACTTCAACTTGGACCAAACCCTAATTTTGACTGATTCCTCAAAGGAGAGTGATGAATCATCTTCAAAACTTCAAATCCTCTGGACATCTTGGCCAATTTCTTGTATAAAGACTTTTTCAAATGCCAATGAGATGTTGTAGCTTCCAAATCAAGACTTGTTCACTCATCAATTGCCTTGATCAAGCAAAACCATAATTTGACTGGTGAATTAAAAGAGAGATTCCTCTTATAAACAAACACAAACTTCAATCCTCTGATGATCCAAAGAGATGGATAAAACATCTTGAGATATGCAATAACTTTTGAGCTTGAAAGATCCAGAGGTTTAGATGATAAGATTTTACTTGAGCAACTTGTCAATGCAATCAACCTTCAAAGCTTGAGGAAGACTTGATAACCAAAGTACTTTGATCCCATCACAATGTATGAATGAAATGCAATATGATATTCATGATGAAACATAAGCCAAAATCAAGAGGGTAAATTTTAGGGTGCAATAGCTTCCCTTATTCAAATATCTTCAACATGATAAGTGAGAAAAGTGACAACTTTCGAGCGTTCAGAGTTGAAGATGATTGAATACATAAGAACCCGAAAATTTACACTCTTGAAGAAGAAAGAAAAAGAAGCAGGAAACCCCCAAGACATGCGTCAGAATGAAACTATAATGCAGGTTGAAACCGAACGAAAACAAAGAAGAGTAGACGCAACTAAACTTTCGGAAAAACGTGCCAGGGCAATACTGGGCTTCAAAAAGGGTGAGATAAAACTCAAACTACCGAGTATAGGCGAAACTAAACTCTGGAAAAGCAAACGTACGCGGGTGAGGAGACAAAACTCTGAGCTCGACCCAAAGCAAAGTGGCTAGAGTGCGTGACTCTAGGGGCACTTTCTAATCTAAACTAAGATAGACAGTATGAAGGAACTGAAAGAATCCCAGAAAAGAGGAACAAAAGCGAGACGAAACTCGACTCAAAACCCAGTTAGACGAAACTAAACTTAGATGAGTACCAGGACGAAATTGGATTTCACGCATGGGCAACAAGGCGAAACTCGACCCAAAGCAAGAGTGATGAGAGTGCATGTTTCTCAGAGCACCTGCTAGTCTCAGATCAATGGATAGACAGTGACGAAAACTGATAGAAGAATTCAAGGAACAAAAGAGACTAATTTCAAACCAGAGACGCAGTACGAACACTGCACTCGGTAAACGAACACCGTCAAAGGGTCCAAGGTATGAAAGAAAAATCGATACGAAACTCGACTCAAAAACTAGTTAGGCGAAACTAAACTAGATGAGTACCAGGACGAAACTGGATTTCATGCACATGCGACAAGGAGAAACTCGACCCAAAGCGAGAGTGATGAGAGCGCATGTTTCTCAGAGCACCTGCTGGTCTCAGGTCAATGGATAAACAATGACAAAAACTGATAGAAGAATCCAAGGAACAAAAGAGACTGAATTCAAACCAGGGACGCAGTACGAATACTGAACTCGGTAAACGAACACCGTCAAAGGGTTCACGGTATGAAAGCAAAAACGAGACAAAACTCGACTCAAAAACTAGTTAGGCGAAACTAAACTAGATGAGTACCAGGACGAAACTGGATTTCATGCACAAGGCGAGGAGACGAAACTCTGAGCTCAACCCAAAGCAAGGAGATTAGGGCGTACACCTAAAAACCTGTTGAAAGTGAATATCAGGACGAAACTAGTATTTGAAAGGTGCATCCATAGACATTTGAATGAACCAGAGAGGGTGGTGAAGACTAGACCCGAGAGGACCGCGCCAGGGAGAAATTGAACTACAGTCAAGAGTAGACAAACAAACAACTGATTGACGTCAAAAGGATATTGGTATGGGGAGGAAACTGAGATAATGAGGACGAAGACCTCGTTGGGGATTTAACCCGAAGTATTAGCAAATTCACCGGGGACAACAGAAACAATAATGGCTTATGTTCCGATGCATGTTTGAATTCTTTCTATATAGCGCAATGTTCCATATAATGGAAATGCTACGCGTTTTGGTAGATGCAATGTAATGATACATGTTTAAAAGTTTCACTGGGGAATGGCCAATTGAAAAGCCAAAAACCAAGAAATCATAATCTGACATGACTTGCAAAAATAAATTGCAAAATCCAAAAGAGAGGAGAAAATATGGGGAACCGCTAGAGAGGGAACCTCGAAGAGATAGAGCTTTGCAGGGAATAACAATCGAGCAACCAGTAGAAACGGGTCACAAACATTGAAGGGAGCGGCAGAAATAAACTGCAAACTCCTAGGGAAAATCGGATTGACACTGTAGCTTCTGGAGAGGGACGTTATCCGAAGATTAGACATTGAGAGAGAAGATCATAGAAAGACTGTAATCTCTGGAAAAGACAGCACGCGACCGTGTTGAGGATGACACCAAGACAACAAACCCAACGTGAGAGGTGAAAACCTTTGTTGGGGGAACAGAGCTCTGCTGAGGAGATGGGACTTCACCGGCGATACAGAACTTTGTTGAAGATTTTGTTGAGGAGAGAGAGAGAGATTTTTCTTGGAATGCAACCATTGGATGGATCATGCAGATAGTCACACAATATCGACCTCATTAGGGATAAGGAAAGATCTTAACATAAGGATGCCCCAGTCAGATTACCGGCTGGGAAATGAGTGGTCATGGCGAGGGATCTCTGTTGGCAACTCCGTTGGGGATATGCGACATTCTCAAATCCGGAGTCTCAGAATGAAGCCTTTAAAAGAAGATTCCTGGGGCAACAAAACTTCGCTGCGGAAACGAAACTTCACTGGGGATATGTAAAGTCCTATTCATACATCGGCTCTACCTAGAAGAGAGCCAAATATTCCCTTCCTAACAATCATTAAGCTCTTTACAGGTGTTAAATGTGCAAACTCTTTTTTTTATGTCAAACAAATGTTTTACATGCAGAAAAATGTTTATTTTGGGAATGGCAGACCTGATGCGGCGGTTATTTAAGCCTTGAAATTTGAAAAACTTTAACAGAGTGTCGCATCTCTGTTGTGAATGAATCACTGGCTAAAGTGCAAAAATTTCAAAACTTTTCTTCCCCCTCTTTTTTTTGAAAAACGAGTCAAGATGCGGGTGATAAGATACCAACATGAGTACGCAACACATATTTGGGAGTTTAGGAAAAGCTATCCTGTTGTAGTATACTTTCGAGTTAAACCCTTATTTCAGTTAGGACTTTTAGAGGTTGTAACGTGGCCTGGTTCGAGGGTTTTTTTTTGAAAAAAGTTTTTCAAGGCTCAAGTTATTTGGTTCCCACCCCCTTCGTGATATTCTCCTGTCCTAAGTTCAGTTGACTTATCACAAGCATTCATCCTTCAAAAGGATTTATAATGGTAGAGTGATCACAACAAATTCTCCAACATGATTGTCACTTAACTTTTGCTGCTTTTGTTTTTGATATCATTGTTCTCCTCCTTTTGATGAAGATTGAATAATATTTTTTTCGGCCTTTTAGGCTCTCTTTTCCCTAACTTTTTCCTGGACAAAATCTTTTGAATTTCAATTTTGGGAGTCCAGCGGGACGCCCTAACTTTTGCCTAAGCGACTTGTTTTCAAGTTTCGACTTAGTGGGGCTTTTTGTTTCTTTCTTTATTCATACTTTCCACTTCGAACAAGTCAATATGATTTTAGGTCTTTGAATTTTTTCTTTCTTTCTCTCTCTTTTTTTTGAAAACAAATGCCTCATTCCTTGGTCGGCAACGGATAACCATTATTGTATCGATTCGATCTCGACCTCAGGACTTTTGTGAGGAAATGAACATCGTGGTTTTGACATTTTTCTTGATCTCATGACGCGAAAGATAAAATGTGGTGATCCTCAGATAGGACATTCCTTCTGAAATTTGAATGCTTGGTCAAATTAACTGAACATCTACCCTGCCCCTGGTTTAAAAAAAAGGTTTTTTTTAACGGAAAAGAAACTCCTACTTCGAAGGCTCAGAGGGGTTAACTAGGGTCTAACTCCCTTATATCTCCAGTGTTTGGGGATTGAAACAATGCTTGTACATCGTCAATAGGGTTCTACTCAAAAGCATACCGCTACAGTCATCGTTTTTAGCTAAACTCCTTCTTCCGAACTCTTGGCTAAGCAAAAGAATTGGCACAATTTGTGTCAAAATGCCCGAAAAATAGATTAAAGAGTGATACTGGATGGATTAAGTAAAATGAAACCATTTTTTCAAGGCAAAAATATTCAACGCAGCAAGACTGACATTCGGCCATAAACAAAATCCTATATGCAGACAATGCTAAAACAATCAATCAAGATAACACATGAAAGTGAGGAAAAGAAACATAATAAAAGCCATTATGGGGAAGAAAAATCTCCAACTTGGTTCGCCAATCTCGCCGACCTGCCGTAATCTTGATACTACCCTGACCCATGACCTTCAACAACAGCACGGAGCGGTGAAACAAAATGGCAAGGCGTCCACCAGTAAAGTGAATGAGAATCCTATCAAATAGAGAAACAAAACATGCCCCTTGCACAGTAGTAGTTGTGTTTGTTATCTGTATTTCAAGCTATCAGCTAACCATGACTTAGATTACCATTTCTGTGTAAGGCCCACGAAGTTTATATGCACATGTTTATCAAAATATTGGACGTTTTTGCAAACAAAATATTAAAAGGGAGAAAAGAAACATATACGTATACTTGAAAGAAGATATTCTATTGATTTTGAGAAATTAGCCTGTGAAAAATGCATTTACATTTGGAAGTAATTAATTACAAAATCAAAGCAAACAAGTGTTTACAAATGGCAATGCGAATGTGAATATCCATCAAGTCTCGACTCTGCTATGACTCTAATGACTCTTACGCTCTCATCTTCTTGATTTCAGACAGATCATTCTTTGATTAGCTTCGAGCTTATGCCAGGTGACAGAACGAAGGAAAGAAATAAAGGATCTCATGTCGAGCGTAGTTACTTGCTTTAAGTCCCTAACTTTTGCCTGAGTCACCTTTTTGGGTTTTCGATTCACCAGGACACCCTATTTTTGCCTAAACCGCCCTTTCAGGTTTTCAGTTTAGCTGGGTTTTTTTTATGCAAAGTATTTTTTAACTACGTCAGCATTCATATGGAGAGGGAAGTACTCTTCATCCATAGTCGTAAGCATCATCGCTCCTCCAGAGAAAACTTTTCTGACCACAAAAGGACCTTCATAGGCCAGAACCCACTTACCCCTGGGATTTCCCTAGGGGAGAATTATCCTTTTTAGCACAAGGTCACCTGGCTTGTTACACTGAGGTCGTACCCTCTTATCAAAAGCTTTCCTCATCCTTTGCTGATATACCTGACAATGACATACAGCCGTCAACCTCTTGTCGTCAATAAGTTCCAACTGATCCAGCCGATTTTGTACCCATTCACTTTCATCCAGCTCAACATCTCTCATGATCCTAAGAGAAGGAATCTCGACTTCTACCGGTAATACTGCTTCCATGTTGTAAACCAATGAAAATGGGGTTGCCCCAGTCGAAGTACGCACAGTGGTGCGATAACCATGCAAAGCGAAAGGCAACATCTCATGCCAATCTTTATAGGTTACCACCATCTTTTGCACAATCTTCTTGATGTTCTTATTGGCTTCTTCGACAGCACTGTTCATCTTTGGTCGGTATGGGGAAGAGTTATGATGCTTGATTTTGAAGGACTCACAAAGCTCCTTCATCATTTTGTTGTTCAAATTAGACCCATTATCAGTAATGATCTTCTCAGGCACTCTGTAGCGACAGATAATATTGTGCTTAATGAACCGAGTTACCACCTGCTTGGTGACATTGGCATAGGATGGAGCTTCGACCCATTTTGTAAAATAATCGATGGCAACCAGAATGAAACGGTGCCCGTTGGATGCAGTCGGTTCAATTTTTCCGATCATATCAATTCCCCACATCGCAAATTGCCAAGGGGAAGTCAAGACATTCAAAGGTACTGGCGACACATGCACCTTATCAGCATAGACTTGACATTTGTGGCAAACCCGTGCATGATTGTAACAGTTAGTCTCCATGGTGGACCAATAATAACCTGCTCGTAAAATCTTTTTAGCCATGGCATGCCCGTTGGAATGGGTCCCGAAATCACCTTCATGTATCTCTTTAATGATTCTAGCTGCTTCTTTCTTATCAACACATATGGGCAGTAAACCGTCATGATGCCTTCTATACAAAATACCACCACTGAGAAAGAATTTGGCTGAAAATCTTCTTAAGAACTTCTTATCTGTGACGGATGCCTCTTCAGGGTACTCTTGTGTTTCAAGATATCATTTAACATCATAAAACAAAGGATTACCATCTGATTCCAAACTAGCCTCAAAACAGAAAGCTGGCTCACTCAAACTTCTGATGGTAATGGAAGGTGCCTCATTAGCCCACTTAACCTTGAACATGGAGGACAAAGTTTCCAGTGCATCAGCTAGATTGTTTTCTTCTCTGGGAATGTGCTCAAATGTGATCTCTTCGAAGTACGGAATCAGCTTCATAACATGCTCACGATAGGGAATTAAGTTCTGATGGCGATTTTCCCAATCTCCATTAATCTAGCTGATAACAAGATTGGAATCCCCATAAAATTTTGAAAACTTGATGCGCAGGTCGATCGCCGCTCCAATGCCATAAATGCAAGCCTCATATTCGACCATGTTGTTAGTGCAATCGAAACAAATACGAGTCGTGAAAGGAATACGGTATCCCTCAGGGGAAGTGATAATAGATCCGACATTGTTTCCCATGGTGTTGTACCCCAAAATTTGCCCTCCCATATTTCTCAAAACATTTCAAGAAAGATCCTCAAGTTGCTCAAGGAAGTCCAAGGGTTGACCAGACAAACTCTCTCCTAAGGCAGTCTACCTCAAATTAGGGTTTCATGTTGCACCAAGATACTTGAGTCCAAGGGATCCCAAATTCCCACCATTCTCCTAATATGTTCTCAAGATCATCCATGTCAAGTTTCAAGGCTTGCAGAGGAAATTTGCTCAGTCAACTGCTCAAAGGCCTGAAAATCGATTGTGCTAGGGCAAAAGTCAATTGTGGCCTACATACAGTCAAACTTCAAGATTTGTGGTCAACATCCTCATTTTTAAGTATTATTCATCATTTGATCAGGGCTTGATCATGATTCATCAAGGATTGCTCACAATTCATCAAAACCCAAAAGTTGCTAAATTAGGGTTTTGCAGGAAACGTCAACTCAACTTTGACCAAGCATAACTTTCTCATACTTTATGAGAAATGACCCATCCAAAGATAATTTTTAAGAGGATGAAATTCCCTACTATTCATATTCATCTCCCAAGTTCAAAATATGCACTCATAAGAAGTTATGAATTTGGACATTATAGGTCATTTTGAAAAGTCAACAAAAACACCTTTTTTGTCAAAGCTTCATACATGAACATGGAAGACTCAATTGATATGATACCGAAAGGGTTACTTAGAGGACATCTCAAGCTTTCTAAAAAGTCAAAGAACACCTTCAAAGAGTCAAAATTGAAGAAGTTATGCATTGGTGAAGTTGACCTTTTTTGCAAAATTGTCAAAAGTCAATAGTGCCTCAAATTGCAATTTTTGTCAAATGGGCCCAACTTTTTGCACTTGTTTTGAGTTTGTAACATGGTCCACGAGCCCTAGATCGTTCCACTTGTCTTTATCTTATTTTTTCTATTTATTTTGATTTTTGATTTTAATTAAATCAAAATAAATCATGGAAATATCCAAATCATTCAAACCTTAAGATTTGATGCATGTTTCAGGTCCCTTATAAAGCTAGCAAGTGAATCAAATCGTGTGAAGCATGGTTGTGCACAAAAAGATTGGTTTTGGCCTATTTTTGGAAAGATTTTCATAAAGATCAAATCAAAATCAAAAATCATAATTGACAAAGATTGAGAACACATTTGCAACCCTAATTCGTTCCTTGGTATATAGTGGACAATTGCAAACAAAAAACACAAGGTTAGGAGGCGTAGAGAGGAAGAACAAAACTTGAAAAAACTCAAGAAAAGTGCTGATCTAATTTTGTGCTTCCAGGCATTTTCAAGATTCCCAAGCCATCTCTTTCGTTTCCTGGGCACTCAAGGAAGCCATAGCAATCAAAAGCAAGTCTTCACGAGCGCTAGAACTCATTGTAAGTGGTCCACGGTTTGTCACTATTTTCATAATCAAATCTCCCTATTCTTGCATCCTTATCATGTTTCAATAGCATACTTGTAATCCCTAACGTGTTTGCAAGCTCATGGAGACGATTAATTGCATATTTGTTGACTATATCAGAATCCACCATTGCTAGGTTTTGTTGTCTCGTTTTAGGATCTTTTGATACAGGCTAAGTTGGTCCACAAGAAGGGCACCATGATGCTCAGCAGGCCAAGACAAATTGGTCCACAACATTGGAATTCATTTATCACGCCTGTATGTGATTTTATAATGTGCAGGAGTTCTAGTGACGGACCTGTGTCCGTAGGTAAAGGTCTCTGACTTTTACCAACGGAGAGGGGAGGAAGACGACCTGCGAGGCAAGCCCTGATTGCCCCATTTAAATTTGTGCGCGGATAACTTTTGATTTTGCTTGTTTTTAATATATTGATTTATTATTATTCCATATACAATAAACACACCCAACTCAGTTTGTGTGAAGGTGAGTGGAAAATCCATAGGACCTGGGTTCGAGTCCCAGGCCCCCCCATGTATTTCATGTTATTTTTCATTACATGATCAGGCATATGCACAGGCATGGAGTCCACCATACATCCTCAATGCACAACCAACCAGATGTCCACAGGCCAGATCTAGCGCCCATCATTTAGAGGACCATGATGCATCCCAGTCAACATGCAGCACTGGATCATGGAAGTCAACGTGGGTCAGGTCTTTTGGGCCCAGAAAATTGCTATGAGCACCCTCCAATTTGCGAATTACAGGCCCAATACCTCTTTCCCTTTATTCTTTTATATTTATATTTTATTTAATTTATTTAAACTATTTTACTAACAAAATTAATTCTTTTTTTAATAAAATCATAAAATCAATTTTTTATCAAAAGTAGATTTAGGTTTTATTTTTATAAAAATTAATTTAGTTAGTTAATTTAATTTATTAGATAACTCTAATTCTTTTTATAAATAAATTAAAATCAATTAGAAGAATTAGGGTCTTTGTCTAATTTAATTTTTATTTCTCTTTTCTTAAAAAATAACCAAAACATAAAAATAGGTCAAATAATTTAGTTTTTATTAATTTAATTTAATTAGTAATTAGGTTTATGCATATTTAATTTAAACCCTTATTTCCTTAAAATAATCAAAATAATCAAAAAAATAATTTTTCTTTTAATTAGGTTAGACGGGGTCAAAACCCTAATTTCCTTTCGTCCTTGATTCGTCACGCGCGTTTATTTTATTTTACAATATTGATGTAATTGCTCATGGGATGTAATAGATTAATTAGGACTTTTTCTTTTCATTTATCGTTTTGACGGGTTTTTTGGCTATGTAATTTATCTCACCTGAAGCCTTATAATAGCGTAGCTTTGTTTTCCGCATTTTAATTTCCGCAAATATTAACTTGTTAGATGTATGATATTGGGGTTTCATGACAAGACTGTATGTAAATTTAAAACGGTTAGCAAACCCTAAATGTGCAAAGATAATAACTTGAAATCGAATCACTCGCACATGCGCACTCCTAGGGTATAGTCTCACTTCGGTTGCCTTCGATAAACGATCATTAACTATAGGGTGTTTTAGTGATCGCTCTCTTATCTAAACAAAAGATCAAAGTCCCGTTCGGAAAAGTTGCCTCGGAAATGTTGCTTCGAATATTGATCTTAAGACATTAGGGTTATTACTAAGACGTCCTAATATTGCTTTAGTGATCGTACGTCCCTTTCGAATTGACCCTTAAAACTCCAACGACGGTGCTACCTACTCATTAATAGTGGGATAGTGTTGTCTAAAGGAAACAAGAACAGAAACATTCTCTTTTTCGAGTAGGTAGATGCTAGTAGGTACTTGCTCAACACGAACTTTTTACACCATACACTTTCAAACAAACTTTTCAAACTAAAGCTTTCAAAACGACTTCGTAACATTCTTGAAGACAGAAGCAAGGGTTAAATAGAAGTAAAACAAAAACCTTTTAAAATCAAACACACACAAGCAATTTTAAATGATGAGAAAGTACCTAAGAGCCCGTAGAAAACTACGGATAGAAAGGGTGCTAATACCTTACCTTTCTATAATCTACCCCCCGTACTCAAAATCTCGAAAAAGGAAATTTTCTGTGATTTTTTTCCTTTCCAGTTGGATAAAATAAAAGTCGGTGGCGACTCTTGCTTACCGCGACATTTTGTGAACCCAAACGCAAAACGCAAACCAGCATTTAAACAGTCTGGTTCTGCCACCGTATCACAGAACTGACGACTCTGCTGGGGACTAAAAATAAGTGGGGTATACCTTAGGATTAGTTCATCATATTTGCTTCTATTGTTTGATTTGATTGCTTTACCTTTGAGGGCTTTGTATTGGGAGTTACTATAGATCCTAACCCGGATCTGGGGAACACCTTTTAGGTAAGTAGCAATAAACTGTGAGGGAACTGTACGGCGTAGACCGATACGATTGAAGCAGTAGCTACGTTGATGTGGCACATTAGTTGGTATCGGTATCCCTTGTGGAGAAACGAGGAGAATACGGGGCTGTTATGTGGGTCGTTAAGCATCAACTGACCTTAGAACCTATAATTAACCAACTTGGCCATAGGAAGTAGTGAGATAGCCGGTCTCAGTGTAAAGTTGGGAACTGGTTGATACTCGATGCTACACTCATTGAGACCATACTCTCGAGATAGTTCCGGCCGCAAGAAAAGATTGTGTAAGCTGAAACCATGACCGATGGAGGATGGTCAGTGATATTGAGAACCTCTAGAACCCGGTTACTATTATTAGGACAGGTTGAAACCAACTGAACTTCAAGAGGGTAATACCTAGACCTCATGCAAGCCTGAAACTTAAGGGCTCTTGTGTGACTTATTTGCCTTTACCATGTATGCTATCTGTTATACTTGTTGTGTGTTTTATCATGACATCATGCATCATAACATAGCATTCATATTTCATTATACTAACCATTTCAAAGACCGAGGGGATTTATCTTTGTTCTGTTTTGCAGATTATGGCTTCCATGCACAGAAACACCATCTGAGTTAACTTTGTGCAAATACCTGCTCAACTCAAAGATTTAGCCTCGAGAGTTTCTAATACTTCTTCATTCATTAGAAGACATGGTCAGCTTCTTAGCTTGGTTACTCCAAAGTTGGATGAGTAGATGATGAGTTTGTTTTTCCAGTTCTTCGATCCAGTGCATCATTGCTTCACTTTCCCGGATTATCATCTAGTTCCCACTTTGGAGGAGTTTTCTCACTTACTGGGCATATCCATCCTCGAGCAGACACCCTTCACATGTTTGGAAGAGGTTCCTAGACCCGAGGACATTGTTTCAGCCTTACATCTAAAAAGGGCTAATGTAGTATCCAACTGGGAGACACGGAGAAGGGTTAAAGGTTTCTTGGCCAAGTTTCTGATGGATCAAGCTCAACTATTCTGGGACAGTTTGGACTTTCAGGCTTTTGAAGACATCTTGGCTCTCCTCATCTATGGTTTGGTTCTCTTTCCGAATCCAGTTTCCTTCATAGATGTGAATGCAGTTAAGATCTTCTTGTCTCGCAATCTTGTACCTACCTTTCTGGGTGATATCTTGCATGCTCTCTACACTCGTACCATGCGAAGAAGAGGGACCCTCATGTGTTGCATGCTGTTGTTGGTGAGGTGGTTTATTTCGCACCTCCCCAAGTCTGTGTTGAAGAATGAGGAAGGGTTAGGATGGTCTTACAGAATCATGTCACTTGCCCATACGGACATTCTTTGGAGTTCTAAGGATATGGAAAGTGTTGCTTTCATTGACCAATATGGGGAATATCCTGTTGGTGTAAGCCCTAGAGGCCAATACTTTTGGTACTTGTATCGAATTACTTATTAATAATAAAAGGCATTTATTTATTATGTTTGCTTTCCAAAATAATAAAGTCCCTAGAATGGTTTATTTGTTTAATGAAATGTTAAGTGTGACTTAATCATGAGATCCCATTAAACATAAGACACTATTCTTAAAGTATCCGTAGTCAAGCTTTAATGTGAAGTGGGATAACATTAAAGCATTAAGATTATTATGAAGATAGATTGATGATCACATCTCATGGATCATAGATAAGGAGTTATCAAGTCTTGACATAGGTATGAATATTAGGAGTAATATTTATATTGGATTGACCCGCTATGAGAATACTACATAGAATGTTATGCAAAGTGTCATAAGTTATTCTCATGATGATAATGGTGTATACCACCCTTCGACCTGAAACCACTATGGACCCTAGATGTAAAGTCAAGTACTTTATTGCTGATCAAACATCATCCGTAACTGGATGACTATAAAGACGGTTGATGGGTACTTCACAAAGCATGCTAAGGGACATGAGTGACCTAGATGGAATTTGCTCATCCTGCATAACAGGATAAATGTCTAAGGGCCCAATATTGAACTGGACAAGGGTGACACAGTGTATGCCTTGTGTTCAATATAGACATGAGGGCCAAAGGGTAATTGTACAACACAAATATTATCACGGAAAAGGTTTGGTCAGATCACATGACATTTTCGTGACTTGGGTAACAGTGATGTGTTGCTAGATACCACTCACTGTTTATTATATTAAATGTGTGATTTAATATAATTGTCAACGTCGCGAAAACCTACAGGGTCACACACATAAGGACAGGTTGATGAGAGATAGAATAAATAAGGAACACCGTAAGGTACAGTGCACTTAAGTGTAATACGGAAAGTGGTAAGGTACCACGTGGATAAGTGATATATGGTACATCATAAGGTATGATGTCCATAAGCTTAATTGGGCTTTTAGCTTATAGCCTTAATTGGGCTTTTAGCTTGTAGCCTACACGAGTGATTCTATAAATAGATCCCTTGTGATGAAGCAATTTCACTTGATGCAATTTCGTTTTTGATTCTCTCTCTCTCACTCAAGGTTTCCGTTCATGATCAGCTAGCACTGTGACCGGAAGCGATCTGTTCGTGTGGATTGAGTAGAGGCGTTGTTCTTCATCAACGCTCGTGATCACAACATCAAAGGTCTGAATCGCCACAAGAGGTAAATATTTCTATCACTGACCATGCTCATTCATAAGGATCGCTAAAGGAAAATTTTAAATTCCGCTGCGCTTTTGATCACAATTTTCCTTCAGTGGTATCAGAGCCACTTACCAAACCATGGATCTGATAGTTGTTTATGTTCTATATTTTCTGTTTTGATTCGATTAAAACCAGAATGAATTGAATAATAAACAAGTAATTAAATTTGGCATCTGTTGTGTACGATTTGGATGATTGATGTTGACTATGCTTTGGAATCCGACATTAGTATGGTGAAGCAGCGATACATCGATCGTCCATAGGTTACACAAATAAGATCGATCACTTTTATATATGATATAAGTTAATCTGATGCAACGATGGTATATGGCATATATTGTTTCTGTTTCGTTCATTCAAACACTTGATGATTGTTATTCCTTTGACCGATCACTGTTCATATGCTTCGGAATCCGACATTAGTATGGTGAAGCAATGGCATGTGATTAATCATACTGAATTATCAATCGATATGTGTTTAACAGCATGAAACTGTTGCATTAGGGTTCATGACGGCACAAGGGTTGTGTTGTTGCAGAGTCATGCGATTAGGGTTGTGACCGGGCAGCGGAACCCCCGGCTAACTCTGCATAGTGTGATCAATCATCGAAATTTAATTTGCCTTTTTTTTTAATTAACAAAATTTAAACTAATAATAAAAGTGTGTTTATTATTATTGTCTTGTGGTGATCAGTTATGGCCTTAGTTTTTTCCTTTATTTTGTTTTGGGATTGTAAAATATGGCCTGCGTATCGTGCCTCTCTCTAAAATTCTTGATGTAACTTCTTTTCTCATCTCACTCCCTCGTATGTAAAACGAGTTTCTTTTATGTAATGTAATGTTATGAAGAAAGAGAAGAATACAATATAAAAGGAGGATAACCTTGGAGATCTTGCTTGGAGAAGTTTAGATCGTTATTAGGTTAGCTTAGGTTCTCTCATTGGCTTGGGAGAACAATTGCGCTAGGGGCCATAACTGTATCCTTTTATGTATATTGATGCATGTGTTTGTATGTTGATGCATGAGAGAGACGAATTGCATGTTAAGCCAGTGAGATAAAACTAATAACAAAATCCCTCAAGTTAAATATTAAGTTCATGATTTCCAAGTTTTAGCACTCATCAAGACTAGTATCGAACAATGTAGGTTTCGCCTACGCGAGGTGCATGTTCTATATTAGTAAGGTGCGATGGGATAATTGTAATATCCAACTGCTAAAATAATGGGTAAAACTTAACTAAACACATTATAATAAGATTATACATGTTTAGAAGCAAGAGTTGGGAATGATTCATATGATGAATTAGAATAAGGAGTTATTCACCCAACTGAAAATATTCGAGAGTTGTATGAGATACAATTGGAAGGAGTTCCTACCTAAATAACCTAGTTTTGTGTAATCAGCCTAACGCTGACTTAGAACGAATTGAAATGTGGATCTCGACCCACTAGAAAGTCTTCCAACGGGATTTTCCGAATCAAATGATGAGGGTCATTTGGTTTGAGTAAAATAGTGGGAGCATATTTGATTAAAGGCCTAATTAAATATGTTGTTTTAATGATACTTATATTTTCATTTTTTTTTGTAGATTACCATGACAACAAACAACCATATTTTGCGATCAATCCTAGATAAGGAAAAATTGTCTGGGACAAATTTCCTAGATTGGCACCGAAATCTGAGGATTGTCCTCAAGCACGATAAGAAGCTGTATGTCTTAGAGACACCTGTTCCTGAAGAGGAACCGCCTAGTTCGGCACCTAAGGCAGAAAGAGATGATTATAAGAAGCATTTTGATGATGCTAACGAAGCCGCTTGTCTCATGCTAGCTACTATGAACTCGGAGTTGCAAAAGCAACACGAGAACATGTCAGCGTTCGATATGATCGGACATCTGAAAATGGTCTATCAAGAGCAGGCAAGAAATGAGAGGTTTCAGGTTTCAAAGGCCCTTTTTAACAGCAAGTTATCTAAGGGAAACCCTGTAGGTCCCCATGTACTCAAAATGATTGGGTATATGGAGAACCTTGAAAGGTTAGGGTTTCCGCTTGGAAAGGAACTTGCAACTGATTTTATCTTGCAATCGTTGCCAGATAGCTTTAATCAGTTTGTCATGAATTTCAACATGAATGACATGGATAAGAGTCTTCCAGAATTGCTAAGCATGTTGAAAACTGCTGAGCAGAATATGAAGACAAAAGGGAAGTCCATTCTGATGGTCAGTAATGGAAAGAAGTTGAACAAGAGGCCTACCAAGCAGGTTGGTAAAGGGAAAGGAAAGGAAGTTGCCAAGCCTAAATCTATTGTTCCTGCTTTGAAGCCTAGTGGAGGCATAGCAAAGGAGGGCACTTGCTTCCATTGCGGTAAGACCGGACATTGGAAGAGAAACTGCCCAAAGTACCTAGAAGATATGAACAATGGAGTAGGGACTTCAAATTCAGGTATTTTTGTTATTGAAATTAATTTATCTACTTCTGCATCATGGGTATTAGATACTGGATGCGGTTCTCACATTTGTACTAATGTACAGGGGCTAAAAAGGAGTAGAGATTTGGCAAAAGGTGAAGTTGACCTACGAGTTGGAAATGGAGCAAAGGTTGTTGCTTTAGCCGTAGGAACTTATGTTTTGATTTTACCTAGTGGTTTAATAATTCAGTTAGAGAACTGTTATTATGTACCTGCAATTAGTAGGAATATTATTTCCGTTTCTTGTTTGGACAAGTTTGGTTTTTCATTTATAATAAAGAACAATTGTTGCTCTATTTATTTGAATGATATATTCTATGCTTCTGCACAAATGAACAATGGACTATATGTCCTTGATCTTGAAATGCCAATTTATAACATTAATATTAAACGGATTAAACCTAATGAGTTAAATCCAAGCTACCTTTGGCACTGTCGCTTAGGCCACATAAATGAGAAACGCATTTCCAAACTCCATAAAGATGGACTCTTGGACTCTTTTGATTATGAATCATATGAGACATGCAGATCTTGTTTAATTGTAAAGATGACAAAGTCCCCATTCACAGGAAAAGGTGAAAGGGCTAATGATCTTTTGGCCCTCATACATACTGATGTATGTGGACCATTGAACATACCAGCCAGAGGAGGTTTTCAATACTTCATCACATTTACTGATGATTTCAGTAGATATGGTTATGTGTATATAATGAAACACAAATCTGAAACCTTTGAAAAATTCAAGGAATTCAAGAATGAAGTACAAAACCAACTAGGTAAGAATATTAAAGTTCTTCGATCAGATCGAGGCGGTCAATATTTAAGCCTAGAGTTTGATGACCATCTAAAGGAATGTGGGATTTTATCCCAACTTACTCCTCCCAGAACACCACAATGGAATGGTGTATCTGAGAGAAGAAATTGAACCTTGTTAGACATGGTCCGATCCATGATGAGTCACGCCGATCTTCTGAACTCCTTTTGGGGACATGCACTATTGACTGCAGCTTACACACTTAACCGGGTTCCATCCAAAAAGGTTGAGAAGACACCATATGAGATATGGAGTGGTAAGAAACCACATATGTCTTACATGAAGATTTGGGGTTGCAAAGTTTATATGAAACGACAAATTTCAACTAAGCTTGAGCCCAAATCTGACAAATGCTTATTTGTGGGGTATCCTAAAGAAACAAAAGGGTATTACTTCTACAATCCTTCTGAGGGCAAAGTGTTTTTCGCTCGAACTGGAGTTTTTCTGGAAAAGGATTTTATTTCCAAAAGAATCAGTGGGAGGAAAATAGAGCTTGAAGAAATTCAAGAACCACAAAGCATTGATACACCTATGGAGGAATTAGAGCAGGAAACACAAGTAGTTGTGGAAGAGCAACCTGCTCAAGTAGAACAAGACCATCGTAGGTCAAGCAGGATACGTCAACAACCTGAGAGATATGGATATCTCATAAGTGATCAGGGTGATGTATTACACATGGATCAAGATGAGCCTGTAACCTACCAAGAGGCCATAACTGGTCCTGAGTCCGAGAAGTGGCTAGAAGCCATGAAATCTAAAATGGATTCCATGTACACAAACCAGGTTTGGACCTTGGTAGAGCCTCCTATAGGAGTTAACCCTATAGGATGCAAGTGGGTCTTCAAAAAGAAGACTGACATGGATGGTAAGGTACATACCTATAAGGCAAGACTGGTTACAAAAGGCTATAAACAAATTCATGGGGTTGACTATGATGAAACCTTTGCACCAGTTGCAATGCTTAAATCTGTTCGGATTTTACTTGATATCGTTGCATATCATGATTATGAAATATGGCAGATGGATATCAAAACTGCTTTCCTTAATGGGAATCTTCTTGAGGATGTGTACATAACACAACCTAAAGGATTTGCCATACCAGAAGAAGCCCAAAAGATATGTAAGTTACAGCGATCAATTTATGGATTGAAGCAAGCTTCCAGAAGCTGGAATCTTCGTTTTGATGAAACAGTAAAACAATATGGATTCATCAAGAATGAAGATGAGCCTTGTGTCTACAAGAAGGTTAGTGGGAGCATGATTGTATTCCTGGTATTATATGTAGATGACATATTACTCATTGGAAATGATGTCCCTACCTTGCAATAGGTGAAGACTTGGTTAGGGAAATGTTTTTCAATGAAGGACCTAGGTGAAGCAGCCTATATATTAGGAATCAGGATCTATAGAGATAGGTCATAAAAACTGCTTGGGCTAAGTCAGAGTACATACATAGAAAAGGTGTTGAGACGCTTTAATATGCATGATTCCAAGAAAGGATTCATACCTATGCAACATGTCATGTGTCTGTCAAAAACGTAATCCCCTTCAAGTAAGGAAGAAAGGGATCGCATGGATAAGATTCCATATGCATCTGCAATAGGATCTATCATGTATGCCATGCTATGTACTCGACCAGATGTCTCGTATTCTTTAAGTGCAACGAGTAGGTACCAGTCTAATCCCGGTGATGCTCATTGGGTAGCTGTCAAGAATATCCTTAAGTACTTGAGAAGGACTAAGGACTCATTCTTGATATATATGGAGGTCAGGAAGAGCTTGCTGTAATTGGATACACCGATGATAGCTTCCAGACAGATAAGGATGACTTTAGATCGCAATCTGGTTATGTGTTTTGTTTAAATGAAGGCGTTGTACGCTGGAAAAGTTCAAAGCAAGATACAATTGCTGATTCTCAACCGAGGCTGAGTATATTGCTGCCTCAACTGCAGCAAAGGAAGCTGTTTGGATCAAGAAGTTCATTAGTGAACTTGGCATAGTCCATAGCATTGTGGATCCCATTGATCTCTATTGTGATAACAATGGTGCTATCGCACAAGCTAAGGAGCCTAGATCTCACCAACGATCCAAACACATACTTAGGCGTTATCATCTCATTCGAGAGATAATCGATCTGGCAGATGTGAAAATATGCAGAGTACCTACACTTGACAATGTTGCTGACCCATTAACAAAGCCTCTTGCGCAGCTGAAGCATGATGGACATACTAGATCTATGGGTATTAGGGGTATGCCTGATTGGCTCTAGTGCTAGTGGGAGATTGTTGGTGTAAGCCCTAGAGGCCAATACTTTTGGTACTTGTATCGAATTACTTATTAATAATAAAAGGCATTTCTTTATTATGTTTGCTTTCCAAAATAATAAAGTCCCTAGAATGGTTTATTTGTTTAATGAAATGTTAAGTGTGACTTAATCATGAGATCCCATTAAACATAAGACACTATTCTTAAAGTATCTGTAGTCAAGCTTTAATGTGAAGTGGGATAACATTAAAGCATTAAGATTATTATGAAGATAGATTGATGATCACATCTCATGGATCATAGATAAGGAGTTATCAAGTCTTGACATAGGTATGAATATTAGGAGTAATATTTATACTGGATTGACCCGCTATGAGAATACTACATAGAATGTTATGCAAAGTGTCATAAGTTATTCTCATGATGATAGTGGTGTATACCACCCTTCGACCTGAAACTACTATGGACCCTAGATGTAGAGTCAAGTACTTTATTGCTGATCAAACGTCATCTGTAACTGGATGACTATAAAGACGGTTGATGGGTACTTCACAAAGCATGCTAAGGAACATGAGTGACCTAGATAGAATTTGCTCATCCTGCATAACAGGATAAATGTCTAAGGGCCCAATATTGAACTGGACAAGGGTGACACACTGTATGCCTTGTGTTCAATATATACATGAGGGCAAAAGGGTAATTGTACAACACAAATATTATCACGGAAAAGGTTTGGTCAGATCACATGACATTTTCGTGACTTGGGTAACAGTGACGTGTTGCTAGATACCGCTCACTATTTATTATATTAAATGTGTGATTTAATATAATTGCCAACGTCGCGAAAACCTACAGGGTCACACACATAAGGACAGGTTGATGAGAGATAGAATAAATAAGGAACACCGTAAGGTACGGTGCACTTAAGTGTAATACGGAAAGTGGTAAGGTACCACGTGGATAAGTGATATATGGTACATCATAAGGTATGATGTCCATAAGCTTAATTGGGCTTTTAGCTTATAGCCTTAATTGGGCTTTAAGCTTGTAGCCCACACGAGTGATTCTATAAATAGATCCCTTGTGATGAAGCAATTTCACTTGATGCAATTTCGTTTTTGATTCTCTCTCTCACTCAAGGTTTCCGTTCGTGATCAGCTAGCACTGTGACCGGAAGCGATCTGTTCGTGTGGACTGAGTAGAGGCGTTGTTCTTCATCAACGCTCGTGATCACAACATCAAAGGTATGAATCGCCACAAGAGGTAAATATTTCTATCACTGACCATGCTCATTCGTAAGGATCGCTAAAGGAAAATTTTAAATTCCGTTGCGCTTTTGATCGCAATTTTCCTTCATATCCTAATGTCTCGTTGCTTGGAATTAGAGGAGGAATAACCTACAGTCCCTGCTTGTCCTTACGACAGTTTGGTCACGCTCGGAAAGACGGTCCCCTTGAGCTGCTTCTTACAGATATTGCATTTGACTATAAGGAGGACATTTACAAGCATCGCCGAAGGTTTATACGAGCCTGGGGCATGGTGAACAGGTCTGACCCTCAAGATATAGGACCAAAGACTTCTCTCCCTATGCAACCTTACCTCCAGTGGGTCCGAGCTCGGGCTCAGAAGCTTGGGATGCCTTATGAAGCTGTGTTGCCAGTGATTGTGGAGCATACTGATGAAGAAGGTGTTCCTTATATAGTCCTTTATCCCTACATGCCTACCGGTCTTGGGGAATTAAAGAGATCCTAGATTCAGTTGAAAGAGGAGAGGGATACCTATAGGGAGAAGTATCATGAGCAAGAGAGGAGTATCTTGAAGCTCACGAGGCAACTTGAGAAGGAAAGGACGATCAATGACTACGTCAGCACGAAGGGAAAGAAACCATGGGATTTCTGATTTTTGCTTGTTTCTAGTTTAGATTTATTTTCAGTTTATTTATTTTGTAACGCCTTAAGGGAATTGTTAAACATTTTTACAAGTTTAATCTAATAAAGTTTGTCTATTTGTTGGTTTTCAAATTTAAATCTCCCAAAGTCTTTGAAATCATTTCATACGCATTCCATTATCATGCACCTCATTACAGGTATCATTACAGGTTTCTCATCTTCTTCGCTGTTTATTTCAGCACATAATGTCTTTTGAAATACCTACCGATCAAGCCATCAAAGCTCTTCAAGCACATAATGCTCAATTCCAAGAGATGTTCTTCAACTTGGCTAAAGGACAACAGCATTTGAAGACTCTCATCCTGAAGGAGAAGAAGAAGAAGAAGAAGAAGAAGAAGAAGAAGAAGAAAAAAGGTGGTTCTGCTGAATATGGGTCACAGATTTGGGAATAGGTTGCGACAGGAAGCTGATCTGTCTCATTCATCTAAAGGAGGGTAGAACCAAGAGGAAGAAAAGGGTCCTAGTCCTATAGTCTCTGATAATGACACTGATTTTAATGAAGAACAGTATCCTCCTGCTGAGGATAGGTACAAGAAACTTGAAGATCGTCTGAGTGCTATGGAGACTCAAAAGATCTCTGGGTTGGACTTTGGAGATCTGGGACTAGCATCTAGGGTGGTGATCCTGCACAAGTTTAAAGCTCTGGTCTTTGCCAAGTACGATGGAGCATCCTGTCCAAAACTCCATCTCCACTCGTATGTCAGAAAAATTCAACCTTACACTGCCGATAGAAATTGGTGGGTACATTTCTTTCAAGATAGTCTGTCAGGGACTCAACTTGAATGGTTTTATCAATTGGAAGGAGCTAATGTTCGCAACTGGGAGGACCTTTCTGCTGATTTTTACAAGCAGTACCAGTATAACACCGACCTTGCTCCCACGCGTACTCAACTTTAGGGTATGTCTATGGGTGCAAGCGAAAGTTTTAAGGACTATGCTCAGAAGTGGAGAGATCTGGATGGAAGTGTCCAACCCCCTCTGTCTGATAGGGAGTTGGTGGATATGTTTCTTGGGACTTTGTCTGGTCCATTTTTCAATCATTTGATCAGCAGTTCGTCATCTGGGTTTACTAAATTGATTTTGACTGGGGAGAGAGTAGAAGATGGTATCAGAAGTGGCAAGATACAGAAAGGTGTTTCATCAAGTACAGAAAAGAAGCTTTTCAGGGAAGAAGCTAGTGTAGTTTATAGCTCGAGGAGCCAAAACCGACCTGAACACCGCCAAGAAGTTAATGCGGTACTAATATCAAGACCCACCGTTGCCCCACAACGCAAGAATCAGCAAAGAATGGAGAGACCGCAAAGACAGTACACTCGGCTCAGTATGACCTTATCTCAAATTCTACCGCAATTGTTGAAGACCAACCTGGTAACTCTGAGGGAAGCCCTGAAGAATCCTAGCACCACATCTCCGCAGTATAATCCGAACGCCCGCTGCGCCTATCACTCTGATAGCTCGGGACATGATACGAACAACTATTGGGCTTTGAAGAATAAGGTGCAAGATTTGATTGAAGCTAAAGAAATTGAGTTTGACGCACCGGAAAAGCCCAACGTCATAACTGCTCCCATGCCCAAACATGATCAGGGAGTTAATGCAATTGAGGATGATGAAGAAGAGTCAGAGTTCGACAGATGGATCTACCCGACTACCAACGGTGGATTGAACAACTGGACGACGAAGGACTTTGTGCCCGTTTATTTTATTACACAGTAATAGACTTTTGTTTTTGAGATTTGTAACAGACAGTTTAAAACTTTATGGCCCGGTGCCTTTCTCGAGGCACTTTGGCTTTGTTTGTGAGGGCTTATTATTTGTCATTTTCATGTATCATCAATAAAGCATTGAACGTTTTCTTGCATTACAAATTTTGCGCTCCTTGTTTTTCTTTTCTATCTTGCACTTAATCAAAACAGCTATTGTCTTACACACACTCACATATCATAATGCAGATCCACATCCACTCTAGATCCCATTGATAACGACTCTGCTACTGCCAGTTATGACTTCGAAATCTGATCAACCAAGCCGAGGAAGAAGGTGAGGATGATTGTGAAGTGCCTGGAGATCTTGCTAGACTGTTACTACAGGAAGAAAGGGCCATACAGCCCCATGAAGAGCCAGTGGAATCAGTGAATTTGGGTACAAAATAAGACAAGAAAGAGGTCAAGATCAGTGTGAATCTGGAATCTAGTATCAAGCAGCGGTTGATACAGATGCTACGCGATTATGTTGAGATCTTCGCTTGGTCTTACGAAGATATGCCTGGATTGGACACTGACATTGTGGTACACCGTCTGCCAACTAAAGAAGACTGTCCTCTGTTAAAGCAGAAGGTTCACCGTATGCACCCAGAGATGTCTGAGAAAATCAAATCTGAGGTCATGAAACAGTTTGACGCCGGGTTTCTAGCTGTCACCTCTTATCCATAATGGGTTGCCAACATTGTTCCGGTGCCGAAAAAGGATGGTAAGGTATGGATGTGTGTAGACTATAGAGATCTGAACAGGGCGAGCCCCAAAGACGATTTCCCACTGCCTCACATCGATGTTTTGGTCGACAACACCGTGCAGCATAAGATCTTCTCCTTTATGGATGGGTTTTCTGGTTACAATCAGATTAAGATGGCTCCCGAGGACATGGAGAAGACAACCTTTGTTACGCAGTGGGGCACCTTCTGTTACAAGGTAATGCCTTTCGGGTTGAAGAATGCTGGGGTGACTTATCAGTGCGCCATGGTTGCCTTGTTCCACAACATGGTTCACCATGAGATTGAGGTTTATGTTGATGACATGATTGCAAGGTCCCAGACTGAAGAAGAACACCTTCACCATCTCCAGAAACTATTCGAAAGGTTGAAGATGTACAAACTAAGGTTGAACCCGAACAAGTGCACCTTCAGGGTAAGGTCTGGTAAGCTGTTGGGTTTCGTTGTTAGTGATAAAGGTATTCAAGTGGATCCTGCAAAGGTGAAGGCTATACAGGAGATGCCAGCTCCCCGAACAGAAAAAGAAGTCATAGGCTTTTTGGGACGTCTGAATTACATTGCCCAATTCATTTTGCACCTGACTGCTACTTGCGAACCAATCTTCAAGTTGTTGAAGAAAGATCAAGTGGTAAGACGGAATGATGAATTTCATATCGCTTTAGAAAGAATCAAAGAGTACCTCCAAAAGACACCTACCCTGGTGCCTCCAGTTGAAGGAAGACCTTTGATCTTATACTTGATAGTACTCGACAATTCGATGGGGTGCGTGCTGGGGCAGCATGACGAGTCTGGCCGAAAAGAGCACGCTATTTACTACCTTAGCAAAAAGTTTATCGACTGTGAGACCCGATACTCACTGCTTGAGAAAACTTGTTGTGCTTTGGCATGGGATGCTCGCCGGCTGAGACAGTATATGCTGACTCACACTACCCTGTTGATATCAAAGATGGACCCAATCAAGTATATCTTCGAAAAGCACGCCTTGTCCGGAAGAATAGCAAGATAGCAGATGATCTTAACTGAGTATGACATCCAATACACAACCCAAAAAGCAATCAAGGGGAGTGTGTTGGCAGATCATTTGGCGCATCAGGCCGTGGATGATTACCAGACCATGAATTTTGAATTCCCAGACGAGAACATCATGTTGGTAATCGACTATGAAGAACCTGGACCGGATGAAGGACCTGAGGAGGGATCCAGATGGTCTATGTACTTTGATGGAGCCTCAAATGCGTTGGGTAATGGAATTGGTGTCGTGATCATATCTCCTGAAGGTTGTCATACTTTGTTCACCGCCCGATTATGTTTTAACTGCACCAACAATATGGCGGAGTATGAAGCATGCATCATGGGCCTGCGTGCAGCTATTGACCTAAGGATTAAGTTTTTGAGTGTGTTCGGAGATTCCGCTCTGGTGATCAGCCAGATCAAAGGCGAGTGGGATACGAAGCACCCAAATCTTATTCCTTATAAAGAGTATGTATTGACGTTGCTTCCACACTTCGAGGAGATAACCTTTGAACATTTCCGCGGAGAGGAGAATCAGTTAGCGGACGCGCTAGCTACCATGTCTTCTATGTTCAAGGTTAGGTGGGACAATGAAGCTCCCCAGATTACTATCGAGAGGTTGGACGAACCCGCACATTGCTATGACATTGAGACTGAAGAAGTAGCAGATAAACCCTGGTTCCACGAGGTAAAGAGGTATCTTGAGGATCAAGAGTACCCCGAAGGTGCATCTGTTAATGATAAGAAGTTTCTGAGGAGATTCGCGGTGAAGTTTTTCATCAATAATGGTATCTTGTACAAGCGTAATCATGACTCAACCTTACTGCGATGTATGGACAAGAACGAGGCAGAAAGGATTATGGCAGAGTTACATGAGGGTACTTTCGGAACTCATTCCAGTGGACATACCATAGCGAAGAAAATCCTGCGGGCGGGATATTATTGGTCTACTATGGAAGCCGACTGTTATCAACATTCTCGAACCTGTCATAAGTGCCAAGTCTATGTTGATAAGGTGCATGTACCTCCGGTCCCTCTGAACGTCTTGACAGCTCCTTGGCCTTTTGCAATGTGGGGCATCGATATGATTGGCGAGATCAGACCTACTGCGTCCAACGGGAATCGTTTCATCCTGGTGGCTATTGATTACTTTACAAAGTAGGTTGAGGCAGCTTCCTTTGCTATAGTAACCAAGAACGTCGTGGCACGGTTCATCCGACACAATCTAATCTGTCGATATGGTGTACCAGAGAGGATCATCACGGACAATGGTACAAATCTCAATAATACGATGATCACCGAGCTCTGCAAACAGTTTAAGATACAGCATCACAACTCTTCTCCTTACCTCCAAAGATGAATGGGGTTGTTGAAGCGGCTAATAAGAATATCAAGAAGATTGTGCAGAAGATGACGGTGACATACAAAGACTGGCATGAGATGTTACCATTCGCTCTTCATGGGTACCGTACCTCAGCGCGGACGTCAATAGGGGCAACACCCTACTCATTGGTGTATGGCATGGAGGCGGTCTTTCCCATTGAAGTACAAATACCCTCTCTTCGGATTATGAAGGATGCAGGTTTGAGCAAGGAAGATTGGATCCAGACCCGGCTTGATCAGCTGAAATTAATCAATGAAAAGAGACTTACTGCTATTTGTCATGGTCAGACGTATCAAAAGCGGATGATCAAGGCATTTAACAAGAAAGTCAGACGACAAGAGTGCCAAGTTGGGGATCTGGTGATCAAGCGCAGGTGATCCCAGGGGGAAATGGACCCCTACATACGAAGGGCCATTTGTGGTTAAGAACATTTTCTCAGGAGGAGCTATGATTCTAACCACCGTGGATGGTGACGACCTTCCTCACCCCGTCAATGCAGACATAGTGAAAAAATACTACACATAATCAAAGACCCGCTAGGTCGACTGGTCTAGGCAAAAATAAGGGCTTCCCGGCGAACCAAAAGGGTTCGGGCAAAAATAAGGGATGAAAATGAAAAAAATATGTACACCCGGCAAGTCAAAGACCTGAAAAGGCGACTTGGGAAAAAAAGGGTATCCCGGTGGACTGAAAACCCGAAAGGGCAGTCCAGGAAAAAATCAGGGATCAAAGCGTAACACTATGTCTTATTGGATCATCTTGCAACCAGACTTCAGTATCGACTATCAAGCTCGGACGACACTAATAAATCTGATCTACCTTCAACCAAGTAGCAAAGTGATGAGATGCTCGAAGATATAAAGGCAATAGCAGAGTTGGAACCCAGTGGGATTGTTCACATAGCTGTCTTTCTTTATTTTTCACAAATTGTATAACTTCTATCTTTCGGCGGTGTTATCTTACTAGGACGTCAGCCTCTTGTACGAAAATGCCTATTTACAGGCCAACTTCAAAATCAATACAATTCATTTTCAAAGAAATTTCAAATTGTTTTTCTTTTTCTGTTTTGTTTTGCAAGAATGTCCAATGGTTCATTTTTTATATATGCATTTGAAAATAATTGATGCTCATAAATATTTACATGCGAAACAAAAGACGATTACTCGTAATATCAGGAACAGGGGCAAACAAGAAAATGTCCAAACCTTACAGTTGCTCTGTCCACCAGGTAAAGGGATAGGCCTAGATGGAGAATACGACCAAAAGTGCATACACTCCCCACAAAGCAAAAGGTATCTAAAAACGTTGATTCTCCCCAAGCAGAGTTTATCTATCCCCAACAATGGAAGATCATCCCCAGTGGAGTTTATTTCTTCCATAAGCAGAAACTCAATCCCCAATAGGGATCATTATCGCCAGCAACAGTAATTCATCCCCAGCCAAGGTTATTTCTACAAATCAGCGGATCTTCAGACAGAGTATCTCCTCCCCACAGGATCATTCTCTCGTAGGATTATTATCCAGCAGGATTATTCTCAAATCATCCTCGGTCGTTATCTCCAGCGAGTGAAACTCTTATTCTCCAGCAGCAGTCCGGGATTTATTTTCCCCAGCTAGAGAACATCATAAAAAACATAGCATAATCCATACATCATGACATGCACATAAGCATCATACAATGCAATCTCATTTATTTTGAGAACATCATTGCTCGATACATGTCATGCATTACATACGACTAACTCTTTACCGTTCAGGAAAAAAGATACAATCAAATTCTCACCAAGTTCAAGCTATGAAGCCCGGATCCGACCGGATAGTATCTTGATTTCTACATCATATTGTGAAGCTCGGAGAACGACCGGATAACAGTATCAAATACCGCGAAGCCTGGAATCGACCAGATAATGGTTTATCTCTAAGCTATGAAGCCCGGATGCAACTGGAAAATAGTTTAATCCCCAACAACTTATTGTGAAGCCTAGATTATGACTAGATAGAAATATAAGTTACTGTGAAACCTGGATTACGACCAGATAGCAGTACAAAGATACCACGAAGCCTAGATTCGACCAGATAGTGGTATATCATAAACACAAGCCGTGAAGCCCGAAAATCGACCGGATAACAGCTTAACAAGTTATTGTGAAGCCTGGATTACGACCAGATAGCAATACAAGACCATGAAGCCTGGACTCGACCAGATAATGGTAGAAGACGTTGTGAAGCCTGGATTACGACCAGATAGCAGCCAAGAATACTACGAAGCCTGGAGTCGACCAGATAGTGGTATATCTTTAATGCAAGTTATGAAGCCCGGATTTGATCGGATAATATCTTGATTTCTCCAAACACCATGAAGCCTGGATTCGACCAGATAATGGTATGAGACATCGCGAAGCCTGGATTACAACCAGATAGCGGTAAAAGACACTGAAGCCTGGATTACGAACAGATAACAGTAAGGGACATTGTGAAGCTTGGATTTCGACCAAATAGCAGTTTACCTGGCCAATTACTATGAAGCCCGGAAATCGACCAGATATTAGTAGGCCTTAAAGTCAAATGGAAGCTCGGATGCGAATGGATAACCACTTGATTTCTTCTGAAGCCTGGAATACGACCAAATAAGAAGTAAGGTATTGTGAAGCCTGGAATCGACCAGATAGCAGTACAAGAACACCATGAAGCCTGGATTCGACCAGATAATGGTATAAAACATCGTGAAGCCTGGATTACGACCAGATAGCGGTAAAAGACACTGAAGCCTGGGATTACGACCAGATAACATTACAAGACACTGTGAAGCTTGGATTTCGACCAAATAGTAGTTTACCTGGATAATCACTAAAAAGCCCAGAGTCGACCGGATATTAGTGTGCCCTAAATTCAAGTTGAAGCCTGGATGCGACCGAATAGCAACTTAATTCCTTCTGAAGCCTGGATCACGACCAGATAAGAATCTAGAAATTGTGAAGCCTGGATCACGACCGGATAGCAAGTTTAATCTCATCTCCCAAGTAAGTCACTATAAAGCCTGGATTACGACCAGATAGCAGTTGGTCTTATCACTATGAAGCCTGGATTACAACCAGATAATAGTTCATTTTCACCTCTTCAACCAAAATATGATTCCCCAGTAGAATAACAGGCGACCGAAGCTTCTAAAATTCAACTTTTCCTCAAGACAGAGACTAGCATTCCCCAGCGAAGTCCTCCTCAACAACAGGTATGCAAGCTCTCGCTAAGGAATCTCTTATGTGATCGACACTCTTTCGGATGGCATCTTTAAGCCCATCCTCTATCATCAATCTCCAAATGGCATCTATAAGCCCATTCCCGATATCACAAGACAAATACCACTTCATGCGAGTGCAAATTTCTTGGGCACTCTAGTGTTCAATCATCTTCCACCTTCGGATCACGAAAGGCCGACAAGCCAATCTACATCCTCAGGTTTAAGAAGATTGAACAGGAGCAGCTGTTGTACCTCAAAATTTTCCCTCCCATATTTCTCAAAACATTTCAAGAAAGATCCTTAAGTTGCCCAAGGAAGTCCAAGGGTTAACCAGACAAACTCTCTCCTAAGGCAGTCTACCTCAAATTAGGGTTTCATGTTGCATAAAGATACTTGAGTCCAAGGGATCCCAAATGCTCACTGTTGTCCTAATATGTTCTCAATATCATCCATGTCAAATTTCAAGCCTTGCAGAGGAAGTTTGCTCAGTCAACTGCTCAAAGGCCTGAAAATCGACTATGTTAGGGCAAAAGTCAAATGTGACCCACATACAGTAAAACTTCAAGATTTTTGGTCAACATCCTCATTTTGAAGTATTATTCATCATTTGATCAAGGGTTGATCATGATTCCTCAAGGATTGCTCACAATTCATCAAAACCCAAAAGTTGCTAAATTAGGGTTTTGTAGGAAAAGTCAACTCAACTTTGACCAAGCATAACTTTCTCATAATTTATGAGAAATGACCCATACAAAGCTCATTTTGAAGAGGATACAATTCCCTACAATTCATCTTCAGCTCCCAAGTTAAAAATATGCACTCACAGGAAGTTATGAATTTGGACATTATAGGTCATTTTGAAAAGTCAACAAAAACACCTTTTTTGTAAAAGCTTCATACATGAAGATGGAGGACTCAATTGATATGAGACCAAAAGGGTTGCTTATAGGACATCTTAAGCTTTCTAAAAAGTCCTAGAACACCTTCAAAGAGTCAAAATTGAGGATGTTATGCATTGGTGAAGTTGACCTTTTTTGCAAAATTGCCAAAAGTCAAAAGTGCCTCAAATTGCAATTTTTGTCAAATGGGCCCAACTTTTTGCACTTGTTTTGAGTTTGTAACACGGTCCAAGAGCCCTAGCTCTTTCCACTTGTCTTTATCTTATTTTTTCTATTTATTTTGATTTTTTTATTTTAATTAAATCAAATTAAATCAAAATAAATCATAGAAATATCCAAATCATTCAAACCTTAAGATTTGATGCATGTTTCGGGCCCCTTATACAGCTAGCAAGTGAATCAAATCGTGTGAAGCATGGTTGTGCACAAAAAGATTGGTTTTGGCCTATTTTTGGAAAGATTTTCATGAAGATCAAATCAAAATCAAAAATCATAATTGACAAAGATTGAGAACACATTTGCAACCCTAATTCGTTCCTTGGTATATAGTGGACAATTGCAGACAAAAAACACAAGGTTGGGAGGCGTGGAGAGGAAGAACAAAACTTGAAAAAACTCAAGAAAAGTGTTGATCTGATTTTGTACTTCTAGGCAGTTTCAAGACTCCTAAGCCATCTCTTTCATTTCCTGGACACTCAAGGAAGCCATAGCAATCAAAAGCAAGTCTTCTCGCGCGCTAGAACTCGCTGTAAGTGGTCCACGGTTTGTCACTATTTTCAAAATCAAATCCCTTCGTTCTTGTATCTTTATCATGTTTTAATAGCATATTTGGAACCCCTAACGTGTTTGCAAGCTCATGGTGACAATTAATTGCATTTTTGTTGGCTATATAGAGAAACACCATTGCTAGGGTTTCTTTGTGTGTTTTGGGTTTTTTCTGTACAGGCCAAATTGGTCCATAAAAAGGGTGTCATGATGATCACATGGTCAGGATGATTGGATCTAAATCATTAGATTTCGTTTATCATGCCTATGTGAGGTTTTGAAATATGCAGGGTTTATGGCTACAGACATTTGTCCGTAGGTAAAAGTCTCTGAATTTTACCAACGGAGAGAGGAGGAAGACGACATGCGTGGCACCCTCCCATTTGACCATTTGAATTCTGGCATGCATGTTTTTGTTTGTCCCCCACTAACTCACATTATTACATATTATCACTTATTATTATTTCATATACAACAAACGCGTCCAGCTCAGTTGGTGTGAAGGTGAGTTGAAAAGCCATAGGACCTGGGTTCGAATCCCAGGTCCCCCCATAAATTTCATGTTATTTTTGCTTGCATAATCAGGCACATGCACAGGCATGAAGACCACCATGTGCCCTCAAGGCTCAATCATTGGATCTCTAGGAAGCCAGATCTGAAGGCCATCATGTGATGATACACCAAAAGCCTTGGTCAACGCACAACGCTGGATCCAGGAAGTCAACATGGATCAGAATTCTTGGGCCCAAAGCTTGCTATTAACACCCCTCCAAATTGCTAACAAACAGGCCCATCTTCTTTTTCTTTTCTTTCATATTCTCTTTATTTGATTTATTTAATTATTTTTACTAACACACAAAATTAATTCTTTTTTATCAAAAAATCATAAAAATAATTTTTCATCAAATTAGATTTAGTTTTTTTTCAAAAATTAATTTAATTAGTTAATTTAATTTTTCCTTTTATTCCTTTTCCTTTAATTCCTTTTATAAATAAATTAAAATCAATTAGAAGAATTAGGGTTTTTGCCTAATTTAATTTTTATTTCTCTTTTCTCAAAAAATCAAAAAATATAAAAATAGGTAAAATGTAAATTATTTTCTTTAAATTAATTTAATTAGTAATTAGGTACATATTTAATTTAAAACCTTATTTTCTTAAAATAATCAAAACAACCAAAATATGACTTTTCTTGTAATTAGGTTAGACGGGGTCAAAACCCTAATTTCCTTTCGTTCTCCATTCGTCACGCATTTATTTTATTTTACAATATTGATGTAACTGCTCACAGGATGTAATAGATTAATTAGGACTTTTTCTTTTCAGTTATCGTTTTAGCGGGTTTTTGGCTATGTAAATTAATACCTGAAGCCTTGTAATAGCGTAGCTTTATTTTCCGCATTTTAATTCTCGCAAATATTAACTGTTAGATGTATGATAATAGGATTGCATGACAAGAATGTATGTTAATTTTAAAATGGTTAGCAAACCCTAAATGTGCAAAGATAATAACTTGAAATTGAATCACTCGCACATGCGCACTCCTAAGGTATACTCTCACTTCGGTTGCCTTCGGTAAACGATCATTAAGTATAGGGTATTTTAGTGGTCGCTCTCTTGTCTAAACAAAGATCAAAGTCCCGTTCGGAAAAGTTGCCTCGGATATGTTACCTCAAATATTGATCTTAAGACATTAGGGTTATTACTAAGACGTCCTAACATTGCTTTAGTGATCGTACGTCCCTTTCGAATTTACCCTTAAAACTCCAACGACAGTGTTACCTACTCATTAATGGTGGGGTAGCATTGTCTAAAGGAAACAAGAACAGAAACATTCTCTTTTTTGAGTAGGTAGATGCTAGTAGGTACTTGCTCAACACGAACTTTTTACACCATACACCTTCAAACAAACTTCTCAAACTAAAGTTTTCAAAACAACTTCGTAACACTCTTGAAGACAGAAGCATGGGTTAAATTGAAGTAAAACAAAAACTTTTTTTCAAATCAAACACACATAAACAATTTTGAAAATGATGAGCAAGTACCTAAGATCCCGTAGAAAACTACAGATAGAAAGGGTGTTAATACCTTCCCTTTCTATAATCTACCCCCCGTACTCAAAATCTCGAAAAAGGAATTTTTCTGTGCTTTTTTCCTTTCCAGTTGGTTAAAATAAAAGTCGGTGGCGACTCTTGCTTACCGCGACATTTTGTGAACAAAAAATGCAAAACGCAAACCAGCATTTAAACAGTCTGGTTCTGTCACCGTATCACACATGGCATTGGAGGCACCATCAAAAAAAAGCGTCCAACGTGATCCCGGCTCGGGTCCTTCGTCTGGCTCTGGCATATTACAATCCCGAATATACACAATTTTCTCATCTGGAAAATTAAACTTCATCGGTTCATAATCATTCATGGGCTGATGAGCAAGATGGTCGGCTAGTACACTACCCTTAATTGCTTTTTGAGTAGTTTATTGGATATCATATTCGGTGAGTATCATCTGCCAACGGGATACCCTGCCTGTAAGAGCTGGCTTCTTGAAAATGTACTTGATTGGATCAATTTTGGATATCAAGTAGGTGGTGTGAGTTAACATGTATTGCCTCAAACGTTTGGCGACCCAGGCAAGTGCAGAACAAGTCTTTTCCAGCAATGAGTACCTCGACTCGCATTCTGTAAACTTTTTACTCAAGTAGTAAATAGCCTGCTCTTTCTTCCCTGTCTCATCATGCTGACCGAGGACACAACCCATTGAGCTTTCCAACACAGTTAGATACATGATTAGTGGCCTTCCTTCCACTGGTGGCATGAGTATCGGAGGTTCCTGCAAATACTCCTTTATTTTGTCAAAGGCCTTCTGACAATCCTCATTCCATTTCACTGTTTGACTTTTCTTCAAAAACTTGAACAAAGGTTCACAGGTGGCTGTGAGATGAGAAATAAATCTAGAAATGTAGTTTAACCTTCCCAAGAAATCACGTACTTCCTTCTTTGTCCTTAGTTCAGGCATTTCCTATATCGCTTTTACCTTGGCCGGGTCCACCTCAATACCTTTTTCACTTACAATAAAACCCAACAGCTTGTCAGATCTCACCCTGAAGGTGCACTTATTCGGATTCAACCTCAGCAAGAACTGCCTCAGTCTCTTGAACAATTTTTCCAGATGAACAAGATGTTCCTCTTCCGTATCAGACTTAGCAATCATATCATCCACATATACCTCAATCTCTTTGTGAATCAAACCATGAAAGAGATTGACCATGGCGCGCTGATGTGTTGCCCCGGCATTTTTCAAACCAAACGGCATCACTTTGTAACGGAACGTTCCCCAAGGCGTGATAAATGTTGTCTTCTCCATATCCTCCGGAGCCATCTTAATTTGATTGTAACCCGAAAAACCATCCATGAACGAAAACACTTTAGAATGAGAAGTATTATCGACCAACACATCAATATGCGGAAGAGGGAAATCATCTTTAGGGCTGGCCCTGTTCAAATCCCTATAATCCACGCACATCCTGACCTTACCATCCTTCTTGGGCACAGGAACAATATTTGCAATCCATGGCGGATAATTGATGACCTTTAAGAAATTTGCATCCAACTGCTTCTGGACCTCCTCCTTGATCTTCTTGGACATCTCAGGATGAGTTCTTCGGAGCTTTTGCTTGACAGGGGAACAACCTTCTTTGAGTGGTAGTCGATGCACCACTATGTATGTATTCAATCCAGGCATATCCTCATAAGACCAAGCGAAGATATCAGAATACTCACGGAGTAGCTCAATCAATCTGACCTTTATACTTTCTTCGAGATCTGCCCCTATCTTGACTTCTCTTCTTACCTCTTTTGTGCCAATATTCACCACCTCGATTGATTCTTGATTCGGATGGATAACCTTCTCCTCTTGTTTTAACAATCTTGCTAATTCCTCAGGAAGATCACAATCCTCATATGCTTCTTCTTCAGCTTGATAAATAGGAGTATCAAAGTCATAATGAGCCATAGCATAGTCGTTATCAATGTGATCGGTGGTGGAAGTCCATCTGCATGAATGATATTTTGGCATTTTTTAGTGACAGTGTGTGAAAAGAGAAACATTTCCATTCAAATAAAAAGAAATAAAAAATAAATGGATCAAAATTTTGAATGCAAAAAACGTCCTTTATTTCATGATAAACTTGAAAATAAACATGGTGGCCCTACACAAATGATCCACCACGCCTTGGGCAGAGCGTAGGAATTATGATATGATAATAAAAGAAAACAAGAAAATTACTCCTCAGCGCTTGAAACTTGGATAACATCCACAGAAGTCCAATTGTTGAGTGTCTGGCCTGGAATACTCGGACGTGTCCTTATTGTGTAGCACAAGGACGGGAAAACTTCACAGGAGTAGATAAACTAGATGCTCTGGGAGTTGCACTCTGCTGACCTGGGCTAAAACCAAGACCAAATTTATCAAATTTTGGGGTAACGTCCAGCATCTGACCCCAACCTTCAGGGTTACCACTTTCCACCATAGCTCTCGCATCCTTGAGAGAAGACATAATAGTTTCAGGTTTCCTTTTCTGCTCTGGAGGAGGAAAATTGACAGCATGAACTGTCTCAAATGCTTGAAACGGAGTCTCATGTATCTCGCCTTTAACTTTAACATAGCGGAACAATGTCAAATGACTCACGATGTACTCTTCCTCGCCGCACACAATTATCACCTTTCCCTTTGCAGGATACTTGAGTTTCTGATGAAGAGTAGAAGTGATTGCCCCTTCTCTATGAATCTATGGTCGCCCCAACAAACAACAATACGCTGGCTGTATATCCACCACAAAAAATGTAGCCGTGAAGGTGCAAGGACCAACCTTGATTGGTAACTCCAACTCCCCAAACACTGACCTTCGAGACCCATCAAACGCCTTCACCATCAAATCACTAGGGCGCAGCTCCAGTCCAGAGTAATCAATCTTCATCAATGTTGACTTCGATAGTACATTCAAGGAAGATCATGTATCCACCAAAACCCGGGATAAAGTAGTGCCCCTGCACTCCATTGAAATATACAACGCTTTGTTATGGTCTGGCCCCTCCGGAGGAAGATCAAAATCGGTGAAGCCCAGGCCGTTCCCAGCAGATATGTTAGCACAAACATTCTCAAACTGATTGACTGTTATCTCATGTGGCACGAACGCATTCTTTAACAATTTCATGAAAGCATTTCTGTGAGGTTCTGAATAAATCAACAGAGACAAGATATACATCTTAGAAGGAGTATGGCTCAGATGATCAATTATGCTATAATCACTCTTTCTGACAATTTGCATTAACTTTTCAACCTCATCGGGAACTGAAGAAGCTTCTGGTATCGGAATTGGTTGAGTCACATTGGCTGGCGTAACCCTTGGATTACCAATCATCGCCTGTTGTTTTCCTTTTTCTCTTGCAGAAGTATCTGCCGCATCTTGCACATTGGAAGGACCAAATATCCTCCCGCTTCTAGTCATTCGACCCACACCAGAAAAGTTATGAACTTCCCCTTCATTATCTTCAGCATGTTCTTCCTCAGACGAATGGGTACTTACCTCCTGCTTTACCCCATGGTAATAAACATCAGCACCGTAATGCCATGGGATGGCCTTCTCACTGGTATACAGCATGGGACCAGGTACCGTAATCATCAAAGGAGGTACCCTAGATGGAGTAGGAATGTGCACATGGGTGTAAGGAATAGATACCACAGCAACATCTTCTTCGGTAACCTTACGGTAGCTAGGTTTTCTATCAAACTGCAAGGAACCATCTTTTATCAACAACTGGATACCGGCTTTTAAATCATCACAGCCCTTCGGTTACTCTCTACACTTGGCACACTCTGAAGTACAACCCGAGAAAATAGAATTGTCAAGCAAATACCTCTTAACATACCACAACGGAGTAGTTACTTGTTCCACATTCATGATTAAATTCAACACTTCACCGCTATCATCAATCATATTAACAACACCCCCTCCATGCCTAGGCATCGGGTTCTGAGTAACATTCGGACCAGTCACTGGAGTAAACTCAATTTCCTTAGCATCCAACAAGTCTTGTATTTTGCACTTCAAAGAAAAGAAATTGTCAGTAGAATGACCAACTCCGCCTGAATGGAATTCACATCTTGCGTTAGCATCATAGTTAGGAGGAAGTCTTACGGGTGATGGTGGCATATTTCTTAAACCGATCAACTTCAAATCGAGCAAATGGTGGAGTGCTTCAGTAAGAGATACTGGCAAGGGATCAAATTTTCTCGGCTGTCTCTGTTGTTGATTATTATACTGACGGGGAGCATCTTGCTTTCTTTGTTGTTGAGGCACTGTATTCGGTCTCTGCTGCGGAGGAGCATTAACAGGAATAGAAACAGCATTGATTTGTTGGTGTTGACGATCCCCTCTTCTTCCTCAATGAGAGTAAACTGCACTTGTGTCGCCTTCCTTTTTCTTAGGGTAAGTGTTGAATGATTTCTTACTGCCCCCTGATGAGCCACTAGAACCTCCAATCTGAATTTCCCCAATTTCAAACCTACCTCAATTCTTTCACCAGCCATAACCAAGTCTGCAAATCCTGCCGAAGTACTTCCTATCATGTGCTCATAGAATGGCCCTTGCAGGATACTCATAAACATATCAATGAGTTCTCTTTACATGAGTGGAGGTTGAACCCTCGCAGCCAACTCACGCCACTTCTGAGTGTATTCCTTGAAAGATTCTCTTGGTCCATGTGAAAAATTATGTAACTGAGTGCGATTAGGCGCCATATCCACATTGTACTGATAATGCTTGACAAAAGCCCAAGCAAGATCATTCCAGTAACGAGGGTTTTCTCCAACTTCATATACCACTCCAGGGATGCCCCAGATAGGCTATCCTGGAAAAAGTGAATCAAAAGTCCCTGATCCTCAGTATGTACCGACATCTTTCGGAAATAAGCAGTTGCATGAGTAACACTAAATGACTTTCCGTTGTACTTTTCAAATACCGGAGGCTTGAACTTTGGAGGAACTTTCACCCCAGACACCAACCCGAGATCATTAGCATCCATACCAAGGACTCCTTGCCCTTCCACATCCTTCAAATGTTCTTCCAACAGCCGATACTTCCTATCCTCAACCTGAACTTTCGGCTCTGAATGCCGAACAGAAAACTGATCTTCATCCTGCTCAAAGTCATAATCCTGCTCCTGATAGCCCCTTACACCGCCCTTATTATCTCTTTTATTCCCCACAAAACGAGGTCCTGGAGACGGGGGAAACTGCCCTACGTTGCGCACAAAAGGGTTTCCAGGCATCCCGTGAAAATTTCCAGCAGGTTGATCTTGCACATCACCCAATCCTACAGAAATGTCCTGATAAAGCCCTTGATTTCCACCATCCCCTGGATAGCGGCACTGGTTGTTGACAATGGCAGCCAATTCCTCCTGTCGGCGATTCACGTTGGTAATGACCTCCATGAACTGGGTCATCTGAGTAGCCATCTGGGCCCTCATTTCAGCGAGTTCAGCTTGAACTTGTTCCATCTGTCTTGGCAAATTGTTTCTGGTGGAATACCGATGAGTAGTCGTCTTGAATTTTGAATAAGAAAAACAGAAGAATAAGAATATTGTCTTGAGATAACCTGTAATGTTATGAAATGCATGATGTGCATGATATGTTTGTCATTTCCCGGTATTCAAGAGTCCTTTTATTCATCAATCACGGCGTGCAACCAAAGATCAAACATACAATCAAGGGAAAAAGGACAAAAAGACAAACACTTCAATTATTTACAAACAAAAGAAACGATGTTCAAGTGACTTAGGACATTTAAGAGTGTAACGATAAACAACAAAATACATGTTTCAAAGTAAACTTAACAAAAAAAAACTGAATAATAAACAAACAATGGTCCCTTCCAACAATCCTCTTCAAGCCTGGCTTCAAGGTGTTGGCAAAGCCTGGCTTTCTCCTTCAAAATTTGTGATGCGACTACTTTACCTTCTTGAAACCAATCCTCTGCGACACGCCTCTGGGCTACTTAATTCTTAAGCTGAGTGTATCTTTGTCTTTGAGATGTTTCTCCAAGTTTTGAATCTTCTTCATGTAGCTATTCTCAGATGCGTGAAGCTTCTGGCACTCTTGCTGGGTCTTACTCAACTCTTCTTCCATTTCAGCACGAGATATCTTCCTAAAACTGGTTGCATCAGAAGTTTCCCCTTGAGCTTCTTTGAGTTTTCGAGCTAAGTCGGCCCTTTCTTGATCTACCCAATAAAGTTTCATCCTTGCCTTACGGTCTTTTGCACGAAGTTGAATGTTCTCGACATGAACCTGGGTGAACATCTCGATAGGCACCGTGTTACTCAGAACAGTAGGAGGTTGCTCACATATAGGAGCCGACCTTGCAAACGGTAACTGTAAAATCTTAACCTTGTCTCTAATCCATTCCAAGTAAGGAACTCTAGCAATAGGAACCTTCTTGCCCAAAGTAGTTCTATCCTTTTTGTGAATTCCCTTCCAAGCACTTGTCACTCCTTTCAACATCAGAGGATCGCTTCCTCTAGCAAAATACATTGATTCAGACACCTCTTCAACCTTTGGCGGTCCATCCATTGCATATCCCAATTGACGATAAGCAAGCATAGGATTATAGTTGATACACCCTTTAGTTCCTATGAGGGGAACATTAGGGAAATCTCCGCAGCTAGTGATAATACTTCATACTTCCCCCATGTCATAATTCCACCGGATATCAAATGAAGTAAGGTTGACAAGTCTTGATGACCATTGGAGAGAATGCCTGGTATCCATGAAAGGGCCACTTACGGGTAGGTGTAACTTAAACCATTGATACAACATCGAATGACATAAACTTATGTTACCTCCTTTCCATGCCTGAAATGAATGGTGTAAAGAGTATCTGCCAAGAGTGTCGGCACCGGGTTCTTGTTTCTAAAAACACAAATAGCCGTCAAATCCACAAAATTTCTCTTGCGGGGGAAGAGGATGATCCCGTATATCATGAGAGAAAACAGAGAGTTGAAGTCACTCCAATTCCCCTTCTTTGCCCAGTCTTCAGCTTTCTTCACCAAGAAATCCAAATAAAACCATGTAGTATCCTCGCTTGATTTCCAATTGTCTTTCACCTCTTTCCAACCCAAATGAAGAATTTTAGCAATAACTTCGAACTTCGGCTTCTCCGGCACTTGGACAAAAGGGACTTCATCGGACAACTTGATATTAAGTAGGTACGTGTACTCTTCTAGTGTGGGAACCAGTTGATAATCTTGAAAAGTAAAACACTGTAATTCCTTGTCATAGAACTGGAAGAGGGTGATCAAAGCCATTGAGTCAACTGGAGTGTTAAGGATTAGTAACAAATTGCCATAATTTTTATTAAAATTATTCAGAACATCACCCTTCAGATAAGAACTTAACTCTTCAATTCGGACACATCAATAGTAGGAATCTGATAAGAGAATGTATGCTTGGTGGGCTCTTCAACACGAACTGAATCAAACTCATCTGACGGGAGGCCAGCCATTTTTGATGGAAAGAAGACTCTTGAATGTCCCTGGAAGATGACATGCGCATGCTAGTTATTTTTTTATACATCATTTTTTAGAAATAAATATGGTATGATGCAACACAAAGTCACCAACAGTACCTGTACTTGTATGAAAAGTTTTCCCGCCCTCTCACAGGTGTAGTCTAGGTCAGGGTAAGGTTAAAAGCCAAATCAGAGTACAAGATCTCAAATGTCGGTATCATCATACGATAACACCTATCTGAACTACCTCTGATGTCATGGGTCTCATAGTCAGATATACAAAGCATCCGCCTCATAGCTGCCATGGCCACTCTATTCCTAGTTCCTATGGAATTCACTCACAGCCTAGGTACGAGGCCTTTTACCTCATGGAACAACCCACCCACCAAGAAATCCATAATCCAAACAGTCCAGCCAAATCCAGTATGCAGAAAGTAAAGCGCACATAGGATGAAATGCAAACAGATAAATATGAAAAGCGGTAAAATAAACACCCAAAAAGAAAACAAACAAGAGCTAGGATCGACTCCGGGATGGACCAGTAAAAGGTCAATCTGTCCCCAGTGAAGTTGCCAGCTGAAACCAACCGGCCGGAACCTGTCATCTGGATGTAATGAAACACCAATGGAGTCTCCACCGAACGTCTTTTATCCCGCCGAAAAGGAAAGGTAAACATCGAGAAAACCTGAAAAGGGAGAAATCACGGTCTTTCGACCGAGAGATTGGGTAAGGGATTCTGTTACGCAAGGGGAAGGTATTAGCACCCCACACGCCCGTAGTACTCTACGGTATCCACTCTTGTTGTCTAATCTAATGGGTGTGGTCAAATCCTATGTCTATGGCTTAAAGCTAAAAAGGGAATGCATGCGAAAGAAAAGAAGAAGACAATGTAGGGAAAATAAAATTTATGCTCGGTTGGGCCCTACCCCTTTTCCTACGTATCCCTTTTAAGGAATCAGAGCAGCCGTAGTTCGGCTTATGTATTTTGATTAGTTTATGTTTTTTAGTTAAGACAACAAAAAAATAGTCAAGATGGAAAAACATCAAATGAAACAACAAACAAAATGAGATGGTAAAAACATCGGCTAAAAGGTAGTAAGGTATCATGGCAAAGATGGCGAAACATCAATAAATCGGGTGACAAAACATCACACCTAACATTGATATTGAGAATCAAAGTAGGATAACAAAAATGTGTGATGGAGAAACATCAGCTTCAAACAAATGTGCAACGGCGAAACATCGGCTTCAGGATAACAACATGGCAAGGATTGCAAAACATCAATAAATAGAATGACAAAACATCACACCTAACAATGATATTGAGAATCAAAGTAGGATAACAAACATGTGCGATGGTGAAACATCGGCTTCAAACAAATGTGCGATGTCAAAACATCGGCAAACCAGGTTTAAAAACAAAGCCAGGAGGTGCAAAAACAAATAGGATTGTTTGTATCTTTTACCTTGAAGAAGGGTTTGAGTTTATTAGAGGTGTTTTATGATTTGCCAAGAAAAAAAATTTTGTTTTAAGATGCAAAATGCAAAGGAAAGAGAAAACAACTAAGGGATACTATCCTAATCTCTATCCCTAATGTTATCATACAACGATTGACCCTAAGGTTGAGGATAAAGAAAAATCCTACCCTATGTTAGCATACATGGATTCATATCTTAGTCAACATGTCAAAGGAAGCTTAACAAAACTATCCTATAGGGAACAGGCACTCAGAGTGAAGTCGTCATCTCAATTTCTAAATTGGGTGACTCATCGATTAACAATTAAAGAAGAAAAACAATAAACATCCTATAGGGAACATGCACTGAGAGCGAAGTTGTGATCTCAATTTCTAAATTGAGTGACTCATCGATCAACAATTAAAGAAGAATACAATAAACATCCTATAGGGAACATGCATTGAGAGCGAAGTCGTCATCTCAATTTCTAAATTGAGTGACTCATCGATCAAAAAGCAAACACAACATATGTATCAAACAAAAACAGAGGGCCTCCTGACATATATTAGCAACAGAGGTCCCATCATTCAACATAGAACTATGAAAGTAGAAGAAAGGAAATAGTGCAATACCAAACGGATAATTATCCGTAGCAACTGAGCAAGAATAAAAGAAACCCAGAGAACTTCGAGCAAGCTGGCATCAACAGACAAATCAAGTCAGAAATTACGCCATCAGGATGTAAGTATTGAGATTTTCAGATATAAACAGATCCCATGGGAAATGAATGGCATTCATAATCATATATACACATCCTGTATAGATTATCAAATATTCCAAACACAAGAGCAGTGCCAATATAATAAGTTGTGTTCACAAATAAAGTGAAACACAGTAGCCTCAAGTCAAAAATGGAAAACTTTCTCAAAGTACCTCGCACATTCAACAACCAAGTTAGTATTCCCATAAATTGAATGATGACTCACATAAGGGATGGATGATGACACCATGATGAAATGAGAAAACATGATAGCAACCATCAAACATTAGTCATGATAGACAAAAGGAAACAGGCATATGCACAATTTGGTCAAAAGAATCAGAGGAATGTTGCTCCTTTCTATCACCATGTTGAGTTGACAAATGAATATCAATCAAGGATCATGGGAGCTTGAGAAGAATACAATCAAAGACCATGAAATTCAGTAGCAAACACAATTCAATCATACTCAATTAATTCATCACAACTCACAAGCATAATAGAAGAGGAATCCCACACAATGCATCAAAAGGTTCAAACATTCAAACATGGGGAATTTAAGTGAAATGACTTGAGTTTATTTGAATAAACATATCCCACATGATCATTAGGTGCCCAATTGTAGGCCTCACTCAAGTTCATTGGCCATCAACAAATTGCAATAAGATATGCAACATTAATTAGGTACCTTCACTTCAAAAATACATCAAAAATAGAGACAAGGATCAATAATTCAAACCAAAAATTTATTAGCATATTTGAAGTGTGTAGAAGTCAGAAAGTAAGTCTTAGGTTCATGAATAGTTGAGGTGGGGATCAAATGAGGCCCAAAGTTCAAAACTAGTTGGCCAGACTACCAAACTAGACAAGCTTTCAAAATAATTTGTGGAAAAATATCAAACCAAGTCAAATAGTTCAAGAAAAATGGTTTTCATATCCTCAATACATCCATGAACCATAACCAGGACTTAAATTCCATTGAAAATCCAGGGCATAATGGTTTTGAAAATGAAACTTGCACAATAAGCAACGAAACCCTAATTTTTTACTTTTAATCTTAAATATTAATTATATAAGATCAATATTCAAACAATTCAAACCAAGATCATGCAAATCACAAGGAAACCCTAAATGTCAGAATACATATTTTTTCACATTTTTTTAATTAAAGAAAAGTCAAAAATAAAATCAAATTCAAACAATTAATCAATTAAACAAATAATCACATCTCAAAATGAAATTCTAATCAAAAATCAGAAAAACATCCAACCAAAATTATACTCAAATATTAGAATAAAAACACACATCCCTGATTTTTTGTGGAATTTTTGAATTAAAGGAAATATTAAAATAAAAATCAAACAAACAATTAACAATTAAGCTATTATTTAACGGCAAAAATGCAAACCCTAGCCAAAAGTCAGTAAAATGTCAAAATAAAATTATATTCAGATTCTATGATTGAAACAAACTTATATGATTTTTTTGAGAATTTTTGAATTAAAGGAAGTATTAAAATAAAAATTATAAAGCAAAAATTCAAAATAAACTTCTCAAATTAAATTTCTAATCAAAAATAGAAAACAATTCTAAACAAATTTCAAAATCAAATTCTAAATAATTTTAGGAGTCCAAAATTTTTTTTGTGGAATTTTTAGATCAAAAGAACTATTAAAATTAAAATAATCTTTAAACAAACAATTAATTAAACTCAATAATTTGTGAACCAATCAAAACATTTTCAAAAAATTCCAAAAAAATATGACAAATTCTAGAAATTATAATTGGCCTATGGTAATTTTTTCATGATTTTTTAAGGTGTTTTGATCACAATAATAAAATCAGAAAAATCAATTGAAATCAAAAATATGAAAAATGCATTAAAAATCACATGGACCAATCAGATCCAGCCACGCCATCATCTTCTTCCTCAAGACAATGCCCTAACGCGCGTTTTTTCAGTTTCAAGCTCCTATGTTCTACTCAAGATTTCTACTTCATTTCTCCATCAAAATCAATGATTCAAATCACAAGTCAAAGTTCAAACTACCAAATACATCATGTTTTTCACAAAATTCAAAATGATCGACCATAGAAGTAGAAATCAGAGCAAGAAAATTGATAAAATCATTAAATCGTGAAAAACCAGAAGTTCACCAAATCGCATATGCTTCAAAATCAAACAAGTTTATACATCAGATGTAAGATCTGGCCAGCTATGAACATGATCACAAGCTTTAAATCACATGAAACAAGCAAAATTATGAAGAATCAAGATCTGAAAATACCTTTCGAGTTGAGAAATAAACTCAACTATGGCCTCTGAAACAAAGTGAAAACCCTTGTCCCTTGCTTCTAATGCTCCAATGAAGTGAAAATGGTCATGAATCGAGCTCTGGAATGGAGAATAAGGAAGCTTCGAAGCAGGGGGAAAAATTGAGAGAGAGAGAGAGATAACAGCTTCTGATTTTTTGAGAGAATGAATGCCCCCTCTCAAAGAGAGTGAAATATGCCTTATATAGAGTGACTGCTGAGGGTAAAAAGGTCTTTGAAGAACTCAAGACCGTTAGAAGCAGAATTGCCAAAAAACAGAAAAATGAAAAGAGTGATCATGGTGATGCGTTTTGCTTCTGTTATGCTCAGCCTAGAAGTCGTTTTGGTGATGTCATGTTGAGTGGAGTTTTGAGCAAAGAATGTGCATTTGGTGAGCTGGCTATGCCGATCACGTGAGTGGGGGAAAATGAGAGAGAGACTTGCCATTTTGGCCAAGCATGAATAAGGGAGGGTCATGAACATGGTGTGACTTGGCTTGGCTTGTTTTGGCAAACAAAGAGTGTAAACTTAGTGCTTAAACACATGATGAATGCTACCTTGAAATCAAACAAAACCAAATTATGCAAATTCTGAAACATGACCATGGTTGTCCACAATTTTGGCTAGCTGACTTTATGCTTAGGCCATTTGAAATTCCTTCGTGCGTTTTGGATGTTTGAGGAGCCTTTCAAGAGCTCTCATAATATAGAACATCATAGGGCCTTGAATTTTTCAAATTGATGCTGACTTGATGGAGAAATGATGTTGAGAACTTGAGGAAAAAATGTGATTTGGACTGCCTGGTCCGCGCGCGCGTCTGGCTTGCATGGTGTGCATGAAGCCAGCTTTGAGATACCAACTTTGAAGCACCATAACTCACTCAATCCTTGGCCAAATTTGATGATTCAAAGTTCAATGGGAAGCTCTCATGTAAGACAACAAAATGCTCTTTTTAATTTTCCAAATTGAGGCTTGAGTCACAAGCAATTGATTCCACAAAATGGCATGCCAAGTGTTTGATGAAATTACGCACGTGGCTTGCTCAAGAGAAGTCATCTTGGCACTTAGAATTTTTTCAATTTTTAAGTTACTTCTTGAACAAGTTACACTCAAATTCAACATTTCTCATGATTCAAAGATGAATTTGGGTATGGAATATGAAAAGAGGATGCTTAAATTGATGGTTGACCAAAAGTCCAACTTGGTCAACTCCTGATTTTATTGACTTTGGTCAAAATGACCAATTTTCCCCCCTTTTGATCAATTGGATCATTTACAATCCAAATTGAACCTCAATTTTTCAATCATAAATGCTTAATAACATGTGGTGAATATAGAGACAAGTTTGGGTGAAAAAGTCAGAAATCCTGATTAAATCCAAAACCCTAGTTTTGTACCATGTGCTATGAGATAGTTGATCAAGCTTCAAAACCCTAATTCCACTGAGTATCATGAGAGACTCCTTGATCAAACTTGATTCTAATGATGATAAGATAATGATGCTTCATGAATTGGCTCATCTAGACCCCAATTGCTTCAACTTGGACCAAACCCTAATTTTGACTGATTCCTCAAAGGAGAGTGATGAATCATCTTCAAAACTTCAAATCCTCTAGACATCTTGGCCAATTTCGTGTATAAAGACTTTTTCAAATGCCAATGAGATGTCGTGGCTTCCAAATCAAGACTTTTTCACTCATCAATTTCCTTGATCAAGCAAAACCCTAATTTGACTGGTGAATTAAAAGAGAGATTCCTCTTATAAACAAACACAAACTTCAATCCTCTGATGATCCAAAGAGATGGATAAAACATCTTGAGATATGCAATAACTTTTGAGCTTGAAAGATCCATAGGTTTAGATGATAAGATTCTACTTTAGCAACTTGTCAATGCAATCAACCTTCAAAGCTTAAGGAAGACTTGATAACCAAAGTACTTTGATCCCATCACAATGTATGAATGCAATGAAATATGATATTCATGATGAAACATAAGCCAAAATCAAGAGGGTAAATTTTTGGGTGAAACAATATGTATATATGTTTATCTATGTATATGTTTATACGTATATGTGTGCATTCATCTGCATCTAGATAATTGTTTCTATCATTATGTACTATTATTGTAATGTGTTGTTTCATTGGTAGGAAGGTGTTACATGAGGTAAAAGGCCCATTACACAGGCCAGTGTTCACATAGTTTAGAGCGGATACTCATGTTGAATACCGTGTTCCGTTGACACGTGTGAAGAGGCATGAGATACCACACTCAGACGAGGTTCTCTTGACAAGGCCTTTGTCTTGCACCCTTTGTGCAGGGATGAGGTGTTAGAATAGAGGACTCTCGACTCTGGTTGCCACTTGAAACTTTGTTCTGATTAGAATTTACCCATGAGGTGGGGTGGGAACTATTCTTATAGGTAGAAATGTTGATCTTTGATACATGGCTCTCTGGTATTCTGAAAAGGTCCAGACCTTTGATCATGTTACATGTGACCGTGACTCTGTTATCCGCACGGAAGTGGTTAAGTTTATGGAAGCCATGATCCCATTGCATTCATGAAACATTTTGTTAAATGCATTTTGACATACATGTTTTCTTATTTCCAGGATCTCTAGTCTTTGAGTATTATTGGTTAGGCCGCCTTTAAAGATGGATACTGAGAAGAAAGACAACCACAAATAACATATTGATACAAGTTCCCTGTGCCAGTTCTCGATAAATCTTCTCCTGCTAGCTAAGAGGTCTCCTCCTGATAGTGTTGATACCTTTATGAAATATTATGGATGAATTCTGATGTGGCTAAAGTCGCCTCTCAGTGAGTACTAGAAGGATGCCTTCCAAGCTCTGTTTCAGTTTTATGATCGCACACTGAGATGCTTCATGTTCCCTTACTATCTGTTATCATCTTGGATATTACTATTTTACATCAAGTTCCTCTCTATACTTCTATGAAGAAACATGATGTTGCTCAGATGGCTACATCCCTTTATTTGGGAGAATCTGTTATAAAGGCCAACGTTGCAAAGAAAGAACTTGTACATGGTTTTCATTTGAATTTTCTTTTAAAGGAAACTAATGTCATGGCTGATAAGAAAGAATGGAAGGGTTTCAATGCTATCTTAGCTTGTTGTATTTGTGAGATAATTCTGTTTCCCAATGAGATCAAGTTTGTTAACAAGAATGTTGTCGGTACTTTCATGCAAAAAAATCATGAGCCAACTCTCCTGGGGATGTCTATCATTTTATTCACTCTAGAAGCTACAAGGGGAAAGGTGAAGTTGTTCATTGTTGTGCTCAATTACTGTATCACTTATTTAGAGGCCATCTTCCTCTTCATGATGCTTTTGTTGATACTTAACGTACTATGAAATGGGCTCCCAGGCTGATGGGTCTCACCTCCAAGGATATTGACTAGTATAGGCACGATTTGTCTAGGACCGAGAGTAAAGAATTGATCTTCCATTACAGAGAATTATTTAATGTACCTCTCATGGGTATCAGGGGTGGCATTAACTATAATCCAACTCTTTCTCGAAGACAATTGGGATATGCTCTGAAGACCACCTAAAAAGGAGTATGTGCGAGAATCCTTGTTTTATGATGTACCTGACAGTACCAGATGGATGGATAGAGCTATCAAAGCTTGGAAAAACCATTCACTTTGAAGGAGGACAATATTTTTGAAATTCTGGCAACAGATACCTAATGTCACAGTGAATGTTATGACACCGTATCTGACACGCTTCAAGACAGTAATTTAAAAACAGTAAAGAACACAATCAATTGTTAACCCAGTTCAGTGTGTAACAACACCTACTCTGGGGGATACCAAGCCAGGGTGGAAATTCACTATAAGAGATATTAATTCAGGAATAAACCAACCAGTTTATCTCCTTCACTTAAGATCTACCCAATGCAACTTCAATCTAAGTTCAACTTAAACCTGAGTTCCTACTTGTTGTACCCCAAAATTTTCCCTCTCATTTCATCAACATTTTCTCATCACAAGACTCTTGGAATCCAAGATCAAACTAGGGTTTGCTCTGCTCAAGACACCTCCTTGCACTATTGATCTAAATTAGGGTTTGAGTTTGCACAAGGATGTTTTGACCTACAATGCCAAAAGTGACTTTCATACTTCATGTTGGACTCACAAGTTTGTCCATACCAAGTTTCAAGCCTTGATTCAAATTTTTGCCCAGTCAATTGGACAGTTGACCTAAAAATCAACTATATTGGGGAAAAAGTCAATTGTGGCCAATTGACAGTCAAACCTCATGAAATTTGACCCACATCAACATTATGAACTCATATGAACCATTTTATCAAGTTTGGACCACAATTCCACAAGAAATTTGACCAGATCACCAAAAGGGAAAAATGGTCATTTTTAGGGTTTTGACTGCACAAAGGCAATTTTTGACTGTTTGACCTAACCAATGGCAAACCAAGCTCACATATGGACTCAAGGACTCAATTACATTGTCTTGATCCATTCAACAAATCCAAAAGATCTCAAATGCATAGGATTGACAGATGAATTTTTCAGTCAACTGATCAAAATTTGACTGTATACTGAAAAGTCAAACTTTGACTTTTTGGTCAAAGTCAAGTGCCAAGAGTTATTTTTCATCAAGACATGTCAAATTATGAAAAATTTTCATCAAGAAACCCAAAAATGCAAATTAGGGTTTAAAATGGAAAAAATTTCATAACTTAGAAATTTTCTAAGTTATGAAATTTTCTTATTTTTTCCTAACTTTGTCCCATTTTTTCACCAAGATGAAAATGGATTCAAACAAAACTTGAAACATGAAAGTTGTAGTAAATCACAAAGTCTAAAACTTTGATTCACAAAGTTTTCTCAAAAGAAGCTTGTATCTCAAGTTATGATTTTTGGAACAAGGGTCTTTAAAACTTTTAACTTAGAGAAAGTTTGCCCTAATCTAGGCAGGACTTTGACCCATCTTCTTGGCCATTTTTCACATAGTTCCACTTGGAGTTTCAAGTTTCATTACAAATGTGGATTGTAGTACATGTTCCAAGCTTTCCAAATTATCCAAGAACTCCTTAAACACCCTTGTGGTTAGAGAGAATCGAATGCTTGAAGTTGGCAAAAACTCACTTTTGTCCATGGCCAATACATGTTCATAACAACTTGCAATTCTGATTTAGCTAGCTTGGTTTGACATTACAGGCCTCAAACCCAATTTGCACTCCATAATTTAATGCCAATTCATCAGTCCAAGCCTTTGTTTTGTTCATTTAGGCATTATACACAAGTTTAAGCCTTAAGTAGAAAAAGGCAAATTGCCATTTTTGCCTAATGTCACTTTATGTCAAAAACTAACTCTTTGAGACATGGGGCCAGATCTTTGAGGCAAGATCAAGTCCACTAATTCCAGTAACCAAGAACAAAAGTTGCAGCATGATAGAAGAGCTTGTACAGGGCTATAACATCATTTCCATTTTCTTGCTTCAAGTAGAAGAAAACTGGCAAAACAAAAGCAATCTCTCATATCTATTAACAAGAGCTTACACAAACCTTGTGAACAAGTTCCATACCTTCCAACAAGCCTAGAACACGACCCTTTCATCACTCATACCTCCTCATACTCAGAATCACTGTTTTTCTGCAAAACAGAGAAACTTCTGCATCTTGCAAGACACAACCAATTTCCATCATGCGTTTTGTCCCAAGATAGTTCCAACACCTTCCAATCAACTCACCTGAACTATCCCAAGCCCCCATTGCAAGCTGTAACACCTCTAACACCCTTTTCCATTTTCATTTCAAAGCTCTGCAGGTTGAGTTATACAGCACGATTCAAGTTGTTTCAAAGCAAGCCAAGCATTGGAGAAGCTTCCTTGGACCTCAGGCAAGCTCAACAGAAGCTCAAACACCATTGAAGGTTGCTGCATTGCCCTACTCGATTCCAACTGAAACAGGTTTTTTATAACTTTCTATCTCTCTATTTAGGAACATTTAGCTTTAGGTTTGTGAATGAAAAATGTAGTATTCAATGCCATGAAGCCATACATATGCTCAGATTTCATTTATATTAAGTGTGCTAGGAGAATTTCATCCATGAACATGTGAAAAAAGCTAGGTCAGATTTTAGGGCCAGAGAAATTCTCTCTGGTCTTTGAGAGTTAGATTTAATGCTTTATATGGTTGGATTCGTGTTTAAATTCTCTACAAGTTTGATGTTGTAAGTTTTGGCAAAAAGTTACGTTTCCAGGATGTAGCATTTGAACCAGACGCTCGCGTTTACAAGGTCTGAAGGTTGAAGAAGAAGCTGGCTTGGGCTAGGCCTGTACAGGCTTGCTTCTGGCACCCCCCCCCCCCATATTCAGTTTACACCCCCCCTGGCCCATTTATTTGATATTTATCATTTTTGACATTTTTATTTTTATTCTGACTTTATTATTTTTTATATGAAATATAAAAAATGCCAAAAAATAATTTTCTATATTTTTCATATTTATTTGATATTTGATATATATATATATATATATATATATATATATATATATATATATATATATATATATATATACTTGTCTATTTTTATTTTATTAGATAATTAGGTAAAAATACAAAAATACCACATTTTCATTTTTATTAATATTGTGTATTAAAAATACCATTTTCATAATATACTTTTATTTTTTGTATAAATTAGTATATTTTTGCACATAATTGATAAATAATATTATTTATTGAGAATTAGGATTTCTTGCCCTAAAATAGAAAAATAATAAAAATTGACTTTTTATTTTATTTACATTTCCCATTAAAAAATATACTTTTTACATACTAAAAACATTTTTGCATAATACATTTTATTTACATTTATTTATTGTATTTATTTCAATTATTGTACATTTAAATATTGTATCTTATACATTCGATATGGTTGTAATAACTTAGAATTTATTTTCTTGTCAAAATACCCCCAATTCAAATTTGTACCCCCTCCCTATATCATGTTGTAATAGTGTATCGTTTAAATTCCGGCACATTTAAAAGCTTTCAATTATGCCATGCTTAGACCTAGGGTTTGTATGCAAATAAAATCAACAAATAGTTTGACCTAATCCAAGATAACATGCATGAAAAACAAACACAATGCACACTTGCACCTCTAGGGTTCCATCCACTTGTTGCCTTCAAAAATGGGCCATGGTTGCATGTCAAGTACTTTGGAAAAACAAAAAAACAAACAAAAAGATCATAGTCCCTAGATGACGCTATCTGAGTTACCTAAACAAAATGATCAAGTCCCTCAAGAAAATTGCCAAAGATACTTGACACCATTGCTATCATGGTCTATACGATGACCCGCGCCTGTCCCGTTAACATCCTAACACAAGGTTGTTCACCAAATACAATGGTGAAGCAACACTGTTAAAAGGGTTAAAACATAAGAAAGATCTTTGAGTAAAATAGGGTAGATAGCTCTTAGTTACTTGATCAAAAGCTTGCAAAAACATCCTTGTTATTTTTAAAACACACTTCACTACACAATTTCAAAACCCTACTTTCAAACATTGAAAAACTTTTCAAAAGACAAAAACACCTTTGTATACATTCAAACAAGAATCATTACAAAGGTTGCCACAACGATGGCCTCTTTTCAAAACATCTTTCAAAACCACACACTAAGCACCATTTCAAACAATTGAAGAGCACCATTTCAAACAATTGAAAAGCAAAGCAAGTGATCTAAGAAAGTAACTAAGAGCCCATGGATAACCATGGATAGAAAGGGTGCTAATACCTTCCCTTTCTATAATCTACTCCCCGAACCCAAGAAAACATCTCAAAGGTCTTTCCTGTGCTTTTTGACCTTACCTTAGGATAAAATAAAAAGTCGGTGGCGACTCTTGCTAAACCGAAACATTTGCAAACACAAACGCAAAATCCCAAGTCAGTTCTCCCACCGTATCACAGAACTGGCAACTCTGCTGGGGAATATTCTTTAAAAATGGAGTAAACTTAGGGCTTAGATCACCCTTTGCATGATTATTGTTTGCTTTGATTGCTTTACATTTTGGTTCTCTTGTTTGGGCTTGAAATCCTCCACCCGGATTTGGGAAACATTTATAGATAGCAATACATTGTGGAAACTGTGCGGGGTATACCGACACGGTTGAAGCAATAGCTATATTAGTGCGACATATTTGTGAGTACCGGTAGCCTTTGAGTCAATCAAAGAGAATACGGGGCCGCTGAGTGATGTCATTAAGCACTAATGAACTAGAACCTTACTTGATCATCTTGGCCTTTCATTAGGGGTAGTGAGATGACCGGCTTTGGTGCAGTCCGAAGTTGGTAGATACTCGATACTACACTCATTGAGGGTTGTTTTCTTGGAATATTTTGGTCGCTAGTTAAGTGGCTAAACCAAAACAATGAACATATAAAACAATCCAATGATATTGAGCTCCTTAGAACCCGGTTACTATTTATATGACAGGTTTTGAGCCAACTAAACTCAAGAGGGTACTTACCTATGAAACCTCATGCAAGCCTGAAACTAGGGTTTTGTGTGACTTGCTTGTACATGTGTTTGTGCATACATCATGAACATCATAAAGCATCATATGCATCCACTAACCATTTCAAGGGTTTGGATCTTTATCTTTGTTCTTGTTTTGTAGGTCATGGAATCTCTTCGCAGGAAAACAATTCAAGTCAACCTTGTGAGGATCCCTCCTCAACTCAAGGAGCTTACTTCCAGGATTCCAGAAAGTTCTCTCTTCAGTGAAAGACATGGTAGACTCCTCAACCCAGTCAACACCAGCATTGAAGAAGACATGGTGAAAGTGTTGTTCCAGTTCTTTGACCCCCTCCACCACTGTTTCACATTCCCTGATTACCAATTGGTGCCTACTTTGGAGGAATTTTCTTAACTCTTGAGAATTCCTATTCTCAATCAACTACCCTACAACGGTACGGAAAAAGAACCCAAACCTGAAGATGTTGCTCAAGCATTACACTTGCAACCATCTGACATCAAGGGCCATTGGGAAACCAGAAGTGGTGTCAAGGGATTCTTGGCAAAGTTTTTGTTTGAGAAGGCACGAGAATGCTGGAATTCTCTTGATCTACAAGCCTTTGAAGAGATTGTGGCACTCCTTATCTATGGTTTGGTCTTGTTCCCAAACCCTGATCAACTTATAGATGTGAATGATGTCAAGATTTTCATATCCAAGAATCCCATACCTACATTGCTTGGGGACATCCTACACTCATTTTACACACGAACAATGAGGAAAAGAGGTGTTCTCATGTGTTGTACTCCTCTCCTAGCAAGGTGGTTTATTTCTCACCTTCCACAATCAGTTTTGAAGAATGAGCAGGGTTTAAGGTGGTCACAACGATTGATGACCCTCACACATTCTGATGTACATTGGTGTTCTCGGTCCAGAGAAAATGTCATCATCATTGATCATTGTGGCGAATTCCCTAATGTCCCATTACTTGGCATTAGGGGAGGCATTACCTACAACCCTTGTCTAGCTTTGAGACAATTTGGATATGCTCGGAGGGATGGCCCTCATGACATGTTGATTCCTGACCTAGTTTTTTACTTCGACAACGATGCGCAAGGACTTCGCCAAAGGTTCATCAGAGCTTGGAGGATGCCTAACAAGGTGGATAGTAAGACACTGGGGCACAAGAATTCTATCCCCCTTGAGCCTTATCTCAAGTGGGTACGAACCCTCTCCCAGAATCTTATGATGCCATAGCCTCACATTCTCCCCTTGATCAAAGAGCTTGTTAAGGAAGGAGAGGTTCCATACACCATCCTACATCCTGAGATGCCAACATCATGGGAGGAAATGCAAAAGAGTTGGATCCAATTCAAAGAAGAATGGGATACTTTTGAAGCCAGCTTCTATGCCAGTGAGAAGAAGGTTTTAGAGCTCACCCGCCGACTTCACGAGGAGGAAACTCTCAACACCTACATCGCACCAAAGAGGATGCGCAATGTCTTTTTACATTAAGAATTTTGTAATATTTCGCCCATGGGGCATTTATGTACTAACAAATTTCTTCTTAATATGACGTGCGTTCTTTTTTGGTTACAACAAATTTGAATTTTTGAACCCTTGAATGCATTACATGAATAACATACCATTCATCATATGCATAAACAGGTCTTCAAGCCAGCTTTCCTTATCTTTCTGCTGTTTATTTCAGCAAGATGGATTTGGAGCAAACAGTGAAGGATCTACAGGCACAAAATTCACAATTTCAGCAACTCCTCATGACCTAGGCAAAGGGTCAAGAGGATCTCAAAGTTCTGCTAGAAAAGAATAAAGAGAAGAAAAAGAAAAAGAGACCGGGGGTAGCCACTTTCGGAAGAAGGTTTGAGGGCGATGCTAGAAGAACTCTTGAGTTCCCTTCAACGTCTGACGAAGGGATTGGCAAAGGGAAAGGAGTTACTGTACCTTCTGAGTCTGAGGTAGAAGAGGAGGAAGAGGAAGAAGACGAAGACTATTCTGAACAACAATATCCACCAGCGGATGACAAGTATAAGAACCTTGAAGACAGATTGGCAGCTATGGAGTTGCAGAGGGTACCCGGATTGGATTTTGAGGAACTGGGGTTGGTAGCTGGGATTGTAATCCCTCCCAAGTTCAAGGTGCCAACATTTGCCAAGTACGACGGTTTGTCTTGCCCTAAGATGCACTTGAGGTCGTATGTTAGAAAGATCCAACCATATTCATCCGACAAAGACCTCTGGGTACACTTTTTCCAAGACAGCTTATTTGGCACTCAGTTAGATTGGTTTTATCAGCTCGAGAGATCAGAAGTTCACAATTGGGAAGACTTGGCAGCTGCTTTCTATCGTCAGTATCAGTACAATGCTGATTTGGCGCCCACTCGTACCCAGTTACAAAGTATGGGGATGACTCCAAATGAAGGGTTTAAGGAGTACGCCCAAAAGTGGCGCGACCTGGCTGGAAGGGTGCAGCCACCGCTATCAGATAGGGAATTAGTTGATATGTTTTTGGGGACCCTGTCTGGCCCTTTCTTCAACCATCTAATCGGGAGCTCTTCTGCGGGATTTACTGAACTGATTCTGACTAGCGAAAGGGTGGAAGCCGGTATTAAAAGTGGAAAGATTCAAAAGGATGCCTCCGCATCCACAGCTATTAAAAAACCTTTTCCATCCAAGAAACAAGCATCTGCCGTGTATTCTCAGAAGGGATTGGGAAGAGTTGATCGTCGGCCGACTGTAGGGGCCGTGATGATTCAAAATTCGTCAAATGATCAACCTCGTAACAATCAGACGAGACCTAATCAACAATGGGTAGAACGGCCACAACGGCAGTTCACCCGCATCAATATGACACCCGCACAGGTTCTTCCCCATTTGTTGAAGCTGAATCTGACTAGCTTGAAGGAGGCGCCAAAAAACCCTAACACTTCCTCTCCATACTATCACTCCAACGCCAAGTGTGCTTACCATTCCGACAGTGTTGGGCACGATACCAATAATTGCTGGGCACTTAAGAACAAAATTCAGGACTTAATTGATGCCAAAGAAGTTGAATTTGATGCTCCTGATAAGCCCAATGTTATATCTGCTCCGATGCCCAAGCACGGCCACAATGTGCATGCTATTTTGGAAAACCTCCATGTTACTGATGTTGCCAATCTGTTGACTCTTTTGATTGTGATTAAATAAAATTTGTTGAGAGTCGGGATCTTTCCTGGTTGTAGTAAAGACTGTTATGTTTGTTTGAACATTCAAGGTGATTGTCCAATGTTGAAGTCGGGTGTCCAACGCCTGATGGATACTCAAGAGATACTTTTCCAGAAAACCCATGTTAACACTTTCAATCCAATTACTCCTGATACTTGTGATACTTCAACCAATGATATTGCTATCATAACCATTTCCGACAATCCTCCCAAGGCTTGCAAAAGGCCTGTCAGGATTACACCCAACTCCGAATGTGTACCTCTAAAGATCACCATGCTGGGACCTGTCCCGTACCAATCAAGCAAAATGATACTGTGGAACTATGGGGGATAAATCTTCTACCACGGCATCAAACAAATCGAAACAGTCCAAGAGATTTCTGAAGAAGACCCTGATATAGGGAACATCGCGGGTACAAGAAAGATAACCCGCAGTGGCCGGATCTTTTCTCCGGAGATTGCTCCTCCTCGAGCAGTTTTCGGACCCTTAAAAGCTTCTGCACCTGTTGGACCCTCTGTGCAAAGCCCAGTGATTAAAGATGTGGATACTCCTGAAGAAATACCATCTGCTGATAATACCAACAAGGGTAAGGGGATATTGGAAATGCCTGTCAGGACGAAGGCTCATGATGTGGTTATCCCCGAAACCACCCAGAAGGAAATGCACGAAATCCTAAAGATAATCAGAAAAAGTGACTACGACGTTGTAGAACAACTGGGGCAGACCCCCTCTAAAATTTCAACGTTGGCCCTCCGGCTCTGTTCAGAGGCCCGTGCTAAGGCCCTGATTAAATTCTTGAAAACGGCACATGTACCCCAAGAGACCTCGGCTGACCAATTTCAGGATTGTGTGGCCAGTCTTACTGCTAACAATGGCCTGGGCTTTTCCGACGTTGATTTAACTCCTAAGGGAAGGAAGCACAATGATGCGTTACACGTTTCAGTTGAATGCCGAGGAACCACTCTCGCCCATGTCTTGGTTGATACTGGTTCTTCCCTAAATGTTCTGCCAAAGAAGGCCTTAGACCATTTGGATTGCGAAGGTTTGACCCTTAAACCTAGTAACATCGTCGTTAGGGCTTTCGATGGTTCCAAAAGAATGGTTCATGGGGAGGTTGATATTCCTATTAAGGTAGGCACTGAAGTTTTCAAATCCACCTTCTACGTAATAGACATCCGTCCGTCATACTCGTGTTTTCTAGGAAGACCGTGGATCCATTATGTCGGGGCAGTTACCTCCTTTTTGCATCAAATGCTGAAATATCTTGTTAAGGGTAAAATCATAATTGTGCACGGTGAGGAAGAGTACATGATCAGTCATCTCAATTCCTTTCGATATGTGGAAGTGGATGGCGAGTTCATCGAAACTCCTTTTCAACATTTTGAGGAAGTTTCTCCCGAGGTAGTGGTCGCGAAAATAGTGGTTGAGGTGCCTATCGTTCCAAAGCATGCATCTAGGATGGCATCTCTCAAGGATGCGGAGGATGTGATTAAGGAGGGGAAGAGCACAGTATGGGGGCAGTTGCCCGACTTTCCCTATAAGACAGACAAGTTTGGGTTGGGGTTTACTGCAACAGGACAAAAGGCTATGCATCGTTCTAAGATTGGAAGACCACCCGTCAAGATTTCTCACCATGGAATCAATGCTGTAGAATATGAAGCTGAGGAGAGCCGCTTTGAAGATTGGATTTTTCCGACTATCGAAGGGGGTTTGAGCAATTGGGAAGCAAAGGATTTTGTTCCTATCACCTTTATCAACCAGTAATTTTATCTTTGAACAATTTCCCATTTTTATGGTCTGTAATAACTAAAACAATTCGCACACTATTTTCACCTCATGCCTTGCCCGGGGCATGTAGGTCCATTTGTAAGGGTTTGATTTTCTTCATAATCATATGCCATGTTTTAATGAATCATTGGACGTTTTTAATCTATAAACTGTTGTGTTCATTTTCTTTCCTTTCGCATTTTTGTTTGTTTAAGGATGGCTATCCCTTACACACACCCACACTCACAAATGTAGGTACCCATCCACTCTGGATTCCATGGGTGACTATTCTACTTTAGCCTTCGATAACTCTGAAGATTTGGTCAATCAAGTTGAGTACGAAGTTGATGAAGATTGTGAAGTGTCGGGGGAGTTAGCCAGACTTCTACAACAAGAAGAGAGGGCCATCTTGCCTCATGAAGAGTTGTTAGAAACCATCAACTTAGGGACAGAGGAAGACAGGAAGGAGGTAAAAGTGGGTGCCAACCTAGAACCGTGTGTCAAGGAGCGCTTAATACAGTTGTTGAACGAATATGTTAAAATCTTCGCCTGGTCTTATGAAGACATTCCAGGGTTAGACACGGATATCGTGGTTCACCGTCTCCCCACAAGAGAGGATTGTCCACCGATCAAGCAAAAGGTTCGCCGAATGAGGCCTGACATGTCTGAGAAGATTAAGGCTAAAATAATGAAGCAATTCAACGCTGGTTTTCTGGCTGTTACAACCTATCCACAATGGGTTGCTAACATCGTGCCCGTGCCTAAGAAGGACGGCAAAGTCAGAATGTGTGTGGACTATCGGGATTTGAACAGGGCTAGTCCTAAAGATGATTTTCCACTACCGCATATCGACATCTTGGTTGACAACACAGCTCAACACAAGGTTTTTTCCTTCATGGACGGATTCTCGGGATACAACCAAATCAAAATGGCCCCTGAGGACATGGAGAAAACAACCTTTGTTACACAATGGGGTACCTTCTGCTACAAAGTGATGCCATTCGGACTGAAGAATGCAGGGGCAACTTATCAACGCGCCATGGTAGCTTTGTTTCATGATATGATACATCATGAGATCGAAGTTTACGTAGACGACATGATAGCTCGATCACAGACAGAAGAAGAACACCTTGAACATTTGCAAAAGCTGTTTTCCAGGTTGAAGGAATATAAACTCAGACTGAATCCAAGCAAGTTCACTTTTGGAGTTAGATCTGGTAAACTTCTGGGATCTATTGTCAGCAACAAGGGCATTGAGGTTGATCTAGCTAAAGTAAAAGCTATACAAGAAATGCCTGCCCCCCGTACTGAAAAGGAGGTTAGAGGATTCTTGGGACGCTTGAACTATATTGCGAGGTTCATCTCTCACCTGACCTCTACCTGCGAGCCAATTTTCAAACTGTTGAAGAAAGATCAGGTAGTTGAATGGAACAATGATTGTCAAGTTTCTTTTGATAAGATCAAGGAGTACTTACTAGAACCTCCTATTCTAATGCCACCCGTCGAAGGAAGGTCGTTGATCATGTATCTGACTATTTTGGATAACTCAATGGGGTGCGTGTTGGGCCAACATGACGAGTCTGGTCGAAAAGAGCATGCCATTTATTACCTTAGCAAAAAGTTTACCGACTGTGAGACTCACTACTCACTGCTCGAGAAAACTTGCTGCGCTTTGGTATGGGCTGCTCGCCGGCTAAGGCAGTATATGTTGAATCATACCACTTTGCTGATTTCCAAGATGGATCTGATCAAGTACATCTTTGAGAAGCCTGCTTTATCTGGAAGAATCGCTAGATGGCAGATGATCCTGACTGAGTATGACATTTAGTATACTACCCAAAAATCTATAAAAGGGAGTGTACTAGCTGACCATCTAGCTCATCAAGCCGTCGAAGATTATCAATCTATGAGATTCGACTTCCCTGACGAGGACATCATGACATTGGACAACATTGAAGGTAACAGACCGTATGACAGACCTGAACAAGGATCCCGATGGACCCTGTACTTTGATGGTGCGTCAAATGCATTGGGCAACGGTATCGGTGCGGTACTCATCTCTCCGGAAGGTTACCATACACCCTTCACTGCCCGACTTTGTTTCAGCTGTACCAACAACATGGCCGAATATGAAGCTTGCATCTTTGGTCTCAAGGCTGCTATAGACTTGGGGATCAAATCTTTGGTCGTATTTGGGGACTCGGCTTTGGTTATCAGTCAAGTCAAAGGAGAGTGGGACACCAAACATCCTAATCTTATCCCATACAAAGAACATGTCCTGACATTGCTGCCTCATTTCGAGCAGATTACTTTCAAACATTTCCCGCGAGAAGATAATCATCTAGCAGATGCTCTGGCTACAATGTCTTCCATGTTTAAACTCAACTGGGAAAACGAGGCTCCCCAAATCACCATCGAGCGAATGGACGAACCTGCGCACTGTCATGAGATTAATACCGAAGAAGTAGTGGAATAACCCTGGTTTCATGAAATCCAAAGGTATATCCAGACTAGAGAATACCCCGAAGGAGCTTCCGTCAATGACAAAAAGTTCTTAAGGAGATTTGCTGCCAAGTTCTTCCTAAGCAATGGAATCCTTTATAAACGTAGCCATGATTATGTTTTACTTCGATATGTGGACAAAGCTGAAGCTGAGTTGATCATGACTGAGATACACAGTGGCACATTTGGCACCCACTTGAGCGGACATACGATGGCTAAGAAGATTCTAAGGGCAAGCTATTATTGGTCTACCATGGAAGCTGATTGCCACCAACATTCCCGTACTTGCCACAAATGCCAAGTCGACGCCGACAAGGTACATATTCCTCCTGTTCCTCTCAACGTTCTGACAGCTCCTTGGCCATTCGCAATGTGGGGCATCGACATGATCGGAGAGATCAAGCCCACGGCGTCCAATGGATATCGCTTCATCTTAGTCGCTATTGATTATTTTACCAAGTGGGTCGAAGCAACTTCCTTTCCCTCTGTTACAAAGAATGTGGTTGCCCGTTTCATCAAGCAGAACCTCATATGCCGGTATGGTGTCCCCGACAGGATCATCACAGACAACGGTACAAATATGAACAATATTATGATCACCGCTCTATGCGAGCAGTTCAAGATTTATCATCACAATTCATCTCCCTATTGGCCGAAGATGAACGGTGCTATTGAAGCCGCGAACAAAAATATTAAGAAGATCATCCAAAAAATGACAGTTACCTACAAAAACTGGCATGAGATGTTACCGTTTGCTCTGCATGGATATCGTACCACGGCACGTACTTCAACAGGGGCAATGCCATTTTCTTTGGTGTATGGCATGGAAGCTGTCCTACCCATGGAAGTTCAAATTCCTTCCTTAAGGATTATGAAGGACGCTGGTTTAAGTGAAGACGATTGGATTCAGACTCGGATTGATCAACTTAATTTGATCGACGAGAAGCGACTTACTGCTGTTTGCCATGGTCAGACGTATCAAGAACGGATGACCAAGGCTTTCAACAAGAAAGTCAGGCGTCAGGTATATCAAGTCGGAGATCTTGTAATCAAGCGAATCATACTACCGCAAAGTGATCCCAGGGGCAAGTGGACTCCTACTTACGAAGGACCATTTGTAATCAAGAGCATATTTTCTGTTGGAGCAATGATTCTTACTACCATGGACGGTGATGACTTGCCGTACCCTGCGAACACAGACATAGTCAAAAGATACTACGCATAAAACAACCCGACAAGTTGAAAACCCGAAAGGGCAACTTGGGCAAAAATGGGCATCCCGATGAACCGAAAACCCAAAAGGGCGGTTCAGGAAAAAATTAGGGATAAAACAAAATCTGTACACTCGGCAAGTTGAAAAACCGAAAGGGCGACTTGGGCAAAAAAGGGTTTCCCGGTGGATCAAAAACCCGAAAGGGCAGTCTAGGCAAAAGTTAGGGAATTTAAAGCGTATAAATATGTCTCGTCGGATCACTTTAAGAACAATCTCTTCATCAACAAGCTTTGGGCTTCTGATCAACCTAGTCATTGGCGGACGAAGCAACAAATAGACAAGATATTCAGAGTTGTGAAGGCTATAGAAGAATGGGAATCCCATGGAATTGTTACACATAGCCATCTTTCTTTTGTATAAAAAATTGTGCGACAACCATTCTCTTACTAGGATGTCTGTCTCCCTTGTATAAAGATATTCACGAAAGTTAAATACAAATACACTTCAAAGTGCAGAAATTTGCTTGCCTTTCTTTTCTTTTTTACACTTATGTTTTATTTGAAAACGTCCAATGTTTTGTTAAATAGGCATATGCATTTGAACATAATCACTGCTTACAAATAAAACGAAATTGAAAAAAAGATAATTACTGATAGGTTGAAGGTGTAGGGAGATATCTTTATGCCATTTCAGAAGAAATCCCCTACGATACATCATTCGGATCCTCAACAAAGCTAAAATTTGGAATATATTTCCCCAGCGGGGTTAAGCTTCAAGATCCTCGACAGAGCCATTACTTTCTAAAGCTTGATTCCCCAGCTAAGCTGAATTTCAAAATTCCCATCAGAGTCAGGTTTCAAGATCCCCAGTGGAGCCCAAAAACCTTGAAAATCCTATCCCCGACGGAGCCAGAATAGTGAGCGTTTCCCCACAGATTTATTTACCAGCAGATTGAGGATTCTCAGTGTCATTTCTCCAGCAGAAGTCTCCCAGGTTTTAACTCCCCAGTAGAAATTTTTCAAAGTTTTCCTTATTTCCCAAGCAGTCAGCAAGGGTTTCTCATCTTCAAATCCTCAGCAGCGGTCAAGGATTTATTTTCCCCGGCAGCAGTCAAAGAATTCATTATCTCCAGCCATCCGGATTTTATCTTCCTCAACAAGACGGCTACTCAGTTTACATGCATAACCATTACATTCATATTCATAAACATTGATGAAATACAGTTCATTGCATCATACATATCATGCAACATAACTTTGTGTTTTAGCTAACATTTTATCCTTTTCAGGATAAGATTAAAAGGCTATCGTTAACAATTATTCAGATACAGTGTGGATACACCCCAGACACGGTGGTCATTCTATCACTCATTCAGAATTTCAAGTCAAAAACAGTACAGATACACCCCAGACACGGCGGTCATTCTACTACTCATTCAGACTTCAGCAATCTGATACATACTAGATACACCCCAGACACGGCGGTCATTCTACTACTCATTCAAACTTCAGCAATCTGATACAGACTAGATACTCTCCAGACACGACGGCCATTCTATCTCTCATTCAGATTCAATTATCAACTTCAAGTTCAGATATACTCCAGACACGGATGCCATTCTGACCCTTACACCAGCAGTTTGATTCCCTCAGTGCAGTCGCCACGGAAGTCATTCTGTCATTTATTCAGATCCCAGTTACAGTACAGATACACTCCAGACGCGGACGTCATTCTACTACTCATGTAGATCTCAACTTCAGATACAGTCCAGATACGCTCCATACGCGGTTGCCATTCTGTCACTCATTCAGAGTTTATCCCCACACACAATTGCTCCATACACAGATATTTCTCTGTTACCCGGATACAATACAGATACACTCCAGACACGGCAGTCATTCTGATATTCATTCAACATTCAAACACAGTTACAGCTCAGATACTCCCCAGACGCGGACGCCATTCTTTTGCTCATACAAATTCAGTCTCCAGATACAGTTCGAGTGCATTCTAGATACGGATACTATTTTGATACTAATTCTTTTGGCCTACAGTATTGCAATTCAACAAATGTTCTTTGATGGCATCTTTAATCCCATCTCCAGCAAGATTCTACCACCTCCAAATGGCATCTTTAAGCCCATTCCCGCATCTATGTTTTGACGAGTGCAAATTTACAGGCACTCTAGTGTCCAATCCTCTTTTACCTTCGAGTCGCGAAAGGAAAACTTGCCAATCTAAATCTTCAGGTTCAAGAAGATTGAACAAGGGCAATTGTTGTACCCCAAAATTTTCCCTCTCATTTCATCAACATTTTCTCATCACAAGACTCTTGGAATCCAAGATCAAACTAGGGTTTACTCTGCTCAAGACACCTCCTTGCACTATTGATCTAAATTAGGGTTTGAGTTTGCACATGGATGTTTTGACCTACAATTCCTAAAGTGACTTTCATACTTCATGTTGGACTCACAAGTTTGTCCATACCAAGTTTCAAGCCTTGATTCAAATTTTTGCCCAGTCAATTGGATAGTTGACCTAAAAATCAACTATATTGAGGAAAAAGTCAACTGTGGCCAATTGACAGTCAAACCTCATGAAATTTGACCCACATCAACATTATGAACTCATATGAATCATTTGATCAAGTTTGGACCATAATTCCACAAGAAATTTGATCAGATCACCAAAAGGGCAAAATGGTCATTTTTAGGGTTTTGACTGCACAAAGGCAATTTTTGACTGTTTGACCTAACCAATGGAAAACCAAGCTCACATATGGACTCAAGGACTCAATGACATTGTCTTGATCCATTCAACAAATCCAGAAGATCTCAAATGCATAGGATTGACAGATGAATTTTTCAGTCAACTGATCAAAATTTGACTATATACTGAAAAGTCAAACTTTGACTTTTTGGTCAAAGTCAAGTGCCAAGAGTTATTTTTCATCAAGACATGTCAAATTATGAAACTTGTTCATCAAGAAACCCAAAAATGCAAATTAGGGTTTAAAATGGAAAATTTTCATAACTTACAAATTTTCTAAGTTATGAAATTTTCTTATTTTTTCCTAACTTTGTCCCATTTTTTCACCAAGATGAAAATGGATTCAAACAAAACTTGCAACATGAAAGTTTTATTCCATCACAAAGTATACAACTTTGATTCACAAATTTTTCTCAAAAGAATCTTGTATCTCAAGTTATGATTTTTGGAACAAGGGTACCTAAAACTTTTAACTTAGAGAAAGTTTGCCCTAATCTAGGCAGGATTTTGACCCATCTTCTTGGCCATTTTTCACATAGTTTCACTTGGAGTTTCAAGTTGAATTACAAATATGGATTGTAGTACATATTCCAAGCTTTCCAAATTGTCCAAGAACTCCTCAAACACCCTTGTGGTTAGAGAGAATCGAATGCTTGAAGTTGGCAAAAACTCACTTTTGTCCATGGCCAATACATGTTCATAACAACTTGCAATTCTGATTTAGCTAGCTTGGTTTGACATTACAGGCCTCAAAACCAATTTTCACTCCATAATTTAATGCCAATCCATCAGTCCAAGCCTTTGTTTTGTTCATTTAGGCATTATACACAAGTTTAAGCCTTAAGTAGAAAAAGGCAAATTGCCATTTTTGCCTAATGTCACTTTATGTCAAAAACTAAATCTTTGAGACATGGGGCCAGATCTTTGAGGCAAGATCAAGTCCACTAATTCCAGTAACCAAGAACAAAAGTTGCAGCATGATAGGAGGGCTTGTACAGGGCTATAACATCATTTCTATTTTCTTGCTTCAAGTAGAAGAAAACGGGCAAAACAGAAGCAATCTCTCATATCTGTTAACAAGAGCTTACACAAACCTTGTGAACAAGTTCCATACCTTCCAACAAGCCTAGAACACGACCCTTTCATCACTCATACCTCCTCATACTCAGAATCACTGTTTTTCTGCAAAACAGAGCAACTTCTGCATCTTGCAAGCCACAACCAATTTCCATCGTGCATTTTGTCCCAAGATAGTTCCAACACATTCCAATCAACTCACCTGAACTATCCCAAGCCCCCATTGCAAGCTGTAACACCTCCAACACCCTTTGCCATTTTCATTTCCAAGCTCTGCAGGTTGAGTTCTACAGCACGATTCAAGTTGTTTCAAAGCAAGCCAAGCATTGGAGAAGCTTCCTTGGACCTCAGGCAAGCTCAACAGAAGCTCAAACACCATTGAAGGTTGCTGCATTGCCCTACTCGATTCCAACTGAAACAGGTTTTTTATCACTTTCTATCTCTCTATTTAGGAACATTTAGCTTTAGGTTTGTGAATGAAAAATGTAGTATTCAATGCCATGAAGCCATACATATGCTCAGCTTTCATTTATATTAAGTGTGCTAGGAGAATTTCATCCATGAACATGTGAAAAAAGCTAGGTCAGATTTTAGGGCCAGAGAAATTCTCTCTGGTCTTTGAGAGTTAGATTTAATGCTTTATATGGTTGGATTCGTGTTTAAATTCTCTACAAGTTTGATGTTGTATGTTTTGGCAAAAAGTCACGTTTCCAGGATGTAGCATTTGAACCAGGCGCGTGCGTTTAAAAGGTCTGAAGGTTGAAGAAGAAGCTGGCTTGGGTTGGGCCTGTACAGGCTTGCTTCTGGCACCCCCCCCCCCCCCCCCCCCATATTCAGTTTACACCCCCTGGCCCATTTATTTGATATTTATCATTTTTGACATTTTTATTTTTATTCTGACTTTATTATTTTTTATATGAAATATAAAAAATGCCAAAAAATAATTTTCTATATTTTTCATATTTATTTGATATTTATTTTATTTTATTAAGTATATATATATATATATATAAATAAATTATTTTCTTTTTAGAACAAAACTCAAAAATAATACAAAAGATATATTTTTTTTCATTTATTTCATTTATTTATATTTAAAAACATTTTCTTGAAAATATTCATTTTTTGTAAATAGTTAATTTTTTATTTTTTATGTTTATTATGTTTAATATATATATATATATATATATATATATATATATATATATATATATATATATATATATATATATATATATATATATATATATATATATATATATATATATATATATATATATATATATATATATATATATATATATATATATATATATATATATATATATATATATATATATATATATATATATATATATATATATATATATATATATATATACTTGTCTATTTTTATTTTATTAGATAATTAGGTAAAAATACAAAAATACCACATTTTCATTTTTATTAATATTGTGTATTAAAAATACCATTTTCATAATATACTTTTATTTTTTGTATAAATTAGTATATTTTTGCACACAATTAATAAATAATATTATTTATTGAGAATTAGGATTTCTTGCCCTAAAATAGAAAAATAATAAAAATTGACTTTTTATTTTATTTACATTTCCCGTTAAAAAATATACTTTTTACATACTAAAAACATTTTTGCATAATACATTTTATTTACATTTATTTATTGTATTTATTTCAATTATTGTACATTTAAATATTGTATCTTATACATTCGATATGGTTGTAATAACTTAGAATTTATTTTCTTGTCAAAATACCCCCAATTCAAATTTGTACCCCCCTCCCTATTTCATGTTGTAATAGTGTAGCGTTTAAATTCCCGCACATTTAAAAGCTTTCAATTATTCCATGCTTAGACCTAGGGTTTGTATGCAAATAAAATCAACAAATAGTTTGACCTAATCCAAGATAACATGCATGAAAAACAAACACAGTGCACACTTGCACCCCTAGGGTTCCATCCACTTATTGCCTTCAAAAATGGGTCATGGTTGCATGTCAAGTACTTTGGCAAAACAAAAAAACAAACAAAAAGATCATAGTCTCTCGATGACGCTATCTGAGTTGCCTAAACAAAATGATCAAGTCCCTCAAGAAAATTGCCAAAGATACTTGACACCATTGCTATCATGGTCTATACGATGACCCGTGCCTGTCCCGTTAACATCCTAACACAAGGTTGTTCACCAAATACAATGGTGAAGCAACACTGTTAAAAGGGTTAAAACATAAGAAAGATCTTTGAGTAAAATAGGGTAGATAGCTCTTAGTTACTTGATCAAAAGCTTGCAAAAACATCCTTGCTATTTTTAAAACACACTTCACTACACAATTTCAAAACCCTACTTTCAAACATTGAAAAACTTTTCAAAAGACAAAAACACCTTTGTATACATTCAAACAAGAATCATTACAAAGGTTGCCACAACGATGGCCTCTTTTCAAAACATCTTTCAAAACCACACACAAAGCACCATTTCAAACAATTGAAGAGCACCATTTCAAACAATTGAAAAGCAAAGCAAGTGATCTAAGCATGTAACTAAGAGCCCGTGGATAACCATGGATAGAAAGGGTGCTAATACCTTCCCTTTCTATAATCTACTCCCCGAACCCAAGAAAACATCTCAATGGTCTTTCCTGTGCTTTTTGACCTTTCCTTAGGATAAAATAAAAAGTCGGTGGCGACTCTTGCTAAACCGAAACATTTGCGAACACAAACGCAAAATCCCAAGTCAGTTCTCCCACCGTATCACACTACTCACTCCCCCTCAATCACAGCAGTGATATTAAACTATTTATTAATGGGATTATGAAGACACTCTTCAATACACACACTTGATTTTGCTTCAAAGCTTTAATCAAGAGACACAATCACTCGTACTTCAAAGCTTTGAGTGATAAACAATCCTAACTTAATTTTGCTTCAAAGATTTAATCAATAGACACAAACACTCGTGCTTCAAAGCTTTGAGTGAGACAAAACCCTTACAATCAAATCCTACTCCAGGTCACTTATCACAACGACAATTGCTTGGCTCACAGTAGTTACAACTATACAATCCCTTATTGATCTTCTGTCAAAAAGTGTTCTTCACCAATAATCTTCATGAGGAATATATAGGCAGACTATTCTTCAGTTAGGGATTCCATGAAAATAGCTAGGGTTAACTAAAGTTAACCTCAAGACTTGGTCTTAGGTTTTCATCATACCAGATTAGGGTTAAGAAAGGTTAACCTAATGTCCACGTGAGCATCTGATCGGGACTGTATACATCAACTTAGAGAAGCATACCAGATTCCTGAAAATTCTCAGGAATAATAAATCTGCATAAATGCTGGATCAGTACAGGATGTCTTAACATTGGTTATGACAATAAGAATCCTGCTCACTGATTTTGGTAGAATACACTATATATGATCATTGCTTAATGATCATGATAAGCAACTCATACTGAGTAGATCCTGTATGACATTCTTTTCTGCAGAATGTACCTTTATCCCAGAATGTTATGACATCAGTCATGACATTCACAAATCTGGTTTTACCAAAAAAATGCCAACAAACAAACACTTACAAACTCCCTCTTTGGGAAATTTTTGGCTAAAACCCCTAAACAATCAGAGATTAGAAAGCAGCAGAATTTTTTACTAACAGCTACCAATATCTAATTCTACCAAAATTATCATAATTTCTTCTCCCCCTTTTTAGCCATAAAGAGGCCAAAGATACTTGTACTTTTAAGTTATACAGTCATCCAAAAGGAAATTTAAAAAAACACAGAAATAATAAGAAGTCTTTTGGCAGCAACAAGTTCCAACAGCAATCTTTTCAGCAACACTGACCTTCAGGCACTGTCATCCCCTGAGGAAGCACTATTTTCATCATTATGCTGGTCTTCATCAGCATCCTCTTCCCTTATTTGTTCTTCATTCTCCTCCTGTTCTAGTCTAGCAATCAGCTCTTCAAGAGTCCTTTTTCTTGTATCAAGTTCTTTGCAGGTTTCTTTTAGCACAGCTATAACATCAGTTTTCTTGGAATGAGTTTTGACATTTGATGTCTCAGCAGATGTCATAACAATGTCAGGGACATGTGTTCCCTGAAACAGCTTATAGTGCAAACCAAGTGCAGGGGCTCTTTTGCATATGGAGTCTTTTTCAATCAGAATATCAGGATACTGAGCAATGATTATACCACACAGGAGAGAGGGAAAAGCAATAGGGCCTTTAATAGCACAGCTTCCAGCATGTTTCAATGTTTGATAAAAGATGTACTTTCCATAATTAAAGTTTGTTCTGGTTCCAACAGCATAGATAAATCTTCCCAATCCTGTGGAAATGGTGGATTTGTGGTTGGTAGGAACCCAGTTAGATGCACCAATTTTGTGTAGTATGGCAAACTTCATGCTCAGCTTGCTTGCAGTTAGCTTCCCTTTTAAGGGTCATTACTTGACCTACTTGGCAGTGATGGTTTGACAAACCTGGTTGTCAGAAACTTCAAGCTCAGGTTGAGCATCATCAGGTCTTCCTAGAAACTTGTTTATCACAGTAGATGAGAAATTGACCTTCCTTCCTCTCACATAAACACTCTTAAAATCAGCTGACTTTCCATCAGCACAACCATCAGACAGATTTACTATGAATTCTTTGACAAGAATCTCATAGCAGTTGGAAAACTTGACCACAGTTTTCATTAGGCCAGCAGCTTTGATTAGATCCATGACTTCCTTACACTCAATAGCACTGTTGTTCAGCTCTCTCTCCAAGGCAATCCTTTTCAGAAACACATACTTCCACCTGCTTGCATTTTCTGGATGGTGAAAGGAGATGTTGTCAATGGCAACTTCAGGAACCTTAGGCAATTTGCTAGAGGATGGTTTCTTCCTGAGAGGAATGTTTGGAACATTGCTATCAAGATCAAAATATGATTCCTCATCAGATTCAGATGGTTCAGGATCCTTTCTTTTCTTAGCTATAGGGTGTCTCAAAGGTTTTGAGAGACTACCAGCAGGTACTCTAGCTTTTACTTTCCCTTTCCCTTTAGACGTTCCAGCTTTTTGATCCTTCTCAGCTTCTACTCTAGCCTTGTTCTCAGGTCTAGTTTTCTTATGAACAACTTCAGTAGCCTTGTCTTTGGAGGGACTTTGGGCAGCATTCTGCTTTTCTTTTCTTTTCTACTCATCATCCTTCTAACTATGCTAGGGTTGATATTAACAATTAAATCATTGTCAGAAAAGTCTTCATCAACATTAATAACAGGAGGTTCAACAGCCTTCTCAGTAGGGTTCTGGTGATCATCATGTTTTTCTGGAGATTTCCTAATGTTGTCATCAGGTGTCTCAACATTCTGAGTGACATCTGGATCCATTTCTACATTAGGACTAGTAGTTTCTTGGTTCAAGGGTACAGAAATACCAGGAACAGAGTTATTCTCATTAAGGATCCTAGTGACTAGTCTGGCAATAGCTTGATGAACATAAGCGGAACCTTCCCTATTTGCTATTTCTGGAGGAACAGAAGATGATGGTTGAGAGGATTTACCAGATGGAGAAGCTTGTGATCTTCTTGCATGTCTGGTTCGCAGCTTCTTGACCTTTGTAGGATTAGCTGCCATTTCACGAAGAGGAGTTATCTCAAGAACATCATCATCCATGCAGTTTGTGATTGCCCTAGGTTCGGTGTCAGAGGGTGCGGAAGAAGTAGTCGCTTTTGATGAAGATGATGACATGGATTGTTGAGACATTTTGAGCGATTTAGAAAACAAGTAACAGCGACTGTGAAATCTTCGATTGAGAGAATGAAGACTGTTGCAGAAACGCGAGAAGAGGGAGATATATGAATGTCTATTCCACTTCTTAAAATTTTGGAAAGAGAGAGGGAAACAAATTATTAGCCCAATCAGAATAGACTTAACTAAAATATCTCTTTTATCCCTTGTTTTAAGCAAAATTAATTGCTACATCTCTTCATATTGGCAAATACCCAGCTTGCCCCTCAAATTTTCAAATTGACTAGCATCAAGTGCCTTGGTAAAAATGTCAGCCAGTTGTAGTTCAGTGGTAACATGTTCCAGCTTAACCACCTTTTCCTCCACAAGGTCTCTGATGAAGTGATGTATAATGTCAATATGCTTAGTCTTGCTGTGTTGTATAGGATTCTTAGAAATGTTAATAGTACTCAGATTGTCACAGTATAATATCATGACATCTTGTGTGACATTGTACTCAGTTAGCATCTGTTTCTTCCAGATCATTTGAGAACAGCTGCTACCAGCTGCTATGTATTCAGCTTCAGCAGTAGATAGAGACACACAGTTCTGTTTCTTGCTGAACCAAGAGACAAGATTATTTCCCAAAAAGAAGCATCCTCCTGAGGTGCTTTTTCTATCATCAGCACTACCAGCCCAATCAGCATCACAGTAACCAGACAGGATTGGTTCACATCCATGAGAGTACAGCATGCCATAGTTGTAAGTTCCACTCACATACTTCAGAATTCTTTTCACTTGGTTGATGTGACTTACTTTGGGTTCAGCCTGGTATCTTGCACAAACTCCAACTGCAAAAGCAATGTCAGGTCTGCTGGCTGTTAAGTATAGCAGACTTCCTATCATGCTTCTGTACAAGCTTTGATCCACATTTTCCCCACTTGTGTCTTTGGACAGCTTTAAATGAGTAGGTGCAGGAGTCCTTTTGTGACTGGCATTCTCCATTCCAAACTTCTTGACAATATTCTTTGCATACTTGCTTTGAGACAGAAAAATTGAGTCTTCCATCTGTGTGACTTGCAGTCCAAGAAAGTAGGTCAATTCTCCCATGAGGCTCATTTCAAATTCAGCTTGCATCTGGTCAGCAAAGTGTTTAACCATTTTATCCAACATTCCCCCAAACACTATGTCATCAACATAAATTTGAGCTACCATTATCTTTTCTCCTTCATTTTTGACAAAAAGAGTTTTATCCAAGCCTCCTTTCCTGTATCCTTTGTCAGAGAGGAATTTTGTTAACCTGTCATACCAGGCTCTAGGAGCTTGTTTCAGGCCATATAAAGCTTTCCTAAATTTTTAGACATGATCAGGGAAGTTTGGATCCACAAATCCTTTAGGCTGTTCCACATATACTTCCTCATTTAAGTACCCATTTAGGAAGGCACTCTTTACATCCATCTAAAATAGCTTGAACTTAAGGAGACAGGCAATTCCCAATAGGAGTCTGATTGATTCCAGTCTGGCTACAGGAGCAAAAGTCTCATCAAAATCAACCCCTTCAACTTGAGTGTATCCTTGAGCAACAAGTCTTACCTTATTCCTGGTGACAACTCCTTCAGCATCTGATTTGTTCTTGTAGATCCATTTTGTGCCAATGATGTTTGTTCCTTCTGGTCTAGGAACTAACTCTCATACTTCATGTTGCTTGAATTGGTTTAATTCATCTTGCATTGCTCCAATCCAATATTCATCAGTCAAAGCCTCCTTAACATTTATTGGTTCAATCTTAGATACAAATCAAGAGTTTGTGATGATTTCTCTAGATCTTGTAATGACTCCACTATTAGGATCTCCTATGATGAGTTCCTTAGGATGATCTTTCTGAATTTTGCTGGAAGGATCTTTGTTAGCTTCCTTTGATTGAGACTCTGATGAAGTAGTTTTAGGTACATCATCCTTTTTAGACACTTGAGTTGAAGTCTCAAAGAATGTCTCAACATCATATGGGACATTTGTTTCCTCATGGTAATCATCAACTATGACATTTATAGATTCCATCATAACTTTGGTCCTGGAATTGAATACCCTATATGCTCTGTTGTTGGTAGAGTATCCTAGGAATATTCCTTCATCACTTTTAGGATCCATCTTTCTCCTTTGTTCACGATCTGTCAGAATATAGCATTTGCTTCCAAAGACATGGAAGCACTTCACTGTAGGCTTTCTTCCTTTCCATAGTTCATAAATGGTGGATGATGTTCCCTTTCTCAAGGTGACCCTGTTATGGACATAACAGGCTGTATTCATAGCTTCAGCCCAAAAATGAATAGGAAGTCTTTTGGCATGTATCATTGCTCTGGCAGATTCATGTATAGTCCTGTTTTTCCTTTCCACAACTCCATTTTGTTGAGGAGTTATGGGTGAAGAGAATTCATGATTGATTCCTTCTGAGGAATAGAACTCATCAAACTTACTGTTTTCAAATTCCTTTCCATGATCACTTCTGATTCTAACAATGCATCCTTCTTTTTCTCTTTGATTTCTTTTGCACAGTTCCTTAAATACATCAAATACATTAGACTTTTCCCTAATGAAGTTAATCCAGGTGAATCTGGAAAAATCATCCACAACAACATATGCATATCTATTTCCACCAAGACTTTCCACCTGCATTGGACCCATCAGATCCATATGTAGAAGTTCTAGCACCTTAGAGGTGGTCAGATGTCTTGTCTTTGGATGTGACATTCTAGTTTGCTTTCCAACCTGACATTCACCACAGACTCTCCCTTCATCAATTTGAAGCCTTGGAATCCCTCTGACTGCCTCCATGGATATGATCCTTTTCATCCCTCTTAGATGTAAATGACCAAGTTTTTAGTGCCACAGTTTCACTTCCTTTTCTTCTTTGGCTATAGAGCACACAGAAGAATAATTAGTGTTCTCAGACTCCCATAAGTAACAGTTGTCTTTTGATCTGACTCCTCTCATTACAACTTCTTGTTTTTTATTAGTTACAAGACATTCAGACTTGGTGAAGTTAACCTTGAATCCTAGATCACATAATTGATTGATACTTATGAGATTAGCAGTCAAGCCTTTTACCAGCAACACTTCATTTAGGTTTGGAACTCCAGGGCAGTCCAAGTTTCCAACTCCTTTGATTTCTCCTCTAGCACCATCTCCAAAGGTTACATAACTAGTAGTATGAGGTTTAACATTATTCAGAAGATTCTTGATTCCAGTCATGTGCTTAGAGCATCCACTGTCAAAGTACCAGTCTTCCTTCGCAGAGACTCTAAGGGAGGTGTGAGCTATCAGGGCTGCATACTTTTTCTTCCACTGTTGAGTATATGGTGCCTTGTTAGACTTAGGTTTGACAACTGGGGTCTGATTAGGATATCCATATAATCTGAAGCAGGATGGATTTATGTGACCAAATCTTCCACAATGATGACATCTCCATCTTTGATACTTTTTCTTCATATTTCTCTGTTCTCGATGTTGAGTGCTATGTTGTGACATCTGCTTTGACATTTGTTTATCAAGCCTGATCTTCTTCTTTTCTACAGTAGATTTCTTTGCTGCCACAAATTCTAGACCAGACTTGTTTCCCACATTTTGTCCAGCCTGAAGGATTTCTTCCAATTTGTCAGTTCCATTTGTCAGCATCTTGACATACTTGGTCATCTGATCAAGTTTTGAGTTTAGCATTTGAACTTCACCTTCGAGATAACTTATAGTATCAGTGTCTGCCTTCTTCTCAGCCTCCAACTTTACTATGATTTTTTCTGTTTCTCATTTTGCTGACAGACTTCAGCACTTCTGATACATAGCTTCTTGTAGGAGTCAGCCAATTCTTCAAATGTCACTTCCTCATCACTAGAGTCACTATCAGAGTTACAAATACCAGCTACTGCAGTAACTAGTTTAGCAGATTCTTCTTCAGAGTTACTTTCTGAGTCACAATCAGACCAAGTAACAGACATTCCTTTCTTTTGTTTCTTAAGAAAGGTGGGACATTCAACTCGAATGTGCCCATATCCTTCACATCCATGGCATTGGATTCCTTTGCTTTGATTTCCCTTTTCTTCAGACTTTGGTCTTCTGCTGGAGTCATAGGATCTGTTAATGTCAGAAGGAATGTTCTTGACATTTGACCTTGACTTTGGGTCCATTCTCTTGATGAGTTTGTTGAACTGCCTTCCAAGCATAGCTATAGCTTCTGAAATATTCTCTTCATCGCCCTCCTTGTTTTCATCTTCAGTATTGGATACAAGTGCTATGCTCTTGTTTTTCTTGTCAACATTGTCACTGATCCCCATCTCAAAAGTCTGAAGTGACCCAATGAGTTCATCAACCTTCAAGTTGCAAATATCCTGAGCTTCCTCTATAGCAGTCACCTTCATTGTAATCCTTTTAGGCAAGGATCTGAGAATCTTTCTCACCAGCTTTTCTTCTGACATCATTTCTCCCAATGCTCCTGAGGTGTTGGAAATTTCCAAGATGCTCATGTGAAACTCATGAATGGTCTCATCTTCCATCATCCTTAGGTTCTCAAATTTTGTAGTAAGCATCTGAAGTCTTGACATTTTTACTTTGGATGTACCCTCATGGGTGGTTTTGAGAGTGTCCCAAACATCCTTGTCCAGTTCACATTGATGTACTAGTCTGAATATGTTTCTATCAATTCCATTGAACAAGGCATTTAATGCTTTGGAGTTACCCAGGGCTAACTCATCTTCTTCAATGCTCCATTCTTCCTCAGGTTTCAGACTGGTCGTCCCATCTTTCCCAGTTATGGTGGGATGGTTCCATCCTTTATCAGCAGCTCTCCAGGCCTTTTTGTCCAGTGACTTCAAGAAGGCAATCATATGAGGTTTCCAGTAGTCATAATTTGATCCATCCAGAATAGGTGGTGAAACAACCGGCTGAAAATCATCAAAACAATGAAGTCGCCATCGAACGTCTTTTATCCCACATGTAGGGAAAGGTAAACATCGAGAAAACCTGATGAGGGAGAAGTCACGGTCTTGCGACCGAGAGATCGGGTAAGGGAGTCTGTTACGCGAGGGGAAGGTATTAGCACCCCACACGCTCGTAGTACTCTACGGTATCCACTCTTGTTATCTATCTTATGGGTGTGTTCAATCTATGCTTACTGTCTATTACTGCCATAGGGAGAATGCATGCGAAAGAAAGGGAAAAAGAATGTAGGGAAAATAAAATTGTGCTCGCTTGGGCCCTACCCCAATGCCTACGTATCCGTTTTGAGGAATCAGAGCTACCGTAGTTCGGCTCACATGTTTTTGTTTGTTTTGTGTTTTTTATGGACGAAGTTAATCCCGCCTTCTGCCGCAGCTCGACCTTTGGAGACTTATGCGTTGGCACAGAAGTAAATTAATCATGTCCTTACCTGAAAAGGGTTTTTTTTAAGGAAAGGTGCTCGAGCGCACAAAATGGTTTGAATATGTTTTGTATTTTTGTTGCAGATGATGACTGATTGACCTCAAGAGAGAGATATTAGCCCTTTTTCTACTTAGTCATGAAAGGAGTCTTTGAGAATTGAACCACACCTATGCTTGAGATGAAGAACAATAAGATCGAGAAGAGACCCGCTTATCATTTCTCGTACTAAGCAAAAGCATGATTCGAATCAATAGTTTTAAAGTATTTTGAATTTTGAAAGAAAAAGAAGTTTTTGTTTTAGATGCGTATGCGAAAGGAGAAAGAAAAGTCAAATGGGACTAGCTTACTTCTAAACCTGATGTTATTATGCGTTAGTAGCCATAAGATTTAGGTTAAAGGGGAAATTTCTACCTGATGTTAGTATGCATATGGATTGCGATAAATTGCAAAAATGAAGAATAAAATAGATTTGCGACGATACCGAACGGAGAAGGTCCGTTGCCTCTTCAAAATTGTGCAAGCGGTAAGAGGATTCTATCAAAGTTTCCTTGGGCGAGTAATTGAAGAATTCACCCCGAACATTCCACATTGCAAGAGTTATGTCGATGCTACAAAAATCTTGACTAGAAAATGGCAATAAAAATGATTATCGAATATGAGAAATAAAATAGAAAAAAATTCTAATCGAAATTCTTAAAATAAATTCTATTCTAAAATATTCTATTATTTTTATTGTCAATTGAGAGGAAAAAAAATTAAACTAAAAGAGAAAAATTAAAATAATAAAAAAGGAAAAATTAGAAGAGTTAGGGGGTATAAAGTCTAGAAATGTGGGTGTTGAAGTAATTTGCCCAAAAGATTTTCAACATTTTTATTTATTATTTTCTTAATTATAATTGTTATTAATTTGAATTAAGAATAATAAAACAATAAGACAATTAAATTAAAAAAAAAAAGGAAACAAAACGTATGAAATTGGGAAAGGAATAGGGTTAAGAAAAAATGTCCTTCTCTCCTTCACGCACAGAAGCGGCGCCGCCGGCCTCTTCGACCTCATCATCTCGCTTCCTCGCTTCCGTCATCGCCGCAACCATTATCGGAACTGGTTTCTGGATGCTGGTAAAATTCCCTTCCTCTTCCTCTACCATCAACACCAGAACTTGATGGTTGTTGCCGATGAAACTCTCTTCCTCTACCACGACCATTACTACCACTGCCACGGTTACCGTTACGGCCACCGGTGGTGTTTCTATAACCACCTCCTTCCATCTGATGCCTTTATCTTCTTCACCTGTCTTCGTCATCACTCCGCTCGTGGCTCTCTTCTCTGATGCACAAACGTAACGCTGCCACTGCGTTTATCCAACAAAGATGAAGATAACCGCAAGGTATTCTCCATCTATCTGTATACGCTCTTCTTCTTCTTCTACATTATTGCATTGATTTAATTCGTGCCTTTTCTTACGTTAATTGCGTCGTTGTAGTTATCCAGAGAAAAGATGATGGGGTTGATTGAAGATTATGCAGAGAAGTGTTAATGGGATGCAGAATCGGTGAGGCAATGGATCTCTCAAGGTGTCGATGATGATGATGATGATGATGATGATGATGTGAAAAAGATCCACCAAATCGATTGAAGAGAGAGAGGTATCAAGTTCCTTTTTGTCAATTTTCTGTGTTTTCTTCTTCTCGTTTCTGTGCCTCTGAATTGTTGATGTGTAATTACAGAAGGTGTGGGGAAGATGAAGATTGCAGAAGTGATGAAGGTTCTTGAACCTTGAAGATGCAAAGAGATTGCAGAATCGTGAGAGGAATTTTGGTGGTTCTTCAGGGTGTTCAAGGATGAAGGTGAAGATGAGAGGAGAAGAGAGAATTTGTTCTGATATTCTTGTGGTGATTCTCCAGATGGTGAAGAATGAGATGATTGAGAGGTAATAAATTCTTTTTTTCTGTGTTCAATCCTCCCTATTCTGTCAATCTCTATTATGTATATGTTGTGAGCTCTCCCCCTCTCTATGCTGGAAGTTTTGTTATTATAGTTAGGAGGTTAGAAATTCTGTTAGGTGGTTAGGAGGTGGGAAAAAAGTTGGTTATAGTTAGAAGTTAGGGAGAAGTTAGAAGTTTGTTATGTTATTTTCTGTTGTAAGTCAGTTGTATTCTGCTTGAAGTTTGTTGAGTTAGTTAGGATTTGGTTAGAAAGTTAAGAAAAGTTGTTAAGTTGTAGTTATTGTGATAGCTGGAGTTCAATTTCAGTTTCAGTTATAGGGTAGTTGTAAACTGTGAGAATTTCTGTTAAGGGGATTTGGTTAGTTTGCAGGTTAGTTCATCAATTTGAGCCAACTGAGAAAGGGGTTAGCAAACACCAGCAAAAACTAGTGGTTGGTGGAAACTTGGGTTAAGCCATATAAAAAACGGTTGGTGAAGTTTATAGTTATGTAAAAGAAACTAGTTAGTAGATTGGATCGAATATTGACGCTTGAAAATAGGGTGGACTACGGATGATATATATGTTCTTTGATTTACTATCCTTGTTTTGTATGGCTGAATTTCGATGCACGTGAACTTGTTTTGTATGGACTCATTTTGCATTTATTCCGAACTTGATCCCGGTGCTGAACTATAGCATGGATTGAAGTGCATCAGTGATGGTTTGTTTTTCCTTTTCTTGCTTTGGATACTTGAATTGGTTGTTTCCCTTTTGGATTGTTTATTGGACTGGAGTGATTTAACCGCAAAATTTCGGTTGTTGCAGGTTTACTTTTGAACTATTAAACTGGTTTTGATGTTCAGATTCGTTTTTTTTTTAATAAAAATATGGTTTATGTAGGTTTGGTTCATATCAGGGCTATTGGGAAGCAAAGGCAAAAGGAAAACACCAAGATGATATGAAGTTAGAACAAAGACGCATAACACGAAGTTTTGGAAGCTTGAAGTTTGAAACATGAAGATTGGTTGAAAATTAGGATAGGTTTTGGTAAAAATATATAGATGTTATGTATAATTGTAATGGAATTTGGACTTGTATGTATTTGAATAATTGTAATGCATGTTGACTTTATTTCCACATAATGAAATGGCCTTTGTATGAATTCAAATAAATGGTATGAATCCAAAATATTTGCAAGGTACCCAAAAGAGACATGAATCTTGAATGAATCCAAGAGAGGCTATTTGGACAATATTTTGATGGTTGGATGAATTTGATGCATGCTTTTTCATACTTGTGGTTTGAATTCCAAGAAAGGCCACGCAAATATTTAAGAACTTTGATTAAATCCACTTCAAATATTCCAAATCCACTTCAAATATTGATGAATGAATTCTAATCAAACCACAGCTTCAGTGAACCCCTAATTCAATTCAATTTTCCAATCTAAACCAAAATTGTGTGTCAAGCAATAAGCATTTGAAGCAATGACACCTTGATCCTAATCAACATCTTGTACCATGTCCCGACTATATGAGCACTAGAACAACGGCGTCTTGGACTCCTTCTCAATAGATGATAATGACTATGCCCTGAGGAATTCTTTGCAGATGAATATGAAAGATGAGACATGCGAATACCTTGATATGGAATGAACCTCAGGTAGAATGCTGACAAGCTCAAGTATGAAAATGTATAAACCCTGATTTTTAACTTCGTCTCATAAAACTTGCAACTTGACATTGAGAAGAAAAGGATAGCCTCGTAGCTTGATGATGATAAGGTCCATGAAATGAAAACCTAGCTTCAAACAGATTATTAATGGAGAAATCAACCGAAACAAGCTTGTACGAAGATGGGAGCCTTAAAGCCATACACCAACCCTTATTCCTCGAAATCCATGATCTTATGCCAATTTATTGATTAATGATGCATGATGTGTTAGATGACCTAATGTGAGAAAAATGCAAAAATGCGTAAGCCGGATAGGAAGTAAAAGGGTAGGACATATTTGGGGTATTACAGCTGCCCCTATTTAATCGTCTTAAACCTGAAAGCACGATTGGCACATGCCTTTCGGAAGTTCAAGGTTGAAGATGATTAAATATCAATGCCAAAAATTTGTCCTGAGGGAGAGCGTAAGTGTTTTCTTTATTTATTTATTTGTGATCTGCTGGGGAAAGGAAATTTGTTTTTTAATGAAGAGACAGAGACTGGACTTGTAACGTGGCTTGATGCCAATACAAGACAAATGGTTGGTATGAAAAGACAGCGGACGAGGTCTACGGGCGACCTACGATCTGGGGGTGACACATGAGAGTGATTTGACAGAGAACCTAGCCAAAGGGCGATCTCAGGTTCGACGAAGGTTTGAAGGAAGAACCTAGCCAAGAGGCGATCTCAGGTTACGATGACTTGAGGGAGGAACCTAGCCAAGAGGCGATCTTAGGTTCGACGATGATTTGAAGGAAGAACCTAGCCAAGAGGCGATCTCAGGTTCGACAAAGGTTTGAGGGAAGAACCTAGCCAAGAGGCAATCTCAGGTTCGACAAAGATTTGAAGGAAGAACCTAGCCAAGAGGCGATCTCAGGTTCGACGATGATTTGAAGGAAGAACCTAGCCAAGAGGCGATCTCAGGTTCGACAAAGGTTTGAGGGAAGAACCTAGCCAAGAGGCGATCTCAGGTTCGACAAAGATTTGAAGGAAGAACCTAGCCAAGAGGCGATCTCAGGTTCGACGATGATTTGAAGGAAGAACCTAGCCAAGAGGCGATCTCAGGTTCGACGGTGATTTGAAGGAAGAACCTAGCCAAGAGGCGATCTCAGGTTCGACGAAGATTTGAAGGAAGAACCTAGCCAAGAGGCGATCTCAGGTTCGACGGTGATTTGAAGGAAGAACCTAGCCAAGAGGCGATCTCAGGTTCGACAAAGATTTGAAGGAAGAACCTAGCCAAGAGGCGATCTCAGGTTCGACGGTGATTTGAAGGAAGAACCTAGCCAAGAGGCGATCTCAGGTTCGAAGAAGGGAACATGGGTTATGACATGATGATTGTTTTAGATAAGCGACACGGACGAGCATCAAGAAAGTTTAAACACGGACGAGTGTTTGAATCAATACGGACGGGTATTGAAAGAAGATACAGACGAGTATCCAAGGTTAAACACGGACGAGTGTTTAATTCAATACGGACGAGTATTGAAAGAAGATACGGACGAGTATCAAAAAGTATAAACACGGACGAGTGTTTAATTTAATACGGACGAGTATTGAAAGAAGATACGGACGAGTATCAAAGAGTATAAACACAGACGAGTGTTTGAATAACTGACCCGGGTGGGTGTTTAGGAAACTTGACACATACGAGTGCTTAGGAATGGACACGGACGAGTGTTTGGGAATGGACACGGACGAGTGTTTAGGGAATGGACAGGGACGAGTGTTTAGGGAAACGACTACCAGACAAGAACTGGGTTTAGAACGGCAAAGTGTATTGATTTTGTTTGGCATTGAAAAGGTGAAGGTCACCGACTGGGGATTTCGGGCATGATATCCTTCTGTAGGGATGTATTATTGTCCTTGAATAATTCAGGTCTCTTTTTTTTTGTAAGGTACCTGATCTGGCTTATGCTTTGTATGCATGTTTGAATTTCTTTTGACGCAAAGATCCACTCTGATGGATCAGCTACGCGCTTTTGAGGATGCAATGTTATGTAATGATAACTATATGCAATGCAAAGAAATAAACTTCATGGGGGTAAGAGTAGGCTTGCTGGGAACCATTGCTTATTACTGGGGATGTTAGTATATATCGGCGTTGGAAGCCTGCAGTACCAAAGATTGCTGGGGATACTGATAAGAATTTTCCCTGGGGAGCCCCTGATACCAAAGATTGTTGATGACTCTGCTGGAGATAAAGTTGCCGACGAAACGAGTCTTCAAGTACGACGCTGGATTCCGAATCATACCGTTGGGAAGAGATAACCTGGCCAAACCTCCACACATCCTGAACTGTTGAGGGGGTGATATAAGTGAATATGCTGAAGAATGGATACTGGACACCATGTGAATCCCCTTGAATGCATGTCCCAAGTTTACGCACACTAGGGAATTGTCTCTTGAATCACTTGGGGATAAGAGATGGGCGCGGACACTTACGAGTGCCCCGGCTGAGCTCTGCGACTGCCCTGGTTTAGCTCTGCGAATGCCCCGGTTTAGCTCTGCGAATGCCCTGGTTTAGCTCTGCGAATGCCCCGGTTTAGCTCTATTGGGGATGCTCTTGATTAACTCCACGCGTGCTGAGTCAAAAGACGGTTCTAGACTTTCTGAATTCACTTGGGGAATCAAATTCGAAATTGTCTATGGTAGATGAAGGCAGCTTTGTGCGCTGGTCGAGTCAGGTTGATTGTCATGATGCTTTTAGCTGATTGTAGTGGTCTCGTGCGACATAATTGGATTGAGCAACTTTGCAAGTACGAATGAGGAATGCCCGTGTCTGGAGGATCTCTGAGGAGCTTTATGTTGAATAGAAGACCAGAATACTCGTGCCACAAAACGATATGAGGTGGCCTGCCCCAATATCTTGAGTCACGAAATAAACGGCTCTTGATTACAGCCTTTTTGGAGAGATTTGTCGAATCTCGACGTAACTGCCCTAGGTTGAATGAATTCTGAATAGATCTCTCGACGTGATAACCACTGATTGATTGAGCTTGACGTGATAACCTCTGATTGATAACTTTGAGGGAATGCCCCAGATTTGGCTGAGCTTGGAGAGATCGACTCTCGACTTGATTGCCCTAGATTGACAGGCTCTGCTAACTTCATCCCTGAATGGCACTCAGACTGTGAAGCACCAAGATGATTTCTCTTGACAGAATCTCTGGTTTAACATGCCTCTGGATTAGTCATTTCTCTTGTAGCAGCTGACTCTTGCTTCAACAGGGTATTCAAGCCTCTCTTCTCTGACAAGATTGAGCTCTTTACCGGTTGTTCATTGTGCAAACTTACTTGATGTCAATCAGTTGTTTTGTATGCAGAAGAATGTTTATTATGAGAATGATAATTCTAATGCAACACATATGTAAGTCTTGAAGTTTGAAAAACTTTGAATGAAATGACGCCACAACTCTGTTGTGAACGAGTCACTAGTTAGGGAGAAACATTTGCAAATTTTTTTTTATGAAAGATAATGCAAGCATATGATGCCAAAACAGATATTGAGACGTACCTCTTAGGAGTCAGTTAAACGTTATCTCGTTGTAGCACGCTTTCAAATTGACCCATGCTTCAGTTAGGACTTTGAAAGGGTTGTAACGTGGCCTGGTTCACGGTTTTTAGAAAAAGGATTTAAGGCTCAAAATTATTTGGTGCCCACCCATTCTCCATGATGTTCTCCATTCCTACGTTCAGTTGACCCGATACAAGCGTTCATCTCTCGAGAAGAGTTTGCAATAATTGAGGAACCACAGTGGTTTCTTGGACACGACAGTCACTAACTTCTTTGCCTTTGGTGTCTGATCAGACGACTTTGTTCTTTGATGAGGATTTTCATTGGTAATCCTTTTCTTGCCTTTTAGGCTTTTCAATTTCTTTCTTGTTTTCCCTAATTTTTGCCTGGACAAATTCTTTTGAATTTTGATTTGGAAGTCCAGCGGGATGCCCCAATTTTTGCCTAAGCGACTTGTTTTCAAGCTTCGACTTGGCGGGGATATTTGTTTCTTTCTTATTCGTATTTTTTCATCTGAACAAGTCGTTGATCTTTGCGTTGTTTTTGATTTGTCTGAAGTGATCGTGACTGCTTGAGTCTTTGATAGATGATGGGTAGTCATTATTGTATTGTCATCTGTCGACCTCCTGATGTGTGAGAGATGTCCATTGGGATATTGTTAATTGATGCACGTTGCTGATAGATGAAGGTTAACCATTGTGGTTTTAACTTCCCTCAACCTTTTGATGGATAAACATTGTTGTATCCCTGGATGCACACTCTTGATGAGTTCTGAATGCTTGATCAGATTAGCTGAACACTACCCACCCCAGGGTTGAAATGAGGGTTTTTTTTGAATAGAAAGAAAACTCCTACTTCGAAGGCTCAGAGGGGTTGACGAGGGTCTATCTCCCTTATATCTCTGGTGTTTGGGGATTGAAACAAGGCATGTACATCGTCAGCAGGGTCTTACTCAAAAGCGTACCAACCAGAGATTTTGCGTTTTCAGATTGTCGTCATCCTCCTTTGAATCTTTACCTAAGCATAAGACTAGGAAATCTGACATCAATATGCAAGTAAAACATTTGAAGAGTGATAACGAATGGATGAGTAAAAATGAAATGAACACTTCAAGACAAGCATACTTATTGCATTAAGATTTTTGTTCAAAAACAGACAAGTTTCTATATACAAGCAATGTTTTAAACAAACAAGCACGAATGCAAATGAAAATGCAGTCAAATAAACCAATGATTGCCATTGTTGAGGAGACTTGACTCCGTATGGACTTGTTGATTCTGACGACTTTATGTAGTCTTGAAGCTCGAGTATGCGAGAGAATCCCCTTTCAGATCTGATGTGAGCACGACAGTCTCTGAATTGATCCAGTCTTGGACTTGGTCTCTGGATGACATACCATCTTCAATCGATTGGCCAAGTGCCCCAGTATAATATGCATCACCAAGCACATCATGTTTTTAAAGTAATAATAGACATCATCATCAGAGTTTCTATGACCTGTCTTATCTGACTCTTTAATCCATTATCTTCCTGCCTGAAGAAGTTTCTGACTATGAGCCAAAGCTTGCATGTACCACTCAGAGTTATTCCATGGTTGGTCCCCGAACACGTGCGGCGAGAAACCAAGTTGAGCCTTTGAAGAGAACCCCAGGTTTGAATAAGAATTCCCAATCTCCGGGTACCTGTCATGAATGCATGAATATACATGGAGTGTATGAATGAATGCCATGTCATGTTTTGTCATTTCCAAGGAATTTGCGTGCTTTGATTTTGTTTTTACGCAAGTAAGGGATGGAAGAATTTTGGCACAAGACTTGCAAATATGATTCCTTGAAAATAACAGAACATGTATGTTAAGCATGCAGTTGGCCATGTTATGTATGCAAAGGCATGAGATCAAAGAGGATCATGGTTCCATCATTCCTGAATAAGGTTGATGCACTGCTCTGGATCATGTGAGTATCATCAGATCAGAGGTCCGACATAACTTCTGCATATATAAGAACCAAGTACCCTATGTGTTGTACCCCAAAATTTTCCCTCCCATAATTCTTCAAGAAAATGCCTAGTCAAGCTGCAAAATTCCCCCAAGGGTTGCACAGTCAAAGATCTCCTATACAGTCAAAATTAGGGTTTATGTTCTGATCAAGAAAATGAAGTTTTCAAAGGTCCAATCAAGTCTCATTTGCCTACAAATATGGTCAAGTATCCTCATATCAAGTTTCAAGACATTCAGCACAAAATTGCACAATCAAAAAACCTAATTGCACTACAGTCAACTGTAGGGGCAAAATGGTCATTTGGCAATCAAAAGTTCAAATTTTTGGTAAACATATCATTCTGAAGCCACAAACATCATTTGATCAATGCTTGATCATGATTCTCAAAGTTTGGCTCAAAAAATCATCAAGATGCAAAAGTTTCCTTATTTGGACAGCTGAAAAAGTCAACTGAAATTGACCAGGGCATAACTTTCACATGGATTATCAGAAAAATTCCATCCAAAGCTCATTTTGAAGAGAAAGACATTTCCTACAACTCATATTCATACTTCAAGTCCAAGAAATGCTCTCACAAAAAGTTATCAATTTCAACATTATAGGTCATTTTCAAAAGTCAACAAAAGGGGACTTTAAGTAAAAGGCCATAACTTGAGATTGGTAAATCAAAATGACATGGTACCAAAGGCATTGGTTAGAGGACTCAAAGACCTTTCCAAAATGTCGAAGAACATGAGAAAATCTTAAAAATTGAGCAAGTTGTGCCTTGTGGAAGTTGGGAAATTTTTGGATATTTTGAAAAGTCAACATTACTTCAAATGACCTAAAATTGCTAATGGGACCATTTTTCTTCCATAATTCATCATCCATGACATGTGCACGACCACTTGGCCCAAAGGGAAGTATTTTCTCATTTTTTATTTATTTATTTGAATTTTTATTTATATTAATTCACTTAAATCAATTAAATATGTGAAAAATACTTAACTTAACCTAACAAATCTTTTTGCACATGTTTTAGACTCAATAATTCGTGCACATTCAAATATGGGAAGATTTGGTTTGATTGGATCCTAATTGACACAAAATTGTATGGAAAAAGATATGAAAAAATCTTAAGAAATCAAATTTCCAAAATCAATGAATGCAATGGATTTGATTGATTCTTTTTGACCTAATTCACTACTACATATGCCAGGATCACAACCCTAATGAAAACACACGCACAGCTGCTCCAAAAAGCCATTATCAAACTTGAAGAAAATTGCAAAAAAAGTCAAATCTGAAAACCACTTTTGAGGGCGATTCAAAGCATAATTCTTATTCCATTAGCTTGCCAAGGTTGCCCAGAAGCGATTACAATCACAAACATTCACCAAAGCTCAAGGAATTGGTAACGAGAACCGCCCCTGTGCAGAGAAAAAATCATGATCGTATTTTGACATTTAGGCATTCTTAGGGCATTTTAATTATTGATTTGCATTCCTTATGCCTTTCTAATGCTAACCATATGATTCAATTATGTTTTTATGCTATATACACGATTTCACCATTGCCAAGTTTTAGGGTTTTGCAAGCTTCAGATTAGGGCTTTTGAAACAAGGAAAAATTAGCTTTCCAGACCCATACCATTCAAACCAGCGCATCTGGACGAATCTAAACATACCCTCGCGCTCAATTTATGAGTGGCTGAGGGCTAATCGTTATTTTCTGGAAAGCTACCTAACAGAACGCGTGTAAAACCGTGGCCTAAATGTTTTGTGTTTCAGGAAGGTGGAGAAGACGAATTCGTGGCACACGGTGATAGGGTGATTTAAAAATTCGCGCGCTGAAGGCATTAAGGCATTGTTTCATATTATATTAATTGTTGTTTATTTATTTAACAAATGCGTTGTAGTGGTCCAGTGGCAAGGTGTGAACGTTGGTAATGCATATGACCTGGGTTCGAGCCCCAGGTCTTCGTTACTCTCCATATTATTTTTCAATTTACAATTCTATGCAGGCATAACATTAAGGACTATCATATACTCTCGCTATCCCACCATCCACGTGCATATCAGGCTCAAATCAAAGGCTGGGATTGGAAGCGCATCATAAGCCTGGTCAAAGGTGCCACATAGTGCCTGGAAAAGTCAACGAACTTGAAGGTTATTGGGCTCAGATTTCTTGGGCCAGACCTCCACTTTGGGGACTACCACCCCCTAGGTTTGCATATTTTTATCTTTTCTTTATTTTCCTTATTTATTTAAATCTTTTTACTTATAATTATTATTTGTTTAAATTAATTAATTATTTCTACAAAACATAAAAAAATGCATAAAAATCAGAAAAGATCAAAAATATGATAAATATTTTATTTCATGAATAAATTTGCATATAATTAATTAGTGTAAATTAGGGTTTTAATTTTAATTTCTTTCATAACAAAAATCTAAAAAATATAGAACTAGGTTTAATTAATGTTTTATTCCTTTTCAATTTTTTTTCTTTTCCACCATAATATTATTTATTTTATTTATTTTCATAATTAAATTTGTATACAAAAATTAGGGTTTAATTTAGGTTTAATTCTAATATTTTCTTAATAAATTAAAATAAAATAGAATTAGGGTTAGTAGTTAATTTTAATTAATTCTTTATTTTTTCCTATTAAATCCTAAAATATTAAAAATACCAAAAACATCTTTTTTTAATTAATTAACTTCATCATTAATTTGATTTTTGCAAAAGGGTCCAACGCCCTCGTTTCGATTTAATTTCGCATATTTATTTTATTTTGCTTAAATAATTATGTACCTCTCCCGAAGCCTTGTAATTACTTCTCGCACTTTCAATTTATTTATTTTTCTGTCAAATCGGGTCCTAGTTAATTTTGGCGATGTGGACCCGCGCCTTTTGTAATAGCTTAGAATCTTTTACTTTTCCCGCAATATTTTTAACTGTTAACAAACGGCATGAAAGAATGTATGACTTAAATAAAAACAAGCGTAGAACACCAATAACATGACAAGATAAATGCAAACGAACATGACACACAAATCACACACCACCCCTAGGGTACGCCTCACTGTTGCCTTGCCTCGAAAGGTGATCGTCGAGTAGAGGATGTCTTAGTAAGTCCTCATGATCCGGGAACCTGGCATGAGGGTAGCTTCTAAGGTGTCTTCCCATTGCTCTGGTGATCACCATGTCCCGAACCTCGAATTGACCCGAACACCTCCAACGGTGGAGCTACCTACCTCTCAATGGTGGGATGGCACTACTTTAAAGGACATTTACACAGACGAATTCCTTAGGGTAGGTAGACGACTCTAGATACTTGCTCTAATTTCAAAACAAATCAAAAACTCTTTTCGCACCAACACATTTTCAAAAAGCTTTCGAAAGCATTTTTTTCAAACACTCTTGAGGACCGATACAAGAGTCGAACTGAAATTTTCAAAGAAACTTTTTAAAACCCACATTGAAAAGCAAGCAAACCATTTTTGAAAACACAATGAGCAAGTATCTAAGAGCCCATGGATAACCATGGATAGAAAGGGTGCTAATACCTTCCCTTTCTATAACCTACCTCCCGAACCGAGAGCAATCTCTTTAAGGAATTTTTCTGTGCTTTTGTCCTTTCCATTTGGAGAAAATAAAAGACGGTGGCGACTCTTGCTTCCGCGACATTTCGCGAACCAGCGTTAAACAGTCAGTTCCAGATCCACCGATCACAGAACTGGCGACTCTGTTGGGGACTTAACTTAAAGTGAGGTGTACCTTAGGGCTAGTTCATAACTGTGTTTTCAATTGTATTGACTTGTCTGCTTTAAATTTGTGGATTGCATGGGAGTTACATAGATCCTAACCCGGATCTGGGGATACCTTGTTTAGGTAGCATAAGCTGTGAGGGACCTGTCCGGCGTATACCGACATGGGTGAAGTAGTGGCTACGTTGGTGTGGCCCCTTGGTCTGTACCGATATCCCTCGTGTTGAAACGGGGAGAATATGGGTCTTCCAAGGAGTCATTAAGCACCAACAGACCTTAGAACCTTAAATGACACAACTTGGCCATTAGAACAGTAGCAGTATGCTACGCCCATTGAGGCTAAACTCTCGTGATGGTTCTGGCCGCAAGAAAAGATTGCGATGCTGGAGTTATGACCGATTGAGGGTAGTCAATGATATTGGGATCCTCTAAGAACCCGGTTACTTTGATAGGACAGGTATGAACCCAACAAACTGAAAGAGGGTAATACCTAGACCTCATGCTGGCCTAAACTCTAAGGGCTTCTCTTGTGTGACTTGTGTGCCTTCGTACTTGACTACTTGCATGCTTGTTATCTGACACATGAACTACTTGCAGGTTTTGTTTTAGTCCTTAACTGGGACCCATGACAGGGCTTACTAAGTTCTTTGCAGGTTTTGGTTTGCAGTCCTTAATTAGGACTCATAACAGAGTTTACCAAATTTCTTGCAGGTTTTGTTTATAGTCCTTAATAGGGACACATAACAGAGTGTACTGAGTTTCTTGCAGGTTTTGGTTTGTAGTCCTTAATAGGGACTTGTAACAGAGTTACCCACATCGTTCCATGCATAGCATAACATCATACCATTGCATACATCCTGACCCATTTCAAGGATCTCAAGGGCTTGTGATGCAGGTCAAGATAAATCAAACATCTAGCAAGGGGCAAAGAAGATTTATTTTCCTCTAGCTAAGGTTGTCAGGGGCTATGACCCACTGGATATGGTGAGCCTTTGACCCTTGAAGAAGAATTCTCAATAACATGGGTTTCCTTCAATCAAGCTACAAATTCCAGTGCTAACAATTTTCTTGTTTACCCCGCGAGGTCCTTGAAAACATTACATGCATATCATACATATCATTGCATTACAGGTACCCGTTCTTTGCAGGGCACTTACCTTTCTCGCTGTTTATTTCAGCAATGGCCTTCCAACCAGACAACCAGGACCTTCTTGCTCAAGAGACTCGGTTTGGGGAAATCCTTCTGAATCTATCCAAGGGGCAGGAGGAACTAAGGACACTTCTCAAGGGGACCTTTGTCGGGAACAGTGCTGAGGATGAAAGGCCGAAACACCTACAAGCTGAGATGGATGCTATGAAAGCCCAAATGCTGGGGCAGAGGAATGCCATTCAAGGTTTAGCTCAAAGACAAGATGAGCTCCGGTTTCTCGTCAACCAACTGCTTCAGGGTAACCTACTGGGGCAAACATCTAAGGGTAAAAAGCCAGTCATCGTTCGACCATCTTTGAGACAAAGAGGCAAGGAGAAATCTCCTCATATGGCTCCAGTATCACCAATTCAGTATCAACCTCACCAGCTTCAACCAGACAAGCCCCAAAGGCAATTCACCGAGCTCAATGTGTCGCTGCCTCAAGCCTTACAACAATTGCTGAGGTTGAACTTGGTAACTCGAAAGGATCCTCCTAAGAATCCCAACAGGACACCTTCAAGGTATAACCCCAACGCTCACTGCGCTTATCATTCTGACAGCCCGGGGCATGCTACAGAGGATTGTTGGAATTTGAAGAATAAGATCCAAGACCTGATTGAGGAAGGAGCTGTGGAATTCACCCAAGATGGCCAGGCTGAATGCTTCTACCATCCCTACAGGAGGCACCATTTGAAGTAACAAGCCCTGAGATGAGAAGACTTTTGTTTATTAGAATTTTCAAGTTGTAACTTTCTTTTAACTGTTCAAACATTTATTCTGAAAACATTGTTATTTCATTAATGCGTCGCATATGTCTGTTCTGAAGCAATATATTCGTATTCACTATATACAAATTGTTTTCATATTTTTTCTGATGTCAACACTCGATTAATAATTCTAAGCCTCTTGAGGGAGGATGACGAAAACGATACCGCGATCATTACAGTATGCTTTTGAATAGACCCCGCTGATGAGGTACAGGCATTGTTTCAACCCCTAAACACTGGAGTTATAAGGAAGATAATCCCTCGTCAACCCCTCTAGGCCAAAGAAGTAGGAGTTTTTCTTTTCGAAATTCAAAACCCTTCATCATAACCTGGGGCAGGGTAGTTCTCTCAGTTGATCAAAGTGCATAACGAATGGCACCAAAGAGATCCTTACGAAAAAAGAAAGACAGTGATGGTTCAGAACAATCAAAAGGACAGGCAGTCATTACCAAAAAAAAAATCATAAACGAAAAGCCCAAGAAGTCAAAACCTATAAAAAGGGACTTATGAAACTGGGGCATCCCGCTGACTGTAATTCCAAAAAAAGGGAAACAGTGTAGGCAAAAAAGAAAGGGATAACAAAAAAATCAGACAAGAAAGAGGTCTTACAAACCCTCAACAAAAAAGGAAATGACTGCCTATTCAAAATAAAACATCAATACCCGAATCATCACCGGAAAATCAGAGCAAAGACTCGAACAAGGTCTAACGTATGATCAACTGAGTTTAGGTTTGAAGAACATCACGAAGAGCGGGTGGGTACAAATAATTTGAGCCTTTATCCTTCGTTTCTTAAACCGTGAACCAGGCCACGTTATAACCCTTAAAAGTCCTAGCTGAAGCATGGGTTAGTTCAAAAGTATACTGTTACGAAAGGTATCCTGACTCCTTAAGGCCTGCGATAAAATAACGAGTTGATATCACATTCACTTGTTTTATGAAAAATAATGCATTTTCAAAATCTTCAAGACAGACATAAGCTTTGCATTTTTAACGTAACTTTGTTTGCATATGACTTTTTGTTTGAACAGTATAGAAATTCGCACGACGAATATCTGATGAACAGAAGCACTTCCAATCAAGGGGCATGACATGATCATGGTCCATTATCTGGGGCAATCCAATCAAGATTCGGAGAATCTCTCAAAGGCAAAAATAACCGGGGGCAAATCTCCGCTTGAGTCACTTGGGGCATTTCAACAATAAATCCTGCCTGGTCAAAAATCTTCTGGTGGCATGACAAAACACTTCTAACAGGGGCAACTCCCTACATTCTGAAAGCACGGACATAGTCGAAAAAATACTACGCACGATCAAAGACCCGCTAGGTTGACATACCTAGGCAAAAATAAGGGCCTCCCGGCGAACCAAAAGGGTTCGGGCAAAAATAAGGGATGAAATGAAAATATCTGTACACCCGGCAAGTCGAAAACCTGAAAAGGCGGCTTGGGCAAAAATGGGTATCCCGGTGGACTGAAAACCCGAAAGGGTAGTCCAGGCAAAAGTTAGGGATCAAAGCGTACGACTATGTCCCGGCATCTTGTCACTTGCCTACCAGAAAAAGGTCTGTCCATCAACAAGCTATCAGCACCTCTCAGGTCTTCCTCTCCCACCTCAGAAATAGGGGCAATAAGGAGTTGTCTAAACAATCCAATTGTTCTATCCTCCAAGGCACCAAGGCAGAGTTATCAAGTCTCAAGGAAATTGAGTATCCTCCCATAGATCTCAATACTTCCCCAGCAGCATATATTCTTAACAAGCATCCCCGACAGTCTTGGTCGGAAGATTGTTCCCCGGCGGCATACCAGCATTCAAAGGAATCACTTCTTCCCAGCATATCAAAACTTCCCCAAAAGAGTCCAGTCCAATCCAGTTCCCCAGGAAAGATGGAATTCATATCCCCAAGCAATAAGCTTATCCCCAGCATATTCTGGAAGCTTATCCCCTAGCAGAGCGCGAACGCGTCGTCCCGGCTTTATTCAAAGAGTTATTTCCCTAACAAGATATAACTGGGTTATCCTCAGCCAAAAGACACGGAAAGAGCGTCCTCGACGAAGTCTTCTTACCCCAGCGAAGTCTATCAACACTTCCAATACAACAAGGGTATCCCCAACAAATTATCATCAACACTCAGCAAGGCATCCCTCTTCCCACAGAGTATTGCTTCCCAGCATGGTCGCTAGAGTATCTTTTCTCCCTGCAGAATCTTCCATTTGCCAAGTTTATTCCACAACAGAGTCATCTTCTCTTATCGGTATTCTTGCAGTTATCATTCCCAGCGGAAGCAAAATCTATTCTTCAATATCAGCCCAGGATATGACTTCCCGGCACCCGTCAAGGATTTACTTTCCTAGACGAAAACATACATTCATAAAACATCACATACATCATTATAGCATGCATAGACGCGTTATGTCATACAAATCTCATTTATGTTGAGAACATCATTGCTTGATCCATATCATGCATTGCATATGACTGACCTTTACCTTTCAGGAAGGATGCAGTTGAAATTCTCAATCATATTTCAAGACCTAGACCGGTTCAGTTAATCGACTCAAAAGATTTCTTATCCAGTCCCAGGCCTTCTCTAGTCTAGCTAAATCGACTCCCAACAGATTTTTATGATAAAGACTCAGCAGAAGTTATTCCAGGTGATAATCTCCTATGGTCCCCTCTCCGACGGTGAGTGAGGTGGTAATTCCTTTTCAGATGTTTCCCTCTCTGACGGTGAGTGAGGTGATAATCTCCTATGGTCCCCTCTCCGACGGTGAGTGAGGTGGTAATTCCTTTTCAGATGTTTCCCTCTCCGACGGTGAGTGAGGTGATAATCTCCTATGGTCCCCTCTCCGACGGTGAGTGAGGTGGTAATTCCTTTTCAGATGTTTCCCTCTCCGACGGTGAGTGAGGTGATAATCTCCTATGGTCCCCTCTCCGACGGTGAGTGAGGTGGTAATTCCTTTTCAGATGTTTCCTTCTCTGACGGTGAGTGAGGTGATAATCTCCTATGGTCCCCTCTCCGACGGTGAGTGAGGTGGTAATTCCTTTTCAGATGTTTCCCTCTCTGACGGTGAGTGAGGTGATAATCTCCTATGGTCCCCTCTCCGACGGTGAGTGAGGTGGTAATTCCTTTTCAGATGTTTCCCTCTCCGACGGTGAGTGAGGTGATAATCTCCTATGGTCCCCTCTCCGACGGTGAGTGAGGTGGTAATTCCTTTTCAGATGTTTCCCTCTCCGACGATGAGTGAGGTGATAATCTCCTATGGTCCCCTCTCCGACGGTGAGTGAGGTGGTAATTCCTTTTCAGATGTTTCCCTCTTCGACGGTGAGTGAGGTGATAATCTCCTATGGTCCCCTCTCCGACGGTGAGTGAGGTGGTAATTCCTTTTCAGATGTTTCCCTCTCCGACGGTGAGTGAGGTGATAATCTCCTATGGTCCCCTCTCCGACGGTGAGTGAGGTGGTAATTCCTTTTCAGATGTTTCCCTCTCCGACGGTGAGTGAGGTGATAATCTCCTATGGTCCCCTCTCCGACGGTGAGTGAGGTGGTAATTCCTTTTCATATGTTTCCCTCTCCGACGGTGAGTGAGGTGATAATCTCCTATGGTCCCCTCTCCGACGGTGAGTGAGGTGGTAATTCCTTTTCAGATGTTTCCCTCTCCGACGGTGAGTGAGGTGATAATCTCCTATGGTCCCCTCTCCGACGGTGAGTGAGGTGGTAATTCCTTTTCAGATGTTTCCCTCTCCGACGGTGAGTGAGGTGATAATCTCCTATGGTCCCCTCTCCGACGGTGAGTGAGGTGGTAATTCCTTTTCAGGTGTTTCCCTCTCCGACGGTGAGTGAGGTGATAATTCCTTTTCTTATGGTTCCCTCTCCGATGGTGAGTGAGGTGACAATTCCCTTTCAGACTATAATCGCCTATGGTTCCCTTCCCGATCCTGCGAAGATGGTATTTCCCACCAAGATTTTCTCAACGAGCGTTGTTGAAGTTAAAGTCACCCAAGGTTCTCTTACCAATCGTGCTAAGGTAGTAACCATCCCTGGTTCATTCATCATCTTTTGAAGCTCCAGACTCAGCTCCTGTAACCAGTCAGGACACATTTATACAAAGCATCTGAAAACTAACTCCTGCAACGTGTCAGGTACTCATGTTTCTTTTGCAGGTATGCAGGTTCTCGCTAAGGAATCTCTTACACGATCAACATCCAGATGGCATCTATAAGCCCATCATCCTATCCAGCAACCTCTAAATGGCATCTATAAGCCCATTCCATCATCACTGCTACTATGTGAGCGCAAATTTCTGGGCACTCTAGTGTTCAATCATCTTCCACCCTCGGATTACGAAAGGCACGTCAGCCAATCTGCATCCTCAGGTTTAAGAAGATTGAACAGGGGCAACTGTTGTACCCCAAAATTTTCCCTCCCATAATTCTTCAAGAAAATGCCTAGTCAAGCTGCAAAATTCCCCCAAGGGTTGCACAGTCAAAGATCTCCTATACAGTCAAAATTAGGGTTTGTGTTCTGATCAAGAAAATGAAGTTTTCAAAGGTCCAATAAAGTCTCATTTGCCTACAAATATGGTCAAGTATCCTCATATCAAGTTTCAAGACATTCAGCACAAAATTGCACAGTCAAAAAACCTAATTGCACTACAGTCAACTGTAGGGGCAAAATGGTCATTTGGCAATCAAAAGTTCAAATTTTTGGTCAACATATCATTTTGAAGCCACAAACATCATTTGATCAATGCTTGATCATTATTCTCAAAGTTTGGCTCAAAAAATCATCAAGATGCAAAAGTTTCCTTATTTGGACCGTTGAAAAAGTCAACTGAAATTGACCAGGGCATAACTTTCACATGGATTATCAGAAAAATTCCATCCAAAGCTCATTTTTAAGAGAAAGACATTTCCTACAACTCATCTTCATACTTCAAGTCCAAGAAATGCTCTCACAAAAAGTTATCAATTTCAACATTATAGGTCATTTTCAAAAGTCAACAAAAGGGGACTTTAAGTCAAAGGCCATAACTTGAGATTGGTAAATCCAAATGACATGGGACCAAAGTCATTGGTTAGAGGACTCAAAGACCTTTCCAAAATGTCCAAGAACATGAGAAAATCTTACAAATTGAGCAAGTTATGCCTTGTGGAAGTTGGGAAATTTTTGGATATTTTGAAAAGTCAACATTACTTCAAATGACCTAAAATTGCTAATGGGCCCATTTTTCTTCCATAATTCATCATCCATGACATGTGCACGACCACTTGGCCCAAAGGGAAGTATTTTCTCATTTTTTATTTATTTATTTGAATTTTTATTTATATTAATTCACTTAAATCAATTAAATATGTGAAAAATACTTAACTTAACCTAACAAATCTTTTTGCACATGTTTTAGACTCAATAATTCGTGCACATTCAAATATGGGAAGATTTGGTTTGATTGGATCCTAATTGACACAAAATTGCATGGAAAAAGATATGAAAAAATCTTAAGAAATCAAATTTCCAAAATCAATGAATGCAATGGATTTGATTGATTCTTTTTGACCTAATTCACTACTACATATGCCAGGATCACAACCCTAATGAAAACACACGCACAGCTGCTCCAAAAAGCCATTATCAAACTTGAAGAAAATTGCAAAAAAAGTCAAATCTGAAAACCACTTTTGAGGGCGATTCAAAGCATAATTCTTATTCCATTAGCTTGCCAAGGTTGCCCAGAAGCGATTACAATCACAAACATTCACCAAAGCTCAAGGAATTGGTAACGAGAACCGCCCCTGTGCAGAGAAAAAATCATGATCGTATTTTGACATTTAGGCATTCTTAGGGCATTTTAATTATTGATTTGCATTCCTTATGCCTTTCTAATGCTAACCATATGATTCAATTATGTTTTTATGCTGTATACACGATTTCACCATTGCCAAGTTTTAGGGTTTTGCAAGCTTCAGATTAGGGCTTTTGAAACGAGGAAAAATTAGCTTTCCAGACCCATACCATTCAAACCAGCGCATCTGGACGAATCTAAACATACCCTCGCGCTCAATTTATGAGTGGCTGAGGGCTAATCGTTATTTTCTGGAAAGCTACCTAACAGAACGCGTGTAAAACCGTGGCCTAAATGTTTTGTGTTTCAGGAAGGTGGAGAAGACGAATTCGTGGCACACGGTGATAGGGTGATTTAAAAATTCGCGCGCTGAAGGCATTAAGGCATTGTTTCATATTATATTAATTGTTGTTTATTTATTTAACAAATGCGTTGTAGTGGTCCAGTGGCAAGGTGTGAACGTTGGTAATGCATATGACCTGGGTTCGAGCCCCAGGTCTTTGTTACTCTCCATATTATTTTTCAATTTACAATTCTATGCAGGCATAACATTAAGGACTACCATATACTCTCGCTATCCCACCATCCACGTGCATATCAGGCTCAAATCAAAGGCTGGGATTGGAAGCGCATCATAAGCCTGGTCAAAGGTGCCACATAGTGCCTGGAAAAGTCAACGAACTTGAAGGTTATTGGGCTCAGATTTCTTGGGCCAGACCTCCACTTTGGGGACTACCACCCCCTAGGTTTGCATATTTTTATCTTTTCTTTATTTTCCTTATTTATTTAAATCTTTTTACTTATAATTATTATTTGTTTAAATTAATTAATTATTTCTACAAAACATAAAAAATGCATAAAAATCAGAAAAGATCAAAAATATGATAAATATTTTATTTCATGAATAAATTTGCATATAATTAATTAGTGTAAATTAGGGTTTTAATTTTAATTTCTTTCATAACAAAAATCTAAAAAATATAGAACTAGGTTTAATTAATGTTTTATTCCTTTTCAATTTTTTTTCTTTTCCACCATAATATTATTTATTTTATTTATTTTCATAATTAAATTTGTATACAAAAATTAGGGTTTAATTTAGGTTTAATTCTAATATTTTCTTAATAAATTAAAATAAAATAGAATTAGGGTTAGTAGTTAATTTTAATTAATTCTTTCTTTTTTCCTATTAAATCCTAAAATATTAAAAATACCAAAAACATCTTTTTTTAATTAATTAACTTCATCATTAATTTGATTTTTGCAAAAGGGTCCAACGCCCTCGTTTCGATTTAATTTCGCATATTTATTTTATTTTGCTTAAATAATTATGTACCTCTCCCGAAGCCTTGTAATTACTTCTCGCACTTTCAATTTATTTATTTTTCTGTCAAATCGGGTCCTGGTTAATTTTGGCGATGTGGACCCGCGCCTTTTTTAATAGCTTAGAATCTTTTACTTTTCCCGCAATATTTTTAACTGTTAACAAACGGCATGAAAGAATGTATGACTTAAATAAAAACAAGCGTAGAACACCAATAACATGACAAGATAAATGCAAACGAACATGACACACAAATCACACACCACCCCTAGGGTACGCCTCACTGTTGCCTTGCCTCGAAAGGTGATCGTCGAGTAGAGGATGTCTTAGTAAGTCCTCATGATCCGGGAACCTGGCATGAGGGTAGCTTCTAAGGTGTCTTCCCATTGCTATGGTGATCACCATGTCCCGAACCTCGAATTGACCCGAACACCTCCAACGGTGGAGCTACCTACCTCTCAATGGTGGGATGGCACTACTTTAAAGGACATTTACACAGACGAATTCCTTAGGGTAGGTAGACGACTCTAGATACTTGCTCTAATTTCAAAACAAATCAAAAACTCTTTTCGCACCAACACATTTTCAAAAAGCTTTCGAAAGCATTTTTTTCAAACACTCTTGAGGACCGATACAAGAGTCGAACTGAAATTTTCAAAGAAACTTTTTAAAACCCACATTGAAAAGCAAGCAAACCATTTTTGAAACCACAATGAGCAAGTATCTAAGAGCCCATGGATAACCATGGATAGAAAGGGTGCTAATACCTTCCCTTTCTATAACCTACCTCCCGAACCGAGAGCAATCTCTTTAAGGAATTTTTCTGTGCTTTTGTCCTTTCCATTTGGAGAAAATAAAAGACGGTGGCGACTCTTGCTTCCGCGACATTTCACGAACCAGCGTTAAACAGTCAGTTCCAGATCCACCGATCATACTATGGATCTCCCATTATCCGGGATCAAGGCTTCTGGAACATTGGATACTGTTGAGAATTTTTGAACATGCTGGGAATACCAAGATTGAAGGATTGAATGAACCTCCAGGTAAACAAGTCAGGATCTCAGAAAATAAATTTGAGAACCATACGGTCACCACAAGATATAGCATCTGCATAAAGTCTTAACAGAAATCCAGAACATAGCCGTAATAGTCATTGCCTGAGCATAGTCACCATTTGTACCTGAATAACCATCTGAACACAGTCACCATCTGTACCTGTGACAAAAATTCCCTTCCCACTCACGGGTGAAAACTAGGTCAGGGTAAGGTAATGGTAACTCGAAAATCACGGGTTCGCCTGAAAGTGCTATGGGCTTGCCCACAGACGTGGGTGCCGATAGTAATTCATTTGAAACTCATCCGAGTGTGGTATATGACATGACTGCACTAATCGGACCACGTCCTATAGCCGTCATTCCCCACTCTATTCCTAGGTGTCCTAGTGCACTCTGGCCTGGGTACTGGGCCTTTTACCTCAATAGTAGCATCCCCACCCAACATAGAGAACATAGTCTAGCATAATAGATAACAAATATGGAAAGCCATAAAATGCAATGCAAACATGTACAAATGAGTAAACTGAAAGCATAAAAATAAACACCCTAAGGAAAGAAAACAAGAGCTAGGAGCGACTCCGGGATGGACCAGCATTTGGTCGACCTATTCCCCAGTGAAGTCGCCAGCTGAAACAACCGGCTGAAAATCATCAAAACAATGAAGTCGCCATCGAACGTCTTTTATCCCACATGTAGGGAAAGGTAAACATCGAGAAAACCTGATGAGGGAGAAGTCACGGTCTTGCGACCGAGAGATCGGGTAAGGGAGTTTGTTACGCGAGGGGAAGGTATTAGCACCCCACACGCCCATAGTACTCTATGGTATCCACTCTTCTTATCTATCTTATGGGTGTGTTCAATCTATGCTTACTGTCTATTACTGCCATAGGGAGAATGCATGCGAAAGAAAGGGGATAAAGAATGTAGGGAAAATAAAATTGTGCTCGCTTGGGCCCTACCCCAATGCCTACGTATCCGTTTTGAGGAATCAGAGCTACCGTAGTTCGGCTCACATGTTTTTGTTTGTTTTGTGTTTTTTATGGACGAAGTTAATCCCGCCTTCTGCCGCAGCTCGACCTTTGGAGACTTATGCGTTGGCACAGAAGTAAATTAATCATGTCCTTACCTGAAAAGGGTTTTTTTTAAGGAAAGGTGCTCGAGCGCACAAAATGGTTTGAATATGTTTTGTATTTTTGTTGCAGATGATGACTGATTGACCTCAAGAGAGAGATATTAGCCCTTTTCTACTTAGTCATGAAAGGAGTCTTTGAGAATTGAACCACACCTATGCTTGAGATGAAGAACAATAAGATCGAGAAGAGACCCGCTTATCATTTCTCGTACTAAGCAAAAGCATGATTCGAATCAATAGTTTTAAAGTATTTTGAATTTTGAAAGAAAAAGAAGTTTTTGTTTTAGATGCGTATGCGAAAGGAGAAAGAAAAGTCAAATGGGACTAGCTTACTTCTAAACCTGATGTTATTATGCGTTAGTAGCCATAAGATTTAGGTTAAAGGGGAAATTTCTACCTGATGTTAGTATGCATATGGATTGCGATAAAGTGCGAAAATGAAGAATAAAATAGATTTGCGACGATACCGAACGGAGAAGGTCCGTTACCTCTTCAAAATTGTGCAAGCGGTAAGAGGATTCTATCAAAGTTTCCTTGGGCGAGTAATTGAAGAATTCACACCGAACATTCCACATTGCAAGAGTTATGTCGATGCTACAAAAATCTTGACTAGAAAATGGCAATAAAAATGATTATCGAATATGAGAAATAAAATAGAAAAAAATTCTAATCGAAATTCTAAAAAGAAATTCTATTCTAAAATATTCTATTATTTTTATTGTCAATTGAGAGGAAAAAAAAATTAAACTAAAAGAGAAAAATTAAAATAATAAAAAAGGAAAAATTAGAAGAGTTAGGGGGTATAAAGTCTAGAAATGTGGGTGTTGAAGTAATTTGCCCAAAAGATTTTCAACATTTTTATTTATTATTTTCTTAATTATAATTGTTATTAATTTGAATTAAGAATAATAAAACAATAAGACAATTAAATTAAAAAAAAGGAAAAAAAACGTATGAAATTGGGAAAGGAATTGGGTTAAGAAAAAATGTCCTTCTCTCCTTCACGCACAGAAGCGGCACCGCCGGCCTCTTCGACCTCATCATCTCGCTTCCTCGCTTCCGTCATCTCCGCAACCATTATCGGAACTGGTTTCTGGATGCTGGTAAAATTCCCTTCCTCTTCCTCTACCATCAACACCGGAACTTGATGGTTGTTTCCGATGAAACTCTCTTCCTCTACCACGACCATTACTACCACCGCCACGGTTACCGTTACGGCCACCGGTGGTGTTTCTATAAGCACCTCCTTCCATCTGATGCCTTTATCTTCTTCACCTGTCTTCGTCATCACTCCGCTCGTGGCTCTCTTCTCTGATGCACAAACGTAACGCTGCCGCTGCGTTTATCCAACAAAGATGAAGATAACCGCAAGGTATTCTCCATCTATCTGTATACGCTCTTCTTCTTCTACATTATTGCATTGATTTAATCCGTGCCTTTTCTTGCGTTAATTGCGTCGTTGTAGTTATCCAGAGAAAAGATGATGGGGTTGATTGAAGATTATGCAGAGAAGTGTTAATGGGATGCAGAATCGGTGAGGCAATGGATCTCTCAAGGTGTCGATGATGATGATGATGATGATGATGTGAAAAAGATCCACCAAATCGATTGAAGAGAGAGAGGTATAAAGTTCCTTTTTGTCAATTTTCTGTGTTTTCTTCTTCTCGTTTCTGTGCCTCTGAATTGTTGCTGTGTAATTACAGAAGGTGTGGGGAAGATGAAGACTGCAGAAGTGATGAAGGTTCTTGAACCTTGAAGATGCAAAGAGATTGCAGAATCGTAAGAGGAATTTTGGTGGTTCTTCAGGGTGTTCAAGGATGAAGGTGAAGATGAGAGGAGAAGAGAGAATTTGTTCTGATATTCTTGTGGTGATTCTCCAGATGGTGAAGAATGAGATGATTGAGAGGTAATAAATTCTTTTTTTCTGTGTTCAATCCTCCCTATTCTGTCAATCTCTATTATGTATATGATGTGAGCTCTCCCCCTCTCTATGCTGGAAGTTTTGTTATTATAGTTAGGAGGTTAGAAATTCTGTTAGGTGGTTAGGAGGTGGGAAAAAAAGTTGGTTATAGTTAGAAGTTAGGGAGAAGTTAGAAGTTTGTTATGTTATTTTCTGTTGTAAGTCAGTTGTATTTTGCTTGAAGTTTGTTGAGTTAGTTAGGATTTGGTTAGAAAGTTAAGAAATGTTGTTAAGTTGTAGTTATTGTGATAGCTGGAGTTCGATTTCAGTTTCAGTTATAGGGTAGTTGTAAACTGTGAGAAGTTCTGTTAAGGGGATTTGGCTAGTTTGCAGGTTAGTTCATCAATTTGAGCCAACTGAGAAAGGGGTTAGCAAACACCAGCAAAAACTAGTGGTTGGTGGAAACTTGGGTTAAGCCATATAAAAAACTGTTGGTGAAGTTTATAGTTATGTAAAAGAAACTAGTTAGTAGATTGGATCGAATATTGACGCTTGAAAATAGGGTGGACTGCGGATGATATATATGTTCTTTGATTTACTATCCTTGTTTTGTATGGCTGAATTTCGATGCACGTGAACTTGTTTTGTATGGACTCATTTTGCATTTATTCCGAACTTGATCCCGGTGCTGAACTATAGCATGGATTGAAGTGCATCAGTGATGGTTTGTTTTTCCTTTTCTTGCTTTGGATACTTGAATTGGTTGTTTCCCTTTTGGATTGTTTATTGGACTGGAGTGATTTAACCGCGAAATTTCGGTTGTTGCAGGTTTACTTTTGAACTATTAAACTGGTTTTGATGTTCAGATTCGTTTTTTTTTAAATAAAAATATGGTTTATGTAGGTTTGGTTCATATCATGGCTATTGGGAAGCAAAGGCAAAAGGAAAACACCAAGATGATATGAAGTTGGAACAAAGACGCATAACACGAAGTTTTGGAAGCTTGAAGTTTGAAACATGAAGAATGGTTGAAAATTAGGATAGGTTTTGGTAAAAATATATAGATGTTATGTATAATTGTAATGGAATTTGAACTTGTATGTATTTGAATAATTGTAATGTATGTTGACTTTATTTCCACATAATGAAATGGCCTTTGTATGAATTCAAATAAATGGTATGAATCCAAAATATTTGCAAGGTACCCAAAAGAGACATGAATCTTGAATGAATCCAAGAGAGGCTATTTGGACAATATTTTGATGGTTGGATGAATTTGATGCATGCTTTTTCATACTTGTGGTTTGAATTCCAAGAAAGGCCACGCAAATATTTAAGAACTTTGATTAAATCCACTTCAAATATTCCAAATCCACTTCAAATATTGATGAATGAATTCTAATCAAACCACAGCTTCAGTGAACCCCTAATTCAATTCAATTTTCCGATCTAAACCAAAATTGCGTGTCAAGCAATAAGCATTTGAAGCAATGACACCTTGATCCTAATCAACATCTTGTACCATGTCTCGACTATATGAGCACTAGAACAACGGCGTCTTGGACTCCTTCTCAATAGATGATAATGACTATGCCCTGAGGAATTCTTTGCAGATGAATATGAAAGATGAGACATGCGAATACCTTGATATGGAATGAACCTCAGGTAGAATGCTCACAAGCTCAAGTATGAAAATGTATAAACCCTGATTTTTAACTTCGTCTCATAAAACTTGCAACTTGACATTGAGAAGAAAAGGATAGCCTCGTAGCTTGATGATGATAAGGTCCATGAAATGAAAACCTAGCTTCAAACAGGTTATTAATGGAGAAATCAACCGAAACAAGCTTGTGCGAAGATGGGAGCCTTAAAGCCATACACCAACCCTTATTCCTCGAAATCCATGATCTTATGCCAATTTATTGATTAATGATGCATGATGTGTTAGATGACCTAATGTGAGAAAAATGCAAAAATGCGTAAGCCAGATAGGAAGTAAAAGGGTAGGACAAATTTGGGGTATTACAAGTGGACTGTTCCCAAATCCACCTTCCTTGTCCATAACGCCAGAAAATAATATCCCTAGATCTCACCCAGTAAGACAGGCAGGGTGCCTGCTCTGATGCCAATTGAAATTCAGGCAACAGATACTTAATGTCACAGTGAATGTTATGACACCGTATCTGACACACTTCAAGACAGTAATTTAAAAATAGTAAAGAACACAATAAATTGTTAACCCAGTTCAGTGTGTAACAACACCTACTCTGGGGGCTACCAAGCCAGGGAGGAAATTCACTATAAGAGATATTAATTCAGGAGTAAACCAACCAGTTTATCTCCTTCACTTAAGATCTACCCAATGCAACTTCAATCTAAGTTCAACTTAAACCTGAGTTCCTACTCACTCCCCCTCAATCATAGTAGTGATACTAAACTATTTATTAATGAGATTATGAAGACACTCTTCAATACACACATTTGATTTTGCTTCAAAGCTTTAATCAAGAGACACAATCACTCGTGCTTCAAAGCTTTGAGTGATAAACAATCCTAACTTGATTTTGCTTCAAAGCTTTAAACAAGAGACACGAACACTCGTGCTTCAAAGCTTTGAGTGAGACACAACCCTTACAATCAAATCCTACTCCAAGTCACTTATCACAACGACAATTGCTTAGCTCACAGTAGTTACAACTATACAATCCCTTATTGATCTTCTGTCAAAAAGTGTTCTTCACCAATAATCTTCATGAGGAATATATAGGCAGACTATTCTTCAGTTAGGGCTTCCATGAAAATAGCTAGGGTTAACTAAAGTTAACCTTAAGACTTGGTCTTAGGTTTTCATCATACCAGATTAGGGTTAAGCAAGGTTAACCTAATGTCCACGTGAGCATCTGATCTGGACTGTATACATCAACTTATAGAAGCATACCAGATTCCTGAAAATTCTCAGGAATAATAAATCTTCATAAATGCTGGATCAGTACAGGATGTCTTAACATTGGTTATGACAATAAGAATCCTGCTCACTGATTTTGGTAGAATACACTATATATGATCATTGCTTAATGATCATGATAAGCACCTCATACTGAGTAGATCCTGTATGACATTCTTTTCTGCAGAATGTACCTTTATCCCAGAATGTTATGACATCAGTCATGACATTCACAAATCTGGTTTTACCAAAAAAATGCCAACAAACAAACACTTACAATTTTGGTAAAAAATATCCCACAGTTTATGCGCCTTACATTCAGTGGATTAAATAAAGGAACAAGGATTGTCGTTGGTCTTTTGCCATAGAAAAGCCTTTGTACCCTCAAGAGCCGGATCAACCTGGTGGCATACCAAAGGGAGACTATGAGCTAGTGTAAGCTCAAAATTGACAGTTACTTGAGGAACATGAGACTATGGTGGTAAAGTGTCTTGTGGCTACCCAAGAGAAGACTCAACTAGCTCACCAACTCAAAAAGTTCAAGGGAGAGACGTCAAGGGTTGTGAGAAAGAGACCTAGGGTTGAAGAGAATTCTGTTTTTTTTTTAAGATCACCAGAAAGTTGTTGATGAGATTAACAAGAAGTACAAACAGAAGTTCTGAGATAATAAGATCCTCAAAGATTCCAAAGCTGGTATGGAGAAAAGGTACAAGGCCAAGATTGAAGAGTTGGAGAAGCAGCTTCTAGTCAAAAGTGCCCAATTTGAGGAAGAAAATACCCAGAGGCTCACAGTAGAGATTCAGCTCAAGGGGAGTAACATTCATTTGGCACAGGTTATAGAATAGAATGCAAAGCTCAAGATTCAATTGAAGGATGGCCCAAGAGATGGGGATTGTTGAGCTATCTGGAGTTAGATGTTTGGTTGTTTTTATCTTTTTTCAAAGGTCATCATCAGGCTTGTTGATGGGATCTCTCATTTGCTATTGTAATACTCTTGGTACTGATGTTTGAACTATTTGTATTCCTTTTTATTCTGATTTAATGAGAATCTGGATTTATTGATGTTCATTATCTTATCTCTCGCTCTCGCTTAAGAACTTGAATCAAAGCTCTAGGATCCTAGAAATATTTAAACATGTCATTGCATGCATTACATGCGCTCATTCATTCATACATATATCATGCATAACATGTTACACCAGCAGATCTTCTTACTTTTGATCTGGTTCTTTTCAGAGATTGCTACTTTCAACTCTCACTAGTATAACACCAGAAATAATTCAAAGAGACGGATGGAACAGATACAGGGTGATGTAGCTGCTATGGGTGTCAAGATTGGACACTCGTGTTGAACAATTGATAGAGATCATCCAGGATATGGCTCTAAAACAAGAAGAGCTAAACACTCTAATTGTGAGACCTGTTGCGACTACAAATGAAGGGAATGGAACTACGAATCCTCTTTTGGGAGATGCTACAAATCACCTTGTTGGTAATCCGGGTGGTTCGAATCTGAATGCTAATGCTGGTGTTAACCTTGAGAATGGTCCTACTGTTAACCTTGGTAATCCTGCTAGTAACAGTCAAGGTGCCAATGTGATTCAAGTAGTGGGAAATGTTCCTCCACCCACTCCTCCTCGTCAGAATGTTGAGCAACCTTTTGTTCAGCCACTAATCAGAAGAGTTGTTCTGATACATGATCAGCAGCTTGAAGATGATAAATGTGATGACTGGTTTTCTAATCATTAAGAACCCACCGAAGCTGATAGGAAGATGTGTATGCTCGAGGAGCGTATGTTGGCTTTTGAAAAGCATGGAGCTATGGGTTTTGATATGTCTGATTTGAGATCAGTCCCTGGAGTGAAGATTCCTCCGAAATTTAAAGTGCTGGATTTTTCCAAATACAAAGGTGTTTCTTGTCCTAAGATGCATGTTAAGTCTTACTATAGGAAAATGTCAGTGTACTCTAGTGATGAGAAGTTGCTCATGCACTTTTTCCAAGACAGCCTGACTAGTGGTCTGTTGGATTGGTATGTGCAACTGGAAAGCTCTTATATTCGCACTTGGAGAGAGTCGGCTGAAGCTTTTGTTCTACATTATTAATAAATAGTGACATGGCACCTACCTGGACTCAAATGTAGAATCTATCACAGGGGAAGAAAGATTCGTTTAAAGAGTATGTGCAAAGGTGGTGCGAGATGGCCGCTTGGATGCAGCCTCACATGATGGAAAGAGAAATGGTTGATATGTTTACCAGTATGCTGCAGGGGCATTTTTATACTTCCTGTAGTACTTCAGACTCTTTTGCTAAGATGGTGACTTATGGTGAAATAATTGAAGCTGAAATTAAAATAGGGAAGATTCAAGATGTTGTGTCTGGAAACAATGTTGATAATGCTAAGAAATCTTTTGGTGGCTATCAAAATAATAAAGGAAGGTGAAGCCAGTGCGATGTATTCCCAGAAAGGAAAACATTGGGTTTATCAGGAGTCAAGTCATCAGGTTGTCGTTGTAACTATCCAAACTGCAGCACCTCAACAACAAACCTACGCACTGCATTAGGGTAATCAGCAGTAGAAGCCGAGACAACCTCTGAGCTGCTACCTCGTCTATTCGAGATAAAGTTGATTGAGAAGCACACTTTGAATATTAATCCTGAAAGGTTGCCACCAAATTTTGATGCTAATGCCCTATGTGAATTCCACTCTGGAGCACAGGGTCATAACATTGGAAATTTCTTTACTTTTAAGCATAAGGTACAAGATTTACTTGATTCCCAAGCTATCAACTTTGAGCCAGTGTCGGCACCAAATATTCTCCAGCAACCTTTGCCACCTCATGGAGGCGCCACTGTTAATGCCATTGTTGAAGATGAAGGTCTAAATTTGGTGATGGATGTGAACTTGATAATAACTCCTTTATCTTTTATGAAGGGACAACTATTTAAGAAACGTGTGTTTCTGGGTTGTGCTACCGATTGTCAAGAATGTTTGACCCATCCAGAGGGTTGTGATTGTTTGAAAAGTGGGATTTAGAGGTTTATTATTGAAGGATCCCTACAGTTTGACAGGTTGGTTGTTGAAGCCAGGGTTGAAGAAGAGGATGAAGTTGATGTGGTAACCATTCCCTATACACCCAAGAGGACTATTGCTCCAATAACAATTCTGATTCCTGCTAAGCAGTCTCCTTTGAAGATTACTCTACCTGGTCCAGTTTTGTATACCACTGATAGAGCAGTTCTCTGGAATTATAGAGGTTAATATTATTGCTAGGCAAAGAAGTATGTGACTGAGATACCTGAAGAAGATAAGTATGAGGTTCATGACATTGTAGGTGAAAGCAAAATCACCAGAAGTGGTCAAATCTTTTCTCCTCCTAATCCACCAGAAAGCAGTGTTGATGCTTTGGCCAAGGTTAAAGGCAAACAAATTATGATGGATGGTGAAGAACTCGTGCGGGATCCTCCTATTCCGACTTTTAATGCTGATATAGCCAAAGATGTGAAAAAATTGATGTGATACATCAAGAAGAGTGATTATAAGATCATCGATCAGTTGGGCCAAACACCGGCCAAAATTTCCATTCAAACTTTGCTTCGGGACTCTGAATCTCACCTAAATGCACTGATGAAGTTTCTGGGTACCTCTTTTGTTCCACGGGAAATTTTTGTGAACCAGTTTGAAGGAATTGTAGCCAATATTACTACAATCAATGGTTTGGGGTTTACCAATTTTAATTTGTCTCCTAAAGGGAGAAAGCACAATAAGGTACTGCACATATCTGTAGAGATTGCGGGTGCAACTTTGTCTCGTGTGCTAGTTGACACGGGACCATTATTGAATGTTCTGCCAAAGTCCGCTTTGTTGAAGTTAGACTATGAAGGGGTTATGCTAAGGCCCAGTGATCTAGTTGTGAAAGCATTCGATGGAACGAAAAGATCAGTATTTGGCAAAGTTGACTTGTTAGGGCTCCCTAGATCCATGGGGCTGGTGTCGTGACTTCTACATTGCACCAAGTTCTTGGTTAAAGATAAAGTTGTCACCTTCTGTTGTGAAGAAGACTATGTGGTTAACCACTTAAGCACCTTTTGATATGTTGAAAAATCGAAGGCAAAGTGCATGAGACTCCGTTTCAGGATTTGGAAGCTATACAAGTTATCAAAACTCCTCGTCAAGAAGACATAAAGACAGAGGTCTCCATGGCATCTTATAAGCAAGCTCAAGATATTTTTGAATCAGGACACCTTGAATGTTGGGGAAGAGTCTTGGATCTTCCCATGAAGAAAGATAAAGGTTGTATAGGTTTCGTAAAAGGATGAAGCACTCCAGTTACTATTCCTCCCAAGATTCAAGGTATTTCGACTCCGATCAAGTTTATCAGCGATGATGTCATTCATGAAGAAGCTCATGCTATGAGTGATGAAGGAGACAATGATTATGATATGGATAACTGGATTCGTCCAACTGTTCCAGGACAAGAGCCTTCCAACTTGTTTTTTTAAGACATTGTCAAAGTTACTTGTTATCAAGAGTAATTTTCTTTTGTTTATATCATGAAACAATTCATGTGTTCAGCCCAAGACGTAGTGAACATATTTGTAGGGCCACAATGCTCTTTTTTCAAAACTTATCATCAATAAAGGACGTTTTTGCATTCAAATATTTCGCTCCTTATTTTTCCTCTATTTATTTTTTTCAAAAAAAAAAAACTGACAATGTGTTTTTACTTTTCTTTTTAAATCTCAAACTAAAATAAAAATAAAACCATCAATCATGAATAAACATTCATCCATTAATCCATGATTTCATCGATAACGATTATAGTATAGCTCAATATGACTTTGATAATCCAATCTATCAAGCCGAAGAAGAGGTTGAGGAAGATTGTGAACTCTCCAAAGAGTTGTCCAGATTATTGAGGCAAGAGGAAAGGGCTATTCAGTCGTTCCAAGAGACTCTAGAAGTGATCAACTTGGGTATCAACAAGGTCAAGAAGGAAGTCAGGGTTAGGGCCGCTTTGGAAGAAAGTGTGAAGCATAGATTAATTGAAATTCTCCGAGAGTATGTTGATATCTTTGCTTGGTCCTATGAAGACATGTCTGGGTTGGATACGAATATTATTGTGCACAAGCTGCCTCTTAGAGAAGGTTGTTCTCCGGTCAAACAAAATCTTCAAATAACGTATCCTGAGATGTCTAAAAAGATTAAAGAGGAGGTCCAAAAACAGTTTGATACAGGGTTATCTCTTATCCGCCATGGGTTGCAAACATTGAGCCAGTGCCGAAGAAATATGGAAAAGTCAGAATGTGTGTTGATTATAGGGACTTGAACAAAGAAAGCCCTAAAGATGATTTTTCGCTTCCTCATATCGACATTTTGGTTGATAATGTTGCCCAGTCAAAAGTGTTTTCCTTCATGGATGGTTTTTCTGGCTATAATTAGATCAATATGGCACCAGAAGACATGGATAAGATGACTTTCATTACACCTTGGGGAACCTTTCGTTACAAAGTGATGCCATTTGGTTTGAAGAGTGCAGAGGCAACGTATCGGCGCGCCATGGTCACTCTCTTTCATGACATGATACATAAAGAGATTGAAGTCTACGTTGATGATATGATTTCCAAATCCCAAACAGAAAAGGAACATCTTTTCCATTTGTTGAAATTATTTGAGAGATTGAGGAAATTCAGACTGAGGCTGAACCCTAACAAGTGCACCTTCAGGGTGAGATCAGGCAAGTTATTGGGCTTTGTGGTAAGCGAAATAGGAATTAAGGTCGATCCTACTAAAATAAAAGCAATTCAAGAAATGCCTAAGCCAAGAATAGAAAAAGAGATTCATGGTTTTCTCAGGAGGTTAAACTACATTGCTAGATTCATCTCTCATCTTACAGCCACGTGTGAACCAATATTCAAGCTATTGAAAAAATATCAAGTGCTCAGGTGGAATGATAATTTCCAAGCGCCATTTGATAAAATAAAAGAATATATGCAGGAACCTCTAATTCTTTTGCCTCCCGTGGAAGGCAGGCCTTTAATAATGTATCTGACAGTGTTGGAAAATTCTATGGGATGCGTACTAGGTCAACATGACGAGATAAGTAGGAAAGAACATGCTATTTACTACCCGAGAAAGAAATTTACTTATTATGATTCGAGGTACTCATTTCTAGAAAAGACTTGTTGTGCCCTTGTGTGGGAAGTAAAGCTTCTCAGACAGTATATGCCGACTCACACTACTCTCTTGATATCCAAGATGGATCCGATCAAGTACATTTTTGAAAAGCCAACTCTCACGGGAAGAGGATCCCATTGGCAGATGATTCTAACTGAATATGACATCTAGTATACTACCCAGAAAGCTATCAAGGGTAGTGTATTGGCGGATTATCTTGCTCACCGGCCTATGGAAGATGACTATCATTCGATGAAGTCTGAGTTTTCAGATGAAGACATTATATAAATATGGGATTGTAATATTCCCGGTCTAGAAGAAGGACCCTATTGTACCCTAAAATTTTCCCTCTCATTTATCAAGTATTTTCCCACAAGATCTCATTTGGTTCAAGACTACACTAGGGTTGATCAACTCAAGACACCTCCTTGAGCACTGATGACTAAAATTAGGGTTTGAGATTGCACAAGGATAATTGAACTTTAAATGCCTCATATGTCTTTCATGGATCATTATAGACCCCCAATATTACTCATGTCAAGTTTCGAGCCTTGAAAGTACAAAACTATATGTTTTTCTTTATTCCTGTGTTTTGTTTACAAAAACGTCCAATGATTTATTTTTGAACATATGCATTTGAACGTAACTACTGTTTACAAATGACCAAAAAGGAACAAAAAATAGAAATACAATCGCTAATGGCTTTAAGAAATAGGATAATATCTTTAGACTATTCCATAAAATCCCCCACAGCGTGCAGCTTAATCCTCAGTGGAACAAAACTTCCAGTTATCACTCCCTGGTAGAAATTGCCCAATTTCGCAAGATTACCCAACAGGATTTCACAGGAAATATATGGTGTTTCCCTTATAACATAGTTTACTTCTCTAACAAATAAATGCTCATCAACTCATCAGCACTTTAAAAAACATGAAGACTTACACTCCACGTCCCCAACAGCAGTCAGGGATTTATTTTCCCTAATCCAACAGTATTACAGCAGCATAGCTTGCATGCCCATACATCGTATCCTTACGTCATGACATTGACAACACGAACACATACAACATAATATCATTCATTTTATTGAGAATATCATTATACAATTCATTTCATACATCATGACATTGCATACAACCAATCTTTCATCTCTTCAGGAAAGATCAGTCAGCCGATGGCTATCATCAACAATTTACAAAAAGAGGTCAAAGATTGATACCTGAAACAAGCCGGGAAAATTATCTACATGACTAGCTGAACTTTCAAATACAGTTCAGATACGCTCCAGACACGAATGCCATTATGATACTCATTCAGATTCAACTTCCAGATACAGTTCAGATACGCTCCAGACACGGATGCCATTCTGATACTCATTCAGATTCAGCTTTCAGATACAGTTTAGATACGATCCACACACAGACGACATTCCGATACTCATTCAGATCCAGCTTTCAGATACAGTTCAGATACACTCCAGACACATATGCTATTTCGATACTCATTCAGATTCAGCTTCCAGATACAGTTCAGATACGCTCCAGACACGGATGCCATTCTGATACTCATTCATATTCAACTTCCAGATACAGTTCAGATACGCTCCAGACACGGATGTCATTCTGATGCTCATTCTGATTCAGCTTCCAGATATAGTTAGATACGCTCCAGAAACGGACGATGTTCCGATAGTCATTCAGATTCAGCTTCCAGATACAGTTCAGATACGCTCCAGACACGGATGTCATTTTGATGCTCATTCAGATTCAGCTTCCAAATACAGTTCAGATACGCTCCAGACACGGATTCCATTCTGATACTCATTCAGATTCAGCTTTCAGATACAGTTCAAATATGCTCCAGACACGGACGTCATTCCAATACTCATTCAGATTCAACTTTCAGATATTGTTCAGATATGATCCAGATTCGGATGTCATTATGTTACTCATTCAAAGTTAACTTTCAAAAACGAGTCAAATACAATTTGTTTATGGATATTATTCTGGTACTCAACCCTACACATCCAGTACTTCAGTATAAATCAAACAATGATTTATTCTGACACTTCTTCCCTTCACATCAAATAATTTTGGACTGCATCTATAAGCCCACCTCCGACAACTTTCCATCACCTATCTAAATGGCATCTTTAAGACCATTCCCTACACCATTAACCACCACATCCTCGAGTGCAAATTTATGGGCACTCTAGTGTCCAATCATCTTCCACCTTCAAGTCACGAACGGCAAATCCGCCAATCTAACTCTTCAGGTTTAAGAAGATTGAACAGGGGCAGCTGTTGTACCCAAAAATTTTCCCTCTCATTTATCAAGTATTTTCCAATAATATCTCATTTGGTTCAAGACTACACTAGGGTTCATCAACTCAAGACACCTCTTTAAGCACTGATGACTAAAATTAGGGTTTGAGATTGCACAAGGATAATTAAACTTTCAATGCCTCATATTAATTTCATGGATCATTATGGACCCCCAAGATTACTCATGTCAAGTTTCAAGCCTTGGATCACATTTTTGCTCAATCAATCAAGCAGTTGACCTAAAAATCAATTGTATTGGGGAAAAAGTCAATTGTGGCCAATTTGCAGTCAAACTTCATAATGTTCTATCCAAATCAACATTATAAACTCATATGTATCATTTGATCAAGTTTGGACCACAATTCTTCAATAAATTTGATCAAATCATCAAAAGGGCAAATGGTCAAAATTAGGGTTTTGATTGAGAAAGGGCAATTTTTGATTTTTGACCTAGAAAATGGTTAATTGGTTTGAGGCATGATCTCAAGAGTTCAATTGAATCATTTTGAACTAATTGCATGACCAAAAACATTTCTCAAGATCAATTGGATTGATAGTGAATTTTCAGTCAACTGATCAAAAGTCAATTGTACAATGAAAAGTCAAACTTTAACTTTTTCGTCAAAATCAAATGTAAAATATCACAATTCATCAAAACATGTCAAAATATGAAACTTATTCATCAAGAAATCCAGAAGTCAAGATTTCATTTTGAAAAGTCAAAGTTTTCTAACTTAGGAATTTTTCTAAGTGTTTAAAACTTCATGTTTTTTCACAACTTTGAGCCAAATTTTCACCATGATGCAAGATGATTCAAAAGAAACTTTCAACATGAAATTTGTAGATCTCCATGAAATATACAACATTTATTTTCAAAAATTCTTCTAAAAGTGCTTGGATCTTGAGCTATTATTTCATAAAGTCGTGGTCTTGAAATTAAACACTTAGTGAAATTTTGCCCTAGTTTAGGCAGGATTTTGACCTGACTTCATGGCACTTTTTCATATAGTTCCAAGGGGAATTTTCAAAAGTGATTCAAAGAGGGGTTGTATAGAACATTACAAGCTTTCCAAAATGTCCAAGAACTCCTTGATATCATTCTTGAGCATGGATAATCGAAGAGAGGAAGTTAGGATTTTCAAACTTGAATTACAAGTCATTTTTGATGAACACATGAACCAAATCCATGCTAGGCTGTATAATCTTTGCTTTGCATGCCTCAAACTTGTTTGTCACTCCATAATTAAATGTTTACATAACTATTAGAGCTTTGATCCAAGCAATTGAGCTATTATCCAAGTTGCATTTCCATTAATAGCACAAAGTTAACATTGCCATTCTTGTAAAGCAAGCTTTTTGCATAAAGTCCATTCTTGAGCCTCTAAATTGTTCCCTCTGATCACACTCCATCCACAAAGTCAAACGCAAGTATGTTTAAAGCATAACCACTCTATCTTAGCAAGTACACAAGGCTTTGAAACTTGAATTTCTCAAAAATCACATGTTATGCATAAACTTGTGATTTTGAATTTTGATCAACAACAAGTCTCCAAACTTGTTGCTTATAATAGAGTCACTATTTGTGAGCTAGGACACGAGTTCAAGTACCCTGAAACACTCCCAAACTCCCTCTAGCCAGAAATTGCATAAAAAATTCCATTGATACACAGTTCTGACCTTAAACTTGTATCTCTCATTTCCCTCGTGCGTTTTCCCTCAAATTCATTCCTAAAGCTTCCTTACATCAGATACAGTACATCCATGCCCTTGGTTTGGAACTGTAACATCTCCATCACCATCCTCCATAACCAAAAACAGAGGTCTGCAACTTGACTTCTCCAGACGATTCTAGCCATCCATTGCTCAAGCAAACTATTGCATTAGCTTCCTGGGAACTTGAGGAAGATAACCTAATCATTACAGCACCTTGAATCAAGCTCATTTGCATTTCACAATTTCCAGTTTTGAGGTATTTTTCTTGAACTTCTATCTTCATATTTAGGCATTTTTAGGCTTTCACTTGTGAAGATAAAATGTAGACATCATTTTCCTGAAACTATACATGTCCATAGATTTCATTTATTTTGATTGAGCTAGGAGAATTTTGAGTTTGAACTTTCTGAAATATTTAGGTCAGAATTTGGTACTTTCAAAAATTCTCATTCATCTTTGATTTATAGTTCATGATATTTATATGGTTGGATTCGTATGAAAAAATGGAGCAATTTTCATGTTTACATTTTTTCAAATGGTTGAGAAATGAGCAAGTTGCAGGGCAACTGGCTGGAGGTTGAAGATGAAGTGTATTTAGGGCAGGATTTGTATTATATATTTATGGTTTAACATAAGTTAACGGATGTATCACCACCCCAATGGTTAAAGCGTGCGCCTGTCACTATGAGGTCCTGGGTTCAAGCCCCGGCGTGACCTTTTTCCATTTTTCCTCTTTTTTGACATTTTTGGCTCTTTTTGCAGCGCCTGGGCCTCCTCTTGTTGGGCCTGACTTTTTCTCACAATACCCCTTGTTCCATTAATCCACCTCCTTGACTTTATTTTTTTTATTTTATTATTTTTATTTTACTTTCTTATCTTCTATTATTATTACTATTATTATCATTATTTTTATTTTTATTAATATAAAAAATCCAAAAGTATTTTATTTATTATTTACACTTATTTATTTTATTTTCTTATAAAAACAAAAGGACTAAAAAAACATTTTTCTTTAAACAAATTAATTTCTCTTTTAAATAATTAAATATTTAGACTTAGGTTTAATAATTATTTTATTTTCTTAATTAAAATTAACTTAGAATTTAGGTTTCTTTTAATTATTTAATTTTCATTTTTTATTATTATTTAACTTAAAACTTTTTTTCATAAAAACCCTAAAAAACATTTTTAACTTAATTTCTTCCTTAATTAGTTTAAACTTAATTTTGTTAGAAATCCCTTTTCATAAAAAACCAAACAAAAATTACATTTTCCTTTTTTTACATTTTTGCATTCTTGCACTTTATTTATTTATTTTGTACATTTATTTAAAATTTAATATGGTTGTAATATTTATTTAGATTTAAATTCTTGCAATATTCCCCATTTTTAATTTGTACACCCCCCCCCCCCTCCCTTAAGTATTGTAATAGCGTAGTAATTTTAATTTCTGTAATTTATCGCTTTATATACAAAATGCTAGTAATTAGGGTTTTGTATGGAAAGACTAAAACCAATCAATAGAAAACCCTAATCAAAGACAAATCAAGCATGAAAATCAATACACTTGCACACAAACACCCCTAGGGTAAATCCACTTGGTTGCCTTACAAAAACGACCATATTACGCATGTGAGGTATCTTAGCAAAGACAAGCAAAATACAAGATCATACTCCCACGATGACGCTATCAAAAGTTGCCTTTCAAAATGATCTTAGTCCCTAAAGAAAATGCTAAGATATCTTGCAACATTGCTAATCATGGTTATACGATGACCCACGCCCGTCCCGTTTACATCCAAAGATAGAGTTACTTACCAAATCAATGGTAAGATAACTATGTCAAAGGAAAAAGGAAATGAACATGAAAGATTTTTTTAGTAGGTAGAATGTTCCTAGTTACTTGCTCAATTTCAAAACAAAATATCCTTGCTATTTTCAAAAAAAAAACACCTACACTTTCAAAAAACATCTTTCAAACTTGAAAACATTTTCAAAAGATCAATACCTTTGTATACATTCTTACGAACGAGAATCATTACAAAACTTTGCCTAAACAATGGCCTCTTTACAAAATACTTTCAAAAACCACACAAAGCACATTTTCAAACAAAAGTAAGTTGATCTAGCAAGTAACTAAGAGCCCATGGAAAACCATGGATAAAAAGGGTGATAATACCTTCCCTTTTTATAATCTACCCCCGAACTCAAGAAAACATCTCAAAGGTCTTTCTTGTGCTTTTTCACCTTTCCTTTTGGATAAAAGAAAAGTCGGTGGCGACTCTTGCTAACCGCAACATTTGCGATCAAACGCAAAATAATCAAGTCAGTTCTCCCACCGTATCACATACCCAAACCAGGAACACGATGGACGATGGTGTTCGATGGTGCCACAAATGTATGGTAATGGTATTGGTGTTGATATTACTTCTCCTGAAGGGTTCCATACTTCTTTCACTGCCAAAATCTACTTTGATTGTACCAATAACATGGTTGAGTATAAAGCTTGTATTTTCAAATTAGAAGCTTCTATTGATTTATGAATCAAGATCTTAGAAGTCTATGAGAATCCCTCTCTAGTAATCAGTCAGATCAACAGAGATTGGGAGACTCGTCACCCTAATTTGATTATGTATCGAGAGCATGTTATGAAATTAATCATGTACTTCAATGAAATCACCTTCAAGCACATCCCAATGGGAGGAGAATAACTTGGAAGATGCTTTGGCTAATTTGTCATCCATATTTAAAGTCAGATGGGCGAATGAGGCCCCCTATATTACTATCTTGAGGTTGGATGAACCAGTGTTCTATTATGAGATAGAAGAAGAAGCTGATGAGAAACCTTGGTTTTATGATATCTAAAGGTATCTTGAGACACAAGAATACCTTGACAATGCATCTGTTACAGATAAGAAGACTTTACGAAAGTACTCAGCTATGTTTTTCCTTAACAATGGGATTTTGTATAAGAGGAATTATGACTCTGCTTTGCTTAGATGTATGGATAGACATGAAGCAAATAAGATCATAGAAGAGATACATGAAGGTTCATTCGGGACACATTTCAGTCGGCGCACCATGGCCAATAAAATTTTGAGAGCAGGTTGTTATTGGTCTACCATGGAAAATGATTATTACAATCATTCCAGAATCTATTACAAGTGTCAGATTTATGCAGACAAAATGCATGTGCCGCTCAGTCCGTTGAATTTGTTGACTTCTCCTTGGCCCTTTGTAATCTGAGGAATTGATATGATTGGACAAATTGAGATGACTACTTCCAATGGGCATCTCTTTATTCTGTTTGCCATTGATTACTTCACCAAATGGGTCAAAGCAGCATTGTATGCCAACATCACCAAGTAGGTGGTTACTCGATTCATCAAGTAGAATATATTTTTTTGTTATGGGATAACATTAAAGCATTGAGATTATTATGAATATAGACTGATGATCACATCTCATGGATCATGGATAAGGAGTTATCAAGTCTTGACATAGGTATGAATATTAGAAGTAATATTTATACTGGATTGGCCCTCTATGAGAATACTACATAGAATGTTATGCAAGGTGTCATAAGTTATTCTCATGTTGATAATGGTGTATACCACCCTTCGACCTGAAACCACTATGGACCATAGATGTAGAGTTAAGTAATTTATTGTTGATCAAATGTTATCTGTAACTAGATGACCCTAAAGATAGTTGACGGGTACTTCACAAAGCATGTTGAGGGACATGAGTGACCTAGATGGAATTTGTCCATCCTACATAACAGGATAAATGTCTAAGGGCCCAATATTTAACTGGACAAGAGTGACACGATCTATGCCTTTTGTTCAATATAGAAATAAGGGAAAAAGGGTAATTGTACACACAAATATTATCACGGAAAGATTTTGTCATACCACATGAAATTTTCGTGACTTGGGTAGCAGTGATGTGTTACTAGATACCGCTCACTGTTTATTATGTTAAATGTGTGATTTAATATAATTACTGACATCGAGAAAACCTACAGGGTCACCTACATAAGAACAGGTTGATGAGAGATAGAGTAAATAAGGAACATTGTAATGTACGGTGCACTTAAGTGAATTGTGGAACGTCGTAAGGTACAATACGCTTAAGTGGAATACGGAATGTGGTAAGGTACCACGCGCTTAAGTGATATACGGTACATCATAAGGCATGATACCTGTAGGCTTAATTGGGCTTTTAGCTTGCAGCCTTATTTGTGTTTTTAGCTTGCAGCCCATATAAGTGGTTCTATAAATAAAACCCTTGTGTTAAAGCATTTCACTTGATCAAATTTCGATCTTGAAACCCTAGCCGTATTTTGTCTCACTCTCTTACTCAAAGTTTTCATTCATAAGCAGCTAGCATTGTGACTAGAAGCGATTTGTTCGTGCGGACTGAGTAGAGACATTTATATTCATCAATGTTCATTATCACATCATCAAAGGTCTGAATCTCCACAAGAGGTAATGGTTTCTGACTCAGCCAAACTTCATCTATAAATAATATGTTTCACAACACATCTAAGGGGGGCTTTTGGGTAAGATAAAAAGAGGGGAAACGAAAGAGAGAGAGAGTCAAAAATGGGAAGCTGAAACCCTTAAAACACTCTCAAACAAAATCATCAAACACTTCAAAACTTACCACTCCTGAGTTTTGAATTCGACCCCACTTGTTATTTCTCTTGGCCTTTTGCTTCCAAGAATTCCTAAACTCCATCTACATATAACCTCACACCTTGTTTCTTGACGTTGTCTTCAAATAAAAGTAGCAACTGGAATAGCTTCAGGGAGGTCGAAGCAAGTTTAAGCCATCATCGAATTGTTCCTGGAGTTTCTGTCGAAGTCCCTCAAGTTTCACTCCAAGAGGTAAGTTTTTTCTTAAACTTGAAACTCTTTGTTTCAAACATCATTTGGTATTGAACAAACTTCATGCTAGCCTTAGATCCATAGTAGTCGAACATTATGTGGTTAGGTTCATATTTAAATCTTAGGCCGATTTGATATTTACATTTTTTTATCCAATTGAGAAATGAGGCTTTTAGAAGCTTAACAAATGGAATCATCATGGCCTATGCGTACCAGGGAGAGAAAGCTGGACATTTTGCCATTCAGAAACAAGTTTGTTCTACAAACGGATGAAATAGACCACCCCAGTGGTACAAACAGCACGCGTTAAAGCTTGCCTTATCGAAGGTTATGGATTCGACCCCCAGCCAGACCATTTGTCATTTTTCATATTTTCTCACGTTGTTTTGTTTCCAGGAAGCACACATGGGCCTCTATAGTTGGGCTTTGACACTTTTTATGTTTCTGACCCCCTGCTTACTAACTAACAAACAGGCCCTGGACCTAACTATTTTCTACACAAAAACACCTCAAATTCAACTTTCACCCCTTCCTGACTTATTTTTCTCTATTTTATTTTTTCTTTCTTATTTTCTCTATTATTATCATTAGTATTATTTTTATTAATATAAAAAAAAACATAAAAAAAATATTTTCCTTTTTTAATCAAATTAGTTTAAATTTCTTTTATTAACTAATTATTTCTTTTTAGTTTATTAGGATAAAAAATCTTTTCATAACAAAAAAACAAAAACAAATCTATTCCTTTTTCCATTTTGTCTTGTACATTATATTCATATCATTTCTTGTACATTTATTCAATATGGTTGTAATAGACAATTAGGCTTAATTTCTTGCAATCCCTATTTGTACATTTGTATCCCCCATCCCCAAAATATGTAATAGCGTAGGACATTTATTTTTCCGCAATTTACCGCTTTTATATAAAATGCTGGTAATTAGGGTGTGTATGGCAAGATTTAAAATCAACAAGTAGACAACCCTAATTCAAGACTAAAATGCATGCAATCAAACACACTATTCACACACGTGCACCTCTAGGGTAATCTCACTTGTTGCCTCGGAAAATAGTCATGATATGGGCGTTTTAGCAAAGACCATCGATAAAAAAAGTTCGTAGTCCCTCGATGTCCCTCGATGTTGCCTTCGGTAAACGATCTAATCCCTTACGAAAATTGCTAAAATGTCTCATAAGTTGCCTTCTATAACTATACAATTGACCCACGCCCGTCCCTTCACATCCAACAATGGGGATTCTTACCAATCAATGGTAAGATAGAAACATCTAAAAGAGGAGGAAAAGAACACAGACCTTTTGAGTAGGTAGGATGCTCGTAGTTTCTTTCTCTTAAACTAAAACCATTTCCACACTTACACTTTCAAAACATCTTCAAAAACAAACATCTCTTTGAACTATTTTCAAAACTAACACTTTGTACGCATTCTTATAGAGACGAGAATCATTACAAAGTTAGCCGCAACAAAGGCATTTTGCAAAATATTTTCAAACTTACACCCGCCATAAAACACATCTTCAAACAAAGAATTTTTCAGTGATCTAGCAAGCAACTAACAGCCCGTAGATAAATACGGATGAAAAGGGTGTTAATACCTTCCCTTTTCATAACCTACCCCCCGAACTCAAGAAAACATCTCAAAGGTCTTTCCTGTTCTTTTCACCCTTTCCTTTATTGGATAAAAGAAAAGTCGGTGGCGACTCTTGTTATCCGCAACAATTGCGATCAAACGCAAAACACCCAAGTCAGTTCTCCCACCGTATAACAGAACTGGCGACTCTGATGGGGATGAAGCTTAAAAGTGGGGTTACCTTAGAGCTAGATTACATTTATTTGCTTTCTTTGTTTGACTTGATTGCTTTATATTTATGGGTCCTTGTTTGGGTTTATATTGATCCTCTACCCGGATCGGGGAATACCATTAGGTAAGTAGCAAACAATTATGGAAACTAATCAAGGTATACCGACATGGTTGAAGCGATAGCTACATTAGTGTGACACATTTTTTGGTACCGGTATCCCTTGAGTAGTCAAGGAGAATACGGGGCGGCTGTGTGGTGTCATGAAGCACTAACTGACCTTAGAACTTTAATTGAACAACTTGGCCATTAGGAAGTAGTGAGATAGTCGGTTTTGGTTCCTACTGAAGATTGGTTGATACTCGATACTATACTCATTGAGATTGGACTTTCGGGATATTTCGGTCGCAAATAAAGAGGCTTACGCTGAAACAATGCCTGATGAAGAAAGATCAGTGATATTGAGATCCCCTAGAACCCAGTTACTTTCTAGGACACGTTGAGCTAACTAAACTTCAAGAGGGTACTTACCTATAAACCCCATGCAAGCCTAAACCTAAGGATTTGTTTGCTTTGTTTATACATAAAGACTTGTTTGCTTTGTTCATTTGTACATAACATCATAAACATCATACCATAGCACTTTCAATAACCATTTCAAGGGTCTTAAGGGTCTGTGATGCAGGGTTATGTTGCACCAGACGTCTACCAAGGGGTAAGAGGATTTATTTTCCTCTAACCAAACACCGGCAAATACCAAAGCACAATAACTTGAGTCAAGGGCTATGACCCACTCGACATGGTGAGCTTGATTCTCGTAGAAGGACATTCAATGATATGAAGTTCTTCAATCAAGGTTGCAGTTAAAATTCAACTTCTAACACCTTCTTGTCTTTACCCTACGAGATCCTTGAAAACATTGCATCCACATATCATGCATCATACCATGACAGGTTTCCCCATACAGGTCTTCTCATTTGCTTACTGTTTATTTCAGTAGAGATGGCTCTAAATCAAACAGTTAAAGATCTTCAAGCACAGAATGCACAATTCCAACAAATGTTTCTGGCTCTGGCTAAGGGACAAGAGGACCTGAAGGCTCTCATGATCAAAGACAAGAAGAAAAATACAAAGAAACCAGTGGGTGTCCTGAACATGGGAAGGAGACTCAGAGGACCAGCAAAGCAAGCTCTAGAATTCACAACTCCGTCAACTGAGGGGTACAATTAGGAAGAGAATACAAAAGAAAAGGACCACAGTCCAGAGTCTGATGAAAAAGAGGCTGATTATGCTTAAGAGTAATATCCTCCTATTGTCGACAAATATAAACAGCTAGAGGATCGTCTCAATGCCATGGAAATTCAGAGAGTACCTGGTCTGGATTTCGAAGAATTGGGGTTGGTTTCTAGAGTGGTCATTCCAATGAAGTTCAAGGTTCTCGCATTTTCTAAATATGACAGGGTTTCATATCCTAAGCTGCATCTAAGGTCTTATGTCAGGAAGATCTAACCTCACACCGTTGATAGGAATTTGTGGGTACACTTCTTCCAGGAAAGTTTATCGGGGACTCAATTGGAATGGTTCTATCAGCTGGAGGGAACCAACATCTGCAATTGGGAAGATCTGGTTGTTGCTTTCTACAGGCAGTACTAATACAATGTTGACCTCGCTCCAACTCGTACACAACTCCAAAGCATGTCTATGGCTTCCGGTGAGGGCTTCAAAGATTACGTCCAGAAATGGAGAGATCTTGCAGGAAGAGTCCAGCCTCCTCTGTCTGATAGAGAGCTGGTAGATATTTTCTTGGGTACTTTGTCAGGCCCATTTTTTAACCATCTAATCGGAAGCTCTTCATCTGAGTTCACCGAGCTGATATTGACAGGTAAAAGAGTAGAAGTTGGCATCAAGAGCGGTAAAATTTAAAGGGGTGCATCTTCAAGTGCATGGAAGTATCCTTTCAATGGGGAGAAAGGATCCAATGTTGTGTACAACCAGAAGGGTCATAACAAGAGTAAACACGACCAATCTGTGGGGGTGGTCCTGATCTCTAGTACTGCATCAGTGCGACCACAACAACGGGGAAACCAGCGAAGGCAAGATGAGCCCAAGATACAGTTTACAAAAATCAAGATGCCATTGTCTCAAGCATTGCAACACATGTTGGGGATAAATTTGATTACGTTGATCAGACCTCATCCAAACCCCAAAACTTCTTCTCCTAACTACAATCCTGATGCAATGTATGCCTATCATTCTGGCAGTCTTGGGTATAATACTAACGATTGTTGGGCACTGAAATACAAGATTCAAAATATGATTGACGCCAAGGAGATTGAATTCGACCCTTTTGAGACTCCCAACGTGATCACTTCTCCCATGTCAAATCATTGAGCGTCTAGTTCATTTTGAATTTTCAATTGTAATTTCTTTGTTTGTTTAAACACTTATCTGTATGTCAGACTTTGGTTAGTTTCATTAATGCATTGCATATGTTTGTCTTGAATTAATCCATTCGTCTTCACTATATTTAAATTTTGTTTTTATTCCCTGTTTTTCGTGATATTCAACTCTCGTTAAAAGTTGCAAGCCTTTAGAGAGAGGATGACAAAAACAATACCATACAGTGTGCTTTTGAACAGACCTTGCTGACGATGTACAAGCGTTGTTTTCAATTCCTAAACACTATAGTTATAAGGAAGATAATCCCTAGTCAACCCCTTTGAGCCTAAGAAGTAGTAATTTTCTTTTTCACACAAATTGAAACCTTTAATCAAGACCTGGGGCAGGGTAGTTTCTCAGTTAATTCAAAAGCGTGTTCAATCATAAGTTGTCACTTCACAATGAAAACATCCTTCTGAATCAAAAGATGGCGATGCTTCACTATAAAATGGGCAGTCATTGTCACTAAAAAAAGCCCACTAAGTCAAAACCTATGAAGGAGACTTAAGAAAAGTAGGGACATCCCGCTGACTGTAATCTCAAAACAAGAACAGTCAGGAAAAAATTGGGGACAGTAAATCAAAAATAGGACGCTACAAATCCTCGAAAAACATGAAAATGTTGCAAAAATGACTGCCTTCATGAATAAACTTAACTTGTCCGAACCATCACCAAAATGTCATTCCAGACTCAATTGGAATTCAAAATTCACAATTAACTGAGTTTAGGACTGGAGAACATCATGAAGAACGGGCGGGTAAAAATACACTTTGAGCCTTATCCTTTGTTTCTTAAACCGTGAACCAGGCCACATTACAACCCTTTAAAATTCCTAATTAAAGCATGGGTTAGTTCAAGAGCATATTGTTACAAAAGGTATCTTGACTCCTGTAAAGCTTACTGTAAATCTTGAGTTGAATTCGTATTCTTACAAAACTCTTTTACTTGTTAAAACTAAATTTTCAAAACTTCAAGACAAACATAAACTTTTCATTGTTTGAATACCGCCATTTGCATATGGCTATTTGTTTGACAACAGAGAAATTCGCACGGCGAATATCCTATGAACGGAAATTCTCTCAAAGAACAGAATCGCTTCAAAATTGGAAGACGCTTCCAATGAAAAATCTCCCATAATCAAGGGGGCATGACAGGTTACTGTCTAAATCATCTGGGGGCAGTCAAGTCAAAATTCCAAGAAATCTCTTAAGAAGTGCTAAATAACCAGGGGCAAGTCTCCATCTGAATCACTTGGGGCATTGAACATGAATTCCAATAAAGGGTCACGTACGACCGAGCAAAGATTTTATGGCAGTGCTACAACACTTACTGCTATGGACAATGACAAATCCTCACAAAATCTCTTTCATAAGGTGATCCCCATTGTGATACGGTGGCAGAACTGACTGTTATACTGGTTTTGCATTTTCATTCGCTAATGTTGAGGTAAGCAAGAGTCGCCACCAACTTCTCTTTTATCCAAATTAAGGAAAGGGTGAAAAGAACATAAAAATACATTTTTGAGAGTTTTCTGAGTAAGGGGGTAGATTATGGAAAGGGAAGGGTTTAGCACCCTTTCCGTCCGTAGTTTTCTAAGGGCTCTTAGATTCTAGCTCATTTGAAAATACCTTGTGCTTTGTGCTTTGAAAAAAAAAAGTTTTGAAAATGCCTTAGTGTGGAGGTTCACTTTATGATAACTCTTGTATCAGTCCTCAAGAGTGTTGACAAAAAAAATGTTTTTGAAAGTGTTTTGAAATGTTTTTGTGTAGGTGCAAAAGTTTAGTTTTGAGCAAGCGTCTAAGAACTATCTACTTATACTCGAAAAGGTTCGTTCTTTTCCTCCAATCCTTTAGATAGTGCTATCCTACTATTAGTGAGTAGGTAGTCCTATCGTTGGATGTTTGAGCGGAACTCGAAGGGACGTTTTTATAGTCACAAAGGCAACTGGGCAAGAAGCTTTAGTAACTACCCTAGGGTTCTAAGATCATATATTTACCGAGGCAACTTCGAGAGGGTCATCGAGGGACTTATGGTCTTTTTGAACCAGAGGGTATCCACTAAAACCTCTCACATTTCGAGAGTTGTGACTATTTTCCAAAGGCAATCGAAGTGGGGTACCCAAGAGGTGTATATGTGCAATGTGTGTTATGTTCAGTTATTTTAGTCATGAGTTAGGTTTGCTAACGTTTGATTATTAGGCTCTTGTCATGCAATCCTATTATCATACATCTAGGCAGTTAATATATATACAGGAATTAAAAGTGCGGAAATGTAAATCCTACGCTATTACAATGCTTCGGGGAGGGGGTATTTACATATCCAAAAACTTGGGGACAGAAAATAAAGAAAAGCAGTAAAGCCCTAGTTAATTCTCTATTACATCCAATGGACAGTTACATTAGTATAAAAAGTGCGAAAATAAAATAACGCGCGCGAAAGGGAGAGAGACATCTAGAGCCCTAAAACTTCTAAATAAACAAGAAAATCTTTTTGGTTGTTTTTTTGCTTATTTTAAGAAAATACTTAAAATTAAAATGAGGAAGGCTAAATTTAATCCTAATTAATTAAATTAATACAAGAAAATTAACTCTAATATTTTTTGTGTTTTTGTTAAGAAAATATTTGAATTATAAGAACCTAGTTCTAATTATTTTTAAATTATAAAATAATGTCAAAATAATTAAATTAATTAATTTACCAAATTAAAATTAATTAGAAAATCCTAAGTCTAATATTTTTATGGTTTTTTGTTGATTTTATGATTATAATTAAAAAAAAAGATTAAAAAAGGAATAAACAAATAAAACAAAACAAGTATCATGTTAGGCCTGATGTTATAAGCAATTGGGGGGTATGCTTTTGAGATTTTCTAGGCCCGTGAGATGACAAGCCCAGGACACGTTGGATCCAGTGAAGACAATCCTTGATGGCACACGGTAGATTTGCGCGTTTGGAGAGTTAGATCTCCATCTGTTGACATCTGATGGTCCAACCATGAGGGCATATAGTGAGTGCTTTACTATGCAATGCATGGAATCTGCAAAGCAATATTAGAAAAATAAAATTGTGAGGCCTGGGTATCGAACCCAGACCCTTTCAATTTCCTACATTCCTTCACTATCTGAGCTAGATTTGAGATTCGAAGGAATCCACTTCACATGTCTTAGTGATGGTATCCTGTTACTTCAGGCTTTACATGTAACATATTAACAATCATGCAACATGAATATGCAGTCGAAATTAAGTTACATGGGAAATGGAATTGAGATCGAAAGTTCTTTACCAGTGGGGTGCTTCGATTCTGGCAACCTTGTTGGAATTTTGGAAGTTTTGTGGAGCTCTTGTGGGGCAGTGTGTGCATGCAGCATGTATGTTGTGTGTAGTGTCTCCGTCTCTAGTCTCCTGGAGAATTTCCCTTTGTGTATGTGTCTGGATTTGTATTTATAGGGATGTGACGGTGTATGGAAATGTCAAGGGACATCCATTAACTATGCCTTGAAGGCCATGAGACAAGAATCCAACACATTGAAAGTATGCCATATTTGGATAATTCTTTCCTTTTGAAATCTTGAGTGAACCTGGACACATTTGATTCTTTCGAATACCTTCCAGCCTTGCTCTTCGATTGGCCCTAAGTTGCCTCCTTCAAAAGGCTCTGGTTTAGCTCCTTCGATTGAGTCCATCCTCATCAATTCGAATTGCTCAAATCTTTGATGACTCTGAATTCCAATTGTTCAGATTTTTCCCTTATCTGGGCTTCTTCGAAAACCCCTGAGATCTTTGCTCTTCGATTAGCTATGACTTGCTCCTTATGGCTCCTTCGACTAGACCCATCTATTTGCCTTAGCTGCTTTATTCAAATAGCCTAAACGAGAACTTCATTATGGCCAGTCGAAGCCTCTTTTGCCACTTCCTTCGAATGTTATGGCGCAGGAGGCTTGGGCCTTGCAACATGTAGGACCAAGACTCATCATAAGACAAATTTGCTTTCAATAATCATTTGTCTCCTTCGAATGGCCACCAATGTGTGTTCTTCGAATGGACCTTTGGAGTGCTCTTTCGAAGGGGTCATATTGTGTGTCATAGTGCAGAAACTGTGCTGAGGGGTCTTAGCCTTGTGCACTGAAAGCAAGCACAGAGAAAGTTTTTGCCTTATGCATTGAAGGAAATCAAAGAAGAAACCTTTGCCCTTGTGAATCCCGTACAAGTGAATCCTCTGCCTTGTGGATCGAAGGCCAGTTGAAAGGAGACTTTGACTTAGTGAATCCAAGGCAAGCATGAAGAGGACTTTGCCTAGTGAGTCGAAGGTTTCATGTAGAGGCCTTTGCCTAGTGAGTTGAAGGTTGCATGTAGAGGACTTTTGCCTTGTGAATCAAAATAAACATGCAGGAGGCCACTGCTGGTGAATCGAAGGGAACTTGTAGGGGGTTCTTTCTTAAATGAAACTTGGACCAGGGCTTGCTCGAAGGGGAACCCACGCGCAATCGAAACTTATGGGCCAATGCTTGATCAAAGGGTTTTAGATACCCAATTGAAGTTTGTTGACATGCCAATCAAAGGACCCTTTGCTCTGATATGCCAATCGAAGGACATTGTTCAGATGCCAATCAGAAGACACTGTTGACATGCTAATCAAAGGACATTTGGTTTGACATGCCAATCGAAGGACATTATTCAGATGCCAATCGAAAGACACTTGACCATCATTCAAAAATTTGCATTTTCTTTAGGCAAGTGTTTGCAACCACCCATGTAAGATAAAACCTTGGGAAACATGAGAGGGCAAATTTTGGGGTACAACACCCGTTGAAGTCTCCAGAGCCACCACTACAAGGTTATCCCTACGGAATAATCTTCACGGATAAGGGTACAAACCCCACAAGGCCAAGTTCATGGATATCCCCATAAATTTGGATCCATGAAATCCTCATCCAGAGTTTCAACCTCCGGAAAACCTCTCCCCAGCTGAATTGGTTTTAAGAGGAAGCCTTGAGGATTTATGCCGGAAGAAAACACTTCCCCAGTAGATTGTCAAATGGGTTTATTTCTCCAACAAACTACGAATCCTCCAGACCAATACAAATCAAGAGACAAAACCCCTTAATCCCCGATTGAGTCATTGATACCCCCAACGGAGTTGTTACTATCCCCAAAAGTTACTATAAAACCTGGACCCAACCAGATAATAATTTTAACTTCTTCAAATCACTAACAAAACTTATCTTCCCCAGTAGAGTTTTCCACTTTTCCCCAGTGAGTTGCTGTAAAACCCGGAAGTCGATCAGATAACAGTTAATTTCTTTATCCCCAAAAAGTTATTAGCTTTCATTCTCTCCAATCAAGAGTATAACTCCCCAGTAGAGAAACAGACAACTAAAACTCTTGAACTATTTTCCCTCAAGTAGAAATCAACACTCTCCACAAAGTTTCTCAAGCCAAAGCCAATCTTCCCCAGCGGATTTCTCCTCAAACAACAAAACGGGAATCCCTAATGGAAATATTCTAAACAAAGTTTGAAGATGTGCATATTCTTCATCCCCAACAGCATTCCGGGATTTAACTTCCCAAAGCTCCCCATCACTTGTCAAGGATTTATTTTCCGAAGCAAAGATACATTTCAACAAATATTTCACATTCATACATCATATTACATACAAGATAAATGCATACAGAATAATCTCATTTATTTTGAGAACATCATCAATCCATGCATACATCTGCATGCAACTAACCCTCTTCCTTGCAGGAAAAGGCCATCAACAAAAATCCTCTTTTGGAAAATACCACAACCATTTCTCAAAAGGTCAGAGATTAATTCCTGAAACAAGCCAGAGCAACCATCTCTACGACCAACAAAAAACAAGTTCGGGATTAATACATGTGTTGTACCCCAAAATTTGCCCTCCCATATTCTTCAAGAAATTGCCAAGCCAGGCCACAAAATTCCCCAAGGGTTGTGCAGTCCAGCTGTCTCCTATACAGTCAAAACTAGGGTTTGTGCTCTGATCAAGGAAGTGAAGGTTTCAAGGGCCCAATCAAGTCTAATATGCCTACAAATATGGTCAAGTATCCTCATATAAAGTTTCAAGACATTCAGCTCAAAATTGCACAGTCAAAACCCTAAATTGCACTACAGTCAACTGTAGGGGCAAAATGGTCATTTGACAGTCAAAAGTTCAAATTTTTGGTCAACATATCATTTTGAAGCCACAAACATCATTTGATCAATGCTTGATCATGATTCTCAAAATTTGGCTCAGAAATCATCAAAGATGCAAAAGTTACTATATTTGGACAGCTGAAAAAGTCAACTGAAATTGACCAGGGCATAACTTTCACATGGATTATCAGAAAAATTCCATCCAAAGCTCATTTTGAAGAGAAAGACATTTCCTACAACTCATCTTCATACTTCAAGTCCAAGAAATGCTCTCACAAAAAGTTATCAATTTCAACATTATAGGTCATTTTCAAAAGTCAACAAAAAGGGACTTTAAGTCAAAGGCCATAACTTGATATTGGTAAATCAAAATGACATGGGACCAAAGGCATTGGTTAGAGGACTCAAAGACCTTTCCAAAATGTCCAAGAACATGTGAAAAGCTTAAATATTGAGCAAGTTATGCCTTGTGGAAGTTGGGAAATTTTTGGATATTTTGAAAAGTCAACAATGGTTCAAATGACCTAAATTTGCTAATGGGCCCATTTTTCTTCCATGATTCATCATTCCAAGCCTATGCACGACCACTTGGCCCAAAGGGAAGTATTTTCTCAATTTTTATCTATTTACTTGAATTTATATTAATATTAATTCATTTAAATTATTTAAATATGTGAAAAATATCTACTTTGACCTAAAAAATCTTTTTATGCATGTTTTGCTTTCAAAATCTCGTGTACATCCCAAACATGGAAAGAATTGGACTAATTGATCATAATTGATACAAAATGCACATGAAAAAGATTCAAAAAAGATCCTTGAAATCAAATATTCAAAAACCATTAATTCATTGGATTTGATCAAGTTTTCTTAACCTAATTGTCTCACTACATATGCAGGATCACAAACCTAATTGCATTAGACCTTAAGCTGCGCCCAAAGACTCTTGCCAAACTTGAAAATTTCACTTAAGAACTCAATTCTGAAAACGTGGTTAGAGGTGGATTCAAGCCTTAATTTCCATTCCAATAGCTTCCTGAAACATCCCTGAACGTGCTCCAATTAAAAACAACCACAAAAGCTCCAGGAATTGGTACCTGTAACTCAAACTGTAAAGCAAAAAATTTATAATCGTATATCATCTTTTAAGCATTTTCACAGCATTCTATTCATGGCATCATGTTTGTTTTGAGTTTCTGAAACTAACCATTGTGTTTGATTGAATTTTTACACGCCATACGCGATTATGCCATAACTGCTTTTTAGGGTTTACAGCGTTTGAAAATTGGGGTTTCCCAAACCAAGTAAAATTAGGGTTCCAGGCCACCGCCATTGCACTCAACGCATCTGGACGAAGAGATTGATATAGTCGCGCCCAATTTATGAGTTACATAGCGCTAGTCGCTATTTTCTGGAAACTAGCCTAAGACAACGCTATAAAACCGTAGCCTATGTGTTTTGTATTTCAGGAAAACGGAGAAGACGATGTGTTGTCACGACAGGAGCGGTCCATTTAAATTTGCGCGCTAAATTTATTATTCATTATCGTTTCTTATTTTATTGATCTCCAGTTGTTTAATGTACAAAGTAACAAAATAGCCCGGTTGGCAGGCACGCGCGTTGATGACTTTCAGGACCTGGGTTCGATCCCAGGTCCCCTCACTTTCCTTATGTTTTTATCTTCGATATGTTCTTATGCAGTCATTAGACAGGTGACTACCGTGTGTCCACAAGATCCAAGCGTACATGCGTCCAGGAGATTCAAATCAAAGGCTGAGGTTGGATATGCATCATAGACTTGGTCAAAGGGTTAACACGCTAGTGGCAAAAGTCAATGGATCCAGAGCTATTGGGCCTGATTTGCTGAACCAAAACCTCCAATTTGGGGCTACCCCCCCCCCCCCCCCCCCCCCCTGGTTTGCCATCATCATCATTTTTTTTCTTATTCTTGTTTTAATGTTAATTTTTACTTTTAATTACATGTTTATTTAATTAATTTTTTTTTTTTACAATATATAAAAACATCCTAAAACACAGAAAAGGCAAAAATATAATATTTATTTTATCTTAATTATTTTTCATAAAAAATTTGCATGTAAATTAGTTAATTTAAATTAGGGTTTATTGTTAATTCTTTTCATAATAAAAATACAAAAAATATGTAGAAATAGGTTTAATTAATTTTGATTCTTTTTAATTCCCCTTTTTACAATAATAATATTTATTTTATTTATTTTCATAAATTAAAAAATGCATGTAAATTAGTTAAAAATTCAATATTTTTCATAATAACTAAAAAATAATTAGAATTAGGGTTTGACATTTTATTTTAGTTATAATTAATTCTCTTTTTTCCATTAAACCTTAAAAAACCCAAAATACCAAAAACATTTAATTTTGATTTTAATTCTTCATTAACTTTAATTTTTGCAAAAGGGTCCAACGCCCATGTTCGTAACTTATTTAATGTCGCGTATTTATTTTATATCGTTTAAATAATTATGTACATGTCCCAAAGCCTTGTAACAATTTAATTTCTCGCACTTTTATTTCTTTTTTCTTTATTTTTCTGTCAAATCGGGTCCGGTTTAATTTTGGCGATGTGGACCCGCGCCTTTGTAATAGCCTTAGATTTATTTTCCCGCAAACTTTATAACTGTTAAAAAGCATGCAAGAATGAATGTCTTAATTAAAATCAAGCGTAGAGCACAAATAAACATGACAAGACAAATATCTGAAAACGACACACGAATCGCACACACCACCCCTAGGGTACGCCTCACTGTTGCCTTTCGAAAGGTGATCGTCGAGTAGAGGACGTCTTAGTAAGTCCTCATGATCCGGGAACCTGGCATGAGGGTAGCTTCTAAGGTGTCTTCACATTGCTCCGGTGATCACCACGTCCCTAAAACTCGAATTGACCCGAACACCTCCAACGGTGGTGCTACCTACCTCTCAATGGTGGGATGGCATTACTTTTAAGGACATTTACACAGACGAATTCCTTAGGGTAGGTAGGTTCTCAAGGATACTTGCTCTAATTTCAAACAAAACAAAATCTTTTCACACCAACACATTTTCAAAAGCTTTCAAAAGCAAATTTTTCAAACACTCTGACGTACGAGTCGAACTGAAATTTTTCAAAGAAACTTTTTAAACCCACATTGAAAAGCAAACAATTTTGAAAACACATTGAGCAAGTATCTAAGAGCCCATGGATAACCATGGATAGAAAGGGTGCTAATACCTTCCCTTTCTATAACCTACCTCCCGAACCGAGAGCAATCTCTTTAAGGAATTTTTCTGTGCTTTTGTCCTTTCCACTTGGAGAAAATAAAAGACGGTGGCGACCCTTGCTTCCGCGACATTTCGCGAACCAGCGTTAAACAGTCAGTTCCAGATCCACCGATCACAGAACTGGCGACTCTGCTGGGGATATAACTTAAAGTGAGGTGTACCTTAGGGTTAGTTCATAACTGTGTTTTCAATTGTATTGACTTGTCTGCTTTAAATTTGTGGGATGCATGGGAGTTACATAGATCCTAACCCGGATCTGGGGATACCCTGTTTAGGTAGCATAAGTTGTGAGGGACCTGTCCGGCGTATACCGACATGGGTGAAGCAGTGGCTACGTTGGTGTGGCGCCTTGGTCTGTACCGATATCCCTCGTGTCGAAACGGGGAGAATATGGGTCTTCCAAGGAGTCATTAAGCACCAACAGACCTTAGAACCTTAACCGACCCAACTTGGCCATTAGAACAGTAGCAGTATGCTACGCCCATTGAGGCTAAACTCTCGTGATGGTTCTGGCCGCAAGAAAAGATTGCGATGCTGGAGTTATGACCGATTGAGGGTAGTCAATGATATTGGGATCCTCTAAGAACCCGGTTACTTTGATAGGACAGGTATGAACCAACCAACTGAAAGAGGGTAATACCTAGACCTCATGCTGGCCTAAACTCTAAGGGCTTCCTCTTGTGTGACTTGTATGCCTTCGTACTTGACTATCTGCGTGCTTGTTACCTGACACTTGTTTCTTGCAGGTTATGTTTCAAGTCCTTAAAGGGGACTCATGACAGGTTTACTTGAGTTTCCTGCAAGTTTTAGTTTGCAGTCCTTAATTGGGACTCATTACAGGGTTACTTACATTACCCCATGCATCATGACATCATACCATTGCATACATCCTAACCCATTTCAAGGATCTCAAGGGCTTGTGATGCAGGTCATGATAAATCAAACGTCTAGCCAGGGGCAAAGAGGATTTATTTTCCTCTAGCCAAAGTTGTCAGGGGCTATGACCCACTGGATATGGTGAGCCTTTGACCCATTGAAGAAGGACTCTCAACAACATGCAGTTCCTTCAATCAAGCTACCGGACCCGAGTTCTAACAAATTGTCTTGTTTACCCCGCGAGATCCTTGAAAACATTGCATGCATGTCATACACATCATTACATAACAGGTATCTTTGTTGCAGGTCACTTACCTTTCTCGCTGCTTATTTCAGCAATGGCCTTCTAACCAGATAACCAGGGTCTGCATGCTCAAGAGACTCAGCTCAGGGAAATCCTCCTGAATCTATCCAAGGGGCAAGAGGAGCTAAGGACACTTCTCATGGGGACCTTTGTCAGGAACCGTGCTGAGGATGAAAGGCTGAAACGTCTACAAGCTGAGGTAGACACATTGAAAACCCAGATGCTGGGGCAGAGGGCACTCATTCAAGGTTTAGCTCAGGAGCAAGGAGAGCTGAGGGCCATGATCAGTCAGCTTCATCAAGACATGAAGCAACTAACCCAAGTCAAGGACCCAGTCATTAATCAACTTCCAAGAAGTCAAAGGTTTGGGCCTCTCCAAGCTGCTATTACTTCACAGGTCCAACAACGACCTCGCCCAGAACAACGGGCTGATCAGAGCAAACTAGACAAGCCTAAAAGGCAGTACACCAAAATCAACATGTCGCTGGATCAAGCACTGCAACAAATGTTGAGGGCAGGGCTGATCACCTTAAGGGCTCCTCTTCGGAATCCGAACACTTCTGCTCCTAACTATCATCCCAACGATAGGTGTGCATACCATTCTGATAGCCCGGGGCATACTACGGACAACTGCTGGCCTCTCAAAAACAAGATTCAAGACATGATCGACGCTGGAGAGATTCAGTTTGAAGTACCCGAGACTCCCAACATGATCACTGCTCCCTTGCCAAAACATGGCTAGGATGGAGAAATTTTTGTTCATTCGAATGTTCAAGTTGCAATTCTCTTTTGTTCAAACATTTATTCATGTTAAAACATTGTTATTCCATTAATGCATCGCTTATGTCTATTTTGAATCAATATATTCGCATTCACTATATGCAAATTTGTTTTCATATTTTTTCTGATGTCAACTCTCGTTAATTCTAAGCCTCTTGAGGGAGGATGACGAAAACGATACCATAATCTACAGTATGCTTTTGAACAGACCCCGCTGATGAGGTACAGGCATTGTTTCAATTCCTAAACACTGGAGTTATAAGGATGATAATCCCTCGTCAACCCATCTGAACCAAAGAAGTAGGAGTTTTTATTTTCGAAAATTGAAACCCTTAATGATAACCTGGGGCAGGGTAGTCTCTCAGTTGATCCAAGTGCACAATGAATGGCACCAAATGAGTCTTTCCAAAAACAAAAGACAGTGATGGTTCCGAACAATCGTAAAGACAGGCAGTCATTATCAAAAAAATTCATAAATGAAAAGCCCATTAAGTCAAAACCCATGAAGGAGACTTACAAAACTGGGGCATCCCGCTGACTGTAATTCCAAAAAAGGAAACAGTTCAGGCAAAAAAGAAAGGGATAGCAAAAATCAAGAAAGAGGTCTCACAAACCCTCAACCAAAGCAAAAAATGACTGCCTATTCCAAATAAATCATCAATATCTGAACCATCACCGGAAAATCAGAGCAAAGACTCAAACAAGGTCTAACGTATGATCAACTGAGTTTAGGTGTGGAGAACATCACGAAGAGCGGGTGGGTACAAATAATTTGAGCCTTTATCCTTTGTTTCTTAAACCGTGAACCAGGCCACGTTATAACCCTTAAAAGTCCTAGCTGAAGCATGGGTTAGTTCGAAAGCATATTGTTACGAAGGTATCCTGACTCCTTAAGGCTTACGGTAAAATACGGAGTTGACGTCATGTTTTACAAACATTCACTTGTTTTATGAAAAATAATGCATCTTTAAAATCTTCAAGACAGACATAAGCTTTGCATTTTTAACATAACTTTGTTTGCATATGACTTTTTGTTTGAACAGCATAGAAATTCACATGACGAAAGTCTAATGAACAAGAGTATCTCCAATCAAGGGGCACGGCATGATCATGGTCTATCATCTGGGGCAATCCAATCAAGATTCGGAGAATCTCTCAAAGGCCAAATAGCCTGGGGCAAATCTCCGCCCGAGTCACTTGGGGCATCCCAACAACGAATCTTGTCTAATCAAATACCTTCTGAGGGCATGGCAAAACACTTCTAACAGGGGCAACTCCTTACATTCTGAAAATACGGACATAGTCAAAAAAGATACTACGCATGAAAATGACCCGCTAGGCTGACATGCCTAGGCAAAAGTTAGGGCTTCCCGGCGAACCAAAAGGGTTCGGGCAAAATGAAGGGATGAAATGAAAAAATCTGTACACCCGGCAAGTCGAAAACCTGAAAAGGCGGCTTGGGCAAAAATGGGTATCCCGGTGGACTGAAAACCCGAAAGGGCGGTCCAGGCAAAAGTTAGGGATCAAAGCGTACGACTATGTTCTGTCATCTCGTCACTTGTCTACCAGAAGAAGATTTGTTAATCGGCAGTCATCAAGCACCTCCACAGGTATCTTCCTCTCCCACATCAGAAACAGGGGCAATAAAGAGTTGTCTAAGCAATCTGATTGTTCTGTCCTCCAAGGTATCAAGGTAGGTTCCGTTGAAGAACATAACCAATAACCAATACAGTTCAAAAACTTCCCCAGGAGAGTCCAATCCAGTATCCCCAGGAAAGTTGGAATCATCTCCCCAGCAGGAAGCTTATCCCCAGTAGATTCTGGAAGCTTACCCTCGCAGAACACGAACGCGTCTCCCGACTTTATTCAAAGAGTTATTTCCTTACCAGGATATAACTGGGTTATCCTCAGCCAAAAGCCACGGAAAGGTCGTCCTCAACACAGTTCTTTCTTATCCCCAACGAAGTTACCATCAACATTTCAGCAAAGTATCCCTCTTCCCACAGAGTGTTCTCCCCAGCAAGATCGCTATAGTAATCTCCCCGCAGAGTAATCCATTCGCCAAGTTTATTCCCCAACGGAGTTATCTTCTCCTACTGGTATACTTGCAGTTATCATCCCCAGCGGAAGCAAAATCTATTCTTCAACATCAGCCCAGGATATGACTTCCCGGCACTCGTCAAGGATTTACTTTCCTAGGCGAAAACATACATTCATAAACATCACATATATCATTATAGCATGCATAGACGCATCATATCATACAAATCTCATTTATGTTGAGAACATCATTGCTTGATCCATATCATGCATTGCATATGACTGACCTTTACCTTTCAGGAAAGACGCAGTTAAAATGTTCAAACATATTTCAAAGCCTTCTCTAAGTCCAGCTAAATCGACTCCCAACAGATTTTTCTGATAAAGACTCAGCAGAACTTATGGTCCCCTCTCCGACAAGTGCGTGAGGTGGTAATTCCTTCTTCAGATGTTTCCCTCTCCGATGATGAGCGTGAGGTGATACTCCTATGGTTCCCTCTCCGACGGTGTGTGAGGTAGTAATCCCATTTTCAGATGTTTCCCTCTCCGACGATGAGTGTGAGGTGATAGTCTTCTATGGTTCCCTCTCCAACGGTGTGTGAGGTAGTAATCCCTTCTTTAGATGTTTCCCTCTCCGACGATGAGTGTGAGGTGATAGTCTCTTATGGTCCCCTCTCCGACAAGTGTGTGAGGTGGTAATTCCTTCTTTAGATGTTTCCCTCTCCGACGATGAGTGTGAGGTGATAGTCTCCTATGACCCCCTCTCCGACAAGTGCGTGAGGTGGTAATTTCTTCTTTAGATGTTTCCCTCTCCGACGATGAGTGTGAGGTGATAGTCTCCTATGGTCCCCTCTCCGACAAGTGCGTGAGGTGGTAATTCCTTTTTCAGATGTTCCCCTCTCCGATGATGAGTGTGAGGTGATAGTCTCTTATGGTTCCCTCTCCGACGGTGTGTGAGGTGACAATTCCTTTTCCTATGATTCCCCTCTCCGACGGCGAGTGAGGTGATTCCCTTTCAGATTATAATTGCTTATGGCTCTCTTCTCGATACTGCAAAGATGATAATTCCCACCAAGATTTTTCTCAACGAGCGTTGTTGAAGTTAAAATCATCCAAGGTTCTTTTACCATTCATGCTAAGGCAGTAACCATACCTGGTTCATTCATCAGCGTTTGAAGCTCCAGACTCAGCTCCTGTAACCAGTCAGGACATATCTATACCAAGCATCTAAAATCAGCTCCTGCAACGTGTCATGTACTCATTTTTCTTTTGCAGGTATGCAGGTTCTCGCTAAGGAATCTCCTACGCGATCAACATCCAGATGGAATCTATAAGCCCATCATCCTATTCATCAACCCCCAAATGGCATCTATAAGCCCATTCCCCCATTCATTGCTAGCATGCGAGCGCAAATTTCAGGGCACTCTAGTGTCCAATCATCTTCTACCCTCGGATTACGAAAGGCACGTCAGCCAATCTGCATCCTCGGGTTTAAGAAGATTGAACAGGGGCAACTGTTGTACCCCAAAATTTGCCCTCCCATATTCTTCAAGAAATTGCCAAGCCAGGCCACAAAATTCCCCAAGGGTTGTGCAGTCCAACTGTCTCCTATACAGTCAAAACTAGGGTTTATGCTCTGATCAAGGAAGTGAAGGTTTCAAGGGCCCAATCAAGTCTCATATGCCTACAAATATGGTCAAGTATCCTCATATAAAGTTTCAAGACATTCAGCTCAAAATTGCATAGTCAAAACCCTAAATTGCACTACAGTCAACTGTAGGGGCAAAATGGTCATTTGACAGTCAAAAGTTCAAATTTTTGGTCAACATATAATTTTGAAGCCACAAACATCATTTGATCAATGCTTGATCATGATTCTCAAAATTTGGCTCAGAAATCATCAAAGATGCAAAAGTTACTATATTTGGACAGCTGAAAAAGTCAACTGAAATTGACCAGGGCATAACTTTCACATGGATTATCAGAAAAATTCCATCCAAAGCTCATTTTGAAGAGAAAGACATTTCCTACAACTCATCTTCATACTTCAAGTCCAAGAAATGCTCTCACAAAAAGTTATCAATTTCAACATTATAGGTCATTTTCAAAAGTCAACAAAAAGGGACTTTAAGTCAAAGGCCATAACTTGAGATTGGTAAATCAAAATGACATGGGACCAAAGGCATTGGTTAGAGGACTCAAAGACCTTTCCAAAATGTCCAAGAACATGTGAAAAGCTTAAATATTGAGCAAGTTATGCCTTGTGGAAGTTGGGAAATTTTTGGATATTTTGAAAAGTCAACAATGGTTCAAATGACCTAAATTTGCTAATGGGCCCATTTTTCTTCCATGATTCATCATTCCAAGCCTATGCACGACCACTTGGCCCAAAGGGAAGTATTTTCTCAATTTTTATCTATTTACTTGAATTTATATTAATATTAATTCATTTAAATTATTTAAATATGTGAAAAATATCTACTTTGACCTAAAAAATCTTTTTATGCATGTTTTGCTTTCAAAATCTCGTGTACATCCCAAACATGGAAAGAATTGGACTAATTGATCATAATTGATACAAAATGCACATGAAAAAGATTCAAAAAAGATCCTTGAAATCAAATATTCAAAAACCATTAATTCATTGGATTTGATCAAGTTTTCTTAACCTAATTGTCTCACTACATATGCAGGATCACAAACCTAATTGCATTAGACCTTAAGCTGCGCCCAAAGACTCTTGCCAAACTTGAAAATTTCACTTAAGAACTCAATTCTGAAAACGTGGTTAGAGGTGGATTCAAGCCTTAATTTCCATTCCAATAGCTTCCTGAAACATCCCTGAACGTGCTCCAATTAAAAACAACCACAAAAGCTCCAGGAATTGGTACCTGTAACTCAAACTGTAAAGCAAAAAATTTATAATCGTATATCATCTTTTAAGCATTTTCACAGCATTCTATTCATGGCATCATGTTTGTTTTGAGTTTCTGAAACTAACCATTGTGTTTGATTGAATTTTTACACGCCATACGCGATTATGCCATAACTGCTTTTTAGGGTTTACAGCGTTTGAAAATTGGGGTTTCCCAAACCAAGTAAAATTAGGGTTCCAGGCCACCGCCATTGCACTCAACGCATCTGGACGAAGAGATTGATATAGTCGCGCCCAATTTATGAGTTACATAGCGCTAGTCGCTATTTTCTGGAAACTAGCCTAAGACAACGCTATAAAACCGTAGCCTATGTGTTTTGTATTTCAGGAAAACGGAGAAGACGATGTGTTGTCACGACAGGAGCGGTCCATTTAAATTTGCGCGCTAAATTTATTATTCATTATCGTTTCTTATTTTATTGATCTCCAGTTGTTTAATGTACAAAGTAACAAAATAGCCCGGTTGGCAGGCACGCGCGTTGATGACTTTCAGGACCTGGGTTCGATCCCAGGTCCCCTCACTTTCCTTATGTTTTTATCTTCGATATGTTCTTATGCAGTCATTAGACAGGTGACTACCGTGTGTCCACAAGATCCAAGCGTACATGCGTCCAGGAGATTCAAATCAAAGGCTGAGGTTGGATATGCATCATAGACTTGGTCAAAGGGTTAACACGCTAGTGGCAAAAGTCAATGGATCCAGAGCTATTGGGCCTGATTTGCTGAACCAAAACCTCCAATTTGGGGCTACCCCCCCCCCCCCCCCCCCCCCCTGGTTTGCCATCATCATCATTTTTTTTCTTATTCTTGTTTTAATGTTAATTTTTACTTTTAATTACATGTTTATTTAATTAATTTTTTTTTTTTTACAATATATAAAAACATCCTAAAAAACAGAAAAGGCAAAAATATAATATTTATTTTATCTTAATTATTTTTCATAAAAAATTTGCATGTAAATTAGTTAATTTAAATTAGGGTTTATTGTTAATTCTTTTCATAATAAAAATACAAAAAATATGTAGAAATAGGTTTAATTAATTTTGATTCTTTTTAATTCCCCTTTTTACAATAATAATATTTATTTTATTTATTTTCATAAATTAAAAAATGCATGTAAATTAGTTAAAAATTCAATATTTTTCATAATAACTAAAAAATAATTAGAATTAGGGTTTGACATTTTATTTTAGTTATAATTAATTCTCTTTTTTCCATTAAACCTTAAAAAACCCAAAATACCAAAAACATTTAATTTTGATTTTAATTCTTCATTAACTTTAATTTTTGCAAAAGGGTCCAACGCCCATGTTCGTAACTTATTTAATGTCGCGTATTTATTTTATATCGTTTAAATAATTATGTACATGTCCCAAAGCCTTGTAACAATTTAATTTCTCGCACTTTTATTTCTTTTTTCTTTATTTTTCTGTCAAATCGGGTCCGGTTTAATTTTGGCGATGTGGACCCGCGCCTTTGTAATAGCCTTAGATTTATTTTCCCGCAAACTTTATAACTGTTAAAAAGCATGCAAGAATGAATGTCTTAATTAAAATCAAGCGTAGAGCACAAATAAACATGACAAGACAAATATCTGAAAACGACACACGAATCGCACACACCACCCATAGGGTACGCCTCACTGTTGCCTTTCGAAAGGTGATCGTCGAGTAGAGGACGTCTTAGTAAGTCCTCATGATCCGGGAACCTGGCATGAGGGTAGCTTCTAAGGTGTCTTCCCATTGCTCCGGTGATCACCACGTCCCTAAAACTCGAATTGACCCGAGCACCTCCAACGGTGGTGCTACCTACCTCTCAATGGTGGGATGGCATTACTTTTAAGGACATTTACACAGACGAATTCCTTAGGGTAGGTAGGTTCTCAAGGATACTTGCTCTAATTTCAAACAAAACAAAATCTTTTCACACCAACACATTTTCAAAAGCTTTCAAAAGCAAATTTTTCAAACACTCTGACGTACGAGTCGAACTGAAATTTTTCAAAGAAACTTTTTAAACCCACATTGAAAAGCAAACAATTTTGAAAACACATTGAGCAAGTATCTAAGATCCCATGGATAACCATGGATAGAAAGGGTGCTAATACCTTCCCTTTCTATAACCTACCTCCCGAACCGAGAGCAATCTCTTTAAGGAATTTTTCTATGCTTTTGTCCTTTCCACTTGGAGAAAATAAAAGACGGTGGCGACTCTTGCTTCCGCGACATTTCGCGAACCAGCGTTAAACAGTCAGTTCCAGATCCACCGATCACAACATGAAACAAGACAGGACAACTATCCGTGAACAACTGATTATAGATTAATACCTGAAACAAGACAGGACAACTATCTACATGAGAAGATTGAAGATTAACTCCTGAAACAAGCCGGGGAAACTATCTTTCTTTCTCTAAGGTCAGAGATCATGTCTATGATATCAAAAATAATTTGTTCAAAGAGCTCTCTCACCTTATTTAGGTCAAGTTTTTCTCAAGTTTGGCGATGGCATTCATCAAGAAGATTCATAGGTTCATGTGTTTATTTTCATGCCTTCTTCGACAAGTTTCATTGATACTTAAGCTCCATCTTTGAATTTGTTTCAAGATAACATAATTTCAAGGTCTAATGTGATACATCATGCTCTATTTTGCAAAGAAAGTTCAAAAGATTCAAGGTTGATTCAACAAGTTTGACCTAATTGAGCAAGTTCTTGATTCAGTGATAACAAGTGCATAACTCTCTCAATTTTTAACATTTTGAGTTGGTTCTTGTTCTATGGATTCTTATCATCACCTATAATAACTTCTTTTTACATGTCAAGACACATTTATGTGAACAAGATCATCAAGAGTTGAAGGGGATGCCAAGTCATTTTGTGCCTTCTAAACAAGGATGGGTTGACTTCTAAAGACCATATCTTGCTTAAGTTTTGTGATTCTTAAGTGATTTCAAAGCCATTATTCTCTTCAAAGAGTCCTTAATATTTTCTTTTCAAGGATCAGAAGCTAATTTGTCATGGAGGACCATTTAAGTTTGAAGAAGATTATAAGTCCCTTTCAAAAGCCTTTGAATCTTAGGGTTTGACTTCAAATGATCATAACTTGGTCAATTATTATCACCTTGAGTTCATTATATTTCTATAATAATCTTTGGGATGTCTAATACAACTTTGTTTCAAGGTGCTAGGCTTAAAAATGCTTGGAAAGTTGTTTAAGAATTGAAAAGATTATAGGTCATTTGTGAATTTCCCCAAATTTGTTCATCATCTTCCAAAGACCATAACTCTTTCAATTTTTATGATTTTTGAGTGATCTCAATTCCACAATTCAATTCAAAGAGTCCTTAACATTTTCTCTTCAAGGGTCAAAGGCCAATTTTGAGTGGAAGGGCTTATAAGTTTGCAAGACATTATAGGTCATTTTGAGGTTTCATACTTAGAATTTTTTTAAGTATCAAGAATCCGTGTGTTTTTCTCGATTTCAAAATGATATAACTTTTTGCTCAGATCTCCAAATGCTACCTTTCTTGGCACATTATAAAGTTTGTTGTGATATCTTTCTAATGCAGCAAAAATGAGATCATAAAGCTTCCTAAGTTGTGTGCACCATGGTTGCAAAGTTGGTACCTTCAAACAGAAGTTTCCTCCTTAAGTCAGAATTTGACTTTCATAATGTGCACACTAATGACCAATTTGCTGCGTGTTTTTTACTTAAACATGATTTAAAAAGTTGCAAAGCATAATTAGAGCCTTGAAACGCGAGTTTTGGATGATTTTTGAGAAATTTCAAGTCACATTTTTCTTATGAATTGGGTGCACACGATTTGATCATATTGCTTATCATTCACCCCATCTCATTATTCCATTTCATTCCTTCTATAAATAGAGGCATCCTTATCTTCATTTCTCAAGCTTTAAAGATCTAAATAAGCCTTGTTCAGATCCCATACGAACTCTAAATTTGTATCTTCATTTTCTTCATTTCACACCCTGATTCACCAAAATCTCCATTTAGTTAGCTTCGTTGAACTTCTCTGAAGCTAACCATACTCTTACCACCAAGAATCGAGCATTGAATCAAACATACCAAGTCTAATTTCAGAGCTCTGAAGTTGAACTTCTACAGGTAAAATTATTCATCAATTCTCTTCAAATTTCTTGCTACAATGCAGCTCTTGGTTTATTGTGTCTCATAGCATAGTTTATTTTCAACTATAACTAAGTTTCGTACATCTATTTTCAAATCCCTTTTCAATTTTTTCTTCAGGTTTTTCTCAAATCGACTGAGTTGTGGTTTAAACAAATTTTTCGCGAGGGTGAAGTTAGGATCGTTTGGAAGAGACGAATCCAATGATACCGGTTTGAGCTTCAATAGATTTCGTTTGAAGAATCTCATAAAACCCAACGCGCAGGTGTCTGAAGGTTGAAAATGACCTACGTGTCGGTCTTCAACCAATGACGTGCGCCATATCCATTGGATTTGTTTACTAACGTGTTTTGACTTTGATCTAATGGCCAACATTTTTTTGCTTTATTTTATAAAATCTTGTTTAAATTATAGATTCAGTGTGTTATTCAAAGGTGACAATATCATGCACAGCGCGTCAGATCTCTTGGATCTGCTTACTAACGCGTTTTGACACTAATCTATTAGTTAGATCTTTTTGGTTTATTATTTTATTTTCTGATTTTTATTTTATTTGTTTTAAACTTCAAAAAATCATAAAAAAATTCATTTCTTATTCAAAAATTATGAAAAAACTACCAAAAGTAATTTTGATTTTTCTCTTCCTAATTATTATGTTTTCATAATTTTATTTTATAATCTGATATTTTTATGTTTTTTTCTTTTTCTTTTGCTTTGTTTAATTTTTTAAAATGTTCATTTAAATTTTGAAAAAAATATAGAAGGGTCCAATGACCTTTTGATAAATATTGGTGATCTGATTTTATTTTTATTTTTGACTTTACTATTTTTTACAAATTTTGGTTTATTTTACTTATTTCTTTATATTTTAAAAACAGATTCTGACTTTTAATAATTCTCAAAAAACTTGTTGACCTTTTTTAACTTTCTTGGATTTTTATTTGATTATTTGAGTACCATTGTGTATTTCATCAATAAAATTCAATTAAATAACCATTTATAAAATCATATATATATATATATATATATATATATATATATATATATATATATATATATATATATATATATATATATATATATATATATATATATATATATATATATATATATATATATATATATATATATATATATATATATATATATATATATATATATTATTTTTATTATTTGAAAAGTGACTTGGTTCTGATTTAGATACTTGAGTATTACTTTGGGATAAGTTCTACAACCACATTGGATCTTGGGTGTTGATAGGTTGAAAAACCAAATCCATCAAAATAGATGAATGGTGTTGATGATATTTGAAACCATAATTTCATATGAGCATTGATTACACTATCATGCCCATCCATCTTCATTTTATCCCTTTCTTGTTTTTAGTTGTGCTAAATCTTTTTGGAGAATGATCTATGTGATACGGTGGCCAGAACCGGGACGTGTTTCCCTATTTCGTTAAGGAATTTTGCTGGTTTGCGTTTTGCGTTTGTTTTTGCAAAATGTCGCAGTAAGCAAGAGTCGCCACCGTCTTTTATTTTATCCAACAAGGAAAGGAAAAAAGCACAGAAAAATTCCTTTTTCGAGATATTTCTGAGTACGGGGGATGGATTATAGAAAGGGAAGGTATTAGCACCCTTTCTATCCGTAGTTATCTATGGGCTCTTAGGTACTTGCTCATCATTTTCAAAATTGTTTTCTTTGTGTTTGTCGGCTTCGAAAAGTTTTTGTTTTAACTTCGATTTAACTCTTGCTTCTGTCTTCAAGAGTGTAATGAAGTGTTTTTGAAAACTTTGTTTGTAAAGAAGTGTAAGTGTGAAAAAAAAGGTTGTTTGGAATGAGCAAGTACTTAAGAACTAATCTACCTACTCGAAAAAAGAATCGTTCTATTTTTGTTTCCTTTAGATAGCGCTATCCCACTATTAGTGAGTAGTAGCACCGTAATTGGAGTTTTGAGGGTCAATTTGAAAGGGACGTACGGTCACTAAAGCAATGTTAGGATGTCTTAGTAGTAACCCTAATGTCTTAGATCAATTATCCGAGGCAACAATATCCGAGGCAACTTTTCTGAGGCAACTTTGATCTTTGGACAAAAGGACGACCACTAAAGCATCCTATACTCAATGACCGTTTACCGAAGGCAACCAAGTGGGAGTGTATCCTAGGAGTGTGCATGTGCGAATTATTCAATTTCAGTTTATTTATCTTTGCACATTTAGGGTGATCTAACTGTTTTAAAATTAGTCATACATTCTTGTCATGCAAACCCTAATTATTCATACATCTAACAGTTAATAATTTGCGGGATTTAAAAGTGCGGAAATTAAACTACACTATTACAAGGCTTCGGGTATTTACATAGTGTGATCGGTGGATCTGGAACTGACTGTTTAACGCTGGTTCACGAAATGTCGCGGAAGCAAGAGTCGCCACCGTCTTTTATTTTCTCCAATTGGAAAGGACAAAAGCACAGAAAAATTCCTTAAAGAGATTGCTCTCGGTTCGGGAGGTAGGTTATAGAAAGGGAAGGTGTTAGCACCCTTTCTATCCATGGTTATCCATGGGCTCTTAGATACTTGCTCATTTGTGTTTTCAAAATGGTTTGTTTGCTTTTCAACGGTGGGTTTTAAAAAAGTTTCTTTGAAAATTTCAGTTCGACTCTTGTATCGGTCCTCAAGAGTGTTTGAAAAAATTACTTTCGAAAGCTTTTTGAAAATGTGTTGGTGTGAAAAGTATTTTGATTTGTTTTTGAAGTTAGAGCAAGTATCTACGAGAACCTACCTACCCTAAGGAATTCGTCTGTGTGAATGTCCTTTAAAGTAGTGCCATCCCACCATTGAGAGGTAGGTAGCACCACCGTTGGAGGTGTTCGGGTCAATTCGAGGTTCGGGACATGGTGATCACCAGAGCAATGGGAAGACACCTTAGAAGCTACCCTCATGCCAGGTTCCTGGATCATGAGGACTTACTAAGACATCCTCTACTCGACGATCACCTTTCGAGGCAAGGCAACAGTGAGGCGTACCCTAGGGGTGGTGTGTGATTTGTGTGTCATGTTCAGTTATTTTGTCTTATTCATGTCAAGGTGATCTATGCGTTTGTTTTTATTTTATCATTCATTCTTGCATGCATTTATTAACAGTTAAAATATTGCGAGAAAGTAAAAGATTCTAAGCTATTACAAAAGGCGCGGGTCCACATCGCCAAAATTAAACCAGGACCCGATTTGACGGAAAATAAAGAAGTAAAGTGCGAGAAATAAAATGTCCGAGTTTACAAGGCTTTGGGAGAATTACATTAATATTAAACGAAATAAAATAAATATGTGAATAAGGATTAAAAACGAGGGCGTTGGACCCTTTTTGCAAAATTAAATTAAATGATGGAATTGATTAATTAAGAGAGAAAAGAAATTGTTTTTTTTTTGATATTTTTTAGTATTTTATGTTTTTAATGGAAAAAGAATTAATTGAAATTAAATGCTAACCCTAATTCTATTTGTTTTTTAGTTTATTAAGAAAACATGTTAAAATTAAACCTAAATTAACCTAATTAATTACATGGTAATTTAATTACAAAAATAATATTTAATAATTAATTATTGTGAAAGAAAAGAAAAAAAAGGATAAAAATTGATTAAAACCTAATTCTACCAATTTTAAGTTTATTAAGAAAAATGTTTGAATTAAACCTAATTTTACAAAGCTAAAATTAATTAGTGATATTTATTTACAAAAAATATTAATTAAATAAATATATTTTGATTTTTATGACTTTTCTGTTTTTTACTATTTTTTATATTTTATGAAAATAAGTTAAATTAAAGGAATTAATTAAAAAAAGAAATAATTGAAATAAATAAAATAAGGAAAAGAAAGAAAATACAATATCTTGGGGGGCTTCTGTCCCCTTTTTGGAGGTGAATTGGAGTGGTTTGGCCATTTGTGTTCTGGCCTCATCATACATAAGTTGTTCTACTTTGGCCATTTGGCTTTTGGCTTTTGGCCATTTGCGTTTTGGTTTTTGGCCATTTGTGTTCTGGCTTCAACGTTCCTTAATGTCTGGCTTAATGTCTGTCTCGCCATGTATTGGTGTCATGCATAAAATGTTCTGTTTTGGCCATTTGGCTTTTGGCCTTTTGGCCATTTGGCTTTTGGCCTCAACGTTCCTTAATGAACCTGAGATCCTGTCTAAATCTGCAGTGTTGAACCTCATGAACACATTAAATAAAATCATAAAAATTCAAATAAAACCAACATATGAAGAAATTTAATGTTTAGGCACAATATGGCATGTATGAATGATTATACCCTTTTGATCATGGAGATCAAATCAATCTTACCCTTACTGGAAGATTAGAGACCTGAATGCTTTTATGCCTTACTGGAAAATTAGGATCATGGAGATCAAGTCAGCCTTATCCTTACTGAAGAAGTAGTGAGGTATTGGTTTATAACTGTGATGGCTTGTTTGTAGTGAGAGAGGGATTTGTAATAAGGATTTCAAGGTTTTAGGGTTCTTGAAAGAGTTTGATATTCCAACAGTGTTGTGGCAAGGTTTTTTCTCTTTTTTTCTCTTCTCCTGGTTTGTGTGAAAAGAAGGTGATTATATAATGGAAATTAAGGTAAAGCAAATGGGCTTTTAATGTGCAATTGGGCCTCCAATATTCACTTGAATTCGTCACTTTCCAGGCTAAATCGTAGGGACTTAAGTGCATTTTTTGAAGTTGAAATGTGAAAACAAAATGTAGCCGGCATCGGTAACTAACTCCTGTCCGAAAATCGACTCAATCGGATAAATGGTGAATTAGTTATGAATTTTTGAAGTTTCAGCTCAGACAAACTTATTTTGGGCTCCAGTGTCGACTCTGACACGTTCTTCAATAAAAAACTGGTATTGATCGATGCATAATTTGGTCTCGACTTTTGAAGCAAAGTTGTAGATCTATGAGTCAGTAACCTTGTGTAAAAATATGAGCCCAATCCGATAAAAATTGACCGAGTTATGAATTTTCGAAGTTTCGGCCCAGATGAAATAATATTCAGCATTCAGGATTTTCGGTGTGTCACGCACACTGAGGAAAAAATGAAGGCCTTTTGAATACCTTTTGAACTCAATACCTTCTGTGAAAATGTAGCCAACTCAATTTGTGAAATTTTGGCACTGGAACCAGCTTGATACGATGAAAATCGACCAAGTTATGATTTTTTGAACATGACGCAAATAAACTTCTGTCACAAATTTTCTGCACGAAAATACTTGATAAATCCACATTTTTGAAGACCTTCTGATCGAAATTGGCTTTCAGCCGTGACAGATGAAAACGTAGATAATGTCAAGACGGAATTTTGGCCACCGGAACGGGTTCAAAACGAGTCACGATCTTCAAGTTATGAATTTTTTAGCGCGTAAAAACTGCACTTTCAGCACACTTTTTCACTATATTTCTTCAAGAAAACTCACACATTCGGATACCTTCTTTAAAGAATTGACTCTTGAGCCGAACCTGAATTTGAGAATACGTTATCAGAGATATCTTGGCGAAAGAATACCTGAATATGACGCGCCAGGTTGGACTTGTGAATTTTTCTTGAAATGTTTTTTGAGAAATATGGGAGGGCAAATTTTGGGGTACAACAGTTGCCCCTGTTCAATCTTCTTAAACCTGAGGATGCAGATTGGCTGACGTGCCTTTCGTAATCCGAGGGTGGAAGATGATTGAACACTAGAGTGCCCAGAAATTTGCGCTCACATAGTAGCAGTGCGATGATGGAATGGGCTTATAGATGCCATTTAGAGGTTGCTGGATAGGATGATGGGCTCATAGATGCCATCTGGATGTTGATGAATAGGATGATGGGCTTATAGATGCCATCTGGGTGTTGATCGCATAAGAGATTCCTTAGCGAGAACCTGTGTACCTGCAAAACAGAAAATGATTACCTGACATGTTGCAGGAGCTGTTTTCAGATGCTTGGTATAGATATGTCCTGACTGGTTACAGGAGCTGGATCTGGAGCTTCAAAAGGTGATGAATGAACCAGGGGTGGTTACTACCTCAGCATGAACGGTGAGAGAACCTTGGGTGACTTTAACTTCAACAACGCTCGTTGAGAAAATCTTGGTGGGAATTACCATCTTCGCAGTATCGGGAAGAGAACCAGTAGGCAATTATAGTCTCAAAAAGCGGACGTTTGAGAAAAACCTGAGTTGGAATTATCATCTCACGCACCGTCGGGGAGAGAACCAAAGGAAATTATAATCTGAAAGGGAATTACATCTCACGCACCGTCGGGGAGAGAACCATAGGAAATTATAACCTGAAAGGGAATTACATCTCACGCACCGTCGGGGAGAGAACCATAAGAAATTATAACCTGAAAGGGAATTACATCTCACGCACCGTCGGGGAGAGAACCATAGGAAATTATAATCTCACAGAAAAACCTGATAACTTCTACTGAGTCTTCATCAGAAAAATCTGTTGGGAGTCGATTTAGCTGGACTAGAGAAGGTCTTGGACTGGATAAGAAGTCTTTGGAGTCGATTAACTGAACCGGTCTAGGTCTTGAAATATGATTGAGAATTTAGCTGAATCTTTCCTAAAAGGTAAAAGTCAGTCATATGCAATGCATGATATGGATCAAGCAATGATGTTCTCAACATAAATGAGATTTGTATGATATGATGCGTCTATGCATGCTATAATGATGTATGTGAGGTTTAGGTATGCGTTTTTCGTCTAGGAAAGTAAATCCTTGACGGGTGCCGGGAAGTCATATCCTGGGCTGATGTTGGAGAATAAGCTTTTACTTCCGCTGGGATGATAGTTGCAAGAATACCGGTAGGAGAAGATAACTCCGTTGGGGGATAAACTTGGCGAATGATTACTCTGCGGGGAGGAAAGTACTCTAGCGATCTTGCTGGGGAGCAATACTCTGTGGGGAGAGAGGTACTTTGTTGAGTTGTTGATAATAACTTGCTGGGGATATCTTTGCTGTGTTGGAAGTGTTAATAGACTTCGCTGGGGGTAAGAGAACTTCGTCGGGGACGCTCTTTCCATGGCTTTTGGCTGAGGATAACCCAGTTATATCCTGTTAAGGAAATAACTCTTTAAATAAAGCCGGGAGACGCGTTCGTGCTCTGCGGGGATAAGCTTCCAGAATCTACTGGGGATAAGCTTACTGCTTGGGGAGATGGGTTCCAACTTTCCTAGGGAACTAGATTGGACTCTCATGGGGAAGTTTTTGAATTGCGGGGGAAGTGATTCCTTTGAATATTTGATATGCCGCCGGGGAACAATCTTTAGGCCAAGATTGCCGGGGATGCTTGTTAAGAATATGTATGCTGCTGGGGAATGTTGAGATCTGCAGGAGGATACTCAACTTCCTTAAGTTTGATTGTATGACTGCCTGAGGAGAGTATACTGTCTTGCTGGCTCACTCTCTGGGGAATTAAGATGTATTGGTCATGTTCTTTAGCTGAACCTACCTTGGTACCTTGGAGGACAGAACAATTAGATTGCTCCGACAACTCTTTATTGCCCCTGTTTCTGAGGTGGGAGAAGAAGACCTGTGAGGTGCTGATAGTTGTTGATGGACAAACCCTCTTCTGGTAGGCAGGTGATAAGATGACAGGACATAGTCGTACGCTTTGATCCCTAACTTTTGCCTGGACCGCCCTTTCGGGTTTTCAGTCCACCGGGATACCCATTTTTGCCCAAGCCGCCTTTTCAGGTTTTCGACTTGCCGGGTGTACAGATTTTTTCATTTCATCCCTTCATTTTGCCCGAACCCTTTTGGTTCGACGGGAAGCCCTAATTTTTGCCTAGGCATGTCAGCCTAGCGGGTCTTTGATTTTGCGTAGTATTTTTTCGACTATGCCCATGCTCTTAGCATGTAGGGAGTTGCCCCTGTTAGAAGTGTTTTGTCATTCCATCAGAAGGTGTTTGATAAGGCGAGATTCGTCGTTGGAATGCCCCAAGTGACTCAGGTGGAGATTTGCCCCAGATTATTTGGCTCTTGAGAGATTCTCCGAATCTTGATTAGACTGCCCCAGATAATGGACCATGGTCATGACATGCCCCTTGATTGGAAGTGCTTCTGCTCATTAGGCATTCGTCGTGCGAATTTTCCTGCTGTTCAAACAAAAAGTCATATGCAAACAAGGTTATGTTAAAAATGCAAAGCTTATGTCTGTCTTGAGGATTTTGAAAATGCATTCCTTTTTCATAAAACAAATGAATGTTTGTAAAACGTGATGTCAACTCGTTATTTTACCGTAAGCCTTCAGGAGTCAGGATACCTTTCGTAACAGTATGCTTTCGAACTAACCCATGCTTCAGCTAGGACTTTTAAGGGTTATAACGTGGCTTGGTTCACGGTTTAAGAAACAAAGGATAAGGCTCAAATTATTTGTACCCACCCGCTCTTCGTGATGTTCTCCAAACCTAAACTCAGTTGATCATACGTTAGACTTTGTTTGAGTCTTTGCTCTGATTTTCCGGTGATGATTCGGATGTTGATAACTTATTTTGAATAGGCAGTCATTCCTTTTTTGTTGAGGGTTTGTAGGACCTCTTTCTTTTTGATTTTATTATCCCTTTCTTTTTTGCCTGAACTGTTTCCTTTTTGGAATTACAGTCAGCGGGATGACCCAGTTTTGTAAGTCTCCTTCGTAGGTTTTGACTTATTGGGTTTTTGATTTTGGTAATGACTGCCTGTCTTTATTGATTATTCGGAACCGTCACTGTCTTTCTTTGTTTTTGTAAGGACCTCTTTGGTGCCATTCGTTATGCACTTGGATCAACTGAGAGAACTACCCTGCCCCGGGTCATGATTAAGGGTTTAATTTATTTGTGAAAAGAAAGAAAAACTCCTACTTCTTTGGCTCGAAGGGGTTGACGAGGGATTATCATCCTTATAACTCCAGTGTTTAGGTATTGAAACAATGCCTGTACCTCATCAGCGGGGTCTGTTCAAAAGCATACTGTAGATTATGGTATCGTTTTCGTCATCCTCCCTCAAGAGGCTTAGAATTATTATTTAAGAGTTGATATCAGAAAAAATATGAAGATAATTTGCATATAGTGAATACGAATATATTGTTTCAAAGCAGACATGTGCGATGCATTAATGAAATAACAACGTTTGACATGAATAAATGTTTAAACAGTTAAAGAAAAATACAACTTGAACATTCGAATGAACAAAAGTTTTCTAGTTTCAGGGCTTGTCACTTCAAATGGTGAGTCTTGCAGGGGTAGTAGAAGAACTCGGCCTGACCCTCTTGTGTGAACTCTAATGCCCCTTCATCAATCAGGTCCTGGATCTTGTTCTTCAGAGCCCAACATTCGTTTGTATCATGCCCCGGGCTATCAGAATGATAAGCGCAGCGAGCGTTGGGGTTATACTTTGGTGACGTTGTATTTTGAAACTTCGGAGCCTCTTTTAGAGTTACCAGCTTGGTCTCCAGCAACTGTGGCAATATCTGGGATAAGGTCATGCTGAGCCGAGTGAACTGCCTCCTCTCGCTCTTTTGTTGGTTATGATGTTGAATTTGTGACACTGGAGCTATCTGAGGAGCTCTCTCCTTGCCTCTTTGTCTCAAAGATGGTCGAACGATGACTGGCTTTTTACCCTTAGACTTTTGCCCCAGCTGGTTACCCTGAAGCAGTTGGTTGACGAGAAACCAGAGCTCGTCTTGTCTTTGAGCTAATCCTTGAATGGCAGTCACCTGCCCCAGCATCTGGACCTTCAATGCATCCACCTCAGCTTGTAGGTGTTTCAACTTTTCATCCTCTGCACTGTTCCTGACAAAAGTCCCCATGAGAAGCGTCTTTAGCTCCTCCTGCCCCCTGGATAGATTCAGGAGGGTTTCCCCGAACCGCGTTTCTTGGGCAAGAAGGTCCTGGTTATCTGGTTGGAAGGCCATTGCTGAAATAAACAGCGAGAAAGGTAAGTGACCTGCAACAAAGATACCTGTTATGTAATGATGTGTATGACATGCATGCAATGTTTTCAAGGATCCCGCGGGGTAAACAAGAAAATTTGTTAGAACTCGGGTCCGGTAGTTTGATTGAAGGAACTGCATGTTGTTGAGAGTCCTTCTTCCAAGGGTCAAAGGCTCACCATATCCAGTGGGTCATAGCCCCTGACTCAAGTCATCAACCTTATTTTGCTTTCCAAACAACCTTGGCTAGGGGAACCTTCTTCAGGAGTCAAAGCTCACCATATTAAGTGGGTCATAGCCCCTGACAACCTTGGCTAGAGGAAAATAAATCCTCTTTGCCCTTGCTGGGATAGTTGATTCACCATGACCTGCATCACAAGCCCCTTGAGATCCTTGAAATGGGTTAGGAAGTATGCAATGGTATGATGTTATGGTATGCATGGGGTAATGTGAGTAAACCCTGTTAGGAGTCCCTAAATAAGGACTGCAAACCAGAACCTGCAAGAAACTCAAGTAAAACCTGTCATGAGTCCCAATTAAGGACTATGAACAACACCTGCAAGAAACTTAGTAAACCTTGTTATGAGTCCTAATTAAGGACTATAAACAAAACCTGCAAGAGACTTAATAAACCCTGTTATGAGTCCTAATTAAGGACTATGAACGAAACCTGCAAGTAGCTCCTGTGTCAGATAACAAGCATGCAATTAGTCAAGTACGAAGGCACACAAGTCACACAAGAGAAGCCCTTAGAGTTTAGGCCAGCATGAGGTCTAGGTGTTATCCTCTTTCAGTTGGTTGGCTCATACCTGTCCTATCAAAGTAACCGGGTTCTTAGAGGATCCCAATATCGTCGACTACCCTCAATCGGTCATAACTCCAGCATCGCAATCTTTTCTTACGGCCAGAACCATCACGAGAGTTTAGCCTCAATGGGCGTAGCATACTGCTACTGTTCTAATGGCCAAGTTGTGTCAATTAAGGTTCTAAGGTTGTTGGTGCTTAATGACTCCTTAGAAGACCCATATTCTCCTCGTTGCGACACAAGGGATATCGGTACAGACCAAGGTGCCACACCAACGTAGCCACTGCTTCACCTGTGTCGGTCTAGGCCGGACAGGTCCCTCACAGCTTATGCTACCTAAACAGGGTATCCCCAGATCCGGGTTAGGATCTATGTAACTCCGATGCAACCCACAATAGTAAAGCAAGCAAATCAATACAATTGAAAACACAGTTATGAACTAACCCTAAGGTACACCTCACTTTAAGTTTTATCCCCATCAGAGTCGCCAGTTCTGTGATCGGTGGATCTGGAACTGACTGTTTAACGCTGGTTCACGAAATGTCGCAGAAGCAAGAGTCGCCACCGTCTTTTATTTTCTCCAATTGGAAAGGACAAAAGCACAGAAAAATTCCTTAAAGAGATTGCTCTCGGTTCGGGAGGTAGGTTATAGAAAGGGAAGGTGTTAGCACCCTTTCTATCCATGGTTATCCATGGGCTCTTAGATACTTGCTCATTTGTGTTTTCAAAATGGTTTGTTTGCTTTTCAACTGTGGGTTTTAAAAAAGTTTCTTTGAAAATTTCAGTTCGACTCTTGTATCGGTCCTCAAGAGTGTTTGAAAAAATTACTTTCGAAAGCTTTTTGAAAATGTGTTGGTGTGAAAAGTATTTTGATTTGTTTTTGAAGTTAGAGCAAGTATCTACGAGAACCTACCTACCCTAAGGAATTCGTCTGTGTGAATGTCCTTTAAAGTAGTGCCATCCCACCATTGAGAGGTAGGTAGTACCACCGTTGGAGGTGTTCGGGTCAATTCGAGGTTCGGGACATGGTGATCACCAGAGCAATGGGAAGACACCTTAGAAGCTACCCTCATGCCACGTTCCCGGATCATGAGGACTTACTAAGACATCCTCTACTCGACGATCACCTTTCGAGGCAAGGCAACAGTGAGGCGTACCCTAGGGGTGGTGTGTGATTTGTGTGTCATGTTCAGTTATTTTGTCTTATTCATGTCAAGGTGATCTATGCGTTTGTTTTTATTTTATCATTCATTCTTGCATGCATTTATTAACAGTTAAAATATTGCGAGAAAGTAAAAGATTCTAAGCTATTACAAAAGGCGCGGGTCCACATCGCCAAAATTAAACCAGGACCCGATTTGACGGAAAATAAAGAAGTAAAGTGCGAGAAATAAAATGTCCGAGTTTACAAGGCTTTGGGAGAATTACATTAATATTAAACGAAATAAAATAAATATGCGAATAAGGATTAAAAACGAGGGCGTTGGACCCTTTTTGCAAAATTAAATTAAATGATGGAATTGATTAATTAAGAGAGAAAAGAAATTGTTTTTTTTTAATATTTTTTAGTATTTTATGTTTTTAATGGAAAAAGAATTAATTGAAATTAAATGCTAACCCTAATTCTATTTGTTTTTTAGTTTATTAAGAAAACATGTTAAAATTAAACCTAAATTAACCTAATTAATTACATGGTAATTTAATTACAAAAATAATATTTAATAATTAATTATTGTGAAAGAAAAGAAAAAAAAGGATAAAAATTGATTAAAACCTAATTCTACCAATTTTAAGTTTATTAAGAAAAATGTTTGAATTAAACCTAATTTTACAAAGCTAAAATTAATTAGTGATATTTATTTACAAAAAATATTAATTAAATAAATATATTTTGATTTTTATGACTTTTCTGTTTTTTACTATTTTTTATATTTTATGAAAATAAGTTAAATTAAAGGAATTAATTAAAAAAAGAAATAATTGAAATAAATAAAATAAGGAAAAGAAAGAAAATACAATACCTTGGGGGGCTTCTGTCCCCTTTTTGGAGGTGAATTGGAGTGGTTTGGCCATTTGTGTTCTGGCCTCATCATACATAAGTTGTTCTACTTTGGCCATTTGGCTTTTGGCTTTTGGCCATTTGCGTTTTGGTTTTTGGCCATTTGTGTTCTGGCTTCAACGTTCCTTAATGTCTGGTTTAATGTCTGCCTCGCCACGTATTGGTGTCATGCATAAAATGTTCTGTTTTGGCCATTTGGCTTTTGGCCTTTTGGCCATTTGGCTTTTGGCCTCAACGTTCCTTAATGAACCTGAGATCCTGTCTAAATCTGCAGTGTTGAACCTCATGAACACATTAAATAAAATCATAAAAATTCAAATAAAACCAACATATGAAGAAATTTAATGTTTAGGCACAATATGGCATGTATGAATGATTATACCCTTTTGATCATGGAGATCAAATCAATCTTACCCTTACTGGAAGATTAGAGACCTGAATGCTTTTATGCCTTACTGGAAATTAGGATCATGGAGATCAAGTCAGCCTTATCCTTACTGAAGAAGTAGTGAGGTATTGGTTTATAACTGTGATGGCTTGTTTGTAGTGAGAGAGGGATTTGTAATAAGGATTTCAAGGTTTTAGGGTTCTTGAAAGAGTTTGATATTCCAACAGTGTTGTGGCAAGGTTTTTTCTCTCTTTTTCTCTTCTCCTGGTTTGTGTGAAAAGAAGGTGATTATATAATGGAAATTAGGGTAAAGCAAATGGGCTTTTAATGTGCAATTGGGCCTCCAATATTCACTTGAATTCGTCACTTTCCAGGCTAAATCGCAGGGACTTAAGTGCATTTTTTGAAGTTGAAATGTGAAAACAAAATGTAGCCGGCATCGAGAACTAACTCCTGTCCGAAAATCGACTCAATCGGATAAACGGTGAATTAGTTATGAATTTTTGAAGTTTCAGCTCAGACAAACTTATTTTGGGCTCCAGTGTCGACTCTAACACGTTCTTCAATAAAAAACTGGTATTGATCGATGCATAATTTGGTCTCGACTTTTGAAGCAAAGTTGTAGATCTATGAGTCAGTAACCTTGTGTAAAAATATGAGCCCAATCCGATAAAAATTGACCGAGTTATGAATTTTCGAAGTTTCGGCCCAGATGAAATAATATTCAGCATTCAGGATTTTCGGCGTGTCACGCACTCTGAGCAAAAAATGAAGGCCTTTTGAATACCTTTTGAACTCAATACCTTCTGTGAAAATGTAGCCAACTCAATTTGTGAAATTTTGGCACCGGAACCAGCTCGATACGATGAAAATCGACCAAGTTATGATTTTTTGAACATGACGCAAATAAACTTCTGTCACAAATTTTCTGCACGAAAATACTTGATAAATCCACATTTTTGAAGACCTTCTGATCGAAATTGGCTTCCAGCCGTGAGAGATGAAAACGTAGATAATGTCAAGACGGAATTTTGGCCACCGGAACGGGTTCAAAACGAATCACGATCTTCAAGTTATGAATTTTTTAGCGCGTAAAAACTGCACTTTCAGCACACTTTTTCACTATATTTCTTCAAGAAAACTCACACATTCGGATACCTTCTTTAAAGAATTGACTCTTGAGCCGAACTTGAATTTGAGAATACGTTATCAGAGATATATTGGCGAAAGAATACCTGAATATGACGCGCCAGGTTGGACTTGTGAATTTTTCTTGAAATGTTTTTTGAGAAATATGGGAGGGCAAATTTTGGGGTACAACACATAGCCAAAAACAAACCCTTTGAAATTAAAGCGATAAATGTAAAAGTCCTAATTAAAATTATTACAAATTGTGAGCAAATACAATAATTGGGCTAAAAAAATAGAATAAAGTGTGCGATGACAAATTAGATCGAATACGAAATTAGGGTTTTGACCCTCCTATCCTAATTAAAAGAAAAAATTGTTTTTTTGTTGTTTTTAATAAAAAAAAAATATTAGGTTTCTAAAATTAAATGCTAAATTAATTAGTGACTAAATTAATTAATAAAAATAATTAAAAGACCTATTTTTGGTTTTTTGTTATTTTAGGAAAAAATAAAATACAATTAAGTTAGTAATGAAAATCTATTTATTCTAATTAATTTTAATTATTTGCAAAAAAAGAATTAAAATTGTCTAAATTAATTAAACCTAATTAAATTAATTATTTTTAATAAAGAATAAAATCTAGACCTAATTTATGAAAAGTAATATTTTTTGTGATTTTTTTGATAAAAAGAAAATAATTTAATTTGTTAGTAAATAAATAAATAAATAATTAAATGGAATAAATAAAAAGAAAAGAGAGAATGGGCCTGAATATTTGTTTGGAGGGTGCAAATAGCTAGAATTTTGGGCCCAATAGTGGTGAGATCCGTTTGACTTTTGAGATCCTGCACTGGGCGCTTGACTTGGCTCATGATGCACCTTCCTGGATGGCCATCAGATCTGATCTTAAGACAAGTGGCAGGCTGGATGAAGAAGATGTATGGTGGTCATTGGGCTTGTACACGCATTGGATTTCCTGAAATAAAATATGAAGATAACAAATGCTGGAGGCAGGGGTCGAACCCCTGACCTCCAGCCTTCCAATGCCTTAAGTGCTTATCTGGCAACCACTGTGTCACTTTGTTTTTGTTGTACAGTAATGAAACAATAATAATAATATGTAAAACAAAGAAATATTGGAAAATAATAAAAAATGCGCGCAGAAATTTGAATAGGCCAATGGAATGCTGCCACCGGTCATCGCCTTCCTCTCTCCGTGGGTAAAAGTCTCAGAATTTTACCTACGGACGTTTGTCCGTAGCTATATGCCTGGTTTGTTCAAAAATCCTCCATGGGCCATATAAATGAAACCTAACGCCATGGTTGAGTTCGTCTCATCATCCTGAACACGATGGTACCCTTCATCAAGGCTAATTTTCCCTGTAATCAAAAACCCTAAAACAAACTCCAAAACCCTAACAATGGCAGCTTACAATTCAGTCCATGAAAATGCAATTGGGTATTGTAGAAAGCTTGCAAACATGATGGTGATCAAGAATGTACAGTTATTTTACGCTATGAGTGCAAGAATAATGCTAATCAAATTCAAGAGTATAGCAATACCGTGACGGACTTACAGTGCGATTTGGGGCTTGAAAAGCTTGGTTCTTGATCGCTTTAGCTTGCTGAGAGTCCCAGGAGTCGATTGAGATAGGCAAAGAGTCTTGAGGATGCCTCTAAGTGCAAATTCGATCTCACACTTTTCTTGCTTTTTTTCAGTTTTGGTTCTGCCTCTTGCGCCTGTTTCCAACCTATTTTTAGGTCTGCCTCGCCTCCTTATGTACCAAGGACTGAATTAGGGTTGATAATTGCATCCAATCTATCTCCATCAATGATTTTTGATTTGATTTGATTCACTTTTAAGATCTTTCCAAACATGGCCTAAATCCAATCTTTTTGTGCACACATGCCTTTACACGATTTTGAATGCTTGCTATCTGTAATTTAAGACCTGAAATAATCACCAAATCTTTTGTTTTCAATATTTTTGATTTTATATGATTTGTTTTGATTTAAATTGAATTAATTCAAATAAAAATCAAAATAAATAATAAAAATAAGATATGGACAATTGGCAAAGGCTAGAGCTCGTGGGCTATGTTGCCAACTCAAAACAAGTGAAAAAGATTGGGCCCATTTGGCAAAATTTGAAGTTTTAGGGATAGTTGACTTTTGGCAATTTTGCAGAAAAGGTCAACTTCACCAATGCATAACTTCCTCAATTTTGACTTTTTGGAGATGTTTTTGGAGTTTTCAGAAAGCTTGATATGTCCTATAATCAACCCTTTTGGTATCATGTCAATTTGATATTCCATGCTCATGTATGAAGCTTTGACAAAAAAGGTATTTTTGTTGACTTTTCAAAATGACCTATAATGTCCAAATTCATAACTTCTTGTGAGTACATATTTTGAACATTAGAGATGAAGATGGATTGTAGAGAATTTAATCCTCTTCAAAATGAGCTTTTGATAGGTCATTTCTCATAAAGTATGAGAAAGTTATGCTTGGTCAAAGTTGAGTTGACTTTTCCTACAAAACCCTAATTTAGCAACTTTTGAGTCTTGATGAATTATGAGCAATCCTTGATAAATCATGATAAACCCTTGATAAAATGATGAAATATACTTTAAAATGATGATGTTGACCAAAAATCTTGAAGTTTAGTTGTATGTGGGCCACAGTTGACTTTTGCCCTAGCATAGTCGATTTTCAGGCCTTTGAGCAATTGACTGAGCAAACTTCCTCTGCAAGGCTTGAAACCTGACATGTATGATCTTGAGAACATATTAGGACAATGTTGATCGTTTGGGGTCCTTTGGACTCAAGTATCTTGATGCAACATGAAACCCTAATTTGGGGTAGACTGTCTTAGGAGAGAGCTTGTCTGGCCAACCCTTGGACTACCTTGAGCAACTTGAGGATCTTTCTTGAAATATTTTGAGAAATATGGGAGGGCAAATTTTGGGGTACAATATCTGCCCCTGTTCAATCTTATTAAACCTGAGGATGTAGATTGGCTTTCATGCCTTTCGTGATCCGAAGGTGGAAGATGATTGAACACTAGAGTGCCCAGAAATTTGCACTCACATGTAGTGGTGTCCGTCTTGCGATATCGGGAATGGGCTTACAGATGCCATTTGGAAATTGATGACGGGGGGATGGGCTTAAAGATTCCATTTGAAGGAGTGTCAATTGCATAAGAGATTCCTTAGCGAGAGCTTGTGTACTTGTCGTTGAGGAAGATTCCGCTGGGGAAGGCTGATCTTTGTTGAGAGAAGTAGAAATTTATGAGCTTAGGTCGTCTGTTATTCTACTTGCAAGTCGTCTCTGTTGACATTTAGGAACTTCAGTCATTCGTTGTTCAACTGAGGAATCATCTCTACTGATATTTAGGAACTTCAGTCATTCGTTATTCAACTGAGGAATCATCTCTGCTGACATTTAGGAACTTCAGTCATTCGTTATTCAACTGAGGAAAACATCTCTGCTGACATTTAGGAACTTCAGTCATCCGTTATTCAACTGAGGAATCATCTATGTTGACATTTAGGGACTTCAGTCATCCGTTATTCAACTGAGGAATCATCTCTGTTGACATTTAGGAACTTCAGTCATCCATTATTCAACTGAGGAAAACCTCTCTGCTGACATTTAGGAACTTCAGTTATCCGTTATTCAATTGAGGAATAATCTCTACTGACATTTAGGCACTTCAGTCATCCGTTATTCAATTGAGGAAAACATCTCTGTTGACATTTAGGAACTTCAGTCATCCGTTATTCAACTGAGGAATCATCTCTGCTGACATTTAGGAACCTCAGTCATCTGTTATTCAATTGAGGAAAACATCTATGTTGACATTTAGGAACTTCAGTCATCCATTATTCAACTGAGAAATCATCTCTGCTGACATTTAGGAACTTCAGTCATCCTTTATTCAACTGAGGAATCATCTTTGTTGACATTTAGGAACTTCAGTCATCCATTATTCAACTGAGGAATCATCTCTGCTGACATTTAGGAACTTCAGTCATCCGTTATTCAACTGAGGAATCATCTCTGCTGACATTTAGGAACTTCAGTCATTCGTTATTCAACTGAGGAATCATCTCTGCTGACATTTAGGAACTTCAGTCATCCGTTATTCAACTGAGGTAAAAGCTTCATAGCTTGAATTTTGTGAGAATTTAATCGTATCCTTCCTGAAATGTAAAGGTTAGCTGTATGTAATGCATGATATGTATCAGGCAATGATGTTCTTAAAATAAATGAGATTGTGTTGTGTGATGCGTATATGCATGTGTCGTGATGTATGGAAATGTGATGTTTTTAGATGGGGAAAATAAATCCTGGATTGTTGTTGGAGAAAAGAGTTAAATTCTTTGTTTCCGCTGGGGATAGTGGACGAAGATGTTTGTGAGAATAAACCTGCAGGAGAGGATAACTCCGTTGGGGAATAAACTGACAAGAGAATGACTATGTGGGGAGGACATACTCTGCCGGAGGATCTGTTGATTTGGAGAAATAACCTCGGTTGGGGATGAACCATCATTGCCAGCGATGATAAACTCTGTTGGGGATTGGGTTTCTGTTTGTGAAAGGAATGAACTCCGCTGGGGATGATTTTCCAGTTGTGACTTTACTGGAGATAATCTTTCAAACTCCGCTGGGGATAATTTTCCAAACTCCACTGGGGATAATCTTCCAGTGATGGTGATAGATAAACTCTGCTTAGGGAGAATGTCGTTGATTCATTCACGGTTGCGAGCCTCAGCTGGGGAGAATTAACCCCATTGTCTCTCTCTTACTCTGTGGGGAGTGAATGTTATTGGGACGCATGCTGAGGATATGATAATGACTTTGCATCGAGACTTTTCTGTCCATGTTTCTGCGGGACAAGGTGCCTGTGGAGGCCTTGTGGATCGAGTATTATCCCAACCTATGAGGTGCTTGGTAACTGCCGATTGAAATGACAAATCTTCTTTTGGTAGGCAAGTGACGAGATGACGGGACATAGTCGTACGCTTTAATCCCTAACTTTTACCTGGACTGTCTTTTCAGAATTTTAGTCCACCGGGATACCCTTTTTTGCCCAAGCCTCCTTTTCAGGTTTTCGGCTTGCCAGGTGTACATATCTTTTATTTTTGTCCCTAATTTTTCTCGAACCTATTTGGTTTGCCGGGATGCCCTTATTTTTGCTTAGGTGTGTCAACCTAGCGGGTCTTTGTTCATACGCAGTATTTTCTGACCATGTCCATGCTCTCAGAGCGTAGGGAGTTGTCACTGTTGGTAGTGTCGTGTTGCCATACTACCAGAAGATGTTCGTTTGATCATGCAAGATTCGTTGCGAGAATCCATGTCTAATGCCCCAAGTGACTCAGATGGAGATTTTCCCCTGGCTATTTGGCATCTTTGAGAGATTCTCTGAATCTTGACTTGACTGCCCTAGATGATGGACAATGATCATGCCATGCCCCTTGGTTGGAAGTGTTTTTCCACTTGAGGTGATCTTTTTTATTGAGAAGGTTTTTTGTTCACTACATATTCGTCGTGCGAATTTCTATGCTGTTTGAACAAATAGTCATATACAAACAATGTTATTTTAAGAATGCAAAGCTTATGTCTGTCTTGAAGTTTTTGAAAATGCATTTTTTCAGTAAGATAGGAAAATTTTGTAAAATGTGACGTCAACTCAGGATTTACAGCAAACCCTACAGGAGTCAGGATACCTTTTGTAACAGTATGCTTTCAAACTAACCCATGCTTCAGCTAGGACTTTTAAGGGTTATAACGTGGCATGGTTCACGGTTCAAGAAACAAAGGATAAAGGCTCAAAATTTATTTGTACCCACCCATTCTTCGTGATGTTCTTCAATCCTAAACTCAGTTAATTGTGCATTTAGAACCCCAGTTGAGTTCTGGAATATTGTCCTTGATGTTTCGGTGATGGTTCAGATACTGACAGTTTATTTTGAATAGGCAGTCATTTTTGTTGAGAGTTTGTAGGATCTCTTTCTTTTTTATTTTATTATCCCTGTCTTTTTCCTGAACCGTTTCTTTTGTGATTACAGTCAGCGGGATGCCCCAGTTTTTTTGTAAGTCTCCTTGATGGGTTTTTATTTTGTTTTGAGAGATAATGACTGCCTGTCTTGACGATTATAAGGAACCATCACCATCTTTTATTTTGGAAGGACCTCTTTGATTCCATTCATTGTGCACCCGAATTAACTAAGAAACTACCCTGCCCCAGGTTGTGATTAAGGGTTTTAATTTGTGTGAAAAGAAAAACTCCAACTTCTTTGGCTCAAAGGGGTTGACTAGGGATTATCTTCCTTATAACTCCACTATTTAGGATTTGAAACAACGCATGTACATCGTCAGTGGGGTCTGTTCAAAAGCATATTGTATAGATTTTGATATCATTTTCGTCATCCTCCTTCTAAAGGCTTAGAATTTTTTAATCGAGGGTTGAACATCACAAAAAATGAAAGCAATTTGAATATAGTGAATACGAATGGATTGATTCAAAACAAACATATGCAATGCATTGATGAAGTAACAAAATTTGACATAAATAAATGTTTGAACAATCAAAAGAAAATTACACATTGAAAATTCTAATGAACAAAAAGTCTTCTCGTCTGGTCTTGTCACTTCAGAGGACGTGCCTTGGAGGGATGGTAGAAGAACTCAGCCTGACCATATTGTGTAAACTCCAACACTCCTTTATCAATCAAGTCTTGAATTTTATTTTCCAATACCCAATAGTCATCAGTATCATGCCCCGGGTTGTTGGAATGGTATGCACACCTTGCACCAGGATTGTAGTTTGGGGAGGCTATGTGGGTATTCTGAGGAGGGTCCCTTAGCGTCAATAGATTCAATCTCAACAGGTGTTATAAAGCTTGAGACAGCGGCATGTTGAGCTTGGTGAACTTCCTTTTGGGCGTATTTGGCTTACTCTGATCAACCCGTTGTTTTTGGCGAGGTTGTTGTTGGACCCGTGATGTAGTATCAATTTAGAAAGGTCCATTTTTCACCAAACCAACCTTTTGTCTTCTTGGAGGTTGATCAATGACTTGGTCCCCGACCTCGACTGTTTGCTTCATACTGTTGTATCTGTCTTAATGAAGCTGGTTGATAATGGTTCTCAGCTCTTCTTGTTCCCGAGCTAAGCCTTGGATAAGAGCCATCTGCCCCAGCATTTGGGTTTTCATGGCACCTAACTCAGCTTGCAGTTGTTCCAGTCGTTCGTCCTTATTGTCTTCAGGACTTTTCTTGACCAAGTTCCCGACGAGGAGTGTTTTCAACTCTTCCTGTCCCTTGGATAGGTTTAGGAATACGTCCCTGAATTGAGCTTCTTGAGTTTGAAGATCTTGGTTGTCTTGTTGGAGAGCCATTGCTGAAATAAACAGCGAGAACATGAGAGACATGTACTGGGAGACCTGTTATGCAATGATATGTATGATATATGTATGCAATGTTTTCAAGGATCTCGCGGGGTAAACAAGAAACTGTTAAAATTTGAATTTTACAGCTTTGATTGAAGAAACTTCGTGTCATCAAGAGTCCTTCTTCAAGAGTCAAGCTCACTATATCGAGTGGGTCATAGCCACTGACTCAAGTTATCGTGTTTTGATTTCTAGACAACCTTGGCTAGAGGAAAATAAATCCCCTTTGTCCCTTGCTAGATGTTTGATTTACCATAACCTGTATCAAAAACCCTTGAGATTCTTGAAATGGTTAAGGAAATTCAATGGTATGATGTTATGATGTGTATGTTATGCGTTTAAGCAAATGCGAGGTGATGTAATTAAGTAAATCCGGCAAGAAATGCAAGTTATTGGATAAGGACTGTAAACAAAACCTGCAAAGAACTCATGTTGTTAGATAACAAACATGTGCAAGTAGTTCAAGTTGAAAGCACACAAATCACACAATAGCCCTTAAATTTCAGGCTGGCATGGAGTTTAGGTACTACCTTCTTACAGTTTAGTTGGTTCAACTTGTCCTAGTAATAGTAACCGGGTTTTAGAGGTTCTCAATATCACTGACCATCCTCGATCGGTCATAATTCCAGTTTAGCAACCTTTTCTTGCAGCCGGAATCACCGCGAGAGTATGGTCTCAATGAGTGTAGCATACCGCTACTTTTCTATGTCCAAGTTGGTCAATTATAGGTTCTAAGGTCAGTTGATGCTTAATGACCCATTAGCAGCCCCATACTCTCCTTGTTCATCCACAAGGGATATCGGTACCAACTAATATGTCACACCAACATAGCTACTGCTTCAACCGTGTCGGTCTACGTCGTACAGTTCCCTCACAGTCTATTACTACTTACCTAAAAGGGGTCTCTAGATCCGGGTTAGGATCTATAGTAACTCCGATACAAAGCCCACAAAGATAAAGCATACAGATCAAACAATTGAAAACAATATGATGAACTAATCCTAAGGTACACCCCACTTATTAAGTCCCCAGCAGAGTCGCCAGTTCTGTGATACGGTGGCCAGAACCGGGACGTGTTTCCCTATTTCGATAAGGAATTTTGCTGGTTTGCATTTTGCGTTTGTTTTTGCAAAATGTCGCGGTAAGCAAGAGTCGCCGCCGTCTTTTATTTTATCCAACAAGGAAAGGAAAAAATCACAGAAAAATTCCTTTTTCGAGATATTTCTGAGTACAGGGGTGTAGCGATAAAAAATGTAGCGGGGTAAATCGGAGATCGAATTATTGATTAATTCGTCTCACAAAAGCAAGAGTCGCCACCGCGCTTTATTGTTTCCAAGGAAAAAGGGGAAAGAGCGAAATAAAACCCTAAATATGCAATGTAAATAATACTTTTTAAAAGTAATAGAAATACAAGGCGTTTTTGAAAAGAGATCTATGGTTCGGGGGTTGGTTATACAGTGGGAAGGTATTAGCACCCAATGTATCTATAGTACTCTATAGGAACCTTTTGAAATGTCTATTTATTAAAATTGTTAGTTTGATTAAAAAAATAAATCGTTTTGGCTGAAAAAGGGGTACGGACGGGTTTTTGAAGATACGACGACCTAATGTCGAAGTTTTTGCTTAAAGGGTATAAGTTTTGAAAAGATTGAATATTTGAGGGAAAATTATCCTAAGTTTTAATGAAATGTGAATGTTCGCGTGATTAGACTTGAGGACATGAAGTCGACAAATTTAATCGTTTTTCCCTTGGATTTAGAAGTAAACAGAATAAACAAGTAAATATGAAATAATTAAACAGGAAAATTATACGGATAATGATTAAATAACAACAGTTAAATAAATGACTAAATGGTGTAAATATGCATTTTTGGATTTTTGTTTAATATTAATGAAAATAAAATGTTTTAATAGTTTTCATTTTTTACGCATTTTTATATGGATAAAAGTAATGAGAATTAATTAAGGAAAATAAAAAAAGCTTTTTTAAGTTTTTTTAACTTTCTATTTTTCTATATTTTCTTTAGAGTTCTATATAAGGCATTATATATTTTTTTAGTAATTATTAAATAATCAAACTAAATGAATACTTAAAAAAAACTAACTTAAACCTAATTAAAAAAGGGATATTTAAAATTACCAAATAAACCTAAAATTAAATTTAATAAACAAAAAGTAAAATGATTAAAATGTTTTAATTAAATTACCACTATTTGATTAGATTACCAATTATTTAAATTAATAAAACTCTAAAAAGAAAGAAATAAAAGAAAACAAAAGAAAGAAGTATTAGAAAAATAAAAGGGTGGATAAAAAGTTATGGGCCAAGAGGGTTTTAAAGAGTCTAAATCAAAACAGAAATATGGGGGGTGTGAATAGGGGTTCGTTTGGGCTTAGGCAGAATAGTCCAATATGTTCATAATTGTTTTTTAGGGTTAACAATGTTTGGTAATTGGGATTAGGGTTTTTGGCAGAGCGGCGCTCATTTGCACCGTCTTCTTCGTTCTCATCTCTCTTCGCCTTTTGCTTCTGAGTCCCTGAGTTTCGCCTCCGAACTCTTTGCCACGGCCACCAGCTGTCTTCAACCTCTTCTTCCCTCCGGTCAAGGCATTAGGGCGATAGTTACGGATTCACGGTACGAACGTTATCTTTCAATCCATTAGGTTTTGGTTACGATTGCGTGTTTGTGATTTATGTTCATTTCTGATTCTTGTTCCTATTGCAATGATTATTGAGGTATTGAAGGGAAAGAAGAACGACCGTTACCTGGAGATGGAGGAGGAGGGTTGAGGGAGATACGCTTAGGAGGCCGGGACGGCGAGGTTTGACGATGTGGGCTTGCTTCGGATTTACCGGTACTTTGTTCCTTTTGGCCCTTTTGTGATGAATTGAGCCTTTGATATTCACTTCTTTCTTCTTCTCGTTCACTGTATACTGAACATGCTTGATATTCTTTGAAGTGTTTGTTGCCTTTGGGTTGCCCTTGAACGTTTTGAATGCTATGTTGAAAAATGATTTTTGACTAGCTTGATGATATTGATGCTTTTTCTCTTCTTCTTTTTGATTTCTGTATGCTTTGTTGGAATGGTTTGACAGTCTCTTTTCTTCTCCTCGCCTATACTACTGTATGATTCGCTTATGGCCAATGATGAACATGTTGAGGCCTTCGTATGATTGGGTTTGGTTTTTGAGCGTGTATGGTTTAGGCCATTACAAGTTGCACTGGTTTTGATACTTGAAAGGGTTTTGGTTCTACTGGTTTAGGCCAAAGTTGTGTTTAACAGGTTATTGGTTTTATGCAGTAGGTGTTGACACAGGTTGTATTGGTTTTGATACTTGAACTGGTTTTGGTTCTACTGGTTTCGGTTAGGCTGGACAACAGGTTATGGTTTTAGGTTCTGATATGGTTTATGCAGTGGGTTATGGTTTAGGCCAAGGTTGTTTTGTTTAGGCCATAAGGTTCGGTTTTGGCTGTGGTTTTATGGATGGTACAGGTTTGGTATTGTTTGACAGTAGGTTCTTGAAAAAAAATGGTTCTATGCAGGTTTTGAAATGGTTACATACAGGTTTTGCATTATGACAGTATACTCTATTGGTTTTTGTTTTAGACTTGGAGAACAAAGGTTTTTTGCTTCTTTGTTTTTCAGTTTTGAACGTGGAAGGCTTGCAGGTTATCAATTCTCTTCCTTTGAAGGGGTTTATGTTATGCTATACAATTGTTTTGCATCTCCTTTATGCCACAGGTTTTTGAATTATTTACTATATCCTTGGCCTTCTGCATATTACTGTTACAGCAGTTTTGTTTTTATTCCTTTCTTATGCTCCTTTTTTCTACTGAGTTACTGCTGTAGCTTTGTTTTATAACTCCTTCTGCCTAAACCAAAACCTGTAAAAACCATCTTTCTATCTCTCTTCTCTCTCTTAGTACATCTGATGCATAAAATGATGTATTGTACTGTATTCTGAAATTGCAAACATGCTGGAAAATGATGAAATGGGAAATATGCATTGCTTGCAAATTGGTTTTAAAATGCATGCTTCTTTTTGTCAACCATGTGGTACAGTGTGGTGCCTATGTTTTTTGGCTTCTTCTTATATGGTTGCATGGTTTACGTTGCAATTTGAACATGTCATTTGTTTATGCATATGTTGTGGATTTTGTATGCTGTGTATATTTTGAAATATGCATTTTTTGACAAAAGAAATTATGCATATGCAGTTTTGAAAAATAAAATGAATTTGTGCATGTTTTAAATTGTTCATTCATTTATGAAAATAAAAATTCCTCCCTTTTTTGTGAACCGGGAGAAATCCCGTGATTTGCAAAAAAGGGTAAACTGATTCCAGCCGTTTGCTTTTAATGATGAACACTAATAAATAATTTTCTGCTTTTAATTATTTATTCAATTCTGACTTTTCTTTTAATTGTTTTTGCAGGTAAAATTAAATGAGCAGACAAAAGCATTGGATAGAAGATTAGAATTAGAATCTTAGAAAAATAGTTCTATTTTACTTTAAACTTTTATGTAATTAAATATTTTGTAAATAATACAATATTTAAATAACAATTGTAATAAAAATAGAATAAAGTGAAATAAAATTGTATTCTTTCCCAATCAATTCTTTTTCTTTCCAATTATTTATTTATCGTTTATAATTCTTTAAATTGTATAATAATTGAAAATCAATTTCAATCACTTAAATTTAGAATAATAAACGAATAAATAAACATCATTGATCAATTAATAATTTCAATTATTTAATTCGTTATTCATAATTTTCTAAATTATAATAATTAAAAATAGAATTTCAATTATTTAACTTAGGATGATAAATAATTAAATAATCATTATTGACCAATTAATGAACTTCTTTTCAAATATTTATTATATTATTCATAAATCTTTAAATTATGTAACAACTGAAAATAAATTCCAATTATTTAAATTTAAGATAATAAATAATAAATAAACACTGTCTGAACGATTAATATGCCTCTTTTCAAATATTTATTTTATTATTTATAGATCTTTGAATTATATAATAACTGAAAATAAATTTCAATTATTTAAATTTAAGATGATAAATAATTAATAAACATCATTTAAGTCTTTATCAGTTAATAAATTTAGCGTTCAAAAATAAACAGCTCTCGACCTGAAAAAGTTATGAATTTTTAAAAATCAAAAGATCAAAACGCTTGCAATGTAATGATGCAGATGGGAGATGGTATCTTAGGTCAAAATTTGGGGTACAACAGCTGCCCCTATTTAAGTTTCTTCTATCCGGAGATATGAAGATTGAAATCTTCGTTTCGACGAGATTGAAGGTACTTAAATACATAATTACGCAAATTTTGTCCTAAGATGCCGCCCTTATGTTTGATATGAATGCAGTGATTGAATTCACAGAGAAAGATATTTTATGAAACAAGACAAGGCTGGAGGAATCAAACACCAACAAAGCACAGAGACGTGGATTATATATTACTGGGGAAACGAGCTATCGACTTCAAACGACAGACTCTTGACCGCGAATAAAATTGAGGGAATACGACCTCTGACCCTAACAAAGAAGGCATCTTGTGTAGGCCATAAACAGATTATTGACCCAAAATAGTGAGTTCACAACTCAAGGTCGAAGATAGACGAAAAGCAAACAATCTTGCTGATGATGGATTACCGACTTCCGAAGGTAATGATTCATGACAAGCTTCTCTGCGAGATTTTCCGAGATATACTCATTAATGCTTAGATAACATGGTTGTAGATGCACAAGTCGCTCGAATAAAGAAGCGGCCACTTGTTGTCGTCTAAAGAAAATACCGATAACATACAAGCTGCTCAAATAAAGAGGCTGCCACTTGTTGTCGTCCAAAGAAAATACCAATAACATACAAGTTGCTCAAATAAAGAGGCTGCCACTTGCTGTCGTCCAAAGAAAATACCAATAACATACAAGCTGCTCAAATAAAGAGGCTGCCACTTGCTGTCGTCCAAAGAAAATACCAATAACATACAAGGTGCTCAAATAAAGAGGCTGCCACTTGCTGCTTTCCAAAATAATGACGCACAAGTTGCTCGTGAAGAGCTGCCGCTTGTCGTTTTTAAAAAAAATAATGACGCACAAGTTGCTCGTGAAGAGCTGCCTCTTGTCGTCTTCCGATGTCTATAACGTACAAGTTGCTCATGAGGAGCTGCCGCCTGTCGTTTTCCAAAGAAAATAACGTACAAGTTGCTCCTGAAGAGCTGCCGCTTGTCGTTTTCCAATGATGATAATATACGTACAAGTTGCTCGTGAAGAGCTGCCGCTTGTCGTTTTCCGAAGAGTAACTCAGAAAGAATTTGCGATGACACTGGCGGAGAATAAAATCTTCGTCAAAGAGAATCATGAATCAGTCCATTCCCGAGGAGATCACATATAAATGTGCAAAATAAATGCACCATTTGTCTAGGTCGCGATTTCACTGGGAAAAATCATGAGATAGCCTACGCAAGAGACAACAACTTCATCCAGGAATAACTAGAGAGAAAACATTCAAACAAGACTCTACCCAATGAGAAAGCAATTCGATTGGGGAATTCATCCTGTCCAGAAATGGACAAGGTGAGCTAAACCAAAAATCCTCCATGAGGATTAGCTCAGTTGGCGAATTTAGAAAGGAAGCACATTTTCTGCCTAAGCTAACCTTCTACTTGGAAAGAAACATGTACGTTATTTGAATAAACAAAGTACAACCCAAAAGTCAACGGCAAATGTGAGTATGCGTGCATGATATAAGTGTAAATGAATAAATGAATGTTATGCTGACAAAACGAACAGAAGGAATATCCTGAAGACGATAAGATGTCACAAAGGATAGATACTCAGCCAATCTTGAAAAAGACAGAAAATAACTGGAACTGGAAACACAAAGCAACGTCGGAGCGTAACACGCCACAAAGCTCAAATCTTCTGAGGAGAAAAGTACTCAAATCCAAACTTCCAAAACCAAAAGACCACTGGCAAGAGACAAAACGCACCATACTTCCGAAATCTCCCAAATAAAGCTAACTGAAACAAATCTTAACTGGAACACTTGGGGAGTCACCAAACTTAGCACCACTAGAACCAAAAGTGTACACAACCAACACCTCATGAAGGTTCGAAACGAGACATGTTCATCATGCAAGGATAAATTGCTGTATTGTTTCGCATTTCATGGCTCGACCATCCTCGGAACAACTGTTAATATTCCTTCCATTATTCACGACACATTTTTAAAATAAGAATACTTTAAATAACTTTGTTTCAAATATTTCCGTAAAAATTAAAATTTTGCCCCCAAAAGGTAAATGCTCAAATTTCATTAATAAGATGGTAGTTTGCTAACAATGCGACTCCAGCGGTTTACAAAAGTTTGGGAAATAGTACATGAAATAAAAAGGTTACACAAAAAACAATGATCGCTATTCTCCCTAACAACTTCGAATTCCAAAATGTGCTCAAATGCCAAGACTGGTCTGACCAAAAGCCTGCCTAAGCGAAATACTTCTTGACTGCATCGGCGTTCAAGGGACGCGGGAGTTCATCACCGTCCATATTGGTGAGAATCAAAGCACCTCCAGAGAAAACCTTCTTAACGACATACGGTCCTTCATAATTCGGAGCCCACTTGCCCCTTGAATCAGGTTGGAAAGATAATATCTTCTTGAGCACAAGGTCACCTTCTCTAAACTCGCGTGGTCGAACCTTCTTATCAAAAGCCTTCTTCATTCTCTGTTGATACAATTGACCGTGACACAACGCTGTCAATCTCTTCTCTTCAATTAAATTCAACTGATCATATCTACTTTGACACCATTCGGCCTCAGAAAGTTTAGCTTCCATCAACACTCTCAGAGACGGAATCTCAACCTCCACGGGGAGTACAGCTTCCATACCATAAACCAGGGAAAATGGGGTTGCACCTGTTGAAGTCCGAACTGAAGTACGGTACCCGTGTAAAGCAAACTGAAGCATTTCATGCCAATCTTTATAAGTTACTACCATCTTCTGGACAATCTTCTTGATATTCTTGTTAGCAGCTTCAACAGCCCCATTCATCTTCGGTCTGTAAGGAGAAGAATTATGATGTTCGATTTTGAACTCTTCACAAAGCTCCTTCATCATCTTGTTATTCAAATTCGAACCATTATCAGTGATAATCTTGCTCGGGATACCGTACCGACAAATGATCTGATTCTTGATAAATCGGACTACCACCTGTCTGGTTACATTAGCATAAGATGCTGCTTCTACCCACTTAGTAAAATAATCAATCGCTACCAAGATGAAACGATGACCATTTGAAGCTTTGGGTTCAATCATTCCAATCATATCAATGCCCCACATAGAGAAAGGCCAAGGTGAAGAGATAACATTAAGGAGGGTCGGCGGCACGTGCATCTTGTCCGCATAAATCTGGCATTTATGACACTTCTTCACATACTTACAGCAATCAGATTCCATTGTCATCCAATAGTAACCAGCTCTCAACATCTTTCTAGCCATCGCATGTCCGTTGGCATGAGTGCCAAAAGATCCTTCATGCACTTCTTGCATCAGCATGTCTGCTTCACGTCTGTCTACACATCTGAGCAAGACCATGTCGTAATTCCTCTTATACAAAACTTCTTCATTGAGAAAGAAAATGCTTGCTAATCTTCTCAACGTCTTCCTATCTTTATTGGATGCCCCAGGCGGGTACTCTTGAGTTTGAAGAACACATTTAATGTCATAGAACCACGGTTTGTCGTCGGTAACCTCTTCTATTGAGAACACATGAGCAGGTCTGTCAAGGCGCATAACTCTGATCGTAGGCACGTCGTTCCAACCATTTACTTGAAACATTGAAGACAAAGTAGCCAAAGCATCAGCCATTTGGTTCTCATCTCTAGGGATATGGTGTAATTCCACTTTGTTGAAGAAAGTTAACAATCTTCTAGCATAGTCTCTGTAAGGGATCAAACCAGGATGACGAGTCTCCCATTCTCCTTTGATTTGATTAATCACCAATGTCGAATCTCCGTAAATATCAAGAATCTTAATCCTTAGATCCACCGCTTCTTCGAGACCCATAATACATGCCTCATATTCCGCCATGTTGTTCGTGCAGTCAAACTTCAATCTCACCGTGAACGGGATGTGAGTACCTCGGGGAGTGACAATGATTGCCCCAATTCCATTTCCATAGGAATTCACAGCTCCGTCAAATATTAAACCCCAACGCGATTCGGGATCAGGTCCTTCTTCAGGTAACGACTCTTCACAATCTTTAGCTTTCAAGTACATAACATCTTCATCTGGGAAATCAAACTTGATGGATTGATAATCGTCAATTGGTTGGTGAGCCAAATGATCGGCTAAAATACTCCCTTTGACTGCTTTCTGAGTGTGATACTCAATGTCATATTCAGATAACAACATCTGCCAACGGGCTATCCTTCCAGATAAGGCGGGTTTCTCAAAGATATACTTGATCGGATCCATTTTGGAGATCAACCAAGTGGTGTGGTTAATCATATACTGGCGTAGACGGCGAGCAGCCCAAGCTAAAGCACAACAGGTTTTCTCAAGCAATGAGTATCGAGACTCACAGTCTGTGAATTTCTTACTCAGATAATATACAGCATGCTCCTTTCTTCCAGTCTCATCTTGTTGACCAAGCACACATCCCATAGAATCTTCCAATATAGTCAGGTACATAATCAAAGGTCTTCCTTCCACTGGGGGAATCAAAATGGGAGGTTCAAGTAAATATTCTTTGATGCTATCAAAAGCTCTCTGACAATCTTCTGTCCACACACATCCTTGGTTCTTTCGGAGAAGCTTGAAAATCGGCCCACAGGTAGCAGTCATATGATATATAAACCTAGAAATATAGTTCAGTCTCCCAAGGAATCCTCTTACTTGCTTTTCCGTCTTGGGTGCGGGCATTTCTCGAATAGCTTTGACTTTATCAGGATCTACCTCAATACCTTTCTGACTGACAATGAAACCCAGAAGTCTTCCAGAACGAACACCAAAAGTGCACTTGTTAGGATTCAGACGGAGTTTGTACTTCCTCAAACGCTGGAATAACTTCAACAAATGCTCCAAGTGATCTTCCTCAGTCTGCGATTTGGCAATCATATCATCCACATACACTTCTATCTCCTTATGCATCATGTCATGGAACAAAGCAGTCATGGCTCTTTGGTATGTTGCGCCAGCATTCCTCAAACCAAACGGCATAACCCGATAACAGAAAGTTCCCCAAGGTGTAATGAAAGCGGTCTTCTCCATATCTTCTGGTGCCATCTTGATTTGATTGTAACCAGAGAAACCGTCCATGAAAGAAAAGACTTTGAACTTGGCGGTACTGTCGACCAATACGTCAATGTGAGGTAATGGGAAGTCATCCTTTGGGCTAGCTCTGTTCAGATCTCGATAGTCTACACACATCCGAACCTTGCCATCTTTCTTAGCAACAGGCACTATGTTGGCTAACCACTGAGGATAGACCGATGTAACAAGGAAACCTGCATTAATCTGTTTCTGAACCTCCTCTTTGATCTTGTCATCCATATCGGGACGAGTCCTTCTCAGCTTCTGCTTGATCGGCGGACATTCAGGTCTCAACGGTAAACGATGCTCCACAATATCATTGTCTAAACCCGGCATATCTTAGTAGGACCAAGCAAACACATCAACATACTCTTTGAGAAGCTCCAACATTTTCTCTTTAACTTCCGGGATAAGCAATGCTCCGACTTTGACTTCCTTTCTATCTTCTTCAACACCCAAGTTGACCAACTCTACAGGTTCTTCAAACGGTTGAATGATCTTCTCATCACGCTCAAGCAAACGGGAAATTTCAACAGGAATCTCTTCGTCATCCTCCTCTTCGGCTCTGAACACAGGGAATTCAAAGTTGGGAGAGGGCATAGGATCATTGTTTTCGATGGTTAAGTCGTGGATTAATCTGCACATATGATTATGCTTTATTTTAGAAATTGATTTGTGCAAATAAAACAAAAAGTTATTATATTTTCCTATTACTACCAATTAATTTTCATTACTATTTCCCAGAAAAAAAATGTGAAAAGTAAAACAGTAGTAGACAAAATAACATTTTATTCATTGAAGGGAAATACTTGAAACAAGGAGCCCAGACATTTCTCTTTTGCCTTGGGCAGAGCAAAAGGAATTATTTTTCATAGCCCGACACAAAATACTTTTCGCCTTGGGCAGAGCGAATTTTTCAAAGAAAAACAAAACAAAACATTACTCGGAAATGTGCATAACAATAGGAACATCAACAGCTATCCAGTTTTGGCGAGCCAATCCAGGCGTCACAAAATTGGGTAAATCTTCCTCGGAATCATCCTCTATGATAGCATCAACCTCAGGATGTATAAACCCTGCACTTCGGAAAACCTCTTGAATCGGACGAACAACCACCTCCTTCTTGACTCTTGCAGACACAAGACGAAAACCAAGACCTTCCCCAGACTTGTTCTCGGGCAAAGTCAACACCTGGCCCCATCCTTCGGCCGAACCACTTTCCACCACTCGCCGCGCATCCTCAAAAGAAGAAATGGATGCCCCTTGCTTCTTCACTGCATTCTTGGCAACAGATAGACCTTGGAACTGGGTTCCAACATCCTCGTCAGCATCAATAAAAGAGAATGATGATAAATGGCTTACCACCATAGCCTGCTCTCCCCCAATCATCACTAGCTTCCCATGCCTTACAAACTTTAGTCTCTGATGGAGCGTAGAGGTGACTGCCCCTGCATCATGGATCCATGGACGACCCAATAAGCAACTGTAGGCAGCACGAATATCCATCACTTGGAAAGTGATTTGAAAAGTATGGGGACCAATTACTATAGGAAGATCCACTTCACCAATGACTGTCTTCCTAGAACCATCAAACGCTTTAACAATTACTCCACTGGGTCTCATGGGAGCACCTGGATATGAGAGTCGAGACAATGTAGTCTTGGGCATCACATTCAACGACGAACCTGTATCCACCAACACACTTGATAAGGTGTCATTTCCACAACTTACTGAGATATGCAAAGCCATATTATGGTTTCTCCCCTCCTCCGGGAGTTCTTCATCACTGAAACCAAGATTGTTACACGAAGTAATATTTCCCACAATTCCATCAAACTGGTCAACCGTCACATCATGATCCACGAACGCCTGGTCCAAGACCTTCATCAAAGATTCTCTATGGGCACCAGAATCTCTCAGTAAAGCAAGCAAAGAAATCTTGGAAGGAGTTTGCAAAATTTGGTCCATAATCTTATATTCATTTCTCTTGATAAGCTTCAGAATCTCATCATCCTCAGGGCGAGAGATAGGTTCACTGGATCGGCCTACCTCAACCCTTGGTTTAACATTTCTCACTGGGACCTCTGCAGGTATGGGTCTCCTGACTTGAACTTCTGGTCTCTTCAAAGGTACTGCTGCAAAAACACGTCCACTTCTCGTAACTCTACTCACATCAACAATGTTAACAAAAGACGGTCTTGTTGGTATAGGGACTTCTACCCCATTCTCAATCATTGTGGCATTATACTTATACGGTACAGCTTGGTCTGAGTTGTAAGGCACAGGACTCGGTGGTTAAATAATCAAAGGATCAACAGGTGCAGTCTGACTGTCGTAAGCGATCTCTACTGATTCAGGCAAATTGAATTGTGGTATGATAACATTCACTTCATCCTCCGGATCTCTGTCATACGTAATAGTGATAACTCTCTGGTCTAGCAACTTCTGAATATCCTCCTTCACAATAGGATAATCAACCTCTCTTGAACAAAATTCACAAACATCATAAGCATGTTGATGCCTAACAAAGGCAAGTCTTCTCAAACTCTGATGTAACCTGATCAACGACTCTCTTATGTGTTCAACTTGAAAAACTCGAAACTTCCCCGGACAACCTTCCACCATATTCACTGAAGCTGCCCCATGTCGAGGAAAAGGATTATCTCTAACATTCGGATTAACATCCTTGAAAGACAAGATACCATTCTTAATCAATCTCTGCACGTCCGCCTTCAGAGCAAAGCAATTCTCAAGGTTGTGCCCCGGCGACCCTTGATGATATTCACAGAACTGATCCGCCTTGTACCACGGAGAAGTACTGTTCGGTGCAATAGGAGGAGGCTTTGTCGTTATGAGATTATTTCTGATAAGAGCAAGGAACAATTCCGTATAAGTCATAGGAATGGCATCGAACTGCGGTTTTCTGGGTGAACGGTTCTGATTGTTGAATGGATAAGCCTGTTGTCGAGGCTGCTGCTAAAATGGTTGTTGTTGAGTTGGCGGGGTTTGATGAGCTGGGGTCATCAAAGCTGGGCGGACAGCCGGAGTGACTGCCGCAACGTGAGAGTAACCTCTCCTTGGTCTCCCTGGGAACAAAGCGCTGACATCCTGCTCTTTTCTTTTCGGGAATTCACTTCCAAACTTCTTAGTACTGCTAGACGGACTTTCTTCTTTAACCAAACGCCCTTCACGAATCCCTTCCTCTAACCGCATGCCCATGCTTACCATTTCAGTGAAGTCACTGGGTGCATTGGCTATCATTCTTTCATAGTAAAAGGAACCTAAAGTCTTCAAAAATATCTTAGTCATCTCTTTCTCCTCAAGAGGTGGATAGATTTGAGCAGCGATCTCACGCCACCTCTGGGCGTATTCCTTAAAAGATTCTCGGTCTCTTTGCGACATCGCCCGGAGTTGATCCCTGTCCGGGGCCATGTCAACGTTGTACTTATACTGGTGAACAAAAGCTTCGCTAAGATCGTTGAAGTTGCGGATCCGAATACTGTCTAAACCCATATACCACTTTAGAGCAGCACCCGTCAAACTATCTTGAAAATAATGAATCAACAAGTCATGATCATCGGAATACGTAGACATCTTTCTCACGTACATTGTCAAATGGCTTCTAGGACACGAATCACCCTTATATCTCTCAAAGTCTGGCACTTTGAATTTTGCTGGAATCTTGACATTCGGAACTAAACAAAGGTCATGCGTGTTCTTCCCAAACAAATCCTTCCCCTTTAACGCTCTGAGCTCCTTCTGCATTTCCTGGAACTGATCTTGAAACTCTTCCATTCTATCAAAAAGACCCAAACTTTCAGTAGGCTCGGCAGGATAAGTAGGCTCATTCAAGTATGGCACAGAATGGACCACAGGAGCAACAGTTGTCATTATCGGTTGTGGAAAAGGTGTCACAGACGGAATTACTGGCGGCATGGCAGTTGTCTCTGGCTGAGGAAGAGACAAAGCAGGTTGAAACAAAGGTTGTACGGCAGGCTGATACCCCTCTGGCACAAAATTGTAAGGCATTCCCCACGGAAAACCTTTCGGCATCTGATGCTGAAGCGGGGAGTTGAGTTGAGTCACAGATGTAGGAACGGTGACAATCTCGGAAACCACTGGAGTTAAAGTCTGAATTTCGGCAGCTGTAGTCGATGGCTGATTCTGAACAGCCACCAAACTTTCCACTAACGCAGTTAACTTTTCCATCTCGACACGAAGGGTGGCAACTTCCCCACGAAGCTCATGGTTTTCCTGTTCCAAATCTTCCATTTTCCTCTGACGATTGGCTCGAGTGTCGTATCGGTGAGACAGCTTGACAACCTTTTGAGTGGAAAAAGAAACAAGGATAAGACTCTAGAAAACATGTGAAGTGGAATGTGGAATGATGCATGATGTGTGATGCAAATGATGATTCATTTTAATAGTTTTTCAAGGAACCTTGATAATTTTGCATACATCAATGGTAAAGGAATTTGGAACAACAAAAACTCAATCCATTAATTGAAAACAGTAAATTACAACTTACAACATGGAATATCAAAACAATAAATTACAACTTTGGGATAACAACCCAATAATAAAAGCAGTAAATTACAACTTCGAAACATGAAATCCATAATAAAGCGATAAATTACAATTTTAAAACATGAAGTCTAAAATAAAGCAATAAATTACAACTTTGGAGCATGAAGCCCATAATAAAGCAATAAATTACAACTTTGGAGCATGAAGCTCTTTTACATAGTTTTACAGAATGACATCAATAAAATAAAACTAAAAACTAAAGATCACTCAGAATCCTCAGATGAAGGACCAAACACCAACTGTAACCGGAGCTTCTTAATCTTCTCTTCATAAAAGTCTTCCATCTCTTTCTTCTCAGCTACCAGTCGATCAATGATTTCCTTCCGTGGGTTAGGAACAAGAGCCACGCTTAACGAACCTTCCTTCTTTCTCTTCCTCTCACTAGCATACCTCTTCAGTAAAGCATCCTTTTGACGAAGTTTCTCATCGTGATCAATGAACCAGCCGTCTTGAATAAACAGCAACTCCTCCTTTTCTTTTAACTGTCGAGTCAGGACTCGATTCTCATATTCAGACATATGGTACTTTTCTTTCCAAGCATCCCTCTCGGACTTCATCCTAGCTAGATTTCCTTGGTATTCTCCTATATTCGCGATAGGGATAACAACAGATGATGGTGCAATGGTGGGGAATAAAGGTTTCTCAAGTTTATAGGGCATCTTGAGAGCACAAGCCCTAGCACGAACCCACTGTAGGTAAGGCTCCAAAGAAACGGCACCTCTATGTCCTAACATATCTCTCCCTTTCCTATGGATGTGGCGCCAAGCTCCTTCGATCTCCCTCTTAGCTGCCTGATGATCTTGTCCTTCCTGTAGAAAGAAACCACTCACATGGATGTTGTTTGGCTTATCTCTCATCGGGTACCCGAACTGACGGCGCGCGAGAACAGGGTTATAGTTGATTCCACCTCTCGTACCGAGAAGAGGCACGTTAGGAAAAGCACCACAGTTATCGATGATCTTCACGTCGTAGTAAACTCGATTATACCAGTCAATGTCGAAATGAGTGAGAGCCATGATCTTTGGCGCCCAACGCGGTTCCTTCTCGAGATCCCAGAAAACATCAGACCCAGGTAGATGCGAAACATACCACTGATACAACAACGGTGCACAACAAATAATCATCCCTCCTTGATAAGAGTTTCGAAGATGGATGGAGTAGTAGGTATCTCCGAGCAGCGTAGGGACCGGATTTCCAATCAAGAAAATTCTGATGGCGTTGATATCCACAAACTTATCAACGTTAGGGAACAAGAATAGACCATAGGCGAGTAAAGCAAACACGTCTTCAAAGGCAATAGTATATTTTATCTCAGCGAAATGACGAGCTTTCCTCAACAAAAACTGCGCAGACAAACCCCAGATTCCCCCTTTTGTAGTCATGCTCTCCTCTATCTCTGACTTCTTCAAGTGGGTGATGGTCGTTATCTCGTGAGATTTGGGCTCCTCTTCTAAGCCAGAAAAAGGAACACGGTCGGTGATCGGCAAACCAAGTATGTAGGAATACTCTTCTAAGGTGGGCATCAACTGGTAATCTGGAAAGGTGAAACATCGGTACAAAGGATCGTAGAATTGAACCAATGTATTGAGGATGCCTTCCTTCATCTTGCGCTTCATGAGAGGTATAATGGACCCATACTTCTTCTGAAAATCCGTCGGGTTCTCGATCTTCGGAATCAAACTCTTCAGTTCTTCAATCTCGGGCTCCTTAAAACTAAAGCTTCGAGTGTTTCTCCTTCCAAACTCCATGATGACCTGAGATGTCTGCAAAAATCATTCCGAAGTTCCTTGAAAAACAAGTTTTTTACAAAGATGTTGATGAATGCATGAATGAATGATAATGCAACAGTCACACACAAGTTCACAAACATGGGGTTCAAAGGTTCAACGTTCAGCATGGAGTTAAGGGTAAAGCCCACCCAAAGGTATGTACTAATGGTTCAATCACACCTGTAAGACAGGGTTCTAAGAGTTCCCAGAGTCTACATTCCTCCTTCGGATATTACCAACGTCTTGATTACTCAATAATTAGCAATATTCTCAAGAGAAACTCGTCCGAGCGTAGCATCGCGTAACAACTACTTCTGAATTACTCCGTTATAGTCTCCGCGCTACACCTAAAAAGGCCAAGATAGGTTAGGGTTCTACGGTCCTCAACTTCTCGGGCTCCTAGGTCGAAAATAATAATGTCTTCCCGATTACTCGGTAAACAAATATTAAGTTCAAGAGGGCCTTCCATTGAGTGGGGGATCTCATGCCTCCTTCTTCGGGATTACTCCCTCAAAGTTAACATGACTGTACCGCCCGTCCTATTCCTTAAGTGTTGCTTAATCCAGGTATAGGATTCATCCTTCGCAAAAAACCCAAACACCCCAATTTAAACACATAATCAAACAAATCAAATAATAATAAACAGATAAGACAAATTAGGCTTAACCCACTTAGGGATGGACCAGCAAGAGGTCAATCTGTCCCCAGCAGAGTCGCCAATTTTGTAGCGATAAAAAATGTAGCGGGGTAAATCGGAGATCGAATTATTGATTAATTCGTCTCACAAAAGCAAGAGTCGCCACCGTGCTTTATTGTTTCCAAGGGAAAAGGGGAAAGAGCGAAATAAAACCCTAAATATACAATGTAAATAATACTTTTTTAAAAGTAATAGAAATACAAGGCGTTTTTGAAAAGAGATCTATGGTTCGGGGGTTGGTTATACAGTGGGAAGGTATTAGCACCCAATGTATCTATAGTACTCTATAGGAACCTTTTGAAATATCTGTTTATTAAAATTGTTAGTTTGATTAAAAAAATAAATCATTTTGGCTGAAAAAGGGGTACGGACGGGTTTTTGAAGATACGACGACCTAATGTCGAAGTTTTTGCTTAAAGGGTATAAGTTTTGAAAAGATTGAATATTTGAGGGAAAATTATCCTAAGTTTTAATGAAATGCGAATGTTCGCGTGATTAGACTTGAGGACATGAAGTCGACAAATTTAATTGTTTTTCCCTTGAATTTAGAAGTAAACAGAATAAACAAGTAAATATGAAATAATTAAACAGGAAAATTATACGGATAATGATTAAATAACAACAGTTAAATAAATGACTAAATGGTGTAAATATGCATTTTTTGATTTTTGTGTAATATTAATGAAAAGAAAATGTTTTAATAGTTTTCATTTTTTACGCATTTTTATATGGATAAAAGTAATGAGAATTAATTAAGGAAAATAAAAAAAGCTTTTTTAAGTTTTTTTAACTTTCTATTTTTTTATATTTTCTTTAGAGTTCTATATAAGGCATTATATATTTTTTTAGTAATTATTAAATAATCAAACTAAATGAATACTTAAAAAAAACTAACTTAAACCTAATTAAAAAAGGGATATTTAAAATTACCAAATAAACCTAAAATTAAATTTAATAAACAAAAAGTAAAATGATTAAAATGTTTTAATTAAATTACCACTATTTGATTAGATTACCAATTATTTAAATTAATAAAACTCTAAAAAGAAAGAAATAAAAGAAAACAAAAGAAAGAAGTATTAGAAAAATAAAAGGGTGGATAAAAAGTTATGGGCCAAGAGGGTTTTAAAGAGTCTAAATCAAAACAGAAATATGGGGGGTGTGAATAGGGGTTCGCTTGGGCTTAGGCAGAATAGTCCAATATGTTCATAATTGTTTTTTAGGGTTAACAATGTTTGGTAATTGGGATTAGGGTTTTTGGCAGAGCGGCGCTCATTTGCACCGTCTTCTTCGTTCTCATCTCTCTTCGCCTTTTGCTTCTGAGTCCCTGAGTTTCGCCTCCGAACTCTTTGCCACGGCCACCAGCTGTCTTCAACATCTTCTTCCCTCCGGTCAAGGCGTTAGGGCGATAGTTACGGATTCACGGTACGAACGTTATCTTTCAATCCATTAGGTTTTGGTTACGATTGCGTGTTTGTGATTTATGTTCATTTCTGATTCTTGTTCCTATTGCAATGATTATTGAGGTATTAGAGGGAAAGAAGAACGACCGTTACCTGGAGATGGAGGAGGAGGGTTAAGGGCGATACGCTTAGGAGGCCGGGACGGTGAGGTTTGACGTTGTGGGCTTGCTTCGGATTTACCGGTACTTTGTTCCTTTTGGCCCTTTTGTGATGAATTGAGCCTTTGATATTCACTTCTTTCTTCTTCTCGTTCACTGTATACTGAACATGCTTGATATTCTTTGAAGTGTTTGTTGCCTTTGGGTTGCCCTTGAACGTTTTGAATGCTATGTTGAAAAATGATTTTTGACTAGCTTGATGATATTGATGCTTTTTCTCTTCTTCTTTCTGATTTCTGTATGCTTTGTTGGAATGGTTTGACAATCTCTTTTCTTCTCCTCGCCTATACTACTGTATGATTCGCTTATGGCCAATGATGAACATGTTGAGGCCTTCGTATGCTTGGGTTTGGTTTTTGAGCGTGTATGGTTTAGGCCATTACAAGTTGCACTGGTTTTGATACTTGAAAGGGTTTTGGTTCTACTGGTTTAGGCCAAAGTTGTGTTTAACAGGTTATTGGTTTTATGCAGTAGGTGTTGACACAGGTTGTATTGGTTTTGATACTTGAACTGGTTTTGGTTCTACTGGTTTCGGTTAGGCTGGACAACAGGTTATGGTTTTAGGTTCTGATATGGTTTATGCAGTGGGCTATGGTTTAGGCAAGGTTGTTTTGTTTAGGCCATAAGGTTCAGTTTTGGCTGTGGTTTTATGGATGGTACAGGTTTGGTATTGTTTGATAGTAGGTTCTTGAAAAAAAATGGTTCTATGCAGGTTTTGAAATGGTTACATACAGGTTTTGCATTATGACAGTATACTCTATTGGTTTTTGTTTTAGACTTGGAGAACAAAGGTTTTTTGCTTCTTTGTTTTTCAGTTTTAAACGTGGAAGGCTTGCAGGTTATCAATTCTCTTCCTTTGAAGGGGTTTATGTTATGCTATACAATTGTTTTGCATCTCCTTTATGCCACTGGTTTTTGAATTATTTACTATATCCTTGGCCTTCTGCATATTACTGTTACAGCAGTTTTGTTTTTATTCCTTTCTTATGCTCCTTTTTTCTACTGAGTTACTGCTGTAGCTTTGTTTTATAACTCCTTCTGCCTAAACCAAAACTGTAAAAACCATCTTTCTATCTCTCTTCTCTCTCTTAGTACATTTGATGCATAAAATGATGTATTGTACTGTATTCTGAAATTGCAAACATGCTGGAAAATGATGAAATGGGAAATATGCCTTGCTTGCAAATTGGTTTTAAAATGCATGCTTCTTTTTGTCAACCATGTGGTACAGTGTGGTGCCTATGTTTTTTGGCTTCTTCTTATATGGTTGCATGGTTTACGTTGCAATTTGAACATGTCATTTGTTTATGCATATGTTGTGGATTTTGTATGTTGTGTATATTTTGAAATATGCATTTTTTGACAAAAGAAATTATGCATATGCAGTTTTGAAAAATAAAATGAATTTGTGTATGTTTTAAATTGTGCATTCATTTATGAAAATAAAAATTCCTCCCTTTTTTGTGAACCGGGAGAAATCCCGTGATTTGCAAAAAAGGGTAAACTGATTCCATCCGTTTGCTTTTAATGATGAACACTAATAAATAATTTTCAACTTTTAATTATTTATTCAATTCTGACTTTTCTTTTAATTGTTTTTGCAGGTAAAATTAAATGAGCAGACAAAAGCATTGGATAGAAGATTAGAATTAGAATCTTAGAAAAATAGTTCTATTTTACTTTAAACTTTTATGTAATTAAATATTTTGTAAATAATACAATATTTAAATAATAATTGTAATAAAAATAGAATAAAGTGAAATAAAATTCTATTCTTTCCCAGTCAATTCTTTTTCTTTCCAATTATTTATTTATCGTTTATAATTCTTTAAATTGTATAATAATTGAAAATTAATTTCAATCACTTAAATTCAGAATAATAAACGAATAAATAAACATCATTGATCAATTAATAATTTAAATTATTTAATTCGTTATTCATAATTTTCTAAATTATAATAATTAAAAATAGAATTTCAATTATTTAACTTAGGATGATAAATAATTAAATAATTATTATTGACCAATTAATGAACTTCTTTTCAAATATTTATTATATTATTCATAAATCTTTAAATTATGTAATAACTGAAAATAAATTCCAATTATTTAAATTTAAGATAATAAATAATAAATAAACATTGTCTGAACGATTAATATGCCTCTTTTCAAATATTTATTTTATTATTTATAGATCTTTGAATTATATAATAACTGAAAATAAATTTCAATTATTTAAATTTAAGATGATAAATAATTAATAAACATCATTTAAGTCTTGATCAGTTAATAAATTTAGCGTTCAAAAATAAACAACTCTCGACCTGAAAAAGTTATGAATTTTTAAAAATCAAAAGATCAAAACGCTTGCAATGTAATGATGCAGATGGGAGATGGTATCTTAGGTCAAAATTTGGGGTACAACAGGGGGGTGGATTATAGAAAGGGAAGGTATTAGCACCCTTTCTATCCGTAGTTATCTACGGGCTCTTAGGTACTTGCTCATCATTTTCAAAATTGTTTTCTTTGTGTTTGTGGGCTTCGAAAAGTTTTTGTTTTAACTTTGATTTAACTCTTGCTTTTGTCTTCAAGAGTGTAATGAAGTGTTTTTGAAAACTTTGTTTGTAAAGAAGTGTAAGTGTGAAAAAAAAGTTGTTTGGAATGAGCAAGTACTTAAGAACTAATCTACCTACTCGAAAAAAGAATCGTTTTATGTTTGTTTCCTTTAGACAACGTTATCCCACTATTAGTGAGTAGGTAGCACCGTCGTTGGAGTTTTGAGGGTCAATTCGAAAGGGACGTACGGTCACTAAAGCAGTGTTAGGATGTCTTAGTAGTAACCCTAATGTCTTAGATCAATTATCCAAGGCAACAATATCCGAGACAATTTTTCCGAGGCAACTTTGATCTTTGGACAAAAGGACGACCACTAAAGCATCCTATACTCAATGATCGTTTGCCGAAGGCAACCAAGTGGGAGTGTACCCTATGAGTGTGCATGTGCGAATGATTCAATTTCAGTTTATTTATCTTTGCACATTTAGGGTGATCTAACTGTTTTAAAATTAGTCATACATTCTTGTCATGCAAACCCTAATTATTCATACATCTAACACTTAATAATTTACGGAATTTAAAAGTGCGGAAATTAAACTACGCTATTACAAGGCTTCGGGTATTTATATTGCCAAAAACAAACCATTTGAAATTAAAGCGATAAATGTAAAAGTCGTAATTAAAATTATTACAAACTGTGAGCAGATACAATAATTGGGCTAAAAAAATAGAATAAAGCGCGTGATGACAAATTAGATCGAATAAGAAATTAGGGTTTTGACCCTCCTATCCTAATTAAAAGAAAAATTGTTTTTTTGTTGTTTTTAATAAAAGAAATAAATATTAGGTTTCTAAAATTAAATGCTAAATTAATTAGTGACTAAATTAATTAATAAAAATAATTAAAAGACCTATTTTTGGTTTTTTGTTATTTTAGGAAAAAATAAAATACAATTAAGTTAGTAATGAAAACCTATTTATTCTAATTAATTTTAATTATTTGCAAAAAAAGAATTAAAATTGTCTAAATTAATTAAACCTAATTAAATTAATTAATTTTAATAAAGAATAAAATCTAGACCTAATTTATGAAAAGTAATATTTTTTGTGATTTTTTTGATAAAAAGAAAATAATTTAATTTGTTAGTAAATAAATAAATGGAATAAATAAAAAGAAAAGAGAGAATGGGCCTGAATATTTGTTTGGAGGGTGCAAATAGCCAGAATTCTGGGCCCAATAGTGGTGAGATCCGTTTGACTTTTGAGATTCTGCATTGCGCGCTTGACTTGGCTCATGATGTACCTTCCTAGATGGCCATCAGATCTGATCTTAAGACAAGTGGCAGGCTGTATGAAGAAGATGTATGGTGGTCATTGGGCTTGTACACGCATTGGATTGCCTGAAATAAAATATAAAAATAACAAATGCTGGAAGCAGGGGTCGAACCCCTGACCTCCAGCCTTCCAATGCCTTAAGCGCTTATCTGGCAACCACGGTGTCACTTTGTTTTTGTTGTACAGTAATGAAACAATAATAATAATATGTAAAACAAAGAAATATTGGAAAATAATAAAAAATGCACGCAGAAATTTGAATAGGCCAATGGAATGCTGCCACCGGTCATCGTCTTCCTCTCTCCATGGGTAAAAGTCTCAGACTTTTACCTATGGGAGTTTGTCCGTAGCTATATGCCTGGTTCGTTCAAAATCCTCCATGGGCCATATAAATGAAACCTAACGCCATGGTTGAGTTCGTCTCATCATCCTGAACACAATGGTACCCTTCATCAAAGCTAATTTTCCCTGTAATCAAAAACCCTAAAACAAACTCCAAAACCCAAACAATGGCAGCTTACAATTCAGTCCATGAAAATGAAATTGGGTATTATAGAAATCTTGCAAACATGATGGTGATCAAGAATGTACAATTATTTTACGCTATAAGTGCAAGAATAATGTTAATCGAATTCAAGAGTATAGCAATACTATGATGAACTTACAGTGCGATTTGGGGCTTGAAAAGCTTAGTTCTTGATCGCTTTAGCTTGTTGAGAGACCCAAGAGTCGATTGAGATAGGCAAAGAGTCTTGAGGATGCCTCTAAGTGCAAATTCGATCTCACACTTTTCTTGCTTTTTTTCAGTTTTGGTTCTGCCTCTTGCGCCTGTTTCCAACCTGTTTTTAGATCTGCCTCGCCTCCTTATGTACCAAGGACTGAATTAGGGTTGATAACTGCATCCAATCTTCCTCCATCAATGATTTTTGATTTGATTTGATTCACTTTTAAGATCTTTCCAAACATGGCGTAAATCCAATTTTTTTTGTGTACACATGCCTTTACACGATTTTGAATGCTTGCTATCTGTAATTTAAGACCTGAAACAATCACCAAATCTTTTGTTTTCAATATTTTTGATTTTATATGATTTGTTTTAATTTAAATTTAATTAATTCAAATAAAAATCAAAGTAAATAATAAAAATCAGATATGGACAAGTGGAAAAGGCTAGAGCTCGTGGGCTATGTTGCCAACTCAAAACAAGTGAAAAAGATTGGGCCCATTTGGCAAAATTTGATGTTTTAGGGATAGTTGACTTTTGGCAATTTTGCAAAAAAGGTCAACTTCACCAATGCATAACTTCCTCAATTTTGACATTTTGGAGATGTTCTTTGACTTTTTAGAAAGCTTGAGATGTCCTCTAATCAACCCTTTTTGTCTCATCTCAATTTGATATTCCATGCTCATGTATGAAGCTTTGACAAAAAAGGTGTTTTTGTTGACTTTTCAAAATGACCTATAATGTCCAAATTCATAACTTCTTGTATGTGCATATTTTGAACTTGGGAGCTGAAGATGGATTGTAGATAATTTCGTCATCTTCAAAATGAGCTTTTGATAGGTCATTTCGCATAAAGTATGAGAAAGTTATGCTTGGTCAAAGTTGAGTTGACTTTTCCTACAAAACCCTAATTTAGCAACTTTTGAGTCTTGATGAATTATGAGCAATCGTTGATGAATCATGATCAACCCTTGATCAAATGATGAAATATACTTTAAAATGATGATGTTGACCAAAAATCTTGAAGTTTGACTGTATGTGGGCCACAATTGAATTTTGCCCTAACACAGTCGATTTTCAGGCCTTTGAGTAATTGACTGAGCAAACTTCCTCTGCAAGGCTTGAAACTTGACATGGATGATCTTGAGAACATATTAGGACAATGTTGAGCATTTGGGGTCCCTTGGACTCAAGTATCTTGATGCAACATGAAACCCTAATTTGGGGTAGACTGCCTTAGGAGAGAGCTTGTCTGGCCAACCTTTGGACTACCTTGAGCAACTTGAGGATCTTTCTAGAAATATTTTGAGAAATATGGGAGGACAAATTTTGGGGTACAACAATCTACATATCATTTCTCTAACATGTATGGTACATAGATTGCTATTGATCGGCCTCAAAATAGGTGTGACTTCTACATAAGTCCACTTACGATTGTTTAACATAGTGTTAAATTTGTCCCGATTTAAAAAATGATCATTCGTGGCCCAAATTTTATGTTTGAAAGCCCAAGTATAATTGATTATTGGATTTTGGTTCAAAACCTTTAAAACTTGTTGTTAGGAGACTTTGGTCTTACCAATCCTCTAACAAGCTTTCATCAACTTTGGTCTAAGTTCGATCTGCAATTATTGTTGGTCATATGTGTTGGCTTTGAGTACTTGAAATGAATGATATACTTGAAAAAAAAGCAAATAAAATTTGTAGTTGAGAGACTTTGATTTTATCAATCTTCTAATGAGTTTTCTAATTCACTAACAATTAACTATACTTATGCATTTATTTTGTGTCTTTACTTTTATGTATCATTTATTTTTTAGCATTTACATCTCATGCTATTTGTCTTTTGTTCACTTGAGCATTTATTTTCTGTCTTTTTATCTTTGTTCACTTGAACTTTTTTTTTTGTAAATATGCTTAATAATCAACTTAATCCACTATAATCAAACTGATTATAGTCGATTAACCCTATTGAGAAGGTGAAATCACATTGGCAGATGGATTTGATTAACTTCGTTAACAGTAAATCAGGATAAAAATAATTGTGTTCGTTAATTTTATTTTTATGTTAAGAATTAATGTTTGAATTTTCAAAAAAAAATATTTTATAAAACTAAATTCAAACCCTTTTTTTTTTATTTCTTGCACCTTCAACAACATCCATAAGCATATTTTTATTCTCTTTCAAGAAAATAAATCCTACAAAATTCTTCTTCTTCTCTCTCAAAAACATAATCCAGTAACATACTAAATCTATTAACTTCATTATCATACTAGAAAAAATAAATAAATAATCAAACCCAATTTTTTCCTTCTCTTCTCTACACACTAACACAAGTTATATTTTAGATTTGAGTTCTTTTCTTGTTGCTGTAATGATGGGCCGAATCTGGTTCTTGTTTGCAGAAAAGTAAATCTAGATATTGCAACTATAATAACTTCAACCCATATCCTAAATTTATTAAATTTTTATCAAATTTTTATATCCAAATCAATTTCTATTTCCAAGAGGATTTTCAATCCATATACAAGAAAAATACAATTCTTTCAAATTTAAGTGAAGATTTTCCAACTTTTTAGGTTGAGTTTGAATATTTAAAATTCTTAAATCATAAAGTTGAAGAACTGTGATTTAATTGATTGAATTTTTTATAATTAAAATTTTAATAAATTATAATATTTGAATCTATCTTGAACTTAATTTTTTACTGAATGAAGAAATTAACAAAATATATTATATAGCATAACTCCATTGTTCATATGGATATATACTCTCAGCTATGAATTTGCTACTTACCTTTCAAATTCATAAATTATAAATAAAATCCACAATAATGAATATTTAAGTTTCATATTAGATTTGTTTTGTTTTTAAAATAATGATTCAGATTAAATAGTTTTTAAAAAATAGAACCAACAAAAGAAAGTATTACCGACATCAATTAAGTAAAAATAAATTCAGAATTATTATTAATTTGAAAAGTATTAAATATTTGTGTTATTTAATTATTAGTATTATTTAATGTAAAATTATAAATATTAAACAAATGACTTACTAAGCAAGTAACCCTTCTTTCACCCAATTATTCATAATATATTATATTAAATTAATGACATTAAAAAGACAATTTTTTTCTTCACCCTTGTGTTGTGAAGTGTATCTCTGAAAATTCAAAACTAATTTTAGATATTTTTGGAGATCTATCTTCGAACACATCATAAATTATTTTTGTTAAAATTTGATTTGAAGTTGCATCTGTAAATATTTTTGTGATGTATTCGGAGATGTATTTTCGAAATAGCAGTTTTCAAATATAGATATTCGAAAACTTCAATGCATTCATTGTGGGCAGAAACATTATCTAAATTTATTTATTTTTAAACTAAAGTCACTTTAATCTGACTAACAGTGTCATAATTCATAATTTAATTCAATCATTAAAATCTCAAAATATGGTAATGCCTTAATAATTAAAAAATGTCATAATATTACAAACATAATTCTCAAATTTTAGAAAGTACTGGTAAAACATTAGAAAATACATAAAAGGAATAACCTATCGTGTATGCTTAATCCTAACCCATCGGGTCCTCCTCTGTCGCCAGTAACCCAAGGTATTATGTGTCTTAGTAAGAATAGAACATGCTAGCGCAATCGCATCCTCACCACCTCTCTCAACAAGCCCGGACTTTATGTCCTCTCTCATATACCGCATAATATTTTGACATATCGGTAACACATCAACGACATGGTCATTCCTGACCTGCTCATTCTTCAGGATCTCCTTATGAGAAGACCTAGATGTATAGGAGTGTCTGTTGTTATGACAGGGTGTGACACAGAATAGAACCAAGTAATGCAACCCTTAGCATAATACTACTAACTTGTGGCTGCCATACTTTGATACTCCTCTGGTACCAGATAACTCTCATAATTTGCCAGTATGTCAAGATCTCTGCGGCCACCAAGGGAGATCTCGTAATGATATACACAAATCCAAACGGGTGCATGTATCACTCTGAAAGATACTTTACATCAAATTATTCTCACATGTCATCCATCTAGAGTGATATCCCTCAGTATACCCTACGTTCAAACCTGTGTATTTGGTGAAAGTGAGATAGAATTTATCCTTGAAAATGAATAAGAAAAAAACATTAGTAACAAGTCTAAAAAGTGCTTTTAGAATTAATAGCAGTTATGGAAATTATCGTCAGCAGGGTGCAAGATCATGTCATTTGCTTTGTCGTCCGAAGAGAATATTCGCTCAACTTGGAGTACAAGTATACCAAGAATGCGGCCCCCCAATTCCACTCATGATTTGCCTCCAAGTTGATGAAATACTTAAGGTATATCACATTTACATAGGTTTCACTTTTGTCCACAAACATGAACGTGTCAACCAAGAATAGGAAGAAACACCTCAGAGCACACTCTCGTTGGTAGGTAACCTGTAATTCATCGTCATCGGCTTCCTCGGCAAACACCAAGTTTTGTTCATGAAGCTCCTTCAAGAATGAAAATTTTGCATGAGCACCTCTGGTTTTGTCACACTACAGCAGGACTTCTATTGGAGCAGCTCCCAAATAAATCATCATCATCTCCTAGACATAAACATGTTTGATCCTAGAATGATAAAGTAACTCCCCCTGATGGGAGGTGTAGAAGGAAAGCGACAATATCTAGTACAATCATCATATCTCCAATGGATAAGTGGAAAGATGATATTTCTTTATATCATCTCGCTGCAAATACCCCATTCATGACATGGTTGATGGTTACGTACCCAGAAAAACACATGTCGGCAAGACCGGAGTATCTGATGACACTTTGAAACCACTCATCCTTAGGCTAAAAAAGATTGTGAATCTTTCTGGAATGATTAACAAATTTTAAACAATCGTGTTCCTGTTAAAAAAGAACATATAACAAAATCAATCGCAATAAATTTAGTTAAAATAGAAAAATAGCAATCGTTAACGAATATACCTCTTCGTCCCAGACATGTGAAGAAACGTGATTTCCATAATATATTAGTAATGAGATATCAATAGACCTTATTGGATAAGGGTCTACAGGTGGAGTGAGGTCATCACGTGTAGCAGGGGCTTTTTCCTGATGTATGTAAGCTTGTGATGAGGACTCATGTGATAGGAGACTCCTGGAAGAAGATGTTTCCCCGTCATAAGGCCTAGGAGCGGGGAACTGCATAACTTTGGCTTGCTCATGTTGAAGAGCCCTTTCGTGGCGAGCGGATGTGGTTATGATTTCTCGATCGAGTCTCATTTTGTTGTATTTTTCAAACATTCTCCTGGGGAAAATTGACCAAAGACATTAGTTTGAAATTTTATAAGTTTTATAACAGGAATGACCAAATTCAAAGATGCATCTCTGAAAACCAAAAAGGACCAGTTTCGGAGATGCATCTCTGAAAAAGCTTCGTCTTTTGCTTCAATGGAAGAATCAGTTCATATTCTTACCCTAACAATCCAAAATGCATCAAAATCGTAGTGCATATTTGTAACATTACCTATTTCAAATTCTAATACTACGTAATGCATTGAAAGTAAACTATTTTACCTAATACATTAAGCAAAAAATCAAAATAAATTAAATGAAAAACTTACTCAAATAAGTGTTTGATAAGGATGAATAATGTTCAATGTAGATTGTGGAGTGAGTTGGGATTGCTATGATTGAAGTAAAGGTTCTCTTGTTGCTTCAAAAATTGACTGAAACAAGGTTGCTCACGAGCTCCAATGGAGAAAAGAAATTTCAGAAAATGAAAAAGGAGGAGATGGAGGGTCTGACGCGAGATGATCTCCGGAAATTTCTCTTAGTTTGAAAACAAGAGTTAATTCGGAGATGCGTCTGCGAACAAACCCTAAAACACATCGGAAATGCATCTCCAAATTAAATTTTGACAAAGTGAAAGATGATTAACAATCAATATTTATTTTGTTTGAAAATGGTGCGTTCAAAGATACATCTCTAAATTTATAAGGCATTTTTTACTTTTCTCTAAGAATTTAGAAAAACATACAAAAATAGGAAAAGAAATTGTCTTAAAATAAACTGGACCAAACGTTATTGGTCCATACTAAATGTCACTTATAAATACATGCTTCTAAGTATCTTATTAAAGAAAAATCAATCACATACATTGTCAATGATAATGACATTCCAATCATTAGAGGTTGTATAGTCATATGTGACCAAGAATCTTGAAGGTGTGGTACTTGAGAAAGTTGCCTCAAGCACCATTGTAATACCACACATTAAATATTTAGATGTTAATATGTGCAAATCTATAATAATAGAGAAATTATATGTCTCTCTATCATGTGTCGGTAATCGATATCCCTTTGAAATATATCTTGAATAGTTTGAATATATGTGATTCTAACTCCTTTTTTTCTAGGGTTTTTCACAAAACCTCTCTAGAAGCTTTATCATACGCCTTCTCCAAATCAATAAAAATTAAATGCAAGTCTTATTGATCTATTTGATACGGCTCCATCACACGTCGTAGTAGATAGATCGCTTTCATGATGAATCTTTCAAGCATAAAACCAAATTAATTCTCAATAACTTGAATCTCTTTTCATAACCTTCGATTACTCTTTTCTGTAATTTCATGATATGACTCATAAGTTTAATCTCTTATAAATTACACAACTTTATATATATCTCTCGTTCTTATATATTGAAACGAGAGTGTTTCTTCTTCATTCTTCCAATATTTTCTTTAAGCTCATAATTTCATTAAAGAGTTTGATAAGTCGCGCAATACCTTTATCTTCAAGAATTTTCCACACTTCAATAGGTATATTGTTTGCTACACCGCCTTATTGGTACTCATCATTTTCAATGCTTTCTTTACCTCTTATTTCTCAACCCGAAAGTAATAATTATAGTTTTGATCTTCTTCTCTAAATTAATAGAATCTAGTGAGGTATAATACCCTTCATTAAATAATTGTAGAAATATATCTTCCTTCTATCCTTTATATATTTTTCCTGGAAAAGTAGTAATATACCCTTTAATTTTTTTTCATTCAATGCAAAGTGGCACTTAAATTTTTATTTATGTAGCAACAAGTCAAAGACTTAAATATTACACTGCTGGCAGTTTAAAAAAAACGTTCTCTATTTCTTGACTTGGACAACTCGGGTCTATTTCGGATTGAGCCTTGATCCACTCCAAAACACATACTATGACAAAATGTCTTTCCATCTCCTCAGTTTGATATATGTCATGCCCTTGAAATTGGCCTTGTTATAGTCCACTCTGTTCATTCTTTCAGCATTATTGGGGTCAATTAAGAAGAGAAACGGATTACTGTGATTGATTTGTAACAACCAAAAAGAATTAAGAACAGAAACAGATTACTGTGATTGCGTTGAAACAACTAAAGTATGAAAGTCTAACGTTTATTTGTTTATAAAAATAATTTTTTCATTCTTGCCTGATGATAACTTTTTTGTAATGTGAGACAATTTTTCTTAGCAATAACAAGAGTGAGGACACAGCGCTTACAGAGACCATTATTAATGAATGATTTATCAGCAAACAATTTCAAAAGTGGTCAAAAAAACCTAAGATGGGACACCATACGACCTTAACATAGGACTGTATACTCCCTTCTGTGGTTTCAGTTTATTTTATGAAAATCCATTTTTGACACATTCCTGCAAATCTCATTTATACACTATATCAATGAATGGTGCTGAAACTAGTCCCACTTCAAGTTGAAAAGCACATATGCTAGTTTTTTTATGGCCTCCAACGTATAAATAACAACTTGAGCGTAACACTGTACTTTTTTCATTTTTAGTCCTGAGGGCTAATGAATACACTTTCAAATATTGTACTAAACATTATACAATGGATTGTGAAACTAGAATGTAAAATATTTGGTGGAAGTAGACAAAAATACTAAACAAAAATAGGGTTCACCTAAGAAAAACCAGTGCATTTGAATCTCAACGATACAGGACTAGCACTATCCAATCATAATAGTAAACCATTTACTAAATAATTTTACAATAAATTCAGTCAAATACCAAATTATAAGAAATACGGAACACCTGTCCTTGGCCCTCTCATCTGATTGTTCTCCTCTGTTTCAGTGAAAAACTTAACTTCTCTCTCCTGTTACAAGAAAAGATGCAAGGGTCAATAACCAAAATGCTGGAAACATGTAAGCACTATGACCATCATAAAAATCCAAGTTTACCAGGTCGCATATATTATTTTCTAAGCATTTCCTTCACCGACATAAGTTGCAACACTCAAGCATTCACATTGCAAGACAGTAATTTCATTAGGCCTGACAGTGAATTATGTACATTTACCACCTAAAGATCAAATCAAATAAATAGTCGGGATACAGGATTTAAGACAATGTTCTATGAACAAATTCAGCTTTGTCGCCCGAGGCATGTACCACCCTAGGCCAACTATCACCAACACCAAAACTTGCAAATGTTAAAAATATCAAAACTATGCTTTTATAACTAAGGAAGTGTATTTGTTGACCCCTTCCATTTTATGAAGTAACTTTATTTAATTATTGGCTTGAACCGACATACAGCCCAACTCAAAAAGCAGCTGTGCAACCTGACACATAGATACCCCTAGTAGTGAAAGGTGGTTAAGACTGCAATTGCAAGTATTTATTTACAGAGTTTGATACCAAAAATACAAACCAAGCTACAATAACGTTGAGGTCAATGCTACTTACAGAGCAAACCAAAATAAGGGGAATCATTTTCTTGTCTAAGTCAAAAATTTGTGTAAATAAATCAAGGGTCGCGGCATTACAATTACTCAGTCTTGTAAGACAAATATATGTTCATGTTGCTTCAATATTTCTTCCAACTTTTCACACATCCCACATGACCTCTGCTTCAATTTCTGCAGCAAGTCTCCAAAATCTGGAATACATTTGATGGCCACTATTTCTATCCTGCTGGCTTCTTCATACATTGTTACAATGCCCGTTTCTGCATTACCTTGAGAAGGCTGCATCCCCGTCTTGCCCAGGGAGTACACAAAGATGCTTTTTCAAGTTTTCTGTTGCCTAACCCTGCTGATGTTCAACCACTCAATTGCCCAAAAATCCTACTAAAACAGTCACCTCTATTCCACTCATCCCAGACTATCATGTAGCCAAATAGATCCTGCCATCAGAATTAAGAAAATCTTATCATTGGGAAACCAGAAGCTTATAGCCGAAAACATTCCCATAGATCGACAGTGATCAATCGTGTCACTTTCCAGTCTGAGCGATTCATTTCTGTCCTATTATAGTTTCTAGTGTGCTAAACACCTTTTTCCAGCATCGTTGGTTCTCCATTTTTCAATTGTTACATAATTGTAATGTTTATTTCAAAAGGAAAATAATTATTTGACATTCATTAGTGGTATTTGGGCTGGATGACTGGCTCTACAAACAGGGAATCTCTTTTCATCAAATTCCAGCAGTCACTCCCTACCCTAGTTGCATGTTCTTTTACAATTCTCTAGCCTTGACCCTATATCATTTAAGCAAGCTTTTCCTTCAGATATGAGCCATTCTAATCACTTTCCCGCAGTGTTGCTATACATCTGTGAATCTTAATGAAGTTACAATTTGTGAAGCTTGCTAATTCACAAATATTTTTATGCTTCTTATGTTTAGATGTATATATTATATAATAACAAGCTGAGTTACTTCAACCGAGGGAATGTGCTGATTAATAGGAAATTTTTTTGTTGTGACTTGTAGTGCAACCAAAATAAAGAGTTCAAGATTGTGATGCACATTGAGATACAGCATATGCAAAATATTCCAGTACAAGTAGCTGAATTGCATTATAGATTTTTCATTCTGTCGACTATTTGGTGATGGATGCAGAGCAAAAGTAGTTTCAGTGAGAAAAGGGGCGAGAAAGGATTAGGGAGGAGCAATGAGGAAGAGGAGGGCTGAGAAAGAGTTATCAAAAAGAAGAAAAATATTGGATATGATTTTACTTTGGATCATGTTTGTATGTGGGACAAAAAATCATTCCATATATTAACTACTAATTTTAGGATTTTTTACCTCCAAAATTATTATTTTTGGCTGATGCTTTATTTTCTTTTTTATTTTATTCCGTGAATATTTTTAAGATCAATAGAACTGGTATATACAGTCCAATCCTTCATTTATCAGCAAATCAAACACACTAGGTTCGTTAAGTCAAAGGCATCAAAAAATTAGTCTGTTTTATACACATTATAATTTATATCACAAATAGTTATAGCCGCATCAGCATTCTGAAATAAATTTTCATGTATAGGTCCCTCTTCATCTCATTTCTTTCCTTTTCCATCTAATCCCTAAAATTTCAACAGCATCTACAAGAAATTGTGTAACTTCCTATGTAAGTTTATTGATATTTGAATATGGTTTTGTTGGAATTTTAAGATTCTAGTTTGTTCAAAGTGTAACGCCATGTCTAACTTGGCTATTAAATCCACACAAAAACCCATGTGCAACACAACCCCAGGACCCCGTAAGTTAAAAATTGTGACACCACAACTTCAATTTGTAATCAGGAGAACTGCTTATCCTAGGTATGAGAAACACCTTCCAGCTGCCACCTCATAACATGCATGTGTCAGACTGATCTTAGCAATAAGCAGCTTGAGGGAGAAATACGGGTAATGTATTCCCTTCTTCTTTTCCTCCCCAATGATCTCCCTTTCACACCTGATAATCAAACCCTATTCCTCCCCAATGATCTCCCTTTCACACCATCCAATTATAAAAGAACATTCTCTAATATTAAAGCTGTCATTTTGAACCAAGAAGAAATTATGTGAAGCATTCAAATTGCTGATTCCACCAGTCCTTGATAAATACTGTTAATAGTCATTCAAAAGTACATTCCTTGACACCTCATATGTGACTGACATTATAGATACATGTGTTCCACTGTATTGGACTCGCCACTATTCCTCAAGAAGTCATTTTTTGCTGAATAGCACCCTCTAAATTTTAAGAATAAATGCCTTACTTCCAACAACTATAGGAGTAAGGAGACATATTATCTTCTATCTCTCGATTTCCTTAATATTAAGGCCATACAAGAAAAAACACTAATGGATGATATAAAGAAAGACAGCATGAAGTTAAAACTTTTTCCCATACGAGATATGCGAAAAACAAAGGCACCACCACATACATCATGAGACCAAATGATGCAACAATAAAGATGGTCCTGAAAATATACTTTAAAATAAAAAAGCTCTGGGTTACTCACCATATTTTCATTGAAACTAAGAATAGAAGCTACATTTCCACAACGGTAGCAGTAATTAGGTGCAGACCATACCTGCAAATTTAAAAAATAATTACTTTTTTTACCTCACTATTTTGATTTTCAAACAAAGATGGAATCTATGAAGATAATTAAATGCAAAAGCTACCAAGCAAGTTATCCCGGAAGGTGTGGTCAGCTAAATGGATTAATCATTGGAAAAGGCTCTTCTCATGTTACTTTGTCTGTAGATCGAGCAAGTGAGGGTGTATTATTCACTCTTAAGACTTGTGTTGAGATATGATTGATTAATATATAACTATATCAACATGTATGGAATAAGATTGAGGGATAGCAACCACAAGTCCAGCTACAACAAAATACTCAAAAACGGAGCTGTAGTAGACTGGTTCTGCTCCACAATACTCCCCCCAACAATCAATAACTGTGTCTTTGACACTGCTTCAATAAGTGCCATAGGCAGCTTTGAAGTTTGAACACAAGATATTGCAGAGCTACCAAACACTACAGCTCAAGCATGCTTTACTTGAAACACCCCCTGTGAGTTCCCTTTACTCGTAATTGGACTATTTCAGCCTAGAGCTTCTATAGATCTTTTCACATGATCAACCAAACCACCTCAAAAGACCAGTAAATCAAAAGAGAAAAATCAGTCACTTAAAGATTCAGATACTTACAGTTACAAGGCCTTTATCTTGGAACATGTATTTAAGGCCTTCTTGTACAAGTTGATGTGCTCGACAAACAAGATCAAGGTTGTTTATGTGATTGAACTGCATGAAAAGAACGAGTCTGAAAACCCCACATATAATGTTCAATTCAATAAGCAATTGACAATTCATTACATTACCTCAGATGTAACCCGAGATCCAAAAAGCCAACCAGCTCCACGCGGACTGACTGCCCATGTTTCAATATCCTCAGGATCACTCCACATTAGATCACAAAATGGCCCCTCATGAGGAATTTCACAGTTCCGCTCTATGACTCTTATCTGCCATAAACTTAATATTACTATATTTTAACAACATACATAGTTGTTCACCTTTCAAAAAACAAACAATCTTTAAGCTATACAATTAGCAGCAGATTATCCATCAATAGCATATATATTGATATCTTATAGTTGAGCTGAGAAATTAACTTACAGAATACAATATTTCTGTTTCAAGCTTGACATTATGTTTTAATTATAAATTACAAATAAACCAAACACAACATCAAAATGAAACTGAAAGCTTTCTGAAGTCAAACTGTCATATAACATGTTAGCGCCAATTTAGGTTGAAAAACAAATTGGTTTTCATTTCATGGTCTTTTACCCACAAAAAATGCCACCTTGATTATTCCCATTCCCATATAGATCTTGATATCAGTAAATCAATTTAATTGTGAAATCAAGGTGGCATTTTTGTGAAGTGTAATAAACAGGAAAACATAAAAAAGATAACAGAAAACATGTTTTCAAACCAAACAGGCCCTTGCTGGTACCTCTTCAACTTATTAGCATAACGTAAGGAAAAGAGATATAAATAGCATCCGATTATGTGCAGAATTATCAATACAAGCATGTTTAAATAAATGATGCACAATATGAAAGCAAAGTCAAGACGTACCAGAAATACAAGCATATATATATATATATATCTATATATATATATATATATATATATATATATATATATATATATATATATATATATATATATATATATATATATATATATATATATATATATATATATATATATATATATATATATATATATATATATATATATATATATATATATATATATATATATATATATATATATATATATATATATATATATATATATATATATATATATA